>OX392517.1:16302999-17553462 GCA_947623375.1 Apotomis capreana | reverse complement strand
ACCCCGAGACAGCGGGTCGAATGTACTAACTTCGTCCAATTAGGGTTGAACTCGCGGTCGAAAGTCGAAACTCACCCGACACGTAGACGTCTTGTGATGTCTTTATAACTAAATTTTCCACTCGGATTAATAAAGGGAAACTTTTTATTCGAGTTAAGACGCCAGGGTCTAAATGAGACGTTTCTTAGGACATCAGCACCTCTAGTACAACTGTGACATCTCTTTCTATGCAGTACCGTGAGAGAGTGACGGATGACGCTACGTCGCGCGACATGAGTCGTGAAGCATTTGTGCTAGACGGGATGACGTTGGCTGATACATAATTAACACTAATAATAAAAAAAAAAACACACAAGATTAGAAACAAAAATTCATTGAAGTGTTGAGCTGTCACTGGTCCTTGACCACCACATTTCAATCGATTGGCTTGCATTTTACGTTTCTGAGAACAACACATAATGATAAAAATATTTAGCAACTGAAACGAAAATTAGAGAGACGGGTTTACTGGCAACCAATAAAATATAGATTTCAGAAGGCTTTTGGGAAGATCAAAAGAGAGAACCTTGTACATTATGTAGGTAGGTATTACGAGGACTATCAAATGAGTCAATATCTTCGTTAATTTCTTAAATGCACAGTTTACCCTCTATTTAACTACTAGCGGCCGCCCGCGACTTCGTCCGCGTAGATTTTTGATGATGACAAAGATATTAAAATAGGTAAGTGAATTTTATTCTTAGTTAAAATGGTCTAGACAATGCAATTGTTAAAGAATTTTTGAAGATTTTACAATTAGAATACGGGAATTGTTTGCAGGATGCTTAATATTTATTCCGTCAGTTACCTGATGCTTTTAATCTTTGGCAAAAATGACTGCAAGAGAGCGACGCATGGATTTGGAGTTAGAAAATGGGGATCTTAGTTATTATGAGTGAGATTTAAAAAAAATGTTAAATATCGTAAGGCTGTTAAAGCAATCTTAAACTCAGCACTGGAAATCGAGAGATGGAGGCAGTATAATAAATAATAAACTTTATTTCATAACAATAATAAATAATGACCTCTTTTCATAAGAAGGCAGCACTGGTATTTGTACACGCCGGCCTGCCTATTAAACGAAAAGAGTGATGTGGCGGAGTTCCCGAGGCTGGCCAAAATGTTTCTAAATGGTCTAGCAGGTACCCCAGTTATTAAAAAGGCTAGTGTTTAAAGAAAATGCTGAAATGTGACCATTAAAAACTAAATGCACATAAGCGAATTTAATGATGCGATTACTATTTTGGTCTACAGGCTAGTAGTATTGTTTGAAGAGTGATTCAATATATTCTGGTGCTAATAGTTCACTATAATTATCTCTCAAGAAGCTAAATAAAGTAAGAATAGGAATATAAAGTATAAATTATTCATGTGCTGATAGACAACTCACTAAATATAGGAACACATAAAGTTTGGAACACAATAAATAAGAGACAGCACTAAGAAAATATTGTTGACAGTCAACCATAGAAAAGGGGGTGCAAGTTCGTTTTGAAAAAAGGACGTAGTCACCGGGTAGTAGACAGGAAATAAAAAATATATAAACTGATAACGTTAGCGTAACACTTCTAAACAACATTAGCGGTGTTCCCCATACAAACTTTGCACCCCTTTTTAACCCCCTTAGGGGTGAAATTTTCTAAAACGCTGAAAGTTTTTTTATGTTTTTGAATAAGTAATCATCCTACAAAGTTTCAAGTCTCTAACTCCAAAAAAAAGTTTACCCCATACAAACTTTGCACCCCTATTTAACCCTCTTAGGGGAGGTATTTCCAAAAATCCCTTCTTATCTCTAGCCCACGTTATAAAAGTAACCTACTGTGCAAAAATCAACTCTCTAACATAAGTAGTTTCGGCTGTGCGTTGATGAGTCAGTCAGGACTTCTTCTTTTATATATATATACTAGCGGCCGCCCGCGACTTCGTCCGCGTAGATTTTTGATGATGACAAAGATATTAAAATAGGTAGGTAAGGAATTTTATTCTTAGTTAATTCACCCCCTTAGGGGCAGAATTTTTCAAAACGCTGAAATCACTTTTCTGTATTTGATTAAGTAAGCGTTCTACAAAGTTTCAACTCTCTAGTTCAATAAATAAAGTTTCTCCCATATAAACATTGCACCCCTATTTAACCCCTTAAGGGGTGGAATTTTCTAAAACGCTGAAAGTACTTTTTGTGTTTTTTTAATAAGTAATCTTTCTACAAAGTTTCAAGTCTTTAGCTGAAAAAAAAAGTTCCCCCCATACAAACTTTTAACCCCTTTTTAACCCTTTTAAAGGACGAATTTTTGAAAATGCTGAAATTATTTTTCTTGTATTTTAATAGTGTACCTTTAAACAAAAATTGAAGTCCCGCGCTCAACAAAATACTTAATCTCCATACAAACTTTTAACCCATTTTTTACCACCTTAGGGGGTGAATTTTCAAAAACGCTGAAATTAGTTTTCTTCCATTTTATTTTAATACCTTTTTACAAAGTTTCAAGTTCCTAGCATAAAAAAAAACTTGTACCCCATACAACTTTTCATCCCCTTTTTAACCCTCTTAGGGGAGGTATTTCCAAAAATCCCTTCTTATCCCTAGCCCACGTTATAAAAGTAACCTACTGTGCAAAAATCAACTCTCTAACATAAGTAGTTTCGGCTGTGCGTTGATGAGTCAGTCAGGACTTCTTCTTTTATATATATAGATATATAGATAGAAGATAGATTGAGTAGCCATCGCCCCTTTTTACATTGTTTTCACTTTGCCCATCGCAATACGAGTACGCTCGATAAATACGTCTCATATTTCTTTAAAAGGTTGAAATGGACATTTTCATAGAACGTGACTCGGATCTCTAGGCGAAGCGTGCTCTCCTGGTACCGTCAATATCTGTATAAAGCATTGAGCAATGTTGTACCATTCATTCAATTTAGTTGCATTATGTGATCCGTTTTAGATTTAGGATATTTATAAAAGTAGAATTTGTACGACCAATTTAATAAAATAACGAATATGTGGTATAAAGGTCGATTCACTAAAGCTGGCGCGAATGGATTGAATGAAAGTTATGTCACTTGTCACTTTGAGTGTTAGTGTGAGTGCCGTTCTTATACAGGGGCCTCCTAATATTTTTTTGTAAACAACAACTAAATGGGTTTTAGTTATTCAAGAAAAATAAAAAATATTAGGTATAATATAAGCATAATCCGCACAATATTTAGACTAAACACGTAAATTTACTAGTTAAATATACCTTTCGCACATATATTTATATATGTGCGAAAGGTATATTTAACTGTTTGATACAAAAATATTTTACTATCATGGTGTTTTATGAAGACGCTAGTTTTTTGACATACTTTTGATTTTGACTGTTGTAAGGCAGTGTAATAAAATTGTACATATTGCTTAATATTCATGCAATCTGTGTATGACCAGAATTAGGATGTGGGATGATATCTATACTATTCCATTGTCACGTATGAGTTTAACCATGTGGGACTATGCAATGGTATTAACGTAACCCACATTTTCTTGTCTTCGCGGCCTGGTAAAGGGTTAATGTCAAGAATTAATAGGTGACGGACGACTAGTTCGAATTATAAAAAACCGGCCAAGAGCATGTCGGGCCACGCTCACTGCTCAGTGTAGGGTCCCGTAGTTGCCCGTCCTTCACAACAGACGAAAATTACGAGAAATATTTCAAGCCCGATAAAAAGGTCGTACACGCCAAGAAACAGTAATTACTTATTATCTTTTGGAAGTTATCTATAATACGTGACAGATTGAGCAAAATGTTTTAATATAGTTTGGCACTTAACCAATATGTTTAGCGTTCGAAGTGTAGGGACACCGCGCGGCACTTAAGTCATTTTAAAGAAAATTATGAAATTTTGTAATAACTCAAAAACGGCTCGACCGATTTTATTCAATATAGTTTTCATTGAAAGTACTAGTATCCGAGGCTAAGACCCATTCGATTCAATAAGTTATGCTCAGAAATGGGTCGGCCCTCCGTCAAGCTAAGATTACTAAATTTTGTTTGTCCGATGTTATCCGAAGTTGACCGAATAATCAAAATCCGATTTCATATTCTGAGTCGGAGGACCCAAAAGCCCCCCAATACCGAGTTACAGCCCCCTTGGACAAATTTGAAATTTTCGAAAAAAAAAAAAAGTCGCCATTTTGATTTTTTTTTCCACGACTGTACTCGGGTGGGGGTCCCCTATGATATTTGTTTGAGCATCCCCCTACCCATCTCCAGCTGTTTACGAGATACGGGACTCCAAAAAAAAAAAATCCATACAAATATAGTTTTTTTCGATATTTTCCGACTTTGACCGAATTTTCGGACACCGATTTCAGATTCATATTTGTGAGCCCCAAATGCCCCCCGATACCGAGTTTCAGCTTCCTAGCACCAATTGGAAATTTTGAAAAAACAAGCCATTCGTCATTTTGAATTTAATTTGGTTCGATAATTTTCACATTCATAATCACTTAAACCTGTATGTAATCATTTTGTGACGCACACATAAATATTATCGTTCACTCATTCATTCCATTCGTGCCAGCTTTAGTGAATCGACCATAAGGACTAAACTCGTTGGAGGCGTGGACCTTTAACAGCGTAAGTTTAACTTTCAGAATTTTATAAAATTATTTAAATGAAGATATCATATTAGATTCTGCGTAACTGTATTTAGCAGGAAGCAGGGTCTATAGCGGTTGTACCTATCATACCCTATTCAAAAAATATCTCAACCGGTATGATTGGCCTTTACTGCTTTTAAGTATATGAGTTATTTGGGTAAACCCCTAGGCTATTGGTGGCTCGGCGATCTAATTAAGAACATGACAATTTAAATAAATGTAGCACAGTTACGGCATTAAGTCATTGGGAAAATATGTATTTTTCCGTCGTGTGAGAAATGCTTAACTCTGCACTAAACTTCTATCAGCTGAAATAAATTAAGTTTTTTTTTTTAGATTTAGAATATCCTGAAGTTCTAAATATAATTATGTTGACGTGACCTGCGATATTACGACAACATGTAGCATCACGTCGAATAGAGCACTTGGACGTGATTGTACGAATAGAGCACATCGTTTAAGTAGAGAGAAGGGACGTAGAGGCGCGATGTCGAAAACATTTAATCAGAAATGTCGACATTAGTGCCAGATATAAAATTCAACTTCTTTTCCCAGTAACGCTACAAAAATATTGGTGAAATAATTTAAAACATTCCAACGGATACAAAAACCATGGATTCGGTAAAATTACCCTCGTTCCATCTGGCATCCGAGTTGTGAATCTATGCCGTTCCTGCTATGAGGCTTTGATTGAAGAATTGTTTACATCGAGAGAGCTGTGTGATTCCCAACGTGCATCCCACTGATGTAGAGAGAAGTGAAGTGGCATGTTTTTTTTAACTCCTCTACATAAAGCCAGTGTTGCACGTCGTAATCATGAGATCTGCGGGGCTATAATGGTTGATTTTATCACGCAATAAATAAGTGACCTAGCTGTTACGTTTTGACAAAATGCCAGTGTGAGTGATGCTTTATCTTATAACTTATTTATCACGTGATAAACGCAACTATCATTGGCCCGCGGCACGTCTAGCATAACTGTGACTAGACTTTTCTAGTGAGAGGATACGACGAAAAGGAAGATGATGGTGTACCGGTATCTGGTCAGAATCTTCGGGAACCGTTGAATAACGAAAGCTCACGACCAGTTAGTTGTATTAGTTGGAGAATCCTTTTATCCATTGGAAGTCATTTAACTGAAATGAAAAAGTGCTGTAGAAATGTTTATCCTCCAATCTGACTCAAGTAAATGTAATGTGGAGGACCAACAGTTTGGCCTGAATACCAGACCATTGAATAATAGCGGTGCATTACCAGTCGTAATGGAGATTCTTGGGTCCTTTTTCTAACATTGAACGATTTTATTTATGATGGGAAACGGTAAAAAGCGCGGTAGAAGTTCATCTAGTCAGTCTAAGTCAGCGATGCACGTTGTATTCATGAGATTAGCCGGCGCTGCCCGCGGCTGCATAATTAACCCCGGCGAGGGCAGTCGACCCTGCACCTTAAAAACGGACCGGCAAAGTCCGCGCCACCAGAATACGATTGTTATTCATAATTAGCGGACGAATCAGAACCGAGACTGCTTTGAATGACATAAATATTTAGGAACGGTCTAAAATGGACGTAAATCATACAGACGGGTTTTGTGGTTCGTAGGCACGAAAGATTTGACTGGCATCTCTTCGCATTTTCTCTTTTAATCATCAGTGTTAATTATCTTATCTGCATTTGAGTCGAAAGACGAAGGTGCCCGCAACCTAGTATGCGTAATTTTTGCTGTACCGTAGTCGGGCAAAAAGTATCCTACAACCATCTTCGGATGTCCAGCTATCCCTGTACCCGAATTGGTTAAAATTTATCCAGCCGTTTCGGCGTGATGCACGGACAAAGGAAATTAAGAAAACAGAAGGCATGGCGCCGCTCATCCATACAAAACAAATGACGATTCTGCACCACGCTATTAAGATTTTTCCTGAAATCATGGCCTCTCCATATAAACATTTTTCTTGGTGTCTGCCCATAGATTCCACTTACTGCATGCCTAGTGGTGGGCCGCAGTCAAGTGGCCGGTAGCATACTTTCCAACATAATACGACCCGACAAAGATTTTGAAGCCGTTCTCCCCCTGAACCCTCTCACTATATGCACTTACGTATATAATTATTTACTATTACGCGACAAATGCAATCATTGGCCCGCTGAACACTGAAGCTGTAATGGAATCAGCAGTCTCTGAGCGTAAATGGCCCGCGAAGCGTTAGCCGAGACAAATGATTGCATCGCGAATGCTGATGGATAGTGCGGCAGAGAACACAGACATAATTTGGGCTTTGGACTTGTTAGGTGCAGAGATGTGCCGTTTCCTTTTGTTCTGTATTGGAAATCAGGAAAGTATCCGATTTTTTTTGTAAACGATACGTCTCTAGTTAGGTGCAGGGTGATTATTTAAAAGTTTTAATCGTGTTTCTACTCTGTCCGTCAATGTTGGCCAATTCATAAAAGCAATCAACAGCATTTTGATGATAATTGTACAAAGCCGCGATTTGTACAAGACAACCGCCTTGGTGCTACAGTTATACGGAGTTCGTCAAAATCGGGACAGAAACAGAGTAAAAAGACGGTTAAAACGCTCAAATAAGTAATTATCCTAATAATTCCTCACGGTATATTTTTATTTTTGTATTTATACATTACGAAAATAGCTTTTTTATCAAGAAAACTCCAGAAGACATGGGTATTCAAACGAAAACTATTTCGTTTCCCATTTTTGATCACCCAGTATATTGGCTCGGCACAATAGGTGACTTTCAATTTGTCGTCGCCCATTAGCATATTAGTCAGGCTTCCATCGGCCGAGCCTGTTTTTGCGATAATCATAAAACTATAACTGCCATATGTGGCGCTCCCCAACCCATCGAATTATGGTAATAAAGGATCTAGTAATTAAATAGAGATTCCAGAAGATCATTGAAAATGCTAGCTAACTATACTGTGTCATTTAGAGGGTTAATTAACTAAAATAATATTCTTGCCTAAACTGTATCGTTTACATAACCAGCAATCGAACCTGGTTAAAAATTTGGAAGTACTTAATCGCATGTCGTATTGTAACATTCCTTACAGCGGTTTTGACTGAGTTATGTATGGGATTTATAAAATAATAATAATGCAGTCCTCATGAAATCTAAAATCGACGCCACGGTTCCTAAGAACAGATTTTCCTATCTCTTAGGGCCTTATCACACTTGCGATTTGCGAGCGTATTTTCTATACAAATAAGCGACGCGGCGAACACGCTGCGCGTACGCCTTCATACAAAATACGCTCGCAAATCGCAAGTGTGATAAGGCTCTTACAGTTTGCGATAGGGAATGTATAGGTGGCAGCACTGTATGTGTCCAAGTAGGTAGTGATAAGGTGAGAGTTTCAGATTGTTGGCACCAGTTAGCACCATCTTCGTTACAGCAATGGAAGAGCAAAGATCTGTGAACACACCAGACTCAGTCTCGTTAGTCAGCCTCAACACCAATATCGTCTGTGATGATACGGATAGAATTGAAAACGTTCTAAAGAGCCGAAATTTGAGTAGTTTGCTCCTATAAATGTAACGTAATTGAAAGCCTCATATATATATGGTTTAAACGAAAAAAAGAAGCTGTATGGTCCCTTAAAGGAATAAATTCGTTTTTTTTTAAGTCATAGGGCTAACGAGTTAAAGTATAAACGGATCGCCTGATGGAAAGCGATTACCGTCGCCCATAGACATCTGCAACACTAGAGGACTCACAAGTGCGAATAAACTTTATGGATAATTTTGTAATGTACCTGTTTTATGTACACTAAAGTTCATTTTCTGCAATTTGTAAAATTCACAATTCGTAAGTCCCCGGCGTCTAGGCTAAGTACCAGGCTATCATAAGACAGAAGGAGTAAAGCGCGGATATCCCGCGCTCCGGAAACGGCGCCGAATGGCCCCGGCGCAGCTGCCGACAATACCGGGAGACTGCACCGCCACCGCATTAAGATACAGCAGAACAACAAAAAATGTGAACATACGAACCCATACAAGGTCAGCATTAAAATCACTTTGGAACCACTGTAATAGTACATAATATACCTAGGGCGGTGAATTCGTAAATGTCCCAAATCGTAGTTCTTTGTGGGCCGAACCGAAGGTGAGGGCCATAAATATGCGATTTCCTCCCCGCGTAGCGGGCAAAAAATCCCACATACGGCCAAGGGTGACGTAAAATACATTTTTAACCTATTTTACAATCGTTGTTTGTGGTTAAAGTGGGAGGACGTTTTGAGTTTACCTAAATGCCATTCGGTTTAACTAATGCTTTTTGACCGATTCAAAATTCACAGGTTTAGTTTTGTTTAATCATGCTAAATAGCGCAAAAATATGTATTTATAGCGTCAATAACTTAGCATTCAAGCAATCGTATTGAAAGGCACATGTGCCTCATTGGAGACAAAGAAACAGATTACCCTACCCTAATGTTTAAAATTGTCTTAACTTAAAATATTATTAAGTGTCCAAGTAAATGTAAACTTACTTGCTTGCCAATGATTTTTTAAAACGATTATCGTTCTAATACTGGCAAAGGTTCTACTGTATTTATAATCCACTGTGGCAGGGGCGCACAAGCGCTTTCCCGACGGAACCCGCAAGAGTAATATCCGCTGCGAACGCCATAAACAGTTTTTAACCATATAACGACATCTGTGTGAAGCCAGGTACAACATTCCTACTTCACTTACATTCCGACATAGGCACCGCAGAGCACAAATTATTAAAAATTGGGCAAGTGCGAGTCCGACTCGCGCATGAAGGGTTCCGTACCATAATCTATAACAAGTTTGTTGTATGGGAGCCCCCCTTAAATATTTATTTTATTTTATTTTTAGTATTTGTTGTTATAGCGGCAATAGAAATCATCTGTGAAAATTTCAACTGTCTAGCTATCACCGTTCTTGAGATACAGCCTGGTGACAGACGGACGGACGGACGGACGGACAGCGAAGTCTCAGTAATAGTTTTCACCCTTTGGGTACGGAACCCTAAAAATAAGGTGTGACACTCTAGTGTGTAACGGCTAGTGAGACTTTCTACGTCACTTATTAGTAACCGCTTTATGGTAACAAAATAATTATAAGGAGAATATTGTTTGCCGCCAGTCGTACAAAAAACAATTATTATGCATTTATGCTTTACGATTGTCATGGTTCTTTGGCTAAGTTTTATTCTGTCATAATAACTAATCCAAAACACTCACGACTTTATGAGTTTCATACAGGTAACAAGAGAATCGGGGAGTATTATTATACACCACTGGCAACACAGAAACGGAATGAGAGAACCAAACAACCAATCGCGTGATGACATCAAAAGTGTCACCTGTCATTCCAGTGTGCCTTATTTTTTTATACCATGGTTAGAAGATTTTCCGGTCCGTGACTCAAGATGGCCGCATGCCTTTAAGTTTCGTTGTTCGTTAGTTATTCATTTTTGTTGTTCAATGTGTAGTATTGATAGCGTATTGTGCAGTGATCTAACGTATGAGTTTATAGCTAATGAAGAATTCAACTTGAAGCGTACATAGCCCTTTCTGGGTCAAGGCCCGATAGTCCGTGTGGTTTTTTGTAAATCGCTATCACTTTACAAAAAGCACGATTTTCTCAACTCACTGTACAACGTGGTATCAATCCTCTATCTAGTCGCCGAGTGTGAGTCATTGATTGGCAACGAGACATTGGCAGTAATGGTCGCTTAACTGTGACCGGTTGCCATTTAAAAAAAAATAGAATAGAGGAGTCAGGCAATGTTTGAAGCGATAAAAAGATGCGTGTCGATGTGCTAGGTGCTGATGATTGACAGAAGGACAGCATTTGTCGCTCATCATTAATCGTTGCTCGTTAATTTGTTGGTCATCATAATCACATGTAATGCATGTGCCTAGTATTATTGTCATTGGATTATTATTATTAGTGACTGTGCTGACTTTTCAACCATGTGTATTGCATGCCTGTAAGGTGAAATAATGTACTGTAATTTATATTTAATATCTATGTGACCATTATTTCAAGCAATAAATGATTATGATTATGATTATGACATGAGCCCAAACACGATGAGGTCTTGTGCTATTTAGGAGCTCCCGCGACCACCTTCCGTCTCAATCATCAGAACAGTTCCAAGATAACAATTTATGGTCACGTGAGCTACATATTTAATTAAAGTTTCATTTCAATCTGACAATTGGAAGCAGGTTAAAATTTACTCCCAAGATTTAATTACATTGTTTGTTAGAAATAGAGATGCGAACAAAACATGTCCCATAGAATACGGTATTTGACTGTAGTGAAAATAATTTTTATCATTTAAACTAGAGACACATTCAAAAATACAGGAAACCAAATAAACTACCGCGAAATTTTAGACATTTAATACTATTTTTAATTGAACAAAAACTAAAAAGAAGCTGTGTTTTGACTGCTGATTTTTAACCCCCGACAAAAAAAGAGGGGTGCCCCGAACGCAACGAAGCTTGGATTCTTTTTCTACTGTTCATTGTAAAGGCACATTTCGTAGATTTTATTTCTTTCTTTTTGTAGGTTGTCGAGTCGGGGGTTTTTTATTTTTTAATTCTATTATGACGTGACAAGCCAGTATCTTCATAGAAACTTTATATACTAACAGATCAATTCTAACATTGCATATAAAGGAGTCAATTTACAAATAAAATTAATAATGCCTTAAATAATAACCGTGTGGAGTGGAGAATTTTGGTGCAAAAAATAACGACTACAATTGGTCACGACCCTCAGTCATGAGGAAGCGAGGAAGAAGAAGAAATAAAACACCACGACAACAATGACACATTAGACTACCTATATGTGCTTATATTAGGAATCTTCGAAACTTTTCTTCCTCGGCTTTGTCCTATCAAACCATGGGCATCGTAAGCACTGCGGCCACAAACTATTACACTTAAGACACCTTTTCAAAGTAGCAGTTTTTGGCCACATAAAACAATTTTTACTCACAAATTATAATTAAGTTAAACAAACGTATAATTTAGAAATGAATAGATACACACTATCGTACCCGTTAATTAATGACTCATTAGCTAATTGCAGGTGTCCCATTCCATTATTTTACAACCATTATACCGACATAGAATAGGTACTAAAGAATTTCAATTATAGACTGCTTAGGTATACATACATATTTACTAAGAAAAGGTACTTTAAAATTTCCTTAAAGTCAACTGGTAGATAATTACCTTACCATTGCTTACGAGTTTAATAATTCTGCTATTTTGAAAACTCCGTTTTAGAATAAGCATAATAAAGATCATATAATATTCAGTTTAACATGACTAACTCATTTTTTATGTATAAAACAGTTACATCTCTGACTTGAAACACAGCCAAACGTTACCTCCTTATAAAAAATACCACAAAATCCTGAAATATAAAAATAATCACTACGCACTCATGATATTTATGACGTGCTATATTTTACCGTCCCACGTGGAATATATCAAAGGAATATCATCATAAAAATCCGGGTTGTTAAGTCAAAATTCCTTTGAAGCCATGAATTCCGGCTTATTATGCCGCGTCGCGCGATACCGTGCCTACTCGTAAGTCAATATTGCGACGATATATTGGATATATCCGATAACTCGCTATATTAATAAAGAGTATGCTTTACGCCTTTACGCTGGAGCAAAATGTGTCCCATAAAAAAAACGAAAATCGGATCAAAACCGCGGTAGGTATCTTGTTTGTCCAAGTTACGCGTTGTTTGACGCTTCCACGAAACGTAATTTAATATTCAATTACTAAGATTCTCGGTCCTCTATCAAGGGAATTGTCATAAGAAACGTGACCAGGCTAACTTGGTCCAAGTCACTTCTCCTCGGTTTTATGTGGTGGATTGTGAAAGCATTGTCAAGAGTTACATCAGAGGGCTAGCGATAATGGCTGGTGATGTCAAAATATGGGACTAGGCGAGCAGACCCGCTGTGGGGTTCGTGTGAACATTATTTATGCACTACATAATATCCAATATGATATCGAGGTAATATTTTGCGGCTCGTATATTCTGGCACATACATTTAGCGTCTGGTTTTCGAACAGTGGAGAAAGTTTTGTTTGTTGGGGTCCAAACAAAGGGTTTAGTAGAAATTCTTTTTTTAAGGCCGAATTCACTTCGTTTTATTAGTTTAAACGGGTGAGCATTTTTTCACATAACGAATGATTTTCATAAAATCGTTTGCCTTGACACTAAAATTATTAACTTTACAAGAGCTTTGAGAGTAAACCCCATTAGCTTAGGTTAGGTTAGGTTACGTTTGTATTACAACAATCCTGAAAAGTTATTTGTTTGAGAGAAAAGTTAAAATTGTGACTACAAAAATAATGAATAAGAATTTTATGTGAACCATTATGGATGCAGGTTGAACGATGCCATATTATCTTTATTTTTCCTTAAACCGCAGAGTTGACCCGTAAACAGTCTTAAGTTGTACTGAGGTTAGTAAATTTCTTGTTTGTGGTAAAAATTTTAATGCCCAAGAGCTGTTTGCATTACATCTAAATTAATAAGCTTCTTGTCACTTCTTTCTTATGGACTTTAATTTTATTCTTACAAACTGTAGGTAAACATTATAATTTTTCTAAAGTCTTTTTGTTGTGCTCTCATATATATTTATATTCTTAGGAGTGCGTATTCGCAATTAAATCTATGATTAGCAGCTTTGTAATGGCTGGGTTAAAGTATAAAGTATGTAGGTATATAACTTAAATATAGAGTACGGTAAGGTGCCCAATTCGACTGATTTGAGGAAAAATTAAACAAGTAGCAAGGCGATATATCCGTGAAATAGCCACTTTACTCGTATATATGCATTTTTGGCTACAGTAATCATTTTTGAAAAAAAATGTTTAAGATTCAAGGTTATTCAGGTTTTCATTTAAGCAAAACAACCTACAACACAAAGTCTATAAAAATATGGATCAGTAGTTATTTCACAGCAATGACTTAGTTAATAGACCCGCCATTCATTGATCTCGCTTCACATCTCCAAGCTAAGTGTCTGACACAGCTCATTACTGTAACAGCCTAAAGGACCTTTATTGAAGTCTCAGGCAATTTGTCTCAAGCACCGTCCGTACCACCGACTCCACGAGGAGCCTCCACCGCATACTGCGACAAATCTTGGACAGTCACAGAAATTTGTTTTAAGCCACATGTCTTAGGTACCACCGACTCCACGAGAAGTCTTCACGCCATACAGCTACCAATCTTGGGCATTCACACCCAATGTCTCATACTTTCATTAGCAACTCGCTGGCAGTCGCTGCGACTTCAAGGATTCTAAGACAGACAGCTCGAAGGCGTAGTTTTATCAAATTTAATGAAAATTCTCGCTTTGATACAACGATTAGAATTATAATTAATTTCTTTACGTTTTTTTATTTGAAATTGCGTCGGAAAGAAGCCTAGTTTCTATGGATATTTTTAAAGTAATTAGGTTTCGTAGAATAAAATATGCATTGTGTTCGTCGCGCGTCGTTTCTGTTCAAAAGGCGACGAAAGTCAAACAAAATGGTGGACAGACTGGACAGTCTGTGAGTTCTCAGATTAGGATTGAGGTTTGGGTGAAAACTGAGAGATTCTTATCTGGATCGTGTAAGAACAAGCGAGAAAGTACCTATAAAACTCGAATCACATTCTGTCAGCTCACGCAATCTGATTTAATTTTGATAGCCACCTGATTTTGCTGACCGGATTATAATTTGGCATAATATACCTATGTGGTCTGTATAGACTTTATTTCGTTATATTTCCACGAGTATTGAAAGGAGAAAAGAATTAAAAAAAATACGCGTACGAAGTTGCGGGCACCTTTAGATCTGAATACAAATTCAGGTAGGTACTAAGTTAGTATATTCTATGCGCGTGGTTGTTTCACCTCTAACCTATTCTCGTGTTACATATTCAAATGTCGCCTCACGTAGCCTTAATAGGACACTCATAAATTTGGGGTTATTTCGAGTTTAGGTATATATTCTGAGGATATAATAGGTATCCTAGGCGATAATTCGACGTCAGCTCATCCTAAATCGTGGTATACACAAAAAAACTCGTCTCGTAACTGCGCGCATCCACTTTAGCATCTATCATAGAGAAGCAATGAATTCAGTGTCTCGCCACGACATCAATTTTAATTCCATCCTGTTGATAGTTCCGACCGACACACTAGCACACACTATTTAGTGATATCGGGGGGCACGGCAGTGCCCCCGCCAAGTCGAGCGCGAAGCAAACACTGCCGTACCATCCTTTACTGGAACCATTTCGCCGCATTTTCAGGCCCCTATTTGAGCACCTCTGGATAAGACCAGAACGCAGAAGTTTTTGTCATTCAGTAAGCTATAATCACATACTTAAAATCCAAAATTTCAAGTCTGTAGGTCATTTAGTTCCGAAGTTAAGCGAAAGCAAAGTTTCGCATTTACGACACTCACTCACTCATTCACTCACTCATGATCATCAGTAAAGAACTAGTACTTCCCATAAATTCAGAGAGCTGAAATTTGGTACAGAGTTAGGGTTTAATGGCCACATAAAGCGAAAACTATAAAAATTAGCAAAGTGCGAGTCCGACTCGCGCATGAAGGGTTCCGTACCATAAAACAAGTTTGTTGTATGGGAGCCCTTACATATTATTTATTTTATTTTATTTTTAGTATTTGTTGTTATAGAGGCAATAGAAATAGATCATCTGTGAAAATTTCAACTGTCTAGCTATCACCGTTCGTGATATACAGCCTGGTGACAGACGGACGGACGGACGGACGGACGGACGGACAGCGAAGTCTCAGTAATAGGGTCTCGTTTTTACCCTTTGGGTACGGAACCCTAAAAACTAGGATAATCGAAGATCTGGAGTACTCTGATTAGAAAACAGAGCCCAACCAAACTATTAGAGATCGACATACCGCCTTTACAAAAAATATTCAACTTGTTGTTGTGTTCGGTTCGCCGCCGTCGCGACTGATCATCTCTCCTGATGATGGATCGCGTACCGATTCGAAACATGTCGAGCGTTATTCGACTTCTACGACGTAAGTAAACCCGTTTAAGTATTTTAATATTCAACTTAGTGGGCCGCTTCATTTGATGTCAAAAATCCAAGGTCTGAAGTATTTTGACGACGCGTTTGGCTCGGTTTGTAGACACCTCCCTACTGAGCCGGCGGTCCCGGGTTCGAGTCCCGGCCAGGGCAAATATTTGTGTGATGAACTCGAATATTTGTGCTTGGGTCATGGTTGTTCTATGTATTTAAGTATATCTTTATCTATATAAGTATGTCTATCGCCGTCTAGTACCCATAACACAAGCCTTCTAGAGCTTAATTTGGGACTAGATCGATTTGTGTGAGGTTGTCCGATATTTATTTATTTATTATTTATTTGATGAAGAACCCTCAGCTGGTCTCTGCTGTATTAGAGATATGGTAATGCCCCCTTCTACTATTGGTACATTAAAAAATCGACTGTCATTGAAAAAATCCAGCGTAGTGGGACACATCTTCTAATTTAATCTAGCCTATAGCGTCCCACAGCTGGGCGGGTAACGTATTACAATCCCGAAAGTTCATAATACCTAGTAGTTGAAATACCGATGGTCAAAATACCGAAAGTTCAAAAAGCCGATATTCGATAAACCGAAGCTCAAATTACCTATTTTCAGAAAATCGAAAGTTCAAAATCTCGAAATTTCATAATCCCGAAATTTTTAAAATCTCGAAATTTTATAATCCCGAAAGTCAATGAGCACTTTAAAAGTGTCAGGACACTAAACTAATCTGACTTTTCCGTGGAACCGATCTGCTCCGGCGCTGCGGGATGTGCAGCCCCTCCGCCCTAGCGTAAGAAAGTGCGGGCATCAAGCGAGCCGCAGCGGCTGAGGCTGGTCGCCAAAGGTGACCAAAAAGCCGAAGCTGCGAAGGCGAGCGTGCGGCCGGGGGCTGCCCTCCCTCCGCGCCTCCGGCCTTTTATATACACTCTAAGTCTAGGGGTAGGGCAGACAAGACCACGTGGAATCGGGGTTGACAGCTTCGGTTGTGTGGCAAGTCGATTAAGAAAAGGAAAGAGTCCGGGAAAGTGGGAAATTATGACACTAAATATTCGATATTATGATAAAATATTCTGTCATGGACTGCCAACCGAACCGAACTTGTCTGGAACCGAAGCTGTCAACGCTCGCTTGATGCCCGCACTTTCTAACGCTAGGGCGGAGGAGCTGCACATCCCGCAGCGCCGGAGCAGATCGGTTCCACAGAAGAGTTCACTTATAAATAGTAAGTATAGTAGTAGGCAAGTAGGTTACGTAATTTAGGTTAATATTCTTTGTATAAAATAAACATTAGAATCTGTAAGACTACAGAAATATAATTCTCGACAGTTTAAATAATATTCCGGATTACAACCTTCAGGCAGGATCATAGTCTTCGGGATTACAGTCTTCGGGATTTCATTCTTCGGGAGTACAGTCTTCGGGATTATAATATTCGGTATTTCATCCTTTCGATCAAACGTTCTTTCGGGATTTTAAACTTTCGGTCAAATAAACATTCGAAATTTTAATTTTCGGCCTTCCGTCCATAGGTCTTATGAAATTCGGTATTTTGAACTTCGGCATTGTAATACGTACCCGCTGGGCGAATGCCTCCCCTTCTGCTTTTAATACGCATATAAATAAAATTAAAGGAAAACTCTGGATAAGAATAGACTGGCTTTTATACTTATACTTACAAGTTTACAAGAAGAAATAGTCGAACGATTAACTTTATTCTACTCGAACATTACACAAATTAAATAAACAAATTACACCAAAATATTAATTTCACTCAAAAGTTGGTCAAAATATAATGCATTGGACTAAGAGTGGCGGTGATACCCGCACACGTCGCTAGATGGCGCTAACTGTATTTTAAAACGCGCCTACGTTTGTTTTTCCGATAATCGTATATGGCGAAGTGGCAACTGGCCGCGTTACAGTCGTTTACGACATTCTTCTATTGCGCTCGGAAACGTTTGCTAGGGATTAGGAGGGATTATTTGCATTTCGTTGATTTCGCTTATTATTTCGTGAGGTTTGCTAAAGTGAATTAGCAGGTTGTTATAAAAAAATATACCCACGTTTCTACAAAAAGAAGTGAAATCCCACCAAAAACATTCTGTAACAAACTAGCCAAGTCTCGATGGAGCTGCTTGTTTATCTCTAAAAAGTAATGAAATCTAGACAAAGTCGTACCAAGTCTAAGGTTCCTTACTGCGATTTCTTTATTATTATAGTTAATGTTGTGTGACTTGGCCGTTGAAGAGTACACAAGGGTACAACACCAGGTGCTCCATGACACCATTGCACCAATCTGTCGCCAGAACCGCTACCCATTGACGATGGAAAATTGCCACTTGGAAAACGTTGATTCAATAACCAGTCAATTGTAGGCTTGATAAAGCTGCGTATTTCAATAATACTTATGTATAGGCAAGCCTGAAACAAACAGTATAAAAAATATTTCTAGTACAGATGGACCTCTAATCATTGATAGAAGTCCGTCTGTACGTCTATTTTATGTTAGATCGGTGGTCGATTTGACGCTCCAAAAAGAAGAGAGCAGAAGTCAGCATTGTCAATGCTGAATGCATGTGCTGCACAATCAACAACAGCCTAAAATGAGACACTAGCGTCAAATTACCAATACCAGTATGGGCTATTATCTCGCATAACAAACATAGGTAGTTACAACAGATATAACATTACGTGTAAACAAAATTGACTTGTAGCGGTTCTGGGGACAGATTGGTGCAATGGTGTCATGGAGCACCTGGTGTTGTACCCTTGTACTCTTCAACGGCCAAGTCACACAACATTAACTATAATAATAAAGAAATCGCAGTAAGGAACCTTAGACTTGGTACGACTTTGTCTAGATTTCATTACTTTTTAGAGATAAACAAGCAGCTCCATCGAGACTTGGCTAGTTTTTTACAGAATGTTTTTGGTGGGATTACATTTGCAGCCTAAACTTACCCCTTTCGGTAAACTCCCACTTAATACTACTCCAATACATTGGTCATTCTTACCTGAAAAAAAAATACACATCGATTACAAATGTAAACTATCAACTACTTAATACATTATTTTTACAGATGTCTTATTTGGTTCACTAATGTTTGACCAAAAAACGTTTGACCAAATGATCACTTGACCAAACAACGTTTCACCAAAATAACGTTAGATCATTTTACAAAAGTATCATTTGACCAAATGATCACTTGACCAAACAACGTTTCACCAAATAATCATTTGACCAAATGATCATTTAACCAAACGTTATTTCAAGATGAAGATGAGGATGAGAATGAGGATGAGGATGTCCTGTCCTGTCCTGTCCTGTCCTGCCCTGTCCTTCATCTGATCATTTGGCGAAACGTTATTTTGGTGAAACGTTATTTTGGTGAAACGTTGTTTGGTCAAACGTTGTTTGGTCAAACGTTTTTTGGTCAAACGTTTTTTGGTCAAACGATAGGACACCGTCTTATTTCTACCGCTTTTGAAGCATCCTATAAGGTTATCGTTTCATACAAATACCTCGTAAACCTACCAGGGCATCATAACCGCTTAAAGGATGCCGCTAAAAGGATGGGGGCGGAACTTTTTGTGCGGTTTTGGTGTAATTTAATTAAACGCGCCTTTGCCTCGAGTGTATTTTATACGGAGCCAGGCAAGGGATGCTTTCATATTATTTTGAACACTTGTAACCATGAATCAAAGTGCAAAATATGCAGACAATATGAAACATATTAAAAGTTGAAAAAATCCACAACACGAAAAACCTATGAAAAGAAAAAAATAACATCACTAGTTTCACTGAAAGTTGAATATCTTGGAGAGGACTGTAGGTATTTTCAACCAACAGATGCTAAAGCTACCATCTCGACAGTTAAAACTTTTGATTAAGAAAAATCGCTTTCAAATTAATTCAGTTTTACGCAGATGAAGTTGAACCTTTTGGTTGAATATGAATAATACATATTAGAAACATTTTAGTTCATTCTTCAATCAGTTGGCTGAACTGCACAATAGAGGTTTAGACTGAATGAAAATTAATGAATGAATTAGGTATACAATATACGATAGTTATATAAATAAGAATAACTCAATATGTCATGACACAAATAAAAAATAAAATATTTAAATATGTGTCTTCAAAATTGTATTTTTTTTTTATCCAAAAGATATTTTGAAATTGTTTTCATAATCCCCATAGTTCACAAAACAATAATTGTAAAACAACCATGAACTTAAACGCATTTTTCACGATGAAAATGGCAAATTACATAATGCCTCCATACAAATATTGGTACCCATAACATATACTTATTAGTCACGATTAGATGGCCATTTGTGTGGAGCGTTTTTAGCGCTCCGTAAGAATTCTGAACTTTGACGGTCATTTCTGACTTTCAGAGCATTCATAATAAGTCCCATATAGATATTTGATCCAAAAAAAAATAGAGTCTACTGACATCCTAAAAAAAAAAATTCTACTCTCTATTCAAACAGCGAAAATTAAAAACCTCTTTAAACAAGCGTATGCCACAATCGTAATAAAAGAACGTACAAAAGCACTTAATGGTAAATGCATTGCAGTAATGAAGACGCCAGGCTCCAACAAGAAGGCTTGAGATGCTGGCTGCATGCCAGACGAACTGACTGACCGCTGTACTTATAAACTAGAAGAAAAAGGCCCTAAGAATGTATGGACTTCGTAGTTTGATACTACCTTTCTTTCCATGACGATGCGCTTCAGTATGAGTGTTCCTCAGAGGAAAAAGGCATTAACGTTGTATGGAGTTCATCGTTTGATATTACCTTTGTTTTAATGATATCTGTGTTTATTTTATTGTCTTCCTATTCATTAATTTTGTCATTAGCGGTCTGAGTGGGGAAGATTTTAATGCTCTTTGTGAAATATTGCTGTCGGGTTTTATATTCAGTGAATATTTTATGTTTGTAATATATCACTTTGGACATTTGGTTGTTTTAAATTGTCGCTGAACGCAAAATAGGGTTTTAACCCCAGTATCGCAATATGTACATATTTTTTAGGTTTTTAACCCCAATAAGCATCTCGGTAATTTTGAAATATTTGTGAAAAACTGCGTCGACAAAAAAGTCTTTATTATAACCCCTTATTCAACCTACTCACAAATTTTTACATAAAAAATTACCGCGTGTCTCAGACATATTACAATACATAAACGGGTATACTCACGTCGTAGAAGTCGAATATTGCTTAACATGTTTCGAATCGGTACGCGATTCATCATCAGGAGAGAATATTCGGTTGGCCGCCGCGACTGATCGGCGTTCCTGATGACGGTCATTCGCGTACCGATTCGAAACATGTCGAGCGATATTCGACTTCTACGACGTGAGTGAAACCGTTTATGTATTTTAATACTACTCACAAAATTTTATGAGAATGGGTTATGAAATAAATGTGAACTCTAAGCAAGAAAATAAAAATTTATTTCGTATATTTTGCCCAAGCTGAAATTAAGCCACTTCGCTCGCTCGGTCAATTCACTTGCATTGAATATAACACAAAAAGTCCACGGAATGCAAACCCAATGGAAATGATCTGTCGAGGCATCGCTTCTTTCCACCGCACTGTAATTAAACTCTCTTAATTAAAACTCCATCTGGACCCCAATAACCTTAAAAACCTCCTTTGATACTGGAAAAGGAATCGGAACTTTATTTCACACAACTAAGGTTTTAAAAGATTTGGAAGACCAAGGAAGCTATCGGGAAACTGCATCTCGATAACTCTTTCTACCTCTCAACTAATGAAAATGTCGTGAAAAAATCTACTCTATTCATATTAAACGAAAGTTTGAATTTACAGCAAAATGAAACGCTTTATGTGACTTTTTGAAACTACGTTTCAGCTTCAATGGTGTGGCTGAAAAGTTTATATGCTATAGTGACGATACGACTTTGTATAAACTGTCTCGAACTATCCGTCTAAAAGAAAAACGAAATAAAAATGTATGAAACTCGTTAATTAATGTAGTCTCTTGGAATAGACAGTATTTTCTTTGGCCATTTCTCTGCTCCGGTTTATTTAACTCGATGGATGGACACTTGGGAACTTTAATATTTCGAGCAAATCTTGAGGATTAAGCTAGTTACTTATTAAGCTGAGCTGGTTTTTAGTTCATGTATATTGAAAAATTACTCACTCAAGGTGCAAAAATGGTACTTGAACCCTATGATTATGTTTTCATTAAAAATTGGTTTTGTGGTATCGTCGTATCTGCTCAAGCCATATCGCTCTCCCGCTCTCTCTTCTAAGATGGCGTACCTATAGCAATGTACTGTGTTGACTCTCTGAGAAATAAACCATGTATTAATTAATTCGTTGGTTATTTCGCGACACGACAGATTGGCGACGAGGACCATCGAACAGAGTGCAAGTTAAGCTAAAATATCGCGTGTGAAAATCATAAAATTAAGTGAACTGTACTTTTCGATATTTCGATACAGTAGAGGTGTGCTTGCCCGCGGACGGACTTTTCCCGACTGGCCTTATAAATACATTATTTTAAGGTACTGCCTTGTTTTGCGTGTTGAATAATAAACTGTACAAACACTATTATTTATAAGTTTCCAACAAATCCAATCAAAACTTTTGTTACTTGGCTGTATTAGTCACGCACTTTTTCTTGAAAAGAAATATTTCTTTAGGTAAAATATTAGCTGTCAGTAAGTGTATCAAGGTATGCGTTGTCTCTTTGTATATGGAGCCTTATTTAATCAAAACTTTTTCAACTTAATTACTAATTACCAACCTAACATAGAGGCGGCTTAGTATACTCTAAGGTGTAGCCACAGATGCTTCTTGGGTCATAGAAAAAAAAACATTACAGAAAGTTCTCGCTTGTGATCTTGCTGAAAACTGTGTTTTATTGCCTGTTGGCGTTTGAGGAATATGCAGACTTTTAACTAGTTTTATTTAAGTACATAGGTTATGATATA
Source organism: Apotomis capreana (assembly GCA_947623375.1). Lineage (NCBI taxonomy): Eukaryota > Metazoa > Arthropoda > Insecta > Lepidoptera > Tortricidae > Apotomis > Apotomis capreana. The sequence goes on along the minus strand of OX392517.1, from coordinate 17,530,701 downwards.
TGTATCTCATTTCTATAATATCAGGTAGCTCTGTCATTGAACTATATACAAGGGCATACTATATTTCACATACTAACACAACTTTTCATCTACATAATTATATCTAAAAGTTAAAACAAAGTAAGGTTTAAAGGAAAGTAGGTTATTTAAGTTAGGTTATTGCTGTTCCAAATAACGCTGCATATTAGTCGCTATTACAAAGGTTTACAATTCAGACTCGACAGGAAACTTGTTTAATAAAGCCATATTAAATACCTACCTGTGCCTAATAGCGCTGAATATGTAAGAGATCCAGATCCAATGTGCGAAAGCTTGTGAGCATTAATACGAAGAGCCTAGTCGTGTCTTTGTAAACGTAATATTCAGTGCAGGGTCAATTTCACGGCAGACTTAGTCATGTGAGGCAAGTACACGCAGTGCATAAGTGTGCTCAAGCCTATGTATTTCAGTCCAAAATGAATGAGTTTGCGCAAACTTACCCACAGCGCACACTTACCCCACACGACTCAGCGGATACGCTACCTACGGCATCAATGGTAACGTCCCTGCTTTAAAGTCATGTGTGGCAAGTGTGCGCTTACAGCACTCGCTGAAATAATAGGTCCCTGTACAATAATTAGGTACACGTTCTTAGCCAGTCGTAGCGGCACGCACAAGTCGGTCGGTTTGTCGTCTCGTCACGCTTACTAAAACCATCTTGATGACTATCACTAATATTACAAAGGCGAACCTTTGTAAGTGTGTGTGTATGTTTCTTAATTGTTCGATACATTTTGTGTAGGTAGCCCTACCTACACAAAATGCCTACCTACCTTGAAATTAATACATAGGCTATTTTTTATCCCGATAAAATATATATAAGTAGTTTAAACATAATTTCATTCGGCTAAATATACAAGAGTTTCAGTTCCATTTTAGCGAAAGCTTTGTCTGCATTAACACGAAGTGCCTAGCCGTGTCGTTGTAAACGTATTCAGTGCAGCGGCAATTTTACGGCAGACTTAAATCAGATAATACGGCACCTACATTCGCTGAAATAATATAATATAGCTAATAGAATATATGGCTCACAGCCACGCCTTGGGGTATTGTGTTCGATGCCTGTGCGAGACACCGCGGAGATTTACGCGTGTGCCTAGTTTTACACGAGATTTGTTATCCATATTCATAATATTATTAGGTATACATGCGAAATTTTACAACCGATACGTAATGAAATATGTGACGGGATGCTCCCGCAGAGCGCATATAAATGCAGTAGAGCGCTAATAAACGATTAAAAGATTGATAAATCGTCGGAGATAGTGCAATACCGCGTAAGTAAAAAGTGTAGATACAAATCGATATTCAAACAAATGCTAAGTATTTTATTGAAATGAGAACTTTATCGACAGCTGTTATTTATGCGGTATTGCACTATCCCCGACGAAATGAAACATAGCAAATTTTATTAGTACTATATATAGAAAAGTCTAATGTTGAAAGTCTTGTTGTGAGTTCTATGAAACAGAATAATAGAAAATTACTCGTTCAAATGCATTTTTTTATTATTACGGTTTATGTTTCTATGAAGAGCTGGATTAATATAAACATAAAACGTAATAAAAAAAATTGGGCAAGTGCGAGTCTGACTCGCGCATGTAGGGTTCCGTACCATAATCTATAACAAGTTTGTTGTATGGGAACCCCCCTTAAATATTTATTTTATTTTATTTTTAGTATTTGTTGTTATAGCGGCAAGCGGCAGAAATACATCATCTGTAAAAATTTCAACTGTCTAGCTATCACCGTTCTTGAGATACAGCCTGGTGACTGACGGACGGACGGACGGACGGACAGCGAAGTCTCAGTAATAGGGCCCCGTTTTTACCCGTTGGATACGGAACCCTAATAAATGGGCGTGTTGGTCTTACCCCACTTTACCTTACTTAATTAAGTCAACAGTCAAAATTATAACTCTAATTTCTATTATTTCGTATACATTCGTGATGCTGATAGCAAATATTTTGTCTGAGCTTAATTAGCCCCTCTCATCACAATGGGTAACCGAGTGACAGTGCTGTGAAGTAGCTCCTTGGCATATTTTCCCGACGTTGAGTCGAACTGGCAAGCTATAATAATAATCCCATCAAAAACATAAATGTTAAATTAGAGCCAAGTTCTCGCATGCAACGTTGTCGACTTCGCCGACAAAAGAATTGAGATCTATATGGGCGCCAAGTTCTTTGCCCTAAATTTTTTAGATACAAGGACATGCGACATACTCAATGCATTTATTTTACTTGGGGTGTAATTCAATATCAAGACTGGACTTGGCTAGTTTTTACATATAAATGTATATTACATTTGTCTAATCATTAACCTATTTTCGTAAAGGTATGTACGCAAGTTAGTGTACGTCCTGTTACTTATACTGTTAGCTTGATAATAATACTACCGTGAAATACGCCAACTTTGCCTCCACAGGGAACTTTGCCCAAAACGCTACTTAAAAAAAGAAACGTTACTGTAGGCAATTTCAAGATGATTATGGCAACACTACTATTTTTAGTGGAAAATAGATTATATCTGTGGTATCACTGGGAATCACATTTGCGCGCAACTTCATTCCGTAACGTGTTGGGACTAGTCGAATAAGGTGCGTGATTTGGCGGGCCAATTCTAGGTGAAGTTCTGGTGTATTTTTTACAGAATGGGGAAGCCTCAGGTGAATGTATCTTATTGCTTGTTATAAAATAAGAACTGTAGATCATTTTTATTGTAGTTTGAACTAAAAATACTTATTAAAACCGGAGTTATGATGGTGGGCAATGTTATCCATTAACTTGCTAACCTATGAATGCCAACATTGCCCAGACTAAAAAAAGGGTTAGGGTTGTCACCTTGTCGTAATTTTACCTGACTGCGTAAATAAAGGAGGGTTATGTATTTAAGGTAAGGTAAATTATATTTCTATATGCCGTTGTACTTTTAGCATTAGCTGCATGTCATGTCATGTCATGTCCATAAAACAAAAAAACATGGAATACTCAATTATGACAATTTTTATTTAGATTATTCTAACGTGAAGTAAAAAAATAACCGCCAAACTATTAGTATCGAATATTAAGCATACATTTTTCATTTTGATAATGGTATTGGTAAAGATGGTTTACTCAACCAAAAGTGACAACCCTGACAATCTCAAACTGCTTAATTCGGTTTGTATGGAGAAAAACAAAATAGCTATGTAACATTGCCCACCCATATTGCACACGTGTTTGTACAGTTAAGACCAAGATATTAAGTAGAACGCCATTATTACCCCAGATTTTATACTGATCCTTATCTTAACGTTGTAGGGGCTATAGTTACGAAAATAATCGATTTGGGCAATGTTTGCAAAAGTTTAGATAACTTTACCCGAGGTGAAAATTGATAAAAAAAATGGTGAAATGTAGATTTAAAAATTGTTTCTCGTAATAAACGCATGTATATGAATACGATGGATGCGTTAGACAAAAAAAACTTTATCCCGTCATAGAAAAAATTAGAGAAATTCGGGTTTTTACGAAAAAAGCGGGCAAAGTTGGCATGTTTCACGGTATGTTACTTTGATAAAATTAAGTCAGTTTGTGAAAACTAGCCAAGTCAAATCTTGATATTGAATTACACCCCAAGTAAAATAAATGCATTGAGTATGTCGCATGTCCTTGTATCTAAAAAATTTAGGGCAAAGAACTTGGCGCCCATATAGATCTCAATTCTTTTGTCGGCGAAGTCGACAACGTTGCATGCGAGAACTTGGCTCTAATTTAACATTTATGTTTTTGATGGGATATCATTACTTTTTGTACAGAAATTTGAATTGACGCCCCACCTGTCTTGACTAGAGTGACGCGGGGTAGAGGGAGGGGCCGGACCGCTCCTCGCCACGCCGCGCTCCCGCGCTTCGCTATCCGTCCCCGCGCCACGGCAATTTATTAACCTTCTCTGTCTGTGTTGTGTGTGTGTGTGTGTGTGTGTGTGTGTGTGTGTGTGTGTGTGTGGTGTGTGTGTGAGAGAGAGAGTGCCATCTTACAAACAAAGAAAGAATTTTCCAAATCGGTTAGTAAATGACGGAGTTCTGAGGCAACAAGCATAAATAATAATAATAATAAAACTAAAAAATATCACTGTTTTTGATTTTTATATGTGTACACACACAATTACCAAGCTGAATGCCAAATTTCATCTTTCTAGGTCACCTGGAAGTGGGTTAGGTTTTTGATTACTAGTGAGTCAGTCAGTCAGTGATAAAAATGCCGTTTTTTGGACGTCAATATCTCAATAACTATTTCATCTACATTTATGAAATTTGTGGTTCTAGTTGTTCTCAGGGACCTAAATACATAAGCCAAATTTCATTTTTTTCTGTTGAATAGATTTGGAGTTATTGAGGGGTCAAAAGTGGCTCCAAACGGTTCGTGTAATATAACACACGGCTGCTGCTCGCCAGTTCCTGCGGTGAACTTGGCTGGACACGCTGCCGCGTGTCTAGATGAAGTACTTATTACTGCAAATATTGAACGACGAAATAGTATTTTATGCAATCGTTGCATGAAGGTTCTTAAAGTCGAGTACCGCGTTCAGGCCACGAGGCTTGCCTTCCACATGATTTCTCTGGTGAGCGGTTTAAACAAGTATAAAATAATTTTCAGAGAAGCTAACCAAAACCTAAGTCCCCAGATCACGGCCAAGTTATAAATAAATATACAGAAATCATCGTGTCACGTAGTGTCACGGTCACCAAACGAGCGAATGCTCAATTCTATGCCTTCTTCCACCAAATTCTCTTATTCTAGTTCTAGATCTTTGTTTATTTGGTCTAAACCCACCGTCACAGGTACGTCAAATATCCCTATTAATGATCTGAATTTTGAAAAATCAGGAACCAAGGCTTCGTTAGCTTTTCCTACGGTATACATAAAAACTTCAATGCTGGTAGCATTGTTTTCAAAGTCGCAGCAGATAAAATCCCCGCACACTGTACCAGGCGAGCATACTTCCAAAGAGTTATTTTTCATGTAAACGAGATGGAATAAAGGGGCGCTATATTTTACGCGCGCTTTTTGCTTCGAACAATACAGATAAAGCCCCGGACGTGAAAGGTTTTTGCGAGCGCGAATGAATTCATCGCTTGAATTAGTTGTTCATATGTTAAGTTAACTAGAGTATGTTATGAATAACTTATTCAGTTGAAAAATTTAATACAAAGGTCTAAAAAAAAGGCCAATTTCATTACCGTAAGCTCAGGGATCTTTAGTCCCAGTGTTCATCGATAGTCCAAAGTGGCCTTTCTATATTTCAAACAATTACGATTTTTTATGTCTATTTTTAGAACGAAGTTATTATTTAATTGGCCGACCGACTGAAGCGAGCAAAGCGTCTACCTTTCAGCTTGACCATAAAATATTTTGTATGTCCGGCTGTCCAAATTTCCGGCTGTTGTCGTCTGGAGGTCGCGTTTGTCGACCGATTCTAATGAATTCTATGAGTAGGTTCGTTAATTATATATTTTTTTAGGTTAACAAATGCGACCTCTAGGCTAGAACAGCTGGAAAGCGTCTGGACATCCAAACATCTGGACATACGAAAGAATTTTTGGCCAAACTGACACGGAGAAGTCCCGCTCGCTTTGCTCGCTCTGCTACTACTAGGCTCGCTCATACTAGACTCTGTCACTAGGCTTTTATTTACTTTTACCTGTATTTAACTAAATCCCAGAGAAAGTTCATCACAAACACATGACCTGTCAGTCTAAACAAAGTTTCGCTTTGAACCAACTAACCACGAGCAAGCTGGGAATTTTAAATCGTGTCGACTTCACTCACCACAGCATATGTCGCTCATACAGTTCATGAATACTTATAAAAAAATAAATAAATATCAGACAACCTTACACCAACCTAGTCCCAAATTAAACTCAAGAAGGCTGGTGTTGTGGGTACTAGACGACGATTGTATATACTTACTTACTTTTTGGGAGATACACCAAAAAAAATGAGTGGCAAATATTCCATTGGACATAATTATTTATTTCTTATTTCTACGAGTATACTTAAACCCATATTATACTTAAGTCTACCTTCCCTAGTAAATTCACCCCCCGTTTTTCTTCCAAGGGTAGAAGGGGTTGAAGGGGTGGAATTTCCTCCAAGGGAGTGAAAAGCGGGGTGGAATTTACTTCACTCCCTTATGGGAAAGAAAAGCGTCCGTAGTATCCTTTAAAAATATGAACTTCATATTCGCGCCCATAAGATTTACTTTGTAATCATACGATTAAAGTAACATTTTATCAGAGAAATTCTAAATAGTCGCTCGAGTCCTAACGAGGTCCAGATATCTTCAGCTCCCGTTTATTGCGCCATCTGCCGAGATTATCGCAAAACGAGAGCTAAATTAAGTTGCAGGATTCCGTACCCGTTAAATATTATCTACAAGGCTTTTTATCCAAAACAAAAAAAAAATTATAAGGATATGATTACAAATGAAGCGAAAATTGAAAAATTTAATGATTCGGACAGGATTTAGTTTACGTTAGCAGACGTTACTGCTTTAATAAAAAATAAGTATAAGGATATGCTTCAAATATCAATAAATCCAATGACATTGAGGGACGCTGAAAATGTGGGATCCCGTTATTTTATAGAAAAACACTTCACTCAATGCTTCATTTCAGCTTGACCATAAAATCGTTCGTGTCCGGCTGTTTTCGTCTAGAGGTCGCATTTGTCAACCGATTTTATGAGTAGGTTTAAAATGCGACCTCTAGGCGAGAACAGCTGGAAAGCGTCTGGACATCGGTTACCTATTACCCGAATTTTTGTTTCCCCGATGTAACGTTTCACCGAATTTTCATATTTTTTTTTTTTTTTATAAATATCGGACAACCTCACACAAATCGATCTAGTCCCAAATAAAGCTCAAGAAGGCTTGTGTTATGGGTACTAGACGACGATATATATACTTATATAGATAAATATATACTTAAATACATAGAACAAGCATGACCCAAGCACAAATATTCGAGTTCATCACACAAATATTTGCCCTGGCCGGGATCCGAACCCGGGACCGCCGGCTCAGTAGGCAGGTGTCTACAAACCGAGCCAAACGCGTCGTCAATTTGCCCGAAAGCTTTTTATTCTAAAACTATTAATACCTATTTCAACATAATTATAAAACAAACCTAACCTAACGGGTTCTTTACCACGTTTATAAAATCCTGAAAATATTATGGATGTCAGGAAAAGTTGCTTTCGGGCAAATGAAAATTCGGCGAAACGATACAGCGGGGAAACAATATTTCGAAGTTGCGATAGGTTACCCTGGACATCCAAACATCTGGACATACGAAAGAATTTTAGGCCAAACTGACACGGAGAAGCCCCGCTTCGCTCGCTCTTTTTCCTTGAAAGTCATACATCCATACTAATATTATAAATGCGAAAGTGTGTCTGTCTCTCTGTTACCTCTTCACGCTTAAACCGCTTAATCAATTTTGATGAAATTTGGCATAAAGATAGTTTAAGATCCGAGGAAGGACATAGGATAGTTTTATCCTGGAAATTATCCCTAAAAAGATTGAAAAGTGAGTAAGTAATTCATGATGACATTGATGACCCTGTAGGAAATGTTATTATTAGACCAAAAGCACAATTGCTCTTACATTTGCTTAGGCGCTTTTAATAATCCCTTTTATTAATTAAGGTGATTAGGTGGATATCTATTGTGTTGTACGAGGTTGCTTCCATACTTCCAAGTTCCACGCGGACGTAGTCGCGGGCAAAAGCTAGTTTTTCATAAATCTTGTAAATATAAATTAGGATAGTTTAGGTTAAGTTTGTGTTAATAACATACGAAAATTAATGGTTTGATTAAAAAAGTGCTTTCGATGCAATGAAAATTCGATAGTAAGTTTGTCTATAAAACCAGGGTAAATCTAAAAATGTATACATATTTTTCTAATAATAATTGCAAGTGATGCACTTTAAGTCCAACGTGCGTTATTTAATCCTTAGAAACCCATTCCCACTGGTTTACCCATTTTAGAGTATTTTGGCACCTTTCCCTTGCTTTCTATTGCTCTTAGATAATAATGAAGCCAATTTTGCTCGAGCTTGCCTGAGGAGGTTTTTGACGCCACGGCACTACTTCTTAAAGAGATTTAGATTATTTTGAAAATTGTTTACTCGCTCCCGGTTTATTTTCAACCGAGTTCAAAAAATTAGGAGACTGTTCGATTGTATGTAAATTTAATCCGAAATCCATTTTGTATGAATATAAGAAACTTGCTGACATTTTACTATGCCGACCAAATAATAGTCTCCAAATGAATTATAATTTAGTATAATGACCATGCCATGACAAGATTGAATAACTTTTTTTTGTCTATACAAAAGTGGACACCCTAATGCTGAAAGGCCGTATAGTGCCGTCCCTCTTACCCAAATATATTTTAACAGGAGTTCGAGAGAGACGGTACTTACTATATAACGACCGAATTTCGAACATGGGAGCAGCCCTTGTGGTCGGAAACATATACTTAGCAGGAACATCAATCGTGGTTCTAGTTGAATGCACATCGGTAACCGGCGTCTGTGGAATAAAGTACAGTACGTGACCTCACAGAATGTGATTCGAGTTGTATATCTGTCTCACTCGCTCTTACGCGATCAAGATAAGGACCTCTTCGATTTCACCCAAACCGGAGTCCCAATGTAAAAACTCACACACGGGACGGTATTTTTTTTTATGTCCGGATACACTTTGGTGAGTGTGCACTAGGACTGCACGATTAATTCCACCGTCTCCGTTCAGACAATACAACATTCAGCGCGGACTTGGATTCCACCCTTATGTTGTCGATATACCACTGATTCGTACGAAAATCTTCGCGTCTACTTTCCTTATGAGGACAGCTAAGGAATGGAACTCGCTTCCTGCGTACCTGTTCCCCGATAAATATAACTTGGATCTCTTCAAGTCGAGAGTGAATATAGGCATCTTCTAGCCAAGCATGCTCCATCTTAGGCCTTATTGTCACTTAACATCAGGTGCAATCAAGGTTAAATGCATGGCTATTTAGAATAAAAAAAAATGTCATAGAGGGCAATAGAGCAAACGGATCGCCTGATGGAAAGCGATTACCGTCGCCCATAGACACCTGCAACACCAGAGGAGCCACAAGTTGCCGGTCGCACAGGTGGGAGTACGCTCTTTTCTTAAAGGTTTGAAGGTGGTATTGGTCCGGAAATACCGCAAGCTATAATTAATTCCACAATGCAGTCACCTGCGGCATAAAACAGATAGGTACAGAAGTCAATCTACATACAAGCGCGCTCGAGCAAACGCACACATAGACATTGCTCACGGACACGTCGAGCGGATGGCACTCGCGCTCGCACTGGTCTGAACTGGTCCGAGATATCGTGTCCGCGAGCAAATACAAATACAAATACAAATACAAATCGTTTATTTGTTCAACATAGGTGCATATGTACATAATACAGGTGTGACAATTTTATTTCAGTTCCACTATGCTGAGCCGTTAGGCATACAAATATTATAAGTAATTAATAGAGTACAGGGAAGTTGTGCTCCATTAATTATTGTCTAACAAAAAATCACTTATTTTATAGTACGCTTTTTCTGCCAAGAAATTAAATAACTTATTTTTGTATTCTGCTATATTTTCTACATTTACAATATCTGTTGGGATTTTATTATAAAGTTTAGGGACCATTCCGAGTATACTTTTCTGAAAAAGAGCGGTTTTCGAGGACATTCCATTAATTTTATTCCTAAGTCGGGCACTCCTAAAACTATTAAATAAATGCAGATTAGATCTTGCGAAAATTGCAACTTCAAATATATACAAGCACGGGAGTGTCAATATTTTTAATTTCTGAAAATATGGTTTACAAGAGTCAAGTTGATTTAAGCCACATAAAGATCGAATACATCTCTTCTGTGCTTTGAAAGCTATTTCTCTGTCAACTGAATTCGCCCAGAAAATGATGCCGTACCTAAGAGTCGATGTTACATACGCTTGGTAGGCTGTTAAAACTACTGATTCATTGACAATTTTCCTTAAATTATACAGTGCATATGAGAATTGATTAAGTTTTTTACATATAGCGTCAATTTGGTTTCTCCATGTCAACTTATTATCTACACTTAATCCTAAAAATTTAGTCACATCAGTTTCGTCAATTTTTTGACCCTTGTAGGATATGTTTAGAGTATGTGTGTTATTTGATCTTTGCTTAAATGTCATGATTTTAGTCTTATCTATATTGATTTTTAAATTATTATTTTCAAGCCAATTAATTACAATTTCTAATGTCTTGTTTATGTTATCCTCGTATGATTCTAAATGTTTGGAAGCAAAAAGTATTGTACTATCATCTGCAAAGAGAACAGTAGGGTGATCAATAGCTTTCGGTAAGTCATTTATATAGATGATAAACAATAAAGGACCTAAAACACTTCCTTGGGGTACGCCACACTGAATTTGTCTTATTTCCGATGAGTAGGTGACTTCAGTTTTAGTTTTAACACATATTCTATTTATTTGTGTTAACTGCTTACGGTTACTTAAGTATGATTTTAATAAGCTGTGTACATTACCTCTAACACCGTATTTGTATAATTTATCTAAAAGTATGCAATGGTCAACAAAATCGAAGGCTTTAGACATATCCATGTATAGAGCTGAAACTGGGACTCTTTTATCTACATTTGTTAAAACTATGTGCATTAAATTAAAGATAGCCATGTTGATGGATTTGCCCTTGCGAAATCCCATTTGTTCTGGGGCAAAAAGGTTATTTTTCTCAAAATAGTCATAAATACCACTGTGGATGACCCTTTCAATAACTTTAGAAAAAATGGGTAGCAGTGCCACAGGTCTATAACTGCCCAAGTCTTCTTTATTGCCTTTTTTAAAAAGCGGCTTCACAATGCCTATTTTTAGTCTCTCGGGAAATTCGCCATTTTCAATACATAAATTTGTTATGTGGCTAATCAAAGGTGCAATAATGTGAGACACTGCTTTGACAACTTTAGTACTAATATTATCGTAGCCAGTACTGTGACTATTTTTTAAAGAGCTAATTATTTTTTGAATGTCAATTGGATTTGCTGGCTTCATAAATATAGAATTCGGTAAATTGCATGTCATTGTATTCACAATATTATGTCCAAGTTGAATCGATTGTTTATGCGTTAGCTCAATAAAATATCTATTAAATTCTTGCGCAATTTTTTGAGGGGATGTAACAACTTTACCATTGGATAATATTCTAGAGATGTTATCAATAAGTGGTTTAGTCTTTTGTTTGTTTTTGATGACATTCCACGCTGCCTTTGTTTTGTTTCTCGAATTTTTAATATAGTAGTCGTTCTGCGCTTTCTGAGTTAGTTTTATGACTTTTTTTAAACGTTTGGAATAATTCATAAAAGTCTCTTTGTTGCTAGGTTTATTATCCCTCGAAAATCTGTATTTCCAAAGTAAATCACGCTTTCGCTTGCAGCATTTTTTTACTCCTTTAGTAATCCATTTCGGTTTAAACGTTAGAGACATTTTAATCTTTTTAATAGGAAAGCATAAATTATAAAGTAAATCAAACTGATCTGCAAAACTGTTGTAAGCTTCATTTGCATTATTTGCCATGTATACTCCAATAAAACTCAGTTCTTGTAGGCGATCTCTAAATTTTGAAATATTATACTGACTGATATCTCTTTGTTTTTTATACCAGTGTGGAAGAATACATGTCTCCTTTACCGGGCCTTTCAACAGTTGAGCTGAGTGGTCTGATAGGGCAAAATCAATGACTTGAGCTGTGCTGCCCCGCAGGTTGTGAGCAATATTATCTATACAGGTGTTACTCGATAGTCTTGTGGGCTCAGATATTGCTAATTTTAGATTATAACTAGAGATTAAGTTTTTAAATTGAATTGATTGCGGCGTCCTCTTTAGCACATCGATGTTGAAGTCTCCGCAAATTACTATTTTTTTCTTTTTATGACATGTTTTTTGTAGTATACTATTCAACTTGTCAAAAAATATCTGGATATTTTGACTTTTGTTACTAGGTACTCTGTATATACTGAGAACAATAATGTTGTGATCAATTAATTCCAAACCTGCGCATTCTATTACATTTGGTATAGAAATATAATTAACTTCATCCAGATTTACATATTTGTGAATATTTCTTACCAAAATACAGGATCCGCCATTTCTATTATTTCTTGCGTAAAATGATGCTAACTTAAAATTAGGAATGAGCAAATGAGGTTCATCACCTGGTTGCATGTTGTGCTCCGTGACACATATAACATCAACTGTTGTCCCCAGCTCCATCAACCCCTGTAGGTGTACACTTAGCAAATCAGATTTATTTATTAATCCATTGATGTTTTGGTGTAGTATATGAGTATAGTTGTACACAATCAAATCATTTTCAGTCTTGTTTGACGTTTTTTCGATACCTGGTTGAGTCGGCCTGTGCCTAAAAAATTGAGCCCATTGTAAAATGCTTTATTTACATTGATTAGAACCTTATTTACGCTCTGAGCTAATTTGTATTTGCCTCTATGATTTAGTTGGTGGCCCTTTGAAAAGTAATCACCTATGCCAAAATATACACTATTAGGCGATTGAAGCCATACATGAGAAAACATTTCGAATTTTTTATGTAACATTGTGTTGAATTTACTTACAAAATAATTATAATCTTCGGCATATTTATTTAAACTATGAGGAATGTCGCAAATAATGACATTTGTATGAGAACAAGCTTTAATTGTTTCTTCTAATTTATCAATAACTCGATGTAATGGCGTAATGTTGTGGTCGCTCCCGCCGCACATGATGACCAGGCAGTCACACTTTCCAAAATCAGCAATTTTCTCCTGTACATTTTGAAGAACACGCTGGGTGGTTCCATATTGAATGATGTCGGCCGTAAAATCATAGTCGTTCTTCCTGATTTTAGACAGCGGTAGCAGAAGATCAGCTCCGTGAAGGTCAGATAAAAGTAGTAGCTTTGGTTTCTTTTTGGGCGGTTCGTTCATTGTTGTTTTTATCGGTGTTGACTGTGTTATTTGGGTCTTCTCAAGTATGGCGCGCTTTCTGGACAGGTCTAAACTGCTCTTCTCAGTAAAGGTGTTACGGATGTGTTCTTCGAGCTTTTTCATAGTGTTCTGTAGCGCTTTGTTGGAGCGTTGAATCCGAGACAGTGTTACCTCTCTGCTAGCAAGCATATCACACTTACGTTTACAAGCAATGTTCGAAGTGAGAGCTTTACTTAGTTTTATTTGGAGATTTTTTATTTTCTTATTTAATGTTATAATTTCAGTCTCTAAGTTTTTTATTTTATTTTCGTAGGTTTGTGTGTTGTCCTCAGTGGTGATATTATGCATTATTAGGCTATCTCCAGCCCATTTTGATGACGAGGTATTTTTGGAATCTTTGTGTAACAACTGAGCGTACACATTGATTTTTTTATGTAATTTATCAATTTGTTGTTGTTGCATGCTGTTTTCGCCGTTTAGCCTAGCAACTTCTGCATGAGCGCACGATAACTCTGTATTCAGGTCTTCTATTTGAACCCTCATTTCCACAATTAATGAGTTATCCATGGTTGACATATTTGGGAGGCTACTGGGACTGTTAAACGTGCTATCTTTCAAGGTTGAGTTTATCAAATCATCTCCATCTACCGCTTGAGATATGTTTTTATACGAGGAAGATCTCATTGGTATTATTTTATGCCTTCGACTAGTCACATTATTTTGAGGTGTCCAGTCCTTGTCGATACAATTTAATGGATTCATTAGCGTAATATTATTTTCCAGCGAGATATTTTGCTCCGCCGCTATTGATGTAGTGTTAGAGGATGTTAGCATGTTGGATGAACCAGAAGATGTTTGCGGAGTGCTGGAGTTACTTTTAGGTTGTACGCAATGTAAACATTTCCAAGTCTTTTTCCTATCGTTAGTCATCATAATGAAATCTTTTCTCGTCACAGTCGTGCATGCTAATTCAAATGTCTTTTTACAATTTGAACATTTTAGATATTCCATTCCTTTAATTACATTCTTACATTTAAAACATAAATTCATCTTGCTGAGTTTCGATGTTTATTTTTGCGGAAGTAATATATCTCACTGATATCGCCCTCTATAGTAAGGCGTCGTAACTACAGCAGTCTTAGCAGAGCTTTAGTTCCGCAAATTGATCGGGTATCTATTGAGGTAGTCCTGCTGTATGCCGCTAGATGGCGTTTCGTGATCAAGCATATGATTAGATGTATTTTAATTAAAGCGACATCTAACGTAACGTCTCTGAACTTTTACAACTGGTATATTGTAATCCTAGTAACCCTCCTGAAGTTATACAGGTTTCTGCTATTTTCCGTTAGGTGGATATCTTTGTTATTAATTCCTTGGAGGTTACTTTCGGATATTTTGTTAAAATTAGCTCACTCAGATCATATTACATAAATTTACCAGCCTTGACTTCATATAGTAGTTGTCTTTCTTGATGTTTTCACTTTTTTCCACGTCAATTTACACTCGTAGATTAAGTCCGTTACAAACAGTTTTTTGAAATATATTGTTTATAATCAAGTCTATTACACAGTATAACAATTGTGCACGTTTATTGTCACTAATTTAACATATCTACACTGTTTTCCAGCGTCACTAAACAACACAGATATTTATTTAATGAAAACATACTCAGAGCCGATGTAAACACGAGCGCAGTGGCGCCATCCTTCAAGAGCAATGTCTATGTGTGCGTTTGCTCGAGCGCGCTTGTATGTAGATTGATTTCTGTACGTATCTGTTTTGTGCCTGCGGGCCTTTGATGGTTGCTATTATCACGCGATAAATAAGTGTCAAAGCATCCGTCACGCTTTGACATAATGAGTGTGAGTGACAGATGCTTTGTCACTTATTTATCACGTGATAAACGAAACCATCACAGGCCCTTAGACCTCATTAAGTTAGTACGATATTTGCTAAATGGAGGTAAATCACTGAACAAGAACTCATTGCTAAACTAATATTTATTTATTTAATTAATCTTTATTGCTTTGCTTTGCTTTCTTCTCAACAGCGGTCTCCTCTTGTGCAATGCCGGTTGATTCAGATATGTAAGTGATGCCACATTTCTTTTTTGTGTACCCATAGATACAAATATATATTTTTTTTGTATATCAGACAACCTCACACAAATCGATCTAGTCCCAAATTAAGCTCAAGAAGGCTTGTGTTATGGGTACTAGACGACGATATACTTACTTATATAGATAAATATATACTTAAATACATAGAACATCCATGACCCAAGCACAAATATTTGAGTTCATCATCATCACACAACCCGGGACCGCCGGCTCAGCAGGCAGGTGCTTACAAACTGAGCCAACCGCGTCGTCAAATATGAAGCCAAAGTGTCATAAAGCTCATTATTTCATACAATCCTCATAGCAGTCCTATAGTTGAATGGTGAGAGCAGGTCGTGTGTTCGATTCCCACTTGGAATTCAGTGGATTGCATACAATTTTGACTTCATATTTATCTTTTTTCGATCATTTTGATTCTCATGCCGCCTCACCGTGCCTCGCTTCACCGATTGACAATCTTTAGGCATTTTTTTTACACTACACCTACATATCCCTTAATCTGGCATGTATGGCGGTCTCGATAAAGTACGAGTATTAAAATATATTACGGGACCCTACTTGCCCGAGTCAGAACCGCTCTTGTTATTTTCACAACCTTGCGAACAGGAACGATTATTTAAAAATAACGAAAGAAAATCGCTATCTCTGAAAACAAAATGTAGCCCGGTTTACTGTCGGGTAACCAGGAAAAAGGACGTTTTCAGACGGTTTAAAAAGGAGGTGGATTGGACATCTCATTAAAGATTATAAAGGATATTACAGGCTTCCGTTTTTACTTATTTGTTGTACAAATAACTTTTCTCAAACATGCACTGAACTGTCGTCATAACGTGCGTTAAAACAGGCTTTGGAGTATCACGTTTCGGGCGTAACGACTCGAGAGAATTGTAAAGGAATTTCATACAAAATTGAAGGCCTAGGCCATGAAGTATTTTTTTTAAACATGGCGTCTGTATTCATTAACAGGCTATAAACAGCTGAATTATATTTTTTTAAGTGGTTTTTTTTTGCTTGAGAAAATCACTACATGCCTTACCCGTGAAAAAGGCTTGCCGGCTTCGTATCACTATCCGTCTATACCTACTCACTCGGCAAGCCCTTCTTACCTGGCATCTGCAGTAATGTACTATACTTCAATATGCTTTTTTATTACTTACTAGTGGCTCTGTGAGTTGTAGACCTTGTTTTCAAAATGCCCAAAATTTGTACATTTCTATATTTTCAAACTCTATTTCTCCTCCATTTTGCAAAAATTCGAAATACGAAATATACTTAAAAATAACGTAATTTTAGAGTTAAATATAATGTTCAAATTGGGTCTACATTGACTGCTAGAATTATTTATTGTTGAATGATAATTTCGCGCTGAATCACTTCACTTCAATTCACGCAGCAATCGTAAACTGTTTGAGATTATTATAAAAATAAACCTAGCCTAAGCAATAGCAAATTGCAAGAATCATGAAAAATGTATGCCAACTGAGGAACATAAATTCTGCGAAATGATTTTTCGCCGAAATGAGACATCGACGAAATACATTTCTTGGAGTCAAAGGACTCTCCAAGAAATCTTCTCAGTATTACGAATAAAACATAAAGGGATCACGAATGATCTCCAGCCTTTTAAATATAAGTAAGTATAACAATGTTTACTCATAGCAATCCACTTAAGTAATAAGTAGCACTTTGTAATTCGTAGTAGGGTTTCCGAATAAATTTTACGCAGGGAAAAATTCCTTACAAAATGAGGGGATGTTTTCATTTGGATTATTATTTTTAGAGGTACGAAGGGGGAATTGAAAAGGAATTGAAAAATACTTCCACTTTATAAATTGATCGTGATATATCCTTACCAGTGTTATTAAAGAAAGAATGCAAACCATTTGTTGTTACACCAAATTAAATAGGTACAGCGAATAAGTAGGTAAAACACATTCCTATCAATTGAATTGTCGCCCAAATTATTTCGCGTGACAAAACGAGCGAATCTGTTGGAACTTTGAAAAAAAAAGCAATTTTAATGAATCAAAATCTTATTCAAGGAATAGACTGGAAGCGTGAACATGAATTTAAGTAATATTATTTATTGGAAAATGTCAAGATTTATTAAGTGTGTGCTTGTAAAAAAATTCAAGTTTTGTCGAATCTTCATGGGTGCGGTACCAACATCAGAAATTTTGACAAGGCATTTTTTAACTGTATCAGCTGGGGAAAAAAATACCTATTTTATATGTCCGTCTGTCTGGACTTCTGGCTGTTTTTCGAAAATTTCCAAGATGGCAGAGACGTGCGGATTGAAAACGTGAAGTACGTATGAATGTACCATACTGTATTCAACATACTTGTACTGTTCTCTAATTTACAGACTGACTATCGAGTTTAAGGTGCATCCACCCGAAAAACGGTACGGATACGACACGTCACTGCGAAACGCACCAACACCGTGTTTCGAGCGCGGTGTGGTCGCATCTTTATTTTACTTTTAATTAATCCCGTTATCCGCCTATCAAGGCAACATAAACCCAAACAGTGTTGATCAAAGTCACCTGCAACCATCGCCGATCTAACTACCCACGTCCAAGCGTCTTTACAACCCACTAGAAGGAAAGAGAAAAGACGTATGTGGCTTTAAACACGTTTGCAGTTATGCCCTTTTGTTGCAGAGGAGAAGTAGTGTGTCCTCTTACCTCGGGATACGGAACATTCGGACGGTTTATCTCCTACGCCTCCTGCGTTCCTGATTAAATTCGAAGTCGTCCCAAGCGAATATTAGTTTTGCCAAGAAATTGGCTTCACTTCATTGCTTCCAGCGCCAGTTTAGTTAGTTTAGTTACAGGTAAGATTTATAGATAGTTTTGTAATTGTTTTGGGTAGTATTTTAGGGCACATAGTAATTAAGAGCAAAATTATATATGAAATTACCCATTACCAAGCGAAAACTACAAATTCATTGCTCGCAGTTACTTATAGAGACCTTAAAAGGTGCAATAGTTCCTCTAAAACGTAATAAGTATTTCGAGACATTGATCTTTTTATGTTTCGAGGATATATTTATTACTAATCTAATCTACCTGTCTTAACTTCTACTGAATATTGATTGAAACACACACGATTTTTGAGAATCGATCCATAACTTATTTAACACAACTTAATTAACCGCGAGAGTATAAAGTGTCACGATCCATAACTGGCGAACAACCGGTAAACAAACATAAAAAAAATACATACATACAGTGACACATGGAACCTCCTCCTTTTTTGGAAGTCTGTTAAAAATGGGACTTAATTGCGTTCATAAAAGGTATTTATTTAATTACCTCAACGTTTCTGACGTGATTTTAAGTCCATGGTCTCGAAGGAACTAGTTGTACTGTCTCCTGCCTATATATGTACAAGTATAAATGTTTAGCGTTCGAGATAGGTACATAGATCCAATCACATTTTGGTCCCCTCGGGTGTCCCCCAAGGATCCCACCTAGGGCCTTTGTTTTATAATGCTTATATATTTGATATTTACACTTGTATTCAATCTCCTGTACAACACTTACTTTACGCTGATGACAAAAAAATATTTATTAAAATAAAAGATGCGTCTGATTGTCGGCTAATGCAAAATGCATTAATCTCCTGTACAACACTTACTTTACGCTGATGACAAAAAAATATTTATTAAAATAAAAGATGCGTCTGATTGTCGGCTAATGCAAAATGCATTAGATTCTCTAGTGGAATATTATCATAGAAATAAAATAACAGTTAAGGTGGTTGCAGAGATGTCACTTTCATATGCTTTCATACAAATCGTTTGATCAATACACACTTAGGCGGTTATGGCTTTAGGTTATTAAACATTCTTAAAAAAATCTTTAAGCGATCTTATACTCGCCAAGGAAATCAGTTTTGCTATAAATCATACAATTACAAAGTTATTAAAGCTTTAAAACCCGTTGAAATATTGTCCATATATGTATGTGTGCGTTGCTTTTACACACATACAAACGTAAGCGTACGTAAAGCTATTCATGAACAGTGCGTTCTGAAATATAATACTACTTAACTTATGATTTAGGATAATAAATTTAAATTGATGTTTTGATACGAATGCATAACAGTTTATTTTTAAATGATTACAGCTTTCATTAAACATGTAACAAATAATTGGAAACATTTGGATTTTAAAGATACCTATTGTGTTTATTTGCTCATATCAATAAAGTGGAACAGATTTCGAACGCACTAAATCTTGTGAATGAAATATCAATTGTGTCAATACTGTCATGTCAATTGTGGAAATTCGAATAAAATGAATCATGTTTGGTTTACATTTTTTTCGTTTCGTGGGTTTTTACTTTATGCAGTGTGAATAATGAAACGTGCATATAATAATAATAAACATGTGTACTCAGGACATAGTGATATATCATGGGTCAGAAATTGCGGGGAAAGTATTGTGTTTGAAAACATTACAAATCGAAGTGTCCTGCCGTGAAAGAGGTGTCTCGCACTATTTTCTTTTTAGGCGAAGACAAGCATGGCGTGATGACAACCGTAACCAACCACAAAAACTGAACGCAATCGCTCGCTTTGGGTGATGAAAAAAAAACAAAGCTGTTCATAGTGGGTTCATATAGGTAGTTTCTTCTCTCTGACTGAATTGATACCAAGACCTACCCATGTTTTTCAATAGGTGTGGGAAACCAAATCCTTTTAGGAATTATCGATTCAGTGACTAAGTTTCCTCCTTGAAGGATACCTGTAATAACACTAATTACCCTAACACCCTGTAAGATAGGACATGCATACAGCCGTTTCCATTGCCAGCATTTTTGTGACGTAATAAATAATTTCATTACAGATTCAAGGCCAGCTTAGAGCTTCATCAAAAGGGATTACTGCAAGATGATTTCCTTCATTGAATTATCAACAAAAATAATGTCAATTAAAGTTCAAACAGATGAAGGCTTCATCCAAGAAAAGCTGCAGAAACTTATAATTTTCTACAAAACATGCGTGTTGCCTAAAATAATATTACAACGTATACAGCATTTCGAATTAAAGCGACGTCTACAACTCACGCAAACACTAGTATTATAATAAAACCTACACGTAACAAAAATTGTTTTATTTTATTTAGTGGTTGGTGGTTCTAAAATCCATATATGTACATAATAACAATATATTGTCATATATTTTTATATGGCGCGAGCTAGCTCGGGGTCGTGAAGCGTGGCGCAAACAACTGGTGCTGCGCTCAGTTAGTAGTAGTTCTAGTAGTTATATATTTTTAGACCGAACATTTTTACAATTAGAGACTCCATGGAACCACGATTTAGAACCACGAAAATCCCAACCCTAATCAGTACCTACTATACTTGATGTCGGGTTTTTGTATATCAGGTCAGAGTATAGCAAAAAGGGCCTGATCTTGTCATTAAGTAATAAAAAAACAGAGGTATACTTGTGTTTTTTTTTCATCGTAAATTTCTAAGTCCCAGCACAGAATGGATGATAGTACAAGTAGTCCCAGGCTACGTAGTAATTCTATGGCAATTTAGGACCACTCTAGTTCTTAAACGGGCAAGTTAATCAAACAATTGTAATTTATAAAAGATACTTATTTTAATGTATTCTTTAGTTCTAATCAAATAGTAACAAAAAATAGAAAAATATTTTTCAACAAAATATGTGTCCTAAAATTGGGCCCTTTTTGCTGTACCCCAATCTATCATTCAGAAAAACTTAGGACAAACTCAATAACATCACAAATCAGAATCACAATATATCAGAACAGAAACCCAACAAATATACTCATTTAATTTCACCACATAGTTACTTAAAAAATATAGAACTGCCAAAGATTTGTAATTTCTTCGTATTATTTATTTTGACAATCCAGCCCGTCTAATACAACTAGGCTTCACGATTCTTCTCACGCGACATAGCATCGCCCGTCAGTCTCCTACAGTACCGCAAAGAAAGAGATAGGAAATATTTTTCGCGCGAGAAAGAGTTGCGTGTCACAGTTGTGCTAGAGGTGCATCTTTACTTCATCGTCAAAATCAAATATCATGCCTGCTTATTTATTCAGCGCTTACTATCAAACTGACAGATGATACGCGAGCCTTTAATGAATGAATCACCCGCACACACTCACAATTAGTGTCTATTAGTGTGAGTACTTGCTGATTTTTCACAAATTGCCAACACATGGGAGAATATGACAATTTATGACGTGCTACTAATTCTACATGAATAAAAGACAAATACGCGGACTCGCCAAGATACAAATTTTACTTCAAACTAAAGTAACATACGAAATAATACACAAAAACTACAAATCTTGCTTTTCAGCGCCATCTAGCGTGGAATGTCTAGTTTTGTTTCCTCTGCAACCACCTTAATGCTTCAAAATGTCAGATAATAACGTTTTCTAGAAAACCCTCACCATTGTGTACAACTTACACTATAAATAACATTTCACTGCAAAGAGTCCAGGTAATAAGAGACCTAGGCGTACTATTAGATAGTAAAATGCTAATGTCCGATCATATTGATAGTATAATCAATAAGGCTTATAAAAATTTAGGATTTGTAATGCGAATATGCAAGGAGTTTAAAGGTGTCAATTGTATGAAAGTGGTGTACTTTGCTTATGTACGTAGTGTCCTAGAGTATGCATGTAGTATATGGTCTCCGCAGTATATCACATACATATCGCGTATTGAAAAATTACAACAAAGGTTTTTACGGTATCTTAACTACCGAACAAAATATACATCTGCTAATTATGAAACTAGTTGTCAGAGACATGGTCTGATGAGCTTAGAGGATAGAAGAGTTGTGCTCGACATGGGGCTATTATTTGATATTGTCAGAGGGGATATTGATTGTCCAGATCTTATAGCGGAGATCAAATATTTTACACCTAAGTCGAATACGAGGCATCCACGTCTTTTTAGTTTGCCTCATTACCAGACTAATTACAGTAAAAATTCTGTGATTTATAGAATAGTTAATACATACAACAAAAAGTATAGCGACATAGATCCGTTTGTACTTAATAGTAAAAATAAATTTAAACATGCAATCATAACTAAAATGAAAGATGACTCTGTACATTAACCTATGTATACACACACACACACACACACACACACACACACACACACACACACACACACACACACACACACACACACACACACACACACACACACACACACACACACACACACACACACACACACACACACGCACACACACACACACACACACACACACACACACACACACACACACACACACGCACACACACACATTTAGGTGAATTGTTAATATAATAACCTTTTGGATTGATAGTAATAATTTTAGGTTAAGCAAACCCGTTTTCATACCTTGTATTTGATAGGGAGACCTGTTATTGGCTACACTAAATGTATCTTATCCGTAGATTATTTTTGTATGTTACAAAGCTGTTGGTCTTCTAATAAAGAAAAAAATAAAAAATAAAATAAAAATACTTTATTTCAATGTATTATATAAAGACTCGCACCTGCAGACAGACTGTAGGTACAGACAGTTTTGCAGGGAACGGGAAAGTTGTATACTTTAATAACGCGACGACGCGGTTGGCTCAGTTTGTAGAGACTTGCCTACTGAGCCGGCGGTCCCGGGTTCGAATGCCGGCCAGGGCAAATATTAGTGTGATGAACTCGAATATTTTTGCTTTTGTTGTCATGGTTGTTCTATGTATTAAAGTATATATTTATCTATATAAGTATGTATATCGTCGTCTATCCATCTATATAATAAAATCGAAAATGCCCGAACGAGATAACGCACTAGGGAGGAAGCGAGATGGCGCCTTACAAAACTCGACGACCTTTTAGATCACGTTTCTCCAATACGACGGACGTATCCGCAGAAACAACGATTCAAATCTATTGTCTAAATATGAGAATAGAATAAGAGCGTAAAAATTACCGTTTTCGCTACGTATTTCCTTCACAATCGGCTAAAGAAATTTCATAAAATTCTTCATTTCGCGACCGTCGGCCATTTTCGGCGATCGCTCGGTTATTCTCGCTATTATGGGTTAGGTTCAAGTAGCCTAAAGTTTCTTTTTGCCATATGACTTAAGTTTAAGTAACCAAAAATTTTTGGCGTCATGTTGGTACGCCGTTATATCGCAGTTTTTTACTCGAAATGTAATAACTACGCACTTTGCTTATACGATAGAGTGAGACGACATGTACGTCAGTCTCATTCAATTGAAATGTCAAAAGCCGACTTGACATAACCTCAACTCTGTGATGTTCAATTAATGTTTTTGAATGGAATTAGTGAAAAAAGATCAACTATATTGTTGCCAAAACGTTATATTCCGTATACGCCTAGCGTATATTTATACCTAGAACGGGTAGGCACGTGTTTGTGAGAGAAAACAAGCGTAAAATAAACACAGAAACTATGTTAGTTAAATCGGTATGTATTTTAACATATTACTTTCTATTGCAAGATTAAGAGGCCCTTTTACCGATAAAGGCTAACGTCCACCACTATTTTCCAAGACAGACACAACGTAGTATTAAGTTTTTAGTCGATTTTGACTTCTCAACCTATTATTTAACCCTATTTTCTGCGGATTCTTTTATCACGGATTTGTCTATTACTGAAACGGCACTGCCCGTTAATATTTTTACTTTTGTTTTCTAGGCTTTGCTTTGCTTTGAGTAACATTTGTACATGTACCTACGTATTACTCTGGAGCCCATGTATACAAATATAGAATTTGTTGAATCCCCTTTGATTATAATTAATTTTATTTGCACTGAGTAAATGCAGTTTCCTTTTTAAAAAGCTCTTATTTAACTTGCAACGTAACTAAATGCAGTTTCCTTTTTTCATTATATATATTGAGAAAACAAAATTACGGGGGAACCTCTGGTCGCATAACAATTGTCATAATATCGATTGTCATAACAGTTTACGCATAAAGTTGCTACGCATACATTTTTTTGGCGTAAATTGTACGATGTCATAATTGTTCGCTGTCATAATTTCTGTACATCAATAATTGTTTTAGCCATAATGTCGTATGCCATACATTTATTTAGTCATAATATTGATAATTACAATTATTTTTAGTACAATTGTAAATGTCATACACTTTTCAAGCCATAATATTGATAATTACAATTATCAATATTATATTGGTCAGATCCGACTTGGTTGGGTTAGGTTTAAGTTTTTTTTTTATGACCTGAAATCGGACTTGGTCAGATCCGACTTGGTTAGGTTATTTTTTTTTAAGACCCGAAACCCGACGGGTAGATCGGACTTGCTTGGGTTAGGTTAAGGTTTTTTTTTTAAACTCGACTTGGCTAGATCCGACTTGGTTGGGTTAGGTTTAGGTTATTTTTTTTTCATGACCTGAAACCCGACTTGGCTAGATCAGACTTCGTTGGGTTAGGTTTAGGTAATTTTTTTTATGACCTGAAACCCGACTTGGTTGGGTTAGGTTTAGGTTATTTTTTTTATGACCTGAAACCCGACTTGGCCAGAACCGACTTGACTATGCGTTTTGCAATGTATGCGTTTATAAAGTATGGTTACATTGTTTTATGAGTAATCAATGTATGACCATGACAAAGTATGCTTAAATCATTTTATGCGCATCACCTAACTGTATGCCCATTACGCAGTATTTTATTAAACATTATGATTAAAAACGTTATGCGCATAAATGTATGACTATTTACAGTTATGCGTAATGATGAGTATGACGAATACACGTATGCGTATCAAAAGTATGCCTTTCAATTTTATACAACCCGACCCCTACCCCCAAATTACATATTCAAGTGTTACAAATAGGAAGTACATTTGATTTACGCGAGCGAAGCCGCGGGCACGTCTAGTAACATATAACATCCATAACACAAGCCTTTTTGAGCTTAATTTGGGACTAGATCGATCTGTGTGAGGTTGTCTGATATTTATTATTTATGTATTAATTTAATTTAATTTAATAAATAAATAAATTAAATAAAACACTTTCGCGACAAGAGTATGCGTATACATACTTAAGGACAGTAAAATTTCGTAACCTACAAACTTATAGTACTTATACTTTATTTATATATTTATGGCCAACAATTTTAAGAGACATAAATTTTGTATAGATGGTCACTTTATGCACTGAATATCAAATAGCAAAATTGAAATTTCCTTGCTAACATACGCCCAAAATAGCGCAATTCTCTGTCGCGGGCAATTGGTTGACCGCAAAGTCGATTTCGGCCGGGCTAGCCTAGATGTATACTAAATTGAAATGGTTTACTTTACTATAAATATTCATTTCAACTTTAATGCACAAACAAAAAGTCAGTATAAATGATCTGCCAAATGTTACTTCTGCCAAGTATCATTGTGCAAAACAAATAAATGTCAAAAAAGTTTCTGCAAGACAATAGTGAATCAATGTTTGCAAACATCCAAGGCTCAGGAAATAAAGACACAAATTACAACCGGATCGCCAGTATGGTCAACCCTTGTCCTTAGCGAAACGCGGCAAATACATCATTCCTAAATTTAAATTTATAATATACGGCCCATGAATGTCAGATGCGAATTGGCTTTTTTCATCAGAAATTCGCGTCCTCTGGGACGAAATGTGTATAAAAGTATAATGTGCGAATGGAGAGGTCAAACTGCGTGGCTTAATGAACAAACGACCTCAGGCAATGAGATAACGAGCGGACAGCCGACGAGCGATCAGCACCGCTTGTTATACCCCACGAGCGATTATATCCTTTATCACGAGCGATATAGCGCCGATAGTGACAGGAGAGCAACCGAGGATCCACACTTATCTTTGATGTCAGTGATTTCTTTTATCCTAGGCGTAAATAGCTCATTAAAGTCGACGAAACATGGCGGAAAATCGGCTTCAGAACGACGGTACATGTTAGAGAGTAAAATGGATGGAAATAATACCCTGTTTCTTTTGAAATCGCATCGTGATCATGATCAATAGGTACTTTTAGTCTTAAACTCGTGTTTTTTTTTTGTATCTTTTGTGAAAGCTGGAACGTATGTTGGCGTAAATCAAATGTTTATATTAAAACCTTAGAATAAATACAACTAGAAACCTGGTCAGCGCTAGAAAGTGACGCTAGTTATAGTGAGCCACGGCCTGTCGTGGGCTCAGTTTTGTCCGTGTACGTGTCAAAACGTCAATATCACAAGCAAAACGTGTCTATGATTGGTTCGTAGACACGCACACATAAAAACAAAACCGGCTTAATTATTCACACATCTGTTGCATGAAGACTATCGTTCTAAGCGTATTTATTCTAAGATTGATAAATAAATAAATAAATATTGAGGGAAAATCATACACAAATCGAGCAAAGCTTGTACTATGGGTACTAGACGACGATATACATAATATATAAATACATATAGATAACATCCATGACCCAAGAACAAATATTTGCACAAATATTTGCCCCGGCCGGGATTCGAACCCGGGACCGCCGACTCAGTAGGCAGGTGTCTACCAACCGAGCCAAACGCGTCGTCAAACATATAATATGAAAAACAGGGAAAAATAATGTTTCCACGTTTAACCCAGCCCGAAATATTTTTACTGACAAGTGCCAACCATCGACTGTTCCTTAAAAAAAAACACTATTTTTTCAAACATGCAATGAAATGTCGTCATAGGTACCAGGTTTCGAAGTTTTTTTTTTATATAGCCGAATAATATAATTTTTTTTAGTGTTTTTTTTTTTTTTATTTCATTGCATATATGAAAAAAACACTATATATACCTTAGCCGTGTCACTATCACTATCCGACTATGCCTACTCACCCGGCTAGGCCTTCTCAAGGCCTTAAGGTGTCTGCAGTAATATACTACTATGAAAAAAAACCGGCCAAGAGCATGTCGGGCCGCGCTCAGTGTAGGGTTCCGTAGTTGCTCATCCTTCACATTTAAGCCCGATGTTTAAGTTACGAGAAAGATTTCAAGTTCTATAAAAAGGTCGTAAACGCCAAAGTAACTGTAATTACTTATTACCTTCTGGAAGTCAACGTACGTCCTTTTAAAGAAAATTATGAAATTTTGCGATAACTCAAAAACGGATGAACCTTATAAGGCCTCATTATTAGAATATTTCCATATTTTTTTGACCCGTGGTTGAAAAGTTAGAGGGGGGGGGGGGGGGGGGACACTATTTTTTTTATTTTCGGAGCGAATATTTACAAAAATACTGACTTTATCAAAAAGTTGTGTTTAAAGACCCCTATTATTTTTAACAGACCTTATTCAACGACACCCAACACTAGGGTTGAAACGAAAAAAAAAATCACTCCCACTTTAGGTGTACGAGAGGTACCCGAAAAAATTTTTTTTTTTAGTTTTTATTTTACCTGTTTGTTGGTGTGACACATACACATACTCATACCAAATTTCAGCTTTCTAGTACTAATGATCACGGAGCTAAGCCGCGGACGGACGGACAGACGGACAGACGGACATGGCGAAACTATAAAGGTTCCTAGTTGACTACGGAACCCTAAAAACAGACCCTGCCAGGCAGTTTACTAACCTCTTTTTTTCCTTTGTTGGAAAAAAAACAGTAGCTTTGGCACAAACAAAGCTTTAGTATCGTATACTAAAGCTTTGCAATTTTTTTATGGCTGTTCTTAAAAGCTTGCGGAGTGCATTCATTTTCTAAAGTACAGACTTTATCAATACAGGTTAGCGGTTCTTGCTAACTGCTAAGCTTTATCGCTCATAAAACTTAACTCAACAACTCTACATTTTGCATTCATACATTATAATGGAAAGGTAGAATCTTTACATTTATAAACATACTTAGAAGGTAATCTTATTAAAACTTTCGTGAGACATATTCAATTATTATATTAAGCGGTTTACACTCGATAATTGGATGCTTTTATACCTAAACTTTGGCGGCGGTTTCGTTGTTCAGTTGTAGGTATAGGCAGGGATTGGATACCGGTATTCGGCTCCATACATAATACCGGCATTCGATTTCGGTATTTCGCTTATCCATACTAATATTATAAATGCGAAAGTGTGTCTGTCTGTCTGTCTGTCTGTCTGTCTGTCTGTCTGTTACCTCTTCACGCTTAAACCGCTGAACCGATTTAGATGAAATTTGGTATATAGATAGTTTCAGTCCCGGGGAAGGACATAGGATACTTTTCATCCCGAATAAATTTAGTGTTCCCGTGGGATGATCGGGTAACACCGCGGGGCACAGCTAGTTATTACATATTTCTAGATTTTAGTACCTAAGCTAATTTCAAAGCTCTATATCAATACCTAAATTCAATTTAGTATCGTTTGAAATAAAACCTGAAATTAGAAAAATATTTGATAACGATTGTAACGATCCCTGGGTATAGGCGACTTTACTTGAGATATGAGTGAGATAGCAATAGGATTTTGTCAACTTTAGGTAAATATCTACCCGAATTTCCGATCCCTGACAATAATACTAGAGGGTGCCCGTAACTTCGTCCGCGTAAAACTGTTTTTTTCCCGTAATCGAGTAAAATGTATTCTATAACAATCTTTGGATATCCAACTATCGCTATACCGAAGTTGGTTAAAATCCGTTTAGCCGTTTCGGCGTGATGAGAAAACAAATGAATTTTCAACAACAAATGGCACTGCATGCCGCCATACAAATACTGAAATAAGGTCCTCTCTCCATAGGATACTGAGTTTTAATAGATATAATAATACTACAATAAAACTTAACTACAACACAATAAACTACAACTAGAAGATGCTGGCGGCGTTTCCTCGCTGAATCACCAAATTAATTCTTTGAGCGAGGAAACTGCCAGCTCCAGTCACCACTCAAAGCTCCAGTCAACATCAAAAATTTTGCTTTTTAGTGATTCAAATATAATCACATTATCACGAAAAAATAACCGACTTCAATGAGAGAAATTTAACATACAATAACACATATGATTTTCTCATAGATATTTTTGTCAAAACTGAGCCAAATTTTAATAGGACCACGCAGGAAGCACCAGCTTTCAAAAAAAAAAGAATCATCAAAATCGGTTCACCCAGTCAAAAGTTCTGAGGTAACATAGCTCCTCCTCCTTTTTACTCATTGTCACTGGAGGCCAAAATATGGCGCTGGCAACGAATGAGGAGGTACTTGGTATGCTGAAACGAGGACAGGAGTATTTTAAAAACAATGGAGAACCGAGGAGGAAAAACGATTGGACACCTGCTGCGACGTGACGAATATATAAAGACTATAATAGAAGGAAAGATTGAAGGGAGGAGAAAGAGAGAAAGACCAAGGAGAGCTTACATGGACCAAATAAAAGAGAAGGTGAACGTCGTGTCGTACCAGGCTGTCAAGGAGAAGGCGCAAGAACGAGATGCATGGTAATTGCTCCACCGACAAGAGCGTAAATTTATGATTTATGGTAACTCATTGTCAGGAGTGGCCCGACATGTTTCGAATGCGGATGAAGCTCTTCATCAGGGACTGCTAACCGTACAGCCACGCGGTAACTTCGTCACCACGATGAAGAGCTCCATACGAGTTCGAAACGTTTCGGGCCGTTCTTGACAATTTTTACGTGAGTGTAAACCGCTTAATACAATAATTGCATTTATCTACCTATTTAGATATTAATATTTGTTATTATGTTACGTTTGTCTTTGTTTAGTTTTTGACTAAATCGATTCGTGTGAGTGTGCCAACTATATAATCTTACTAAAAATGTCATGAGGCTTCGTGAGACATCTCTAATATAACTGATGGATGACAGTTTTCTGTCACGTTTCTTATATTTCGAGCACGAGCCAATGTTTCAATCCAAAATACGACTTGTTCAAATGATTGCATCCGTTCAGCTATCCTATCCCTGTGCTAAAATTGGTTAAAATTTGTCCAGCCGTGTCGGAGTGATGAGAGGACAAAGAAATTATGACCAACAGAATGCGCCGGACTGGCACGGCGCCGCGCGCCTTACAAAACAAAAGACGGTCCTGCATCGCGATATCAAGATTTTCCTGAAATCCTGACCCCTCCATAGAAAACATCAAATATATTACTCCTCCGTGTCTTATTTTATACAGCCGCAATTTAACAAGGTATAGGTACGGTAACCCTTTATCTTATCTTAAGACTGTAACCCTTAAATCCTTTGTCTTTCATGTCGCCTAGAAAGTTGTCGAAAGATGTGAGCAAAATGCCCCTAACTATAAACAGTAATGAAAACTAATCTAGCTCTGTAAGTTTAAATAAAGTCTGTGGAATAAGAAAAGAACATAAGTTATACAACACAAGTACAACACAGTTCTCCTATTCAAATTGATCCTTGAGTTTGGGAGTTACAGGTACACACATACATAAAGAAAAAGCTTATATTTCACTTACACCACCCTCTCTAGTCATTGCGTACTTCATGAATAATTTAAATCAAGCCCAAGTCCTTAAAAGTAACTTATAATGAAGAAATAGGTTACTTAGTAAAGTTATTTAGATAAGGCAAAAACATCGTCCAGATTTCCTTTGAAACAGTCGTTTAGGGTCTGTAATGTAGGTCATTAAATGACAATTATGCGCGTAGTCTTTCAGAATTTATCAAAGAGATACTTTAGCAAAATGCTTCATCAAAAACATATTAGCCGCCGAGATGTGTAGAGCGATAAAACAATACCAAAACGGGAGCATTTAGCCTAATGAATATTAAACCCCCGGAAGCACCCCATAAAACTGCGGAACCACAAACCTTTAAATACCCCGATGCCTTTTTAAATGTCTGCCCCAACTTCAACTTTTTTAATAAGCCAACCCAGCGGACTCTGAAAGATTAACTACGAAAGTTTACCCGTAAAACAAACGAAACCGTCTAAGTCCGCCAGTCCTTAACAAACGAAACTGATGCTTGAACTTACCTGCCGCTACGGTATCGAAGGATTAAACACTGTTCTTAATTTGGTTGTTTGGATGAAACTTCGAAGTGAGAGAGACGCGCGCGCGCGACCGGTCTAGTCGGAGAGCAGGCGAGAACTGAAGTGGCTTTTAAAATTCAGAGGGCCGGGAGGCACCGACCCCGCGGTGCAGCCTGCATTTGTTCCCTGTAATAAAACACGTATTGTGTTACCTCCTGAATACTTCTGACGTCTTAGTATAATCTCTGGACGTTTTACTAACTATTGCTGAAATCAATTTAATCGCAATTGGTTTGCACAAACGATAGGGGCATTTTAGTAGAATACATACATAATATATACCTACTATATTGATATTAGTATGTTGAGTCTAGGTATATAGGTAGGTTGGTAGGTATCTGCATTGATTTATGCTGCCCTTTTCTCTCGGTTTAAGCGACTGTGCAATAACTAAAAGTATAAATTAAGTAGTATAGTCAAATGAACTGTCAAACCATACAAAGTGAGTCAGTTTGTAGTGTTGTAGTTCACTATACGAGTAGACAACGGTTAATCCTATGGCTAGAATGCCTTATGTATGTAAAACATTAAATACTTTTTAGAAGATGAACCTATCCCTTTAAGGGATCTTTTTCAGTTAATCTTTGTTTTTCGATTTAACAATTTTTGATAGGTCTGTTTTTGACAAGTTCCGATGATAATAAGCTATTTGGTGAAGGCTAACAAAAGGATGTTTCCGAAAGTTAGTCTCCGATTTTGACCAGAGAATTTCAAATTACATTTAAGTGTAACGGAGTCTACGTATACATGTAACTTGTTGGTGTATGTAATTGCATGAATCAGCCTAGACCGTGGGGAATTCAACTGCACAATTTAAAGCGGCGTCGATTTTATGAGCGACGCGACGAGTTATACGGACTAATACACACACACATTACAATTCGAGTAATATCAATAAAATTAGGTTTTCCCGTATTTTCACTAGCGTGGAAAGCTCGAGCGATCTTATCCTTAGAGAACTGTACATCCTCATTCTATTTATGATAAAAAGGAAGGATAAAAATAGCATAAGGGTCGATTACAATAAAATTGTACATAGTTAAAAGCTTAGTTAACAAAAAATCCCGATCGCTTCCTTTGTGTGACGAAAGTAAGTCATACAAAATGTATGGGTAACTTTCGTTACACAAAGGAATAAATTAAGTTTTGTTTTAATTAAAGCCTAAGTTAACTAATTATGTGCAATTTTGCAATCGACCCATAAAACAGTCTCGGTTGTATTCATCTTTATTTAAACATTCACCTTAGTTGCTGTTTTATATACGTATATATCAGTGTAAAAAAAGTTTGTACACAATTAAGACAGAAAATTAAAGTCCAATATAATTTTCTTATTTTGTTACCAATTATTTTAGGAATTTTATATCAATGTTCGGTAATTAAGGTTCTGTTATGCTTATACTTTTTTAATTATACATAATCTGATATCAATGTATTGGAAATCACAATAAAAAATGGTAACAAAATAGGAAAATTATATTTGACTTTAATTTTCTGTCTTAATTGTGTACAAACTTTTTGAGAAATGCTCAATGAGCAAATTTTGTTTGGGCAAGTTTCGTAGTCATTTTTTTATATTGCTGAGACGCGATGTAATCAGAAATGAGGGTATCCGGAGAAGAACCAAGGTAACAAAGCTCCCAGGATTGCACGGTTGGAGTGGCAATGGGCAGGCCATGTAGCCCGGAGAATGGACGGCCGTTGGGGCAGCAAAGTCCCAAAGTGGCGACCAGATATAGGAAAGCGCAGCGTCATTTTACTTTAAAATCACGGTTGTATAAAATCACATAAAAATTCCCAGGAACGGCCCGATAAGTTTCGAACTCATATAGAGCTCTTCATCAGGGGCAGCTATCCGTGCTGCTACTCACGGCCCACTGTCAACCGTTTCCATAATTATTAAAGATGTCTCACGATTGTTTTGATAATATTATACCCATGATGATACCAGAATTGCTTGTTTGAAGTAAAAGGATAAATATTTTGCAATACACACGTTTACTTTAATAAAACCAACCTGGTCTCTTGCAGTAAGTATACCAGACGAAATCCTTGGAGTATAATAAAACTGAGAGGCAATAACCGAACTGCTCGCAGCGTCTCGGTAGTGGTGGGGCAATTCGACGTTGCTAAATAGTTGATAAAACCGTTTTCCGTTTTTCAACGTTTCATTTAACGAACTAGTTAATCACAACGTAATATTGATGACGTAAACGGAACGAGAATAACCCGATTCTGTATGCATAAAAGAAAATATGTAAGTATGGGAGTTAAAGAAATGTATGAAACTGAACATAATTAAGACATAAAACGCTCGTGTGATCTGAAACCTGATTCCTTGGAGAAAGTATACCAGACCTCCTGATGTTGCAATCGGAACGAGAATAACCCGATTCTGTATGAGGATAACGCTGCCCTCAGAAAGCAATTGGTGGTAAGTTACCACTGGTAACTAATTTTTAGACATTTTGACAAAAATAACAAAATGTGGAACAAAGCGCCTCGATACTATTTATAGGCAACTGCCAATGATTCATGTTAAAATGTCTTTTTACTTGTATAAACCGATAATTTTTGTAACTGAGTACTTCATATTATCTAGGTACATAAAAGAAAATATATTATAATGAACATGTGAGTAAATAAAGTAGTGTATAAAATGTGTTTATTTTCACCTCACAAAGGACAATTTTACAAACGAAATCAACAAATTTATTTACAGTAACCTTTGCGAGAGACTGGAGTCTAAACTAGGTATAAACCTGTACAAACTGAACTGAACATAATTAAGCCTTAAAACGCTCGTGTGATCCTATTATGAATCGCCTTCGGGTTATTCGCCACACTCGTGTTTTAAGACCTCGCATTATGTAACAGTGCAACTACCAATAATAATAAAAAACTGCATTCAACTAGGTCATATTTACTAGGTTAACGGTTGGTTAAATTTAAGTTCGCGTCTCACCACTACTCGGCAGCTCTGCGCGCCTGGTCCGTAAGATGCTGAAATAATGAGCTAACACGGTCGCGTCTATCGCGTATTGATCCTTAACGAAATTATACCCGCGCCCATTATGTGGTCCCGGTCATGTCCAGATATGATAAGAGGCTTTGGAGGTTGATAGGGAATTTATTTATCTATTTTGGTATATTTTCTTTAGTTTTTTTGATAAATAAGTTTCTGTAAAAAAAACTGACAAGCTTTTACAGGCGACTGTACCTTTTTTTTGAACATTCATCAATGCGCGAATACGGTATTTGATGACATAACAGCTCAAATCAGCTACTATTTATGAAATGTCAAAAAAGATTGGCTATAGTACCTCAATGGCTATAGTATGAAGTTTCCAAAGAGTTTCTATGAACATCTGGCTTGTGACGTCATAAAAATGAGTAGTCAACAACAAAACACGTCAGAACCGAATTTTGAATTCCACATGTTCGAATTTTTGTTTTCGCCTACAGGTCACATTTCTCGACCGTTTCGCAACAGCCTAAAGGCTTATAAATTATAATATTATTTATTAGCGCGCAATAAAGAGGTCATCAAAGGCGAAACTTTGTTCATTACACAACTCGGATACAAATTGAATCATTTTGCTTCATTGATTTAGCCTTTATTGATATTAATGCGGGAATTCTTAGCTTTGATTCTCCTTTATTTAAATTTAGGATGAATTGTTTGACTCGCTTTGCTCTGTTGTAGAAATAACTCGATTATTAATCTTCATTTCCTTCCAAATATATTCATGAAAATAGATCACCTATAGTTGTTCTAAACAATGTCCTTAAGGCTATGCTTTTAAGCAGTATGCAATTTACATCAATATTTAATAGTATTTTAATTTTTTATACTATTTAATTTAGTATAGAATTTTGGTACATGTTTAAAAAGTGCGTTGCTGTGACTCTGTCTGTCTGTGAAATTATAATTGACAGATTGTTAGCGAGAATAAAAAAATATATTAAATAACATGATTTATAAGGTCGCCTATTGTTTAACTGTATTGTAATAATTATAAGTGTTATCTGTATTTGTATTTCTTTCTAGGTATGCAATAAAGAGTATTATTAGTTATATTCTATTCTATTGTATTCACACTTCTACAATCAAGAGTACCTATAAGATCAGGATTTTGTTATTATTATTTTAAACATCCAAATGCGTTATTAGGATTCCGTAGCCAAATGGCAAAAAACGGAACCCTTATAGATTCGTCATGTCTGTCTGTCCGTCTGTCCGTCCGTATGTCACAGCCATTTTTGTTGGTCCCCCCCCCCCCCCCCTCTAACTTCTAAAATAAGAAAATGAAAAATCTAATAATAACTACCAACGAAAATTGTTTTGAACGAGATCTAGTAAGTAGTTTTTTTTTAATACCTAACTTTGCACCTAATTTATATTCAAAAAATCAGCGAGATTCTTCCAGACGTGCTGAAAATATTTTGATTACACCGATCCAAGCTCAAAAAGCTAAAACGGTAAAAAAAAAGGCTTTACATAGCAGACAATCGGCGGATAACAGTGTTTCAAAACTGGATGAAGACGACAAGCGAGAAACTTCATCTACATTAGAATCTTCCTCAAAATCCGAAAATCAGCAGTCTTCACGTCACTCAACACTTAAGACTTGCAAAAACAGAATAGTAATATTTGGTGATCAGCAAGCTAAAGGCCTAGCCTCGGAAATCATTAATATTCGAAATGAAAAAGCAATTGGCAAAGAATACAATATAACCGGTACAACTTATCCAGAGTCACAGTCAGACCAAATTAAGTACAAACTAAAATATCATTTAGGAGCTGAAGATCTGTCTAGTAACGACTGGGTAGTTTTAAGCGTTGGATCAAATGATGCTAATCCGATCAAACTATCAAACGAGTTGTCAGCCATAATAGAATACTTGAGTAAGCCAATGATATTATTAACCAGTGTTAACTTAAATCCTCATCTTAACGAATTGAAGTTGAATGATATGTTAAAATCTGTTGCATCTCGTTATAAAAATTGTATCTTTCTAGATGTAAGACAACCCACTATAACTAAGAATAAGTTTAGAAGTAAGAAAAATTGTGGTAAGATAATCAATGATGCCATTAATGCTACAGATTTTAAATCGTGCTATTTAACACAAGTCTTATCAAAACCATTACAAGTATCAGAAGAATATGCGTTATCAAAAGGAACTATTCCGTACTTTTTCACAAATGTAAAGTTCCGAAACTTTCAAAAGCGCACAAGCGCACGAAAAAAACATCAAAAGGAATTAGAAAAACTTAACGGTAGTATCTTGCTTACATCTTCAAAACAGCCACAAGACGAAAACGGTACTTCTCCGAAAACTACGAAAGGCTCAAATAATGAAATTAAGAAAGACCAGTTTTTTCGTTAATAAAAAGTACCTACAAGTAATACACCAGAACATCGCAGGTCTTTTGAACAAATCTGATAGCTTGGAACTGCAACTTGCTATTAGGAATAGGGAAATAAAATCAGAAATTGATGTTATATGTATATCGGAACATTTCATAAAAGAAACAGATCAATCTAATTTAAAATTGCATGGCTACGAGCTAGGTTCAATTTTTTCTCGAAAAATTTCGTCGAGGGGAGGCTCTTGCATTCTGATTAAAAATGGAATCAAATTCAAAGAACTTACCGAAGTTAAGGACAAAGGTCTAGAAAATGTATTTGAGTGCTGCGGTGTAGAAATTATCGAATCACACCTAATCATTATTTGTATATATAGAACACCACGATCAAATATAGACATTTTCATGGAGAAATTAAGGAACTTATTAAAATATGTATCTAAAAAGAATAAGAAGCAAATAGTCCTGTGTGGTGATTTCAATATAGATACTTCAAATTCCACTAATAGGATTGCACAGGATTTTCAACAGTTATTGCTAAATTTTAACCTTCTATTAAAAATAAAGAAGCCTACTCGTATAACTGAAAAAAACCGAAACATGTATTGACAATATTGCTACAAATACGCAAAAAAGCAAGGGCGAAGTACTTGATTTGGGTCTATCAGATCATACAGCTCAAATTTTAAGCATTCCAGTACCGAAAAACACCTTACCGTACTACTACGTAAAAAAAAGGGATTTTAGCGAGGATAATGTTAAAAAGTTTATAGGACATCTCAAGTGCCTTTCATTTAACGACGTATATACATGTGATAGCACCGACAGTGCTTTTGAGACGTTTATACATTATTTTCAGCTGTTGTACAATCTATGCTTTCCACTGTGCAAAATAAAGATAAAACAAAATAAATTAAGATGGATAACAAAAGGGTTAAAAGTTTGCTCAAGACACAAACGCAAGCTATATTTAAAGTACAGAAAATCCTCAAATCCAATATTACGATCCATGTACATTAAATATCGGAAAACGTTTAGATCCTGCATGGACGCTGCTCAACGGCTGGCAAATACGCGAATGATCAATAGATCTGAAAACAAAACTGTATCTACGTGGAGAGTAATAAAAAGTAGAACCGGACCTAATACTAATTATAATGAAATTGACGAATTAATTGATAATGACATTACGCATTCAAATCCTAAAGACATGCAGGCAAATTTATTTAATAACTATTTTATTAATATTTCTGATTCTGAAAACCAAGTACCTAAGATTGGAAACAATATTGCTGAGATTCTGAACTCTATTTATCTTTTCCCTGTAGATGCACAAGAGGTCGTTAAAATTATTAATAATCTCAAAAACAAAAAATCCGTAGGCTATGATGGAATAACAACTCAAATTTTAAAATTATCCGCGAATATTATTGCACAACCACTGTCATTCATAATAAATAAATCAATGTCAGAAGGAGTGTTTCCAAAGAAACTGAAAAAAACAGTAATTAAACCTTTATTCAAAAGAGGGGAGAAAAATCGAGTCAGTAACTACAGGCCTATCGCCTTAATAATACCGGCACTCTCGAAAGTTTTTGAAAAGGCAATGCATTGTCGCTTGTTAAGATTTATAGAAAAAGAAAATGTACTTGCTTCTGAACAATGTGGGTTTCGGAAAAATAAATCGACAATCATAGCAACGTACGATTTTTTAAAAACAGTATATCAATGTCTTAATGAAAAAACAAACATTGTCGCTCTTTTCATGGACATGACAAAAGCGTTCGACTATGTCTGTCATAAACCTTACTAGCAAAACTTTATAAGTATGGAATACGTGGAATAGCTCATGATTGGATAAGATCTTATCTATCGAAACGTACTCAGTATGTCGAAATACAAAAAAATAACTACGAAAATAAGACTCAAGAATCTTTTCAGTCCAAAACAAAACATGTCAATATGGGTGTTCCACAGGGAAGTATTTTAGGTCCACTTTTATTTTTGCTGTATATAAATGACCTTCCCAAATTCGTGAAACACCAAATGGTCCTATTTGCAGATGATAGTACTATACTAGTAAAGGGAAAAGACATCGATTTAATTAATAAAGACATAACGACAAGTTTAGAGCATGTTAAATCATGGATGGACCAGAACCAGTTAATACTTAATTTAGGAAAAACTAAATTAATGCAGTTCTAGTTCCCACAGGGAAAAACATCTAAATTTAAGGTTGAAATCGAAGGGCAAACAATAGAGGAAGTAAATATGTACAAATTCCTGGGTATACACATAGATAGCTACTGTAATTGGAAGGCCCATATTTTACAACTGAGTAATAAAATTAATAGATTTGTATACGCACTAAGAAGGCTTAAGGCAGTTTCATCTATAGACGCAGCAATAACAGCTTTCCACGCATATGTACAATCCAATATGCGATATGGATTAATATTCTGGGGGAACTCAACGGACAAAGAATTATGTTTTAAGGCACAGAAAAAATGTATGAGAGCTATTTTCGGACTCAAGCCAACTGACAGTTGCAAACCTTACTACATTAAATATAACATACTTCCCCTGCCATCTTTGTATATTTTTGAGGTTTGTAATTTCATTAAAACCAATATGCATTATTTTAAGTTAAGAGATAAGGAAAACGAAAGATCTTTTTACAAATATAATTTATGCCAGACGCGTCCAAAAACAAGTGCCTACAAGAAAAGTGCCTTTTATGCACCTGTCACTATCTATAACCACCTGCCAAATGGCTTGAAACAGTTGCCATTAACGCCCTTTAAAAATAAATTGCGGTCAATGTTAGCGAAACAATGTTTCTATTCAGTTGCGGAGTTCTTAAACTATATTTTCGATGAGTAAAAGTGCACCTATATAATGATAGTGAATTAAAAATCTTGTACCTAATAATAATTTAATTGTAATAAAATGATATTATGTGAATGTGAATATGATAAATATTAATATTTCTATCCTTGTAATCTGACAACTAATAATGTAATATGTATAATGATAATTTCAATGTAATGGAATGATTTTATGTGAATATGTCAATGTTATTAGAAATTCAAGTAATTCAAAATTTCTGAGCACTGATTTTGTGTATAATGTGTATCATGCATGGATCAGGAAATTAAATTTGCACGCCTAATCGGCAAGTTACACAGCACCTTATCCAATGCATCAACATCCTGTAGCTTATAATTACTTGTAACTGCAAATAAACGATTTTGATTTTTTTTTTTGATGGGGCGCTATACATACCAGGTGCAAACTTAACTTAACCACTTAGGGATGGAAAGTGTTTTTACGGAGCCCTCGGTGCGCAAGTCCGACTCGCACTTGGCCGGATCTTTTACAGATGCGGATGCCATAAAAATTAAATAGTCCAACACGTCAAATAAAGCTGGCATTACTGCCGTGTTACGGTAAAAGGTCGTATCTTTATTCCGGAGTTATAGTAAGATACGTCCTTTTACCGTAGCATAGCTGATTACTTGTAGCTATGCTACGAAGTTTCGCTACGGCGTAGAAGGCACGAGTAGGTACAAACAAACACTTTCGACTATTTGTATAGAATCTTTTTTTCGATTCATATTTTTTATGTGGTAAATACCACATTTTTTATTTTTATAAATAATGACA
Source organism: Apotomis capreana (assembly GCA_947623375.1). Lineage (NCBI taxonomy): Eukaryota > Metazoa > Arthropoda > Insecta > Lepidoptera > Tortricidae > Apotomis > Apotomis capreana. The sequence continues at coordinate 17,490,404 of OX392517.1, read as the reverse complement.
CAAAGGTTAATTAAGAAAGAAAAATTGAATGCGATCTACTGCAATCGAAGCGGGATTTGAACCCGCGACCTCTGCGTTTCCGGCGCATTGCTCTTCCAACTGAGCTATCCGACCGCTACGTCAATCGCACGAAATCTTTCATCCCTTAATTCTTTACGCTACTGGAGCGCCCTCTGTGTCATATATGTTTTTGAAATGCTTATGCGCATTAAGCCATACCCTAGGATGTGCGTTTTTACACGCACGATCCCCAATCCCCATTGCTTTACAGCAAGTGCGAAGACTGCGAGACTCGAGAGAGATGGCGCTGTTCTAAATATTTGTATAGAATCTTTTTTTCGATTCATATTTTTTATGTGGTAATACCACATTTTTTATTTTTATAAATAATGACACAAAGGTTAATTAAGAAAGAAAAATTGAATGCGATCTACTGCAATCGAAGCGGGATTTGAACCCGCGACCTCTGCGTTTCCGACGCATTGCTCTTCCAACTGAGCTATCCGACCGCTACGTCAATCGCACGAAATCTTTCATCCCTTAATTCTTTACGCTACTGGAGCGCCCTCTGTGTCATATATGTTTTTGAAATGCTTATGCGCATTAGCCATACCCTAGGATGTGCGTTTTTACACGCACGATCCCCAATCCCCATTGCTTTACAGCAAGTGCGAAGACTGCGAGAGAGATGGCGCTGTTCTAAATATTTGTATAGAATCTTTTTTTCGACACAAAACAACAACAAAACGCAGAGGTCGCGGGTTCAAATCCCGCTTCGATTGCAGTAGATCGCATTCAATTTTTCTTTCTTAATTAACCTTTGTGTCATTATTTATAAACACTTTCGACACCAACAACCCGGTAGCCGGGCGCTCTGCTTGTAGTAAGTTTTCGCAACATACGGTTTTTCGCATGTTATCGGCTACGAGCGTAGCCCGTAGCGCTACGCGGTAGTGAATACATTAACATTGGGGTACGTATTACAATGCCGAAGTTCAAAATACCGAATTTCATAAGACCTATGGATGGAAGGCCGAAAATTAAAATGTCGAATGTTTATTTGACCGAAAGTTTAAAATCCCGAAAGAACGTTTGACCGAAAGGATGAAATCCCGAAGACTGTAATCCCGAAGACTGTAATCCCGAAGACTGTAATCCCGAAGATTGTAATCCCGAAGACTGTAATCCCGACGGCTAGAATTCCTACAGTTCAAATGCCAAACGATTAAAATAGTACAACAAAAGGAGCGTTTTTTAGGGATATAAAAAAAAAACTAACCTAACCTAACCCGGCCGAGTCGGATCTGCTCTGAAAGGTGATTGATTCACCTCAACCTATTCTCAAACTTTAAATGATTCACCTTTCAGAGCAGATCCGACTCGGCCGGGTTAGGTTAGGTTAGTTTTTTTTTATATCCCTAAAAAACGCTCCTTTTGTTTTAGTTATGATCATATTCTTAAAAGAAAAAAAAATATTTTTTCATTGGCATTTTACTGACAATGGTTGACTTTCGGGATTATAAAATTTCGAGATTCAAAACTTTCGGGATTATAAAATTTCGAGATTTCAAACTTTCGGTATTATAAAATTCGAGATTTTGAACTTTCGATATTTTCAAAATAGGTCTTTTGAGCATCGGTATATCGAATATCGGCTTTTCGTACTTTCGGTATTTTGATTTTCGGTATTTTGACCATCGGTATTTCAACTGTAGGTATTATGAACTTTCGGGATTGTAATACGTACCCGAATCGGTTGAGGAGTGCAAACTTAAGGCAAGCACGTCCGGAAAGCGTCTGGACATGGACATACGAAATAATATTCGTCTCACTCACTTTCCTCACTCTCACTTTCTTTTCTATACCGTGTGAGCAAGATAGGTGATGCTTAGTCGTGCGACAAGCGAAGCCACGGTAAGATATGCTAGCCATAGCCACTAGATAACATTAAAGAGATGAAGTGCCTTAAGAGTGCTGTACTGCATTTCTTATAATCAAATAAATACGACCACAAGCACCACAAGTTGAATATCAGTAACTTAAAACAGAGACCGATTTGTAAAACAATGCCAAACGAAAGAACAGTATCGCATAAAACGTTTTCCTTTTAAAAATGCATATTTTTAACAGAAAAAATGTAGCGCATCAAGCTCAGAGCTACCAGGGGCTCAGCTTTAATGAGAGGCGACTCATAACAAGACAAGCCCTCGAGAAGCCCCTCGCTGTGTTCAGCGAGGGGCCTTGAAAGGAAAATCTCGTCGAGATCTCAGGAGAGATTTAAATGCCGCCGTGCATAACGTTTCTTTTTATATTTCGTATTAAAATACGGAACAATTACGGGGAATATGCTCATAAAATTACTTTTGTCAAAGGGTATCCACTCCGCGCCGCGTGTCACGAAATATACCTACAAATTTCGGGCTACAATTGTAACAATAACAGTAGCGTGTAAAACAAGTACAATTACTGAGACGTAGTTGCCGTTTTGTTTACGTTGTACGTCATTCAAAACTACCAATCCTCTAATTCATTTCATTTATCGTGTAGACTTTCACTTCAAAATTACTGAAATCGATAGTAACGACGTCCTCTACACCCAAATAAAATAAAAAAAAAAAAACAAATTTCCGCTTCATTGTAAACATTTGGTTTACCTACGTTAGCAGACGTTACTGCTTTTAATAAAAATAATTAACTCAGGTGTAGCACATCGTTACTATCGATTCTCAACAAATTTGAGACGATGGTGCCGACGATAAACTCTAAATCAAAGGCATGTTGAAGCAACTGGTTGAAAAATTCAATGGCTTTGACATCTGGTTCGGTGGTCCAGTTGGTAGGACGCCCGTGTTGGCCCGGAAAGCCGTTGGAAACGCAGGTTCGAATCCTGTCTGAACCATTAAATTTTTCAATTTTTCACTTCATTGTAAACATTTGATTCAGTTTTTGGGTTCATATTAAAACTATCAGCCACAGACGTCCAATGCTGAACATAGCCCTCCCCCATGAGTCGCCATAAAGTGCGATCCCGTGCAGACCGCATCCATTGATTCGATTGCCCGCTACCCTCACGAGGTCATCCGTCCATTTAATCGGTAGTAGTTCTTTGCGCGATAGAATCAGAAAAGAGGATATCCTCAGAAGAACCAAGGTAACCGACATAGCTCACAGGATTGCGTGGTTGAAGTGGCCATGGGTAGCCCGGAGAGTGGACGGCCGTTGGGGCAGCTAAGTCCTAGAGTGGCGACCACGTATAGGAAAGCGCAGCGTGGGTCGGCCGACTATGGGGGTTTAAAATGTAAAAATGACTCAGCCATTTTGAAACAACTAGTGAGGTCTTCAGCTCGCAGAGTCACTAAGTTAAGTAGATAGTCTGTAGGTAAGTCTGAATCGTGTAAGTATTCAAGTGAAGTCGCGTGCCCAGCTTAACTTTTATAATGAAATCATCCTGCTGTCCAAGTTAAAAGCGTTTTATTATATACAGGACTGTACCGACCTTCCATACAGTTGAAGGTTGTAATTTATTGTTAGTCAGCATTTCTATTTCGTGTAATGTTAACATTTTGATCAAAAAAGAAATTTTTAAACCAATTACCTATTTAATAAAAAAACGTGTAGTCAATGTAATTTAAAACGAAATTTGTAGTGCTGCTTTAGCACAGCACAAAGTAAATTTATGAAACATGTAATGTCTCATTATTTTAATGTGCGTACCTAATACACCACAAAGATCAAAGCTTAAAGAAACATTGAAAAAGGAGATACTTGCACACAAGCAGTATACTTGCACACAAGCAGCACGATGTGTTTATATTAAAGCAAAAATTTAAAATTTCTCGGGTCATTTCTCTTTTTTTTTCATTTATTTTATACAGAGTGATTCAGGAGTCATAGAGATCGGGATGGCCACGCTGAGCAACTTTTACACACGAAACCGTGTTTTTTTATAATTAATCGCTAGCTCATTGATCGCTAACTATCCGAAATGTATAGAACGGCTGTCTTTTGCGATTTGCGTTTTGCGATTTCATGGTTGGCCCCATAGTGAAAGTTGCTCAGTGTAATCTACCCCATCAACCCTATAACTCCCGCTCATGACCACTGAATCACACTGTATAAGAAAGAAAACCGGTTACTTGACCGCGACTTAATCGCGATCTCTCGTGACTTGTTCAAGTGGGCGAGCTACTCGCAGCGAGTCGCGATGCCTGCACAAACTTTGTCGGCAACGTCCGCGTCGCTCGTGATGTGATCGTGCGATCACTAGCCGTGGTGGCACTTGCAACGTTTGTCCAGATAGACTGAGTTATTTGCCTTCATTAATCGCAACGCCACTTTTTTTTCGTGTCATTAATTTGTTTCTTTAGTATAAACCAAGTATAAACTTAATTATCTCCCTGCTACTTTGTTTGTTGCGCAACATAGAATCTCCCATTTTGGTATCAGGTAAAATAACCTCAGGTTGAGAAGTAATATCGTCAAAAAGTACATAATGTTTGTGACACCTCATCATTTTGTCTAAATATTTTAATCGTTGTACACGATTACTGATACAAGTTTATTTTTGACAGAATGTTTTTACGGTTATTTTTTCATAGTAATCCCGGTTATAACCAGTTTTTGTATGGTAAAATAACCGGCTTTGAATTCCCGAAGTACAATATCAATTTATTCTTATTTATTTTTTCGCGATCGCTTTTTTTTTCAGACACTAAATTCTTCAGGTTGTAAGGCAAACGTTAGACCGGGTAGCATATGCTTTGTCCATGTATGTAAACACTTTATTGTACAAAATTAAAAAAAAAAACAAGAATTATACATTTAAAAATAATAAGCATGTACGAAGGCGAACTTGTCCCTATATCATGTCACGGCATATGTGAACATAGGTCGTAAATCGAGAACCATTCTCAAAATAAGAATTGTAAAAATATTTGTATAGAATCTTTTTATCGATTCTATATTTTTTATGTGGTAATACCACATTTTTTTATTTTTATAAATAATGACACAAAGGTAAATTAAGAAAGAAAAATTGAATGCGATCTACTACAATCGAAGCGGGGTTTGAACCCGCGACCTCTGCGTTACCGGCGCATTGCTCTCCCAACTGAGCTATTCGACCGCTACGTCAGTCACACCAAATCTTTCATCCCTTAATCCTTTACGCTACTGGAGCGCCCTCTGCGTCATATATGTTTTTTGAAATGCTTATTGCGCATTAGCCATACCCTAGGATGTGCGTTTTACACGCACGATCCCCAATCCCCATTGCTTTACAGCAAGTGTGAAGACTGCGAGAGAGATGGCGCTGTTCTAAATATTTGTATAGAATCTTTTTATCGATTCTATATTTTTTATGTGGTAATACCACATTTTTTTTATTTTTATAAAATAATGACACAAAGGTAAATTAAGAAAGAAAAATTGAATGCGATCTACTACAATCGAAGCGGGGTTTGAACCCGCGACCTCTGCGTTACCGGCGCATTGCTCTCCCAACTGAGCTATTCGACCGCTACGTCAGTCACACCAAATCTTTCATCCCTTAATCCTTTACGCTACTGGAGCGCCCTCTGCGTCATATATGTTTTTTGAAATGCTTATTGCGCATTAGCCATACCCTAGGATGTGCGTTTTACACGCACGATCCCCAATCCCCATTGCTTTACAGCAAGTGTGAAGACTGCGAGAGAGATGGCGCTGTTCTAAATATTTGTATAGAATCTTTTTATCGATTCTATATTTTTTATGTGGTAATACCACATTTTTTTTTTATTTTTTTATTTTTTTTATTTTTATAAATAATGACACAAAGGTAAATTAAGAAAGAAAAATTGAATGCGATCTACTACAATCGAAGCGGGGTTTGAACCCGCGACCTCTGCGTTACCGGCGCATTGCTCTCCCAACTGAGCTATTCGACCGCTACGTCAGTCACACCAAATCTTTCATCCCTTAATCCTTTACGCTACTGGAGCGCCCTCTGCGTCATATATGTTTTTTGAAATGCTTATTGCGCATTAGCCATACCCTAGGATGTGCGTTTTACACGCACGATCCCCAATCCCCATTGCTTTACAGCAAGTGTGAAGACTGCGAGAGAGATGGCGCTGTTCTAAATATTTGTATAGAATCTTTTTATCGATTCTATATTTTTTATGTGGTAATACCACATTTTTTTTATTTGTATAGAATCTTTTTATCGATTCTATATTTTTTATGTGGTAATACCACATTTTTTTTTATTTTTATAAATAAGGTATGGCTAATGCGCAATAAGCATTTCAAAAAACATATATGACGCAGAGGGCGCTCCAGTAGCGTAAAGGATTAAGGGATGAAAGATTTGGTGTGACTGACGTAGCGGTCGAATAGCTCAGTTGGGAGAGCAATGCGCCGGTAACGCAGAGGTCGCGGGTTCAAACCCCGCTTCGATTGTAGTAGATCGCATTCAATTTTTCTTTCTTAATTTACCTTTGTGTCATTATTTATAAAAAAGAATTGTAAAAGTTTATATATATTAGTAGTGATGTGCTCTGTTGATACCGAAACCCTATTTACATAATGCTCCACTGTCTTTTGATATTTTAAAGCTGGACTCTCCACTATTCGTGATATACAAAAACTATCCTATGTTCTTTCTCAGGACTCAAACTATCTTTATAGCAAACAGTAACTAATTATACCCTGGACGCGTCGATGTCATGATCATGAATAAATGATTTACCACAATAATAAATACCTATTACATTTAAATACTAGTGTATCTGTGATCACGCAAGTTCGTTTACAAATAGCTGGTATTTTTCTACGTTTTCAACCCCAATTATAATCACCTATTTGAAAAAAAAAAAATTGAATCGACTTACTAAGTCTATTTGTGTAAGTCCCTTGAATTCATTTACTTTTCATGTTATGCGCAATTAAACACAATCAATAGTAGATTGTTCAACATGGGACTAAAACAAGCCATAACGACACGAGATGTTTTAGCCACCCGAGGTAAGCGAGGGTGGCTAATAGTTCGAGTGTCATTATGGTTGTTTAGTCTCGCGTTAAACACTCTACTTTTCACTTTGAATGCGAGGAAAAGAAACGACGAATATTTATTATAACAAAGTTTCTTACAATTACGTAGTACCTACAGTCGTTAATCCAACCTCAAAAAAAATCAAAGGGCAATTTGTACAATTCTTTACATTTACATGTATAGTTTTCCCCTGAAAATTAAGCTGGGTCGGCGTGGTTTGTATTTGAGAAGCAAGTTCAATATTTTCACTCGAAATCGAAGTAAAAGTTGGAGAGTGGAGAGTATAGCAGAGACACAGACCTTTCCTCAAAAAGGCTGCCGATGGTTATTTCATTATCATTAGGCTCATTCTCATCCCACGATGTTGATGGGCGTGGGTCAAATGTTGGTTGTTATTTCTGCTTTGAGGATAGGTATTTTAATTCCTTCAAAATATTCCTTCGATAAATAAAGTATTTTTTTTTTTTTTTTTTATGTCATAGGGGGCAAACGAGCAAACGTATCGCCTGATGGAAAGCGATTACCGTCGCCCATAAACACCTGCAACACCAGAGGAGTCACAAGTGCTTGCCTACCCGGAGGACGAAGATGGAATGCCTCTATGCTAGTAATTTCACCGGCTATCTTACCCCCACACCGGAACACAACAATGCGAACATTGCTGTTTGGCGGTGGGTTAGCAGGCAAGATGGTAGTTATACGACGACGGAACGGTAGTTGTTTATTTGGATTGACTCTTCTATACACATAGCCTTCAGCTTTAAATTCTTCTTCACTGGAAGATGATGAGTACTTATTTTGTCCGTAATTTATAGTGACACAATTAATTGGTCTAATTGGTGATTACAATTAAAGTTTAATACGAGTACTTAATGGTAATTATCATTCAAATTTCTAATAGAAAATTAAAATGTTCCGTGTTTCTTTTCTTTTTTTTAAAGTGATGTTTTAAATGCTTGCATATTTAGCCAACAGATTCAAACTTAAAAACTATTTTATTTAAGAGTAATATGGACTTACGGACCATGGATGATAAAATTAATTCATCTGTAATATTATTAAATACATTCGCATTCCTAATGATTAATCGTGTTTATTGTTACCCATATTTTTGAGCAGTTGTAATTTTGAGGTTATTTCCACGCACCAAAAAGTTTGTATACCTTTCACTGAAAATGGCTACAAACCTCCATTCACAAACATCGTGATTGGCTGTTTAGGGGTTTCCAAAGTAAATTAAAACAAATTTACTTTAATCCCTAGAGATTAATAAGGAGCTTTAGTCCCGATATGCAGAGACGAAAGTAACATTTTAAGAGCATGAGAAGTGAAAAATTAATTTTATACATTAATGTCTCAACCTCCATCACATTTTCCAATGAAATGTACTAGGCGTGCATACTAACATGGAGCAATCCTATCCCGATTAGCATAACGTCGCGATTGTGACTTGTCGGCAGGTACCCGTTTAGTTAGCAGCGCGGCTATTCAGCTAATATAGTTGTCGAAGTGAGGAAAGTAGGCAATTGCTGGCTGATAAATAAAACTTATCTGTACTGTATTATGACGCTCACCCCGGAGAGGGGGGACAGTAAATAAAATTTAACTTTTCTTTACAACACAACAGGATATCCTGGTAGATAAAAGTTCTCTATAAATTTTGCCAAATTTTCCATACATTTGAATCTAGTTTTCTTCAACTAATAATGTTATTCTGTTTCTACTTCTAGCAATCTTTACTTATGTAGAGTATAATTTTAGACCTAGGTCGTTATAAGTCCCCGGACATCTTAATGGCTTGTTTTTGTTAAAAATCATTATTTACAAAATAAAAAATCTCACTATCTAAACTCCATCACATTTCCATACCACGGGTACCAGGCGTGCATACATCTCTAGCCGGTGTATCGGATTTGCATAACGTGGCGATTGTGTCTTGTCGCGGCAAGCCGTTTCGCAGCACGGCTAATATAGCACGGGCCGGGACGTAAAGCACTGGCTTTATGGCCCATTCGGCCACGTCTTCTACCCTGGTATTGGCCTAGGCTTATGCGGGCGGTGGCATAAAGTTTTGATGAAACTGTAAGGTCAAAAGTCTTACTACAGGAACTGAACAAGAATATCCACCGTATAATAAGTCTAGGGTTCGTAAAAAGCGAGCAAATCACCTTTGTGTGTTTTAATTTTCGAGTAACGGAACGTATCAATGTGTTATGTTTGGAATAGTATAATTCTCTATCGGTGCTAATTCGAAGAGGCATAGCAATATCCCCAATATCTCTCTCTATTATATCATGTCATTTGCACGATTCGAGATGCATTCTAGGCCAGGGACTCTGCACTTAAAAGATCATAGTAAAGGCATTTTAATATGATTTGTTAGTGTCGGCATTCGAGTGTGCCAAATATAATAATTGAATTGTATCATTCTCGCTTACCTTGCAGTGGATCACGTCACATTATATTTTTATTTCATGATTTACCTTTGTGTCAATATTTGTTTATTTAAGTTGATCATTTTAGATTTTATCCGTAATAATTGACATATTATATTGGCGTATTAACAAGTAATTTTCGAGTTTATTTGAACTGCACTATACTTGGCTAGTTTTACCATTACTTACATTAAAATTTAGTCTACCTTTTCAACTCTATAATGGCGAAAACAGACAGACTGAAAATTATCGAGAACAATGAAAAACAAATGCGCGATACGAATATCAGTTTACCGCAGAATGCTTCATTAAATTCAAATCCATGCACTCGCTGCTTTTAGCCGGCATTCAATATTGAATTCCAACTAACACGGAATCAAAAATACCGCAGTCATTACGCACATTCAGTGGAGCTCACACCTACTAGCATGTACAGGCAGCAGAAACAGAATATATAACTATCTACCTATCTATCTATGATATAAGAAAATAAGGCACTCCGTATCCGTAATGACAGGCGAGACTTTGACGTCATCACGCAACTATCGGTTGGTTGGTTCTGTCATTTTTTTTTTTATTTTTTTTTCATGACCATGGAATCAGTGTCCTTCAGTTGTGGTTCTGTCAATCTGTTTCTGTGTTGCCAGTAGTTTATTATAATACTCCCCAATTCTCTTGTTACCTGTAAGAATCTCGTAAAATCGTGAGTGTTTTAAATCTATTATTACGACGAAATAAAACTTAGATAAAGTACATGACAATCGTAAGGCATAAACGCATAATTATTATTTTATCTATCTATAGTCATAATGTGCGGCTCCTGAATGCATCATGGAAGCTTATGATATGTGGGTAGATAGAGTAGTGTATGTAACTGTACATAATTAGGCATTGAAACACTCGTGTGATGTTATTATGAAACTAGCCTTCGGCTCGTTTCATAAACCCACACTCCCTACCCTTATTATGTACAGTCACATAAACTACTATTATATTGCATGGCAGGGAATAACAATGGCTGTTGCAGCAAAAAAGTTCTTGATAGGTCACCTTGTACCGGAACGCAGAGTAGGCAACAAGGTGGACCAACGGTCTAGTCTAGGTCTCGTGGACGTTGGACGAGGGCGGCAGATGGCAGGTTCAAGTGGTGATCCCTGGGAAGACCTTTGTTTAACAAAATACGTCATCAAGGCTTGTGTAGATCATGTTGTTGTGCACAGCTTCTGCTGCGGACTGTACCAACCATAAACAATGGACGATCAGAACCCGAGCCCGCTACATTGCTTTAGTTCGTTAACTTACCGAATCGCAATAATTGTGCGAGCAATATTTATTTTTTTGGAGTTTATTGGAGTTTATTGGAGTTTACTCCTTAAGAATCGATTTTCATATATAAGCCCGGGGTATGAAAAATATGGGGTGTAAAATCGAACGTATCTGCCGTGCTAATTTGCAAAGTCGTATCTCAGTATACGATCGGGGTAAAAATACGACTTCGTAATTTAGCAGGTTATGCGTTAAGCGTTATAGACTAAGATCCCGATATAAAATAACCTTCACCGTGTATTGTATATTTAATTTAATATGTCAATAATTATATTGCATATGGGTTGCCTAACAAATTTTAGTCCAGGGTATGTTTAGTATAAAATTAAATTTTTTTTTTTTAAACATTTCCCCGGTTTGATTAATATTAGATAAATTCTATACCAATCGAAAGTATGAAGCCCATAGAATATGCAAACGTTAGGTTGCCTATTCTTTTCCCGTCACAAGTATTGGGAAGCCAGGTATAAACAGGTAAATCTATACCTACTAGCATTTTGCAAAGGTCTGATTGTTGAATTGAAATTAAATAAAATTAAAGATTATTTAATTATGAATTTATGTAATAATCAAATCGGTGAAATGTAAAAAAAAAAAAAAAATTTAAACTAAACAATAAACATACCCTGGACTAAAATTTGTTAGGCAACCTATATGCAATATATTTATTGACATTTTAAACTAAATATAAAAAACATTTCATCAAATAAACATCTCTGTGAAGGTCATTTTATATCGGGAGCTTAGTCTATAACGCTTAACGCATAACCTGCTAAATTAAGAAGTCGTATTTTTACCCCGATCGTATACTGAGATACGACTTTTTAAATTAGCACGGCAGATACGTTCCAAAAATATAAGTATTGCGAGGATTGACGTTTGGTTGTCAAAGGCGACGGTTGAAAATTTTATCAAATTTTATTTTATTTATAAGTTAATTCAGTTTTAGAGTCCTTTTCGCTGTTTTTGCGATGAGTGAGTCAAGTCGAGGTGTCGTGAGTGATAACGTCACTTTTAGAATGTGGGCAGCGGGCAGCTCCGTCGTGGCTATCTGAAGTGGAGTTTGATAATAAGGCAGGGCCGAGTCAATCGGATATTGTATCGGACGCTGAGTCCATGTCGGATGTGCGGCATATAGCGGTGAAGCGTGCTTGTGGTCTGAGCGACGAAAGCTGTGGTTGTAGTGATAGTTTTATCACAATAGGCAGGAAACCTAAACGCTTGCGGGTTTTAGCAACCGCCAAAACGCAGCTGGAGCCGGACGGTGTGCCTGACAAGCTATTTGAAGTTTATATAGTGTCAAAAGAAGATTTACCGAAACAGATTGGTTTGGCAAAGTTGCTGCAATTTAAGGGTATACTCGTAAAAGGAATTTTATCCGTCAAGTTTATGGGTCCACGTAAAGTTCGCATACAGTTTAACTCTAAGGATGATGCGGAGAAGCTTCTGGCTTCTCAGGAGTTTAACAATGAGACGAGACGTTCTTATTGGTCTAATATGGCATGCTGCACTTATGGAATTATAAGGCAGGTTGAGTTGGAGGTTGAGGAAGACGAATTTTTAAAGAATATTGAAGGGTCTGAAGACATTTTGTCAATATGTAGACTGAACCGTTAGGATCATGATGGGCGTTGGGTTAAGGCTGAAGCTATTCGTCTGTGTTTTAAGGGAACTTCTTTACCGCCATATGTTTATGCCTACGGTTGCCGATTTAAGGTAAATCAGTACACTTTCCCGGTCCCAATGTTCAATATCTTGGAAGTTCGGTCATCTGAGCAGGTTTTGTCCTACTATGCATGCCAATTGCGAAACGACTATTTTTAGATGCATTAATTGTAAGGCAGCCATATGGCCTTAGATAAGTCGTGCCCGGTTTTTGTGAAGGAGAAAGAAATTCGCAGGATTATGTCTGCTGAGGGATGTATATATAAACGGGCTTTTTGGTTGTATATGCAAAATAAGGAAAAAAAGGATACGGATGTTTGTAGTCAGGATGCGCCATCTGTTTTTGAGAATGACTTAAGTTTTGGAAAGTCATATAGAGATGCTGTTTTGTCGAAGCCGTTACAATCTAAAGAGTCTGAAGATTCTGTCTGTCAGGCTGAGGGCCAGCGATCAGTAAGTCAGTACAGATTAGAGAGCGAGCCACAACAAGAGGTTCGTAAGCCGCGGAAGTCAAAAAGATTAACAGATGTGAAGAGGTCCGAGTGTCTATTGGTCAATCAGCCTACTATTGAGCGGGCTGATATGGAAGATCAAAGACAAAATAAGGACAAGAAGAAGAGACGTATTACTTTTGAAAGGCTGGTTGAGAAGACGAAGGATATTTTGTTTTCTATCGAAAGTTGGGAGGAGAAGTTCAAAACGCTGTTTGGAGTTGTTGTTAAGGAGATTTTGGATTTATTTAAGGATTTTTTTAAGGAAGGTGATTTTGTACGTTTGTTTTTGTCTAATGTAAATGGCTAGGTCTAATACCAGATCTTTCTTGAATGTAATGTTCAATTCAATATTGGCGGAATCCTTATCGGAATCGGCTAAATTTGTATACAGTTTTTTTTTATGTAAATAGTGTATACAAATTTAGTTGTTTTCGTGTACATGTTATTTTTAAGTTTATACGGTTTATGTTTTTATTTATCTATGTCTTTTAGATGAATGATGTTGTGTATTAGGCCTGCTGGAGCTGGCATGTTCATAAAAATTATCAAAGCTCCTTAATTAATAGATAAAAAAAAAAGTATTGCGATACTACGGTAGAAAGGTCGTATCTTTGTATGGATTTCATAGTAAGATACGGTTTTTTTTCCGTAGCACTGCAGACTGTAGTAATTAAACTAGCCGCTCGAGGGCGCTTTACATCACGCTTCCTTATTTAGTTACTACTCATGATCTCTCCAATTTGTTAAAAATGAATCAGAAGTAATTTTTCCTTGTAAAATATTGTTATTTTGCTGTATATTATACTCGTATATTAATATTATGTAAGTGCCTACCTTCTCGTTCTTGTTTGCAGCACCCAACAGGGTACATAATGTGATACCTAAACTATTTACTAATTATTATGTGCAATAAACGTATTGAGTATTGAGTATATATTTTATAATCGTTATTAAGGCCAGGCGCGCACCACGATTTTAGTCGCGCGATAATTTTGTCGCATAAATGCAAGATATGGGTTTATATGAAAGTGCGCGCACCACGATTTTCATAAACCCAGAAGTACGCTTATTTCTGCGACAAAATTATCGTGCGACTAAAAAAAAATCGTGGTGCGCGCCTGGCCTGAAGAGTAAACTCCAGTCGTGCGTCGGAGCTGACACACACACTTTTTGTTTTAAAAGCTTTTATTTATTAACTTGCAATGTATGTATGTATAAGTATGTTTGTTCGGGTGGAATCTTGCATCTCAATTTTGAACCCGATATCGTCAACCGATTGAGCTGAAATTTTGCATAATTTCTTAACTTTGATGACAATACAATAATATGGTACCATGGTGCTGATCTGATGATGGAGCCGGAAGGTGGCCATAGGAACTCTATAATAGAAAAAAAGTGTGTGTGTCAGCTCCGACGCACGACTGGAGTTTACTCTTCAGGCCAGGCGCGCACAACGATTTTTTTTAGTCGCGCGATAATTTTGTCGCAGAAATAAGCTTACTTATGGGTTTATGAAAATCGTGGTGCGCGCACTCTCATATAAATAAACCCATAGACGCTGACGGAACAATTCTACGGGTATGGCTACGCCGGGATTAAGAGCCGTCCAGGCCGTCAAAGCATCGGAGGCGTAAGGAATGATAGCCTTGTCACCATCAAAAGATAAAATTTGAGTGACAAGGTCCACCACCCCACACGCCGAAGCCAGGAAGGCCGGGAGGCTCACATCTCGCGCGCGACGCACGCCCAAATCACCAGTTCGAATCGGCAGAGAAACCTGGTCCCATTGACCTTGGTTAAGGGAGACGTTCAGCACCTTTTCCAAACTCTCCTTCAACACGAAGTCAAAGGAGTCTGTCTGGACAGGGTGCAGCCAGGCTGGCACGGTGCACAAGAAATATGTCAGCTTAGGCACGGCAAAGCAAACTCGCAACATAACGAGGGCTACGTGAGCCGAAAGTTCATTCAACCTCTGCGCAGCCATCAGCAGAAGCAGCTTTCTCTCCTCGAAGGCTTCAGGAATGGCTTCTGGGAATATTGGGGACCCCAAGAGGTTGAAAGATCTCGCCGACAACACTTTCAGTCCGGGGAGCAGAGCACTGAATAAGGGGAAAGAATCGTGTGAGTTGGTACTGCAGGGGAAAAATTCGCATTTGCTGAAATTAATATCTAAACCCAGAGCTTTTAAACGAGGCAGGAGCATGAGCAAGTCTTGTTCCACTTCTTCAGGTTTACCACCTAGGGTACCGTCATCTAGGTACCAGATATTCAATGGGGATTTAACCTCTGAAATTACCTTTTGTATGGCCAGACAGAAAACTAAAGGGCCTAGCGGATCCCCCTGCTGTGCACCAACTTGGGAAAGAACAAGAGGACCATTGTAGAAAAGATTAGAAGTGGAAGAATATACTTGGAAAATGAAGGGGTAGAGTGATGGCACTTTATCCTTCACTTCGGACAGTAAAACATCACGCTCCACTGAGTTAAACGCGTTTTTTAAATCAATTTTAATTAATAATAATAATAATGAAATAATGAACTTTATTCTGCAAGTAGGCCACAAGGGCACTTTTACATGTCTGAGTCTACCGGCATTACACAAGAGGAGACCACTGTTGAGAAGAAACGCCGAAAGAAACTCAACAGTCAGTCATTTTTTCAGAAAGCATAAGTACTTAACTATTACAATGATATGAACTTAACTATACGTATTAAAACGGATTCTAAGTTTTTGCTATCTACCGAAAAAGCCCGCGTAGCGTCAATTGCAGCCTCGCAGCCCAATCTTGTGCCAAACCCTAATTGGCAAGGTTGCAGATAAGCTGCCATTTCTTCTCTCACTGCACGGCATCCTAGCTTTACCGTTAAGCGGCGGAAAGCGCTGCCTATGGCAATGGGTCTTATACCACCGTCTTTTTTTGACAGCGCACATAAGGAAGCACCATAAATATAGGAGCAAACTTCAGGGTTTAATTGACCACTGAGCAAAAAATTACAAAGCTTGGCCAGATGTTCCAGGAGCCGAAAATCGGCGTCTCCCGCAGATGCAGACGTAAGCTCCTTAAGATGAACAGGGCGGATACCATCCATACCGGCGCCGAACTATTGTTGAAAGAGCTGAGTGCCTGCACCACTTCCTCCGGCTTAACAGTTAAGGCAGAAATAGATATGTCAGGTTCCGGTGGAAGTACCAGCGGCCGGGACGGGGCTGGATGCTTCGACTGCAGCGTAGCTAAAGTCTCAGGGCTCGACGGCGCCACGCCCTCATCCGACATAAGCACTCGCTCTGCACCTGAGATCCCCTTCATGTACTTTACGCTCAATTGTCTTCAGTATGGAGTGTGATCTCAAAGGCGTGGTCTCTGCACCGATGTTCCCACTGATATCAAAAGAAGCAGAGTTAATATTTCTCTTAACTTTCGTGGTTAAATTGCCCGTGGCCGACGCTTCAGGCGATTTGAGTGCAGAATAGGCAAAAGACAGTAAACTAAACCATTCGAGAGTGCCATTGGAGTCGATACACTTATCAATGAGGTCGCTCAATTTGGCCGCTGCCAAGTTTCGCGCCCCTTTGGGGATATGCCATAACACACGTACTGACTGCTTTAACGTAGCTAGATCACCAAAATCTAGATGAATGGGGTTGTTACCATGAGCTTGCTGTGAAACCGACAGTCTAGGGTTGGAGGGGATGACTTGGGGAAAATGTTTATGCATGTGCCCTATATGCACTTTAAGTCCATGAGGGGTAAAAGTTCGAGTTGAGTTGGGACAATGGGGACAGCGCAAGGATGAAGAAGGATCACTCATATTTATAACTAACACTTACAAATAAAAGTAAAAATACAAGCAATTATAGTAAAAAAAGATACAATTTAAAAGCCAACATCAAAAACATAACAATTTCGATTTAAACTTCATAGCTTCTTGTCGGTCGGCAAGACTCCCGTCTAGAAAATGAATGGCTCGGTTGTGTTGGATCCTTGATTTATGTATGTATTTATCCTGGAAAGTTTCACGAAATCAAAACCATTCTGCGGCTGAATGCAGGAAAATGAGAGCAGTGGTGATGGAAAAGTATTCACGCCTTCTCTATTTCTAAGCTTAAAGCTGAGTCACAATTAAAGCGGTCTCTCTCTCTACAGCAAGACGTCTTCTTCGATCTTAGCACCATACAAGCACGGCTTAAACACCAAGAAAACACGGTCTTTGCATTGCACGTTATAAAAGTTGTAATCTTGGATATCACAAAAATTCGTTAGGTTTGTTTGGGAGCTGAAACGAACACGTATCTTTTAGCCGATTGTGTGACGGGCGCTATTGTTTCAAAAGCAGCACATTTTACCCGTTAAGCGTAGATTTGATTAAATTTTATTTTATTTATAAAATTTTGTTGACACTCGACATGAAGTTGACATTGACAATTTTATAGTTTGTTTATGTGAACATAATGGTAGTTTAAAAAGTCGTATCTCAGTATACGATCGGGGTAAAAATACGACTTCTTAATTTAGCAGGTTATGCGTTAAGCGTTATAGACTAAGATCCCGATATAAAACGACCTTCACCGAGATGTTTATTTGATGAATGTATTTTATATTTAGTTTAATATGTCAATAAATATATTGCATATGGGTTGCCTAACAATTTTTAGTCCAGGGTATGTTTAGTAAAAAATAAAAATATATATTTTCTTAACATTTCACCGATTTGATTATTAGATAAATTCATAATTAAATAATCTTTAATTTTATTCAGTTTCAATTCAATAATCAGACCGTTGCAAAATGCTAGTAGGTATAGATTTACCTGTTTATACCTGGCTACCCGATAGTTGTGACGGGAAAAGAATAGGTAACCTAACGTTTGCATATTCTATGGGCTTCATACTTTCGATTGGTATAGAATTTATCTAATATTAATCAAACCGGTGAAATGTTTAAAACATTTTTTTTTATTATTAATTAAACATACCCTGGACTAAAATTTGTTAGGCAACCCATATGCAATATATTTATTGACATATTAAATTGATTATAAAATACATTTCATAAAATAAACATCTCGGTGAAGGTCATTTTATATCGGGATCTTAGCCTATAACGCGTAACGCATAACCTGCTAAATTAAGAAGTCGTATTTTTACTCCGATCGTATACTGAGATACGACTTTTTAAATTAGCACGGCAGATACGTTCGATTTTATACCCCATATTTTTCATACCCCGGGCTTATATATGAAAATCGATTCTTAAGGAGTAAACTCCAATAAACTCCAAAAACTTGTCTCAGTGAGCATTTGATGGATATCCAAAGAAAAGTACAGTCTGCAATAAAAGCTTGTCACTAAAATGAATTTTTTGACAGAAACTTATTCCATTCTAGTTCCCTGCATGCGTAATATTCTCTACTGAATTCTGGAGCCCTGGTAATCAGAAGCACAATTACAAATAGTAAAACGTTATTTGTACACAGCATTTTTTAGAATATTATGTGATAGGTATTCTTACCATTAGAATATTTACTGGAACCTGGCACCGTTATTTTCCAACAAAATTAAAAATTTTGTTGTAAGTCATTATGATTAAATTCAATATACTATTTATCAATTTTACTACTTTTACCATCCCATTCCGGTACCATCTTGTGTATGGATACAAATCTATACTAAATTGTTAACTGTGTTCCCATAGGTATCATAATTATTTGCATGAATTCATCATGAATTCCAAGAAGTCATATCGGCGGGCGATGGAGTTATCACATCTGTACCCCTCAGTACATTATTTATTATAATTTACTAAACTAAAGGTTTGCTCATTGTTCTGTCGAAGCAAAAATTACTCTCTTCAGAGCCTACTGCACCACTTTTTATACAAGCAGCCTGTGGGCTGATTATACCTACTCATAGACGATACAGCGCTCTGCGCGTTCAATATAATAACGCTTTCAGAGTGTTGATGGGGCTGCCTAGATTTTGTAGTGCGTCGGGGATGTTCGCGGAGGCGCGCGTGGATTGCTTCTATACCACTATGCGCAAGCGATCTACGTCCCTAGTGCGCAGAGTGAGGAACAGCCCCAACAGCATTCTGAAAATGATTGCGGACAGGCTAGATTTCCTGTATATAAATAAATGTTGCATGATTCATGTAATTAGAAATAGATAAATAGGTAATAATTACTAACACTAGTTTTTGTAAGTTTTTATTGTTACTAACAAAATGATCCATGTTGGTCGAAATAAAGGATATTATTATTATTATATTATTATTATAAACTAGTTGGCGCTGTGAGCGTAAACTTGCGAGTTTGTTTAGAAATTGCTGAAATGTTTAATCGACGAACAACTTCTATATCGTATCGTCGTATCGAACCAACTCACAAAGTTTCATGAACATCGGTTGAGAAATGCGACCTCTAGACGAGGACAGTCAGAAATCAATCGTGGGTCAATTTCCCAAGCAGTGTTTTTTGATGGCAAGACTGAAAACGCAGGTGCAGAAAGGTTGAATAATAAAGTACCATTTTTTTCGGAAACAGTCCGTCATTGTCTACCTCGGGCAATATAATAATTTAAAAAAATATATTTAGACCAAATTTCTCATCAAGGTGGGTTGTCCCCAAGCCGGTTTTGTTTGTAAAATGCCGGGTAAGTCAAATACTATGCATGACATAGAAAATCTGTTACCATTATTTTATTACCATATAAATAGGTACAGTGGCGGATTAAGGGTCGAGAGCGCCCTAGGCAAAAACCTCATCGGCGCCCCTTTGCGCTCCTTTGCGGCCTTTTGCGCCCCTTTGCGGCCCTTTGCGCCCCTTTGCGGCCTTGCGCCCCTAGGCACGTGCCTACTTTGCCTTAGGGATAATCCGCCACTGAATAGGTAACGAAAAGAACACATTACCCGTTTTATATCTCCTTTGTATACCCTTGAATAAGTGCATATACGTTTGTCCCAAGAAAACTTCTCATTACCGCCGACAATGTTTCGAACCGATTTATTTCCCAAATTTGATCAAGTACGCCCCCAGTCTCCCGCGCACTTCAAAGAATTAGTCAAGCTGCGGCGCCCGACGAGGCCGGTTGTGTATAGTGGCAATACTTTGGCTTGATCTGCGTCCGAAGCCCATACCTTACTTTGTGCTAATTGTAAGAAATGTGATGTTGAGTTTCAATTTAGTCCAGTAAATACAGTAGATGTTATTAAAACATTTAAATCACTCAATTTAAAGAAAACAGAGGATTTATGGGGAGCATCAGTAAAAATAATTAATTATATCATAGATTCAATTGCGCCTTACCTAGCTTTGATTTACAATAGTTGCATAGCAGAGGGAGTTTTCCCAAATCTTATGAAAATTAGTAAAGTCATACCTCTTTTTAAATCGGGTGATTTGAGTGATCTGACTAATTTCCGTCCGATATCTATACTACCTGTTTTAAGTAAAGTTTTCGAAAAAATAATGTTGAAAGATCTACTAGGACACTTCAATAGAAATAAATTACTCTCTAGTAAACAGTTCGGTTTCACAAGGGGACGTTCCACGACTGATGCAGCATCTGTACTTATTAAACACATTTATGACAGCTGGGAGGAATCTTGTGATGCAATTGGGATCTTCTGCGACCTTTCTAAGGCATTCGACTGCGTTCATCCTGGAACACTCATTTTGAAATTAGAACATTATGGTCTGTCTTCAAATGCTTTAAGCCTTATGTCTTCATATCTCAGTGATAGAATGCAAACAGTGGATGTAAATGGAACCCAGTCCAATGGAGCTATAGTTAAGCTAGGAGTGCCACAGGGCTCTATTTTAGGTCCATTTCTATTTTTGGTTTATATAAATGACTTACCATCTATAGTAGATAATCTTTGTAATATAGTACTATTTGCTGACGATACATCATTAATTTTGAAGGTTCACCGGAAATCAACCGACTATGCGGAAATTAATGGCACACTAGAGAAAGTACTTAACTGGTTTACTACTAATAATCTTCTATTAAATGCCAAGAAGACTAAATGTGTTAGATTTGCTTTACCGAATGTTACGGCGGTAGATTCTACTATATTACTAAATGGTGAATGTTTAGAAATTGTGAATAAGGCATTGTTCTTAGGTATAACATTGGACAGTAATTTGCAATGGGGTCCACATATAGCAGTGCTTGCAGGTAAATTAAGTTCAGCGGCGTACGCCGTTAGGAAAATCAGACAATTCAGTAATGTTGATACAGCTCGCTTAGTTTATCATAGTTATTTTCATAGTGTCATGTCATATGGTATTCTGGTTTGGGGCAAAGCAGCTGGCATTCAGACTATATTTGTGCTACAAAAAAGAGCCATTCGTTCTATATATAACCTAAATTCTCGTGACTCCTTAAGAGACATTTTCAAAGATATAAACATCTTAACTGTAGCGTCCCAATATATTTATGAGAATATTATGTATGTTATTAGAAACCTAGATTCATTTACAAAAAATTCCGATGTCCACAGTTTTAACACTAGAAATAAAAATAAAATTGCTATTAGAAAGTTTCGTGTTCGTAAAGTAAGTAAATCATTTTTAGGCCAATGTATTCATTTTTATAACAAGTTACCTGATCATGTTTTAAAATTAGCCTTTCCATCTCTCAAAAATTATTTAAAAAAATTTCTAATGTCAAAAGCATATTATACAGTAGAGGACTATCTGACAGACAAAAATGCATGGCCTGAACCAGAAACCGCGTAGCTGACTCCTACTTAGATTGTACCTAACTAGTTTAAGGGACACAGTTCTAATAAGAAAGCATATCAAACGTACATAAATTGTAAACCGTCAGGCTTTCTTGTAGTTTCTATTTTATTCTTACACTTTTCCTCACTGATGTCTTAAAATACACTTTTAATATGTTTTCTTGTAGAACTACGTATAGTAAAGTTCATATCATTGTAATAGTTAAGTACTTATGCTTTCTGAAAAAATGACTGACTGTTGAGTTTCTTTCGGCGTTTCTTCTCAACAGTGGTCTCCTCTTGTGAAATGCCGGTAGACTCAGACATGTAAAAGTGCCCTTGTGGCCTACTTGCAGAATAAAGTTCATTATTTCATTATTGTATAAACGTGAATATATCATTGCGGTGGACCGGGGACAAAAAAAATGTCATTCCGGAGTTTGTTATAGCTTCTTTATTTTTTAACTGCGTGGTTTGAAATTTATATATATCAGGTAAAGTAAACTCGCGATTTCAAGAGTTGAATTAGTTCTAGAATATAGGGCTTACTTTTTTTTTTAAGAAATAAAAATATGTCGTGTTTCTCATTCCACCATTCTCATTCCGGTGTTTCCGGTGTAGTAAAATGACTTTAAACCCCACCAAAATGAGGAAAACACCGGAATGACAACAAAAGTAGCTTCACTTTTCATACATAATGTTGAAATAATAATATTTTTTTATTTTCTTTTTAATACCAGACTAAGATATATGTTTATATTATTATGTAATAGCAATATAATATATATTACGAATATAAAACTTAAAATTACTTTCATAATATGCCACTTTTCTTTCATTCCGGTGTATGAAATTTCATTGCGGTGCGCTTATTTTATCATCCTGGTGTACATTTATCATTCCGTTGTGTGTTTCATATTCGATCTCGAATATCTCGCAAACTATTTCAGATTTCAGGGTCCCTTTTACATATGTTTAATAATATAGTCTAAAGTATCTCTTCACATTTAAAAAACTTAAAAATAATCAAAAATAAAGAATCACACCGAAATGATACAAAAAATGCGTCTTGTTGAAATTGACCCTCATCTGGACACCCAAACGTCCGGATGATACGAAAGAATTTTGAGCCAAGCTGAAATGGAGCTGAGCTTCGCTCACTCGGTCACTATCCGCAACAGGATAATGCTTCACTTTGTCACGATCTGGCTAACTGCTAAAGTGGCCAAAGTTGTTGCAATAAATTCCAACCAACTGCATACGGCGTGGTACTAGGATAGCAGCAGTACGAGTACACTGGCGGCGAGCCGGCTGAATTAGCGCGAACTCGTCTAGTCGATTGCATGCCAGTTCGAGAGTCTACGAGTTGCGAGACTCACCGCTTTGTAGGATAGCGCTGTTAGGGTGAATCCAGGCGAGCGTAATTTGAGTCGCGTAAATTCGGTCGCGCCAAAACGTCACACGTGATCACGTCACACTAAGTATGGCGCGACCGAAATTAGGTACGCGACTCAAATTACGCTCTTTTGGTATATTTAGTATCATCCAGTTAATAAAGGAGTTTGACCTTTTGATATTACGGACTAACCATCCTAGACAACATATCAAAAATTCAATACTTACTACCGGACCGTTTGTAAGGTCACCCATAGTACTTTAGTCTTTATTCACCGAACTAGTACGTATTCAGCACTATATGTCCCAAAAAACAATCTGCCATACTGGCTAGTGACTAAAGTTGTTGCCAAAAATCCCAACCAAGGAGTGCATACGGCGTGTACTAGGATAGCAGCAATATACTAGCGGCGAGCCGGCTGAATTAGCGCGAACTCGTCTAAATCGATTCCATGCCAGTTCCAGAGTCTACGAGTTGCGGGCGGGACACACTGCTTTATAGGATAATGCTGTTACAGCCCAGATATTTGTATATTTAGCACGTACTCAGGAGTATATGGCCTAAGAAACGGTCTGGCCAACTGGTTAAATTGATCAAACTTGACGCAATAAATCCCAACCAAGTAATGCCTACGGCGTGTAGCCGGTAGATTTAGCGCGAACTCGTCCAGTCGATGCCATGCCAGTTCGAGAGTCTACGAGTTGCTTTGAGGGACACACTACCGTTTAGGTTCACTTCATCCATATTCTCATTTTGTCAACATTCCTATCTCGTGCACAATCCCATTTCGTAAACATTAAATTACCAAATCGTCCACTTCCTATCTCATCCACATTCCCAACTCGTCCATATTCCCAACTCGTCCTCATTCCCCAGTTACCCACATTCCCATAGAGGTAAAAAACAATAAAAAAAAAACTCCTTTTCTTAAGTCGCAAGAATAGGTAGTTTTGAAAAATGGCTTGCAAATTTTTAAATCGTATAAAAAAGAGATGGAAAGTGAACGAGTTGGAAATGTGGACAAGTTGGGAATGTAGACGAGGTGGGAATGTGAACGAAATAGGAATGTTGACAAAATGGGAATATGGATGAAGTGAACCTAAACGCTCACAGCTTTGTTAACTACAACCCTGGTATTAGTATATTTAGTAAATTAGTACAGCACAGGAGTATAGCTCCTTGAAACGATCTGGACGTCTATTGGCCGATAATGATGATCTTCTGATGATTTTCGAAGTCTACAATATTATGTATAGTCCGAAATCACCAATTTAGAAAGTCGTTCAGTTTTCTAAACATAAGAGCCATGTGTCTCAGAACGCATCCAAATTCCGGCGGAACTGCTCTAGTGATAAATTGTTCAGTTTTCTACAAACCCGGGTTAAGTACTGCGTCGGTTGTTCTCGGAGTTTCTGTTACCATTAACTCACCTCAGGAAAGCTGGTGAGCGCTTACTCACTGACTCACTTGACGTTTATACCTAGCTATATCTGTAGACAGTGGAAATCTCCAAGGGATAATGCTCTTGAAAAATTGCGAATTGCGATACGACTTTACAACGGTCTAGCTTGCACGGTATTGATGAATGGAAAGAAACGGACAATATTATACTGAGCCGGCGGTCCCGGGTTCGAATCCCGGCCGGGGCAAATATTTGTGTGATGAACTCGAATATTTGTGCTTGGGTCATGGTTGTTCTATGTATTTAAGTATATATATATATCTATATAAGTATGAATATCGTCGTCTAGTACCCATAACACAAGCCTTCTTGAGCCTAATTTGGGACTAGATTGATTTGTGTGAGGTTGTCCGATTTTCTTTTTTTATATTATACGGAAATCTGTATATATTTTATCATACATAGTATCAATATTTATCATCAGAACTACATAAGCACGCTTCGGGTGTAGGCAGGATGACTTCGTCCACAGTGCTATAATTTTCGTCGTCATCTTAAATTGTCTACAAGACCATATCGTCAGCGTAGAATTTCTTCATAGAATTCGTCTACATTATTCTATTGTATTTTTTTCTATATCGACCACAGTCACAGAATAAAGCCACATTGCAATTTGGTTCACAGTCCCAACTAGTCCTCATTTAACAGACATGTCTCACGGATTCTAATTACTTGTATCATATAAATCTGCGTCGAAATGGGAATGTGAGTAAGTTGACACTGCAGTCTTTTTTTCTTTAAACATGACGAACCGTATAAGGGCTGTTCAGCCCTCACTACCAGTGAGTCCGACTTTGTTTAGGACCATAACCCCTTTAATGATTTGGGGGAATGGATTGGGGGGGTTGACGCGGGCGCACTGCGCGCATCGACTCCGGACCACCGACAAGGACCCCGCCGACGGGGATTACGCTAAGAGTCCGCGGCGATCATCGCTTGAATGGTTTCTGTGGTCTCATAGTCCGGGTCAGATAGTAGGCGCTGTGGTCGTTATAAGGTTGTTGACGAGCTACTGTGAACCATTTAACAATGAGGACAAGTTAAGAAGGTGACGAAATAGAAAGGTTGACGAAGTCTGAGCCCAGCTTCGCTAAAGTGCCACTGCTCATTTTGCCATACAAATCGAGGTTTCATTCTCGTCTGTTTCCTCGTACAAAACTTAATCAATCTTAACGAAATTTTAGGAACTCAACGGGAAGGAAAGGGACTGTATTGGACCGTTTCGATTTTTGCGTTTTAGATTATGAAATTTGTGTACTAGGCGTCTGTTTTTGACCAAATATCCGCCGCATACAAAATACAAATACAAAATACAAAATTATTTATTGTTTGAATGTGAGTGGTTATAAATGGTGGTAGGGTTAGTATTTGGTTACACCACAATCAGCCAGAATTTGGCGTACAATACTTTGACTCTCAATATGCATGTCATTAAAACCAATGGAAAATAATCAAATTATAGCAAACAGCAATGTCGGACTAAAAATACGTATTGAAAAGATTAAAAATATATAAATAATAAATTAATGTCATGCAAACAGTAAATAGCCAATTACAATAATTAATAATTCTAAAACATATAGACGATACCAAAACAAAAAACATGTAAAACAATAATAATAATTATAATCAAATGGAATAAATTCATAGGGCGTCAATTGGTGGTTACAAAGTGTTCATTGACAGAGTAGAACATTTTTTGTAGACACCACTTGAATAATTTGGTTTTGAAACCTTGACAATCCAAGGATTTCAAGTAATTTGGCAAATGGTTAAATATTTTGATTGACATGAAAATTATACTTTTTTCAAAATGAGCAGAGCTATGACATGGATAACATATATTGATTCCATGGTGTTTAGAAGTTGACCTATGGTTAAATTTCATAATATTGTACTGGTTAATATGAGCTTTCACAAAGAGACACATTTCGTAAATGTTTTTCGAACAACGGTCTGCATGAATCTGTCGGTTTGGCGCCACAGATCGCTCTGATGCATTTTTTACAGCCGCCTAATATAGGTATCATCATAGGCCTTTACATCTTTATCAGATGATTTTATGTATGCAGCGTTTTTGTGGCAGTGTTTGAAATGACTATACAATCCGATGCGGGAGCAACAGTGACGTCCGCAAGATTGACATCGCATTAGGGGGTCGTTTGATGATTGAGTTGGTGAAGTGACCCTCCTCTCTTGCCTAATATACAAATGCTATATAATCATATGCACAAAAATCGGAACGGTCCAACACTGAACATTTCCCTTTCCATCCACTTTCTAAAATTTCGTAAAGATTGGTTAATTTTTGGTGGAGGAAACAGAAGAGAACGAAAACTCGATTTGTGTAGACCGGTTACGTTAAGTTTGGATTTGACAGATAGTCGAGGCAAAGGAGGATATAACCTCTTAAAGCGATTCGCAGCTTTCTCAAATTACATTTACCCATGCTTTTAACTGAATTTTAATCTTCATCAAATACACTTCGGCTTCACTCCACGCAAAGCAAAACGAACAAACAAAACATAGTTAATTTATTTATGATTGTGTCCGTTCACGCGGTCTTGAGGCAAAGGTTACAGTAATGTGAATCTAATAGCAAAGTTGGATGCACTCGGCCGGGAAAGTTTTAATGTATGTTCATCCCTAGCGAGCACCACAATCAACTGTAGCTTATGTTATGTTTGCTTGGTAGTCGGGGATGGAAATAACATACCTAGACTTGTAAGTACGTAAAACCTACGGGTACCTTTTCGCAAAAAAATAACCGCCTTCAAGGGAAAAATCGTATTTCCAAGAAGAACTTGACGAATCACTATAAAAAAACACCGAAAATACTATAGATGTGCCTATAATATTTGAAGAGTTCCTTCGATTCTCCATATAGGTATCTTGTTATTAAATTGTATGGGACTAGCTAAACTGGAGATGCCAACTAATAATGTTGTTTCATGTAACAGATTACATAAAAACCCTGCACCATAAAAATGTTTCTGTTTAGTCCTATGGTTGACTGGTAGATAATGCCTTACGGCATTAAGTCCGACATTTGTACTTTTACTGTTGTATTTTGTGCAATCCTCCTCCTTATGTCGAGTTCCTCATTGCTGATGGTCGTGACCTCCACGAATTATCTTGTGGACGATCGCCTTCCACTTGCTGCGGTCTTCGGCGTTGTGCAATGCCTCGTGGACCTTCGAGTTGTAAATATCTCGGATCTGGTCTGCCCACCGCGTAGGACTTCAAATCGGTTCATAAATGGCGGAGTTCTGAAGTAACAAACATAATGAACCGAATAGAAACTTCCTTCTTTTTGAAGTTGGTTGAAAAATAATTGCGTTTATTCGACGTTTCAAATTATATATGTGTGCGGAATATCACTGTTCTGTAGCAATATGCTCTATTTTAACATCATGAAAACTCGCCAGAAATAAGTTTTTACAAGTTTTTTTTTTCACCTGGGTATCTGTTTGTCTCTCAGAAAATATAAAAAACATGCTTACTATATTGAAATATGCTTACGCAAAAAATATAATATATAGGTACTTACTATAAGGAAATATGCTTACACAAAATCATTTTTTTCTACCTCCTAATTTTTCAGGATACTTATAATAGCCAACTCTATAATTTCTTGATATAGGTAAGGGGTATGATAGATGTACATACAATGTTGTGTCTAAAATAGGAAAGAGCCCAGGGAGGCCAACCCTTCTGTGCGGTTTGTATACTAAGCATGTGGCCATAGTTTAAATAAAACAGTATCTAAAACGGGACAATGTCGTCGCAGAGTCTTTTGATGATATCATAAAACGCAACAACATCAGCCAAAAGTCGTTCGCTTATCTAAGAAATGCCGATCCTGCGCCGTTTGCATCCTCCAGCGACCTTCACAAAGTGGAGTAATCTCCACTTTGTGGGAGGCCTATGCTGTGCCTTCCGGTGTGGTCGCCAGTCAAGAACTCTGTAGTTTTGCACATATTGATTTTATTCGTGTCAAAAATTTAAAAGTACAAAAAATCCATTTTTAGAAAGATTACACACTTATTTCGTCTACTATTCTTTTTTTACTGCGTTGTGGTTAAGGAGGATTCAAAATTGAGAGGGACCTCCGGTAACAACGGTCTACCCACGCAGGTCGTGTATAAATAAACACATTTCAATCAGTATACCTACTTTAACTTGTTTTAATATATCTAGTTGCAGTGTTTTGCTGTCAAAAATGCAATGTGACGACAAAAAATACAGTAGACAACCAACATCCCTTTACTATACCTTTCCTTAATTAAAAATCTCTCCGTCACTCTAAACCGTAAGCGGGATTTTCTGCCCGCTATGAGAGGAGATTATCCCCCTTCCTGGCCAAGGTTAGACTTAAACTTTAAGCAAACCACAGCCAGTTATTTGGCAAGCCCCAGATCGCATATTTAAGGTCCTTCGGTTCTAGCCACAAACACCTGCAATCTGTGACATCCACGAATTCACCGCCCTAGGTCTGTAATGTATTATTAAGAAGTGTCCTTTATACCCTGCACGTTGCCAAATGTTTGATTAATTATTAAGTTATTTACATAGGCATCAAGAAAGGAAATCCTGTCCCAAACCCAGCTACAATTATACCTACAATAGCTCCGGTCAGCTTCACTGTGCTTCTTGTGATCGGGTATTTAAAAGTAAGTTTGGCTTTACCAGCCACGTTAGGGCTTACGCCCGTAATAAGCTTGGGTAGCCGTCGCCGGTCACGGCGTGGATAGCTATATAGGATATATATATTTACATATTTAGTGTTAATATTTATCCTAAAGTAAAATCATGCACATACACTTATAGTTTGATAAATTACTTACTCACTTTAAACTTTTTGTTAGTATAAGTCTTATAGCATTTTAGTCAAATTCACTTTGTTCATCTACTGTTCTTTTTCGCTATGTTGTGGTCGATGTAAGGATTCAAAATGGACGGGACCTCCGGTAAGCACGGTCTACCCACGCAGGCCGAGTATAAACAAACAATGTCTCAATAAGTATATATTTCCATTAGTTATACTATAAAATTTTGTATACAATCATTCAAGTCTAAAAATAAAGATATTTTTCACAAACATGCAATGAAATATCGACATAACATAAAATTATAACAGGCTTGGAAGTATCACGTTTCGGGCGGTACAACTCGAGAGAACTGTAAAGGAATTTCATACAAAATTGAAGGCCTAAGCTGATGGGTATTATTTTTTTTAGACATGACATCTGTGTTCATGAACAGGCTAAACGGCTGAATTATGTTTTTTTTATTATGTATTTTTTTTATTTCATTGCATATGTCTGAGAAAAACACTATACATGCCTAGTCGTTTGCCAACTTCGTATCACTATCCTATATTACTCATTTTATATAATGAACATTTATTATTTATTCAAAATATATATTTTTATTTATTATAATAATGTTTTGGTATAAGGCTTATTTATTATAATCATCATATATTATAATGCTCATTTTATATACAAGTGGTATGTGTGACTATTTGTAATTTACTTTCCTCGTGGTCACACTGTTTGGTTGACCATAAGTAACTTACCAAAACATGAGACTTGTGGTCACACTACTAGTGCGGGAAATATAATACCCTGTAATGTGCAGATGATCAAGCATATTTTATAACTTAGGTATAATTGATTCCTTATTATTATAGCCATATTAATGATTCGGAAAAAAATCGGTTCTGGCGATTCACTCGCTCGTTAGGGTCGCATTTCTACCTAACACTCCTCCTCGCTTCGCTCGTCGTCGTACCTAACCTAAGCCAAGTCGGACCTGCCGCCTTAAGGTAGATAAGGTACTGATTCTGACTTCAGGAAAGAGTCAGGTTAGGATATCGCCTATTTTATCTAGTAATGTTAGGGTTACAGTTCTACCTAACACTCCTCCTCACTTCGCTCGTCGTCGTACCTGACCTCAGCCAAGTCGGACCTGCCTTAAGGTAGTTTAGGTAATGATTCTGACTTCAGGAAAGAGCAAGTTAGGATATCGCCTATTTTATCTAGTGAAAGGGAGATCAGACCTTCCGCCCTTACCTATTATTATGCTAACATTAGATAAAATTAACGGATATTATATAATATGTTCATTATAAGAAATATGCATTATACTAAATGTATGTTATATTAAATGTTATTCGATCAAATGATCTTTATATAAAATGATAATTATAACATATGTAATGTAAATATATTAAGTGTTATTATATTAATTGGGACTTATATCGAATGAGCGTTATACCGACTACCGGCGACTTTAAAAAAACTGCCAATCAAAATCAGGTACGTGTTTTAATTTGCTTGACTGTACATACATATTATGTAGCTACTACTCCAGAACTGCATACTATTATAAATAAGTATTATCTTTAATTACAGCAGTAACAACTGCTATAGTAAGCCAAAGGTTTATATAAAAAGAAAACGTTTAAAAATGTTATGTTTCCGGCGTAATTCGAACCCGCGTCTCAAACGGCTCAAGAAAATTCGCTTAAATATGTATAAACATTATCATTATTAAAATGATAAAATTTCACTATGAACATTCATACAAAAGTAGGTACCTAGCTTAGTCTAATATATCGGGGTATACACAGTGATGAGTGATGAGTGATGACTGATGACTTAAAATATTGCTCTTACTTAAATAAATGACTCATCATTGAGCTAACTCAAATAAAATATGTATTATAGTTTCCGTTATGCGACTATTAGGTAACCATCGAAAAACGTCTCGTAAGGTTCTTTTTCACGGTTCCTTATTGTCGCACAACTGAACTTTTTTCAATCGCTTTTTTTCTTGTTTTATACGTCTAAATTTCATCCGACTTTTTCATCCTTACCTGATTATGGAGAAAGTGAACCTAACGGTCTCAATCTTAAATATACTTAGAATATTTATGACTAGATATAGTAAAGGCGGAAACCTATTTACACAACTACGGCAAAACGAAAAGGAAGAATGCTTTAGGTTTAAGTAATTAGTAATTAATTACTTTTAGGACTTTTGCCCCTCGGCTACAATACACACGGGTAACAATCAAATTATGATTCCCAAATTGTCAGAATTTATAGATCTTTCAGTTTATAGTTATAAAAAAACGGGCACTAAGTTTGGAGAGTAGCTTAATTTAGGATGTGAAATACTATGACGAAATGAAAAAAAAAACATTTCTCATACACAATATGGTTTCGTTATCGGTTTTGGTAAAAGTCTAAGCTAACTCTCCATTTGCAAATACATGTAATAAAATGTGTTACATACAAAATCATTAGAGCCGCCACATGGAAAATAATCTATATACTATACTACACTTAACAACACTACACATCTTAGTGATTTTTAACTGTCATATCTCTGGAACTGTATGAGAATCACCAAGTATGTTGTCACTGCGCCGACGACCTGTAATGCAAAAATAAAAGTGAGTTATCTCTATCATGAAATGTACGCTTAAAGTCACATCCCTAGCTTAAAAGGACGAGCGCAGCATTGTATATTATATTACTACATTACATACATAGGGCGTTGAATTATTGTAATATGTGCCAGATCGCAGGTGTAATAAATAGTTCAATAAAATTAGCAGAAAATTTGGCAAAATTAAAGGACAACTTTTATCTATCAGGATATGTCTTCCAAGGGGCCACATGAAAAGACGCCAGGGACCTTATTAGTCAAGAATATAAGTCCGGCAGCCAAAGTAGCTCATGAAGTTCTCCAAACGACTGACAGTGTAAATAATCAAGCCCCAGAGACCCATGATGGCAGGACTGAGGCCATGAACAGAAGCTCACGGGCATCCCTTACTAATGTCTTGCGTGGTACAGCTGTTCCAGGGACAACATGTTCGCTTGAGGCTGCGGAACGCTGGACGTACTTACACCTATACTATGTGAGACAAGGGACAACCCAGAAACAGGTACACGAACACTTGGCCGGCATCTGTGAAAGCGACATCTGCACAGTCGAAGAACTGAAGGCGCGCGGCAATTATGCCTCCTTCAAGTTAGGCGTACCATCAAAGCTGGTGGAACGAGTTCTGGCAGAAGAACACTGGGCCAGAGGCATCTGTGTGAAGCCGTGGAGAAATAATTTTCGCAACTTTCGTGCCAACAGTCTAGTCGAATAAACGTGCAAAATTTAAACGAGTATCACTTTTTTATCAGAATGTTCGAGGCCTGCGTTCTAAAACATGTACTTTTTATAATAATGTACTTACCTGCCCGTCACAGATAATTGCTTTAACTGAGACATTTTTGACGAGCTCTGTAAGCGACGCGGAACTGTTTCCGACCGGGTACATCGTGCTGCGGCGCGACCACGAGGGTGATGCCGGGTGGGGAGGGGTTCTGCTCGCTGTGCAAGATTGTTACTCTGTACGCTTGGTCACCGATATAGACGGACTAACAGACGATATGGGATTGTTAATAGCTATAGTAGAATGGAAGAATTTAAAATTTATTTGTTGTGTAGTATATTTGCCTCCTAATTATAAAGATGAGCAATATTTAAAGGTTCTAAATTGTCTTGAAAATATGATTTGTAAATATTCTGATTTTGACATGTTAATTCTACAATTAATAAGCGACTTTAACTTAAACTCGTGTAGCGTAAATGTCAAGACACTGTTTCGGTGCTTTCTCGAATTTGGCAATTTGCATCAACATAACAACATATTAAATGAGCATAGTGGAGTCTTGGACCTGATACTGTCAGGGCTAGGTCCCCAGAGTGTGAGTGTTTGTGGGGAGGTGGACGCGCTGGTGCCTCCAGACGCGTATCACCCGCCGCTTGAGGTAACGCTCGTTCTGCTTCGCGGGGAGAGTGAGCGCCAGACTCCACCAACAATACCGATAAGTACTCGCGAAAACCCTGCGTGGAATTTTCGTAAAGCTGATTTTGGTGCACTATATTCTAGTATAGCAAATGTAGATTGGAGCGATATCCTGAGTACGCAGTGTGTCGATGCGGCCACTGAATCATTCCACACGAAGTTGAATGAGTGTTTCAGTGGCTGTGTACCACTGAAAAAACAGTCAGGAATAATTGAGAAGCGGTATATTTATCCATCTTGGTACACACCGGAAATAATACGAAACATTAAGACTAAGTACTTTCATTTCAAAAAAGTAAAAGAAACGGGTTCGGATTTTAACCGCGAGATGTTTCGATATTACAGAGGGCACGTGAAATCCCTTATTGATAATGCTTACCGGCACTACCTCCGGAAACTCGAGCAGGACATTGCCGATGACCCGGCAAGGTTCTGGGACTACGTAAAGAGTAAGCGAAAGGATAGACGACAGACCAATGAGTTCACTTACAAGGGCGAAAAGGTGTCGGGGCAAGGTGCCGCAAACGCTTTTGCCGAATACTTCAGCTCGGTGTTCCAGGACGAGGAGCCGCGGCTTGACGTGGAAGAGACAGCGCACGGAGCGCTAAGTGCAGCGGCCCACGCGACGCTCGTCACCATCGACAGTGTGGACGCGGCAGACCTACGTAGGGCGGCTCGGCGGCTAAAGTCACGCTCTTCACCTGGAGTAGATGCCGTCCCCCCATACCTTGTGAAGGACTGTATATCGGCTCTAGAAGGTCCGCTTTTACATGTTTATAATCTGGCTTTGAAATGCGCTGTCTATCCTTCTCGATGGAAAAAGTCTAGGGTTACGCCCGTACCAAAGGGTGGATCGGGTTCGGAGGTAGAAACACATAGACCCATTGCGGTCCTGTCTGTGTTCGGCAAATTGTTCGAGGCAATGATAGACTACCGAATCAGGCATCAGATCTTTACCCAGCTTGCTGATGGGCAGCACGGGTTCCGCAGGGGTCGCTCTACTTCCACTAACCATACTGTCTTCGTGGATTATGTCACAATGGAGATGGATGCAGGTCGTCAGGTTGACGCGGTGTATTTCGATTTTAAGAAGGCATTCGACCTCGTAGATAATGACATTCTATTAAAAAAAATTGCTTCTCTAGGTTTCTCACCGCGACTTCTTAGATTCTTCGCTAGCTATTTAAAGGATCGAAGTCAAGTTGTCAGGGTATCAGGATACGAGTCAGAGCCATTTTTCACGCGTTCCGGAGTGAGCCAAGGCAGCACCCTCGGACCGACACTATTTATCATAATGATAAACGATTTGCCGACGACCTTTCGTGCTGCGAAGTGTTTGATGTTCGCGGATGATCTCAAGCTCTTTCTGGGTGTGGGCGAAACCAGTGACTGTGAGGCGCTTCAGCGTGATATAGATGCAGTAGCAGAGTGGAGTGAAGTTAATAAATTACATTTTAACAACACCAAATGTAAAATTGTTACTTTTACCAGAGCCCGTGAGTCGAAACGCGCATCGTACACGTTGCATGGCGCCCCGTTGGAGCGCGTCACGGAGATCCGAGACCTGGGGCTAACGATGGATAGGGAACTCAACTTCCGGCAGCACATAGCAACCATATGCGAGAAGGCAAGCAAAATGCTTGGATTTATCATGAGGATGACGTACCAATTCTCCAGTGTTAAAGTCGCATTATTGTTATATAACGCATACGTTCGTAGCAGGCTCGAATTTGGCGCTATAGTTTGGGATCCGCACGAGCTGAAATATAGTCTAAAAATAGAAAAAATACAACGCAAATTCGCCAGATTCATATACGGGCGGCGGTACGGATATTACCCTTATCTGTATCCGTCTGCATTCGTTTCGGGTATGGTAGTGGTCGGGTAGAGTCGCGAAGGAAGCTGCTACTTATGGTGCACTATTATCAGCTACTTAATAATAAAATCGACAATCCATCTGTGTTGGAGCGAATGGGACTGTTCGTCCGGGCGCCGCAGAGGAGCGTGCCGGGGCGCGGCGGCGGCGGCGCGGTGTTGCCGCGGCGGCGCCCGCTCCCGTTCGCGCGGGGCGCGGTGCGCACCCGCCGCGGCGACAACGCTCGCACTCAGAGGGCATTGCAGCTGATTAATAATTTGTACTCGCAAGACCCTGATACGGATATTTTTAATGACAGCCTTGGAGTTTTTCTTAGGCGCGTGAGGCTGTGTCTTGACAATTACGGTGCAATATTGTAATAATATTTTATTTAAGGTAATTTAATCATAATTTGTATTGACACTGACTGTATATTTAATGTAATATTGGAGTTTACTCCTTAAGAATCGATTTTCATATATAAGCCCGGGGTATGAAAAATATGGGGTATAAAATCGAACGTATCTGCCGTGCTAATTTAAAAAGTCGTATCTCAGTATACGATCGGAGTAAAAATACGACTTCTTAATTTAGCGGGTTATGCGTTACGCGTTATAGGCTAAGATCCCGATATAAAATGACCTTCACCGAGATGTTTATTTTATGAAATGTATTTTATAATCAATTTAATATGTCAATAAATATATTGCATATGGGTTGCCTAACAAATTTTAGTCCAGGGTATGTTTAATTAATAATAAAAAAAAATGTTTTAAACATTTCACCGGTTTGATTAATATTAGATAAATTCTATACCAATCGAAAGTATGAAGCCCATAGAATATGCAAACGTTAGATTACCTATTCTTTTCCCGTCACAACTATCGGGTAGCCAGGTATAAACAGGTAAATCTATACCTACTAGCATTTTGCAAAGGTCTGATTATTGAATTGAAACTGAATAAAATTAAAGATTATTTAATTATGAATTTATCTAATAATCAAATCGGTGAAATGTTAAAAAAATATATATTTTTATTTTTTACTAAACATACCCTGGACTAAAAATTGTTAGGCAACCCATATGCAATATATTTATTGACATATTAAACTAAATATAAAATACATTCATCAAATAAACATCTCGATGAAGGTCGTTTTATATCGGGATCTTAGTCTATAACGCTTAACGCATAACCTGCTAAATTAAGAAGTCGTATTTTTACCCCGATCATATACTGAGATACGACTTTTTAAACTACCATTATGTTCACATAAACAAACTATAAAATTGTCAATGTCAACTTCATGTCGAGTGTCAACAAAATTTTATAAATAAAATAAAATTTAATCAAATCTACGCTTAACGGGTAAAATGTGCTGCTTTTGAAACAATAGCGCCCGTCACACAATCGGCTAAAAGATACGTGTTCGTTTCAGCTCCCAAACAAACCTAACGAATTTTTGTGATATCCAAGATTACAACTTTTATAACGTGCAATGCAAAGACCGTGTTTTCTTGGTGTTTAAGCCGTGCTTGTATGGTGCTAAGATCGAAGAAGACGTCTTGCTGTAGAGAGAGAGACCGCTTTAATTGTGACTCAGCTTTAAGCTTAGAAATAGAGAAGGCGTGAATACTTTTCCATCACCACTGCTCTCATTTTCCTGCATTCAGCCGCAGAATGGTTTTGATTTCGTGAAACTTTCCAGGATAAATACATACATAAATCAAGGATCCAACACAACCGAGCCATTCATTTTCTAGACGGGAGTCTTGCCGACCGACAAGAAGCTATGAAGTTTAAATCGAAATTGTTATGTTTTTGATGTTGGCTTTTAAATTGTATCTTTTTTTATTATAATTGCTTGTATTTTTACTTTTATTTGTAAGTGTTAGTTATAAATATGAGTGATCCTTCTTCATCCTTGCGCTGTCCCCATTGTCCCAACTCAACTCGAACTTTTACCCCTCATGGACTTAAAGTGCATATAGGGCACATGCATAAACATTTTCCCCAAGTCATCCCCTCCAACCCTAGACTGTCGGTTTCACAGCAAGCTCATGGTAACAACCCCATTCATCTAGATTTTGGTGATCTAGCTACGTTAAAGCAGTCAGTACGTGTGTTACGGCATATCCCCAAAGGGGCGCGAAACTTGGCAGCGGCCAAATTGAGCGACCTCATTGATAAGTGTATCGACTCCAATGGCACTCTCGAATGGTTTAGTTTACTGTCTTTTGCCTATTCCGCACTCAAATCGCCTGAAGCGTCGGCCACGGGCAATTTAACCACGAAAGTTAAGAGAAATATTAACTCTGCTTCTTTTGATATCAGTGGGAACATCGGTGCAGAGACCACGCCTTTGAGATCACACTCCATACTGAAGACAATTGAGCGTAAAGTACATGAAGGGGATCTCAGGTGCAGAGCGAGTGCTTATGTCGGATGAGGGCGTGGCGCCGTCGAGCCCTGAGACTTTAGCTACGCTGCAGTCGAAGCATCCAGCCCCGTCCCGGCCGCTGGTACTTCCACCGGAACCTGACATATCTATTTCTGCCTTAACTGTTAAGCCGGAGGAAGTGGTGCAGGCACTCAGCTCTTTCAACAATAGTTCGGCCGCCGGTTTGGATGGTATCCGCCCTGTTCATCTTAAGGAGCTTACGTCTGCATCTGCGGGAGACGCCGATTTTCGGCTCCTGGAACATCTGGCCAAGCTTTGTAATTTTTTGCTCAGTGGTCAATTAAACCCTGAAGTTTGCTCCTATATTTATGGTGCTTCCTTATGTGCGCTGTCAAAAAAAGACGGTGGTATAA
Source organism: Apotomis capreana (assembly GCA_947623375.1). Taxonomy (NCBI): domain Eukaryota; kingdom Metazoa; phylum Arthropoda; class Insecta; order Lepidoptera; family Tortricidae; genus Apotomis; species Apotomis capreana. The sequence goes on along the minus strand of OX392517.1, from coordinate 17,452,321 downwards.
GACCCATTGCCATAGGCAGCGCTTTCCGCCGCTTAACGGCAAAGCTAGGATGCCGTGCAGTGAGAGAAGAAATGGCAGCTTATCTGCAACCTTGCCAATTAGGGTTTGGCACAAGATTGGGCTGCGAGGCTGCAATTCACGCTACGCGGGCTTTTTCGGTAGATAGCAAAAACTTAGAATCCGTTTTAATACGTATAGTTAAGTTCATATCATTGTAATAGTTAAGTAGCATAAGTTTCTGAAAAAATGACTGACTGTTGAGTTTCTTTCGGCGTTTCTTCTCAACAGTGGTCTCCTCTTGTGAAATGCCGGTAGACTCAGACATGTAAAAGTGCCCTTGTGGCCTACTTGCAGAATAAAGTTCATTATTTCATTATTATTATTATTAATTAAAATTGATTTAAAAAACGCGTTTAACTCAGTGGAGCGTGATGTTTTACTGTCCGAAGTGAAGGATAAAGTGCCATCACTCTACCCCTTCATTTTCCAAGTATATTCTTCCGCTTCTAATCTTTTCTACAATGGTCCTCTTGTTCTTTCCCAAGTTGGTGCACAGCAGGGGGATCCGCTAGGCCCTTTAGTTTTCTGTCTGGCCATACAAAAGGTAATTTCAGAGGTTAAATCCCCATTGAATATCTGGTACCTAGATGACGGTACCCTAGGTGGTAAACCTGAAGAAGTGGAACAAGACTTGCTCATGCTCCTGCCTCGTTTAAAAACTCTGGGTTTAGATATTAATTTCAGCAAATGCGAATTTTTCCCCTGCAGTACCAACTCACACGATTCTTTCCCCTTATTCAGTGCTCTGCTCCCCGGACTGAAAGTGTTGTCGGCGAGATCTGTCAACCTCTTGGGGTCCCCAATATTCCCAGAAGACATTCCTGAAGCCTTCGAGGAGAGAAAGCTGCTTCTGCTGATGGCTGCGCAGAGGTTGAATGAACTTTCGGCTCACGTAGCCCTCGTTATGTTGCGAGTTTGCTTTGCCGTGCCTAAGCTGACATATTTCTTGTGCACCGTGCCAGCCTGGCTGCACCCTGTCCAGACAGACTCCTTTGACTTCGTGTTGAAGGAGAGTTTGGAAAAGGTGCTGAACGTCTCCCTTAACCAAGGTCAATGGGACCAGGTTTCTCTGCCGATTCGAACTGGTGGTTTGGGCGTGCGTCGCGCGCGAGTTGTGAGCCTCCCGGCCTTCCTGGCTTCGGCGTGTGGGGTGGTGGACCTTGTCACTCAAATTTTATCTTTTGATGGTGACAAGGCTATCATTCCTTACGCCTCCGATGCTTTGACGGCCTGGACGGCTCTTAATCCCGGCGTAGCCATACCCGTAGAATTGTTCCGTCAGCGTCTATGGGTTTATTTATATGAGAGTGCGCGCACCACGATTTTCATAAACCCATAAGTAAGCTTATTTCTGCGACAAAATTATCGCGCGACTAAAAAAAATCGTGGTGCGCGCCTGGCCTGAAGAGTAAACTCCAGTCGTGCGTCGGAGCTGACACACACACTTTTTTTTATAGTTTGTGTTCATTATCATTATGCTGTGCTGTATATGGAATTTTACTTTATTAATAATGTGTAAGTGTTTTGGTGTGCAACTGTTAACTTACATGTGTTTGACATTAAATAAATAGATAAATAAATAAAAAAATGTGTAGGTTATAGAGCCAAGTTATCTTATCTACTCTCGGCCATATACCATCTATAATATCTCGATCTAATTTTCTTGAACTAAAATATTAGAAGCTTTACTAATATCGTGGTTTGACTTAAGTTTTACGCCTTGGCCAGGACATGAGATTTTCTCTGCGTAGCGGGCAGTGAACTTCACTTACGGACTAGGTTGACATAATAGTATTCTATGCAAACGTTGCACAATTAAGGTCCTTTAAGTCGAGTACCGCGTTTAGGTCACGAGGCTTGCCGAGTAATACTTTTTATGATGCAAAACACAGTTTTTTTTAGGGTTCCGTACCCAAAGGGTAAGAACGGGACCCTATTACTGAGACTTCGCTGTCCGTCCGTCCGTCCGTCCGTCTGTCACCAGGCTGTATCTCAACAACGGTGATAGCTAGACAGTTGAAATTTTCACAGATGATGTATTTCTATTGCCGCTATAACAACAAATACTAAAAATAAAATAAAATAAATATTTAAGGGGCTCCCATACAACAAACTTGTTATACATTATATATATGTATAGGTACGGAACCCTTCATGCGCGAGTCGGGCTCGCACTTGCCTAATTTTTTACTATAATCGTCAATCCCCACTATGTATTTTTATTTTTGATGTAACCTTTTTCGTTCAACTATAACTGACCTATTAAAAAAATCAATCAGTGAACAGTAGCGTGCTTTTTTTTAAATCAAATATGCTGATGTTCTCTTTTTGAAATTATTAGAGTTGAGTAGAGATATGTCTTATGAATACTAAAGTTCTGTAGCGGGTACCATAGAGTATAGAATTGTGATACAGGATTAAAAAGTGCGTTATTGTGATTTTGTCTGTAAAATTATATTTATTCAACATTACATGTATCTATTATAACAGTGTATGCAATGCGTTTCTAGGTTAGGTGCTTATTAAGTTCTAAGAATTTTTAGTAACATTTCATCGTCTGTCGGCAAAGAAAAAAAGGATAAATATCTGTTGCTTTTATGTTTTTACACCCCGCAACACTGCAGCGCGTTGGTCTCATTCGCGACGAAGCCATTTTTTTGGTGATTTTATAGCGCGACCGGCGGCGTCCGGCTGTGAGCGCGTGTGGCAAACGACTGGCTAAGCGTGTCGGTGTCGGCCACGACAGGCGACGTGTAGGTATCGTTCTGGGTTCCCACGGTACAGATGGGGGGCACTGGTAGTGGCGTGCTTCGCTATCGCTATGATTTTGTTTTTACCGCTCGTCGCTCACCGCTGCCGCTGCCGCTGGTTGAGCTTAGACATGGCCGGCGGTAAGGCCTAGGTAGGTTTTTGTGGCAATACGCCTAACAGAGCGCAGTTACACTGATGATGTTTCGTCCATGTTGTCCTAGATTAGTTAGAATACTTACAGAGGTAAGCAAGGGAACGTAACATTAGCTGTTAGGAAAATATCTAGCGGTCTCCTCTTGCGAAATGCCGGTAGATTCACAATCTGACTTGTAAAAGTGCCCTTGTGGCCTACTTACTGAATAAATTATTTCATTTCATTTCATTTCATTTCATCTCCAAATGCAAAGAAAGATCCCCTCTAGATGACGTGTATGTCATCAGCTGATATACCAGCTCCTCGGTTCTTTTACCCTGGTACTTACAGAAGCGACCAGCGGCCGAGTGTACACATCCCGAGCGGAGAGTAAGTCACGGAGCGTAACATCAGCTGACGAGAGAACAGCTCCAGCCAAAAAGGTAGCGCCCCACCAGACGGCGCGTACGTCATCAGCTGACATACCAGCTCCTCGGTGCTTTTACCCTGGTACTTACAGAAGCGACCAGTGGCCTGTCGAGCGTGCACATCCCCAACGGAGAGTAAGTGACCGAGCGTAACATCAGCTGACGAGAAAACAGCTCCAGCCCCGAAGGTAACGCCTCACCAGATGGCGCGTACGTCATCGGCTTACATACCAGCTCCTCTCGAGAAACGACCAGCGGCCTCTCGAGCGTGCACATCCCCAGCGGAGAGTAAGTGACGGAGCGTAACATCAGCTGACGAGAGAACAGCTCCAGCCGCGAAGGTTGCGCCCCACCAGATGGTACTCCGCCCCACAAGATATACTCACATACCATATAATCTGGTATATTTTGACATTGTGTAAATTATTTTTGTTTAATTTTTTATTTTATTCTTAGTGTTATTTTATTAATTTGATTTCATTATTATGTTAAGTTTGTGATGACGATCCTTATTGGGTGATACTAGATTCATTTTTTATATTTTATTTACCTGTTGACTTTCCCTTTTATTTTAAACTTATTTTGACATTGTAAACATTTTCTCGTATTATTAATCTTGCCTTATTTTTGACGATCATGATATTAATTCGTATAATTTTGACATTAAGCAAATTTGTAATTTAATTTTTATTGTGAAATAAATAATCTAATCTAATCTACCAGCTCCTCGGTTCTTTTACCCTGGTACTTACAGAAGCGACCAGTGGCCTGTCGAGCGTGCACATCCCCAACGGAGAGTAAGTGACGGAGCGTAACATCAGCTGACGAGAAAACAGCTCCAGCCCCGAAGGTAGCGCCCCACCAGATGGCGCGTACGTCATCAGCTGACATACCAGCTCTTCGGTTCTTTTACCCTGGTACTTACAGAAGCGACCAGTGGCCTGTCGAGTGTACACATCCCGAGCGGAGAGTAAGTAACGGAGCGTAACATCAGCTGACGAGAGAACAGCTCCAGCCGCGAAGGTAGCGCCCCACCAGATGGCGCGTACGTCATCAGCTGACATACCAGCTCCTCGGTCCTTTTGCCCTGGAAGAAGAAACATTTGATTTTTGTTAAAAAAATATTAAAAAGCTGCAAGCTGGACTTGAGCCACAGATTATATACAAGTTACTACGTAACAGATACCCCACTTGTTTGGACGGCAGGCGTTGCCACCGCTATCGATGCCCCCTCCCGCGGGTGACGCAACGTCATTGGAATGCGCGCTAGGGTTGCCTCCGTTATGTAAACGCTAGCTTTTTCTCGTGCCTTCGCTCGTTTGGTCAACCAGTCTAGTCAGCAGAGGCGTGGCGTCCAGACAACCCGATTCCCACTGGGTTGCCCACTTCAGGACGATTCAACACCATTCACTACACCTTACACCGGTTATCTTTGCATCCGACCGTTCCCTCTTTCCGCTTCTCTGCTTTCCGTTCTCCGCACGCCGCTCTCAGCTCTCCGCACGCCACTCTCCGTTCCCCGCTCTCCGCACGCCTTTCTCCGCTCTCCGATCGCCGAATTAATTAATCGATTAAAAATTTAATCGCTAAAAATTAATCGACAATTAACTTAATCTTTCGAGATTAAATCAATCGGAACTCGTACGATTAGATTAACTAATCGTCAATTTTAATCGTTAATCGAGATTAAAAAAGTTAATCTTAATCGTTAATCGATTAACTTTTGCCATGAAATCATGTTTTTTCGGTTTAATTATTAAAATAATACAGATTTGAAAATGTAAGACGGACACATTATAGTTAACGTCTCGTTATGTTATTATTAAAAAAAACTGATAACTTTCCCTGCAGTATTTATGACATACTAAGGGTTTATGTTGCTTTTTGAGGTAACTTTAAAAAAAAAACTATCGAGGAAACTACAAGTAATCGTGTTTCTAAAACATAACGAATAATAGAGTGAATCTTTAAATATTTTACTTATTGATTGTATAACTAAACATTCAGTAATAACAACACAGCATAGAATCAAACCAACACAATTAATTCTAAAAAAAGCTAGGCGCCCCCATAAACATTTTTAGAGAAATACCCAGACTTTAATAGTTACGCGTCAATAGTGCCCCAGTAAACGTTAATTCTTAAACAAAATATTTTATTCCGGAGAGTTTAATGTGTTCTGGAACAAATGAAATCATTTTCAATCGCCTTTGTTGTCACAAAAACAATATGCCCGACTTTTATTTTTCGACATCGTACAGCACAGGTTGCGCGGGAAACGTTAACTGTACGCCGTCCGCTGAGTCCGCTCGCCGCGAGGCGTGGCAGCCCACTGGCATTTTGTCGCGCGGGGTTGCTACTTAGAGATCGGAATGTTTCGCGCGGTTGAAACGCGTGGGGATAGCCTGCTTGAGCTAAAAGGGGCATTGAAAATGTTTTACGTCTAAAATCATTGTAGTTCGATCGATCTCAAAAGAAAGGTTTGAAAATAAAAACAGTGCTCTACAACTGCTTTATAGTAATCAGTCACACTATATTGATATTTTTTTGGTATCGTTCTAATTAACTTTGTTCATTATTTACTTCTTCGACTGTTGAGTGTTGATACAGTCCAGTATTTTTTTATAATAATTATAACAATTATAATCAATCATATACCTCAGTAATGGTGTAGTGACAAGGTTCGACGACAACGAACATTCGAAGCATGTGGATGGCGCACCAGAAGAATTGCAGCACTAGGAAGTGTATCCTGTTCGTAGATACAACTGAAAGGTAGAAACAAAAACTCAAGAATATTTCAAATAGAAACAGTGATAGCATTGCTGCGTCCACACGCTTACCAAGCCTCGGCATGCCTACAGGACGCAGTTATATGTTAGGTTAGAATGAGCACGATGTAGTTCCGTCAACTATTAAGTATTCTGTGGTTCCGTCTAACTATAACATTGCTACATGTAGGCTTGTCGACGCTTGGCAATCTTTTGGGAGTTCAAAAAGGCCCTTTTAACAATATACCAGGAGTACATAACTCTCAAAAGACTTACTTATCTCCATGATGAGGAAAAACGGCGGCGTGTCGATGAGGAGTGTATGAGGATGAGTGGAAGCCAGCTATTATAGATTTTAATCAAGACTCAAAAAGCGCCGTGGAAGGGAAATTCAGTCCTCAGATGGCCTCGCATGGAGGCACAATGAAAGGGCCCAGAAAGGAGTTTTCGAAAATATCTAATACCTAATAGGAGCACATAGCTGTCAAAGAACTCACTTATCTCCATGATGAGGAAGTACGGCGTGACGATGAGGTGCAGCAGCGTAGACAGCAGTATGACGACGAGTGGAAGCCCGTAGCTCTTGTCGATGCGTTTTACGACTTCACATAAGGCACCATGGAGCGCTGCTAAGCGTCGAATGGCTTCGCATGGAGGCACGATTAGACGTGACTCACCACTTGCTGAAATATGATAATAATGTTGATTAGTTGTCTGAATGTGTATAATATATATATGTCGGCGGCCGATCGTAAAATCCGGCAGATCACGAAATTCCTAGGCATATCATGAAAGGCCGCCATTTCATGATCTGGCTATCACGAAATTCTTAGGCATATCGTGAAACGCCGCCATTACCGGCCGTAACCATCTAATCCTGATCACCTTTCAGAGCAGATCCGACTCGGCCGGGTTAGGTTAGGTTAGTTTTTTTTTTTATATCCCTAAAAAAACGCTCCATAATGTGCGGTTTTAGCCAAATCACGAAATGGCGGCGTTTCACGATATGCCTAGGAATTTCGTGATCTGCCGGATTTTCACGATGTGCCCGGTATATAGCTAGGAATATCGACGAATGCGTTGCTCTAATCGATCTGCCGTATATTTTATCAGGCACATCATGATATGCCTGGTCAACGTTTAGCCAAATCACGAAATGGCGGCGTTTCACGATATGCCTAGGAATTTCGTGATCTGCCGGATTTTACGATCGGCCGCCGACACATATAATACTATCATAGGCGTATTTAGCGGGGTGGCGGGGTGAGACGAGCCCACCCTAATATGGTCTAGTGACCAGCTGACCACCCCAGGATGTTGAGTTTCCGATAGAAATTCATGGCTTCATCTCATAGGCCATGGCGAGGTCCCACCGTCCGGTCCAGACTCACCGTCTGAAAAATAATCTTAGATACGCCAATGAATGCTATTGGGTTAAATAGCAGACAGGGGTGCGGTGACAGGGTTACCGTAGGGTCACTTTCTGTTTCGAGAGAATTAAACACGACAACATAGTTTCAAAGTTCCAGGAGGATATAACCATTTAAGCCTGATAATGACGAAATGCTAGTAACCGTATCGTATGGCTTATGGCTGGCTCATTTACTACACTCAGCGCCACGTTTAACACATCTTTGTTTACTCGGCTGTGTCTCTCTGTCTGCAAAGACAACGGCACAACGACAAAGTAACATTCTTCCGAATAACACTTTAGGGTCCCTTCCTGCTGCAAAACAAAATCTCAAAGCACGATCGCATAGCTACGCTCCGATCTTCCTGAGGATGATGGAATGCTCCGACGGAGCACCCGGCAGCGATTCGACCAGTAGACTGATATTGATGGCCGAGCGGCGAGGCTCGGCTGGCGTCATATGAATCACGACCATATTGAAGGTCTCAAAATGTGCAAGTAACCAACCCTGCAAACGTGTATGGCAGGGCTATAGTGAGCAATGATAAGGTCTTAAATTAAATCTTTTCTCTGTAAGGTGCCTTTACCGTACTTTTTTGTGGCTCATTTAACACTGAAGTTCCTTTCTGTTTCAAAACAAAATCTCAAATCTATCTAGGATCGCATAGCTACGCACCGCTCTTCCTGATGATGACGGGGTGCTCTGACAGCGCACTCGGCAGCGAGTCGACCAGTAGACTGACGTTGCTGGCCGACCGGCGAGGCTCCACTGGGGCCACGCGGATGGCAAACATGTTGACTGGCGGCGGCTGCTCCAGTTTTTCCACTGGAATCAAGCAAGCAATTTTTACTTATTAGTGCTTATTATCTTAAGCATGTTTGATGGACATTAGGTGACAGAAAAATATAGATGACACAGATGTTTCTCGGTAGAAAAGTGTAGCATTAGCGGTCGGTACGCAAACAAGGTCAGATAGAGTTGTCAATGACGTACGTATTAACGTTGCTTTTTGACGGCGACTGAGTACCTAATTAATATTTCTTGTCTCCGGTGACTAAAGCTAATCATATGTCCAAATATGTGTGACGCGGTAGGCGCAGTTTGTAGTGCAGCTGCCTACTGAGCCGACGGTCCTGGGTGACTGACGAACTCGAATGTTAGTTCCTGTTCCTAGTTCACGTATGTCATCTATATATAGTACATATCAGTATTTATTACGTATATCGTATATCGTCTAGTACCCATAGTATAAGCATTGCTTGAGACTAGGTCGAATTGTGTAAGTACCTTGATATTATTGGAGCGGAGCGAGCGAAGCGAGCGAAGCTCCCATGGACCGACTCGAATGGACTTTGTAACAATGCGCAGATCTCAGCGAGTTCTCAACGGATTTTGGAAATTTTTGTTTTAAAATGCACAAATTAAATTTCGCTAGGTCGTGACGAAGCAAAATTTTGAAATTGTTCTTAATTAAAAAGTTATGATAAAAAAACAAAAAGCTCCCATGGATCGACTCGAATGGACTTTGTAACAATGAGCAGATCTCAGCGAGTTCTCAACGGATTTTGGAATTTTTTAATTTAAAATGCACAAATTAAATTTCGCTAGGTCGTGACGACGAGAAAATTTTGGATGGCTCTTGCTGAAGCAATGCCAGGAGTTGCACCTGAGTTGGTTGATCTTGGATTTCGTGAAATTGATCGCGCAATGAATTGGAACAGAGGACTTGAAAGATATCCTGAAGCACCTAGAGACCTTAACTTCATCAAGGCTGCAAAGGAAGCATTCGTCCGCAATAATGAATCAAATTTATTGCGTGTCAATCTTAACTCAGATCAATCTAGGGTAATAAGTTTCGTGAATTCTGCCCTGGATTCTCTCACTGATGAAAAGCTAGCAATTGTTATTGGTGCGGCCGGCACAGGTAAATCTTGCATCATCAATGAAATAGTTCACTTGATTGGAAAAGAAAAAGTGCTTCTTATGCCTCCTACAGGCGTGGCAGCAAATAACATCAACGGTCAGACAATTCACAGTGCATTACGGTTGTCGAACTATCAACAGAGGGACATGTCAGCGGAGAAACTCCAGCATTTTCAAGAAGAGATGGCAGAGATCAAAATTGTGATTATTGACGAATTCTCGATGATAGGCTTGAAACTTCTCGGTCAAATCGACCATCGGCTGCGGCAAGCAAGACCACTCAACGAAATCATGGGTGGATACATTGTTGTTTTCTTTGGCGATTTCAATCAACTTCAACCTGTCGGTGACGTTCCCCTATATGGCACTCCTCGGAGCTCAAATACAGTCGCAGTACAAGGCCAAATTGCTTATCGTAACATCAAAAAAGTTTTTGTGTTGAAACAAATCATGAGGCAAGTGGGTGAAGATCAGAAGCAATTCAGGGATTGTTTGCAGAGATTGGCGGTAGGTGAGGTCACAGTTGCTGACTACAAGTTGATCGAAACCAGATTCATATCAAAGCATCAAGCTTCAGTATCCTCAACACGAGATGTAATTCGATTGATTTCAACAAACAAAGAAATCGAGTCGTTCAATCTTGATAAGTTTAGGAACGTCGGCCACCCTGTTGTTCGAATCAACGCCATCCACAACGACCCAAGGGCTGCAACAGCATCTTCTGATGACGCTAGAGGATTAGCATCTGAGCTGTATTTGTGTGAAGGGGCCCAAGTCATACTGAGCCAAAATTTATTCACTGCACGGGTTTGTGCAATGGAACAATTGGTAAAGTTGTAGACATTGTGTACAATCACCGCGAAGACAACCGTTTCAGTGACGATTTTCCAATTTGCATTATGGTGGAATTTGCATCATATTCAGGTCCGCAACTCCAGAACTGCAATAATTGCCAATACCACCAGTGACAGTTTCATTCAGGAAAGGCTCAACAACGTTCTCAAGGAAGCAATTTCCCATACAGCTTGCATATGCAATAAGCATTCACCGTTCTCAAGGCTTAACTCTAGATCAAGCAGTTGTAAACATTGGAGACACTGAATTTGCATTAGGCATGTCTTATGTTGCGCTTTCCAGAGTCCGAAACATCAATGGTTTATTCTTCAAGCATGGATTTCCTTTCGCACGAATCAAAAAAATCAACGAAAAGAAGAAATTGGCTGAAAAACGCACAGAGCTGAATCGTTTGGTAGAGCTATCTGAACGCCAGTCAATTTAAATCATCATCAAAAATTAATTTCTATATTAATATTTTCCATGAACTTTTCTAAATAAATTATTATTTCTTTCAACTTTCTGTTGTAGTTTATTTTGTAGTTACTGCGTTATACAAATCGAAGATCGCACAACTCCGCTCCAATCTATGGTGCAAGCTTAGCCGGTGGCTGACTCTGCATCGACCTAGTTTATTTATTAAATCCGTCGTAGTAACTATATAAAAAAGAATAGTATATGAAAAATATGACCTCAATATTTATCTGGCGATACCAGGACAGCAGAAACGAAAAGATACTCACACGGCACGGCGACGTGTTTGGCAGTGAGCGCGATGGCGTCGTTGACTGCGCGGAATCGCTTGCGCACGGAGAGCGCGGTGAAGGCAAACTGTAGCTCCAGTACCATGACCACGTACCAGAGCAGGTAGAAGCCGATGTAGTTTGTCACTATGTCCCCTGGAAATATGAAGTCAACTTGATGCATGCTGTGATAGATTTTTGCTATTCAAGCTGAACTAACATATGATAATCTAGAACTGTTAACCTGGTAGTAACTGCCAACTAACTAAATCCCATAACGAGAAATTGTCTCACATGAACGGATCTTTAGTTTTGTATCTGATGTTACCATGCTGCCTCCAAAAAACGTGTACACGTTTTTACTATCACAAAAAAAAACTATGTTTAATTGACTTCAGTTGAAGAAATATGCACGTCATTCAACATGATCGGTTGCGATGGGACTTAGGCAAGATAATTCCATATTATTTTTAGTCTTTAGTAATGTCACCGCAAGAAAAGAGACAAAAGCCAGGCCTAAAAACGTTGAAGTGACTGTGTGGAGGAAGATATCAGGAAGACGGGGAAGTTTAACAACTGGAATAAGGTCTCCAGGCATGCATGGAGGCAGAAGAAACCACCAATCATATTCTACTAGATTGAAAACAGGTAGAAGGATACAGGATGAAATACCTAGGATCTCCAAGTACCATACACGAAGCCATAAGCAACATAAAGGCTTTGTTTAGGTTCGTGGAGGAGTTGGGGTGGTTGGAGTAGCGCTACCCCCTTTTCACGCCAAATAGGCACGTTGGATGTCGATTTGCGGAAAATGCCCAGCGCAACTAACTAACTAACTATGGTCTCCAGGCATCATGACAACTGATGGAAGAAGACCCACAAGGTGTTGTACCGCCAGGGGAAGGAAGGAATATTTCGCCAAGTGGTCGCAGCCCCTAATGGTAAGGTTGTGAGATAAGGCATATAGTGAGATTAGGCATGTAAATAAGGGATTTGAATATATTTGATGGATTTTATCACAGACAAAAAAATAAAGCAGGTGTAAAAAACAGCATAACGGCAAGCAAAAAATATGGGCTTAGTAATCAGTTGAACACGCAGCTGTCTTAGGGTGCGTCTACATTGAAGCGAGGTGGAACGGAGATAGGAATAGACCAATCACGTGAGTTGAAATCTGTATCTCAGCTCCGCTTTTGTGATTGGTTGATTCCGCACGTCTCCGCTCCGCTCCGTAGAAGTCCGCTTTGTCATAGTAGTATCATCCGGAAGCGCATGATACAAAAACACGATCATTTGTACGATCGTTACTAAGCCACAATTTAACCCCACAGTTTCAGACATACCATATACTTACTAGTTATAGTAGAGTTGCTAAGCCGCGAAATTGTGCGCATCGGGTTACAAGCATGAAATTTCTACCACACCTAGAGCCTTCCGCGGTGATTATTTTCAGATGTGGAGGGAAGTCAGATTCATCCCCTGCGTGGCGAGGCGAGAGAGAGGGGTGAATGGGACCAAATACTGCTCCTTTTCTTTTTTTGATTACTGATCAGTTAAGGCTATTAGGGCTTGTGTGGCATCGTTTTCGTGTAAAACAGATATCAGCAATTCATTTTTTATGTTATTTAAGAATAGTTTGATATAAAATTTTGGGTAAATTGCCGAAAAGTTAAAAATCACTACAACATTTTTTTATTCAGAATGATAGATAAGTTATATATTCTGAATATTTACAATTTAAAAAAATATCACTAAATAGAAAATTTAATCTTGTTTATAAATGTATACATATTGGGCACATCTCATACAAAAAGTACCTTGAAAAAAATGGTGATGTTAAGCTTAACCTTCGTGCTCTAGTACATTTTGCTAAGTCGCGAAATTGTGTGCATCGGGATACAACCACGAAATTTATACCACAGATAGAGTATTCTGCGGTGATAACTTTCAGATGAGGAGGGAAGTCAGATCTTCTTGATTCTTCCCCTGTGCGGCGGGAAAGCGGGGTGAATAGGACAAAGGAGTCCTCTTTTCCTTTTTTTATTACTGATCAGTTAACGCTGCTAGGGCTTGAATGGTATCGTTTTCGTGTAAAACAGATATCAGCAATTCATGTTTTATGTTATTTATTCATAGTACAATATAAAAGTATGGGTGTATTTCTGAAACGGAATCACAACGAAAAATCACAAGTTTTTTATATTCAGGGAGATAAATTCGTTATATTTCCTGAATATTTACAACTAACAAAAATATTGCAAAATAGCAAATTTAATCTTGTTTCTAAAACTATATACATGTTGGGCACTCTTCATACAAACAGTAACTTAAATAAATCGTTGATGTTGAGATTAGCCCGTGTGCTCGTGATACATTAGCAAAAAAATATTTTTATTTTAATTACATCAATTTGTTTTTCTAGGACGTATATGGTAAATATTATATGTAAAAGCATGTTTATAATCATTATTTAATGTATTTAATGAAGCGAAATAAGATGCGTTCGGAGATTTAGGTTGGTTACGCCGACTTAAACATATATTTTAAACTACTGTTTGTATGAGAAGTGCCCAACATGCATATATTTTTAGAAATTCGATTAAATAAGCTGTTTAAAATAGTAATAATAATTTGAAAATGTTAACGAAATTTAACTAATTTACCTCACTGAATAAAAAAACTTGTTGTGATTTTTACCTTTACAGCCATACACCCATATTTTTATATAGAACTATACAAAAATAACATAAGAAATGAATTTCTGATATCCGTTTTACACGGAAACGATACCAGACAAGTCCTAGTAGACTTAACTGACCAGCAATAAAGAAAGAAAAGAGGTATACTTTGTCCTATTCACTCCGCTCTCCCGCCTCACAGAGGACGAATCTGACTTCCCTCCACATCTGAAAATAATCACCGTTGAAAACTCTGTCTGCGGTAGAAATTTCATGCTTGTAACCCGATGCGCACAATTATGTTAGAAAACAACGGACTAACAACTCTACTATTAAAACTAATAACCAAGAAAACATTTAACATGATAATAGGGTTGAACAGTCACACAATAGAAAATGCAAACTACAATTCGCATATACTTCGTAATTGAAGTTAACAATATGCGTAATTACACAGAAGTCTGTTTACAATTGACGCACGGTCTTGATATCATGGCATTAGGACACGCTGTTTATCACTATAAGCCATACATTTCGTAAGTGATCGTTAAAAAAATAGCTGTTAGATGAGACTTTGTGCCGGCATTAAGCAGGCCACACACTATCAGTCTCATGTACGAAGTACTCGAGTGTCAAAAAATCAAATTCAAAATAAATTTTATTATAGTCTGTGGGTGGGTACAGATGATAGATGTTACAGTCAAACATCGTGCCAGAACAATCAGTCAAGTCTAGCATACATTAAATCCTTTCCTATCATATCCTATCCTTCCTTTCCCATCATATCCTATCTTATCCTATCCTATCCTATCCATCCCATCCCAACCATTCCATTCCATTCCATTCTATCCTATTCTATTCTGAAAATCCACGTTGAATCATATTTAGCTGTCCCATGTTCTAGATTAAGATTACCTACACATATACATAATAGGTACACTGTTTTGTCAAGTCTGCAGCATAAATCTTATTGATCAGATTTAGGCCGCCTGTCTACTAAAGCGGATCGGAGAAAATTAACAATCGGGCTCCGCTTTTGTAAAGCTCCAGTGGACGGATAGCCTAACTTTATGAAAGAATACCTTTTGAATTATATCAGTTATCGGACTATCATTATTCTAGTGTCTCGTCAAGTCGTCAGATTTAAAAGCGCTGACTGAAACTCATTTTCTTGAACAAATGACTTATGTTTTTGCTCGGACATGAATCATAGTTTGTTATCATCACTGAACTGAGCGGCCGTATCTTGAATGGACATTCATAGATTTGGCTATACTTATTAAACAATGTCTTGATCGAATGAATAACGTGAAATGAAGATGTCAGATTTAATTCAACAAACGGATAGTCTGTGGGCGCTAATATTGGATGGTTGCAATATATCTCTCGATTGATTAATGTGCGCGATTTATCGTTCTATTTTTGAATTGAATAATGAAGGTCGGGTAGTGGGCTGATGGTGAATGACTAGCGACAGCTTTCAGCGTTCGCTCTGGAATTATGTGTAAACAATATACGCGTATCCATTTAGACATACTTTCTCAGTAGGTCAATAAAAAGTTGATGAATAGACGAAGAGTTGTTTGAAATTAGCGAAATTTGCCATAATTTTATTGTTGACTCATATCAATAATAAGAGGGTACTTGCTCAGAAGGTATGTGTGAACAACCTCTGAATCAATTCATAACTTCGTAGTATTTCAATAAAAACGAGACGACAAAATAAAAAGCTTTTTAAATAATATAAATTTGCTGATAGTTGTTGACTCATAGTCATACTTAGTCATATCAAATACGTACTTACTATATAAAGTATACTGTATTGTGTTTTCTGTTTAAAAAAAAGTTGCATGCCGTCTAATGATCAGTGCATGGAAATCATGGCATGGAATGTTTTAGGCATGAACATCGATATTATAATATCGTACCTTCCACCACCTGTTATTCCCCAAATGAATCTAAGTATATAGTAAGATGATAAGCATAAAAGAGTGTTATTTCTTTATGACTTGTCCTCATCCACGAAAGACTCACATTGCCTGCCAAACTGCTTGGCCTGGAAGCCACAGAAGCAGAAGACATCGGTGAAGACCACCGTCAAGAAGACCAGGATCGCAGGACGGCATACATACTGAACACAACTGAGAAACTTACATTGTCTGTCAAACTTCTTAGCCTGCAGCACATAGAAGCAGGAGTCATCGGTAATGAGCACCGTGAAAAAGACCAGGATCGCAGGACAGCATGCATACATAATACGATTGAGAAACTTACTTTGTCTGCCAAACTTCTTAGCCTGCAGCACATAGAAGCAGGAGTCATCGGTAATGAGCACCGTGAAAAAGACCAGGATCGCAGGACGGCATGCATACATAATACGATTGAGAAACTTACATTGTCTGTCAAACTTCTTGGCCTGCAGTACATAGAAGCAGAAGTCATCGGTGATGAGCACTGTGAAGAAGACCAGGATCCCCAGGAGCACGGCGCACAACTTGCGCTCGTTTACGATGGAATATTGCGCACCGATGCTGTTATCCACCTGGAATTCAAATAAAACACCATTTACAGGGACATCTATTCTCTTAACACGCAACCCGCCTGATTTGCTTAGTCATGAATTACCTATTAGATGTTCTCTAGGTCTCTGAGGGTCTCTAATAGAGACAGAAGAATATGGCGATAGATAGAGACTCTCTATATATCGCTGTATTCTTCTGCGTGGAAGATACAGCAAACATGTAATCAAACTACCAAGTAACATGCTATTTCCACTCGCTATTTCTCTATTGGCGCCAGCAAAAAGTCACATTTATCGCACGATATTACTATGAGTACTAGGCGATCAGAAATAGGTAGAAGCTTACCGATGCCACCCTGTCCATGGACTTGAGCCTTCACGTACCCTACGGATGGGCAAAGATACGGAAAGTTTAAAAAAACTGAGAATCTATCCGGAAATTCCTGGAGTCTTTCACAAGAATTTTAAATAATATTTTAGTTGGGAAATTTCCTTTAAGAAAACTTGAGAAATTACCATGTGGAATGTTTCGCAATTTGGGAAACTTTCTGTCTGCTCATCATTACCTTTGCGAGACATGGCATGATTATCTACAGGGGTAAATGCCAGCACCCGCGGTCACCACAACCACCAAGACGTCGCATGATGAATGTGCATGGGAAACCTGTGTCATCCGCGATGATAATCTTTCCTACCCAGTTTCAGCTCCACTTGACTTTGGTTTCTGTATCATGAGTACTAGGCGATCAGGAATGGGTAGGTACTTACCGACGCCACACTATCCATAAACTTGAGCATATTCTTCATTCTACTCGGAGCCCCATAGACGCCAGCGCCCGCGGTCGCCACGACCACCAGGACGTCACATGTCGACACGACCTGCGACATGCGTGATGACATGCGCACCGACAGCTCCACGCCGACGTTGATTTCCGTGGCGAGGCCAAAGATTGTGCAAATTACTGAAAAGTTTGAAATAAATTAGTTTAAACTTTAAGACGGCAACTCAAAAGTCCACGGAAAGCTGTGCCCCAGGTGCCACGACGTCATTTGTCATACCATCTGCTGCCAGTTTGGCGCGTGGGACACATTTTTCCGTCGCCGAGCTGAGCGGGCAAGAGGTGTATTCACATGATTTATAACAATTATAACTTTACATGTACCTACTCTTAATTCTTAATTTAACGTTCTCATAAATTGTCCGATTTCTGATGAAGCAGCAATACTTAAATTTTATCTTCGTCGAATATAATTTCATATCAAATGTGTTAAAAGGGTTCCCTTCCCATTGCTAGTCATATTGAAACCCTAAACGTAATCTCAAAAAAAATCGTTAGTCATAATTTTTAAACCACTAACTCTACAGGATTATTGAAAAGCTCATCCAGTAAAACCTATTATGTAAGAAGGGTCAAGTTAAACAATTTAAAAAAGTTGCTCACCTAGAATAGTTACTAAGATGTAGCTATATATACACATGGCGTTGGATATAGTGACTGTGAAGCCGTTGGTCTGAGTTTCGAACTTCAGCGGCGCAAGTCCGAAGAAACTTGATATCTGTAACCAATGCGTAAGCCTACTATAGCACGTCATATCAAATTAATATCGTGCAGACTCGTAAATAGGGTTAACACTTCACCTAATAACTTAAATAAGAACTCACTAACCTTTTGTTTGTGAGTTTGACGAAATTTTGAAAACGCCTAGTTTTGCCGCACCTGTATTTTCGCCATACTCCTTTACGGACAGCTCGATAGTAAGCGTGCCAATGGTTCTACTCAAACAAACCCTTTTTTCATAACCAGGCCTTTTATTCGTGACCGGAACGATATCAATCTTTCGTGCAGATACTAGCACCGCGCTAAAAACAAAAGAGGTGAATTCTTTGCCTCAAAAATCCTCAAGGAGATGGCAGTATTTGGCGGGGAAATCAAGCCAGTCGTCCGGAAAGGGATACTGCGACGTTAGCTCAAACGTCCTTGTTACGGACAGCTAGGCGAACTTAGAATAAATAAATAAATAATATATTTGTAAACGATTAGCTAAAATTAGAATTAAGACGAAATAAATAATTTATTCCTTATGTTCCTAAATGCCCTAAAAAGCGGCCATATTATGTGTTTAAAACACTTATTTTCCTAAAAACCTTACTGTAAGAGAGCTCCCAAATATAATGTATGAAGGATAGTTAAAAGACCACGGCGTCTTAAAATAAACAAGTATGACTCATCCTGGTAACTTTCCGTTCACAGTCTAAGACAAAGGAGTCATGTTGTTTACATTGAATGTAAAATTTAAGGATAAAAAATTAAATAACTCTGAAACTTTGTAGTAACGTTCCTTGTAGAAATATGAGTAAATTCTCTTAATATTATACCGGCCGCAACCTGCTGCGAGCACGGCAAACATGAAAATAGCATGGCACGCCGCGCGCGCCGCGATAAGAGGGAACGGGCAGGTGTATATCTCGACCCGTGCGAGCGAGATGGCCTCTGAGCCGGAACAAAGAAAACGAATAAACTTTATATCGCTGTAATCAAACGGGAACTCTCACATAAGAATCACATATGTAATTTTGTTCTATAAACGAACCTCCATGTTATCTATAAGATAAATTTAAGAGAAATATTGTAATTTAACCAAAAATCAGTGCAATGTAACAGAGCGGGCGTCCCGCCAAGAATGTAAGCAAACCTTGAACGAATCATATAAAAGGACGCCCGTTTCCGCCATTATTTAGTACAACTTTAGCCTGCGTAGAGTTACGACTCCGTAGTAGTTCAGTAGTACAACCTCAGTCTGCGTAGAGTTACGACTCCGTAGTCAGTTAGTAGTACCACTCAAGTACATCTGTAGTAAACATTGAGTCCACACTCTGTTTCTCAGTGCGTAGATCAGCGATCCGCTAGTACTTCAGTTTCAAGTCTCTTACTTCCGTGTATTACCATCTTGTTAGCGTAGTTTCATCAGTGTTAGATAAAGGACTACATTAGTTAAGGTTTAATTGTAAATTCGCGGTTTAATTTGTGTGTTAAATTTAATTGTGCCCCGATCTTTAATTGTGTTAATTTGTTTTTGTGTTAAATATATATCGTTTTCGTTTACCCTTATTTTTCTTTCGTTCTCCTACTGAGCTGTCTTAGATGTCAGTGTAAGGACCCGGCCGACGAGGCATTCCCTACATTGTTTTGGTCCTTCGAGCCGGATCGGAGCTAGGTATTAGTTTAGGTATTTCGTTGTTAAGTTTGGAAAGTGCGGTTTCCAAATAGTTAGCGATGGTTAATACACGCGGAAACAAGAGCGAGGAGAGTGCGCGCGCGCAGCGCGAGCGCACACAATCTGCGATTGACCTTCAGCGGTTTGCGGTGACTAATGTGGCAGTCACACATTCACCGCCCGCTGCCCATGCCCGACCGCCTACGGGACTGCACCACCAAACAGACTCGCCCGAGTCTCCCGCCGAGGAAGCTCCAGTTTCGCCGCCGGCCGACACTACGGCTTGGCGCAGCGAACTGGACAAACATTTGTCGAAGACTGCGCGCTTCGACCAATCGCAGCACACCGCGCCGGCCACGCACGCCGGCCAATCACTGCACTCCGCGCCGGCCGACCAATCAGAGGCCCGCGCGCAGCGACGCGAGTTCGGCGTCACTTTTGGCGATAAAGCCCACGCGCCGCCCCGACCAGCATCACTTCACTCTCGAGCGTCGAACGCGACGGACGTGCTCCGCCGCGAGGCGGAGCTCGCCGCTATGGAGCGGCTCAAGCAACTTCGCTTCGAAGAAATTCGTCTTGAACGCGAGCTCGTTGAAAAGAGGCTCGCCGTCGAAATGGAGCGCATCGACGAACAATCTCGGGCCGGCGGATCTCAAGCCGACTCACAGCGACGCGTCAACGATTGGCTGTCCAACGTCCACCCTGCCGACGCGGTCCACGCGAAGCAGACGAGGGATCCTACACCGCAACGCGACACACGCAAGCGACACGAAGAGGAGCCACGGACACCATACAGCCGTCGAGAACGATCGTCGAGTCGAGACCGAGTGATCGACCGCCTCACCGATACCATTGAAACTATGATGCGACCTCCTCCGAAGCAAGTCTACGAGCTACCGCCATTCTCCGGGGAGCC
Source organism: Apotomis capreana (assembly GCA_947623375.1). NCBI lineage: Eukaryota > Metazoa > Arthropoda > Insecta > Lepidoptera > Tortricidae > Apotomis > Apotomis capreana. The sequence continues at coordinate 17,431,935 of OX392517.1, read as the reverse complement.
AAGCGAGTGGCTCACCTTTTATAACTCATACACTGAGAGCACCGCACGCTACAAATACTCCGCGTACGAAAATGTCGCACGCCTGCGACACTGCCTGCGAGGTGAAGCCCGTCAATGTGTGCAGCACATGATCGCCTCGTCCGCTCGACCCGACCTAATCATACGGGTCCTTAAGAAGAATTTCGGGCGCACCGATCTACTCATTGATCGCGCCATCGACGAGCTGCGAAGAATGCCGCCGCTCGGACCGAGCGCCAACGACCTCAACCAGTTCGCCATACGCATCATGAATATCGTTTCAACGCTTGTGGACCTGGACCGCCAAAGCTACGGCGCAAACCCACTTCTCATCCGGGAAGTCACCGAGCGACTGAGCCCACACTTGCGCAGTCGCTGGTGTTCCTACGCTAAGGAGCACCTCAACTCCGCCGAAAACGAACTCATGTTGATGGCGGAGTTCCTCCTTGAAGAAAGCGATGCCGAGATGGAATTCTCGCACGCTAAGGCGCCGCATAGAAGACCGACGCCCGCCGCCGAGCAACGTGGATCGCAGCGCGTCCCAGAGCAACGCACGGCGGCCAACGCCGGAAGAGGAGCCGTACGACGCCCTCCGAGAGATCGCGTGCAGACATACGCACTCGAGCAACCTACTAGCTGCCTTTACTGTGGAGGCAGCCACCGCACTACCGAATGCCGCAAACTCATCGCCGTGCCAGTCGGAGCCCGATGGGATTGGGTGCGACAGAATCAAATATGCTTCAAATGCCTGGAGCGCAAGCACCGCCGCGACCAATGCAACGCCCGCGGCTGCAACGTTCCCGGCTGCACCTATCCACACCACCGACTGCTACACGCCAAGAAGACGCAGACGCATACGCCGAGCGCCCCAGCTCCATACATGCCTGCGCCACAAGCAGCGCCGTACATGCCTGCACCACAAGCAGCGCCGTACATGCCTGCGCCACAAGCCACGCCGTACGCCTATCAACCGTACGCACCGGCTACCTACGCAGTCAAGCAAGCCGCTAGACGAAGCGCCGCGCCGACTGCCCCGCCACAAGCTGCATTTGCGACCTATACCGCGGCGTCGCGACGCCGCCCTAACACGCACACAGCCCCAGACGCACCGCCAGAGACGACGGCGTGCGTCGAAGAATTCACTGCCAACACGGCCGAATTGGGACGCAACGTGTCTTCGGTCCTGTTGAAAGTCATCCCAGTCATCGTCGGCGGACCCCGCGGCGAGACACTCACCTACGCCTTGATGGACCAGGGGTCCACAATCTCACTGATTGAAGAGGACCTCGCAGATGCAATCGGCGCCGACGGTACGACCTCGCGCCTGCATATCCAAGGCGTGGGGTCAATGACGACGCAACAAACGAGCCGTCGAGTGCACGCCCACGTACGCAACCAGACAGGCGGTCCGGCTCACCCTCTAAGCCTACGGACCGTCGCCGACCTGGGCTTGCGCGCACAGCAAGCAAAGCGAGACTACGTCACGCAGTTCCCGCACCTCGCGGATATGAGCGCCGCGTGCTACGACACAGCACGCCCGCGCATTCTCATCGGCGCCGACAACTGGCATTTGATGCTGCCATACGAGCTACGCGTGGGCAAGATTGACGAGCCCGCCGCCATGCTGTCTCCACTCGGATGGGTGCTCTTCGGGTCGGCGCCACAACAGTACGCGAGATGGCAGCAAACCGTACTGCATTGCTACGTCGGGTACGAGACGCCACTACAAGAAGAGGACGCCGCCCGACCTGCAACTACGACAGAGCAAGACCGCCGCCAGCCACACGATGACGACATCAACGCCCAGCTAAAGTCATATTTCCACATTGACTCGCTGGGCATCACGGCGGCGGTCAAAACAAAACCACAGAACGAGCGAGCTACGAAAATCTTCGAAGACACTGTGCGGCGCGTCGACGGCCCGCGCTACGAAGTCGGGCAGCTCTGGCGTGATGACAACGTCAACATGCCATCAACCTACAACATGGCTTTGCGACGCTTACACGGGATCGAGCGCAAGATGGACCGAGACCCGCAATTCGCCGAAGCATACACGAAGGAGATGAACAATCTGTTTGCCAAGAAATACGCCTAGCGGATGGAGCCGGCGCCGAGCAACAACATGTGGTATCTGCCGCACTTCCCAGTCACCAATCCAAACAAGCCGGGACGAATACGCCTGGTTTTCGACGCCGCGGCCACCTGCCAGGGCCGCAGCCTCAACGATTACATACTGGAAGGCCCCGACAAACTCCAATCGATCCTGGGCATTCTGTTTCGATTCCGAGAGGGAGCCTACGCCGTGACTGCCGACATACAAGAAACGTTTCTTCAAATCAAGCTACGCGAAGAAGACCGGCCGTCACAAATGTTCCTGTGGAGAGGCGCCAACCGCACACGACCTCCAGAAACATACGCCATGACGTCGATATTCTTCGGCACTGCGAGCTCACCCTACTTAGCTCACAGCGTGCGAGATTACAACGCCGAACAAAACCGCGAGCAGCATCCGATGGCCGTTGAAGAGATCACCACGAATCATTACATGGACGATTTTGTGTCGAGCTTCAACACAGAAGAAGAAGCCTGCGAAGTATCGAAGCAAGTCGCCGCCTCACACAAAGCGGGCGGATTCACACTGCGCGGATGGAGCTCCAACGCGACTCGCCTCATGAAGTCGCTACCTGCAGAGCTCCGAGCAACGACGCCCGCGCAGCTTGGCGGCGACAAGACGCAGAAAATTCTCGGATTGATGTGGGATCCGAACGCCGACGAACTCGGATTCAACACTAAAATGATCCGAGTTCCGGCCGACGTGCGAGAGCTACGCCGCACGCCTACGAAACGAGAGATGCTGAGCGCCGTGATGAGCGTGTACGACCCGCTCAGTCTACTCGCGAGCTACACCATCTCCGCAAAAAATACTGCTGCAGCGACTATGGGAACTGAAGCTCGATTGGGACGCCGCCCTGCCGCCCACTGAAGCTGCCGAGTTCGCTGACTGGCTACGAGGTCTGCAATCCGTAGCCGCCCTGCGACTGCCACGCCCCTACGCCTCTACGGGGGGAGCTACGAAACGTGAGCTACACGTGTTCGTAGACGCCAGCGCTCAAGCCTACGCGGCCGTAGCGTACTGGCGCGAAGAAGAAGACGACGACGCCCGTGTGAGCCTCGTCGCTGCCAAGGCTAAAGTAGCCCCGACACGCCAGCTTAGCATTCCACGCCTTGAATTGCAAGCCGCGCTCATCGGGGCGAGACTGGCTGCCAGCATCACCAAAGAACATCGTCTACGCATCGACGAAACGTTCCTGTGGACGGACAGCAGGACCGTGCTACATTGGGTGCGCGACGACGCCCGCCGCTACAGCGCCTACGTCGCGCACCGCCTTGGCGAGATCGCCGAGACCACCAACGTCGAGCAATGGAGATGGGTGCCGACAAAACAAAATCCCGCTGACGACGCGACGCGAGCCGATAGCACACGCCGCCTCGACGCCGCCAGCCGGTGGTACTGCGGGCCGGACTTCCTACAACGTCCGGCCTCCGAGTGGCCCCGAGAGACACCGGCGCCACCGCAACAAGAAGACACAGAAGCCCAAGTTGCAGCCACACAGAAATGGGAGTCGCCATTGCCGGATGTCAGTCGGTTCTCAAATTATAACCGACTGATAGGCACGACAGCCCGCACGCTGCAGTTCGTGGAGCGATTGCGAACGAAACAACCCACCGAGCTGCAGCAGAAGCATTTCAAGAACGCCGAACATATGTGGCTGCAACAGGCGCAGCGAGAAGACTTCCCGGCCGAGCTACGAGCGCTGTCCCGCGGACAACCGATCGACCGAAGAAGCAAATTATTCAAGCTCGACCCGTACATCGACGAAGAAGATGGCCTGCTGCGGGTGCGCGGGCGTATCGACGCCGCGCCCGCTTACGTCAACCGACGCCCGGCCATCTTAGACGGCCGCAATCCCTTTGTGCGGCTGTGGCTGCAACGGGAGCACCAACGAGCAGCACACGCCAATCACGAGCGTGTGGTCAACGACGTCCGGCAGCAGTACTGGGTGCTACGCCTGCGGCCCACTGTGCGCGCTCTAGCGCACGCCTGCCGGACCTGCGTGCTTCGGCGCACGCAACCCCACGTCCCGGCGCTGGGAGACCTGCCGCGAGCCCGCCTCGAGCCGTGCCAGCGGCCCTTCACCTACACAGCGACCGACTACTTTGGTCCTGTGTGGGTCACCGTCGGCCGCCGCAGAGAAAAACGCTGGGTGGCGCTCTTCACGTGCCTGTCGACGCGCGCCGTGCACCTCGAGACAGTCCACACGCTGTCCACTGACTCCGCCATTATGGCCTTGCGGCGGCTGGCCGCGAGGCGCGGATGGCCCGCGCGGATCTACAGCGACAACGCGACTTGCTTCCGGGCCGCGGACCACGAGCTACGGGCGGCCTACGCGGAATGGCTGCCTGCGCTACGAGACTACGGGCTGTACCGCGGCCTGGACTGGCGCTTCATTACTCCCGGCGCACCCAATCAAGGCGGTGCCTGGGAACGACTGGTGCGGTCTGTGAAGACCGCGCTGACGGCGACGCTGCACACGCGGGCACCGAAAGAAGAGGTGTTCGCCACGCTGCTCGCCGAGGCCGAGCAAACAGTCAACGCTCGGCCACTCACCCACGTGTCCGTCGACCCGGCGGACGACGAGGCGCTGACGCCCAATCATTTCCTGCTGGGCACGCCTACAGCAGCGCCGCTCGTCGGGCCCTGCAGAGAAGCCGACCGACGCACTTGGCGGGCCAGCCAGGCGCTCGCCGACCTATTCTGGGCGCGGTGGGTACGCGAGTACCTGCCTACACTCGCGCCCAGGCAGTCATCACCGACGGGGAACGAGCGACGCATCCAGCCAGGCGACTACGTGGTGATAGCTGACCACACGCTGCCGCGCAACGTCTGGCCGAAAGGGATCGTCGTGGCGACACATCCGGGTCCCGACGGAGAGGTGCGCAACGTAGAAGTCCGCACCAAGGGAGGAGTTTTTCGCCGGCCTGCAAGAAAACTAGCTGTCCTCCCCTTGCAACCCGAGCCTACGCGGGAGCTCGGCGGGGGGAGCTCTGTTACGGACAGCTAGGCGAACTTAGAATAAATAAATAATATATTTGTAAACGATTAGCTAAAATTAGAATTAAGACGAAATAAATAATTTATTCCTTATGTTCCTAAATGCCCTAAAAAGCGGCCATATTATGTGTTTAAAACACTTATTTTCCTAAAAACCTTACTGTAAGAGAGCTCCCAAATATAATGTATGAAGGATAGTTAAAAGACCACGGCGTCTTAAAATAAACAAGTATGACTCATCCTGGTAACTTTCCGTTCACAGTCTAAGACAAAGGAGTCATGTTGTTTACATTGAATGTAAAATTTAAGGATAAAAAATTAAATAACTCTGAAACTTTGTAGTAACGTTCCTTGTAGAAATATGAGTAAATTCTCTTAATATTATACCGGCCGCAACCTGCTGCGAGCACGGCAAACATGAAAATAACACGGCACGCCGCGCGCGCCCCGATAAGAGGGAACGGGCAGGTGTATATCTCGACCCGTGCGAGCGAGATGGCCTCTGAGCCGGAACAAAGAAAACGAATAAACTTTATATCGCTGTAATCAAACGGGAACTCTCACATAAGAATCACATATGTAATTTTGTTCTATAAACGAACCTCCATGTTATCTATAAGATAAATTTAAGAGAAATATTGTAATTTAACCAAAAATCAGTGCAATGTAACAGAGCGGGCGTCCCGCCAAGAATGTAAACAAACCTTGAACGAATCATATAAAAGGACGCCCGTTTCCGCCATTATTTAGTACAACTTTAGCCTGCGTAGAGTTACGACTCCGTAGTAGTTCAGTAGTACAACCTCAGTCTGCGTAGAGTTACGACTCCGTAGTCAGTTAGTAGTACCACTCAAGTACATCTGTAGTAAACATTGAGTCCACACTCTGTTTCTCAGTGCGTAGATCAGCGATCCGCTAGTACTTCAGTTTCAAGTCTCTTACTTCCGTGTATTACCATCTTGTTAGCGTAGTTTCATCAGTGTTAGATAAAGGACTACATTAGTTAAGGTTTAATTGTAAATTCGCGGTTTAATTTGTGTGTTAAATTTAATTGTGCCCCGATCTTTAATTGTGTTAATTTGTTTTTGTGTTAAATATATATCGTTTTCGTTTACCCTTGTGTTTCTTTAAATCGTTCTACTACTGAGCTATCGTAGATGTCAATGTGAGGACCCGGCCAACGAGGCATTCCTTACAGTCCTATTTCTGATCCTAGAGGCATCTAGGTGCGGCTTCATATCGCGTAACTTGGTATAACCCGTCTGTTACGGATGCTATTGAAAATAAAGGAACAGACAATAGGTACTCACTTGACAAGAAGAAGAGTAGAAGTTGTCCGCTACCTACACAATGTGTTGACACCTCTTCAGTCTTGCTGTCGCCCGCACCGGAAGTAGCCGCAACTGTTCCTCCTGCATTCTTCACCGTTGGCTCTAACCTCCTACTTACCCTAGTGATCTAGTATTTCGTCACGCCGCACCAGTAGTTGGGTGACCTGTTAGTTGATCTTACCCTAAGTATAAAAGCATATGCTCCGCCCACTGCAAAAACGTGTTGATTGACACCTCTTCAGGCTTACTGTCGCCCGCACCAGGAGTGGCAGCGACCGTTCTTCCACCATCCTTCGCCGCTGACTCTAACCTCCTACTTATCCTAATGACCTGGTACTTGATCTCACCCTTAGTATAAAAGCATGTGCTCCTCCCACTACACAATGCGTAGACACCTCCGCCTGCTTGTTGTCGCCCGCACCAGGGGTTGCTGCGACTGTTCCTCCACCATCCTTCGCCGTTGGCTCTGTACCTGTAACAGATCTCCACTTGAAAAATACTGACAAACTCAGAGGTTCCAGCCTTTTGTAAAAATAAGTAGATATGATCAGATGGCCATGGTATGCTTTCTTTATATTTCGTTATCATCAAAACTACGTGTACGTGTTATAAATTTGTATCCTAGATCTATCCATTTTATTCGCTTCCGATTGTAGTTCATATGAGACAATTATGTTTTTGGGTTCTCTGATGAATTCGTTTCAGTTTATTATAACTTTAAAATTAATGGTTTCAATTAGCAACGACAAGTTAAGCCCCTTAACCTCCATTCTCCATTCCAAGTATGTCCGGGCAGAACTTTATCTACAGTCTATTATTATGAAATGAAGATAACTTTACATTCATACATGCGTACTCTCATTATTTTTTAAATTTAGTAATAAAATAATCTGACAATGGCATTTATTTTATAGAGTAAACATAATGTATAATCAAATCAGTCATGTGTGAAGATAATCCGAGTCGAAAAATGTATATAAATAAATGTAGTCATAATAATGATGACACATCAGTTTTCTATCAGACCCACCTTTGGTCATCCAAACTGATAATAGTGATAATACGGATATAAAAAAAAAAAACACTAATTCGTCTTGTTTTTGTGTCCGAAGAAGTCATTATTATGTTTGACTTTAAACCTTAAATGTATACAATTACACCAATTTTATTTCTGAAATGACGTAATTAGCAATGAAATCCACGTCAGTTTGAGATTTCGCGACAATCTTGACAAAGTTGGTCTTTATTGACAATATTCAAATTTTGACTTGTGACATTTCAGTGACATGTACCTAAATATACAACCTCACGCATTTAAGAGGCCTTATTCCTTTTAAAATTTATTTTTTTCATATTATAACAAGTATATTGATAATTTCAACCAACTTTTTGACGTGAATAATACTTTTTCATCTCTCCTATTCGGAAAGTGTCATTGTCATGAGTAGATAGCCGGGTGGAAAATAGCTTTTCCATCCCTAGGGTGGAAAGTAATTTTTTTTTAATTGCCACGGAGTCAAAAATAATTTCCGTCTAGATGCACGAGCACGTCGTGACCAACTAAATTAGGTACAATCTAGTCGGCCGTGGTAAGTGGCATTGAAAAAAGGTCTCCAAAGGTTAGATATAGGCAAGCTTAATTTATTTATATCTAATTATTAAATGTAAATTTCCCTTATAGTCATAAGACATACATATTATAATCCGTCCCACATTTATTGATAGATCGTAGATTTATTTAAAAAATTAAATTGAAACCATTGGATTGTTTTTTTTTTTTACTTTTTAAATGTTAGCGGTACGTATATCTTAACTTTTTTTTATCTATTAAAAGTAAGAAGAATGAAAGTTTGCAGTAGAAAAGGCGGGCACACGAGATTAAATATAAATACCGTGTCTTTAATTGATTATTTGTTAAAAATGACATGGACATTAATATAACTCACTCTTGACCATTTATGTGCGTGTAGTATTTTATTTTCCTCGCAGTCGAAATGAAAAGTAGAGTGTTTAACTCGGGTGAAATTACCCATTTCACCCTCGAACTATTGGCGCTCTCACTTCGTTCGAGCGCCAGAAATATCTCGGGTGCAATGGGTCACTTTCTACCCTTGGTTAACAATCTACTATTCCCCGAGTTCTAGGTAGTAATGTAGCTATTTCATGCTTTTATTGCGTACAGTCGAAAATAAGTTAAAAAAAAACTAAATTTCCGCGTGAATTTTGTCAATTTCGAGTAGTTTTTGAAACAAAAATTAACAATGAAAAATTCAAACTGTGGATTTGAAATATATACCAATGAATCCCATTAGCCCTGTTCTAGGAAGTAACATCAATAATATGTTAAATAACATGTTTGATCATAGAGAAAAATGACAAAAACAATCAGCATGTTCAAAGGAATAAGGCCTCTTAAGGGCCGCCACAGACGGTCGGAATTTTCGTTCACTCCGTACGGAATGACGTCAGAAAGTGTCTCGGTCTCTGTCTGTCATATTGCGATGTCTCGCTTGCTGACGTTTCAACAATACAAATGTTTCTGTTTATTCCTATGATTGACTGGTAGAGAATGCCTTGTAGCATTAAATCCGCCATTTGTACTTTTACTTTTGTATTTTGTGTAATAAAGTTTAAATAATTACGTAAATATTAAACTCAGGGCAAACTGGGATAAAGTTCGTTAAGTTTTGACTCAGTAGCAATTATATAATGGTACTCAATCCTTGAAATGGGTAAGCCGGTAGGAATCAGTTTGTATGGGCGCCGTGTCACTGGTAGTCAGAAATATAGGAAATTATTGAAAATTCGTTTTCTATGGACAGGGTATAGTGTACCAAGCGATTGGGTGGCGGAGATGTTAACACGCTGGACCGGTAATCTAAAGGCACCGGGTTCGATCCAGTTCCTGGTCTCATCCGCCAGGTTACGCATTTAATTTTTTTTTGTGCTTTGACCTTCGTATCAATGGTTTCACACTACTTAGTTATAAAATAAGACATTTATCTATGGGCCTTTGATGCCTGGAATAAATGAATTATTATTATAATTTACTTTAGTACTTAGGTACCTACATAACTAACAGTAATGAAAAGGCTAGGCTCATTTCTTCGCATACTTTGCGCTATGAAGACGCGGTTGGCGCAGTGGTTAAGCAACTACCTACTGAGCCGACGATCCTGGGTTCGAATCCCGGCAGGGGCAAATATTTGTGTGATGAACTCGAATATTTCTGCCTGGGTCATGGATGTTTTTGTATTGAAGTATGTATTTATTTATATAAGTATGTTTATCGTCGTCTAGTGTCCATAACACAAGCCTACTAGAGCTTACTGTGGGACTAGATTGATTTGTGTGAGGTTGTCCGATATTTATTTATTATTTTATTTATTACATTACAATAGTTCAAAGTCAAAGTCAAAGTCAAAGTACTTTATTGCATTCATGGTACAAGTAGATGTTATAGAAGGTTTACAGTAGCGGTCATGAACCCTGCAAGGGCACAGCAATATCTTAAAACTAAATAACCTAAAGCTAGTTTACAATATCTTTATGACCATTCTGTATCATTTCATTATACATATTCATTAAATTTATGTCATATACTATCATACATATCTATTCATTACATGCAGTTAAATAATCATTTACTGAATAAAAACATTTTAGAATTAAATATTTTTTTAATAAACTTTTAAAACTTAATAAGTTGCTTTCTTCTCTAATGACTTGTGGTAATTTGTTATAAATTTTCACATACATAGCAAAAGGACCTGAGTCGAACCTTTTTAGCTTTGAGAGCGGCCGGGCTAATGCCTTAATTTTAATTAGTTGGTACATTTAAATTTACTGCAGACGGCCTAGGAAAGAAGGGCTTGCCGGGTGAGTAGGTACATATAGTCATACGAAGCCGGCAAGCCCTTTTCACGGCAAAGGCCATATAGTGCTTTTCTCAAACATGTGCAATGAAATAAAAAAATACACCACCCCAAAAAAATATAATTCAGCTGTTTAGCCTATTTAACAACACCGACGCCATGTTAAAAAAATATACTTCCCGATCTAGGCCTTTAATTTTGTATGAAATTCCATAACAGTTCTCTCGAGTTGTTCGGCTCGAAACGTGATACTTCGAAGCCTGTTATTATTAACGCACATAGCTATATAAATTTGTATTAAGCAACTGTGGTGTGTGATATTACTTAACAACCAAAAATAGAAACAATGATAACGTAATGTACCTACGGAATTTACGATAAGAATTGCTTACTTAGTTAATTATCAACTTTGACCATGTGTTTGGTAGGAATGTTTTTTGCCTAATAATGAAGATAACATAGTCGCAAAGGTCAGCTTTGAAAAATAATTAATAATCGTTTATAATAAACATTATAGGAGCTAATTGCTAAGTATACAATTAAATGACGTGAAATGGCACTTCCACTATATTTTTTCATGTCATACTTTAATAGATGAACCCTAACATCATCTACAACAGCCTTAATTTTAATTTGTTCTTAACCGGAAATATGGCTTTCAAAGAATTAAAAAAAATGAAGGAATACGACGATTAATTTTCAACTCTGCACCCACTTGAAGCATCTCTGTTTGGCCCTATGGTTGACTGGTAGAGAATGCCATTAGGCATTATTAAGTTCGCCATTTGTACTAACTTTTGTTTTGTGCAATAAAGTTTAAATAAATAAATAAATAAGGAATCGCTGGAATAATAAGGAATGGCATTTCGTGTGCTTGACATTGTTATAGTTAGTTTTATTATTATATTTTTATTTTGACGATCATGATGTGAATACTTATATTTTTGAATATTTAATGCAAATGTATACAGTTATTTTCACATGAAATAAATGTATCTGAATCTGAATCTGAATCTGCTGGCGGATTGGGTCAAGCTAAAAGCAAGCTAGCTAGTTTTTAGTTCGAGCAAGGAGAGAGAGAATTTGAGAAACTGTGAATAATATCTTTAAGTAGAGCGAGGATTAAACAAGTTGTTTATCGTTGAACCTAAGTTTTAATCTATATATTTCACCGATACTACCCAGTCCAGGGCTAAAGTTCGAAGTACGAGTTAATGAGTTTATATTATGTACAGTTAAGGAAATTTAAAAACGTATCTTTTTCGCTCACGTCACAAAAAGCTACGCGTATCAGGTTGCCTTTACTGTACTTTACGTTTTTTCTTGTAACCGTTTTAAGAAACCATTTTTTATACAGGAACGGAAAAACTGTTTTTTAATAGAACTAAATGACTGTTACATTAAAAAATCTGTAACAATGATACATTAACAGTTAACAGCGGTAGGGATTATACTTAGTGCATGAAAAAAAAAAACTTTCTTTCATGACATTTGGAGTATAATTCAACATCAGTCTACACCCCTATTGGATAATGAAATTATCAGTTACTTTTGATGCTGACTATATTTCATTTCTTTTAACCCCTGTCTAGTTTTACTGACGTATAAATATCGGAGATAGGATTTTATGTTTGGTGAAGAGCAATAAAAAGATCTGGGATATAGCGAGTTGTAAGTTCGTTTATAGCTATAGTTGATACGATCAATCATTGCACATGTCTGACATGTCCCAAACACTTTGTGAATCGACGGAAAACTGTAACATGATTTTACCCATAAAAAAATCTGTTTATGAGAAATCAGTATTTTTTAGAGAAACTTGAATTATTTATTAAGACTAGTTGCTCTGTTAGCTGTAAACTTGGCAATAATTTTTCGAAATAGCTGAAATATATATTTTTTAAGTTTTGCAACCCCATTGAGGAGTTCCTCCATTTTGAAAAAAAAACTTGAATCTAATCGATATAGTTATTGAACCCACTCACATATTTCCACGTGAATCGGTGAAGAAACGCCAGCTGTCTCTCTCAACTGTAAGTAAACCACAGACGAAAATATTTCGGCTTTGATCAGGCTGCGTAGTTTTATTACTTACAGAGACACTGCTGCATTACGTACCATGTATGCAAAATTTCACAAAATAGATAATCTTTTATTATGGCACTGGCGATGGTCGTCTTGATAAATTAAAAGGAAATGTCGTATCAGTCACACCACATACGATAACTTTTCTACCGTGTTTATAAGAAATAGATAAGCTAGGTATATCTCACTGTTCAATAATGACACTGCAAAAGATGGTCACTAGCGTTCATTCAGCTCGTTAATATAAAACCGATTCGCGTGCCCCGACAGAACATTAGTTGCCAGCACCTCAGACGAAATGATCGTCTTAGCTCTAATCTCGACCACAATAGTGGCCCTATCAATAGTCTATTTCATCTCCAAAAGGAAATTTGACTACTGGGAAAAAAGAGGTGTGCCTTGCGAAAAACCCACCCCGATACTTGGAAACTTGGGCGATTACATTTTACTAAAAAAGTACTGGGGCCAAGTTACTCAACGGCTTTGCAGGACGTTCCAAAATGAACCATACTTCGGGATCTACTTTGGCACGGAGCCAGCTTTGGTAATCCAAGACCCCGAGCTCGTCAAGCTGGTGATGACGAAAGAGTTCTACTACTTCAGCAGCCGAGAGGTCTCCGAGCACACCCACCGGGAAACCACTACGCAGAACTTGTTCTTCACCCAAGGCGACCGCTGGAAAGTGCTCCGACAGAACCTGACGCCGCTCTTCTCGTCATCAAAAATGAAGAATATGTTCCCATTGATTGAAAATTGCTCCAAGTCTTTTGAGACGATGCTCAGCGAAGAAACGGAGAAGTCTCAAAAAATTGACATCAGAGAGACTGCAGTACGTTATGCTATGGACTGCATCACTAACTGTGCTTTTGGAGTCGACAGCAACGTCATGGGGAAAGATTCTGACAACAACCCTTTCAAAGTTATGGGTAATCTAATTTTCGAATTGACTAAAGCTAGAGGATTCAAGATTGTAGCTCGCTCTATTTGGCCATCCCTGTTCTACGGCTTAGGTTTCAATATGTTCCCAGTTGAAATCGAAAAGTTTTTCAACAATTTGTTAATGGGAGTGTTCCAAAAGCGGAATTATCAGACTTCTGGGCGACAAGATTTTGTTGATCTTCTTTTTAAACTAAAGGAAAATAAGTACTTGTCTGGAGATAAACTGAGCAACACGAATACACAGTCAGACAAAAAAGAGAGGATAAATCTGGAAGTGACAGATGAACTGCTGTTATCTCAGTGCATGGTATTCTTTGCCGCCGGTTTCGAAACAAGTGCGTCAGCCATGTGCTTTACATTATACGAATTGGCGAAAAATCCAGAAATACAGCCGCGATTATTCGAAGAAGTAGATGGGTACTTAAAGAAAACCGGTGGTAAGATCACTTATGAGTGCTTATCCGAGTTGCCGTATTTGGAGGCGTGCATTAATGAAACGTTGAGGCTGTACCCAGCACTAGGAGTGCTGACTCGCGAGGTGGTGGAAGAGTACACGCTGCCATCCGGATTGGTGCTGGAGAAAGGAGCGCGTGTTCACATCCCGGTATACCACTTGCATCACAACCCTGATCTCTTCCCTGAACCTGAGAAATACTGTCCGGAGAGATTTTTTGGTGAAGAGAAAAAAAATATCGTTCCCTATTCGTATATGCCGTTTGGCGAAGGACCAAGGATATGTATTGGTAAGTCAACTAGTACTAGTTATGTCAAAATGTTTAGGAGATTGAAATTCTTTACTTAAGGAAAATTTGCATCATTCGACGTATAGAAAATACCTTATTATTGATTTAAAAAAAAACGATTATGTAGTAAGGCTTATTGTCAGGATATAATCCCGATTTCCGCATAGGTAACTTTTTTCCTCTTCGAATAAAAATACAGATTTGGTAAATTACAATAGAACCACTATAAAGGTGGAACTTCATACATGTTTAGAAAAATCTATTTAAGGAAAATGATGCGAAATTATTTCATGATACGAAACCACACAAAACCTTTGACAAAACTAAAAAAAATGGTTGCCTGTAAAGTCGGTTTTACGGGCGAAGGAAGATTTTACGTGACAACGTCTTTTTCTCTGTAGAATATTTATTTGTATCATATCCATTCACAATTTCCCTAACAACATTTTAAGTGTTACTTTCTGAACGCACCCATCACATGTGTCATTAATGTCATTATAGTGTCATTATTTTACATGTTTTAAATCTAAATATGCGATTATCAGACTATTATGCATGTATGTTGTCGATTCCAAACCCTTATTTAGTCTAGATCTACATGTAATAATTCTAAAAATACCGAACCGACGGAACAAACATCATATGTTTGACAGGTAAGTACGAACAGTTTGTATTTGTATGGGAATATAAAATTATCGTTTTTATTATTTTCCACTCATTTATTCAATATTTTCTCACCGTTTAAACCTTCCCTTGACTTCCACGAATATTTCAATAAGTACTAAAATTAGCCAAATCGGTTCAGCCGTTCTCGAGTTTTAGCGGGACTAAACTCATCCTAACAGACGTGAGCGGGCGTTACACTTTTTCATGAGTGACTCCGAGCGCAACCTAATTTAAGACGTTGTCACGTCTTTTAATCGATTAATTAATCGATTAAAAAAGTTAATCATCAAAATTAATCGAGATTAATTTAATCTAGATTAACTTAATCGAGAGAGTCTTTGATTAACGATTAACTAATCGTCATTTTAATCGATTAAATTTCACGATTAATTTCTCGATTAAAAGTTGGAACATGCGCATTTTGTGCTTTTTACGAAAATACAATATGTCTTGTCCAGGGACAGAAAATGTACCTTTAGATTTTTTTTTGGTTCGGATACCTTTGTATCCGACCGTTCCCTCTTCCCTCTTCCCTCTTCCCTCTTCCCTCTTCCCTCTTCCCTCTTCCCTCTTCCCTCTTCCCTCTTCCCTCTTCCCTCTTCCCTCTTCCCTCTTCCCTCTTCCCTCTTCCCTCTTCCCTCTTCCCTCTTCCCTCTTCCCTCTTCCCTCTTCCCTCTTCCCTCTTCCCTCTTCCCTCTTCCCTCTTCCCTCTTCCCTCTTCCCTCTTCCCTCTTCCCTCTTCCCTCTTCCCTCTTCCCTCTTCCCTCTTCCCTCTTCCCTCTTCCCTCTTCCCTCTTCCCTCTTCCCTCTTCCCTCTTCCCTCTTCCCTCTTCCCTCTTCCCTCTTCCCTCTTCCCTCTTCCCTCTTCCCTCTTCCCTCTTCCCTCTTCCCTCTTCCCTCTTCCCTCTTCCCTCTTCCCTCTTCCCTCTTCCCTCTTCCCTCTTCCCTCTTCCCTCTTCCCTCTTCCCTCTTCCCTCTTCCCTCTTCCCTCTTCCCTCTTCCCTCTTCCCTCTTCCCTCTTCCCTCTTCCCTCTTCCCTCTTCCCTCTTCCCTCTTCCCTCTTCCCTCTTCCCTCTTCCCTCTTCCCTCTTCCCTCTTCCCTCTTCCCTCTTCCCTCTTCCCTCTTCCCTCTTCCCTCTTCCCTCTTCCCTCTTCCCTCTTCCCTCTTCCCTCTTCCCTCTTCCCTCTTCCCTCTTCCCTCTTCCCTCTTCCCTCTTCCCTCTTCCCTCTTCCCTCTTCCCTCTTCCCTCTTCCCTCTTCCCTCTTCCCTCTTCCCTCTTCCCTCTTCCCTCTTCCCTCTTCCCTCTTCCCTCTTCCCTCTTCCCTCTTCCCTCTTCCCTCTTCCCTCTTCCCTCTTCCCTCTTCCCTCTTCCCTCTTCCCTCTTCCCTCTTCCCTCTTCCCTCTTCCCTCTTCCCTCTTCCCTCTTCCCTCTTCCCTCTTCCCTCTTCCCTCTTCCCTCTTCCCTCTTCCCTCTTCCCTCTTCCCTCTTCCCTCTTCCCTCTTCCCTCTTCCCTCTTCCCTCTTCCCTCTTCCCTCTTCCCTCTTCCCTCTTCCCTCTTCCCTCTTCCCTCTTCCCTCTTCCCTCTTCCCTCTTCCCTCTTCCCTCTTCCCTCTTCCCTCTTCCCTCTTCCCTCTTCCCTCTTCCCTCTTCCCTCTTCCCTCTTCCCTCTTCCCTCTTCCCTCTTCCCTCTTCCCTCTTCCCTCTTCCCTCTTCCCTCTTCCCTCTTCCCTCTTCCCTCTTCCCTCTTCCCTCTTCCCTCTTCCCTCTTCCCTCTTCCCTCTTCCCTCTTCCCTCTTCCCTCTTCCCTCTTCCCTCTTCCCTCTTCCGCCCTCTTCCCTCTTGTTACAGTAATGCTCGATGAATTAAAATAAGAATTGCACAAATTTTAACCATAGAAATATATTTTGTCTCTCTCTCTCATCAGACGTGAGCGGGCGTTACACTTTTTCATGAGTGACTCCGAGCGCAACCTAATTTAAGACGTTGTCACGTCAAAATAATTTGAAAAAATAAATCATTCTATAATTTTTTATAAGTATAAATTATTATTTAGTTTGTCCAAAATAAATTAAAAATCGTATTGCATCTTTTTCATCATTTGGTTTCGTACGGTTACAAACTTTTTTCAAAAAAATAACGATAGTATTTAAACACTTTATTATGCTCAATAATACTTCTTACTTCTTCAATTTCGGAACACGCCCCTTATTGTTGATCAAATGTAATCAAATGTTTACGATATGTTTGCTCATTTTGAAAACTCAATTACTACAAGTACTACAGAGACAAAAACTTATATTTCAATTATTATTATCAAGAATCCTTCTTTGTAAATTTTACCTGACATTTTATTTCAGTCAAGTTATTGTACCAGGAGCATAGACGTCCAAAAGAGGTAACATAACTGTGTTTTATTCCAGGCATGCGGTTCGCTCGGATGCAGATGATGGCTGGCATGGTGACCGTGCTGAAGAGGTACGGCTTGCGACTCGCAGAAGGCATGCCGCGTCAGGTCGAGTTCGAACCCAAGACCTTCGTCACACAGGCTACGGAACCCGTCATGCTTACGCTGACTCCTCGACCCGGAATGGAAAGAATGGCTGCTTGATCAAATTCAAAGCCCACTTGTCACCTGCCTTTTTTGTATTTTATAGAAATAGGTTTATAAGAGCAATTTTACACAAATCGACCTAGTCCCAAACTAAGCAAAGCTTGTACTATGGGTACTAGGCGACGATACGAGTATGCATAATATATAAATACTTATGTAGATGACATCCATGACCCAGGAACAGCACACAAATATTTGCCCTGGCCGGGATTCGAACCCAGGACCGCCGGCTCAGTAAGCAGCTGCACTAACAAACTGCGCCAAGCGCGTCGTTATGCGTAGATACTTATTTTTGTCACGCGAAAGATAAATGATAAACATATATAAAGATAAATGATAGTAATGTAATGCACTTACCTGAATTTTCAGTTTTTTTTTATCAAATTTAATTTAAGTATCTTTTGTTAGGTTTACTTATTATTATCCACGACAAACCGATAAAGATGAGTGTTATAGCATAAACAGTTAATTGTAGAAATTACGTAATAATCTGAACAGATTTTGCTGTAATTAATGGGAGATACATATACGCTATATATATATTTAATTTAATCTATAGATAAACTTTCTACGTTTAATAAAGTATTTTTTAGATTTTATATGTGATTTTTATATTTACCTTGCAATATGTAAATATAGCTATAGGCGCCACGCAAACCAAACTTAATCATCTATCGTGGTGGGTCTGTCAAATGCGTTAGTCGCATATTTTCTTAAGAGAGATGTATCTCATTTTGGTATTCGACTGACAGTAAGTTCATAGTCTTACTTGTTATGGCCGGTTTTGGCCTGGAAGCTGCACTTTGTGATGGAAGCAAGCCGCTTTGCACAGTGATAATATAATATAGACCAAAATAAACGATTTCACTCGAGGCGAAATTAGTTTCACCCCTTAGGAACAGAGATGGCGCCACTTATTCAAAAAAGTTTAAAAAATTCTAAATCCTGAACGGATACTCCGATTTTAACGTAAGAGGTGCCAATCGGCAGATAATTACCCAATTTAACATGAAAACAATTAAAATCACGTAGAAATAAATTTTAATTACCAAAGAAATAATATTTTCTGAAAAAAAATATTTAAAATTTGTGATTTTTGGAATTTTACTCGTAAAAATGTATGTACATGGTACTTTTTTTATTTATTTATATTAATACACAACTAATTTTTCATTTACGAAAAAAAACCGCATATCATTAGCTCGTATAATTCCAAAGTTATTGAAGAATACAGACATGGCGCCGCTGGGTCAAAAAATCTTACAAAAAATCTAAAACCTTAACGGATATTCCGATTTTGATAATTAAGGTGCTAATCGACAGATAATTACTTAAATTAGTTAAAAAAATAAAAATAAAAAATTCAAATAGGCAAAAAGTAATAATATTTCCAAAAAAAAAACATACATTTTGAAAAAATATAATTTTTGTTGGGGCTTTTATGTAATTTCATATAAAAAAAAATATGAATATGGCTTTATTTTACTTATGTATATTATAACACTATTAGGTAATTGATCGTTTAATAAAAAACCGCATATCGAGAACTTGTACAGTTCCAACGGTATTGAAGATTTTACTATAGGGTGCCGGTGCGATGTTGCCGCCACACGTGCAACTTGTGTACATGTATCTAGAAAAGTATTCTCCCGTTTCGAAGGTACTGATTACCCTGAAAATATAACTACAATTGAAAGTACAAATAATAATCATCCCAAATAGCACACAACACACTTATATCCCTTGTACAGGTCCGTGTACTTAAATTAGAGTTTTAATGGGTGAATAGGTTCTTATACAACCAGTTTGCTAATATCACAAGTATATTCTGCCTATTTTCACTAAACTGTGCATTGTAACGTGCATGTTAGGCCGTTGCATCGGCTGCAACAACGCATTTTTCCATAGCTCGATTTGCACCCATATTAACTGTTCTATTGTGGATCGCACCTGCAACCTGCTTCCAACGCCATTCCATTCCCAAAAAGAAAGGACTTGGGACAGGATATATCCAAATAAAGACGTTTATTTCACATTTGGCTCGCTTGAAACGCTACACGCAGAACATGTTGTTCAATGGCAGCTGAAGTAGTCGGCGAAAGGCTTGTGAAGCCAGCTCTGTGAAAGCATCGAAGCATTCAAATTGCAGTCGTCAGTGCAACGGTCTACTAGTAGCAGTTTACAAAACAGTTATTACTTTAAGTAATGAAATGATGACTGCACTCCAAGGCTTTCACAGAGTATGACAAGACGTCTAATTTTAATACAATAAGATAAGAGACCTGTTTTAAAACTTGCATGTTATACCCTGAAATAACTACTGCTTTTGCAAGTACATCGCTATCTATAGAAATTCTCTCTCGATACGTAACGGCTCATGTGAAACGATTACTTAGGGCCATTTTTGTTTCTTTTTTTTAGGGTGTGTTTACATAATTAATGTCATTCATTATTATAACAAAACGGGATTTAACCGAGTCTAAAAATGTTTATTTACCGCAATTAAGTCCCGTTTTATTATTTTAATATAATGTGTGAAAATCGTGTAAGATTTAATCACTATATTAATGTCATTAATTGGTTCTCAATTAATCGTAACGTTGTTGGTCCCAGATTCACATGCAGGCTATACGATGTGACTTAAGATGGCCGCATGCCTTTAAGTTTAGTTATTCGTTATTTATTCATTTTAGTTGTTCAATGTGTAGTATTGATAGCCTATTGTGCAGTGAACTAACGTATGAGTGAATGGTTAATGAAGAATTCAACTTGAAGCGTACATAGCCCTTCTTGGGTCAAGGCCCGGTAGACCGCGTGGTTTTTTTGTAAATCGCTATCAATTTACTCGAAAATCGTGTAAGATTTAATAACTATATTAATGTCATTAATTGGTTCTCAATTAATCGTAACGTTGTTGGTCCCAGATTCACATGCAGGCTATACGATGTGACTTAAGATGGCCGCATGCCTTTAAGTTTAGTTATTCGTTATTTATTCATTTTGGTTGTTCAATGTGTAGTATTGATAGCCTATTGTGCAGTGAACTAACGTATGAGTGAATGGTTAATGAAGAATTCAACTTGAAGCGTACATAGCCCTTCTTGGGTCAAGGCCCGGTAGACCGCGTGGTTTTTTTGTAAATCGCTATCAATTTACAAAAAGGCACCTCACCGTACAACGTGATATAAATCCTCAATCTTGTCGCCGTGTGCGATTCGAAACGAGTCATTGGCGAAATACCACTTGCTCAGCAAGAAGGTCAAAGCCACATTAAAAAAAAAAAAAAAAGTCCCGTTTTATTATTTTAATATAATGTGTGAAAATCGTGTAAGATTTAATCACTATATTAATGTCATTAATTGGTTCTCAATTAATCGTAACGTTGTTGGTCCCAGATTCACATGCAGGCTATACGATGCTCCAACAGAGCATATATTATTACTGTTAATGCGATTCGAAAAGATCTGCTTGAACTAAAAAACACTAAACTAAACAAGCTTGTGAGATACCTTCCATCTATTTCAGCTGCCATTGAATACCGTTTCATGCAAACCAAATGTGGGTTCACGTTTTAATTTGGAAATATCGAGTCCCAAGTCCTTCTTTTTGGGAATGAAACGGCATCAAAGGTAGGTGGGGTCCACAATAGTTGAAGGTTAGTTCAACTTGGAAACTCCTTGAACATTATGGATACAAATTGGGATGTGGCACAATGCGTTGTTGTTGCTGATGCGACGGCCTAACTTGCACGTTACAATGCAAAGCCTGCAAAAACCAAAGTGACAATAAAACGTATAGTAAGTAAAATATTGATTCAGAACTGCTTTTTAGCATCTAATATACTTGTGATATTAGCAAACAGGTTGTATAAGAGCCTATTCACCCGTTAAAACTCTAATTTAAGCTGTACAAGGGATGTAAGTGTGTTGTGTGCTACTTGGGATGATTATTATTTGTACTTTCAATTGTGGTTATATTTTCAGGGTAATCAGTACCTTCGAAACGGGAGAATACTTTTCTAGATACATGTACATAAGTTGCACGTGCGGCGGCAACATCGCACCGGCACCCTATAGTAAAATCTTCAATACCTTTGGAGCTGTACAAGTTCTCGATATGCGGTTTTTTATTAAACGATCAATTACCTAATAGTGTAATAATATAAATAAGTAAAATAAGGCCATATTCATATTTTTTTGATATGAAATTACAAAGAAGCCCCAAAAAAAATTATATTTTATCAAAATGTATGTTTTTTTGGAAATATTATTACTTTTTGCCTATTTGAATTTTTATTTTATTTTTTGAAACTAATTTAAGTAATTATCTGTTGATTAGCACCTTAATTATCAAAATCGGATAATCCGTTGAGGTTTTAGATTTTTTGTAAGATTTTTCGACCCAGCGGCGCCATGTCTGTATTCTTCAATAACTTTGGAACTATACGAGCTAATGATATGTAGTTTTCTTCGTAAATGTAAAATTAGTTGTGTATTAATATGAATAAATAAAAAAAGTACCATGTATATACATTTTTACGAGTAAAGTTCCAAAAATCACAAATATTAAATATTTTTTTCAGAAAACATAATTTCTTAGGTATCCAAAATAATTTTCTACGTGATTTTAATTTTTTTCATGTTAAATTGGATAATTATCTGCCGATTGGCACCTCTTACGTCAAAATCGGAGTATCCGTTCAGGATTTAGAATTTTTTCAACTTTTTTTGAATAAGTGGCGCCATCTCTGTTCCTAAGGGGTGAAACTAATTTCGCCTCGAGTGAAATCGTTTATTTTGGTCTATATTATCACTGTGCAAAACGGCTTGCTTCCATCACAGAGTGCAGCTTTTTTTCATAACAACAATTCGAGAATGCCGTTTGAGAGATCGCAAAACGTTAAAACTATATTAGATAACAGTTACATCGTCTTTGAACTGTCATTAAAATGCGACGAGCTTCAAGTGACATACCTCATCTCAATTTTGAAAATACGAAGGCGATAAGACTGACAGATGTCAATTCAATTGTCAAGCTAGATACAAAACCATAGAAAATGATAACATTTATTATGGGTCAAAAATAAAACATATAAAATAACAAATATATGGGATTAAAACTAAAAATGGGCGATAATGATTGTCAAATATGCTATTCATCCATATGAATTTCTGTTTCGAACGAAATGTAACTGACTAATTTTAAGCACTACACGGTCAAGTCAAAGTATGCGCCTGTTATTTATGCCATCACATATAAAGGAAACGCAAATTAAGGGCGACCGGATTGACGAAGTTGCGATGTTCTAGGGATATCGCCACTTGTCAAGTAGGGACACGTCTAAAGTGACGGATGGTGATGAAATGGAGAGTTTTCCATCATCTCTCTAAAATTTGTCGAATTACCCCCCTGAATAGGGTAGTAAAGTTTAAATTTATTTTCCGATCGTCCTTAAGGTTCTACATAAAAACAGTTTAATTATTTTTTTGTTGTTTATTGCACCATTCATCCGTCGATGATTCCGCCAGTATCAAGGTCGCATTCACTGTGTGTCACTGTGTGGAATTTTTTAGCCCGCAACGCGGGGAGAAAAACTAGCTTTTTTTATTATTTATATACCAAAAAAATATATACAATATACAATTACATTATAACTCAGTTTTATACACAACTTAACTTAAATATATTTACTTATTAGTAGGTAATAGGTACCTACAGGTAATATATTATTGTTATGACACCTTAATTAGCTGACCTTGACTTGTCATCAAGAAGAAACTCCTTCAGTTTGGATCTTAACAATGTTTTGCTAATTTTAGTCTTCTGCATAAGTAAACTTATTTTATTAAAAATTTTAGGTACTAAATATGTTTAAGTCCTTTCGCCATAATAGTTTTTCACACTCGGTTGTATTTATTTTCTTTCTGTAACACTTCTAGTATTGATTCTGTTTTCCTTCAAATGTAAATGGAGAGATCTCTCTCGACGCTTTGTCCAAACTCGGCGCTTTGTCCAAATGGACGAGGCGTGTCAGCGCCAAATCACGCAAAGGGCCCCCAAGGACCCGCAGATTAAATAATCACCAAAAAAAAAGGAGAGATCTCCATTATCTCTCTAAAATTGGTCGAATTAACCCCCTGAACCCCTAGCACAACTGTGACACGCGACCCTTTCTCGCTCGAGACATATTATTCGATGCTATGTCACACGACAAGAGTCGCAAAGCGTAGTAGTCCAATACGGGAAGGGTATAATTGCCCCTCAAAATAAAATAATTCGCATTGTAAGTTTTTTTTGAAGAGGCCTTATTCCTTTTACAATTTATTTTTTTCATACTATGACAAATGTATTGATAATAATTTCAACCAACTTTTTGAAGTGAATAATACTTTTCCCCGAGTTCTAGGTAGTAACATAGCTATTTCATGCTTTCATTGCGTGGAGTCCAAAATAAGTTGAAAAAACTAATTTTCCGCGTGAATTTTGTCAATTTCGAGTAGTTTTTGAAACGAAAATTATCAATGAAAAATTCTAACTGTAGGTTTCAAATATACACCAATAAATCCCAATAGCCCTGTTTTAGGTAGTAACATCAATAATATGTTAAGAAACATGTTTGATCGTAGAGCAAAATGTCTAAAACAATCAGGAATAAGGCCTCTTAAGTCAACAAGGTTATATTGAGTACAATAGTACTCAATATAACCTTGTTGACTTAAGAGTACAATAGTACTCAATATAACCTTGTTGACTTAAGAGCAATAGGGTAGGGTATGAACATTTTCTAACGGATCTTGCAACTATACGCACACTGCGTTAGGTATAAAAAAAGTTTTTGTAAGCAACCTCTGTAAATCTTAGAAAAGATTATTCAAATGCATTTCTTCTGCACTAGGGCATCGCATTTTACTGTTTTATTAATCCGTATTATTTTCTTACAGTTTTATTGAGAGATTTTGTGAGCGCAATACGAATCGAGTGAAAAAATTATAGGGTAGCGAAATGGTTTACGCGCTGGACCGGTAATCCAGAGGTACCGGGTTCGATTTCCGATCTCTTCCACCAGGTAGCTCCTTTTTAAATTTTTCTTTAACCCTTTGAGCGCCGAGCGGCAAAGCAATTCACCGTGCCAATGACGCCAAACCCAAAAAAAAAAAAAGTGCTCCAAAATCAACAGAGATTAAGAAACACAGATAGTGGTTTGAATTAGCATGTTTTTGACCACTGAAATTTTGACGTCAATAGATTGATCTTTTTATTAATGTTTTAAATAAATTTGTGGTGTACCCACATTAAAAAAATTTGAGATTAAATGTTTCATTATAAAGCAAAACATAGTCAGCACCGAGGTTAAAGTCGCGGTGAAACAACATATTAAGATAATTTACGTAATTATAAAATTGTCTTGTTTAATACTAATAATACTGTTATGGTTTTGACGTTAAGTACTTATTATATTGCCTGTTAGTAAAAAATCAGAGACCGTTTCATTATAACCATAATTATTGGATACTCATCTAAACGCAACTAAACGACGTCTTTAAACACAAACACGCGATTCTTGGCCACGCGGCAAATGTTGTCTCTTTTCATTCAGTACAGTGCGAAAGAGACTGGTGATACTGTGACACGTGACCCCCGGTCAGGTATGCTAGTCCAGCTGATTAGAATAACATTGTAACCGGGCTTCTTTCGCGGTACTACAATTAAATAGTGTATTAAGAAAACAGAATGTCACGTAATTGTATATAATTGGTTTCGCGTGTATGTAATTTTAAGTCAATTTTGGATACTTATGATAATGTACTTGTACTTTTTGTATGACGTATAATGTGTTGTGAGTATAATAGTATGTTTGAGTTATTCTTGCAAAGTTATAATCATAGCTCGGGCTGATGATCGCAAAATAAGAATTAACTAAACCATTGATACAAAGATCAAAGCTCAAAGATAAATTGAAATGCGTAACCTGGTGGAAGATACCGGGAATCGAACCCGGTACAGGTACACGCCACCCTAGCGCCCAGGCAACCTTCCGAATTTTTCTTATATGCTTTGTGTGTCGATCTTTGCATTGTTTATTTGAAAGGTTTTTGTACACCATAGCGGATAGCGGCCTCTATTCTATGTCATTTAAATAAAACGGGCCAAGAGCATGTCGGGCCACGCTCAGTGTAGGGTTCCGTAGTTGCCCATCCTTCACAATAGACGAGCTTAAATAACAGCGGTTTTAAGCCCGAGGTTTAAATTACCAGAAAGATTTCAAGCTCTATAAAAAGGTAAACGCCAAAGTAACTGTTATTACTTACTAGCGACCCGCCCCGGCTTCGCACGGGTGCAATGCTGATAAATTATACATATAAACTTTCCTCTTGAATCACTCTATCTATTAAAAAAAACCGCATCAAAATCCGTTGCGTAATTTTAAAGATTTAAGCATACAAAGGGACATAGGGACAGAGAAAGCGACTTTGTTTTATACTATGTAGTGATTACCTCTGGAAGTTATCGATTATATGCGCCAGATTAAGCACAATCAAAATGTTGTAATACAGTATGGCACTTATAGTAGATTGTTTGACAGGGGGCTAAAATAAGCCATTATGACACGAGGTAATTATTTGGACGAGCGAACGAAGTGAGCGAGGCCAAATATATCTGAGTGTCATAATGGCTTGTAGCCCCGTGTTACACTCTGCTTTTCACTTCGACTGAAAAAAATAAAAATCTTTAAAATTAAAACAATTTATTTTAAGAAAAATTAAAAGTACAATTGAGCACTTTTTTATATTTAATGTTACAGCCTTTCCTGGTAAAATTATGTTGGCATTGGTGTTATTTTGGATTGATTGTGGCGTGAATGATATATAGGGAAATCTCCTGCGGAGTAAATGTTGGAGAATGTAGCTGTGGGCTTGGACTTTCGTAAAATGGGATTGGGTTGCTCCATTTGCTCAGGCTCATAAAATGTTGGTTGTATATCCCACGATGTTGAGGGCTGTGGCCTGTTAATCACTTCACGAGACGTAGATGGCTGCGGTTCGTTCGACTCTCTAATGTTTATTTGTTTTTAGTTATATCCTCCGTAATCTTACGTTTATTTTGTATAGATTCTTCAATATTGTAACGTTACACGTACATAATATATATTATTACCTTAAAATACATTTAAATACAATATTTACAATACCTAAAACTATATAAAAACACTATACTTACAACTAATTTATATACTAAAAAAACTACTTATAATATTACATTAATAACTTAATATTTACAATAATATAAAATCAAATCAATAAATTGCGTATTCACAAAAATAAAACTATATCTAGCCACTAAAATGTAACATGAATTCATCAAGCGGCATTCGTATACGTAAACTCGCGCGGTGCAACATTTTAGCGCTCCAAGTAGATCTTTTGTTATCGCTAAGTTAAAAGTGTTAAAACTACAGTACCGGTTGCCCGCGCATGCATTTCTTGGTCGAGTTTGAGTGAACGCACGTCACAACATTTTATGGTCATTGATACGGAGGAGAATTTTAATCTTAAGAACCCGTAACCGTAATATAATATTTTTGTGATCGTCACTAAGCGTTCCTTAAATAAATAATACTTGCTGTTATTGTGAAGTGAGTGTTGAACTTTCCCCAAACTGGGTAAGTGGTACATTTTAATATCGCAGGGAATAAAAGTAGTTATTAGTGTAAGAAATCTTAATCAAACCTTTAGCTTGTGTTCAGTGATAATTATTAATAGTAATATAATCACCTTTATATTGATTTTGCATAGTCATAGTATAAAAAGATTTCATCATCTTTCAATTCCACCCTCATTTTTTAATAATTTCTAAATTAATGTTAAATTCATTGTAAATCATCTTTTTCGCGAAATTGTAATCTCCGCTTCTGATTGTGATCAGTCCACGGCAACACTGCTACAATTTAGGTACTTTCTTTTAGAACGCAGTGCCCGTGGATGATCGTAAAATTGTACTGGACCGCTTGTAATTGTATTTGATGGCGCGTTCCAGGGTTCAACGCTCGGGCTACCAATTTGGCCGGTATCTCCTCACGGCTCAACCTTGACACCACAAGTACCTTCTACGGGGTTTTGGCTACCCGATCCTGCCGCCTGCGGTCGTCGGCGAAATCCAGCATTCGACTCCCGGGCTCACCATCTACGGCGATCACAGGAGAGTACCTAACCGACGAAATCCGAGAACTTGTGTGGATTATGGGCTCAACCCCGCCCCTTAACATTTTATTTCACCGGGTTTAGTTTTTTTAAATAAATTATTTATTATGCATGGTGATCTGTGTCTCATTTCTACCTTCAAATAGTAGACACGGGTCGAACCGTGACAATATAACCTTCAGCCACTTGATCAGACCGCCAGCCTCCACGGCGCTTTAATGTCAAAATGTTAGCACCGGAATCTGCTGAAAGAGTCGCAGATGTCCTGCGGAAACAGTGGCCCGTATAAGCATTGGCCTCTGGTAACGCTAAGTACATGGCTATTTCTTTGGGCATTTTGGCAGGTTTATTTTTACATCTGAGACCACGGCGGCGTGTGCAACCCCGCCGAAACGTTAGATTATGAAGGTAAATAAGAAATATCGCGTTACACCCGTTATAATTTGTGGTAATTAGATTTATTTTTACCAATAACTTGTTTGGTACATTTTCCATGCTGATAATTTAAAAAGAACCGGTTGGTTGGTGGAACGTTACTTGGTCGCAGAGTCTTTGATACATTTTCAATATTCAAATTGTTCAATATTTGTATTGTAAATTTATATTGGCGTATATAGGGGGGGTGGCCGGGTGAGCCGTGCCCACCCCAGTATGGTCTAGTGCCCACCCCAGGATTTTGGGTTACCGATAGAAATTCATGGTTTCATCTCATAGGCCATGGCCAGGCCCACCCCCTGAAAAATAATGTTAGATACGCCAATGTAAATTTATAGCTTGCAGTGTAGTATGTTTCCACATTTTCAACGGTAATATTTGCAAGTTCAATCCCTCTGCACGCACAGCTAATTCCGAAAATGAGGGCAACCTGTGGACGAAATGAAACATTAATAAAGCTACAACTCTTTAAAGTCTTTATGGAATGTTTTGTAAGGCAAACTTGAGTGAAAATTAAAACCACTCGAATAATTGCAATTGTTTAGTTATTATTAGGATAATCAAAAACCAATGAAAGTTTTATTTTGACCATTGAATAAAATAATTAAATATATATTACACTTACTTTTGTTGCCAGATATTTTTCATTTGGGGCATCATTTAAAAACTTTTCAATATCTTGAGCCGTAAATACTTTGGATGTTTTTGGTTTAAATCCAGTCGATGCCTGTTTTAACAAAGACGTTAATTTATTGTACGCTTTTAAATTAACTTGGTGTTTCACTTGCATAGTTGTTCTCAGCATTGAATACACACTTCACACAGTTGACGATTTATATTTTTTAGCAAGGTCGTCAAAATAAGTAAGAAAAATGCCTTCGCTATTGGATTCGACGCCCTTATCTTTTTTCCAATCCATGAAATTTTGATAGGCCTTCAAATACGCAGCACGAGGTTTTGGTGGTAATAAATTTTTCTCAAACATGCAATGAAATATTGTCTTTGCGTTCCTTATAATAGGCTCGGAAGTATCGGTTTTTGGGCGCAACAACTCGAGAGGACTGTAAAGGGATTTCATACTGCTTTTCAGGCCTAGGCCTGCAAAGTAACTTTTTTTTGTTTCAACAACAAGGTCGAAGATTCACACAGCTGGCTGGTTTGACAAAAAGCAGGTTTTGTTTTTAAAGGTTGGTTGTTAGACACTTGTGGAAAAAAAAAATCAAGATGGCGACTTTTTTTTTTCAAAATTTCAAATTGGTGCTAGGCGGCTAAAACTCGGTATCCGGGCTCTCGGGGCTCAAAATTATGAATCTGAAATCTTGTCCGAAAATTCGGTCAAATTCGGAAAATATCGAAAAAAAAAAAACGATTTGTATGGAGAAAATTTCAAATTGGTCCTAGGAGGCTGAAATTCGGTATCCGGGGGTTTTTGGGGCTCCTGAGTCAGAATCTGAAATCGGATTTTTAAAATTCGGTCAAATTCGGATTCGGGGGCTCTCGGGGCTCAAAAATAAGAATCTGAAATCTTGTCCGAAAATTCGGTCAAATTCGGAAAATGTCGAAAAAAAACGATTTGTATGGAGAAAATTTCAAATTGGTCCTAGGAGGCTGAAATTCGGTATCCGGGGGTTTTTGGGGCTCCTGAGTCAGAATCTGAAATCGGATTTTTTAAATTCGGTCAAATTCGGTATCGGGGGGCTCTCGGAGCTCAAAAATATGAATCTGAAATCTTGTCCGGAAATTCGGTCAAATTCGGATAATGTCGAAAAAAAACGATTTGTATGGAGAAAATTTCAAATTGGTCCTAGGAGGCTGCAATTCGGTATCCGGGGGTTTTTGGGGCTCCTGAGTCAGAATCTGAAATCAGATTTTTTTAATTCGGTATCGGGGGGCTCTCGGGGCTCAAAAATATGAATCTGAAATCTTGTCCGAAAATTCGGTCAAATTCGGAAAATATCGAAAAAAAAAACGATTTGTATGGAGAAAATTTCAAATTGGTCCTAGGAGGCTGAAATTCGGTATCCGGGGGTTTTTGGGGCTCCTGAGTCAGAATCTGAAATCTGATTTTTAAAATTCGGTCAAATTCGGAAAATATCGGACAAACAATATTAAGTGTTATTCTTTGAAGTATATTTTTTTATTTCATTGTATGTTTGAGAAAAGCACTATACATGCCTCGTCGTGAAAACGGATTCCCGGCCTCGTATCACTATCCGGCCTCGCTCGCCCGCTCGCTCGGCCGTATATACCTACTTGGCCGGAAATCCTCATTTTCCCGGCCTCTGATGTAATGTACTATTGCAGCAGTTCTTTTGCCTTCATTTCCATGCGTGTATCAGGACTAAAATTATCTTCATCGCTCGAAGACGATGACATTTTGTTTATAAAACGTATTTGTATTATAGTACAACGAATTAACAAACGAAAAGAAAGCGAAAATCACTTTGCGAAAATTGAAGATTCGCGCCTATTTTTTTTTTTTAAAGTAGTAGCAGGTTTAGACGCCGTGTGATCAGAAAAATATAAGCATGGAATAAAATTAAATTTATTTTATCATTTGATATTCTTAGCCAAGATAAAATGTTTAAGATTAAATTTCTTTTCGTTGATTATTAAAACGTGCTAAAATAGAATTTCAGTTAATATTCCAGTACATTCTAAATAAAAACTTTTTGGTTTATTTTTTAATTGGGTCGATCTGATCAGGTTGCAGGTTGGTTTATTTTATTTGTAAATAGTATGTAGCTGGCCGGTAACAAGATTGTTTTTTCAGTGTCATATAGAAATTTGTATAAATAATAAATAAATAAATATCGGACAACCTCACACAAATCGATCTAGTCCCAAATTAAGCTCTAGAAGGCGTGTGTTATGGATACTAGACGGCGACATACGTACATATATAGATAAATATATACTTAAATACATAGAACAACTATGACCCAAGCACAAATATTCGAGTTCATCACACAAATAATTGCCCTGGCCGGGATTCGAACCCGGGACCGCCGGCTCAGTAGGCAGGTGTCTACAAACCGAGCCAAACGCGTCGTCAAAAAATGGGATTATAATATGGTTTCCTTTTAAACCCCCGCTTTGCGAACTTAAAACGACGTACTTTTTGAGCAGGAGAAGTGAAAACTAATATGTGTAACGTTCGAAGTATAAGGACACCGCGCGGCACTTACGTAATTTTAAAGAAAATTATGAAGCCCGAAACCCGAAAAGAAGTTTTTTTTTTTAGTTTTTATTTTACCGTTTTATCGGCGTGATACATACTTCTACTCATACCAAATTTCAGCTTTCTAGTACTAATGATCACGGAGCGAAGCCACGGACGGACGGACAGACGGACAGACGGACATGGCGAAACTATAAGGGTTCCTAGTTGACTACGGAACCCTAAAAATGAGACATTATAATGAATGTATCATAAATTTCAGAATTAACTAATTAATAGTTTGGGATTATTTCCATTAGATGTTAACTATTCTTGTTTTGCGATGATTAATTAGTCCGAGCTACGGTTAATACAGTGAAACCTGGATAACTGGGACTTGAAGGGACCAGCAAATTTGTCTCACTTAAAGAGGTATTCCACTTACCTAGTGTCTCAATCTGACATTTTATATTGTCTTTTTTTAGGGGTCAGCTATTAAGATATTATTTTTAATTAATATAAATTTAATCTTAGGTATAATGTTGATATTTCAACATTGGTGTGCAAAAGAATAGTGCTTTTACTGTCTCGCGTTTTGAAATAAAATGAAGTCCCAGTTAGAGAGGTAATGGATTGACATTATCGCAGTTATAGAGGTCGAAATCTTTAAATTCAAAGATAACCATTTATTAAAAGTATTTAACTTAAAATTTAGTCTCAATAATAGAGGTTAAATACGCCCGCTGTCTCAGTTATGGAGGTAACATAATCGAAAAAACGAATCCCAGTTATTGGAGCGGAGCGAGCGAAGCGAGCGAAGCTCCCATGGATCGACTCGAATGGACTTTGTAACAATGCGCAGATCTCAGCGAGTTCTCAACCGATTTTAGAAATTTTTGTTTTAAAATGCACAAATTAAATTTCGCTAGGTCGTGACGAAGAGAAAATTTCGAAAAAGAAAAAAAAAACTCCGCTCCAATCTATGGTGCAAGCTTAGCCGGTGGCTGACTCTGCATCGACCTAGTAG
Organism: Apotomis capreana; assembly: GCA_947623375.1. NCBI lineage: Eukaryota > Metazoa > Arthropoda > Insecta > Lepidoptera > Tortricidae > Apotomis > Apotomis capreana. Next base: position 17,399,731 of record OX392517.1, on the reverse strand, counting down.
AGGTCTGTTTTGTCCCACTAACAGAGGTAATTCAGTGGTAAAGTGTGGGGACAGCAGATGAGTTCCAGCTATGGAGGTTTCTCACTTATCCAGGTCCCACTTATACAAGTTTCACTGTATATCCATAAAATATATCGCTGTTGAACGTGTGTAATGTATTGTGATATTAAAATCATTTAACCTTTTAACCAGTGATAAACACTCATAAAACCGACAAGTGCGAGTCGGACCCGCGCACCGAGGGCTCTGTACAAACACTTCACATCTTAACTGGCCGGGTTAAGTTAAGTTTACACGTGGTATGTATCGCGCCGGATACAAATGAGGTGCAAAGTTGAGGTGCAGACGGACAGCGGAGGCTTAGCAACAGGGTCCCGTTTTTACCCTTTGGGTACGGAACCCCAAAAAACGACATCTGTATTTTTTCAGGGTGAGGTTGTACATCAAGAAAGAGGGGCCGATGTTTAGTTAGGGTGAAGCCAGAGGAGCGTAATTTGAGTCGCGTAATTTCGGTCGCGCCATACATCATGTCACGTGATCACGGCACACTAAGGCCGGTTTTAGTGTCGCGCTGACGGTCGTCGGTGCGGATTGCCACCGCACCTACCAATATGTATTAACTACGGGGAGCGCTTTAGAATGAAGCTGACGGGTCCGTGCGGACGACCGCCCGCGTTCCCTGAAGTTAATACGTATTGGTCGGCGCGGAGCAATCCGCACCGACGGTCAGCCCTACGTACACTAAAACCGGCCTAAGAATGGCGCGATCGAAATTAACACTTTCGACACCAGCAACCCGGTAGCCGGGCGCTCTCCTCGTAGTAAGTTTTCGCTACATACGGTTTTTCCCATGTTATCGGCTACGAGCGTAGCCCGTAGCGCTACGCGGTAGTGAATGCGTTAAGCGACTCAAATTACGCTCTTCTGGTTTCATAAAGACCACGGATCATCCGACCAACTTAGAACTATCCACGGGTCAGTTACTAATATTTTTATCCACAAAGTTCCAGCCACATTACAGTTCGTAGTGTTGTGCGACGCAATTAAAGTTATGTTGACTGATGGATAGGATAGAAGAGTGGAACACGGCACGTGCAGCTTATTAAAAGCCATGGTATAACCATTGGTACCATTGTACCCGAATATATGTCTCCTATCGCAACGTTAGTTTTTATTTGCTAGTGATAAGTCTGTATAATGTAAATCCGTAATTGGCCAATGTTAAACATATTTGTATCTGTTTCAAATAATATTGTTATTTGTGCTGTGGATTCTGTATCAATAAATAAATACACGATGATTTTTAATCGGTGATCAGGAACCAACTTTTCTAACTCAGTAATTGATGCTGGTCACGTTGAAGTCATAATTACATGAAAACAAATTTTTATTTTACTATGATAATTTTTGTTTTGAATCCAAATTTGACTAAAAAATTCCTTGTCACCCTACTAATCTGTATCTGTGAGCTTACAACCTCTTTAATAATTTAATGGCAATGACAATTTATGAGTAATAACTTATCATTGTCAATGTCATTACATAAACAAACGCGTAGAAAATTTTGAAAATTTTCCCGCCAAAGCGATGGCACTTGACGTAGACGTATCATACTTCAATAATGTATGTAGGATGGCCATGTATCTAGTGGTTAATAGTTTTAATTATGTTTTAACTTGTAATTAATTAAACAGTGATGTAATTGCGCGAGACCTCGCCCATTAAGTTAAATTTTAGCTGGATTTTAATTATGTTTCTACTCCTGATCACCGATTAAGAATCATCGTGTATAGAAATAAATTTGATGATGAAGGCGGTGTTTTCAAACACTGTAAAGTACTGTCAATCTTTAATAAATTAAATATGTTACTAGTTCTCGAGGAGTACGATAAAATAAAACTGTTAAGGCGACTCCGTACGTGGAATGGTGATTTTTAAAGTCCTAAGGCTCGTAATCTAGCCAACGGAAAAATCTGAAAAAAATATATGTTATTTTTTACTGTTTCTTCTAAAAAAATGTAGTTGGATTTTTTTTTAAAGCAATAATTACTATGAAAAAAATAATGTTGAAATAGGGTCGTTTTCAATTTTCAATTCCCTAAGGCTTCTAAACTACAAGTGATATTGACACGGCTCTTTCGCAAGAACATTGACAATTCATTGATCTTTAATCGTATTGTTTAAAAGTTAGTAAAATGGAAATTCGGTCTAATAAAGCATCAAAAAAACTGAATTTCCGCGAGCGCGGCCGTGCCCGGGCTGCGAGCTCAGTGTAAATCTAACCGTCGAAGGGGAAGGCTGTGTCACTTGCTCTCGCGATCCATCTAGTTACGGAAAATTGTTATAGTACCGGATCCCGCGGAGGTTCGGTCTGTCTTCGTGCGTTTGAAGTGTATTTTAAGAGAGTGTAGTTCGTTTTTTCACACGACTACGCTATGCGACATAACAAAAAGCACTCATTTTCATATAGAATTAAATTCAACTGTTTTTTTTTCGTATTTAGGTATCTATTAATTTTAAGTACTTATAAAAAAAATTACATTACTTAGCATTCCCGGACACATTTGGATACTTAGATATTCTCAGTCATGAGCCCACACCAGACAGGATTCCCAGTAAATAACACTTTTGGTGTGGGTTTTAGGGCCCTTCTCTGTGTAATATTAGAGTACCTTAGGTATTTCAGTTAGTAAAAAAAAACTGATAATACAGATATAAGTATGATAAGTAATTAATTGAATCAGGCGTTACTTTGCGGAAATCCATATTAATGAAAAAAAAAAAAAATATTGCTTTGCTATTCCGCTATTAAATGCATATATGCATGAAAAAATACGCCAATAAGTATAACGGGTTAGCACAAAATTAACTGGCACGATATTATATCGCGGAATAGCAAAGCAATATTATTTTTTTTCATTAAGTATGATAACGTCTTTATTAATTCAGCCCTAAGAGATATGAATATCGTAATGCAGAACAAATAAATATTGTTCGTTTGAATACCATGTAATATTCGGTAAAATGCTAATTTACGAATACGAATATTTATTGTATTCACATTCGTTGCATCACTAGTACAGTACATGACATATGATATAAAAATTACAATAATTTTCTAGTCCAAGAAGGCAAGTGACAATTTTGGCATGAGGGCTTATTTATGTAAATATAGTCAGAATACATATTTGCATCAATAAATTTCCCACTCCATTTTTAAATCTAAATGAGCGTTAGTAATTATTGACATATCCGCCGGGCCTAGCTAGACATACCTAGCCTGGCCATAAGTTCTGTTCCAATTATTTACCGTTGATAAAATAAAAACCTGATTTTTATTACATATCGTTTAAAAACCATATAGTAATGATCGGATTACAGTTGAATTAATGAAAAAATATATAACTTTATTTAGACTCATCGTAATGCCCGGACTTGATTTTTGACTAATGCTCAGAATTATTCTCTCTAAGTTTGCCAGAGGGCAATGAAACGATCTTGGATCAAATTAATCGACCGCGGAAGGAACGCCAAAACCCAAATAGCTTACGTAACTCAGACAACCGCTAAACTAAAGTAGGGCTGACACGTTTGCCGCATGTCAACCGATCTGCAGAGCAAGAAATCTACACCCACCCAATAAAATTCGGAACTAAAGGCGAAACGGGAAAAAAAGATACGGCTTTTTATGCTGCAAAAAAATGTATCTACGCTGGAAAGGAAAATAATCCAAGAGACACGGAGCTAACTTTACAGGAGATCTAAGAAACTACGAACTTTTTCAAAAAAAATAAAAAGTTATTAAATATTCTTTGGACCTACTTTTTAAATGAAGCATTTTAATAATTATAAACAACATCATGTTCTCTACATGTCGCTTTTGTTATTTTGTCTATTAATGGAATAATTTAAAATTTAGCATCGCTTACGCAAAATGGCTGTCAAAATAGAATTAGGTAAAATTATCTAAACGACACGTTTCCCGAGATATTAGTCAGGTAAAATAGTATAATCTACATTTTACACAACAATCAACACAGTAAACAATATCTATGTGCATACGATGCTCATTTTATATAAACAATATCATGTTTTTTACATGTTGCTTTTGTTATTTTGTCTATCAATGGAATATTTTAGGATTTAGCGTCGCTTACGCAAAATGGCCGTCAAAATAGAATTAGGTAAAATTATCTAAACGACACGTTTCCCGAGAAATTAGTCAGGTAAAATAGTATAATCTATTACACAACAATCAACACAGTTAACAATATATATGTGCATGCTCATTTTATAGTCAGGTAAATATATAAATGTCAATCTCAAATCGTCAATATCAACAAGTATAGGGGAAAATCTGAGAACATTACTAATGTAGTCATAAAAAACTATCACTGTTTATAAGTAGGTAAAGGACGTAAATCCGTTTTCCAACGGTAAAGTTGAGTTTGTCGCTCTATTATTTATAGTTTATCTTTTCATTAGAGCAGCATGACCCGGGGGATAAAGCTGTGCCTCCACTACTATGATAAAATATCGGTTCATCCGCTGGGTCACGATATGATTTATTTATTAAAAAACGATATTTTTTATTTCTGCATGATTATCCACGTATAATCAAGAATCTTGTCGGCATTTTAACTATTTTTGGTAGGTACCTACACATACAAAAGAAACTAAAAAGTATTTTTCGATGCGAGACTTCCAAATGGCCAATTTCACTTATGTTTTTGGAAAATAGCTTTAACGCATTTTATTTTTAATATTCTACTGTAGTGGGTAAATAGATATTTAGGAATCCGCAATAATTATATCATTGTATAAATGATTTATTTTACTTCGAGATTTTTCAATGCCTTTAAATATTAAAAGGTTTGTTGATCTTCAACTCTCGGTCGGACTATGCGAGTGTATGAAGCTGCTTGGACGCCACTCAACGAGATTATGAACGAAGTAATATTCCGGGGGCGCACGGTCGGCGGGGGGAATAACGTTAGGCTCCGCCCAGATCCTCAAGGACGTTGGGATTAGGAGTCGCCTTAAAAACTAGATTTAGAATGAAACAATTACGTAATTTAACATATCAACCTAGATATATTTTGCCTAACTATGTAAATGTATATTTATGGTAAAAGGACGTGGGAATACATGCTGCCTAAAATATTAAATTATTTGCCCGAAAACATACATAAAAACGTGTAATAACACCATGTTATTTAAGTGCCGACGGCGATGTGTGATTGCTGGTGTGGTCTTATTAGTATGATTATAACTATCTATCTGTGCAATGTTGTGAGAGGTGCGAAACATTCGCGTCACGTCTAAACCTCCAACAGGTTTCTGTAACGCGTTTTAATTTATAAATTATTTGTGCTTAATTAACTTAAATAAATGAAAAAAAAAAACAGAAAAAAGGTATGGCACTCCGGCTAGCGAGACTTTCTACGTCATTGATTAGTTGCCACTATATGGTAACGGTATGTAAGGAGAAAATTGTTTGCCGCCAGTCGTACATAAAAATATAATTATGCATTACGACTGTCATGTTATTTGATTAAGTTTTATTTTGTCGTAATTTTGTTTTATTTAAACACACGATTTTATGAGATTCATACAGGTAACAAGAGAATCGGGAAGTATTATGATGCACCACCACCACCACCACATCCTGGCCAAGGCAACACGTAAAACTTTAGACAAACCACGGGCAGTAATTCGTAAAGCCCCGCGATATTCACGAATTCACCGCCCTGGGTAAAGCCTGACCAGAAATATATGAGGATTGTCAAGAGGGCGCTATTTATAAGATTTATGTGGCAACAATTTTGCAACCAATCGCACGCACTATAATGACATTAGTTTAAATACCTGTCACTTCCACTATGTTAAACTCGTAATATCATTTAATGGAATGCACTCTTTTCCTGACTGTTTTAGGGTTCCGTACCCAAAGGGTAAAAACGGGACCCTATTACTGGGACTTCGCTGTCACCAGGCTGTATCTCAAGAACGGTGATAGCTAGACAGTTGAAATTTTCACAGATGATGTATTTCTATTGCCGCTATAACAACAAATACTAAAAATAAAATAAATATTGAAGGGGGGCTCCCATACAACAAACTAGTTATAGATTATGGTACGGAACCCTTCATGCGCGAATCGGACTCGCACTTGCCCAATTTTTTCTTGTTGTAAACACGTGTATACTTTATTTATAATATTAAAGTTCACGATTTTGAATGGCTTCTTTGGTAATTTTTAAATATTCGTCTTTTAAAGTAACCACCACGAATGACATCGACATTCAAATTCAAATTCAAAAGTATTTATTTCGTCATGCATAGGTAAAATAAGGTGACATTTGTGAGACATAGTACAGCTATGATGTGCCTTTTGGCGTACGAAATTTCGCCATATACATAAAAAAGAAAAATTATTCAAAATCATAAAATATTAAAAGCATTAAAATTAAAACATTTGAAGGATCATTAAAATCATCTAAAATTGTTGACAAACCATCATAAAATCAGGGGCAGTGTAAGAAATTAGTTCCAGTGAAATTCCGCAATAAGGCGCATCCTCATATATTTCTGGTCAGGCTTTATGTAATGTCATCTCCATTTTTGTTTATATTTGTAAAGAATGACTTGAAGTAGTTGGTTTTATGTTTATACGAATATTTTTTCATCTCATCATGACTTTCATATTTTTGTTAAATGCTTAGTAATCGACATGTTTACGTTAAATATTGACGTATATTTTCATGAGAGCAAAACAGTAAAAAAAAGATTACATATTTCGGAACACTTCACCTCTATCTACCAGGGTAACATGAGTTTGCGGGGGTTCATTTGCAGCGTTATCGACAGCTACATATTTAATAATGTTATGATGGATAAGACCGCCTGAGCTGCCGGCAAAAACACTTCACTTTATATGCCTGTTATTGAGCAACGTGAATTAAACAGAAGATTTAGTGCGTATACGGCGTATTGATAATAACAACGGCGTCGATAAGTATGTAGATAAATATTATTGACCCGTTGTGTGTGGTCGATCACAATGGGAATCGTAAGCAGGCTCAAAGGTGCTCAAAGTGTGTGAGCGAGATATGCACGGTGGTTTGTGTGATCGAATCAGAAATGAGATCAGTAAGAGAACCAATGTCATCGATATAATACGTAGCTCAGGACATTGCTTTTAGAAACGATGGCTGTTGGGGCAGAAACGTTCTTCAATGGCGACAACGTGCCGGAAAACGCAACGTGCCAATCAAGGTGCAATGCTCTCGTCAATGATTTTTTTATTTCTCTATAGTTATACATTTTTTAATAATTCTTACAAAAATCATCCTATTGATAAGGTTAGGTTAGGTTAAGTTTGTTTTGTAACAATCTCAAATAGTTTAAGATTGCAAAAGAAAATGCTTTCTACAAAATGGTTTTTCGGAGAAATGAAACTAGACAAAAATAATAAAGGAGTAAACCCTATGAGATGGACCGACCAGATCAAAGCCAGTGTGTCGGCTACCGTTAATTAATGCTCACGGAAAGCGGCTCTACGGGCCGAGTGGCGACGTGTCGTCAAACGGGTCGTTCAGAACTCCACAAATTCATAATGGCCACGACCACTCTATAAAGAGTGTACCGAAGAAGAAGAAGAAGACCCTAGTGGACGACCGACGCCTATGTCTAATAGTGGACTTGTGAATGCGATGATAAAAAGATGAGACATACTAATTTCTATTCTCGTCTCGCCTAGCCTCGTTGCCGTATGTGCCCCTTTAGATAAAATCGGCCTATAACCTAATAGCCCGCATCAAAAACACGTGACCATATTAGTGCCTCGAGCTCGTTATTTTATAACCTTGTCAAAGTAAATAGACTAACTGCTACAGTTTTGATTCCTCAAACTAATAAAAGTGACAAAGTACTTCCAGTTCCTTTCAAGGGCGATAGTGCTCGGAAGTGGATCCGTTTCAAAACAGGCTCATCAAAAACGAATTAACTAATCGCTTACACGAGGCAAGATACAAATGACCGCGTCTTTCGTTATTAAAATCTTCGTAATGTTGACAAGTAGTGACACTATAGTATGTTTTATTTACACACATTTGACACATCACAGGACCCATATAACGTAAATCTGCACGACTTATTGAATTTCATAAAATAAAACAAGCAATTTCATAGTGGTTTTTCTAGTATCTATACACGTTTTTTTACTTTCTATTTGATACAATTAAGTTCATCTTATATTTTGTCGTATCACGGTGTTGAAGTATTTAATGATAATAAATCATTACATAAACAGTTACGTACTACGTGCATTATTTTTTAAAGCTGTGTTGGACCAATTCTTGCATTTTGATTCGTACTATTTCTGTAAATTGGTAAAAATCGATTAAATCGATAAATTGATAACCTGAAGAAAGAACAATAAAACAAATTACTATTTTACATAGAAAGCTCCAGTGAGACTCTCGAAGCTCAAAAAAATATTGATTTACACAAAATAAAGAAAGATATATGCAGGTTCGGAAAAAAGATCGTCGATAAAATCGATTCAATCATCCATTCATAATCGTTAGATTTGGCAAACAATATGTCTTTGCTACATCACTAGTATCACTACAAACATCAACGGTGAACTGTCAAATGTTTGAACCCTTAATTTGACAATGTTCGCCAGGATGAACACACTCTTTGACCATATTTTTTTCGAACGAGAATTGTTTGCTCTATTCAACCTTAACGAGGCTTGAACTAGCGACCTTCGTTTTTTTTGTCAAATTAAGGGTTAAAATAATAACCACACTGTACGCGACCTTTTTAGACCCGCGCGCAAGAGTCAGACCATGCTAACTCTTCCAAGTAAATGAACTGTCAAACAATACAAAGTGTGTCAGTTTGTTCGGTTTGACAGTTCATTTGCTTGGAAGAGTGAGCGTGGTCTGACTATACAAGGAATTCGGAACACTCACGTGAAACATCAAATTGTGATCGCTACAAATTATTATCTGGCACGTAATCAGAAATCGGACGAATAGGCGTCATTACCTATACACGGTGTATATGGGTCAATCAACTTTTTTCTGTTGCTTGTTGCCATGGTGATGTCCCCTGGGTTACTCTTTAAAACTACGATTTTCGGCGGCAATATTCAACAAAAAAACTGTAATTGCAGCAGTTATAAGCCCATTCATACTCATACTCATACTCATTTATTCATAATGCACAAATACATTATATGTCAATTTCACAAAAGGGTACAAATATACAATGTAGTTAAGTTAGTGGTTATTTTATATGTCAGTTTACACAGTTATAGTCAGTAATAGTTAATTAGATTTTTGTACAATATTACTTTTACTGGTAATAGAAATTTACTGGTTCTTATTTGAAAATACCAATATTAAAGATTATCAACACTTTTTTAAATAAATAAATACATATCGGACAACTTCACACAAATCGATCTAGTCCCAAATTAAGCTCAAGAAGGCTTGTTGTGTTATGGGTACTAGACGACGATATATACGTACTTATATATGTAGATAAATATATACTTAAATACATAGAACAACCATGACCCAAGCACAAATATTCGAGTTCATCACACAAATACTTGCCCTGGCCGGGATTCGAACCCGGGAACGCCGGCTCAGTAGGCAGGTGTCTACAAACCGAGCCAAACGCGTCGTTTTAAGAAGTTTAATCACCAATATCACCATTGTCTCCTGCGTGACGGGAGAGAATAACAAGAAAAAGTTGATCCACCCAATGACGACGCGGTTGGCTCAGTTTGCAAGCACCTGCCTACTGAGCGGCGGTCCCAGGTTCGAATCCCGGCCAGGGCAAATATTTGTGTGATGAACTCAAATATTTGTGCTTGGGTCATGATTGTTGCTATCTATTTAAGTATATATTTATCTATATAAGTATGTATATCGTCGTCTAGTACCCCATAACACAAGCCTTCTTGAGCTTAATTTGGAACTAGATCGATTTGTGTGAGGTTGTCTGATATTAATTTATATTTATTTATATATTTAATGGACAATAACCTTCTAACCCCCGATTGGTTTTTGTTACATTGCAGGTGCAGGCGGTGCACCCTAGAGTGAAACTAGCTCCCAATTATCAATAATAAATAATAATAATAAATAAATATTAAGGGTAAATTTTACACAAATCAACTTGGCCCTAAACTAAGCAATGCTTCCAATAAAGAAATACATTATAGTGCGAATATCTCAAAACCCTGTATACCAATGGTTTCGGATACCCTAGAAATGTCGACAAACGTTTCACCGAATGCTTCATTTCTTCGAATTTTCATTTCGTCGACAAATTTTTACTCGTAAGTCATAAATTTTTCAGACATTTTGTAAACTATAACCTTTAGATTAGGTTAGGTTAGGTTAGGTTTGTGTTATAACATTCAAAAATATTTTAAGGTTTCCGAAAAAAATTGCATTCGATGAAATGAAAATTCGATGAAACGTTTGTCGACATTTCAAGGGTAAACCCAATGGTTTAGAATCAACCAGGATTCGCAACTTTCTTAGTTTTAAATTAAAAGTGCAACGGTTTTTGACGATAATCGTTTTTTTTTTCATATCAAGGGTCAGAATGTTGTCCATTAAATATAAAGTACACAATTCGCACTTACCACTCCGACCAGTGTACAACGGTGACACTTTTATCACATTTTTAGATATAGAAAGGTCGTAAGTCCACCACATTTTCAATGGGTTATCACTTATCACTTTTAAACAAAAATAACCGTCTTCAAGGGGAAGAAGTCGTACTTCCGTGAACTAAACGAGTCACTATAAAAACACAGACACAGCATAACATATCGTTTTTCTTTTTGAATTCGGTGGAAAATAACAAGGTAACACTAACATTTTATTTTATTTTTGGCTGAATATATTGGGAAGCTTTTGTTTGATAACTTTTATGAAACACCTGTTTATGTTTGGACCATATATTCAAGTGAATAAACTACATTCATTCATTCATTCATATGCAAGATATCAAGAACTTCTGTAAGATTTAAGCATATCGTCTGTTAGCAACAAATATCTACTTAAAATAAAGCTCGTATCTCGGTATCAATGTACAAACTAGATAAGAGCTTTTTAAAACTAGTGACAGAATTTTTTGTGAGTTGGTTTTCACCAAGCGATATTTTATATTTGACCATAAATTTTGTTATACAGTGTGTTATCGTGACCGGCACGTGAGCGTTTATTAAAACAAATACATTGTCCAACAGCAATTTGTTTGCATGTTTTAGCAAATCATAATTACGTGAATTAACTGCACAATTATATTTGACCTACATGGATATCGCCGTAACAAACAAAGTATGAAGGGCTTACTTTGTTTAGATGCACATTGCTGGCAGTTTAAATTTTGTTAGGGGGATTTTAGTATTTAAATTATATTACAATATCAAATTATATTAGGTACAAATTCTTTTATTTTTCAAAGGCTCAATTAAGTTATTATGCTAATTGTTTTAATTTAAGTAGGTAACTATAAACCTAATAAGGGTTATAGTTAAGCTAGCGGCTCTGAGAACTGTGGACCTCCCGAGATCCGAAATGGGTGAAATTTGTAGTTATTCTTTACATTTTCAACCCCCATATTTCCACCATTTGAAAAAAATCGAAAATCTGAAACAAGTAAAAGAATATTTATAATTAACGGATCTACTCAAAAAATTTCATGAAAATCGGTTCGGAAATGCGACCTAGTACAGCATCATCTGGGTATACTAAAGAATTTTAGACCCACGCCACGTGAGACACTTCGCTCTGTTTATTTATAGAATAGGATAGAATAGCCATATATTTATAGTTTATACATTACAATTAATTTTACATCTACATTTTTATGCAACACATTATCTAATTAAATATGTTTTTAACATTTTAACGTTGGAATTATTAGATTACGTATTATTAATTCATCTTAATTTACTACGTTTATTTACCGTACATCAATAAAACCTCACTTGCTGGTAACACACTGTATATTTTAGTGTTTTCAATATCCGAATTGATTTTAATCGAGGAATGTCTGATATTAGTCAGTTCAATACCCTCTTAAAGCTCCTTATCTGTTCAAAAATGCTGATTGTTTTAGATAATTTTCTCTATGATCAAATGTTTCTTAACATATCATCAATGTTTACCACTTAGAACAGGGCCATTGCGATTGATTGATAGGTATATTTCAAACCTACAGTTTTAATTTTTAATTAATACTTTTCATTTCAAAAACTATTCGAAATTGCCAAAATTCACACAGAAAAACCGGTTTTACCAACTTATTTTCGACTGCCCGTAAGAAAAACGTTACGATATAGAACTATATTATTCACTTTAAAAAATTGGTTGAAATTATCAATATGTTTATCATAATCATAATATGAAAATAATACATTTTAAAGTAGATAAGGCCTCTAGCCTACAGCGCTCTACGACACGAAAGCCTCTGCGAGCGCAAAGCTTTCACTAAACGTTAACCGTAAGGAAAATACCCCGATCGTAACATCGGCTAATGGTAATCTTATCAGGTGTAAAACTAAAACAAAACACATTAAGTAGGCCAGCTCCGAGCTTGAAGAGAGCTGGGTTCCGTACCTGGGAATTAAATGTATGTATGTATAATGTTATTAAAACTATCGTGAGACATCTTTACTAATTATAATAAACGGTTTAAACTCACGTAAAAATTGTCAGGAACGGCCCGACATGTTTCGAACTCATTTGGAGCTCTTCGTCAGGGGTAGCTATCCGTGCTGCTACGCGACTCGCAACCCACTCAACTCTTACTCACTCACTGTCGGGCCGTTCCTGACAATTTTTACGTGAGTTTAAACCGTTTATTATAATTAGTATGTATGTATGTATATTAACACTTTATTGTACACAACAACTGGTTATAAACACATTGATAACAAATGAAACATGTACAAAGGCGAACTTATCCCTATTAAACGGCAAATTAAACGATTCAGTGGGGCTAGCATATCTTGCCGCGACTTACATTGTCGCGCGACTCAGCGTCATCTGTCTTGCTCGCACGGTATTAAAAGGAAAGTGACAGGTAGTATTTGTCGCGCGACAGAGTCTACGTATTATGTATTATATTGACTGTTTGCCTATCTCTCTCTATTTTGGTTTTTTTGCATTTTCATATGTAAGTATTATCGTTAAATTATCCTCCTTCGTATTGTACATGTTGCTTTGGTTGTCTACCGTTTACATTTGTCTTTAGCACACATTTACTCAAAGGTTAACTGGAAGAGATCCCTTAAAGGGATAAGTTCGCCTTTATACATGTATTTCTTTTGTTTTAATGTATTTCTGTTTTTGTGTACAATAAAGTGTTTACATACATACATACATGTACTCGTATACATCCTAGATTTGTATTTTAAAAAAATCTATGGGGAGGGGTCATGATTTCAGGAAAAAAATTGATAGCGTGATGCAGCACCGTCATTTGTTTTGTATGGGCGCGCGGCGCCATGTCAGCCTGGCGCCATCTGTTTTCATAATTTCCATTGATCTCGCATCACGCCGAAACGGCTGGATACATTTTAACCAATTTCGGTACATCTGCTGCTTTCGGTATAGCTGGACATCTAAAGATGGTTATAGAATACTTTTTACCCTACTACGGTATAAAAAAATACACGTTGAAACTTGCGGGCTTCTAGCAGAGATGGGCAAAAGTTAATCGATTAACGATTAAGATTAACCTACTTAATCGCAATTAACGATTAAAAATGACGATTAGTTAATCTAATCGTAAAAGTTCTGATTAATTTAATACCGATTAATTTAATCGTAGATTATTATCCAGCGGTTAAATTTTTCATTGATTAATTAATTAGATTAATTTTCTCTCGATTAATATTAGGAAGAAAATGCCTCTACTCTTGATTTCCACGACTCCCGATCAGACGCCTCCTCCGGCCAGCCGTTGAGGAACGTGTCTAGGTCGTCCCGCCATCTCCGCCTAGGCCTGCCCCGCCTGCGCTGCCCATCTTGTGGCACCCACTCAGTGGCCACGCTAGCCCACCTTATATTGTATTTTATTTAAATGCACACATGAGCGTGTTCCAAATTTTTATCGAGAATTAATCGTGAATTTTTATCGATTAAAATGACGATTAGTTAATCGTTAATCGAAGACTCTGTCGATTAATTTACCCTTGATTAAATTAATTTCGATTAATTTTGACGATTAATTTTTTAAACGAGTAATGCCCATCTCTGCTTTCTAGTAGTATACATATAAAAATATAATGGTTCACATATCTGCACGTGGAACTCTTTCTATACATTAGAAGGTTCCAAATGGACTTGTTCGTGAGCATCAAAATGGCATCATTTAGGTTACTTAGTCCGTCAAAAAACATGCGTATCCCATTAATATGGCACCTCCATACTAGTTTATATTTACATGTACAGTCGAGTTCATTCACATCTACGAGTACACACTTACGAGAACAAAAATATCTGAACACGACCCTATTGTCAGGAGCATAAAATCGTGTTCAGATATTTTTGTTCTCGTAAGTGTGTAGATGTAAATGAACTCGACTGTACATATATGTGGCCTGTAATAGGGGCAATAAATCAAAGCATAGATTCTTCCCTTAAAACTGAATAACATTTTTTAAGCTTCTGAAAATAACGTGTATTAAATGATATTTTGTATAATAATGTTTAGACAAATGAATGAATGAGAATGAGAATGAATGAATGAGAATGAATGAGAATATTTATTTGTCAAAAGTGGGTATACATGCATCGACGCGGTTGGCGCAGTTTGCAGACACCTGCCTACTGAGCTGGCGGTCCCGGGTTCGAATCCCGGCCAGGGCTAATATTTGTTCTTGGGTCATGGATGTTATCTATATATTATGTATATCGTCGTCGGGTACTAGACGGTTAAAAGCATATTACAAGCTTTGCTTAGTTTGGGACTAGGTCGATTTGTGTATGATTGTCCCATAATAATTATTTAGTTATTTATTATACTCCCACACAAAGTCCGACTACTGGTAGTGAGGGCTAACCAGCCATGCCACAGTTCAGGACATGTCTTAAAAAAAAAAAAAAAGCGACTGTCCCTGGCGCGAGATACATTACCTATCTCTTTCTGTACAGTACTGTGAGAGAGTGACGGGTGATATTATGTCGCGCGACAAAAATCGCGAAGCATTGTGCTAAACGGACTGGAGTACTGTATGTAGTTTGATTTGTAATGTTGTCACATTAAAAGTTTATCCAGGAAACCATACTTCAGTTAAATTAACTAATAACTAACATTACTCACCCGCCTGGGAAGAAAAGTAAAAGTAAGTTATACCCATAAAAGCCTAGTCGACAGTGCTCGTCAACGCGTGTCAACATCATGCGGACTCTGACTATCAGTAAGTAATTTATTAATATGTATAGCCATGATTAGACCCCGGACATTTGTCGCGGTGACGTCATAATAGGGTAGTTTGGGGAGTAAACGGACCGGTGTTAATTAATACAATAAATGACATAAATAAATTAATATTTCTTAGTTTATATTACCGATAGGTCAATTGTCAATCGATTTATTTATCGTCGTTGTTATGTCGTTAACTGACTCGCCGTAACAAATCAAATGTTTGGTTTGCATTAAAATACCAAAAAATAATATTGATCAATTAATTCATTTTTTTTTCAGACTTTATTAGAAGTCGATATAAGAATGTTTAATTAAGTTAATTATGTAATTTTAGTCGTAAATTATTTAAATCTATAAACATATAAAAAGACAAAAGCATCTAAAATATTATAGATTTGTGTATTGTTTATAATTGAATTACAAGTGGAGTGTATTACTAAATAAAAAATACAAAAAAATAGTGATTATTATATTTGAAAAACAAAACTGTAAAAATTTATTGGGTTCAAAGCTGTTAGTTATTCCTTATTTATTAACACAGGTCCATGTACTCCCCAAGCTACCCTATTGTCACGTGACTGCGACGAAAATCCGGGGTCTAGCCATGATAGTTAGCCTAACAATAAGTGACGGTCCGGCCGGGGTTAGGGGGCTACAAACAGTTTTCATATGGCAATAAATAATAATGAGCATATATTTGCATTCGACTGAAGGACATTGATTCCATGGTCATGAAAAAAAAAACATATTTGCATTATGAGACGTCAGAAGCTAGGTGTCAAGTATTTGTCATTAACCAAATTCAAAATATTGTTTACCGGAATGCTGCTCAATCCTTTTGTTGTTCCTGCGTAATAAATACTGAATCCTATTGAAGAAACTTGACTTTCGTCACTGTTAATAATTTTGGCTTTATTATGCACAAATTACTTGAAATTTGCGGATTAAGAGGGCGCTGACGCGTTGGCTAGCTCTCTCTCACTGAGCGTAAGCGTGAGCGAGATGGAAGTGCGTGCTCAGAAGCGCGGAAATCATGTTTATTGAGTTGTGTCATAAACGTGTGCATTTTATATTGAAAATAGTTTTACAGTTTTTGAGAACTTATAATTGTGCATCTATTAAGCTAAAAAACATTGTTAAAAACGGAAGGGTTTTGAAGATCCAACCGAAAATATCAAAAAAACGGGTTATGTTTGAGAGATAAAAGTATCGAGAAAATTATTACCAATCGCGTTTTCACGTTGACAAGATTGAAGAAAAACTGTTAAAGTTTCTTATTTTTAAGGGACAGATTTTTAATCACTATATGGATATTGAGCGAGATCAAGAGCAGAGCGAATCAGGGCTCTTAAGTCCTGGTTCCTCTTTGTTTACATCAGTGACATTCACCGACTTTCAACGTCAGTTACCTACCAAAAATTTGTCGTTGCCAGTAAAATAAATTAGTAGTTACTTACCACAAAAAAACCGCAATACGGCGTAGGCTGAAAAATACCCTGTTGCGGTATACGTTTAATAATAAAATACTGAATATCTACGAGTGCTAATTTGCCAGATTAAAGTGTTTAAGGGCAGCCGCAGGCGTTCGGAATTTTCGTTAGATTTCCGTCCAGCAAGGGAGACATCGCCATATGACAGACAAAGACAGAGACACTTTCTGACGTCTTTACGGAAACCGAACGAAAATTCCGAACTTCTGTGGCGGCCCTAACAGTGATATTCAACTGCAAAATACGCGAAAATGTGTGCCAGTGTGATGGAAGTGGTCCGTAGATGTCACCATCGGTAAAGTGTCAATCTTCCTTAAACCCGCTCCAGACCTTCCGATCCGACCCGAAATATCGGAAGAAATTTCCTAACAACTGCACCACACATTATCCGATTTCTTCCGATAAATCGGACAACTGCACTACACTTTATCCGATTGCTTCCGATCGGTCGGATCGGATCGGAAGGTCTGGAGCGGGTTTTATGGTAAGCCGCAAAATGGGACCATTTACAGTCCAACCAAAAAGAGTAGAAATTAATCCCCATTTTCTTATATTGATTAGAAAGGGAGGACACTACAGTATTGCATTGCCACTTTTTAATTTCCACTCTTTTTGATCGGACTGTATATAGGTACTTAATCGCCTGGTGACATCCAAAACTCACTAAAATTTCTGTCATTTGTCTGCAAAACCACGTATCTAGTAAGTATAGCCAGCTAGTTTTTCAACCCACGCCATGTTGCGGACTTTTAGTGGTGGTGCTAATTTATTTTCCTGGCAACGACAAATTTTTGGTAACTGACGTTGAAAGTCAGAGAATGTCACTGATGTAAAAAAAAAGGAAACAGGACGAAATATAGTGGTGGTGCTAATTTATTTTCCTGGCAACGACAAATTTTTGGTAACTGACGTTGAAAGTCAGAGAATGTCACTGATGTAAAAAAAAAGGAAACAGGACGAAATATGCAAATTTCAAGTAATTTTTGCACAATAAAGCCAAAACTATTCACAGTGATGAAATTCAAGTTTATTTCAATAAGATCCAGTATGGTGTGGGTTGGAAAACCCTCTATTGGGCTTTGGGCTATAATATGTATCAACAACTGGTGGACAAAGTTTTTTCTGACCTCGCGCGTGACTCAAACTGTAGCTTAAATTCAATGACGAGATTAAATTTTCTTGAATAGCGAGCTAAAAAAAATATTGGTAAATTTTCGATCCAAGTCAGCGGAGTTTTTTGGAATTCTGTCAAATAATGGAAAATCTCAAAATGTATCCCGACCGATTTTAGTCATTCAAATTTCACTTTGAAGCCCTCCGGTAGACGCACATTTTGACATATAACTTATGCGCGTACCTCTCATATCTGCGAAATTACAGGCAAACGGCACAATTTCATAACTCGGGGCACTACTTACCTACTATTTACAATTTATTTTAATGTAAAAATAAGTACGACGACGTATCATATGTACGCAATACCGTTGAACTGATCTGGATTCAAACTTCCATAAGTTATTAATGAAACAAATAGACATGAATCATGATAATTCATGATTTATTTACAGTTTACTACTGCACGCTACCAGGAGTTCATCAAAACAACAGCGTCACCGAACGCGCCTTCGGCAAACAACGGTTTGGCCGTCATTTCCAATGAGAATTAAATTTATTAAGAGGCCTTATTCCTTTTAAAATTCTGATTGTTTTAGAAATTTTTCTCTACTATCAAACATGTTTCTTAACATATTATTGATGTTACTACCTAGAACAGGGCGCTTGGGATCTATTAGTATATATTTGAAACCTAATACAGTTTTAATATTTCATTGATAATTTTTATTTCAAAAACTACTGGAAGTTTACACAATTCAGGCGGAAAATTAGTTTTTCAACTTATTTTCGACTGCACGCAATGAACGTATGAAATAGCTATGTTACTACCTAGAACTCAGGGAGGATTATTCACTTTAAAAAAGTTGGTTGAAATTATCAATATATTAGTCATAATATAAAAAAAAAGGAATCATCATCATCATCTAATCGAGTCACACCCACTCGCGTGCTTGCCTGTCAGATAGGAAGTTCGGCCCCCGTTTGTACCAGTTCATATGGCTGTGCTGTAAGTAACAAAGTTTGCTTACGCGTTAGCTAAATCGAATCGGGAACAAAAATGTTGAGTGCTCTTCTCTTATCCCATCACCCTCCCCTTTCCGTCATAGAACCACACGTGCCGGTTTGCATCATCACTTCGCGTTGGAAAATATTTCCACATGAACCAAGAAGTTTGGCAGTTCATTAATCTGCCGAATAATTTAAATATGGAATTCTTTGCCGGCTCATGTGTTTCCTCCTTCTTATAACAAACACCTTCAAACGAAGCGTGAAGTAGCATCTCTCAGGCCAACATGGCAGTGCCGACTGACAAGGCACCGTTGATTTCTTGTCAGTTGCCATTGCGACTTGTGTTCCCCTTTTTGCTTACCATCAGGTAAATGGGAGCCATTATGCTGTGCCATTATAAAAAAAACAACTCATATTTATATATAATGTATATCGTCGTCTAGTACAAGCTTTGCTTAGTTTGGGACTACGTCGAATTGTGTAAGATTATCCCTTAATATTTATTTTATTTTTGCCCATTCTTGGATACCTACCTGGGACTGCTAGCTTCGTAAATAAATGCACTATAATGGAGCTAATTTCGATGATATATTGATTAGAATCCATTCGAACTAGAAACACCCCAAGGAAATGATATCGTTGAAAGCTTTTGGTTGCATAAATTAGCCTAGATAGTTGATATGCTATTTTGTAGTTCGATGAGAGATAGGACTAGAACGCAATTAGTCAAAGAGTTATCTGCACTGCCCTGTCCTGTTTATCAGCTTCCATTAGGATTATCTAATTTTCGGACCTACATAGCACAAAATGTTTAATAAACCGATACGGTTGTCTGACTCGTAAATCAAGTACGGCGCAACTCAATTCATACAACTGTCATCGACTTGAAATAGCATTTGCGTGGGCATAAGATCCTGATACGTATACAAAAGATCGACCAATCTCTATGCTAATGATTTGAGGCCTACTGTAGTACTAGTGCCAAACCATTCGTGCTCCGAATATTCCGGGGTATGTTACAGGTCTGATATTTATTTATTTATTTATTAGGTCCGCCGTCCGCCATTTGTACTTTTACTTTAATTAGTACCTATTTTACAGGAAAAATCTTGATAGCGTGATCCAGGATCTTCTTTTGATTAGAATGGACGCGCGGCGTCATGTCAGTCTGGGGCCATCTGTTGGACATGATTTCCTTTGTCCTCTCACCACGCCGAAACGGCTGGACAAATATTAACCAATTTTAGTACCGGGATACTTTGACA
This sequence comes from Apotomis capreana, assembly GCA_947623375.1. NCBI lineage: Eukaryota > Metazoa > Arthropoda > Insecta > Lepidoptera > Tortricidae > Apotomis > Apotomis capreana. The sequence continues at coordinate 17,379,378 of OX392517.1, read as the reverse complement.
TCCAAAGATGGTTATGTGTTAACTGTTGCTTTTTAGGGTTCCGTCCCGAAAAGGTAAAAACGGAACCGTATTACTAAGACTCCACTGTCCTAATCGCCAGTCTATGCGTCTGTCTGACTATCACCAGACTGTATCTGATGAACCATGATAGACAGTTGAAAATTTTCACAGATAATAATATTTCTGTTACCGCTAGATAACAACAAATACAGAAAACATTTATTTATTTTTTATTTATTAATTATACTCGCACTTAGCCGGTTTTTTACTAAACGTAAACTAACAAATGTGTTATCATCGTATTCTGTTTTTCAATAGTGGTTAAGCGACGTTTAAATGTGTTATTTTCTTTAGAAATCGCCGGCCGCGTCACCAGGCGAACATGACATGTTGATGGTTGAATGGAACACGCGAATGATCGTAAACAAACAGATAGGCTGTTTGTTTGTCCGAGCTTTAACACATAAAATATAAAGAGTATTTTGATGTACGCCATTAGGTCACGGTTGTAACAAGTGTAAACTGTACCTCGTGTGTTCATAAGTTTTGAGACGAATTTAAAAAGTTGAGTTTGAAATAAGAACATGACCTCAGCTCGCTTCAAATGTTTCGAATTTTAAATTTGGAACATTGGTATTTGAAAAATAAAAACGATACCTACTGTCAATTTTGTCATTCTTTATCGAGATTTTATGAATGTTTGAAGTTCTGAGAGAGGATGGATGTCTGTCACCTCAGTTTGAATTTGTAATGTAGAATTTATTTCGCTAATGTATGTATGTTTTTCAAATGTTTGTATATCACTGTTATATTTTTTTATAATTTCACAGTGCCTTAGTAATTAAGTTAAATAAATGAAACATTTTGTCGATAGCAAGGATCCACAAACTTTTTTTTCACAGTTCGCAATATTATTGGCGAAATGAATCGGTTGCCTTCTAAACCCAACTCAAATAAAAATAGTCGATGGTTGACACTTGTCAATGTTAAAATTTCCATAGTTGGCACTACCAAAGCGCCGACAAAAATCGCTTCAGACAAATTAAGTGAACTGTCAAATTGTCAAATTAAACAATTATTTTGGAAAAACCACGGTAAAGAATTAAACAGCTGCAGTTAATACAACCTTTAAGGAGCAAGGACTCCAAAAAAAAGTTGTTCAAGAAATTGTTCTTACCAACCCTATTAACCCCCTTTGCACCCTCTGTACCCGCGCCTGGAGTCACCTCACAAAAGGTTACAGTATGCGAAGATAGTTCAAGTGAAGGGACATGACACCTCATCGATACCTCCTACGTATACTGATGCAACTGACATTTTTACGATTTTCGTTTTTTTGCATATTTAGGATCAAAATACTTATATCTACATGCTATAAAATTTTCATGACAAAATTACTGCTAGTTTTCGAAATAAAGTGACGTATACTGATACAACTAACACCGTTTTTTAATTTAGAACATCGTATACTGAGATAAGTCACTTGTACCACTGTACGCAGTACACCTATCAAGTACAAGTGGCAGTTATCTCAGTATGCTTGCTCGTCATCGTTGCGGACGTAAGATGTCCCACTATGCGCGACGGACAGTCGATGCGGCCTACGTCTTTTCTACCTACTACGTATCAAATTAGGCTTACTTTTGGTTATGATACAGTTTTCTCCAATCAGTACCGATGGTTGTTTGGAGTACAATAATAGCCATATGACGCCATTACCTACAGTAAACCAGAGTCACCACTAGGGCTGCCATCCGACCGGGCTACCCCGGATTTGTCCTAGTTTGAAGCCGTCCGGGGGCCGTCCGGGGTTTAATGTCAATAAAAAATAAAGCAATTATTTTTTTATTTTATTAATGAGGGAAATCCAAGTTACGCCAAATGTCCGGGTTTTTAAGTCTTTGTCCGTATTCGGCGAATTTAGAGATGGCAGCTGCTTAGTTGGCACGACAGGCAATTGTAAAGTAAAATACCAAAAAAGATGTCGGTAACTTACGTGTAATTTAAAAAATAATTGGATCAACGAACAAAGAAAGTAAAAATCTAATCATGAGTTTAAATAAAAAAATAAATACGGGAAAAACAAGCCAAGAAAACAAATAATAAACATATAAGACAAAAATTACGTTAAATTTTAGTGTCTGAACGGATTTTTTTTGTAAATAATACATAAATTTTAAGGGACCATCTTACACGAATCGACCCAGTGTCCCAAGCAAATTAAAGCTTGTACTATGGGTACAAGATGACGATAATATATATACATACTTTATAAAGTACATGTAGAGATAACATCCAGGACCAGGAATAAATATTCAAGTTCATCACACACATTTTTGCTGGCGGCTGTTTGAATTTGATTGAAATGTATAATAAAATTTGTACAAGGAGTCGTTTAATTCTACCAAATACGAAGCGCAAGCTTAGTCTATTCGACAATACCGTGATATTTTTAGTCAAAATATTAAGTTGACGCTTGTCACATTTACGAGAATTTGAAAACACCTACTGAAAAACAAACATCCAAACACATTGGCACATAGAGGAAAGAGACTTGAAATAAATAGGAAAAAAAACTCAAACTTAACAAAAAATGCGACTGCTGTATTCGACCTTCAAAAACCTTGTCATCTCCTCGCGGTAATATAAGCATGTTTTATTACAATAAAAACTTAAACTGTATAATTCACAGCATTTGGTTTGGGAATGCTACTTCTTAGGTACTGTTGACATGACTAAATGACAAATTATTTGACTTAATTAAATTAATACTTCAAGATGATGTAGATGAATTCAGGTTTTGGTCTGACAATTCTGATGGACCGGAATTTACTATATATAAATATTAAAACAGTAATAATGGTGATAATACCGCTGTAACAAAGACAAAAACACTATTCCCTAAATGCGGGCTGTGATTTTAATTACCTTTTAAATAAACGTAATTTTAGTGTAAATTTGCTTTATTTATTGTCTTTCAAACGTAACTTGCTTAAATATCCTAAATACCAACCTCTGAACTTACTATATTGGACATAACATACAAAATAACATTAACAGTATACTGGTACAAAACGGAATGATTCAGGCGTATACTGGTACAAGTGACAAATCAGATGAAACTAACCGATCAGATCCATCCAAACACGAGCTATGAGTTTGTTTATATATCTAATAAATGATACATGTCCATAATAGGCATAATAATAATATAATTATCCATATTCATCTAATCATAGTTTACGACGTATACTGGATCAGGTGGTAGTTGTATCAGTATACCAAAAACTTAGAACTAGTAAATTTCACGTATACTGGTATAACTACCTTTTTTACTAAAAGTACAATTAATTTTGAAATAGTAAATATGTAGATTTAAGGAAAATATATTCATTAAAAGTATTTGAAATTTTCATTACATTATTTCAACGTATGAGTTAGTTATGGCACTTCATACCTTTGAACAGCCGTCCTGTAAAATCGTGATTTTGCACTTGTATCAGTTTACGTAGGAGGTATCGTCATGTAACATGAATCTTGAGTAGTCGATCCCGGGCAAGGCACTTTGCTCTACACTCCAGCATACTCGTATACCTATACTTGTATAATCTGTGCCTATACGTTTAATAAGAGTAGTCTAACAGTGTCGGTCCGGCCCAGGGATAGTGGCGCTAGAAACAGCTTTCATATAGCAATAATGAGCATACGTCATATATTTGCATTTTTAAACGTCAGTAGCGATTTGTCAAGAATGTATCATTAACCAAATTGAAAACAACTGGAATGCTGCTCAATCCTTCGTTCTTCTTGCGAAATAAATACTGAATCCTATTGAAAAAAACTTGACTTTCTTCACTGTGGATCGTTTTGGCTTTGTTAAGCAAAAAGTACTTGATATTTGCGGAACATTTAGTCCTGTTTCCTTTTTGTTCACATTTTTGGAGTAGTAGGGCCTTGTGCAGGGTCCGTCCGGATTGTTACTACCGTCTTGCCTACTAACCCACCGCCAAACAGCAATGTTCGCATTGTTGTGTTCCGGTGTGGGGGTAAGATAGCCGGTGAAATTACTAGCATAGAGGCATTCTATCTACGTCCTCCGGGTAGGCAAACACTTGTGACTCCTCTGGTGTTGCTGGTGTTTATGGGTGACGGTAATCGCTTTCCATCAGGCGATACGTTTGCTCGTTTGCCCCCTATGACATAAAAAAAAATAAAAAAAATAAAAATAGTGACATTCACCGACGTTCAACGTCAGTTACCAAAAAATTGACATTACTAGTAAAATAAATTAGTACCTACCACTAAAAATCTACAATATGGCGTTGGCTGAAAAACATCCTGTTGGGCTAAATGGAGATCGATCTTGTATCAACGGTAAGCGGTCAGAGGCTAAAATACAATGCAAATCCAGTTTATATGCACACCTCGGGATACATAACGTGAGAGATACAGTAACTCAAATACACAGGGATGCAAAACATGAAAAATATATACAGCAAAATGATAAACCTAAACAACAGGCGGTCGTATAGCTAAATAGCAATCTGTCCCAGATACCGTTAGGCAGCGAAGTAGACCAACAAACGTTTGAATTAAGTAGGTAGTTTCCCAATGTACACCTTCTTGTTTTTTGGGTCAATCAAGGTTTTTCTGTTGCTTGTTGCCATAGGGATGTCCCCTGGGTTACTCTTTAAAACTACCATTTTTGGCGGCAATATTGAACAAAAATGTTGTAATTGCAGCAGTTATAAGCCCATTCTTATTTAGAAATATCTTGAAAATACCAATAGGTATTATACATTATCAACACTTTTCTAAGAAGTTTAATCACCATTGTATCCTGGGTGACGGGACGGAATGGGTGGATCAAGAAAAAGTTGATCCACCCATTTATCAACCGTAAAGACCTATTAAGACGAGCAGTTTACTTCAATGTTATGACAGGACAGAACATTTTGCATAGTTAAATCCCGTGGGTATCAGACATATTAAAAAACGTATGAAACGGGTTTACTCACGTCGTTTAAGTTGGTAAAAACGGGTCCGTCCGTCCTGTGCGTCTGTCTGTCTGTCCCCAGTACAGTATCATAAACCGTGATAATTTATACACGATGATTTTTAATCGGTGATCAGGTTCCAACTTTTCTAACTCAGTAAATGATGGCGGTGGCGGTCACGTTGAAGTCGAAATTACATGAAAACAAACTTTTATTTTTCTTCGATAATTTTTATTTAAAATATCAATTTTGTCTTAAATTCCTTGTCACCCTACTAATCTGTATCTGTAAGCTTACAACCTTTTTAATAATTTAATGGCAATGACAATTTATGAGTAATAATAATAATAATAATAATATAATAATAATAATTTTTATTTCAAGTAACTTTGACTCATTTTGTTAGTAGGGGAGACCGGGTATGGAAGTCACACGGGTTGGTTGTCACAGCGGCCATAACTGACAACTAAAGGCACGAATCAGTTTACCGACCGGTGTCCAAGGATCGCGAGAGCTAAATCACCCTCCGTACTTTACCTCAGTCGGCTCCGGTATGTTGTGACGGAGCCACATTCGTTTACTTTTTTCCGCCAGTAAAAGTATTTTTTGTGCATCTGTGTTAAATCTCGTAGGTACACTTTTATTTTGCATATTAATATGCTTCTTCGTGTATTGTTCAAGTTGAACGTGTGTATAATCATATTGTTATAAGGTTTTTAGTGGAAACATTCATTTGAATTTATATTGTAAGATTATTTTCTAAAACGTGTTTTGGGGCAGGCTGTCTCAGGTCGACGGGGGCTGGTAGTCACGTGTGACTACCTTATTAGCTGAAAGCGAATTTAGTTTTTGGGTGTTTTTATTAATTATGAATACGTATTTCGTTACTTTCCTGGTCACAGTGACTTACATACATCATTTAAGTTAATATAAGTTACTAGCTGAAAAAAATATATTTTTGAGATTTTTTTATTAATTACGAATATTTCGTTATTTTCCGTTACAGTAACTTACATAAAACATTTTTATCTTCAACAAGAAAAAAGTTCCTTTGATATAAATGTGTGTATTATTGTATATCCCTTTTATTTTACTATGTGATTACGTACCCCAGCACCTGTGACAACCATCCCTGACACGGGGTTAAAAGTCACATTTCTCTTTTTTCATAAAAATAAAAATATTTCCTCCGTACATAATGTTAGTGAAAAAGTATTAATATATTTTTAAACTTAAATAAATACACTATCCATTAAATTATTTTTTATCATCCCCAACTAAAAACAATAGTACTTAAAATGCAAAAGAAATAAAATGTGACTTCCATACCCGGTCTCCCCTAGTACAATTTATCTTATTCTAAGTGTTAGTTTTTACATGAAGCATGCAACAGTGATTTATATAGGGACAGTCGAGTCTGTCCGCTATCATTTTAAGGATGGTGTTGGAGCTGGCCCGCACGCGAGCCACGGCGGCAGCCGCACGCTTGCGCATGGTGGCGCGGAAACAATCTACTCGCGCCTCGGCAAACATGCCGGACGCGCTGCTACGGCGGGGCAGCCCCATCAGCACCCGGAACGCGTCGTTGTATTGCACTCTGAGAGCCCCATATACCTTCTGCGTGTACCGTTCCCACAGACTACAGGTATAAAATGTTGTGCAATATGCCCTGAAAAGCGTTATCTTAGCCTGTGGGGAGCAACGTGCGAATCGTCGTGCTATCATGTTAGCTCGGATAGATAGGGCTCTCCGTTCTCTTTCTATATCAAGGTTGTCCTTGAGATCAGACGTTATTAGATGACCTAGATATTTAACTTGATTCACCCTCACTAGTTCTTCTCCATTCAGCTTTATAGGAGGTACGTTGCCGGGATCCTTTGACCTGACCTCAAAGACCATAAACTGGCTTTTCTTGGCATTGTACACCAGCCCGTGACTAGCCGCATACGCCTCACACGTACTGAGCAGTTTTCGAAGTCCACAGACCGAGGCGCTGAGCAGCACCATGTCATCTGCGTAGCTTAGATTATTTACGCACACTCCATCAACATGGCAACCAACGCGCTGACTACTCAGCGTCTCGATCAGTGCATTCATGTAAAGTGTAGGAGACGTCAACCCACCCTGTCTTACTCCACATTCCAATTTATAATGCTCTGACTGTTGTCCTGCCCACCTAACACTGTTGACCTGGCCTCCATACCAATACTTAAATATGTTTATTAAAGCTGTAGGTAATTTTAGTTTTGTAAGCTTATCCCATAGTACATCGTAGGAGACCAGGTCAAAAGCCCTAGATAAATCTAAAAAGCACGCATAAACAGGCGTGTTTCGTTCTGTGTAGTATCTAACAGTGTGCTTGAGACCCAGAATTGCGCTTTCAGTCGATACCCCCGATCGAAAACCAAATTGGTTATCGTGCAATTTGAGTTGACTTTTTAGCTATGTATCAAGCACCCTGTCAAAAACTTTCGCCACTATGGTCGCTAAAGATATCGGCCGATAGTTTGTTTTGTCCGAGGGACTTCCCGTTTTATTCTTGATTATTGGGACCACTATAGTTCTCATTAAATCCTTGGGGAGATAGGAATGACTAAGGCATACATTGAATAGTAAAGCTAGAACTCTCGCTATATGAGGTCCAGCATACTGAATATGTTCTATGCTTAACCCGTCATGGCCTGGTGATTTGCCCCTTGATATAGAAAGAATCGCCTTCTGAACTTCTTTGGCAGAAAAACATAAACCCACTCTTTCCCGTAATACATCCACATAAGGCATATCTCGCTGTGAAGGTCCCAGCTGTGATTTTACGTAGAATTGTTCTCTAAACATATCCGCAATACATTTTGGATCATGGTGACCTTCAACATTCACCGGCAGGCCAGGTCGATCATTGAGTTTATTTGTGCTTTTCCAAAAGCCGCGGAAGTCGTTATTATCATGTTTTGAAGCAATCAAATCCATTTTAATTTGTGTCTGATGGTCTTGACACCATTTTAATTTGGATTTAAATATTTTCCTAGTTTCACGCATGTTATCGAAACTGGGACCAGAGTCCGGTTTCCCATATACTAACCATAATTTAAAAGCCTCCCTAGCCTCCCGGTGCGCTTGTTCTACATATCTGTTCCATCCTATTATAATTCCATTATTTTTAGGTTTGGTATTTACATTTTTGCTTATTATAGCAGCTTCGCTGAGACTACCTACAATTTGAAAATATAATGTGTCAATAATATTCTTATGGCTGACATCATCACAAAAATGATCACAGCATTTTTCAAGACACGGAGGAAAATCAATTACCCTCAATGTGCGATTACACTCATCGTTATAAACAGTCGATTGCTCTTTAGTTCGTTCGCCCCATTTAACATTATTTTGTAATGATGTTGGTATATGCAATTTTGCAGGTAGTATATTGAAGTTACATTCTAATATTATTGGGAAATGATCCGACCATAGAGTACCATATTGCACTTTTACATTTAGAATAGAACTATTTGCCGATTGAGTTGCAATGCAATGATCCAGCCACCTCTTCGAGCCGTGTGCATCACTCACAAAAGTAAACGTATCGCTCGACAAGCCAAGTCTTTTAGTGTCAACACAAATCCATTTTTGATCATGACAAAAACTACACAGTTCTCTGTAAAAAAGTTTATTCGGGTGCGCATTGAAATCGCCCATAACATATACGGATTCTACACTAAATTCGTCTACAATAGCACTCACCGACCCGAGGCAGTCCGTAAATTCCGTTAGGTTGTCTGATGAGTCCGTCGGCATATATATGCTCACCACTACAAAAGGTCTATCCTGAGTAACAAATTTCACCGCACATACCCGGGGGTTGTCGCAATGTGCCACTGACACATTCTGAAACACTGAACTTCGCCATAAAATTCCTACACCTCCGTATGGTCTCCCACGCAGCATGCCCGCACTTGTGTCAACTGCAGATGTTCCCGTCGAGCTGAAGTTTCCGTCTATGGTACTCAAAAAGTTTACCTCATTTGGCAGTAACCATGTTTCTTGTAACGAAATAATGTCTGATATGCGGCACAACTCTCTTACATCATCTACTGATCGCTTAACATTTTTACAATTGAAGCTTACTATCTTATATGTATTATTCATTTAATGGAGTTTGCGGACCGTTTACAAATAAATCACTGTTCGGGGTCTTGTGCTTAAAATGGACAAAGCGTCTGAATATAATTCCTGCCGGCCATAGATTTTCATTCAGAAACAATGACACTTTATCTTCCGAAACAAAAAACTTGAATGCATTATGCTCCTTGCCATATTTAATATGAATCTTTTCTAAAATAACTTTTTCGTTCGTTTTACTGTATATGTAACTGACAATATCACGTTCCAAAGTATCTTTATGCACGTTAGAAATAAAGATGGGACACTTCTTATCCGCCGCTTTAAATTTTTCCTCCTCATCGCGTGCTGTCCCCCTTTTTCCTGTGTATCTGTACTTACTACTCCTCGATTTTCGATTTGTTACGACAGTAAAGCCGTCATCATCATTATTTTGCTCGTGAGGGTAGTCCGTCATCTCCCGTACGTCGCTGCGAGATTCGCTTCTTTGTTTGTTATTGCTAACGGCTGGTACTGACTGCGCCTGGCTGTGAGTCATCGCCTGCGGGCCGTTACGAGAGATTATTTTATCACTATGAATATCGCCTGCCGTGAGCGTTTGTTTACTTTGGGGCATTTCGCGGATGCACTTATTATGTTTATCGGAAGTAGACGGCTCGGTTAACGATTGAGATGTATTAGACATATTTGATTCACCTTGCATTTCCATATAATGAGACATTCCAATGGGTCCACTATCCATCTGAGGCATCCAAGCTCCCCGCTTCGTATTTACCTTATTAAATAAGGGCGTTTGAGGTATTGAAGCATGTTTCATATTTTGAAAATCCATACGTAATTGTTCTAACTGACTCACAGTAGCGTATGCTGCCTTCACTTCCTTCATTTCATTTTGTAACAGAGTTAAATCTTTTAATAATTTGGTGCAGTCTAGGTGATCGAAGGTCACTGGAGGCAGTTTTTCAAGTTGACGTGCTACAAACACCGGTATAGTATCAGGCTCGGTCGTTTTCATCAGCTTTACAATGTCATCCAGATCTCTTCGTTCTTTCCCTTTGTTTTTTCGGAGAATGTTTCGCTGCTCGGTTGATAACGATTCAAATATCAATAACTTTGATCTTTTTATTTCGTCACTCGTAAATGCCGTGGAACAAATACGAATTAAAGTGTTGTCGTCAATCAATGAAAGTTTGTTTTGAATGTAAGCTAACATTTCGTCGATTATAATATTACACGAATTACATTTAAGAACGTTCGATATTGCACCGGTGCGCGCGAGGCGCGGGACGGGACGGTACTGAGTAATAACTTGTCATTGTCATTGTCATTGCCTATACAAAGTCGTAGGAAATTTCGTAAAATTTCCCGCCAAAGCGATGGCACTTGACGTAGGTATCGTACTTTTAATAAATTTATGTAGGATGACCGTGTATCTAGTGGTTGTTAGGTTTAATTATCTTTCACCTTTTAATTAAATAAACAGTGAGGTAATTGCATGAGACCTCGCCTATTAGGTTTAATTTTAGCTGGATATTAATATTTTTCTACTCCTGATCACCGATTAAAAATCATCGTGTATATATAAATTTTCACCGATGATATATTTCTGTTGCCGCTATAACAACGAATACCTACTAAAAAAGAATAAAATAAATATTTAAGTCGGGCATAAAAGAAACACGATGTTTTGCCAATTTCTTTATTTGATGGTACCCACGCACTTGGCCGGCCGGCCATTTCATTTATTTATTTTCATAACGGAAAAAGCCGAAAGAACCAATAAGTAAATTAATGGGCTTAATTCGATGTAACATTGAGAAATAGCTTTACACGAGATATATCGGCGACATTTGATTGGTAAACCTAGTTTAACGGATACTTTAAATAGATCACATCGACAAAGTGTTATATTTCAGCAATATCTTACCCAAGTAGCACAACTGGGTCTAAATAGCTCGTATATCATATCTAATTAGATGCTTAAGTGAAATTTACCACCATGACTAAGTGCTATATAGGTGGCAAGAACCCTTATGCCACCAGTATAGAACCAAAAGCAGAAAAATTGCAGCCTATTTTTGGTGCTAAATAGAATCCATAAGAGATCTCACAATTACCTTAAGTGGTAATTAGAACTATGGGTGAAAGTTATGCGCAGTGAACGAATGAAACCATTTCAGTTCGGTCAATGAGTGATAAATGAGTCGCCAAAATTATCTTTGAGTGGCGAGGCAACTGTCAAATTGTGTTTTATTAAAAGTAATACGTGATCTGCCATATTCATTTTGGATTTATATGTCTGTTTGATTGTGATTAAAACTTTACGTTATACAAGCATTGAAATAAGCGCGAAATGTTTGCGAATTTTTTTTTACTGTGAAACTATAGTATGTTTTCTTTGTAAATTTCGACGCGCCCTTCATTTGATCAGGAATATTAAAAAAGAGAGTGCTAAATTAAATAAGGAATAGATACTGATAAGAAATAAAACTGTTAAAAACGTGACCTAATGATTGTAGGTTACGTACAATGTTAAAGTAACATCATCACAACCACAGGTCACAACTATCAAAAGTCTGTGATTATGCGTGAGTGTGATAAAATTCTGGTTAAAATAATCAATTTTCATAGGCTTCCATTTGTAAACATGGCGAAACAAAAAAGATCCTACAGTGTTTATTTTCACTTATTTGTTCCTTATTTGGAACTATCAAGTCTAATAATCACTTATTTGTATCTTGCGAGTAGCAAAGCAGTGAATGATATTACCAATAGTAATTATTTGCTCTTTTGTAGACTATTAAACAAGCAAGACTATTAAATATATTTTGACAAGGCGCAAATAGGAACTATAATAGAACTTTTAGTTCGTTAGTGGTTTGAAATAAGTGAAAATAACTGCTTTTGGTTCCAAGAACCTCCTACTGAGACCTATTTATGCGTTGGAGTTGCAATAAGGTACTTCTTAGGCCTTAAAGTTGCAATATTTTTTGGTTCCAAAAGAGCCGTAAAATTATCCCTTTAGCCACTATTGGTGATATAATTCGCTATTGTACTAGTCATTTGGAACTTTTAGTTCCAAATAAGGGTATGTTCCCACTTATATGTAAAAGTTGCTTATAAGTGATTTTAAGGCCTTATATAGCACTATGCTTCTTATTGAGTGACAATTTGAACCTGCATGCAACTTTAAGTAGCAAAATCGACTTTATCCCACCATAAGTAATAAAGTAGAAACAAAAAACGCTCCTATGCAACTACAAGTGATAGGATGAACTCATATACAGTTTTGAGCTGTGTTTAAAGCTATAAGTTGTATCAAACACTGTTAAACCACTCATTTAGAACTTAAAGCTATAAGCTGAAAAATTCACTAATGTGCTGCTTGGGTATTTTCGATATCGAATTTGATCGCTCTGCTTTGTGTAAACAACATTTCCACCTGGCATATTCCAAATTTCAACTTTTATCCGTAAATTTTTTCATGCCCAGTGAATATACGTAGCGTCAAAACGAAAAGAGCTCTCAGAAAATAATACTCTGTAGATAATCTAAACGAAATCGCTCGTGAATGATGAATTTGAATTTAATTGGAAAATAAGTAACTACATACTAAGTGAATAAAAAAAGAACATTTATTTTAGACAAATTAATCCATCTATTGTTAGTATTACAAAAATAACTTAAATAACTATGTTAGTGCCTAAACTAATGTGTTGAGAGGTCCAACGCCTGATTAGGGCACTGTCCCACGACAGTCAGGAGACTGTGGCGGCCGTCGCCAAATGAATACTAACCTGCAACAAATGTTTTTCCTACTAAAATACACAGTTGCTGAAGGCATCGCGTAAGAAAGCATTAAAAATTATCATCATCATACCAGCCGAAACACATTCACCGCTGGAAATATACGTGCGTCCTAAACACTATTGACGTAACATTTATTTGCCATAATGCTCTTGTGACTTAAACGCTCTGTAGCCTAATAAGGTGTAAACCACACAGAAAAGACTTAGGGCGGTTGCAGACGCGGCGACCCTTTGATGAAATTTCGTTCAAAAATTATAGTAAAACGGCGAACGGGGCGAAGACGCTTCCCAGTAGCGCTCTATTTAAACGATATAGTATGAAAATTAATGGGGCGGGTGACGCGTCGTTGCCCTACGTCTTTTCTGTGTAGCTTGCGCCTAAGATTCTCCACGACGACCCGTCATATGACGCCCTCATTCAACACCATCCTGACAAGATCGTTGGTCCACCTTGTTGAAGCATCAAACAATATATTTTGATAAAAGAACAAACATAGAGCGAGAGCAAGACATATTGTTTCTGCTCCACTGACAAATCGAATACAATCTTACGAAATCAAAGGAAATTCGATATTCAGTATCGTGTAAATACTAATCCGTCATATGACGTCCTCATTCAACAGCATTCCGTAATCCTGACAAGATCGTTGGTCCACCTTGTTGAAGCATCAAACAATATAAATAATGCCACAAAGGTAAATTAAGAAAGAAAAATTGAATGCGATCCACTACAATCTAAGCAGGATTTGAACCTGCGAGGCTGCGACCTCGACGTTTCCGGCGTATTGCTCTTCCAACTGAGCTATTAGATCGCTACGTCAATCACACCAAATCTTTCATTCCATAATTCATACGCTACTGGAACGCCCTCTGCGTCATGTGTTTGAAATGCTTATGCGCATTAGCCATATCCTAGGATGTGCGCGTTACACGCACGATCCCCTGTCCCCATTGCTTTACAGCAAGTGTGAGACTGCGAGAGAGATGGCGTTGTTCTTAATATTTTTATGGAATCTTTTTATCGATTCAATTTTTTATGTGGAAATACCTACCACATTTTTATTTTTATAAATAATGACACAAAGGTAAATTAAACGAAACGTAGAGGTCGCAGGTTCAAATCCTGCTTAGATTGTAGTGGATCGCATTCAATTTTTCTTTCTTAATTTACCTTTGTTATTATTTATAAAAATAAAAATGTGGTATTTCCACATAAAAAATAGAATCGATAAAAAGATTCCATAAAAACATCAAACAATATATTTTGATAAAATAATAAACATAGAGCGAGATCAAGACATTGTTTTTCTGCTCCACTGACAAATCGAATAACATCTTACGAAATCAAAGGAAATTTGATATTTAGTATCGTGTAAATAATCTGCCAGGGATAGCCTCAAATGAATATCGAATGATTTTTGTACCCCCGATGAAAAAAGAGGGGTCCGGTCTGTGGCATTGTCGCGCCCAATCGCGTGAACCGATTTTAGTGCCGATTTTTTTTTAATCGAAAACCTTGGTTGTCGAGATGGTGGTTAAGATATTCAGCTTATTAAGATCTCGCCCAGTTTTATAGCTAAGAATTACAAATGTTCCAAATTTTGTAGTTATATTCAGCTTACAGTTAACACTTCCCATATCTGTACGCTGTACGTGTCATTTGTATGCTGATGACCTACACATATCTTTCAAGCCAGATGATACGGAAGGAGCTATCTCCAAACTAAATCAAGATCTGAGCCGAGTAGCACGGTGGTCAGAACAAAGTGGCCTTGTTCTTAACCCTTTAAAATCGAAATTTCTTGTGATGGGTACAAAGCAGGGTGTCGCTAAGGTAATGACCCGTAGCCCCCAGGTTTCTATAGATGATGAACCCTTAGAATGTGTGTCTGAAGCTAGAAATCTGGGTGTTATCATGGATAGTACTCTCCATTTTGAGAAACATGTGCTTGAAACTGTACGCAATTGTTTTTATCGGCTAAAAGTTCTATACAGGGTCCGAAATTATCTTTCTGTAGACATACGAATAAAACTTTGCGACTCTCTAATTCTCTCGAAGCTTAATTACGCTGATACGGTGTTTGGCCCATGTTTGCTTTCTCGTTCTAAAAAGTTGATTCAGCGCTTACAAAATGCATGCGCAAGATTCTGTTATCCCATTCCACCTCGAGCACACGTTACTCCCTTTTATAACAAAGGTAAGCTTCTCAAGATGGAGGCCCGCCGTACTATGCATTTAGCCACGCTCCTTTTCGGAATTATTAATTTTAAAGAGCCCTCGTACCTTTTTCACATCAAGCTTCGTTTCACCAAGCCAAAACCTAGACGTGCCCTCGCCTTATCTGTCCTCGACACGGAAGCGCTTCCTTTCGTGGCAGTTTTAGTTACTCTGCCA
This sequence comes from Apotomis capreana, assembly GCA_947623375.1. Lineage (NCBI taxonomy): Eukaryota > Metazoa > Arthropoda > Insecta > Lepidoptera > Tortricidae > Apotomis > Apotomis capreana. The sequence goes on along the minus strand of OX392517.1, from coordinate 17,364,061 downwards.
CGAAATGCTGGAACAATATCCCACCTCCAATCCAAAATGCTTCTTCTATATTTATTTTCAAAAAACGTTTAAAATTATATTTGTTAGACCAGCAGGTTGGTCCAGCGCAGTAAGCCTTTCGTGTTCGAGGTCGGATTATATTATATTCTGTCAGTTTGATTTTGTAAAGTTTAAATGTGTTAGTTTTCGTCACGGTTTTGTGAGATAAACATGCCTACTTATAGTACTTTATATAAATGTATTACAATCAGTTTGTTCACTCTATTTTTGGTTCCATGGGAATATGAGTGTATAACGTGCAGTCCTGTTCCGCTCAACTTGTGGATCCACATAATACCAGCCGTCAAGTCACCCCCGTGGTTTGACAATGTGCTGAGTGGACTCCTTTTTCGCACAATACTTATAATTTTTATGTTATAATATGTAATACCTACTAATTGCGGCGAAATAAATTTTCTTTCTTTCTTTCTTTCTTTCTTATCTGTCATTAAATGACGATCTCATAAAGACTGTGTCGGAGGTGCTTTAAATTTTTATTTAGCTTAATAAACATTAGTTATTATCGATCTGGATTGATTCAAATTCAATCACAGCCCGACGTGTGGCCATAACTCATTTGTCACCAAATAAAACAAACAAATAATTATGTGGGTGTGTCTATCGATCGCCGATTAATAATGGTACGTGGCACTTTTTTACGGTTCCGTACCCAAAGCTATACCTAAAATAAGTATGTTTTGTATTGGCAACATCTTTCTAAAGTTGATAATTCTTTTCAAGTGGCTCTCCTCTGGAACGGTCTTCCTCTCTCAACTTAACAAGCAGTAAGTTAGCGTTCAAAAAGTCCGTGTGCACCTTTTTACCTGGCAGAAATGAAGTCTCCTAGTCTATGAATAGCAAAAAATTATGTATAAGAATTATAATTATGTTTTGTTACTTATGTGTCAGTTGCACCGCCTACAATTTTTCTTCTTTGCCCTAAGGTTCACTGGTAGAGAATGCCTCATGGCATTAAGCCCGCCTTTTGTACTATAAATTTTCTTTTGTGCAATAGTCTAAATAAATAATGGACTCCTAAATCGACCAAAACTGACTATTCCTTAGCAGCACTGCGGGGAGAACAGCCCGGTCACCCGTACTCTGTTCCGCAGCTTCTTCTTGTTTAGGCGCTCCGCTTCGTACGGCCCCTTGTTTTGTCACGGCGGGCGAAAGTTGCCCTCCCTTCGCGCCTCCAGCTTTACAAAAACACTCTAGGGTGCTCTGTGTCGGCACGCGTCCTAACCAGCGAGAGCCCTCTAGATTCGGAATTTCGCAGCCTAATATATTGTACACATACTGGTAACATAACATTTCAAAACTTCTACAATCCGCTATCCAAATATAGTAAACACTCACTATAATAACCATCCTATACAACATAATCAAGAATTCAAAACTACCGGACCGATTGTAAGGTGCATTACTTACTATACATTTTATAGTGATTTTTTTTAATACGTCCGAAAGTTCATATAGAACTTGTCTTGTAAACATGACCCCACAAAGCCATTTTCTTATAAGTGTAGAGAAGCTCACTGTAGGGAAATGGAAGTAAGTTACAAAAAAACGGATTTGTTTGCGTTTATTTTGTTACTTGCTTCCATTTGTCCCAAAGTGAGCTACCTACTATACCGGAGTAAAACAATGGCTTTGTAAAGTCATGTTTACAAGATTAACTCACAAGTGGAATGTGGAATTCGGACAGTTTAAAAAATTTCAACTATAACTGTGTAGGTTTTAGTTCTTTACTCGTACACGAGTTTTTCATAAAAACAACACGTTTCGATTTGATGTTTTTTATGAGTTAGAGTGCTTTATTACCAATCGTAATCAGAGCCCTACTGCAGCGAATAATATAACATTTACTACTATCGGCGCAATAAAATACTTGAACAAGCAATTGAATGCTGGTTCTCATCAAAGAGAATAGACCTAGCACGGAAAAGGCTTTAAGGATACTAATTTCACATGGAAAGAGCACCGTCAAACTCACTGCGCAGTATAAATGAAGAATGCACTGGGCAATAAGTTTAACATCGCTCTTTTTACTTGAATCTTCAACGAGTGCGCTGCGACATATTGTACCGCGGCGAAGTAACTGCGCGCTCGCCTCGCTCGGCTTTCAACTCGAGAGCAAATCGCCAGTGCGCTAAGACTCTTATGGTGCCACGACTTAGCACACCAGTGGCGCGGCGAGCGGTTGTCAGTGTAATTATACAAGAGATCCGAGTAGGGATGTTACGGAGGTGGTTTTATCGGAACCGAAGCCGAAACCGGAGTTTTTAAATTTGTTTTAACGAAACCGAAAGCGAATCCGAAACCGAAGGCGAATCCAAAACCGAAACCGAAACCGAAAGCGAAACCGGAGCCGGAGGTAAAACACTTTGAAAAAACACACTGCAGGCCGTGACGTGAACTCGTGAACTAAAACAATAAACGAATGAGTAAACAATCGTCGTAAAACACGTGGGGTAATTCCCGCCCAACTAGCAAAAATATGTTGTGCAAGTGTTCTACAAACGTTTTTGATAAAACTTAATGATATGCAATTTAAGGTATATAAACGTTTATAAAATGTGATTTTGGCGCAGTTTTTAAGACAAAATAGTCGTACAGTGATCACACAATGGTCATAAGCAAACACATTTAGTCACACGGCTGTCATAATGCTGTCATTATGTATATCGTCGTCTAGTACCCATAGTACAAGCTTTGCTTAGTTTGGGACTAGGTCGATTTGTGTATGATTGTCCCTTAATATTTATATTTATAAAATAGATATTAAACAACTATTTCGTCAGAAAAGTATCGTAAGTTCTCGCTTCCTAAGAGCAATTGGTTGTAGAGTTATCATAACGAAGACGTTTGTATGACAAATAAGTCTGTTAAATGCAACAGCGAAGCGGTTTTAATTATAACAACATGCAACGTTTAACGTTTGTGAGTGATATTATTATCGTGCAAATAATTTCTGAAAGCAGTATGTATTACACTTTAATATATTTACTTTACCGTTTTAAGTAACAGACTCGACATCAGATCTACAAGTGTGAATGAAATGCGAACATTACTTTATCGATCAATTTGCAAGGTTATTGAGTACCTATATTTTAAAAGCCCCCTTTAAATATTGTTGATTTCATTATATTTTAGTAAATTAAAATAATTTAGGTTTTAGTCTCTGTGTAAATATGACTTGTTAAAACTTATTGTACTTAAAAACGCTGCCTTATGACTTAGAATAACACTTTGCCGACGCCATCACTACCTAGTTAGGGTTCCCTACTGCTGGGGCCTAAACCTTGTGGGACGCAGTCATGTACTTGTGATAGTACTTGAATAATAGTAATAAGACATTTTGACTTTGACGCTGCCATATTAATTACCTCTGTGGTGACATAATTTATTATTCATTATTATAAATTTTAGTTGCTGAAAAAATTTGTTTTTTATTTTCAAACACGTAATTCGTATTTTTTTGTAGATCGTAAGATACAAATATGGCCTTTTTGGATGTGGACACTTTTCTTAAGAAAGGTGATTTCTAATTGCTGTCACACCGATTTTCTATAAAAAAAATATCTACGGAACCTTCCCTCTCTGGCATGTTTATTTCTCTGGGCTGTTTTGCACATATACCAGGTGAAACTGACTGAACTGATGCTGGTATGTGTGTACTAGGAAGTAAAGAAGAATAATTGTGACGAACTTTTCGTCTATAGGTACCGCTCCTTTTGTATTGCTTCCATTTTTTTCAATTTAATTTCAACATTTTGCGATTTAACTATAAGTCACTGTCCGAGTTGAAGATGTTCAGAAACATTCAAGTCGTAAGATCTATCTTTTTATCATAAGACGGCTGTGTATATGACTGTCATATGTCATTTTTACAGCATTAAAGTTGTAAAAAGTTAAAATTATGATTAGTCGTACAGTAGTCACTCTAAAAGCTTTTATATGAACAATCTGCTGTAAAATGTCATATTAATGTTGTAAAACCGGGGAAATGTCACAGCTAAAACTTTTGTACGACAAAGATTAAAATTGCTGTAGTACTATGTCATACAAACGTGTGTACAACTGTGTTTTATGAACAAATTGCTTTTAAACTAAAATGCTGTATAAATGACAGTTACATAACGTCACGTTTTAAAACTTGCTTATTTACGACGTATCTAATACGATGAAATAGTCATATAATGTTGAGATTTTATAACCATTTTGTTAGTTGGGCGGGGAGACAAGTCAAAACCTGTTTGTACTCCTAAGGCACACGCCGCGTGCCGCCGCTGCTGACTTTCGGCTCCGTTAAAACCTCCGCTTAAAATTAGACGAAACCGAAGCCGAAGCCGAAGGTGTGAATTCAGCCGAAAGTTTCGGTATATCGGAGCCGAAGCCGAACCTCCGTAACATCCCTAGATCCTAGCGTGGCAGACATACGAGTGCACCGCTGCCGCTGCAGCCAAACCCGTGGCGTCTCCGTTAAGATCTCTGTAAACGGTCTTGCGCTACCAGCATTCCAAGGCTTTATATTTTGAGATATTCGTTTTGGGCGTTGTTAGGAATGAATGTCGAAGGACGAAGAGCGATAGGTAGGCCAAAAAAGCGATGGATGGATTGTGTGAGACAGGACATGAGAAAGAAAGGAGTAAGCGCTGAAATGACCAATAATACAGATGAATGGAAGAAGAAAACATGTTGTGCCGACCCTGCATAAGTGGGATAAGGACAGGGAGATAATGACGATGATGAGTTTGGGCGTTCATATTTCAGGCTAGAATTCTTAAAATTCCTATCTACCTACTAATGTAGGTATATTTATGAAGTACACTTTCACATCACGTATACGTCTTCTATTAACAAAATAATATCAAATAAATATTCTACATAGTTGTAATTACTCGTTACAATTACAAAGTTATGATGAAGTAATTTGTTTAGAGGATATTTCAGGCAGACGTGGTACCAACGGTTGGAGTTTGTGTATGTGATAGAGACAGGGAAAATATTAAATGGAACTAATGAATTGAAAACATGGTTGAATCATTTGGCCCGTGATCGTCAAATGCAAAAAAAAATAAAAATATCACAAAAACTAATCGGAATATCGGGTAATATCAGAGCGGGCTCCTTTTTCGCACAAAGACTGAGCCTCGCCATTCAAAGCAGAAATGCGGCGAGCGTGCTGGGACGATGCCTCAGACGGCCTCAGTACTGGGGGATTCCTTTTAATTAAGTTTTATTATGTATAGTTTTAATTTATTTTACATTGAAATTATTGAAAACATTCCTGACATATATACCTACTGGTTTAAACTTATACAATTTCCACACATTGTCACAATGGGACCCGTCGCGCATGAATGGGACTTACTTAATCTCCTCTACGTTACCATGGTAGCGAAATGAATGAATAACCTTTTGAATGAATTTTTAACTTTAGCACATATACTTGTCAATATATCAAATTTTAGTTAGGTATTAATTATTAGAATGTTTATAAACTGCCTTGACATTTAATTTGAAAACCTAACCTATTATTATTTTCGACTTTATGACTACTGTCAATTATTTTTCTTTAATTTAAGGTTATGTAGTGTGTAAATTAATACTGTGTAATTTTTATAATGTGATTTTAAAATTCAAGCACAATGTAAATTGTTCATGAATAAATGAGAATAGTTTTTAATTGCCGACTGTACGTTTTAGTATAGTTCTTGTTAAGACAAATCGAATGAGCCAAACTCTATGGAATTAAGCTGTTTTATGATAGAGTTCATATGACCACCACAATCAATCAGTCTGGTCCAGTCAGCTCTGGGTCACAAAACATTGCATTATCATCTGATTTAAATGAGATTAAGTATACATTAAATATAGGTCATAAATAAAACATAAAAAATAACAAATGTATGGGATTAAAACTAAAAATTATTCTAATATTAAAATATATTAATAAAACTAAGACCTCTAGGTAGGGTGCGGTGCCCATGACGCAGGCAGCATTCCCACGCTGCGCTGTATGGCTATGGAAAGCCTTTGCGCGAGAAAACTGCCCGCGCGTGGGTCCCCTGTTGCCTCCCACAGAATAAATGATGTGATACGATGAATAAAGTCGAGGAATGGATAAAGGTCAGGCATTAATTAATATTCATACAAAAAAGGTCAAAAGGATGATGCAAAAATAACAAGTTGTTGTATTTCCGTTGCTCCCTTAGTTTTACCTTTATTTAATTTATCATTGTTGACTTCTTAAAGCCTGAAGTGGCGGCCTTTCTCGACCTAAAATGCTACTTTGTTCAATGTTAACCGTTCTTTTGCAAAAATAAAATAACGTACCTAATTCAAGAGTTTATTGACTGTAAATATACTACTATATGAAGAAACAACTGTTTTAATTTGTTGTCCTATTGAGTAATAAAAAAAAGGAAAAATAGTAGTATTAAAATCAGAAACCTTTCATCTGGGGTGGGGTTCCGGACCAAATTAATCATTTTAAACGCCAAGCGGTGAAGTGTAGTGCTTCACAGTGAAGTGCTCCAAAATAAACGAAGATTGAAAAATACTAGTAAAAGTTTGAATTAATGTTGATCATTTAAATTTAGAAGACATTTGCCGACGTTGGCGTCAGCGGAGCAATTTTCTGTTGCCCTTTATTTGCCGTATTTTTTGTTGCTGTAGCCACAGCCGACTGTGGTGTCCAAAATGTTGTCTTTATACATAGAAAACTGTCGAGAGTCTCAGACATAATATAATACATACGAAACGGGCTTACTGGATTGTGACTATAATTAACAATAATATTCATTAATTATTACAACATTGGAAAATATTACGTTATTATTTAATAAAGCGTAACTGTTGCAACCAATATGATAATAAGATGAAATGTAGTAAGTGTTTTTTTTAACCCACGTCAAAAAAAGGTTACAATAAGTTTAACATGTGTAGCTTTGGCATTGTAGCTCCCAAACAGATTCGATGGACTGATTCGAAAGCGGTTTATTGAATCGAAAGCTTTGACTGTCGAGATGGTTCTTAGCTATATTTGGAAAAAATACCTGCAACCGTCTCTAAGATATTGAAATGAAGCTTTGATTGGAACAAGTGACAGGATCTCAGCCAATATTGGGCCTAAGAATTCCACATGTTGTTGTTATGTTCAGGTTTAATTTATTAGCATTTCTTTCCCACTCATTAAATGAAGGCTGATGACTACCTACTAGTATCAAGGGTATTATTAATTTTGAATTTAGGCTATAATAAATATTATCTCCTAGCAAACCTTACTCAAGTTTGGTTCAATAGCTTTAATTTGAACCCTTAAATGCATGATGATGTATTTACACGTTACTGGAATGACACGGTGTCACTGCACAACTCTATGTGGTTTAAATTTAATTGCCAAAAAAAATGAAATTAGTACGAGTGTGAACAACTAAGGCATCGTATTATTATTTGAATACGCTTAACAATTACTAACTTACCCATATTAACCGGATTCACACGTTTTTCACAGGTATCATTTCAAACTTGCCGATGTAAGCGACCAGGATAACAGAAATCACGTAGTGGTCTTGGGCGGGCGGACCGTATACTAACAATTACTGAGAGAACCTCAGCGTAGATAGCGCAACGTTCGATCAAACGTTACTGCGCCGCATATAACGCGCGTTTTGTATCCAAAGCCACGATGTAATTCTCTAATAAAAGCTGCAATGGAACGCAAGAATTGGAAGTACGAGTATGGTTGTGTTTTGGTAAGAGTATTAGTTTCAACTTATGTTGATCTTCAAATAGGTAAATGGGTTGTTAAAGTTTATTGCCTGTTGTCTCACTGTTTTAAACGTTTATATATATGTAGAACAACTATACGTCACGTTCTAATATATTAATTTCGCAACAATAATTTCTAAGCCTGATTTATTTGGTTTCATTTAGACCATTCGTTTGCTTTTATTGCGTAAAGTGCAAAAAACTAAATACAACCAAAAACAGATTTATCTCATGTCATTCCCTTTTCTGGTTACGTACTTTATTCGTTTTAATATAATCATTAGCTATATAATTTAGAGTAAAATTTTAACCGCTACCGAGTCAATTACATCAAAACTTTGTGATCTATCACAAAGTTTTGATATTTTCCAATATAGAATTCCAACTAGCACGGTACTGCGAAAGGCGCTTCTATCACTTGCAAAGACGTAACATTTTTCTTCGTAGCTAAAGGACAACTTTATCTCGATCGCTAATAAAAACTTTGTAAAGTTATATTGGCGCTGAAGCTAAAGGTTGCATGGGAATTATCTCCTGCATAGGGCTGCCATCTCTAAATTCGGACCCGGACAAAGACTTAAGAAAACCCGGACATTTGACGTAAATCGCATTTTTTCCCCGGACGTGTCCGGCTTTATTTTTCATTCACATAAAAAATGTCGGATGGCCCCCGGACGATCTCAAAATGGGACAAATCCGAGGAAACCCGGACGGACGGCAGCCTGTATCAAGTCAAGGATTTCGTAATCTTCATCATATCAGCCGATAAACGTCCACTGCTGGACAAAGGCTTATCCCAAAGTTCTCCACAAAGATCGGTCTTGCGCCGCCCTCATCCAATTTCTGCCCGCGATCCTAGTCAGGTCGTCAGTCCAAATTGTCGAGGGTCTCCCCACGCTGCGTCTTTCGGTCCGCGGATGCAACTCAAGAAACTTTCTGCCCCGACGGCTATCGGTTCTAATGTGCCCCAACAAGTTTCGCGACTTTCTGAGCTATATCACAGTGGTCTGCCGTCCACCCTGCCTGGTAGACAAAGGCCTTTCACAAACATCAGTCTCCACGGCAACAGATTGTACTTCCTGAATATTCTACCAGTGCATGAAAAAGTTAAGTATCTAGTATTAGCAAGTGAACAATTTAAAAATCCTGAATTTAAAACTCCTAGAACATACAGCCATACAGCCACGAGCTGAGGGCCTCGACGCGATGGCAGTAGGGGGAGGAGGGGCACATTGATGCAGAAAAATTCAAAGTGATTTTTAATGGACAAAAAACGCCATATTTGAATAGTTTTTTTGACGTATGCATTGGCTAATATATCAGTTTTCATTTTTTTTCCGAAATAGCCGCTAAAAGTGATCAGGTACAAAGATAAACTGATTTAAATAAAAAATCGTTTTTGTACCATTCTGCCCCACCTGTGGGGTACTTTGATACAAAGGGTGGGGCAGTTTGATGCTTGTTTAAAATTCACGAAGACTTTAAGATATACGGCAGTATAGGTTATTTTATTACTTAAGATTATAAAAAAAAAACATCTTATTAATTGTGATATCAAATACACTTTATTAAGGTGTAAACATTATTTATAATCAGTCTCCAGTTTCTTAAAGAAAACATGTGGTGATGACGATCCTGCATGTGATGATGACGGTCCTGCATGTCATGACGACGGTTCTGCTTGTGCTGATGATGGTCCTACATGTGATGATGATGGTCCTGCATTTGATGATGACGGTCCCGCATGTGATGATGAGGGTCCTGCATGTGATGATGACGGTCCTGCATGTGGTGATGACGGAATGTTTTCTTCACTGATATTTTTCTTTCCGTCTTGGTTTTGTAGATACGGATAATTTTCTGAAAAAATAAATAAAAATAAACCTGTTATGTTATTGTTAAGTATTTGTGACGGGGCACTTTGATACACTAACAGGTCAGAATAATACACTAAAGGGGCAGATTGATACGTATCATTCTGCCCCGTACCTTACTGAATCAAAGTGCCCCAACGGACTTTTTTCACAAACAATTAATTTATTATATTATGGATTAATATTATGGTCAAAAACATACTTAAAAATACTTTTGAATATATTCACTTACCTTTAGTAACATAAACTAGCACAAAGAACTAATAAGACGGTGCTAAGACACGATCACATTTCGTCCAAAATTTTACTACGTGGCAAGAGAAACACGTTTGCACCCGTCGAAGGTCAACGGCGAACTGGCGGCGAATGTCGTCACAACTATCATTCTTGTGCACGTCCTTGAGCGTTCTAGTGATGTTCCAGACTTCGTAGCGTTTCTCGGTTTTGAAATATTGGTACTGTATAAATGTGCCCCATGCATCAATGTGCCCCGCCTCCCCCTACGTGTAGCCCGAAGCAAATAACTACTACGGACGGCGCCAGCTACGGAAGTTATTTGGTACCTCGAATATTGGAGCCACTATGTTGTGCAGTTATAAAAAAAAAAAAAAAAAAAATAAGATTATTCTAGAGAATGAATGTAGCAGACAAAATGTTTTTAAAGTTAAGCTAAAAAAGTTTCTACTGGATCAGTTAATAATAAAAATAAATACCCCATAACTATATAGTTATTTTAAAATCTGTATGTAGTTGGACCTTAGTAATATTACTAAGGTCAAACTATATATAAATAAATAAAATAAATATCAGACAACCTCACACAAATCCACCTAGTCCCAAATTAATCTCAAGAAGGCTTGTGTTATGGGTACAAGGCGACGATATACATACTTATATAGATAAATATATACTTAAATACATAGAACATCCATGACCCAGGCACAAATATTCGTGTTCATCACACAAATATTTGCACTTGCCGGAATTCGAACCCGGGACCGTCGGCTCAGTAGGCAGTTGCTTAACCACTGCGCCAACCGCGTCGTCATATATATGAGAGAATACTCTAATTATTATATACTTAGTTAAGTAAATTTTTAGATAAACGTAGTTATTAAAGTGAGCGCAGCATTCGCCAATAAACGTATGTTTGGCGAAAGTAAGATAAATGTACCAAATGTAAGCATTGCATGAGATAAATAAATTAAAGAAAAAAAAACTTACCTATACGCGCACTTGTTTTCAGATGATATCTAATTATATGTTCCCTTCGCCTTCTTGCACCTACTACTATATTAAGTTAAATTAATCAATTTCACTAACCAAAGGTTGTCTGGAAGATACCGCTTTTTAGCGACCGAAGACTACCTGTTTCCTATTGTTATTTATACATTGTGTTTGTTTCCTTTTGTAAACTTTTATTGGTGTGCAATAAAGTTGTTTTGCCACACAACGGTGCGTGCTCACTATTCGTCTTCATTGAAGGATATTACACCTTGACTAAATCCTTTAATCCAGGGGTTCTACTCTATCCAAACTTTTTCCATCACGCTCCCTTAAGGCAGTTTTCACACTAATGGGATGTAGTTGTAGACTGATGCTGATTGCTGGACCAATTTTGATAAATTTTGGCATGAAGGTAGCTGACACCCTGGATTAACGCATAGGCTACTCTTTATCCCCAAAAAGTACAGTGTTCTCGAACATGACCGGGTAACACCGCGCGGCGCTGCTAGTAATTGATATATTTAAACTTATAATCCTATGATAATAATAATTATGTTGACATTTAAAACTATGTTTTATCTAAATAAATGGATGAATGCATCAGAAACCGTTAAACAAGAGTCAAAGAGTTTTAGTACATTTCTTGTTCAATTCACTGAGTCCACCTCCCGTTTCAATTGCTTTGTATAATCAAAAAAGCTTAGCACTTTTAAACGTCTGCACTTATTGGAATTTCTAGTATCCGAGTATTCTAGTCTATTAATTGATCGAGAGAGATAGGCGTCTTTTTTTAAGCTTTGCTATATATATAGATCAAAAGACAAAATCGACAAAAAACTTCTGAACACTTATGAAACCTACTCACAAAATTTCACATCTGACGTAGAGCCACTTAGTTCACTTCGCACGCTCTGTCAATAAAAATTTTAAATATTGAACTGAAACATGTAAAATAAACGGTTCACACCGTCAGCTATTTAGGATTGTTAAAAAACAAACCTAACCTAACCCATACACAAGAATGATGTATGACAAAACTGTGACTACAGAGAAAAACGCATTGGAGCCTAAATGGTCGAGAACTGTGCGGTCCCAGAGGAATTTCCTACCGCGAATGGTCCTCCTGTAGAATGAGCTCCATGCCAAGGTTTTCCCCGGGGGCTACAATATGTGGTTCTTCAAGAGTAAATAGGTTCTTAAAGGGTCGGCAACTCGCGTGTGATGCTCCTGGCGTCGCGTTCATACGCGGTGGTAATTGCTTAACATCAGGCGGGCCGCACGCTTGTTTGTCGTTGTTGTATTAAAAAAATATATTATCGAAGTGAAAATTGGCGAAATGAAACATTCAATCAAAAATAATTCGATAAGGCAGTATACCGTCGGCAGTAGTAGAAAACTACCACATACGGCTGACCCGAAATAAATCACAATCTAACTTTGATTGTTCTATCCCGTGTCGCAGCTACAGATTTACAGATACACTCAATTTAATTAAACTCCCGGTCGGTCCTACGGAGATATTCGCGCGTCCCTGTTGGACGGAGACCTGACCTCATGAGGATTATGCAAAAATGCCGCTTTACACGGGAACGGTGTGCTTATGTTAGTTCACCGACATTGCTAGTTACGTACATTGTCATTTTATGAATGTACTAGCATTCGCCCGCGGCTTCGCTCGCGTTCAAACCTATATAATATACATTATCCTACGGGAACGATGCTTTTTTCAGGATAAAAAGTAGCCTATTTGTTAAAGTTAGGGTATAATCTGCATATCCCTCATGCATATCCGTCCAGCCGTTTTAGCGTGAAGAAGTAACAAACATACACTTTCGCTTTTAAAATATTCCTGGGAATTACTTACTCGCTGGATGGATGCTGTTGTTACAACTCCACTACGTCAAATCAAACCGAAAACTCAAGCTCTCAAATCAAGCGATCCGCTGGAATCGCTACTACTTCTACTATATCCAGATAAAGTTCACTTCAAAATTCATTACTCAAAGTGAAGCTAAGTGTGTTTGTATTGTATAAACCATTTATATGTCCCGAGCGTAGCCTCCGCTTGTCGAGTTGGGATATTTAAGATTGGTTTAAAGATTCTAAGTTCCATGTTCTAAGTTACGTCATGTTCTATTGTAAGATTTTCAGCTTCTCTTCGTTGATGAATGAAAAAGTAATTATTCTGAGCCAGATAATTCTAAGTCAGAATTCTGAAATTATTGGAGGTCGTATATGTACTGGCTACATATTAAGTTTAATCGTATTACACATGACATGCTTGTCATAGAATTAATACAAATTGTTCTTGTGACAGACTTCCTTGAAGTAGGATGTAAGTTATTATTAAACCAAAATAAAGCACAACCAGCTCACTGCCACTCTAGCTGATGTTATTGTAACATGTCTTTCCTTAAGGTTATGGTCTCCATAACGCACTAGTTGTGCTAAGTAAGTGGTTTGTATATATTTTGTGAAACTTGCGAAATTATGTCGGAGGAAGTCGGCATAAGTGGAATACGAAAGCTGAAGGGATCGTCGGATTACCCAAAGTGGAAGTTCCTGGTACGTAATTACTTGGAGAATAAAAATTGGTGGAAAGTCATCGCCAGTGACAGTAAAGATGCCACCGTAGATGTTGATATAGACAGAAAGGCACGAACAACTATCTGCTTGTTGTTGGAACCAGAGTGCTTCACCCATGTCTACAATGCCAAGACAGCAAAAGATGCCTGGAACAGCTTACGGAAAGCGTATGAAGACAAAGGTTGGGGTAGACGTATCCATATCCAGCGAGAGCTTTTCAACAGTAAGCTCGAGAATTTCGACTCCATGGAAAGTTATGTATCAAAAGTTACGTTCCTAACTCAACAATTAGCCGATATTGACGCAGGAATCGCTGATGATTGGGTCATATCGATTTTGCTGGGTGGTTTGACTGCTGAGTTCAGCCCTCTCATCATGGCTGTCGACAATAGTGGCCAAGATATCACGTTGGAGCAAATTAAGACGAAGTTGTTGCAAGAAGGAAGTAGACAAAGCAAGTTGAACACAGAATGCGAACAAGCGTTGGTAGTACGTAAAAGCCAGAACGATGCAAGATCTAACATAAAAACAAACGATCGTAAGCAGATCCGACCAAATCGCAGTACTGTCGACCAAATCTTCTTGCTTAGACAACTTATGGAAAAAAGGTGGGAGTACGCGCAAAGCATCCACATACTGTTTGTCGATTTTACGAAAGCTTACGACAGCATAGATCGGGACGCCCTGTACGCAATCCTGAAAAACTTCGGTATTCCGAATAAATTGGTCACCATGATTAAGGCTGCGACGAGTACCAGCATTATGAAGGTGCGTGTTGAAGGAGAGTTGACAGAACCATTTTCAGTCATAACAGGCTTAAAACAAGGTGATGCTCTGTCGCCGATGCTTTTTAATCTAGTGTTAGAGTACGTCCTTAGGAAAGTGTTAACTCTAGATACGGGACTGGAACTAAATGGAAAGCATATGGTGGTTGGGTGCGACAAGCGCTGGTGTACAGTTGGCGTCAAAAACGCTAGAGGCTGAAGCGAGGAAAGTGGGCCTAAGTATTAACCACAGCAAAACTGAATATCTCCACATGAGACGATATAACGCGCATCGCAGTCGGCCAGCAGACCTTCACGTCGGAGATATCGCGTATAAAGGAGTGGTCAGCTTCAAATACTTAGGCTGCACCGTGAATGACCTGAACACTCGTGACGAGGAAATAGACGCTCGTATACAAAACGCCTTACGTTGCAGTGCTGCTCTACATAAGGTTTTGGTGTCTAGGCTTCTCAGCAGAAGTACAAAAATCCGTATTTATAAAACGGTTATACGGCCTATCCTCATGTATGGCTGTGAAGCCTGGACACTAACACTTAGGGAGGAGAATAAGCTTTTGGTGGCCGAAAGGAGGATTCTCCGCAAAATTCTGGGACCCAAACAGCGAGCGGATGGAACTTGGGGAGTCCGGAAAAACGCCGAAATCGAAGAGCTGGTTGCAGAACCTAACATAATAGGAGTGACGAAAGCACATAGGCTTCGCTGGCTTGGACATCTGGAGCGCATGGGAGAGGACCGGGCAGTTAGTAGAGCGTTCCATGGAAAACCGACAGGTCGCCGTCCGGTAGGCCGCCCCAGATATCAGTGGGCAGATGTGGTCGAAGATGATCTGCGCGAGCTCCAAGCCGTCGACTGGCGTGAAGCCGCACAAGACCGAGACCGCTGGCGGGAACTCGTATTGGAGGCCAAGACTCACTTCGGGTCGCTGCGCCAGAGGAGTAAGTAAGTAAGTAAGTAAGCAGAAGTTCGTGTACAAGTGCTTTAAGTGCCACAAGCAAGGACACAAGGCGTCCGAATGTAAGGAGCGGATCAAAACCGCGAATGTCTGCCTGAATGCTAAGGAGGCGATAGACAAGAACAAATGGTATTCTAACCACATGACCCACGAGGCCACGACAGGAGTAAGTTGTTGTCCTATAAACCCGAGACCGGCAACATGAAGATCTCTGTGGCAAATGGGGAGAAGTTGTGCGTTAAAGGACGAGGGAACGCTGAGCCCCAAGTCAGCGAAAACGATAAATTAATTATAGAAAACGTTTTACATGTTCCCGATTTATCCATGAACCTAATTTCGGTGAGTGATTTGGCCAAGAAGAATTTTGCTATGAGTTTTGACAAAGGAGGCTGCATTATTCAAAATAAGAATAAACCTATTGCGCGATGTCATTTCATTCAAAAATGAAATTCATAATGATCTTTGTATGTTACCTCTTTCATGTAATGACTTAAATAGTACTTACAAAGATTTATTTGGCATAATAATGGATCAATTTAATACCCATTTCAAAAAGAAAACTATTTCTGGGTCGACTACAAAAACAAAGTTTAGTGAATGGGCTACTGTAGGTATTCATAGAAGCAGAACCAGGCTTTATGAACTGTATGCAGAGAAGGAAGTGAACAAGGACGCAGATTTTTTAAACTATGTTAAGAACTATTCAAAATTGTTTAAGCAAGTGTGCATAGCCGCAAAAGCATATTATATTAGTTCTAAAGTCAAAATGTCGGACAACAAAGTAAAAACTATTTGGAATGTTATTAACAGAGAAACTGGTAAATCCAAAACTCGCAATTGCCAAGTCAACATTGTCAGAGAAAACGGGCAGACTATGTCAAATCATGATGTTGCCTCGGCATTCGAGGATTATTTTTCCAACATTGCAGTTAATACCACAAAATGTTTAAAATCATCTGCGTCCGAAGCCCATACCTTACTTTGTGCTAATTGTAAGAAATGTGATGTTGAGTTTCAATTTAGTCCAGTAAATACAGTAGATGTTATTAAAACATTTAAATCACTTAATTTAAAGAAAACAGAGGATTTATGGGGAGCATCAGTAAAAATAATTAATCATATCATAGATTCAATTGCGCCTTACCTAGCTTTGATTTACAATAGTTGCATAGCAGAGGGAGTTTTCCCAAATCTTATGAAAATTAGTAAAGTCATACCTCTTTTTAAATCGGGTGATTTGAGTGATCTGACTAATTTCCGTCCGATATCTATACTACCTGTTTTAAGTAAAGTTTTCGAAAAATTAATGTTGAAAGATCTACTAGGACACTTCAATAGAAATAAATTACTCTCTAGTAAACAGTTCGGTTTCACAAGGGGACGTTCCACGACTGATGCAGCATCTGTACTTATTAAACACATTTATGACAGCTGGGAGGAATCTTGTGATGCAATTGGGATCTTCTGCGACCTTTCTAAGGCATTCGACTGCGTTCATCCTGGAACACTCATTTTGAAACTAGAACATTATGGTCTGTCTTCAAATGCTTTAAGCCTTATGTCTTCATATCTCAGTGATAGAATGCAAACAGTGGATGTAAATGGAACCCAGTCCAATGGAGCTATAGTTAAGCTAGGAGTGCCACAGGGCTCTATTTTAGGTCCATTTCTATTTTTGGTTTATATAAATGACTTACCATCTATAATAGAAAATCTTTGTGATATAGTACTATTTTCTGACGATACATCATTAATTTTCAAGGTTCACCGGAAATCAACCGACTATGCGGAAATTAATGGCACACTAGAGAAAGTACTTTACTGGTTTACTACTAATAATCTTCTATTAAATGCCAAGAAGACTAAATGTGTTAGATTTGCTTTACCGAATGTTACGGCGGTAGATTCTACTATATTACTAAATGGTGAATGTTTAGAAATAGTGAATAAGGCATTATTCTTAGGTATAACATTGGACAGTAATTTGCAGTGGAGTCCACATATAGCAGTGCTTGCAGGTAAATTAAGCTCAGCGGCGTACGCCGTTAGGAAAATCAGACAATTCAGTAATGTTGATACAGCTCGCTTAGTTTATCATAGTTATTTTCATAGTGTCATGTCATATGGTATTCTGGTTTGGGGCAAAGCAGCTGACATTCAGACTATATTTGTGCTACAAAAAAGAGCCATTCGTTCTATATATAACCTAAATTCTCGTGACTCCTTAAGAGACATTTTCAAAGATATAAACATCTTAACTGTAGCGTCCCAATATATTTATGAGAGTATTATGTATGTTATTAGAAACCTAGATTCATTTACAAAAAATTCCGATGTCCACAGTTTTAACACTAGAAATAAAAATAAAATTGCTATTAGAAAGTTTCGTGTTCGTAAAGTAAGTAAATCATTTTTAGGCCAATGTATTCATTTTTATAACAAGTTACCTGATCATGTTTTAAAATTAGCCTTTCCATCTCTCAAAAATTATTTAAAAAAATCTCTAATGTCAAAAGCATATTATACAGTAGAGGACTATCTGACAGACAAAAATGCATGGCCTGAACCAGAAACCGCGTAGCTGACTCCTTCTTAGATTGTACCTAACTAGTTTAAGGGACACAGTTCTAATAAGAAAGCATATCAAACGTACATAAATTGTGATAAACCGTCAGGCTTTCTTGTAGTTTATATTTTATTATTTTTATTCTTACACTTTTCCTCACTTATATCTTAAAATACACTTTTAATATGTTTTCTTGTAGAACTACGTATAGTTAAGTTCATATCATTGTAATAGTTAAGTACTTATGCTTTCTGAAAAAATGACTGACTGTTGAGTTTCTTTCGGCGTTTCTTCTCAACAGTGGTCTCCTCTTGTGAAATGCCGGTAGACTCAGACATGTAAAAGTGCCCTTGTGGCCTACTTGCAGAATAAAGTTCATTATTTCATTATTTATTATTTCAAGAAGTTGACGGAATTTACGAGTTAACAGAAAAGAAAAAAAAAGTCGTAAATTTGACATTGTCAAAACAAAGCGAAAATATTTCTAATATTTGGCACAAACGTTTGGCTCATTTAAGTCGAAATTATATGTTGAAAATGAAAACCTTAGTAAGCGGTATGGAATGCAAGAGTACCGACTTGTGCGAACCGTGTATTCCGTGTATTGAGGGAAAGACGTGCAAGAGTCCCTTTAAAAACAAAGGTACGAGAGCGAACGAAATTCTTCAAATCGTACACAGCGATATTTGTGGACCGATTGAGGAACCGTCCTTCGGAGGTTCGAGGTATGTTCTCTTGTTTATAGACGATTTTACTCGAAAGACTCATGTTTATTTTTTGAAGAATAAGAGTGAAACGTTCGATAAGTTTCGCGAATATAAGGCGGAAGTCGAGAACGAGACGAGTAAACGTATAAAATGTCTTAGATCTGACAATGGTGGCGAGTCAGTACTCGCCACCATTGTTCACTTCAAAAAAGATTTAAATTTACCATTACAGTTAATGGTAAATTTAAATCTTTTTTGAAGTCCGCAGGCATAAAACACCAGACGACTGTACCATACACGCCAGAACAAAATTCCGTCGCAGAGAGATCTAACCGGACGATTATTGAGAAAGCGAGAACATTACTGTCCGAATCGAACCTGAGCAAAAAGTATTGGGCCGAGGCTGTAAATACTGTTGTTTATTTGAAAAACAGGAGCCCGACAAAAGCTTTGAACAATGCTGTACCAGAAAAGCTTTGGACTGGAAAAGATGTTGATGTAAGTCATCTGAGAATCTTTGGTTGTTTGGCGTATAGATTTATACCAAAACAAAAAAGACGTAAACTGGACATGAAGAAGGAACCGATGATTTTCATTGGATATCCAGATAATCAAAAAGGATATCGTTTAATGAATCCAAAGACTGGAGAAGTGACAACTGCGAGAGATGTCAAATTTTTAGAAAATGGTTTTCTCCAAAAAGAAAACGTTGAGAAGTCGAAGTCGGAGGTCGTCATAAAACTGAATACGGATGATTCAGCGCCATCCAGTTTACCCAGTGGATCGAGAAGTGGACCAGAAGTCTTGGAGGCTCACAATGATTCCTTCCGTGATGCCGTAGACGAGAATGTAGAAGTACCTGAGGAAATACTACCTGAACCTGTACTACCTGAACCTGTGATACTTGAGCCAGTACCTGACGAGGTATGCCCTGAACAAGAGGTGGCAAGACCTGAACTACCTGAAAGACGGTACCCTGCAAGATAACGCAGAGAGGTCGAGCGGTACGGATGCAACGTTATGCATGCCAATAATAATCTTGATGGTGATCCTTTGACTATTGAGGAAGCTTTAGCGAGACCCGATAGTGACTTATGGCGAAAAGCGATAGATGATGAGCTAATGTCCCTAAAAGAAAACCAGACCTGGACGCTAGTGGATCTACCGGCTGACAAGAAGCCGATACAGTGTAAATGGGTGTTCAAAATCAAGAAAGACAGTGACGGCAAGGTAACGAAGTACAAGGCTAGATTAGTAGCAAAGGGGTTTACACAGGTATGTGGTGTAGATTACACAGACACTTATGCTCCCGTAGCTAGAAGCTCCACTTTGCGATTGTTATTCTCGTTAGCTATAGAATACGATTGGTTTATTGACCAATGGGATGTCACGACTGCATTTTTGTATGGTAGAATAAAAGAGGACATTTACATGCTTCAACCAAAGGGAGCAGTCACCAAAGGTCAAGAAACCAAAGTATGCAAGTTGCAGCGATCTTTGTATGGATTGAAACAAGCATCCAATGATGCTTGGTTCAAGGAATTGGATAAAGAGATGTTGAATTTAGGCTTTATACAATCTAAAATAGAACCGTGTTTGTATCAAAAACAGCTTAAGAACAACAAGAAGTTGATTGTTGTTATTTACGTTGATGATCTCTTTATATTTGGAAATTGTGAACAGGAAAAGCAAAATTTAAAATCAAAATTGCTTAATAAGTTTAAAGTAAAGGATTTAGGCGCGGCTAGACATGTTTTAGGCATGAGACTGAGGAGAGATAATGGAGTTATTTATCTCGATCAGCAGCAGTTCATTACGGACGTATTGAATGACTTTAACATGCCTGACGCGAAGCCTGTTACCACCCCGATGGAAGTGGGAATGAAACTAGAAAGATCAACTAGTTCCCATTGTAATCTGCCGTATCAGAGTTTGATAGGTTGTTTAAATTATTTAGCCTGCTATACGCGACCGGATATAGCACACGCGGTTAGTGTACTTTCTCAATTTAATTCGTGTTACGATGAGTTACACTTCAAATGTGCGAAACGGGTCTTAAGGTATTTGAAAGGTACGTCTAACCTATGTCTCACTTTTCGCAAGTCGGGAGATACAGACTTACGTGGTTACGTTGATGCAGATTGGGGCGGGGCGCTTGATAGAAAATCTTTTACGGGGCTAATTTACAAATTAGGACAAAATATTGTTTCGTGGGAGAGCAGGAAACAAGCAACCGTGTCCTTATCCTCCACAGAAGCAGAGTATGTAGGACTGAGTCAGGCTTCGAAAGAAGCGCTCTATTTACGTAGTTTACTGAACAGTTTGATAACTGTGGATAGTAAGGCCGTAGTAATTTATAATGACAATCAGTCGGCGCATAAAATTGCAACTAACAAAATGATGCATAATAGGACGAAACACATAGACATAAAATATCATTTTATTCGTGAGTGTGTACTGACTGAAAAAGTTGAGATGAAGTACATGTCAACTGATAAGATGATAGCGGACATCTTAACTAAAAGTGTTCATGGCCCGAAGCTTAAAGCGTTTTTGAAGGATTTATCCCTATCAAATTATTCAATTAAGGGGGCGAACTGTTAGTTAGTGATGTTTTGATATTCTATGTATGTTTTTTAAGCGTCTTGTAATAGAATAATTTTCTACATGCATACATAACGTTGCATCCGTACCGCTCGACCTCTCTGCGTTCTCTTGCAGGGTACCGTCTTTCAGGTAGTTCAGGTCTTGCCACCTCTTGTTCAGGGCATACCTCGTCAGGTACTGGCTCAAGTATTACAGGTTCAGGTAGTATTTCCTCAGGTACTTCCACATTCTCGTCTACGGCATCACGGAAGGAATCATCGTGAGCCTCCAAGACTTCCAGTCCACTTCTTGATCCGCTGGGTAAACTGGATGGCGCTGAATCATCCGTATTCAGTTTTATGACGACCTCCGACTTCGACTTCTCAACGTTTTCTTTTTGGAGAAAAACATTTTCTAAAAATTTGACATCTCTCGCAGTTGTCACTTCACCAGTCTTTGGATTCATTAAACGATATCCCTGCGCCGACCGCAGACCGCACTGGCCTAGGTACCATCAATTGACGACGATCGAGATGGCACCAAATACAAATTTCAACATCTATTAGGATTACGCGGGTCTCAACTCTCAATCCATACCTCGAATGCAAAAATAGAACCCTTATAGGATCACTTGTAGCTATCGGTCTGTCCGTCTGTTACAACCGATTCGCTGCAAAACTACTGGACCGAATTAATTGCAATTAGGCACAAATGCTTTCAAGATTGTTTTCGTCCACAATATTAAATTTCAAAATCAATGCCATTTTCGTAATTAACTTCCCAAAAAACCATAAAAATTACACCCGTATTGATATTTAGTAATTTCAACGGCATCGCATCCCCACAGGGGAATGGTAATTCAGTTGAATTTTAAAATCATTGTTGTACTTGTAATCAGCGACCGGATAAATCATAAAAACAATACCCATGTTGATTTTCAGACTTTGTCCAACACCTTTTAGGGGTTGAATTCTTGAAAAGCCTGAAACGTGTGTTTACTCATGTATTGTTAGGAATACTTACTCCTGTAAAGTTTCGAATAAAAATTCGTCGGCCGTAGGTTCAATTGGGGTAAGGGACAAAATACGCAAAATGAGTTGAATATACAGTTTTGTTCAGAATTTTCCGCTCTATCGAATGGTGTATATAAAAAAAATCTAGCTTGATAAAAGTGTTCCTTACACTACTGATTTTTATGGGTTCAAAATCAAATCTGACCCACAAAAACCATGTATCTGTTTTTTATTTTAATAAAGCTATATCAAATAGGGTAACTACTGCCACCAATCCACTTTGAATAAGGTAAAGGTCTTTCCAATTAAGGAATTACCTTTACATGACTTATTTTTGAAGACAATCTTATGAAACTGGCTTTTACACTAATGCTTTTTTTATGCTCATGAATAAATAACACCCATACCTTAAAATTATTGCACGAGCTTTGAAAAAAATGCTCCTTACCCCAATTTGCCATCTTATATTTTTAACAGTGTGAACCTTACACCAATTTAGTTAAGACGATATTTAGGTTTGATCCGATTTATGTTTAGATTCCGTGTCCGTTACGCTAATTTTCTCGTGAGAATCAATGAATTACTTATCCCTGTTACCTGTGTGTTATGTTTTTTGTCTCTTCTGAAAAGTGCCGTTTTTTAGTTATCCCTTATTAACTGGAGGCACTGAATTGTGAGCAACTACTATGTTATCTAACAGGACTCCTAAAAAAGTACAAATGTAAAATTATTATTTCTGAATTGTATTTAATTTTGTAACTTTTATCGTTCAACACAAGCCCTAAACTTTTAATAATTTTACTGTATAAATTGCACTGGTTGTTTATTTCTGTATGCGATCATAGAGGCTGAGAAATGTGATTATAATAAAAAAAAAATCATAAATGAAAATGTGGGTTATTCCAATCGATAGAAACGTTACGCGTAGCGATACAAATATTGCATGTAACGGACACTCAAAAAATGCTCACATGGTTTCAATACATTTATATACCTCTTACATTAATGTTTTAAAGGTTTCCGGTATTAAGATACACCTTACGTCAAGGGTATCTACTTATTTATTTTTACAACGAACCCTTTACGTTATTTTTTCTTTCACACATAATCTCAACTAGTCCCTTACGCCATTTCTTCATCAATATAGTGGATACAATGAATAGGTAAATTTAACGTAAGGGACGAGACTACAGAATACTCTGTCTGTAAGGGACATCAGCAGCGAAATAAGTTGGTGTAAGGGACATGTCATTTTCTATAATATCTAAATTATTAAAGCGAGCACTACATAGATAGATAGAACACAAAAATACAAGATTATTTATGAAATCAGACCCAAAAAAGGTTCACTACAAAAAAGTTATGAACAATTTAGTCAAAAAAAAAACTTTGTCAGCCTCTCCTGAAAAATCGTATTTTGTCCCTTACCCCAATTGAACCTACGGTCGACGAAATAGTCTAATCTTGTTTTCCCATACAAACTTTGGACTCCTATTTCACCCCCTTTTGAAAAATCCTTTCTTAGTGCACCCCTAGACCTTATCAGCAACCTACGTGCCAAGTTTGAACTCTCTAAAACCAGCGATTTGGGTTGTGCGTTGAAAAGGGACAGCCATTTTGATATTTAGACATTTCAACCCATCGCACTCAACAGGGGAGACGGTATATCACGTCGGAATACTCCTGTGAAGTTTCGAATAAAATAGTCTAACTAATCTTGTCAAACTTTGAACCCCCATTTCACCCCCTTAAGGAGTGAATTTTGAAAAATCCTTTCTTAGTGCACGCCTAGACCTCATAAGTATAAAGAATCAAAGCACTAGTTATTGGATAACAATATATTTTTATACTGAACTTGAACAATTAACAATCTTATAAAAGAATCAGTGAAAAGCTACTCCGCTCGGCGGCAATCTGGCTGTCAGTCGCCTGTGTTGCCAGCCATCACGTACGTTCCGTTACGTGTTCTTAACAGTCGGCCATCCTGGTATAACCTTCGTCCACGAAGGTCATCTCATCAAGACCTTCTTCAACTTGACCAACAGCATCAGCACGCTCGTCTCAGCAAACTTCACTCGAATCAGTTGTAGCGGACTCCCGCCCTGCTCGTCACCTTCTCTGCGAGTAGACCAAAAACATATTTAGGGGAACCGTTACAATCATCTTGGGGCGTACTTGGGCTGCGATATATTCACTTTATTCTGATTCAAAGAGATGACAAATTCATTTCAACTAGAGATGGAATTGTATTGACATGTAGGTATATGACGTACATTATTCTACCCAAATTATATCATAATTTGACATCACTAAGTTGTCTGATACGATAGCTAATTAGTTATGATATTAATGCATTTTCTTACGTTAAATTTTTTTACAGTTACAACTCTGCGATTGTACAGATTAAGTAATAGGATTAATTGACATCAATCATGACATCAAAGCGACCGACACTGTTAAAATGAATGACCATCCGTATACACATTCACCCCGGTAGATTCCCTATCAGACATGGAACGAACTCACAGTTTATTCCAGCATAGTAGAGGCGGCTTCCACTCGCATAATCAGCCTTGGGTGCCACGCTTTCAATCCACAAAGACGTGCGGAACAGCTCGTGCAGTCTGCCACAGCAGTCGTTCATAGCAGCCCTCGCATACAGCTCATGGAAACAAAGATGTTTGTGAATAGTGACGTGGCAACCACTACGATTCATCTTAAGAGTACATTAATGATGTTATCATTGTCAGATAATAAAATTATCTATAACCACTTCAGTTATTTAGTATGTAATTATAATTACTGTATATTCAACTCTTCGAAACACAAACAAATTAAATTTATTAACATTATTATTATTACGCAAAACGGCAACGTTATTTTTCACTAGGTATTGAAATATATACATAATTTCTAACTATGTAGTTACCTAAATCGAATACTCAGTAATATTTTTTTTGTTCGCAGTCTAATAATTAGATAGAATAAAAAATTAAGTCAGAACATGACCAAAATTACATTTTACCCCTTGTATGCTTAAAAGTGCAGCTCTGTGCAAGACATTTGAACCTGACGTTAAAATATCAGTTAGTCTCAATTTGACTAGCAAATTTTTGACATTGCAAACGAGAGGTTAAGCAATCATGTATCTCGCAACGACATCATGCTACGTTACTAACAACTTTCTGACTGAGAACGAAAAGATCAAATAGTTACATTTACATTTCCTAGGTACAAAATCACACTTGTTAATATTACGTTCGGCCATCCGCAACTAATTGAATGACCCCATTCAATATTTTTGAAACAAGAACAGTCTATGGTAGATCGCCGCTCCACTCACTTGCTTCGAAATTCGAGATGAACTCTATTTATATAATAAAATAAGAGTGTTGACCAGTAGCTATAGTTATCAAAAGCAATTGAGTGGTTAATAGCGAGATATATGTTGAGGTTGCAACGGCTTCTTATGTCTTCGATTATCACGAGGTATAACTAGCTTTTAGCAGGTAATCTGCTAAAAGTACCTAAAACGCGTCCAACACAAACAGCTGGCAGTCTCTACTTCCTGTGTATTAAAATATGCAACAAACTTCCGAGAGATATAAAAGACCTTACCTCGAGCCTGAAATTTTATGCGTTGCTATGAGCATTTCTCAAAAAGTTTGTACATTTACTTTACGTCTTTGTCCGGGCCGGTTCGAAGCTTGTAATAAATTAAGAGCGCTCTTTGCCCTTGGTACAGTTGGCTTGGTCCGGTTGACCGGACTATGGTAATTTTTTTTAACAGTGTTACAGTTGACTGGACCATTTCTTTTTCTGTTAACCGTGGTACAGTTAACCGGACCAAAGTAATTTTTTTTGTAACTATAGTACTTACTGTAATAAAATTGTAGACGCAATGTACAGTTAAAATGAAAAGTGTTAATGACTATTTTTTACACAAAACCAGTTAATATAACAACTTTTTTCATAATACTCTTTGGTGTACGCTGTACGCGGCGAAATTCTCTTGTTTTATCAGTTTGTCAACAATTTTGTTTTTTTTTTTTTTTTTTTTTCTTTTATCTATGAGACCTTAATAATGGATTTAGTCATAAGTATTTACTGTTATAAATCCAGTGCACTTTAGTTTGTTAAATAATGAACACCTCCATAGCTCCGAACCACTTTAATATTTACTGTTTTTGTAGTATTGACGTCCATTATATAACAAAACAGTTCCACCCTTTCTAGCAATATAATTTACTCCCACTCCCACTCCGCCACTTGAATCTCCATCCTCAGACATAATACTAATCTAATAGGTATCAACCATACAACCATGCATAACCATGAGCATCTGACAAAATCATATCTTGACAATTAACTGTAGAACTTCTTCCTTTTCTTATGACAAATAATCAAAGTGTCACTTGAACTAAGAGGTGATATAGGTAGTACAATTAAATGAAAAAGTGTTCAATATTTTATTTATTATGACTGTAGGTACCAAGGAAAAGTTACTTTTCGATAGTTCGGTTAGGTGTACCAGATAAAAAAGCATTTCTTCCATCGTCCGGTCAACCGTATCAAGGAACAAAAATAAAATTCCGTAGTCCAGTCAACAGTACCAAGGAAGATATGTTTTTCTGTAGTCCGGTCAACAGTACCAAGGAAAAAAAGTTTTACCCTCTGTCCGGTTAACTGAACTAGCTAACTGTACCACGGGCAAAGAGGGATTAAGAGACGATATCTAATATAATCTGACCTTGAAAACTTAAAAATAAGTTTAGTATCTCTAAGATAATATTATTGTCTGAAATCATAATGCATAATATAATTTTATAAAAATATTTTAAAATATTGGGTAGGTCTCATTTGTATGGCAATGCAAATGTCCCCTTAACAAAATTGTAGTTAAATTATCGATTTTCTGTAACAAAACTTAGTGTTTCGGGTTGAGTGTTGTGTTTCATTACAAAAGAGATATCTCAGAATTCATAAAAAATAAGTATTGTTGTCGTTATTTAACGTATATATTTATAATAAAAGATAATAATTTGTCCTGGAAAAAGTTCCAATTTTGTTTCCGGTGTTTGTTACGCTATTTTCATAGAATTCTGGGGTTTTGTTAATTCAATTGTAGTTTTATAGGAAAGTGGTAACACTAGGGATATTTTTAAGAGTGGCCATCTTGGCATGTTGACAGTCTATCAAACGCAGCGGTAGAAACACGCTCGCCGTTGGTGGCAACCGAAAATTTGAACTCCTTGTTTGTTACGGGATAACTTGGTAAGTTTCACTTTTTCTTCAGTTTTGTTTCAACTCATCACTTAATCATATTATTACGACTAAGATACAGTACATACAATATTCGAGTTATTCATTAAATTCGGTTAAAATATTTTTTAAAACGTCCGAGCATCACTTCGTTACTTTCTTTTTTGTTACTTTTGAATCGTTTCGTATGACTAGGAAGTGAAGGTAACAAAAAAGAAAGTCTAAGGAGTAGTATAGACTAAAGAGAATGACGTCATACAATATATACATATATTTCTCTTTAAAAAAATTAATAAATATATTTTCATTTTTAATAAAAACATATATTATAAAGCAAAAGTTTCTGATTTTGAGTTAAATAATATTATTGATTTCTTTTCTAGCTGAAGAAAAAAATGAGGCTTTTTTTACGTTTTATTTTTATTTTTATACTGTACACGATATGTTTATTATCATTGGTAATTGTAAATATTAATTGTTAAATAAAACCACTTACGTCACCCTTGACCGTAAAGCGGGATTTACGCCCGCTGCGGGACGAAAATCCCGCATCCCGGCCAAGGCGGACGTTCAACTTTAGACAAACCACGGGCGATAATTCGTAAAGCCCCAGATTGCATATTTATTAGGGTGGGTCATTTTTTTTCTTTTTTTATTTCTAACGGGCACAGTTGAAAAAAGGTGCCATTTAGTGTCATTAATGGATACAATATTGTTATTTATTTTTATATTTCCGTTTTATTGCCTCCAGATTACTACAGAAAAAAGTTCCTAATGTATGGAGCACTAAAAAAAAGTGGCCTTGTATGTTTTTTTTTGTTGTATTTTGTTTTGTGATGCCCTACTTATTATACTCAGAATAAAAATACATTTAAATATTGGGCCAAATTTAAAATAATAAAACCAGACTTCATAACGCTCATTTAATATGGGCATTTCTATACTAACTTAAAAAGATTGCCGTGTACTGTAATACTCTGATTTTACTGTACTTTTTGATGTTTAATTTTATTTTTATTTGGATTCTTTATTGTGATCTGATCACGTCTACAAGTAGTCAAAACTGCATTTTGTGATTTATTGTATTGTTCCTATAAACAATACTCTTGAATAATAACAGAAGATCTCATGTCAATTCTGCTTGAATTGGCACATTATTTAAGCACTAATTAATCTGTATGATTATTTTTTGTGATACAAAACTAATAATTATATAGTAAGAAATGTAATCACTACATAGTATAAAACAAAGTCGCTTTCTCTGTCCCTATGTCCCTTTGTATGCTTAAATCTTTAAAACTACGCAACGGATTTTGATGCGCTTTTTTTTAATA
This sequence comes from Apotomis capreana, assembly GCA_947623375.1. Classification (NCBI taxonomy): domain Eukaryota; kingdom Metazoa; phylum Arthropoda; class Insecta; order Lepidoptera; family Tortricidae; genus Apotomis; species Apotomis capreana. The sequence goes on along the minus strand of OX392517.1, from coordinate 17,335,353 downwards.
GATAGAGTGATTCAAGAGGAAGGTTTATATGTATAATACATGCATAATTTATCAGCATTGCACCCGTGCGATGTACTTATATGATGAAAATGTATGAATAGCCCCTGCTCTTATTTAATAGCAACAATGATCACGCCCTCACCTGACGTTATGACATTCCATAAGGACTGTCTCTGCGCTATAATATAACCTAGCCATGTCATTGTGTGCTCTGTAAGGTTTCTTTTGTTTTAATAATTATATTTGAAGAAAGTTAATTTCTTTTGTTTAATTTATCAGGTTATAGGCCCAGCCCTACCTGTAAAAGTTATTAAGTCTATTTGTGCAGTTTTAAAATAGTAACGAAAATAATTTGTTAACTTAACCTCAAAGTTAGTTCGGTCGCCGGTTTTTTTTCAGCTTCCGTATAATAAAGTATAAATAATGGGATCAAGCAATCATATGATGACAATTGAAAAGCTCACTGGCCGTGACAACTGGACAAGCTGGAGTTTTGCCGTCAAAGCTTACCTACAACATGAGGACTTGTGGGAATGGGAATGTGTGGAAAATGAAACGACAGACTCAAAGAAGGATCTTAAAACGAAATCAAAGCGTATATGCTCTTAGTGGACCCTATGCTATATGTTCACATACAAGAGGCAAAAACAGCGAAAGAGGTTTGGAACAATTTATTACTTACATGCATTTCAAGACTCAGGTTTACTCCGTAAAGTCGGTTTATTGAAAGACTTAATAAATACTACATTAGAAACAAGTACAAGCGTGGAAGATTACGTAAATAAATTAATGTCATCAGCTCATAAGTTGCGAAATATATCATTTCAAGTGGATGATGAGTGGCTCGGGACACTGATGTTGGCAGGCTTGCCAGATGTTTACAAGCCAATGATAATGGGCATAGAGAGTTGGGGTATAAAAATTAGTGCCGATTTAATCAAAACTAAGCTCTTGCAAGAGGTAACGAAAACAGACACTACCGCTTTTTACACAAACTCCAAAAATGTCAAGCCAGGTTATTCATGCCAGTCAAAATCAAAAGGCCCCCAATGCTTTCAAGAGTAATAAGTATGGGCACTTAAGTAAGAATTGTTGGCATAGGAAAAATAAGTCTGAGGTTTAGAAATAAGAAAGATAATAATGGTTTTATAGCAGCCTTTTCAGCCATGCAGGTGAATGATAGTGATAGTGATAGTGATAGTTATTTATTCATAAACAATGTACATTGTGTTTGAAATATAAGTCTTACAATACAATATTTGAGAAAGAACACGATTAAAAATAATACTAAGTACACATACCTAATAAAACATTAACTATTTTTTCAACGCATTATAAATGATACATTAATTCCAACTTATTTACATTCATTACGCAAAAATAAAAAATAAAAACATATACTTCCAATGTCCCATTGCTAAAATTAGAATTCTACATACTGTGCATTATATAATGTCAATAAAAAAACAATTTAAAAACTACCTACATTTCAATAAAAACTATGTCAAACAAAACAATAATAATCATACATTTGTCCTACCGAAATCTTCTACTGAGTACAAACATTGTGTAAGTAAGATATTTTTTAGTTTGTTGCTAAAGGTATTACTGTTTGTGATTGACTTCAACTCCAAGGGCAGTTTATTAAAAAGATGAATTCCCTGATAACTCTCAGTATGCTTCACTACTTTAAGTTTGGTTGCTATGGTTTGAGGCAAGTCCTTTCTTCTAGTGGCCAGTCTTGCTTCCCTTTCCTCTGATGTTTCCCTTCTATTTAAGTGGGTAACTAGGTCCTTAAGTACTACTAGTATATAAAGGCTGGGGACAGTTAGGATGCCAAATTTTATAAAATACTCTCTACAAGAAGTTGACTGAGGTACTCTTGCCATAATTCTAATGGCTCTTTTTTGAGCAACAAAAGCAGATTGGACGTTATATTGATAGCTATTACCCCATAATCTAATGACAATGAAATGGTACGTGGATTCTGGCGCATCAACCCACATGACGATGCACCGGGTATGGTTGGTGAATGAGACAGCTCCACCTGTTAAGCACATAAGAATAGCTGACAACAAGGTGCTACATGTCGAAAGCTGTGGTGATGTTATAATACAAGTACCCAATAAGACTGGCGGTGAAGCAATCCAGGTGAGAAATGTTCAAACATACCACATTTATCACCAAACTTCAAATCGCTTTCTCTGTCCCTATGTCCCTTTGTATGCTTAAATCTTTAAAACTACGCAACGGATTTTGATGCGGTTTTTTTTAATAGATAGAGTGATTCAAGAGGAAGGTTTATATGTATAATACATGCATAATTTATCAGCATTGCACCCGTGCGAAGCCGGGGCGGGTCGCTAGTTACTATTAAAGTGAGTTGTTAAGCATCTAATTAATATTGTAAGTGTACTAATTGTACACTATGCTTAATAGTTCCGATTTTGTTACCAAGGTTCCTATTATTGTTACTGTCCCTTGAAAATATTAGAGGTTTTTGTTGTTTTTTGTTAATTATTTGTTTAATAACATACATTTAATACATGTTTAAAATATAATTTAGATGGTCTAATAAATTGTTCTTCAAAGATATTTTAAATAACTCAATTTAATACGCGTGATATTGTAATTCCAAACCTGAGTTTTGACTAAATGGTAACGTACAAGAGTAGTTACCATTATATCTTTAACTTATCGGAATATAGTAAGCAATTTTTATGAAAAAATATACGCGTATTGGTTATTACTATGTTAACTACTAAATAAATTCAATGTAATTCGTATGTGTTTATTTTATTTCCCGTTTGAATTAAGGTAACAAAACCGGAAATTTTGATTGCCTTGGCTCAATTAAATAAACTTTACAGTTAAAATTACACATCTAATCTCTGTCAAAAATTAATAAACTGAATCCTTACATAACAGTTTAATAATAAGCAACAACAAAATCATTAAAATGTGATATTTTTTTTTTGTTACGACAATCCGAGAAATGTACAAACTTTTTGAGAAATGCTCCTATGCGAATTTAACTTTTATTCAATAAGATAGTTTCTGAATACGAGATAATATATACTTCTAGAATAACAACTTCTCTATTTTGTTGATATAGATTATAGAGAAACATCAACATTTAGACACCAATATTCGCATGCTGAGTAAGTAGAGTATAGAGAACAACGCTTATAATAAACATTGTGATACCTATGTAACCCACCCATATTCCGCAAACTAATAAATATTTCATTTCATTTAATTTCAATATTTTTTTCATTTCATTTCAAGATTTATTTTCATTTCATTTCAATGTTTCTTTTCATTTCATTTATTTAATTTCATTTCAGCTTCTGACGTCTTACACAATCATGACAGCAAATATATATTCAGTTATGACACATAATCTTATTAATATACTGTTTACCCCAAATAAGTTCAAAATAGTAGTAATAGTAATTTACAGTAGGTAAGAATAAGTTTGGGTACCGCTTCCACGCACCAGGTGCTTCTGCCTCCTCCAGTGATGGTTGACATTCCAAGTGTCGCTTGCACAAACCAGGGGCTTCGATATCCTCCAGTCAAATAGTCCGGCTACCTACCGTTTGCACAGATTGGGTGCTCCGGCCTCGTCCAGAAAATAAAGTCCTGGGTGTCGCTTGCACGCACCAGGTGCTTCGATAACCTCCAGAGAAATAGTCCGGCTACCGTTTGCACAGATCGGGTGCTCCGGCCTCGTTCAGAAAATAAAGTCCTGGGTGTCGCTTGCACGCACCAGGTGCTAAGATAACCTCCAGATAAATAGTCCGGCTACCGTTTGCACAGATCGGCATCGTCCAGAATGAATCAGTCCAGAAGGCATCGTCCAAATTGTATCGGCCTCTGGAACACTAGAAACAGACACAGAACACCAGAACAGTTTCGGTATGCATATTGCACTAAGCCTGTAATTTACAGGTAAAGGAATCAAACCGAATCTGGTCATTTAACCAATTGCTTTCATACTAGTCCACAGATTCCAGATCGCCATATCAAAAAACTAAACACTAATAGAAAAAAAACAACTAGACAAAAACTAATAGATAATTCTTCTACTCAGTGGATGAATATCTAAACAAAAATAATTAAATCGATGTAATAATACTACTAAATTTAATGTAATGTTGTAAATGTAATAATAATGAGTTATGTAAACCTTGAAATGTAAATAATTTGACTTGTAACTGTTGTTATCAATAAATAATTGAATTGAATTAAAAAGTAGTATGGAAACGCATTCTCACAGCTGCTTTAGCCTGCCTTAATTTTAGATGCTTTTCCAAAATCTTACTAAACAGACTATTCCTAAATATAGGTGCTTCTGCCCTTAGTAATTCGGATTCAAACCGAACAACTTGCTCATTACCTAAGATATCATTTAATTTCCTTGATATTATTTCTATTACTCTATATTGTCCACTGATATCCTTAGAAGGTCATCGGTCCACCCCGAGAGTGAACCGACAGAAGAAAAGTCTGTGGCCATGTTTACACTAGAACTCAGGCAACCTTCGCAAAACATAACTACGTAAGAATAACCTGCATACATATTGCATAGGTATTTAAAAGGGTCTTTACACATTCAAAAGGGTATTTAAATGCTAAAATGAGCACATTCACATTTTCCATAAGTCATAACTCACAAGTTGCACGACCATAAACATACTGGAGTAGGTATTGGTTAAACCATAATAAACACAACTTGCTTTGCCCAGTAAATTAAAAAACAAGTTAGCTTAGCTTGCACTCTAACCACACATTATAACTATAGGTCTGCCATGAGCGGTCTTGTAACGTGCAAAAATAATCAAATGACTTTCCAAATGCATGACAACATTTGGAAAGTCATTTGATTATTTTTCTTTTTAATTTTTATAAACAGTCATAGTAATATTTTATCATATTTACCCATTTTTATTAACTTTTAATGTGCTGAGCAGGTAGTCATTCCATAAAAATTCTATATTCAAATGTGCTTTAAGTAACACACTGTTAATAATTGTTTTTATATTAGGTGCTTACTTGTCAAACATCATTTTGATCATTATCAATCCATGTGAAACATAGGTTCTTAACATTAAAATGGATACAGGTATCAGAGACACCTCCATGCGGACCAGAGCCCATAATACCCCTACCACAATCTTACATATACAACCGTACCAATAACAGAAATACTGGGAAGATCTAGGAACATTTAGACAGACAAAAGAAATACTTCCGAGTAGCAATCACAAACTCGCACCATCTTACTGAGAATCCACAGGAACCAACTTCGCAAAATGGTAGGAATAATAGCGGGACATAATACTCAGAACAAACGCCTTTTCCATTTAGGTACAACAGACAGCTCTCTATGCAGAGCATGCGTGGAGGCAAAAAGAAACCACCAACATATTCTACTAGATTGCAAACAGGTAGAAGCATACAAGATGGAAGTACCTAGGATCTCCAAGTACCGTACATGGGGTGCGTAACTATGCGTATCAATTTATTTGTACTAGTTTTAGTCGGTACAATGCTCATTCGATACAATTCCCAACCGATACAAAAACACTCAATACATTCACATATGTTACAATCATCATTCCATACAAAGATCATTTGATTGAATAACATTTAATATAATGCATACTTCCCACAAAAACAAATGAGATATAATATAACGTTAATTCTATCTGATGTACAGTTAGCATAATAATAGGTAAGGGCGGAAAGGTTGCTATCCCTTTCACTAGATAACATAGATGATATCCTAACTCGTGTCTTTCCTGAAGTCAGAATCATTACCTAATCTACCTTAAGGCAGGTCAGACTTGGTTAGGTACGACGACGAACGAATCGCCAGAACCGAGATTTTTCGAATCATAAATATGGCTATAATAATAAGGAATCAATTATGCCTAAGTTAGTCACTTGTATATAAAATGAGCACTATTTAACATAATGATGATTATAATATAATAAATAAGCCTTATACCAAAACATTATTATAGTAAATAAAAATATATATTTTGAGATTATATTAAATGTTCACTATATACAATGAGTTACTACATCCATTGAAATTACACTAAACGTCGCTATACTCAATGAAATCATATTATTTATATTTATACCGATCATTACACACCCACCGTATATGAAGCCACAAGCAGCAGCAAGGCTTGTAGACTTGTGGAAAATACCAAGCACAACTAATTAACTAAGTTCTTATTTGAGATCACAATGTAACTTGGCAAAACTCAATAGGCTCAACTCGCTTAAACCCTTAAATAAATTTTAAATTATAACCACTCAAAGCAGACCATATGTTACATGCCCTGTTGCCAAATACTTTATGGTTCACTTCTAACTATTCAAGTCTTCACATTTGGAATAAATACTGAACAATTTCTAAGTATTTAACAAACCCACATATACACATACATTACCACACAAGTTGCATCGCTTGCACCCAATATTGCTTGATCACACTTTAGTAGTACATTAATGTGTGAACAAATGTATATTATAATTTACTCTTGACCTTGTCCCATATAAATTGAGTATTTTACATACAAACACATATAATATCAACAGTGCATGTTGATTGCATTCACACATACTTACAACAGGTATAATTAATTGTAAACTTTAAACTCACCTATTAGGTCATAACATAATACTTACAATATTTACCTGACATAATAGTCGTTCTTACCAGTTGATATTTGTTATTTATCATAAACTTTGCTGAACACTAGTTGAAGAAAGCTGTTAATCATGCCATTACCACTATATCCCCAATAGCAAACCACATTCTTGTCACCTTTGTTTGGACACCTTCGGTTCTCATCATCTTATTTCCTATTTGTTCACACTGGATGTCTGTATTCAAACACCAATTTAAGAAATTAGGTAGGCATCTGAAATCATATTATATGATTAAAATTACTATTATAGTAGTTACATAGTTCAACGGGGGGTATTCTGATTGTTGATAGCACCAAATGCCTCCTTGCTGCTGTTAATTTGCAACTTGTCATATTAATCACCAGACATCCTATTTGTCTGTAAAACACAATACACCACAGAAACACAATACTCGTAGTAGCAATATATTATAATACCGTTAGTCAAAAAGGTATCTATATATATATTACGCGAGGCCGATTTTTGTACATCCCATCAGATCTACAGTTATGGTCCGATTTTGATAAATGATATGTCATTAGATTCGTCTCATGCTGGAGAGGTGCATAAAACTCTTGGAATTTTAATTTTTTCCTGAAAAGGTACTGAAAAATGGATTTGAAAAAACTACTGTGCGCTAACCACGTGACTTTGACCACGTGACCTGTGATCCCTATTTTGACATAAGATGACCAAATAATAATAAGCATGATTTGCTCACAAACCTGTAGTAAGTTGTTCAGCATGATGAAATATTATTTTTGAGTCGGCAACATAATATCCGCAACACTTAAAACATGTACAAATATGCAAAAATAATTTTACAGTTTGTTGACAATGAATGACAGTAGCCATATTCTGACAACTTTTAATGTCTTTTTTATTGGGGGCTATTATGTCAATGCTCTAAATTGCCAGGTTGTTTTTTTTTTTAAAATGTTGATATGGAAACTTATTTCGCATACCTGTTAAAAATGTGGAGAAAAAAGCCGGTCAAGTGTGAGTTGGACTGGTGCTCGAAAGACTAGAAAAACTGACCGTCATTCAAGAATAGATTATTTCTATAGGCGAGTTTTACTAAATCTAAATCAAAGCAGAAAAAAAATAGTAAAACTAATTTAAACGTCATTCAAATATGTAAATTTATGGTAGATTATTATAAATATGAATATATAAGTCCATCAAAAAAATAATTCCAAGGAAAATGGCATGAGTTATGGTAAATTAAATGGTATTTTACAAGAAGAAACTTAGTCCTTCCGCTTGCATGTCGACGGGATGGGAAATGTGGCCGAGTTGAGAATATGGACGACTTGACAATGTAGATAAGTTGGGAATGTATCTTCATTGGTAATATGGATGAGTTGGTAAAATGGACGAGTTGGAAATGTGGACGAGTTGGGAATATGGACGAGTTGGGAATATGGACGAGTTGGGAATGTGGATGAGTGGGCAAAGTAAACAAGTTGGGAATACGGACGAGTGGGCAATGTGGACGAGTTGGAAATGTGGATGAGTTGGCAAAATAAACAAGTTGGGAACACGGACGAGTGGGCAATGTGGACGAGTTGAGAATATGGACGAGTTGGCAATGAAGACGACTTGGTAATACGGACGAGTTGTAGATATGGAAGATTTCGCAATAAAGACGAGCTGATAAAAAGGACAAGTTGGTATTGTAGACGAGTTGGGTGTATCGTCGAGTTGGGAATATGGACGAGTTGGAAATGGGGATGAATTGGCAATGTGGATGAGTTGGTAAAATTGACAAGTTGGGAAAATGGACAAGTGGGCACTATGGACGAGTTCGCATTATGGACGAGTTGGCAGTGAAGACGAGTTGGTAATACGGATAAGTTGGCAATGAAGACGACTTGGTAATACGGACGAGTTGGTGATATGGAAGATTTGGCAATAAAGACGAGCTGATAATAAGGACAAGTTGGTATTGTAGACAAGTTGGGTGTATCGTCGAGTTGGGAATATGGACGAGTTGGAAATGTGGATGAGTTGGCAATATGAATGAGTTGGTAAAATTGACAAGTTGAGAACATGGACAAGGGGGCAATGTGGACGAGTTCGTATTATGGACGAGTTGGCAATGAAGACGAGTTGGTAATACGGACAAGTTGGTATTATGGACGAGTTGTGAATATGGACGAGTTGGGAATGTGGATGAGTTGGCATGAACAAGTTGGGAACACGGACGAGTGGGCAATGAAGACGACTTGGTAATACGGACGAGTTGTCAACGTGGACAAGTTAAGAATATGGACGAGTTGGAAATGTGGATGAGTTGGCAAAATGAACAAGTTGGGAATATGGACGAGTTGGCAATAAAGACGAGCTGATAATAAGGACGAGTTTGTATTGTAGACGAGTTGGGTGTATCATCGAGTTGGGAATATGGACGAGTTAGAAATAAGGATGAGTTGGCAATGTGGACGACTTGGAATTGTGGACGAGGTGGGAATATGGACGAGTTGGAAATGTGGACGAGTTGTATTTGTGGACGAGTTGGCATTGTGGACGAGCAAGTAATATGGACGCGTTGGCATTGTGGATGAGTTGGGAATATAAACGAGTTGGCAATGAAGACGAGTTGCTAATACGGACGAGTTAATAATATGGACGAGATTGGCAATAAAGATGAGTTAATAATAAGGACGAGTTGGTATTGTAGACGAGTTGGGTGTATGGACGAGTTGGAAATGTGGACGAGTTAGCAATATGGATGAGTTGGCATTGTGGACGAGTTGGGAATATAGATGAGTTGGCAATAAAGACGAGTTGGTAATATGAACGAGTTGGCAATGTAGATGAGTTGGGTGTATGGGCGAGTGGGCAATATGAACGATTTGGCATTGTGTACGAGTTGAGAATGTGGACGAGTTGTATTTGTGGACGAGTTGGCATTGTGGACGAGTAAGCAATATGGACGCGTTGGAATTGTGGACGAGTTGGTAATATGGACGAGGTGGCATTATGGACGAATTGGGAATATGGACGAGTTGCCAATGGAGACGAATTGGTAATATAGACGAGTTTGCAATGCAGATGAGTTGGGTGTATGAACGAGTTGGCAATGTAGACGTGTTGGGTGTATGGACAAGTTGGCATTGTGACCCAGATGGGAATATAGACGAGCTGACATTGTGGACGAGTTGGCAATGTGGAATAATTAACATGTTACGCTAACATGCGAAACTTGATGGAGAAATAACCTACATATGATGCAAATTTCAAAAAATCGACGCGCTCAAGAATAAATCATATTTGAATTAATGACGTCTGGCTGATCATTCTTATTCTCATTCAAAATAAAAATTGACAAATTCTGCGGTCAACAAAACAAATTGATTTTATAAGGTTTCCGTTTTTACCGAATATGGTAAGGAACCCTAAAATTAGGTTTATATTATAGGCTTGAGAGTCTTTAGCATCTCCCTCACTCTTCTGTCAGACACAATTTCAATGAGAGGAAAGACACGAAAGTTTGAATTATTCTTTTTTCAAACATGTTTAGCTGTTTTATATATTGTTTTTTCTTATTACACATATTTGACACATTCTTTTTTTTATGGTGGAGTATTGTTGGTCAGTAATTTATTTAGATTAGTAAGTAGGGTTTGATTAAGTATAACTAGCGTAAGAATTTCAAACACAATGTGTAATTGTTATTGAATAAATGATTGATGATGATGACATGGCAGCACCCATATTAAGAAAACTTGCACGATCTAATGAATTTCATAAAAAAAAACAAGCATTGATAATAGTGGTTTTTCGTGTATCTATAAACGTTTTTTACTCTCTATTTCATACAATTGAGTTTTTGTAACATTTTTTATTATTAATATTGTGAAATATTTACGATTATAAATGAATACATAAACAGTTACGCACTCCATGATTTCCTGTTTCCTCAAATCTGTCGTTTCGATTCATGTGCTATTTCTGGAAATTGATAGAAATCGATCAAATCGATAAATTTATGTCCTGAAGAAAGAACAACAAATTAAAATTCTACCAATCTTATGTTCGGTCCTATGAAAATATGTCAATTATATTTTTAAGATATGGGACTATTGTCATGAATATATTTTTCCATAAATCGAATAATATGCATTTTATTTGTGAAACAGATCAGCAGATCACATGTCATGCACAAGTTATTTTTACAAAAGAGTTGAATAAATTGTCACGATGAAGCTGGCAGTTGGCTATCAGGCCTGCCTCTAGCCTGGCATGTTTTAACGTTTTTAAAACATAATTTTAATGTGTTTTTTTACAGTATTAATTTATTCTTCATTCCCCAAAAACTTCTTATCGATAAAGTAGTTATTTTCTGTAACACTACCGGATTTCCATATTCTAGCGGCGGTTCGACGCCGCAACGGGTCTCTAGTTTTATATAACTCTTGTTTAGGCTTTGAACCACTTTATCAATTATGAGATATGTTTCCAAGTTCCTCTGTACTGTTCAGATATCCATGTGCATTACTCATAGTGTTATCAATCAATGTTGTCATTTATATTATATCTTGATATGTTCAGGTTTACTAATCCCAGTTGTACTAAATAACTAACAATAATGGTTTTTATATAATATATTAGTTACTTGAGTATGCAATATTAAAATAAACTAATACTCATACCTCATTTACTCCACCAGTTGCTTAATTACAAATGCAACTATTTACCTCTGTTAACTACAGAATTTCACCGACAACCATCTTGTCCAGGTTTCAAATAAAATATAAAATTCAGTTCACCTGTGAAACTTAGAAGCAAAACCACACACCACACCAATATTATGTTACAAAATGCATACAAATAATGAAAACTTGCTGTAAAGCCCACATGAAACAGGTAAGTAGTAGACCCAATCATAATAATAATCAATATATGTCATATCATAGAACACTTTAAGATGCAATCAGTAGTATCAGTACACCGCCAGATTGTATGGCTTTTATTTTAATGTCACACATAAAAACAGTGATATTTTAGTAAGCCACATGAATGCAACACACATATAGCTTATTAATAATAGAATCGAGTTCCTTTCATCAAGAATAGTAGCGATGCACCCATAGTATCCAAAGTACTGCAAAATACCTTACCAATTTGTTATGGTGTAGTACAATACACTCCGGCCAATTTCTTACGGATTTTGAAGGACTTACCGCGTCACCGCCATATCGTTTACTTGCACCAAGTCTTAATGAAAACTATCAAATATATACTTAATGTTAACACGATAATACTCGTTATTTAATAAACTATCCAATAAGTAGTGCCTTTATAAAAAAAATACAAAGTAAAACGAACGCAAAGCGTCATTCTTTCGTTTTACAAGACAATCAGGATTTCATATGAGAATCAATTTAATAGACCGAAATATTTTGTAGGCATGGAATTAGAAGATCCCGATTCTGAACTATAAAGAATCAAAGCACTAGTTATTAGATAACAATATATTTTTATACTGAACTTGAACAATTAACAATCTTATAAAAGAATCAGTGAAAAGCTACTCCGCTCGGCGGCAATCTGGCTGTCAGTCGCCTGTGTTGCCAGCCATCACGTACGTTCCGTTACCTTATATGTAAGTGTGTTCCACCATAGCGCGAAAACTACTCAACCGATTTTAGTGATTGAGGTGTCTATCAATTCGTTATTACAGTCCGGGTGACATAGGCTACATTTTTAACAGACTTCAAAAAAGGAGGACGAGCGAGAGTAAGAAAATTAACAGATGACGATACACCTACATAAATTAAAAAATAATAATAATAATAATAAGGGATGAGGCGTAGGGATGTGACGACCCCATCGCCCGCTGGTTTTACCAGCGCAATCAGTCACGCAGGGCAGCTTAGTTATGGCGAGCTGTTGGGGGGTAGCGACCCCACGTACCTGAGTGCTCCTGGGGGATCCTGACGGGGGGTGATGGGTCGGGGCCTCCGCCTCTGTCTTGCCTTAACCGGCCGGGCAGAGTGGAGTCGCGAGAGTTGCGGCTCGGTGGAAACGTAAGGGGTTAGTTGGCTTCGGTTTAAAGCCCAGTATTACACCTCTCCGCCCTTAGCCTTCCGCACTGGTGTTGCCCTTAGGCCACTCTATGTGTCGCTTTTTATGGGGGCCCATCTAGCGGGAGGCGAGTCATCGTCTACCAGTTTTTTTTGCTATGAGACACTTTTCTTGGTAGACGTCCGGCTGTCTCACACAATAGCCCAATTACCCAGTCCTCCATTTCATCCCCATAGCCCGATTTGTATTTAGATTCCATATATTCATAAATAGTTCTTGCACCAAGCGGGTGCTGTCTCTGTGTGCGTCCCATGACACGGATAGGGACAGCATCCGCTCGATGTACACATTACATTTCATTAAATTGTCGAAAGGGCCTCTACGCGTTGGCTTCGGCTCCGCGCACGCCTCCCAAAGGTCCGGGACACTATTGTCCCGTGAGCGGGTGCGACATACAGGATAATAATAATAACTAAATAAAAATCCTTTGGCCGAGGAATGAGCCGGCTCTGTGGTCCGAAGAACATTCTCAAACATAAATACATACATAATATATAAAAATAGACTCGTATATGTATAGATAACATGCATGACACAGGTATCACACTCAGCACTTGTTATTAAGTATAAAGGCAATATCATTGTATTGGGTGATTTTAATCTGTTTTCTTGTAATAGTAGCATATGTAACAACTATGACTATTTAATGGCCTACTGTAATTTCGTTCAGGAGAATAAAATTCCCAACTGCGATGGGAGACAACTCGACCTAGTGTTGAGCGGGGAGCTCGTTCACGGTAAGCTATCCGTGTATGCAGCCTGTGATGACGATAGCGTACAGCCTATTGACATATACCATCCTCCATTAGCGGTGAGCGTGTCGGCGACGGTATCTACACCGACCTCCGCCGCAGCTGGTAATCATAGTAGCCAATCGCCGCGCGATATCCCACAATCGTTTGAGATGCGTGAATGGAATTTTTACAAAGCCGATTATCACACGCTTTATCTAAAATTAAGTAGTATTGACTGGACTGATATTTATAGTATTATTGTGGCTAATCTAGTTGTATTGTTTTTCTATAGCAAAATCACTCAGATAATAGATGAATGCGTTCCAATTAAAAAGCGAAAGCCTGTAAGCTCTCGGTATTCATACCCGGAGTGGTACACGGCTCAAATAATTCGCGACATTAAAATAAAATATGCTCTTCATAAGAAATATAAGGCAACAAAATCTAATGAGGATTACGAAGCGTTCTCTAGGTATCGGGCACAATTGAAAATTGATATCGCAACTGCTCATGACCATTATCAGGACCGAGTCCAAAAACAATTGGCGTTGGATCCAAAGTCTTTTTGGCAATTTGTAAAATCTAAAAGATCCAGTGGCTCTGCTCAGAAGCTGGTAAAGGACGGGCGTATTTTAGGGGAACAGGAATGTGCCGACGAGTTCGCAAAGTTTTTTTATTCCGTCTTTAGTCAGGTGCCGGCTGAATTAGACTGGGTTAAAGCGGATGCTACGGCGGGGGCGAGCAGTGCAAGAGTTCACATTGAACGTCTGGACGTAAGCGAGATACAGCAGGCCCTGGCTCGGCTTCCGGCAAAGCGTTCTGCTGGTCCAGATGGAATACCACCTTTCCTCTTGAAGGACTGCCGTTCGACACTAGCCGAACCTCTGTGCCACATATTCAACGTCTGCTTGACGTCTAAGGTGTATCCTGAGACGTGGAAGGTGACCAGGGTGGTACCTGTGCCGAAGGGTGGCGGTGGGCCAGTGCCCAGTGATTACAGGCCAGTAGCTGTATTGAATGCACCTGCTAAGGTCTTCGAGTCGGCTTTACATAAGACCCTGCAGTCTCAGGTGAGTGCTCAACTTTCCGATGCGCAATATGGGTTCCGAGCAGAGCGTAGCACTACTGGAAACCTCCTGCATCTAATGACCTTAATTGTCCCAGCCTTGGATGCCGGTAGACAAGTAGACGTTGCATACTTTCACTTCCGAAAGGCATTCGATACGGACGGTGGACAACGACATATTATTGATGAAGTTTGCGAGGGCTGGTTGCACGCCACACACTTTAGAATTCTTCGCTAGCTATTTGCGCGATAGGCAGCAGTATGTGGATTGTGCGGGCAGCAAATCTTAACCATACTACGTCAGGTCCGGAGTGAGTCAAGGCAGTAATTTAGGGCCGTTGGGATTCATCCTCATGATCAACGATCTCCCTGACGTGGTGAAGGATTCTACGTGCCTTTTATTTGCTGACGATTTGAAACTAGTCCGAGTAATCGATGATGTCTCGGATTGCCATAAGTTGCAGGAGGATATCGACAGGGTTGTGTGCTGGAGTGTGTGTAACAAGCTGTACTTCAATGAGTCTAAATGCAGTATAGTTTCAATCAGCCGTGCACGCAGCCCAGTGCATCATCGATACGATGTCGGTGGAAAGCCAATGCAGCGAGTGTCGGAGGTACGTGATCTTGGTGTGGGCATAACAGCCAATTGGTCATTTCGTGAGCATATCGGTAGGATCTGCAAAAAGGCATTTATAAATCTTGGTATTGTAATGCGTCTAGCAAAGGACTTTACAAATATCTCTGCGATACGAACCGTGTACGAAGCTCTAGTTAAAAGTCACCTCGAAAGTAACGCAGTAATCTGGAGTCCACATGAAGCTAAATACAAGCTAATGTTGGAACGTATCCAAAATAAGTATGTTAGGCTCCTTTATTTAAAACAATATGGTGTATATCCTGGATACCCATTGTTGTATCCCACGCTATTTGTACTAGGAATGGTGGGGTACAACAGACTAGAGGTGAGGCGAGAACTGGCCCTCGCTTCATATATATGGAAGGTGTTGAGAGGGAAGTTATGCAACCCCGGGGTCCTGTGCGCCTTGTCGCTGTGCGTCCCGGAGCGGTACGTGTGGCGCCGGCGCCGGCCGCCGCTGCTGGCCGAGCCCGTCGCTCGCACGAAGCTGCTGCGGGAGGCACCGCTAACGAGGGCTATTCGCACTATCAACAAAGTCGCGATACAGTTGGATTTATTTACATGCTCCCTGAACGAATTTACAAAGGCAACTATTATGTTCTTACTAAGTGATTTACACTAAATGTCATTTTGTTATTTTATTTCTTATTAATTAAATTGACGTCGTATTGATCTGTATATTATTAACTTATTTGACATTGTTTTTTATGCTAGCTTTAATTTTGTATTATTAAGTTTTTATTTTTTGTTTTTCGTTGTATAAGATCATATTGACATTGTATATTTTTAACCTCGATATTTGTTATTTTAACTTTGTAACAATTTTTATTTGTATCTCTTTTTTATCTAATGACTTTATTACTATTTTTTTCTTTTCGTGTTATTTTTAATTGAAAATTTGTGTTAATGCCTATTTAGCTTATCTATCGCATTGGGGCTGCCTGTAATGATAGATTTAAGTTATTGATTATAGAAATAAATAAATAAATAAATTATAAACGCGAAAGTTTGTGAGTGTGTTTATGTGTATGTTTGTTACTTCTGCACGGTCAAACGGCTGGACCAATTTCGATACACTTTGGTATGAAGGTAGCTGACACCCTGGATTAACACATAGGGTACTTTTATCCCGGAAAAAAATTGTGTTGCCGTCGTGGGATGAGCGGGTATCGAATGAAATAAGAAAATAAATAAATATCGAATAACCTCACACAAATAAATCTAGTCCCACAGTAAGCTCTAGTAGGCTTGTGTTATGGACACTAGACGTACTTATATACAAATAACACCCATGACCCAGGTACAAATATTTGAGTTCATCACACAAATATTTGCCCTTGCCGGGAGTCGAACCCAGGACCGTCGGCACAGTAGGCAGTTGCTTAAGGCGACTCCTAATCCCAACGTCCTTGAGGATCTGGGCGGAGCCTAACGTTATTCCCCCCGCCGACCGTGCGCCCCCGGAACAATACATCGTTCATAATCTCGTTGAGTGGCGTCCAAGCAGCTTCATACACTCGCATAGTCCGAGCGTGAGTTGAAGATCAACAAACCTTATACCTTATTTAAAGGCATTGAAAAATCTCGAAGCAAATAAATCATTTAAACAATGATATAATTATTGCGGATTACTAAATATCTATTTACCCACTACAGTAAATATTAAAAATAAAATGTGTTAAAGCTATTTTCCAAAAAAATAAGTGAAATTAGCCATTTGGAAGTCTCGAATCGAAAAATACTTTTTAGTTTCTTTTGTATGTGTAGGTACCCTACCCGGACACACGCCTGACAAAGCGCTTATTATCGCTAAGCAGGCCCGCCCTGCGAGTAGTAGTAGGCACTATCACTGGACACTGCACACTTAACAAGCACTTATATGTTCTAGGAATGACCGATAGCCCCCTATGTAGGGGATGCCTGTCGGCCGAAGAAACAGCTACCCACGTGATCCTGGAATGCGCCGCCGTAGCTAAGCAACGGGCTGAAATCCTCAAAGCACCGAGGTCACTTCGTGAAGCCTGTGGAGACACCAGGAGAATCCTGCGCTTCTGGACGGAGTTAGGCTGGCTAGACTATTAGCTGGCAAACATGCACGCACAACGGCCCGAATATACACGGGCTAAGTGCGGAAAACGGAGCCCATAACCATAACCATAACCATATGTGTAGGTACCTACCAAAAATAGTTAAAATGCCGACTAGATTCTTGATTATACGTGTAAAATCATGCAGAAATAAAAAACCGGCCAAGTGCGAGTCGGACTCGCGCACCGAGGGTTCCGTACAAACACTTTCCATCCCTAAGTGGTTAAGTTAAGTTTGCACCTGGTATGTATAGCGCCCCATATAAATTAGGTGCAAAGTTAGGTATTAAAATATTAAAAAAAACTATTTACTAGATTATCGTTGGTAGTTTTTATGGTAATGTACATCACGTTTTTTTTTGATTTTTCATTTTCTTATTTTAGAAGTAAGTTGGAGGGGGGGGGGCAACTTTTTTCCACTTTGGAAGCGTCTGTCACGCAAACTATTCGGTTTAGAAAAAAAATATTTTAGAAACCTCGATATCATTTTTGAAACCTATCCATAGATACCCCACACGTATGTTTGATGAAAAAAAAAAGTTTTTTGCATAATAATGAACCTTAGAGCTTTTTTACTTAGGGGTCATCCATAAATTACGTCACACGAATTCCATGATTTTTTGCCCCTCCCCCCGTCCTTGTCACAGCTGGTCACATTTGGGAGACTCCCCCCCTCCCTAGTGTGACGTCACCTATGTTACAAATTTACATTTAGAAATTATTGAATAAAAACAGCGGTTCCGAAATAGGAACTTTTTTTATAAAATTAACATCAAATCAAACAATGAACAAAACAAAAAACGATGATAGTAGAGCGAGTGGTAGACAAAACAATAAAATTGGTATCTTATATATATTTTCACAGATATAGTTGTGTATGTGTTTGAGGTTTTGGTAAAATAATAGTTTAAAGTTCGTGTTTTAACACTTATAATAGATTTTAAAATGTGACGTCACGAAATTTAGGATCCCTCCCACCCCCTTGTCACACAATGTCACATTTCGTCGACCCCCTCCCTCCCCCTTAACGTGTGACGTAATTTATGGATGGCCCCTTATTTGTCAAAACAGATCAAACAACTTGGATATTTTTTCTTTATTGCAACTAACCTTGCACTTGTTGGTTAACTGTTTTTACCTGATCGTAAAATATATTTTAATGTCGTTTGAGGCATTTTACCTGTATTTATGATAAAATTAACATAAAGATAAATTATGAAAGAAAAATTGAATGTGATCCACTGCAATGTAAGCAGGACTCGAACCTGCGACCCTAAGTTTCCGGCGTAGTGCTCTACCAACTGAGCTATCATATCGTTACGTCAATCACACTAAATCTTTGATTCCATATGATTAAAAATGTAATATTTCCACATTATTAAACAGAATCGATATAACATTCTAAAAAAAAATAACATAGATTAAATTACCTGATTGTCGTATCTTAAGTTCTTAACTACTGGCGTTTATCCAAATTTACCTGCTTTGATACTATGAAACCATTGGCGCTTATCCTTTTTTTACCTGATATGACTTTGATCGACTACTTTCGCTTATCTTGAATTGCTTGAATGACAATTGAGTCGTATTTGTCGCATAGAATGTACTAAAAAAACAAATATTTTCGTTAAATTGGTAGTTAGACAACTTTACCGGTTCTGTTTTATGAAATATCACACATTTGGTAGTAATTCAATATATTTATAAAGGCCGTTAAGGCTGTGTCTGTGGCGCTAAGGCATTACTTTGGACTCGCTTGATGGACCCAAACGCCATCTCACTCAAACAGTGTCTTACAAGACGTCACATATACCACACAAAGTTGTAGGTAGTTTTGTTATTCTTGTTAGGATAGGATATTATCTCATTGCAATTGTAAAACTTGAAATTTCACGTAGTTTGTGATTTAAAATTCCTTAATGAGTACCGAGTGACTGCAGTCTTGAGAACTCTTGGGCTGTTCTCATTAGAGTCATACTCGTAGTTATCGTTTGCTACCATACATTGGTCTAGAACTACTGGAAATCTTTCAGCAGATCACACATAAAAATTGATAAAATTGAAATTTCACGTGATATCTGATGAATAAATTTTTAACATTTCTAAAGCAGTTTTTTTTGTATTTGCGTACTTGGACCATAATTTTTTGTCTTAGAGAACTTTAAATGTCACTTCATTAATTTTAATGTTTGAAAATAAATATTTTCCTCTAATTAAAACATTAATCGTGAGGTTTTATTGTACGATAAATAGCTTTTCATGTCTGAAATATGGCCTACAAAGACGATTAGATGATTTTTCTTGATTTATTTCATGCTGATTTATGCACATTTATATATTTACCTGACTATAAAATGAGCATGCACATATATATTGTTAACTGTGTTGATTTTTGTGTAATAGATCATACTATTTTACCTGACTAATTTCTCGGGAAACGTGTCGTTTAGATAATTTTACCTAATTCTATTTTGACGGCCATTTTGCGTAAGCGACGCTAAATCATAAAATATTCCATTAATAGACAAAATAACAAAAGCAACATGTAAAAAACATGATATTGTTTATATAAAATGAGCATCGTATGCACATAGATATTGTTTACTGTGTTGATAGTTGTGTAAAATGTTGATTTTTTTACGAGACTAATTTCTCGGGAAACGTGTCGTTTAGATAATTTTACCAAATTTTAAATTTTAAATTATTCCATTAATAGACAAAATAACAAAAGCGACATGTAGAAAACATGATGTTGTTTATAATTATAAAATGCTTCATTTAAAAAGTAGGTCCATAGAATATTATATATATCTGCAGATCGGTTGACATGCGGCAAACGTGTCAGCTCTACTTTAGTTTAGCGGTTGTCTGGGTTACGTAAGCTATTTGGGTTTTGGCGTTCCTTCCGCGATCGATTAATTTGATCCAAGATCGTTTCATTGCCCTCTGGCAAACTTAGAGAGAAAAATTTTGAGCATTAGTCAAAAATCAAGTCCGGGCATTACGATGAGTCCAAATAAAGTTATATATTTTTTAATTAATTCAACTGATATCTGATCATTAATATATGGCTTTTAAAAGATATGTAATAAAAATCAGGTTTTTATTTTATAAACGGTAAACAATTGGAGGAGGATTGGTAGGACGGCCACCCGCAAGGTGGTCGGATGACCTGGTCAGGGTTGCGGGGACACGCTGGATGCGGGTCGCTTCTATCCGGCCCATGTGGAAGTCAATTGAGGAGGCCTGTGTCCAGCAGTGGACGTCTATGGCTGAAATGATGATGATGATGATGATGAAACAATTGGAACAGAACTTATGGCCAGGCTAGGTATTTGTCTAGCTAGGCCCGGCGGATATGTCAATAATCAGGGACGTATTTACCCTAGGGCGATCCGGGCTATAGCCCGGGGCGCCAAACCGGCAGGGGCGGCGTAGGCGCCCCTGGCCGATTGCATTTTGTTTTGGTATTGGCGCCATTCAACCAACTATTACTTCTCACCTTTTTTTTGTCAATCCACAATTTAAAATTAACATGAAAAATAACAAAAACTAGTTAGTCTTGGTCGAAAACATGCTTGTAAGTTCGTCAATATCTTCGGGGCGCGTCTGTAAGTAAGAACATGCTCCAAATATAGGGCGCGCGCGGGCGCGGGCGCCGAGGGAAGTCGCGGGGCGGCGCGGCGAGAGGGGCAGAGGCAATAGGCCATACATTGTATCAGCGTTGCCAGATCGGATCCTTTTACACTATATCGGTCAATTTTGTTACTGCGCACCCCCGCGCTGAAAAATTACGGGCTTGCTGCGCTCGCGTTAATATCTATTTCTGTTACAATATATACTATACTACGTAGTCTACGTACGTTTTTTTTCCGATTGTGTTACTGCGTACCCCCGCGCTGAAAAATTTCGCGCTCGCTACGCTCGCGTTTTTTCTGATTGTGCATGTTACTACGCACCCCCGCGCCGAAAAATTTCGTGCTCGCTGCGCTCGTGTTTTCATCTGATTGTGTTTACTACGCATCCCATCGCCGAAAAATTTGGCGCTCGCTGCGCTCGCGACCTCAGCTCATTGTGTTATGGCCAATAATGTTTTTTTTTCTAAGACCCAACCCTTACACTTGCTATAACTAAGTGCTTAGACACAACTACCATTATATAAAAAAAAACCTTAAATATTTCCTTGACTTCTGCTGGGGCGGCGAAACTTATAAGCCCGGGGCGCCAAATTTCAAAATACGTCCCTGTCAATAATTACTAACGCTCATTTAGATTTAAATATGAAGTGGGAAATTTATTGATGCAAATATGTATTCTGCCTATATTTACATAAATAAGCCCTCATGCCAAAATTGTCACTTGCCTTCTTGGACTAGAAAATTATTGTAATTTTTTATAATGTATTTTTATATCATATGCCATGTACTGTACTAGTGACGCAACGAATGTGAATACTTACAATAAATATTCGTATTCGTAAATTAGCGTTTTACCGAATATTACAATGGTATTCAAACGAACAATACTTGTTCTGCATTACGATATTCATATCTCTTAGGGTTGAATTCATAAAGATCATTAGACGTTATCATACTTAAATATCTGTATTAGCAGATTATTTTTACTTACCGAAATACCTAAGGTACTCTAATATTACACAGAGAAGGGCCCTAAAACCCACACCAAAAGTGTTATTTTCTGGGAATCCTGTCTGGTGTGGGCCCATGACTGAGAATATCTAAGTATCTAAATGTGTTCGGGAATGCTAAGCAATGCCAATTTTTTTTATAATTGCTTAAAATTAATAGATACTTAAATCCGAAAAAAAAAACAGTTGAATTTAATTCTATATGAAAATGAGTGCTTTTTGTTATGGCGCATAGCGTAGTTGTGTGAAAAAACGAACTACGCTCTCTTAAAATACACTTCAAACGCACGAAGACAGATCGAACCTCCGCGGGATCCGGTACTATAACAATTTTCCGTAACTAGATGGATCGCGAGAGCAAGTGACACAGCCTTCCCCTTCGACGGTTAGATTTACACTGAGCTCGCAGCCCGGGCACGGCCGCGCTCGCGGAAATTCAGTTTTTTTGATGCTTTATTAGACCGAATTTCCATTTTAGTAACTTTTAAACAATACGATTAAAGATCAATGAATTGTCAATGTTCTTGCGAAAGAGCCGTGTAAATATCACCTGTAGTTTAGAAGCCTTAGGGAATTCAAAATTGAAAACGACCCTATTTCAACATTATTTTTTCCATAGTAATTATTGCTTTAAAAAAAATCCAACTATATTTTTTTAGAAGAAATAGTCAAAAATAACATATATTTTTTTCAGATTTTTCCCTTGGCTAGATTACGAGCCTTAGGACTTTAAAAATCACCATTCCACGTACGGAGTCGCCTTAACCACTGCGTCAGCGTCGTCAAAGTTAAGAATAGAATGACTTACTTTCAATGAATATCTTGTTGATTCCATTCACCTGGATAAACGTGGTGCTGATAGGCAACATTTTATTGGCCCGGTATCGCCCGCCTGTCGACATTCTACTTCAATTACTCTTTATACAAGGTGTCCTTATTACTATAACACTTTTGTTGTTCACTCATAATTTATATATTTAACACAGTTTTTATGTAAATGTTTCAAGCGTTACTTTGCGGAAACTAATAGCAAATTGCCTAATGTAATACGATATTATCCGACGCACTTCTTTCTTTTGAAACGTTATAGGTAATTTATAATATTAGGACCCAGCGGTAAGATAAGTTTATCTTGATTCAACCACTTGGTTGTATTCATTTAAATCACAATTTTTTTATTCAAACTGAAATGGTTCAAACACCGCAACTCGTAAGAAATTTATTACGTTAACTGTTCCGAAACGCGAATTATTTACACTTGGTGGTAAGATAATTTCGTTGTATTTAGTTACACCACCCCGACAGTAATATTTGAAACACAATTAGATACCTTATTTCAAACTGCAACGCGAACTTTATATTTACACTCGGTGGTAAGATAATGTGGTTATATCCAGTTATAAGACACCCTACAGTGGCATTTGAAACACAATTACTTTTTTTCACACAAGTGTAGGTACCGGTTGAAACCCTGCCTGCAGTCCGCTTGCGTGTTCACCTCGAGTATATGAAAACCTCAGCCTGCATGTGTTCATTGGAAGTATCAATTTTGTGCGGTAGCCATCGGTATGCAGCGAGGATTGTCAATGTCGATGTTATGTTTTATTATTTATTTTTATTTAGTTATTATTATTATTTCGTATATTCATTTAATTTCTTATGTTAAGTTTTTTTTACAATAAATTTATATACTTAAAAAGTAAAATACAACAACGTAATTACAAAATATAGATACATTATAAAAAAACTATAAGTCTTGAGTCCACTTTAGTATGCCAAAGGAGTAAGTGAGCAGAGGCATCACCCAAGCGTTGAAGGCGCGCGCCTTATTGCCACCGGACAAAAGACTGTTAAGTACTTTTGTCAAACGACAAAAGAAACGCTCCTTCAACGCCTGTCTAATGTCTCCGTCCGCAATACCCAATGACTGTGACATACCAAGGTACTTGTAGGTTTCAACTTCAGAGATAGACCTGAGGGACATTGTCTCAGAAAGCTGTAAGTTCGCGGAATTTACGACTTTCCCCCGCTGTAAATGCATGACCGCACACTTGCCTACACCAAACTCCATTTTGATGGCGCTACTGAAGGTTTCAGTTACTCCCAGTAGTTCCACCAGATCCTGGCGTTTTGGTGCATACAGCTCAAGATCATCCATGTACAGCATATGAGAAATGACCTCACCTCCTCTTCGAAGCCGGCAACCTAGTCCTGAATCCTTCAGCAGAGTGCTGAGCGGATTCAGGGCTAGGCAGAACCACAAAATACCTCTCTCAATCCTTATCAAGTCCTGCGGGCCAGGGGGGCCATCCCCGCCACCTGGTTGACGAAGGACTGTGGTCCACCGCCTCATAAATGCGCTTAAGAGGGATCTTAGAGTTGTATCGATTTTATACAGCTCTAAGATCCTCTCCAGCCATGAATGAGGCACCGAATCATAGGCCTTCTTATAGTCAACCCAAGCGGCCGAGAGAGACCCCCTGTTCCGCCGGACTTGTTGGCAAATGGTCGTGTCAATGAGGAGGAGCTCCTTAGTACCACGGGACCCAACCCTACATCCATTCTGAGAAAAGGCCAAAACGTTATCCGCAACAATGTGCGTGTTAATTTTTGTTCTCAGAATGGACGTAAGGAGCTTGTATAAAGTGGGCAAGCACGTGATGGGTCTATAGTTTTTCGCTTCCGTGGTACTACCGGACTTATGGAGCAGGAAGGTAACACCAGTAGTCATGAAAGATGGCAGGGAACCAAGCTCAAGGGCGTCTTGAAATTGTGTTGCCAGACGTTCCTGTGAGGATCGAAACCACTTGATCCAAAAGTTGTGCAACCCGTCTGGCCCAGGACTTTTCCAGTTCTGGGTCGTACGGGTCGCACATCTTACATTATCGGGGCTGATAATCACAGCCCCCTTGGCTTCGATCGGCTCACACTCACGTCTGACAACATTCATTAATTCGCCCTCGGTGTGCTCGACTGGCACCGACCAGATACTACGCCAAAAGTTAATCATGGCAGTAGGATCCGGCAGTTGCCCGTCGCTCACACATTGGTCAGTTCCCTCCCACTTTCGGTGTACCTTCCTTTGGTCACTTTGGAAGAGACGATTCTGCTGGAATCGATTCACACGCTCTCTGTAGCGGCGAATACGGCTTGCCCATGCATAAACTTTCTGTTTTAGGTAGTCGATGCGCTCCGTGGCACGCCGCGATGGCGCCTCAGTACATGATCGAGTGGGTATCAGCTAAATCTTCGCTAGCCCGAAGGTACGGGTCTAGCAAAGCGTCCAGAGCTCCCATTAACGCTAAGTTGCGTTTATGTATTGGCAAGCGTGGTAATCGCGGCCTAGGCTCAGGTGCGGATCGATATCGCCCAATCGCTTCCTCCAAAGCCCTCCTCAGTTGCTCATTGGCCTGGGTACTTACGCTACTCGCACAGTCTTCCACATCGGCCTCGGGATCCGTCACGTACCTCCAGGCGCAATCGATCAAGTGTCGCATCGTCCAGCAGCTTGCGCCGCTGGATGAACCGCACTTGATCGGATAAGCCACTTCGCAGATACGGCGATGGTCGGATCAAACGCCAGAAACAGAGGTAGCATCCTGTCCCGGTACGCGGACAGGTTGATTCCCCCCTCTGTAGCCCCATAATTGGCGCGCAAGACGTTCTCATTCATGGCATGAGACAACTTCATGCGACGCACTATACCACCGGTAGCGGGAGCCGGTGTCGGAGCAGATTATTACAGGGTATAAAAACTTGTCGGGTAGTCTGATATATGTGCACCTACCCTATATGTAATGAGGTCTTTAATAAACAGTCTTGAAGTGAATCTGATGTATCATTGACGTATACCCTGACATGGCGCAGCCGGTTCTTATTTAAAAAAGTAAAAGTAAAGTGATTTGGATTGTTATAGTGAGGAGCATAGCCTTCAACCTGATTTAAAATGGAAACAGTGTTATCGCCCCCGTCACCGTTTTGTTACGATCATAGTTTGATAAACATTACAAGTGGTAGCTTGAGTGACAGTTGGTCCAAGTGGAGTAAAGGCTTTAAAATATATTTCGACGCGTGTGAATTATCCAAAAAGACACCTGCCATACAAATAAATATATTGCTACATATTGTGGGTGAGCAGTGCAGAGAGTTGTACGAACAATTGGGCGTAAAATGTGCTACGGTGGATGAAGTGTTAGGACAATTTAAAAAACATTTCGAACAAAAGAAAAATTTAACGGTCGAAAGACACCGATTTTTTACAAGAAATCAGAGTGAAAGTGAAACGATACAGCAATATGTGTATGACTTAAAAAAACTGGCTAGTTCCTGTGAATTTGGAAATTTGTGCGACTCGTTAATAAAAGATCGGTTAATTTGTGGCATTATGAGCAAAGTTATCCGAGAAAGACTATTGCGTGAGGCAGATTTAACGTTAGAACAGGCTATGGAAATATGTTGTGCTGCTATTGTATCTAAGGTGTATTCGGACAAAATAGTACGAGAGTATAAAGAACAATCGATACATAAAATAACCCAAGGAGATTCGAATAACTTATTACAAGATGATGATAATAACGTCTGGCGGGTATCTGCAAGAGGTAGCTACGGGTCGGCGAGCGGCCGCGGCCGAGGAAGGTACCTTGCGGCGCGCGGCGCCCGAGGTGCCAGCCGCGGCGCTGGCGCAGCGGGCAGGCGTGCGGCGCCTGGATGGCGCGAGCGGGACCCCGCTGCGCTGGGCCGTGTGCCGGCGGGCGGCACCAGCGGCAGCGGCGATCGAGGCGCGATGGCTAATCGTGTGTGTAATAAGTGCGGAATGATACATGGGAGAAATAGTTGTCCCGCGTACGGAAAGCGATGTTTAACTTGTTCGCGCACGAATCACTTCTCTCGCATGTGCGGGGCGTACCGACTGTATCAAGTTGAAGAGTCTGATCAACAGGTAATATATAGCCTTAATACTGATATAGATGATTGGTCGATTGATTTAAATATTAATAATACAAACCTGAGATTTAAAATTGATTCGGGGGCCGATGTTAATGTTTTACCGGTGAGATATTTACGTCAAGTGGGTCTTAATAAAGACGATCTGTTAGCCACCAATGCGCGATTGCAAGGTTACTCGGGTACTAACCTAAATGTATTAGGTAAATGTTACTTGAAGGCAGTATATAAAGGTAAGGTTTATTTTTTGGAATTTAAAGTCGCTGATGTGCCGTCTACGCCTATTTTAGGTAGCCATGATTGTAAGCAAATGAATTTAATTCAACGGGTATTTGCGGTCACTGAATCGGATAGAACGATCTCTCCGGCATTTATTGCGGACTATCAAGACGTTTTTCAGGGTATAGGTTGTTTACCGGGGAGTTACAAGATAAGATTAAATAGTGAATATAGGCCAGTCGTACATGCACCCAGGAAAGTACCGATACCATTACGAGAAAAAGTTGAAACTAAGCTTAAGGAGATGGAGAAACAAGGAATAATAGCAAAAGTCGAGGGCCCTACGGATTGGGTCAACAGTATGACTATCGTTAAAAAGGCTAATGGCGATTTAAGGATATGTTTAGACCCCAAAGAGTTGAACCAGGCTATAAAACGTGAGCATTTCAGGTTGCCTACACTGGACGAAATTGTTTCAAATTTGTCAGGAGCCCAATATTTTAGCACATTAGATGCCACAAACGGTTTTTGGCAAGTAAAAATTGACAATAGTGACCTCTGTACTTTTAACACTCCATTCGGAAGATACAAATTCCTTCGGATGCCCTATGGGATTTCGTCTGCATGTGAGGTATTTCATAAGAAAATATATGAAAACTTTGACGATATTGAAGGTGTTTGTATGTATGTGGATGATATTTTAATTTATGCCAAAACCAAAAAAGAACATGATGATAGATTGAGACAGGTGTTGGAAAGATGTCGTAAAATTAATTTAAAATTAAATTTCAGCAAATGCAGGTTTGGTCTTGAGGAAATTAAATACTTAGGGCATAGAATAACAAGAAAAGGATTATATCCTGATGACAGTCATATTTCAGCTATTGTTAATATGCCTAGGCCAAAAAACAGCAAGGATGTAGAACGTTTACTGGGGCTAATTACTTATGTTGGTAATTTTATACCAAATTTGTCATGTAAAACAGAACCACTCAGAGAACTGCTGAGAAAAGAAATAGAATGGCATTGGACTGATATACACGAAAAAGCATGGAATTTGGTAAAAAAATGTCTGTCAGAAAAACCTGTATTACAATATTACAGCATGAGTAAGCCTATTACCCTATCTGTGGACGCCAGTAAGAGTGGGTTGGGGTCAGTTTTATTGCAGGATGGTCTGCCTGTATGTTATGCCTCAAAAGCTCTCACAAAAACCGAACAAAGATACGCTCAAATTGAGAAGGAGTTGTACGCGTGCTTATACGCGTGTGAAAAGTTTTATGGCTATATTTATGGACGCACAGATATTACCATTGAGACTGACCACAAACCCCTCATCAGCATAATAAAAAAGCCCATTGTAGAAGCCCCACCGCGGTTACAACGCATGTTGTTAAGGTTACAACCCTATACGTTCAAATTGGTGTACAAGCCGGGCAAGCAGCTGCATATCGCGGACGCGCTATCGCGCGCCTACGAGCCCGCGGCAGCGGCGCATCCAGCGGGAGATCTGTACGAGGAGATGACTGAAGCGGTGCGCAGTGTTATGTCATACAACGAGTTAACGGACACGCATTATCAGAGCTTACAAAAAGAGACTGAACGAGACAGTGAGATGCAACAATTGAGAAGGTATATCAGAAAAGGATGGCCAAGAGAAAAAAAAGAGGTAGATGATATTGTAAAACAATACTGGCAATATAGAGAAGATTTGACAGAAGGAAATGGTTTATTATGGAAGGGATGCCGAATAATAATTCCAAAGAAATTGCGTAACGAAATGCTTCATAAAATACATTATGCGCATTTAGGACTTGAAAAATGTATGTTAAGAGCGCGGGAGTTATTGTTCTGGCCGGAAATAAACAATCAGCTAAAAAACTTTATTTCTAATTGTCAAGCGTGCCTAACATTTAGAAAAAGTAATGTAAAAGAAAAGTTGATTCCGCATGAAGTACCTGTTGCATTCAAGGGAAAAACCAAATAAATAACTTGGCTTTTATTAACTACAGAAATCAAGTCGTAAGCAAATAAGATATTGAATGACAGACATTTAAACATTACAAGTGACGGGTGATAGTTGTCAACAGCATAGACAAGAATATTGGTAACACGAAGGAGTGATTATATGTCATTCTCCTCCTCTGTGGTTTCTGCATCAAGAAGATAGTCATTGAGATGTAAGGGTAATCTCTTCGGCCTTGTAGATCTTCTGACTTGTGGGGCCTCAACATTTTGCGGTGGAGTCCTAAAAATTTCTTCTTCAAGTATTTCCCCAACATTAGCTCTGTCCTCCAGGAAGGGCCTTTCTTCATCTTCATTATCGACTAGCGAGTTTTCATCATCCGCCATTGCTGGAAGAGGGGCTAAGTGTCTATTCGATACGGTTGTCTCTTGACCATTACGACGTCGTACGTAAGAGTAGCCAGGGTTTGTTTGAAGCAACTCGACTTCCTCAACGTAAGGGTCAGTTTTCGATCGAACAAACTTTTTCAAAAGTATTGGTCCGGGAACAAGCCACGACGGTAGCGATTCTCCAACTGGTGTTCTCCGGGGAAAGTTGAATAACCTCTCGTGTGGAGTGGCATTTATTGAGGTGCATAGTAGAGAACGCACACAGTGAAGGGAGGGCTTTAAAACTTGCTCCCAATGTTCAATTGGCAAATTCTTGGACTTGAGACTCAGCTGTATCGTCCGCCAGAGCGTTCCATTAAGCCTCTCCACCTGACCGTTGCCCTGTGGATTATAAGGTGTCGTGCGAGAAGTGGCAATATTACAGTTTTTGAGAAAAGTCTGTATTTCTTCTGACATAAAAGAGGATCCTCTATCGCTGTGTATATACAAAGGCTGACTGTATTCGTAAAAAAGATCTCTTAGACACTTAATTACAGTAGCAGAAGTAGTATCAGGACATGCGTATGCGAATGGATATCTTGAAAATTCATCGATAATTGTTAGGATGTACTTGTTTTTCGTATTCGAAGGCAGAGGACCTTTGAAGTCTATGTTTAATCTTTCGAACGGCGATACAGCTTTAATTAGTGTTCCTTTTGATTTGGCAAAGCGAGGTTTGACTTCTGCACATACACGACAAGATGCGGTCATCTGTTTAATATCGTCTAGGGAGTAAGGAAGATTCTTTAATTTAATCCAGTGATACATTCTTGTTATTCCAGGATGAGAGAGTGCATCGTGCAATTCGTATAATTTAGAGTTACTCATGAGTGCGCACACTCTTGACAGTGCATCGGCGGCGACATTTTCGATTCCTGGTCTGTAGACTATGTCATATTTGTAACATGAAAGTTCTAGCCTCCATCTTTCGATTTTATCGTTTTTTATTTTACTGCTATGGTTTTGATTGAATATATAGCTGACAGATTTCTGATCCGTGATAAGTAGAAAGTGTCTGTTAATGAGGTAGTGGCGCCATTTTCTGAGACTCTCGACGATTGCGCAAGCCTCTTTCTCAACTGAAGCATGTTTACGTTCGCTATCCGACAACGTTCTAGAAAAGAAAGCGACAGGGCGTCCATTCTGGGCTAATGTTGCGGCTATGGCAAACTCTGATGCGTCAGTCTCAACAGTTAAAGTTTCTTTTTCGTCTATGGCGACTAATGCAGCCTTCACAATATCGGATTTTAATAGCTCAAAACTACGCCGTCCGTTTTCGCTTAATGGGAAGCTTACATTGCTGACGAGAGGATGTAGTTTTTCGGAGAATTTGTGTACCCATTTGGCGTAGTGAGCAAAGAGACCAAGGGCTCGTTTGAGTTCAGCAGCGTTATGTGGTAGTGGCAGTTTAATGAGTGGATCAAGTCTGTCTTTATCTGGCTCTATTATATTATTTTGAACAGTATAGCCCAAGAGACTAATAGACGTTTTGCTAAAATTACATTTTTGTTCGTTTAGTGTTAGTTTATACTTCTTTGCTGCAGCCATGAACTGTCGTAAGTTTTCGTCATGTTCCTCCTTGTCTTTTCCGCAAACCGTAACATCATCAAGGTACGCAAATGTTCCTCGTAAATTTTCTTGCCCGATAATGTATTCCAGTGTACGTTGAAAGGCAGCGACCCCGTTAGTTACGCCGAATGGGATTCTTTTAAATTGATATAATTTGCCACATGCTTCAAACGCCGTATAAATTTTTTCCCGTTCCAAAATAGGCACTTGATGGTAAGCGCTTTTTAAATCAATTTGGCTAAAATAATTAAACTTAGCCACTTTTGTCACGATTGTTTCGATATTTGGAAGTGGGTAGGCATCTAAGTATGTAAATTTATTAATTGTTCTTGAATAGTCGACTACCATCCTCTTTCGATGAGTTCCACCTCCAGTGACAAGTACCTGAGCGCGCCATGGAGATGCGCTCGGTTCAATTATTCCGTCTTCTAAAAGCTTTGATATTTCGGTTTGGATAAATTCTTCTTCATCTTTATTATGACGTCTTGATTTAATGGCAATAGGCGTGATGTCGGCAGATAAGTGCGTAAAGACAGATGCTGGTGGTACTGACGCTTCCATGACACACACTTGGAGAGGATCCCTGGTACCTCCGAATTGAAATTCAAGTTTGGCGTGATCTTTAAGAATGTCGTGTCCAATGATGACATCCGCACATAAGTTGTTAATTACAAGTAGAGGTCGTTGTTTGTATATGTGTTTGTTAATTTCAAGCGTTGCGAAACATACTCCGTCGACGTGTGATGTATGGTTTAGCGAAGCCAGATTTATTGTTTGCTCACAAGGTCGTTGTTTGAGATTCATCATTCGAGCTATGTTGCGATCAATGAAGCTGACGGAGCTCCCGGTATCAATCAAAGCATCGGCACGAGTATCATTAACGGTGATGGAAATCGTAGCTTTTACCAAACTGGACGGAGATGCAGCTGAGTAAACGGTGCTTATCGTTTCAGAAGAACTTGGTAACTGCATATATTCGACGGGAACAGTAGTACTCGGGCAAGAAATAGCATTGCTAGTTGAAGCGTTGTTGCGAGAACGGCAAACTGAAGCGAAGTGTCCCTTCTTAGAACAAAGTTGACAATAGGCGTGGAACGCTGGGCATTTAATCCTTTGGTGCACTTTTCCACCGCAAAAGAAGCAGCGTCTGGCCGTTGGCTGTGGTGAGGATGAGACAGCTGCATTGTTAGAACTCGGTATGATGCGCTGAATTTGTTCTTGTCGTGGGACATTCACTGGTAAAGCATTCAAAGCATTTGGTACACCAACGCCCATAATTGCGGAGTCTTTTTCAGCTGTTTCAAAGACGACAGCTTGGTCGAAGGCTTCATCCATCGAAAGCGTTGAATTTTCAAGTAACCGTTCTCTTATTTTCGCCGAATGAATTCCTGCGATGAAAGCGCTCCTTATTGCTTGGTTTCTATGTTCATCGGCGGAGACAGAATTAAAATTACAATTTTGCGCTAGAAGTTGTAAAGCGCGACAATATTCGGTAATTGTTTCGTCATGCTTTTGTTTTCGCGCGCCGAGGACAAAGCGAGCTAAGATTTCGTTTTGGGGCTTCAGATATGTTTTGTTCAGAACAGAAATAGCTTCATCATAAGTTTGGCAGTTTTTCATGTGTATATAAATGTTAGAAGTTAAGTGATTTGCTAGTAATTTAAGTTTTATGGAATCCGTAACGTCAGCCGGTATTTCCTCAACCAAAAAGTTTGAAAAGGTATGGTGCCAATGAGCCCACTGTTCTCCTGCTCCGGGAGCATTAGGTTCAACGTCAAATCGATCAGGTCGAAGATACCTGGCTAAAGAACATGAAGGTATTTTCTCCGGTTCTTTCTTCTTCTCAGACATTGTATTACCCTTACATCTCAATGACTATCTTCTTGATGCAGAAACCACAGAGGAGGAGAATGACATATAATCACTCCTTCGTGTTACCAATATTCTTGTCTATGCTGTTGACAACTATCACCCGTCACTTGTAATGTTTAAATGTCTGTCATTCAATATCTTATTTGCTTACGACTTGATTTCTGTAGTTAATAAAATTGTTGCATTCAAGGGAAAAACCAAATAAATAACTTGGCTTTTATTAACTACAGAAATCAAGTCGTAAGCAAATAAGATATTGAATGACAGACATTTAAACATTACAAGTGACGGGTGATAGTTGTCAACAGCATAGACAAGAATATTGGTAACACGAAGGAGTGATTATATGTCAGTACCTAAAAGACAGTGGGCAAAAGTAGGCATAGACTTATTTTACAGTCATCGAAAAAATTACTTGCTCATTGTTGATTATTATAGTAAATTCATTGAAGTACGTCAATTACACAGCACGCTGTCGCAGACGATAATAGACGAGTTAAAATGTGTATTCTGTAGTCAGGGCATTCCTGAAGTAGTTATTTCGGATGGGGGACCGCAATTCACGTCTAGAGAGTTCAGTGAATTTGCGAAAAAGTGGGGATTTAATCACGTCCGCTCATCTCCCCACTTTCCCCAATCCAACGGACAAGCCGAGCGTAGTATACAAATTATTAAAAATATACTTAAAAAATGTGCCCATTCATCGACAGATTTTCGTTTAGCAATACTCGAATACCTAAATACCCCAATTAGCGAACATTTACCTTCTCCTGCGGAATTACTCCAAAATAGAAAACTGCGCGGAATTTTACCGTTACGTGAAACAGTGCTCGATACCATAGTCCAGGGCTATGACAGTCCAACTCCCAAAACGGCCGATGTGGCGCCACCATCGCGTCTCGTCCTTGCCCCGCCGCCTCAGCCCTCCCCCTGGCAGCCATTACACATTTGAAAAGTTTTGACGTTTACATTTTGAAGTTTTATTGTGCCGAATTTCAAAGTCGAGTACGCTGGTGTTTTGTGTATTTCCTCGCTTTTTCGCTGAGTTGAGATCCTTAATATCCAAATTCTCCTTTGCTGTTCGGAACAATACTTTTTTATTGTGCTGCGGTATCGTTTGTGCAATAATATATCACCATGAGACTAAAGTGTTGTGTTGGTGGTTGCAATGCAACAAATGAAACACATCGGCTTTTTGCATTTCCTAAGAAGGATTCGCTTAGGAATTTGTGGATGTCTTTCCTTGTGCCTACTAATCCTCTTCTTCTCGGTCTGACAAAAGAGCAACTGCTCAGGAAACGTGTGTGTAAAAAGCATTTCGATAAATATCAGTTTGACGGAGAAGGCAAAAGGCTTCGTTATTCGTATCATTGCCTATTTACAAATGATGAAATAACACACGGTGAACCCCTTGCAGCAGTTGGAACCGGTGAGTATTTCCCATTTCTATGATAACTACGTATAGAAATATTTATTACCACGTGACTTAAATACTTAATATTTTCGTATAAAAAAAATATTCAGGGCAATTTTATGATAATATTTGTTATAAATTGATAAGTATTTTTTGGCTGTTGAATAAGTATTGATTTTATCTTTTGGATTTAAATATTTTATCTAATTTTGTTCTAGTCCAACATGCTCTGAGTGATCACAACTATTTTAAAAACCAAGATGATGAGGAAGACACAATGGAACAAACACTTGTCATTGGAAGGCCAGGTATGTGTTTTAGTGTGGCACATATTACTTATGTATGATGATGATGACGTAGCCAGTCTTATTTATCGCTACTAATATTATGAATGCAAAAGCAATTATGACCTGAAAGTCCAAAAGTTTGAAGTCATTGCAACCTGTTCACTTGTTAGCAATTCTCTTTATTTTATTCTAACGTTCCAATTATAAGCAGTTGGCGCAGTGTTAAAGCAGCTGCTTACTGAGCCGACGGTCCTGGGTTCAAATCCCGACAAGGGCAAATGTTTGTGTCATGAAGTTGAATATTTGTGACTGGTCATGAATGTTATTTGTATTTAAGTATGTATTTATCTATAAAAGTATGTATATTGTCATCTAGTGTCCATAACACAAGCCTATTCAAGCTTACTGAGAGACTAGATTGATTTGTGGTAGGTTGTCCGATATTTATTTATTCTATTTATTATTTATGTAAAAACAAAAGAGCGAGTTCATACTTAATAAATAGACATTGAATAATAAATTTAACATTTTTCAGGCGAAGACTTCCATGAACATCCATCATGCTCATATTCTCAAGTTGAGGCCTCCGTCTCACAGAATAAAGGTAATGTTAGTTTAAGAACAGTTTCTACAATACGGTGATATTATTCTTGGTAGCAAAAGTTTAAAGTTGATGCCACTTGTTGACAAACAAACTTTCAATTCTCTTTATTTTATTTCAAGATTCCAATTATAATTTATATAAATAAAATACAGAAGAGAAAAATTTAGTTCATACTGAATGTTAATAATATTGAATATTATTTGTAACAATTTTAGGTGAAGACTTCCATCAACATCCGTCTTGCTCATATTCTCATGTTGCGGCCTCCATCTCACAGAATAAAGGTATGTTAGTTTGTGTAAAGTTTCTAAAATATGTGGAGCTGTTATGTGCTCATTCATCTTGAGAATAACTTATGTTTATGTGACATTGCTGGCTAACATTTTATTTTTACTGTTTCAGATTTGGTAGTAGTAGATGAAGGCGCATCATTACCAACAGTAATTGAAGAAGCTGTTCTAGAAGTCTCCTCGGCGCATACTGGTTTGTGTTTCAAGTTAAATCATTATTTTAGATATTAATTAGTGTTTTTGTTATGTAGATACCTGCGTACTAAGCCGGCGGTACCGGGTTCGAATCCCGGCCAGGGCAAATATTTGTGTGATGAACTCGAATATTTGTGCTTGCGTCATGGTTGTTCTATGTATTTAAGTATATATTTATCTATATAAGTACGTATATCGTCGTCTAGTACTAGTACCCATAACCCATAATATAACCCATAATTTGGGACTAGATCGATTTGTGTGAGGTTGTCCGATATTTATTTATTTATTTATGTAGTTTACTTCAATTGAGAATTCATATGTAACTTATATACATAAACAAATAATATATGACATCAATTTTGTAATCCCTTTAATGTGAATTTTAATATAACTTGTAAATTTTAGTTGTCCCTTTTTTGTACATGTTAAATTATAATTTATTGAAAACATTAACTATAATAATACATTAACCTAGTATAATGATGAATTAATGGTGAAATTTTTAATTTCCGAATGATTTGCATGTCGTGTTTTCGACTGAATACTGATACATTCAAACATCCTGTGTCATCTTGTACAGTCACCAAAGAAAGTGGTCTACCACTTTTGGACTCTATTACATGTAAAATAGAGTCGAAAAGTGGTAGACCACATTTTTGGTTGACTGTACCTTAGGTATTCTGGCAAATAAATACATTCTATTCAATTCTATACCATTATTTATTTATGGTTGTTTAAATCTTTGGGTACCGACTTGGTTTTGTTACTGAGGTATTTTTTTTGTTTTTTAGAAATTGAACCTACTCCGTCCCATTCTACCCAAAAGAAGGAACCAGCGCGGAAGCGTCGAGGTATATATAATTATATATATTTAGTAGTACAGTCTGGCAAGAAAGTCATGAAATTAAATAGTGGCATTACGTAGTTTAGTAGTAGTAATTTCGTCCGTTTAAAATCAATCCAAGAAAAGAATGTGTTGCCACTTTTTAATTTAAAGACTTTCTTGTCGCACTATAGGAGTAGTAAAACTTTATTCAAATATCAAAAAGAAACAACTAAATTACAAAGAGAGAATACAATATGCTTGAAAAAATATCTCTTTCAGTTAATCCTTAAGCAATTGAATAAGATAAATAGAAAATGGTAGTTAAACAAAGATCTACCCTTCTGTTAAAAACCTTGCACAATGTACAAAAAAATCGTTTATAGACTATTCTATGCGTGATATGTTTGTGTACGTCAAAATAAGAGTTAAAGCCTGACCAGAAATATATGAGGATGCGCCATATTGCGGAATTTCACTGGAACTAATTTCTTACACTGGCAATGATTTTATGATGGTTTGTCAACAATGTCAATGTCATTCGTGGTGATTTCTTTAAAAGGCAAATATATAAAATTATCCAAAGAAAATGCCGAAATTTTTTCACAATTGTGAACGTAATATTATAAATAAAGTGTACATGTGTTTACTACACGAAAAACAGTCAGGAAAAGAGTGCATTCCATTAAATGATATTACGAGGTTAACATAGTGGAACTGACAGGTATTTAAAACTAATGTCATTATAGTATAGTGAGTTGCGATTGGTTGCAAAATTGTTGCCATGTAAATCGTATAAATTGCGCCCTCTTGACAATCCTCATATATTTCTGGTCAGGCTTTAATTTTCATTTAAGTTCGCACGAGTGTGTCGACACATATCTTACTTACATGTGTCACTGACTTAATGACATTGAAGTTCATCTTCATAGAATTATTTTAACACATTTTTTCTTACAGGGACGATTATGAAGAAATTAAGTTCAAAGAGAAGAAAATTCGTTAACAATGTGATGAATATTACTTCATCAAGTTTGGGCCAGACAAGTGAACAAAGACTTTCACTAGCTAAATGCTATGGAAGTAATGAGCAGTTGTTTAAAAATTTCGACCTACTCAACAAACAGGCACAGACTTTTTTGTTAATGCAATTAAGGCAGTGCCGCAACAACAAAATGGCCAGAAGGTTCACAATGCAGGAAAAACTTATGGCTCTTATGCTGATGAAGCAAAGTCCAAAAGCATACAAACTTTTGGAAGCAATGTTCGCTTTGCCCAATAAGAGGACTTTACATAGACTCGCTGAAAAAATATGTATGAGGCCAGGTGTAAATCCACAGATATTTTCTCATATCCGGAATACCGTGAAACACTGGGGACAACAGCAGAAGTTGTGCTCGATTGTATTTGACGAAATAGCATTGACGCCATATTTAACATTTAACGAACGTAACGATCTGATTCATGGATTTGTGGATGTGGCTGGCGAAAGAAAAATGAAGTTTTGTGATCATGCCCTTGTGTTTATGGTAAGAGGCATATGTTCTTCATGGCGGCAATGTATATCATACTACTTCTGTGAAGGAACAACATCTACAGCCGAAATGCAGGAAATTTTAAAGCAAATTGTGACAGAAGTAGCTCAAACAGGACTAATACCTTTAGGACTAGTTTGCGATCAAGGATCGACCTTTAGAACTGCGATCAAAAAGTTCCGTGAGGAGACAGCACGTAACTGTAATGACGAAGCGAAAGATGGTAAATATAAATACTATATTTATTGCTGATCTCAGTTTAGAACCCGTACATTTATACGGACTTTTGTCGCTTCCGCTTTGTGGCACAAAACAAATTATTACAATTAATTTTCTTCTCAATTATAATTGAAAAGAAAGGACTTAATTACTAAAATTGTTTTTCAACTGATGTCATTTTATTTAATCTACTTTTGAGCAACACCCCACCATACCTTAATGCCCATTGCTTGTAAATATATAGGTACTTCATGTCGCGCCTATATATCTATCTACATTTTACCTATATGTGAAAAAACCCCTGAAGCATACTCGCAGGATATATGTTTGAATTTTAAACTTTATACTATATATAAGTAATAAAAAGTAATTAATGATATTATTTGATAACAGGGCACTCATGCCTGCGTAGTCGAGGTTATAGATATGTAAATACCTATAAAATGATAATTTGTTTTATTGTTTCAGATGGGACAATTAACATTGCTGGGCATAATTTAAGTATATTTTTTGACCCGCCACATCTTCTGAAAGGGTTGAGAAACAATTTTCTCAATAAAAACATAATTTGGGAAGGAAAGAGAGCTTCGTGGAAAGATATTCTATTTATATATGACATAGACAATAGATTGGGACACACAAGGGCATTACCCAAATTAACTGCACATCACGTTGATCCAGACAAAATAAAAAAAATGAAGGTCAGCGTAGCGGCGCAAGTTTTCAGTTCTCGCACGGCGGCCATGCTAAACTACACAGCTGCGCTTAGTAAGTAGCTATATTTGGACTTAACTATTTACTTTGTTCTTGCGTGTGTCAGGAAACTACGAACAAGTGCGAGTCGGACTCGCGCACCGAGGGTTCCGTACAAGCACTTTTCATCCTTAAGTGGTTAAGTTAAGTTTGCACCTGGTATGTATAGTGCCCCATACAAATGAGGTGCAAAGTTAACGCAACCAACCCGTTTGTTGTATGGGAGCCCCCCTTAAATATTTATTTTATTTTATTTTTAGTATTTGTTGTTATAGCGGGAATAGAAATACATCATCTGTGAAAATTTCAACTGTCTAGCTATCACCGTTCTTGAGATAAAGCCTGGTGACAGACGGACGGACGGACGGACGGACAGCGAAGTCTCAGTAATAGGGCCCCGTTTTTACCCTTTGGGTACGGAACCCTAAAAATGACATAAATGAGGTGGCGCAGCAATAGTTCAAAAATGTCATTAAATATGCGAAATTCATAAAACAAACGACATACTATAGCATTTTTTGCATTTGGGCAGTAAGAACCAATTAGTCTTTGTCCTCATCACAGACACTTTATTATAACGAAACCTGCATAGTTTTATTTCATTAAAGGGCTAATGTAATAATACTTACTAATGATTTATTTTTACTTTCAGACAAGCTTCACACTGGTGCTACAAATAACACCATGGAAGCTACAGCCGAAATAATAGAGTTTTTCGACACGCTATTCGACAGTGTCAACGGCTCCCCTGGCGGCACCACAAAAGAAAAGCTCAGAAAAGCTATTAAAAAAAACTCTGCACATCATCGTTTTTGGGTAGAAGCCATTGAAAAATTAAAAAAAATACAATATGAAGATACAAATAGCAAATTGGCTGTAAGGCAAGGAAATCCTCGAATGGTGCGAGTACCGTCGCTTGAAGGATGGGTTGTAACGTTAGAAAGTTTTTGTAGGATATCGAAGATATTGTTTGACGAATTTGGCGTGGAATATTTTTACCCTCGGAACATTAACCAGGACCCACTGGAAAACTTTTTTGGAAGGGTGAGGGCTCTCAACTACAGAAATGTAAAACCAAATGCAAATAGTTTTATATATACCTTTAAATCATTACTTATTTCTAATTTCCTGAGCCCTCATTCTAAATTTGCAAACTGTGAAGTGGACAACGGAGATACATTATTAGACGCAAGTTTTCTCTTTGAGCTAGATGATGATACAGATAAAGAAAACAAACGTCCCGACATTAACTCACACCCATCCACTTCACAGGGTCGTCAAAGTGGGTCTAACTTAGAAATAAAAAATGAAGGCATGTTAGACAAAATGAAGGTCCAGTGTTCCGCTTACACCGCAGGGTATCTATGTAGAAAAATTTCAAAAACAATTAACTGCGAGAGCTGCTTAAAAACTTACATAAGCAGCTCTAAAGAAGAACACCACGCCTATATTCAATACAGAGAATATAAAAGATTAAAAAACAATAACCTACAATATCCTACAGAACTTTTTTTAAAATTATACAGGGATGCAAGTAAATCTATCCATAATTTCTTAAACATAAATTGTTATAAACGAAACGTCGGTACTGACCTGCTTTGTGAATTAAGTAAATTGAGGATTTCTTGGCTGGGATGTGCAGAGCATAGACATAATGTAAAAATAATATTTTTAAAGACAATAATAAGATTGCATGTGCATAATTGGTGCAATATTATAAATAAAATTTTAAAGGGCGACATAGAAGAAAAATATGCATTCAAAATGGAGGAACCACAAAAATTAGCATATAAAAAATATAAATCACATAGAGTTCGACAAAAAACACTGAATAAATAATAATGTTCTTCCATTTTGGACGTATATTTTTCGCCTATACCGCCTTTATTATAAATAAATGCATTACAAAAAAATAATGACTTTTTATTTAAAAAAATTAAAGTTTGTAGGTATTTATAAATCCCTATCGCAGTTATCGATGAAATCATCACATCACTATTTAATATCGATATCGATTTTCGAATGTCGACAACACTATTACGTCAAACTTGACAGCTACATCCACAGAGTATGCTACTAAAAGTAACACTACAGTGGCGCCACAGCGGATCAAGTGACAACAGGGTGTAAGTGACTGTCGTATCTGTTACGAAGTAACTAGTTATTAATCTGTGCCATAGTCAACAAAGATGTTAGACGGCAATTAGTGTTTCGGCAAAATAAGTTTAAAACGTATTATGATAAAAATGCGAAAAATTTAAAACCTTTAAAAATTGGTCAAAAAGTTAAAGTCAGACACGAAAACAAAGGTGCATGGTTAAATGGTATAATTAATAAAAGGTTGAGAGGTCGTTCGTATGAAGTACTTATGCAGAATGGCAATACAATAATTAGGAATAGACGTCACATCATAAATCATAAGCGACTCGCCGCACCGAGCCGAAGGCCCCACGGAGTGCGGGTTCGAGCTCGACGACGCGCCCGCGGTGCGCCCGCACACCTCATTAACTCTGCCCCCTGATTCACTAAATTTTACCAATCAAACTGAC
Organism: Apotomis capreana; assembly: GCA_947623375.1. Lineage (NCBI taxonomy): Eukaryota > Metazoa > Arthropoda > Insecta > Lepidoptera > Tortricidae > Apotomis > Apotomis capreana. Next base: position 17,293,707 of record OX392517.1, on the reverse strand, counting down.
CGTTATATAACTCGTTCCGGCAGGACAGTGATACCTCCTGATAGATGGGGCAATTGGACAGACTGAAGTTAAGATGCTGGCGGAATAAATAAACCCTGGATCCAGTACATATCTATATCAATTAAGGTTGTTTATTCCTGATGTAAAATAATGTTGAGGTATTAAAGGCTAGAAGTTATTGTCACGGTAATGATTGATTATAATTGAATTACATGAAATATTTAAAACATAAAATAAAATTTGTACAATAGTTATTATATTATTAAAAGTATACCTTTATGCATCTAATTCTAAATGTATACCATAATATGTCGAATCTTATTCCTGTAAATGTAAATGTCACATATGTAATATCATTGAATAAGTACACCCAATCCCATAGGATTTATTACTTTGTGATAAGGTTCATAATCGTTTCAAAATGAAGAGCAGACGGTGTCTTCAATGACAAAGTTTAATTTGCCAGTTTCGTAGTTGTTATGTTATTGTTGTCATTGGCATGTATATATTGATAAAATAAAAATAGATGTAAGTATTGATTACATTTTCTTTACAATCTATGCAGTATCATAGATATGTTTAAGAGCCTATTTAAAAATGCATGTTTATAATTAATGATTTTAAGTTGTTTGTGCAAACTTGTTTATAATATATAATTGTTATCAGGTGTGTATACATGTTTAAAGCAAGTTTACTATGTAATAATTGTTTATCATGATCTAAAATTGTTTTACACCACTTAGTGGTATGCATGTTTGTAATAATGATTACTGTCGCAAGAATGTTTTATTTTTTGTTAAGAGGAGAGATGTCGGGTAGTCTGATATATGTGCACCTACCCTATATGTAATGAGGTCTTTAATAAACAGTCTTGAAGTGAATCTGATGTATCATTGACGTATACCCTGACAAAACTTAAGACATACAAAAGTTCCTACAAAACTGTATTCAGTTAGACTGTAGGTATCGTCTCTGCTTATTATAGATACTATATTAAAATTACAATTGTTACTAGGACGAAGCCAGATGAGCGTGTTTTTCAGTTTTGAGTCGCGTAATTTCGGTCGCGCCATACTTAGTGTGACGTGATCACGTGACATTATGTATGGCGCAACCGAAATTACGCGACTCAGATCTCAAAAAAATATATTCAAAACAATAATATTTAAAATCATAACTAAATCTACATGTTTATATCTACAAATAAAATAAAAAAACTTAAACTTAACTTTGGGCAAGTGCGAGTCCGACTCGCGCATGAAGGGTTCCGTACCATAATCTATAACAAGTTTGTTGTATGGGAGCCCCCCTTCAATATTTATTTTATTTTATTGGAGTTTACTCCTTAAGAATCGATTTTCATATAGGTATAATATAAACCCCGGGGTATGAAAAATATGGGGTATAAAATCGAACGTATCTGCCGTGCTAATTTAAAAAGTCGTATCTCAGTATACGATCGGGGTAAAAATACGACTTCTTAATTTAGCAGGTTATGCGTTAAGCGTTATAGACTAAGATCCCGATATAAAATAACCTTCACCGAGATGTTTATTTGATGAAATGTATTTTATATTTAATTTAATATGTCCATAAATATAATTCATATGGGTTGCCTAACAAATTTTAGCCCAGGGTATGTTTAATTAATAATAAAAAAATAATGTTTTAAACATTTCAGCGGTTTGATTAATATTAGATAAATTCTATACCAATCTGTATGAAGCCCATAGAATATGCAAACGTTAGGTTGCCTATTCTTTTCCCGTCACAACTATCGGGTAGCCAGGTATAAACAGGTAAATCTATACCTACTAGCATTTTGCAAAGGTCTGATTATTGAATTGAAATTAAATAAAATTAAAGATTATTCAATTATGAATTTATCTAATAATCAAATCGGTGAAATGTAAAAAAAAAAAAAAAAATGAAACGAAACATACCCTGGACTAAAATTTGTTAGGCAACCCATATGCAATATATTTATTGACATTTTAAACTACTATTTCTGCGACAAAATTATCGCGCGACTAAAAAATAATCGTTGTGCGCGCCTGGCCTGAAGAGTAAACTCCAGTCGTGCGTCGGAGCTGACACACACACTTTTTTTTTGTATTTCTTGTTATAGCGGCAATAGAAATACATCATCTGTGAAAATTTCAACTGTCTAGCTATCACCGTTCTTGAGATACAGCCTGGTAAGGTAGCAGACGGACGGACGGACGGACGGACAGCGAAGTCTCAGTAATAGGGACCCGTTTTTACCCTTTGAGTACGGAACCCTAAAAATCGGACCCCTTTGGCATAGTCCCGAAGACGCTTACAGCATTTCCTCACTGTATAGTAACAGTAACGCTAATACGTTGAGCGAGGAAGCTACCAGCTCTTTAGTCCCCCGTGGTGTCAAGCAGACTCTGCAATTTCCTTGAAGAGTTAATCGAAGCGTGAAGAAGTAGCAAACACACAGACACATAAACACACTCGCGAACTTTCGCTCTTATAATATTATTTTGATCGTGATTAGTGAGATAACAATTATGCCGGAGTTAGCAATCCTAACCCACACGAGTTTTAAATCTATGGTTACATTTTGTTTTGCCAGGACAGAAAATTATTAGCACGATACCCGATCATTTAAATACCTATCAGTTCTATATGTGGTTCTATATAAAAAAAATCCGATCAAATGCGAGTCGGATTCGTGCACCGAGGTTCCGTACAAACTATGAATAAGATTTTAATTTATTGCTCTAATCTAACGAAAATGAAAACGTAACTGTACTGAGTGACAAACTTAACTTTGCCGTGGGAGAACTGCTATTCTCGTACATCGACATCACACAACAAACGTGATTTTTTTTCCGGTTTTTTTTATTTGAAAGAACCATTCGAGCGCGAGTCCGACTCGCCCTTGGCCGGTTTTTATAATAGGTACTTATGCTAAATGATGTTGCTTCTTGCCAAATTTCACGATTCTAGGTCAACAGGAAATACTCTATAGGTTTTGATTCCCTTGCCAACGTTAACAATATGCAGCATAAGCGCCTGTAGCTTTTGGTTGCGCTTTCTTAGAAGTACCTATGTTAGTAGCAGATCTGTATTTGAGATTAATTTCAGCTTGATACCTAAACGCGTTCTTGTGAAAAGAGCGTTGGGAGACGGACAGGTAGACAGGTAAGAACCCAACCAGCAAAATCAGGTCGTATAAGTATCCTGGCGACGTATCTGCGCGACCATTTAGTCGTATAACAGTCGAGTCCTTAGTTTATTTATACGACGGGGTTGGGCCACAGTTATATCACAGTTATATAAAAAACTGAACTTGAATGTCTGTATCAATGTGTGCGTGTAAGACGCATAGGGCTGCCTCAGACGCATTGCAACAACTAGTTGATGTTTTAGTTGCACATAAATCTAGGGGTGAAAAGGACGGACCGCATCCGAAACACCACGCTGCGCTCCAAAACACGCATAGCTGACGTAGGTAGCAAAACAGCCAGGCTCAAGTGGGATTGGGCAGGCCACGTTTGCCGTATGCATCCAGAAAGATGGGCCAGCATAGCCACTAAGTGGGTGCCCAAAGATGGACGACGCAGACGGGGCAGGCCCAGACGGAGATGGCGGGATGACCTGGACGCATTTCTCAGCAACTGGCCGGAACAGGCACTAAACAGGGACCTGTGGAAGTCTGAGGGAGAGGCCTTTGCCCAGCAGTGGGACACAAACACAGGCTAGCAAAAAAAAAAAAAAATCTGACATAAGATAGAAAATTATCACTAGCACACGACAACGGTAGTGGTGGTGGTGATAAAGGTGGCGATGATGATGATTGTACTGATGATGGTGATTTTGTGGTCATCGTCATCATCAACATCCCCATCGGCATCGTCATTACAATCATCATTATCATCATCATCATTATCACCACCAGTCACCACCATCAGTCACCATTACCATCACCAACACCATCTTTTTTTTCACGACTCAAATCCCACCTATAACCCATATACACAGTAGGTACAGAACCATTTAAAAAAATTCTACGCAGCCAACTCGATTCCAACTTGGTGCTCTTGTGGGGTGAGGTAATTCGAAACGGTGCGGGTGTGTACGTGTCCATTCTTTATGTAGTACCAATACAATACAATACAACAATACTTTATTGCACACCTATAAAATTTTACAAAAGGAAACAAGACAAATACAATTTATAAATAACGGTAGACAACAGGCAGTCTTCTCGCTAAAAAGCTATCTCTTCCAGACAACCTTTGGGCAGTGAAATTGATGAAAAATTAACTTAATACAGTACTATTAAGTATTCTGTGGTTATATTGCAAATAAATGTAGTAAAAGTCAACCGAAACACGGCATATTATAGAATAGGTATGTTGTATTAATGTAGTAAATATAACAGTCGCGCTGTTTCTGATTTTGCACAGTAGTGCTCTGTCACAACGATTACTCGATTTAATTGTCGAGATACTGTTATGAGAATATCACTAAGCAATTATGTGGTTCTATAGCGAAGTTGGATTTTTTTATTGAACTCGTAAAGAAGAAAGCTAGTGTTCGTGAATTGACTGAAAAAATATAATTTCGAGGTAAACTTGATCGCAGAATAGTCCCGTGTATGCCGACTGAGGTACGTACGGGACCCAAAAAAACATCAGACCAGGTAAACAAACAAAGATTAAAATCTGAAATATAAACAAAGTGATTTAACCGAATGCCGTCAGTTGATGTCGACAGCTAGACGACAAATATGTTCAAGAACTTAGCATTTCTCGTGTCTCTTATCGTTCTTCAATCGACCGACTTCTTTCTTGTCCTTGTCATGGATCCTGAGATATCGAAGAAAAGGTACGTCACTAACCATGAATCATCACATTTGATTAATATCCACTATAATATTATCTTTGGTTTCTGCGACTGTCACACATGTAATTAAAACGATTTAAACGGATTATATGGAATATATTAATTATTCGAGCCTTTCTGACGTTTCGGTAACTTTCCAGTTACCGTTGTCATAAGTTAACTGAGAAAAACACAGTTTTTTTCAGCCTTATTGTGAACCGCTGGTAGATATATTTTAAAATATATTTGAAATGGTTAATATTGATTTTACTAGCTCTAAAAAAATGTCTTGTATTTTTGTGAAAGCTAAAAAGCTAAATTTTATCAATTGAAAGTTAGAAATTTCATGAACAGTCAAAAACGCCGTCCGCCATTTTTGACTTTTGCTAATCTGTGGCGTGACGTAGAATTACGCGTAAATATTCGAAATTCGCCCGTCGTATAGTGCCATTTCGCTCACTCCAATATACTTTGACAGGAGATCGAGAGGGACGGCACTATTCGAAGTCGTCAAAGTAGACTTTCAGTTTTCTTCACGGGACCGACGATGACATCGCTATCATAAGTGAAAATGGCGGTGATCTAAGCATTTTAAAATACAGATTAAAAACCATATTTTCAAATTCAATTTTTTCAGCCATCTTTCACTTTCATGGATTGAAAATATATATTTAGGTTTCCTTTGATAAATACTATACGGAATAAACATTAGTTTATTACAATTTGACATGAGTCAACTAGCCTATTGATGCTCTTCCGGTCCATGTGTAACTATCTTTACACTGGCCTATCTGGCATGTATGTACTTACACCGTTATTTTTATTTTTTTTATTCATTTATATAATATAATGCGTAGTTTGCACAAATGTAACTTTGACAGAGAAAATTTTTGTTCCCAGTCAACCTTTGAAAACAGTAACTGGAAAGTTACCGAAACGTCAGGCAGACTGAAATAATTAATATACGCGATATAATCCGTTTAAATCGATTTATCTAGATAATATCCACTATCACAAAAAAAATGACGTTCAGCCTTTGCAATAGGTAATAGTTCTGTCACCGTATGGCTGCATGCTACCATAGCGAGTGGGCAAGAGCCTGTTTGTGACAAGTGCAAATATTTTCATTCTATGCGCTCCTGTCCCTCACACTTTTATTTTGTGAGTTATGAGGTAGGTCTTTTATTTGGGTTACCCTCATCTGGCAGAATAATATTGGTTAGAAATACACTTCGCATAACACGTTTCGCAGAAACACTTTCGGTCGAATAGTAAGATGGCATAAAGGTATAGTTGGCATTACTACTACCTCGCATACGACACATTTTGCAGCACATTGTTTTGTAGAATATCTCTTTGGCCGACTTTGGTTTAGCATAATTTTATGTACCATAATAATCCTATAGCATACGATTACAATAGCATAATTATTTTCTACTAGCAGAAAAGTGCGTTAAGTAAACTTTACGTAGTAGAATGTAAGTACCGTTAGGTACGACGACGAGCGGTTCGAGGAGCAGTGTTAGGTATCTTGCCGCCGCGGGGCAACTGCCACTAAATTTTTAATCACAACAATTATATATAATGCATAAATTAGGTCCTGATTCCACCTTAGGGCAGGTCCGACTTGGATTAGGTTAGGTACGACGACGAGCGAAGCGAGGAGGAGTGTTAGGTTGAACTGAGACCCTAACGAGCGAGCGAGCCGCGCGGCGTCGGCTACCATACCACTCCATGGACAAAATGTGTAATCACAACAATTTGTAATGCATAAATTAGGTACTGATTGCACCTTAGGGCAGGTCCTACTTGGATTAGGTTAGGTATTCCGCATATGTCTTAGATTAGAGTTCATTGTCTTATCTTGTTGTATGTACCACAAGATAAGACAATGAACTCTATCTTGGAATCAAATGGTATTCGGCTTGACAACTTTATGCCGCCTAAAATATTATGCAAAAAAAATATCTGCGAAAGTACGATTCGTTTAGAAGACTGTTATGCTCATCAACATTATGCCAATATAAGATTCGGTATTATAAAAATCTGCGAAATGATTTATGCCATAAAGCATACTCTGCGTAAGATGTTTCTGCCAAACGTTACTTCTGCCAAGTATCGTTATGCAAAACAAATATATGTCAAAAAAGTTTCTACAAGATAATAGTGAACCCTTTTATTTATTTAACCCTGTAGATATACATAAGTAAGCAGGTACATATATGAGCTTAGTATTTAAATAGACTTTTTTTCTTTTACGGTCGTAAAATGAGTTTAATTATAGCCCACAATAGACTACTGGCGCGTAAAAAATACCATATAATTAATTCTACTTAATCAAGTTTGATAAGTGAGTGAATGAAATGCCTAAAGCGATAAGGCAGCGGGCTTAAATATTCCGAATCGATGGGTTTCCGGTAGAAGCGCCAAGGTCTTCGAGCCAACATGTATCTTTCTCATGAATTCGTGTTCTTTTGTCTAATACTCAGTGCTGCCCACGCCGGTGGCCCTGGCAGTATATTTGGTTTCAATAACATAATCGGTATCCCAGGGTTTGGCTCAAAGGGTAATGACACAAAAGTGGAGATGGATCAGCCTTCAGTTCAATCATACCGGGTTACGCACAGAATATATTTGGCCCGGACAAAACTAGTGCAGGCAACGACACTAATAGTGGAAGTAGTTCTGACAATGGAGGGAACTTCGGATCTATAATATCAGGTATTCCCAACAAAATATTCCCTAACAAAACTGGACAAACAGGCGACAACAGCGGAATACCTGGCTACGGATACATATCCGGGATTCCAAATAAAATATTTGGCAATAATGGAACTGGCAGTAATACTGGAAACGGATTGACAAACTTTGCCGGTGTTGCCTCACCCGAACAAATATTTGGCAATAACAAAACCGACTCGGCAAATGGAACTGACAGTAATAATGGATTCCCGGATTGGACTTCCGTAATACCAGGAATATTCGGGAATAAGAACAAGACAAACTCTGGAAGTGGAAATGAAACAACTGATGGAAGTGACTCCAGTAGTCATTCAGAAAATGGAACAAATACTTCTGGATTTCCCGATTTCAGCTCATACATCCCTGGTCTATCGAACAATAAAAATAAAACTAATATTCTTGATCACATCCCGAGCTTCCCACACATTTTTGGAAACAATTCGTCTGATTCAAAAAACGAGACCAGTGATAGTTCAAACCCGATAACAGGATTCAATTACGGTTCTATAACCAGTATTCCAAATAAGATATTTGGGAATGATAAAGAAAACACAACTCGTCACAAGAGGAAATGTTCAAATTGTCATCACTCATCAGAGTCTTCAGACTCATCAGAGGAGCATGAACACGACGAAACATCGAGAAGCAAAAGACAAATTGGCTCTGGTCTTGGATCCTTAGGGTCTTTGATCCCGGGAGGATCTAACCTGTCATCCTTAGGATCTAATCTAGCGGGAGACTCTGGTGACGCGACTTTAGTTTTAGGAATGTTCCAAGTTTTGGTGAAGCCTATTAAGACGCCTAGTATTCAGGGAATGACAGACATTATTAAAAATCCTCAGAATCTCATCACCCAACCCCAAACATTGCTTAACGGGGGTAAAAGTTAAAAAGGATAAACAATTAACTAAATTAAAGTAAAGACACCAAATAGAACTATTTCAAGCCATCTAGTGAAATAAGGTTGAAAAGCAAAGTGGCATTTAACTGAAATAAATGTATCGTTATTGGCTGTAAATACATAAAAGACTTAATCTAAGAGGCTCCTAATTCAAAAGAGAAGTATTTATATTTACACTTATAAAACAAATTGTGTATTTGTGTACTTTTTCTTTTTGCAATACGTAATAAAAAATATACTCGTCCGTTAAACAATAAATAATCTTATATTAAAAATAAACAGTATTTTTTTAACCTATATATTCCTGCAACGACAATACTGAAGTACGTTTACAACGTCAGTGAACTTTGAAGATGCGTATACGCAATTGTATACTCACTGGCAAACGCCTAGTAAACAAATTCTGTAATATTTTGCGCAAAAAATCCGACACAAAACATTTACTCCCTATTCAGTTCCGAAAATATCGTAAAGATTGGTTAAGAAGAGGACATACCACTGTCCGTCTTTCCTTCTCCTGTTCTGACTGTTTCCTCCTCAAAAACTTAACTGATTGTAACGTAATTAGAATTTGTGTACTCGGCGCCTGTTTGGAGCGAAGTTTTGGCCAAAACCAGACACCTAATATTTAAATAAAACAATTTAAACGGATTATATCGCGTATATTATTTGAGCCTCCCTGACGTTTCGGTAAGGCAATCTGGGAGTTTTCTTTCGGCGGTTCTTTCTCCTCAGTAAGCCTTATAGTGAACCGCTGGTAGATAATTTTAAATAAAATAATAAATGCCCTTCTGGTACATGTGTAGAGTCTGGCTAGCCAAATAATGTTGACAGATATTTCCTTGCGGCATCACTAATAGGGGTGCGGTTCAATTTGCATAAAAACTTTTAGCATATTTTCATTTAACTACTTTCAAAATGCATAATAAACAAAATTCATAATTTTGTCAAGCATAATATTTAAACATCATAACCATTAATAATCATAATAACTTTCGTTATAATGGTCATAAGTCATAATGTCACTTGGTATAACATTCATTCAGAATAATTATGAAAAGTCATAAAAACACTTAGAATAATTATCAAGTTGCATAAATATCATACCTATCAAAAAAGTCCTGAATAAAAAGTTGTTGTGAGCACTGAAATTGGTAGGTTATGGTTTTTTTTACCCTAAAAACGAAAGTGCTCCAAGAGATAGGTAGGTTAGGGTTTTTTTTTATGACCCTAAAGGCTGATTTAGACGAAGACAATTTTGAGACGCCTTAATTACGGCGCCTCGAAAAGGCACCGTATAAACACTTTCCGCGCCATTTTTTCGCGGCATGCCAGCGCTGGCGCGGAATTGAACACGGGCCTATTTTTTGGCGCCAGTGACCCCCCCTCCGCGTCTCTCGCTGCCACTAATGACTGGTACTGAAAAAAAAACACTGTGTAAACACGGCTTGCTGGTCACTGGCGGCGAGATTTAGGCAGCTGAAAATAGTTATTGTCTAAACGGTCGGAGGTCTGTGCGGTAATCACTGGCGCCGTCATTTAGGCATCTCAAAATTGTCTTCGTCTAAATCAGCCTTTAAAACGAAACTGCTCCCAGAGATAGGTAGGTTAGGGTTTTGTGCCCTGAAAACGAAACTGCTCCGAGAAATAGGTAGGTTAGGGTTATTTTTTTTATGACCCTTAAAATGAAACTGCTCCAAGAGATAGGTAGGTTAGAGTTATTTTTTTTATAACCCTAAAAACGAAACTGCTCCCGGAGATAGGTAGGTTAGGGTTTTTTTTTATGACCCTTAAAAGGTAACTGCTCCTAATTTGGCTCGGCAATGGGGAAGAATGAATAAGAAAAAAATATTCTATTTTTTGGATGTATTTATTTACGCAACATTTATGCTTTAAGTTATTATGACAAAAGTATGATATGACAATGGTATAGTATACAAAGTGAATATTATGCTATTAGTCTATTATGCAATTAAACTATTATAATTTTTGAAATTATGCAATTCGTTTGTATGCATTTTGTTTTTATGCTATATGATTATGATCACTTATGCAGGTTGAAATTATGCAATTCGTTTTATGCAAAATGAAAATTCGCAAATTGTTGTTATGCAAAACATTACACACCCCACTAATAGTCTATGATTAAAACAATTTAGTAGGTCGGTCCTCTATAAATAATTTTGATACTTTATGTACCAGTTCTAACATTCCGATAGAATTGAAATTTTGCATAGTACTTATGTTATTTTTTTGGTGATGGATTAATATAATATATGGTATTATCGAGGTAGGTCTTATTTACACTACCTATATTGAATTTTTCGCCTTGTATATGGTAAAGTGTAAACATATGTGTTTGTCGTTGAGTGTACTCTATATAGTGGTAGAAATTATGTGAGCTGACTGAGTGTGCGTCAACATATATTTAACTTAGTTCTCATACCTTAGGTACGTGTTCATAGAAAATCAAAGATGTTTTCTAGTATCAAAACTATACTTCCTACTACACAAAGTGTGACCAGCCGCAGATTTTTTAAATTTCCCGCCAAAACTTCAAGTAATATTTCATTAGCCAGACTATAACTGTCTTGACACATTAGGCCCATCTGGCATGTATGAACACCTTTATTATAAATTATTATTTATAAAATGGGTAGTTTGGACAAATGTAACTTTGACAGAGAAAAATTGTGTTTTTCTCAGTCAACCTTTGACAACGGTATCTGCAAAGGTACCGAAACGTCAGGGAGGCTCAAATAGATTAATATACGCGATATAATCCGTTTAAGTTGTTTTATTTAAATGTGTGAGAGTCGCGGAAACCGAAGAAAATATTACAGACACCTAATACACAAATAAAAAAAATAATAAATATCGGACAACCTCACACAAATCAATCTAGTCCCACAGTAAGCTCTTGTAGTAGGCTTGTGTTATGGACACTAGACGACGATAAACATACTTATATAGATAAATACATACTTAAATACAAATAACATCCATAACCCAGGCACAAATATTCGAGCTCATCACACAAATATTTGCCCTTGCCGGGATTTGAACCCAGGACCGCCGGCTCAGTAGGCAGTTGCTTAACCACTGCGCCAGCCGCGTCGTCTAATTGTTTATAATAAGTGCAGAAATCGAAATGGTCCGACATAGAACATTTCCTTCCCATTCAGTTGCCCAAATTTCGTTAGGAATAGTTACGTTTTGGAGGAAACAGTCGAGAACGAAACCTCGATTTGTATAACCCGGTCACGTTAAGTGTGGGCCTCATTTGTATCCAACGCTATAGTTTGCATTGTCGCTTGCGGTATTTCCGGACCGGTACGACCTTCAAACCTTCAAGAAAAGAGCGTACTCCCACCTGAAAGGCCGGTAACGCACTTGTGACTACTGTGGTGTTGTAGGTGTCTATGGGTGGCGGTGATCGCTTTCCATCAGGCGCTCCGTTTGCTCGTTTGCCCTGCTATGATATAAAATAAAAAAAATACCAGGTGCAAACTTAACTTAAACTGATATTATAGCAAGGTGAGCTGTAATATGTCTTTTTAAGTGGTATAAACAACCAGCCTCAAGTTTGTTATTGTTATGATAAGACTGGACAATACATAGCTGAGCCGCGTTGATTTAAACTGCTCAAGTAAATAAACAGAACTTGCTTTCTTTAGCCTGACGCTTCAATCAGCCGTGTTGGGTTGAGCCGCCCCATACTACTTTTAATGCTGGATGAGCCACACTTGTTTATATAATAACTTCAAACATACTGCCAGTATTTTGACGACGCGTTTGGCGCAGTTTGTAGACACCTGAGCACACACCAGGGCAAATATTTGTGTGATGAACTCGAATATTTGTGCTTGGGTCATGGTTGTTCTATGTATTTAAGTAAATATTTATCTATATAAGTACGTAAGTGTCGTCGTCTAGTACCCACAACACGAGCTTTCTTGAGCTTAATTTGGGACTAGATCGTTTTGTGTGAGGTTGTCATATACTTATTTAATATTTTTATTATTATAACGGGTCCGTACCTAGATCTATATCATTTCCGTACGGCTTTTTTTTAAACATGACTTGAACTGTGTACAGGGCTTGTTCTGGTTAGCCCTCACTACCAGTGAGTCGGACTTTGTGTGGGAGTATAACCCACTAATGTGATTATCTCCGCGCCACAGGAGTGATTTTCCGTACAGCGTTAAGATCTTTCTTAACACATTAGCTGTAGAACTTAAGAGAATTTAGGTATATATCAATTCCACCAAAAACATTTCATGTAAAATTGGCGGCCAAGACTCACATGCTCATAACGCTTTCGCTGTACCTAAAAAAGTTGTCAGATCCCTCGAGCCCTAGCTAAGCCCTGAGTTTACTAATCCTACACCTTGGCTTCGAAAGTATGGCTTGGCCGTTTCATAGAGTAACTTAAATAAGTCCAACGGACCGTCTGGCCCATACGGTATCAAGAAGTTAAGTTTATGTGTTCATGATAAAATATATAAACTTAATTCCTTACCATATAGGCCGGACAGTCCGTTAGACTTATTTACGGTACTTTATGAAACGGCCAAGCCATACTGAAGCCAAGGTGTAGGATTAGTAAACTCAGGACTTAGGGGCTTGGCTTTTCGAGGGATCTGACAACTTTTTTACAGCGAAAGCGTTATGAGCATGTGAGTCTTGGCCGCCAATTTTACATGAAATGTTTTTGGTGGGATCTCATTTCTTTTTGTAAGGTGCCCTAGTTTTTTTTCACTTATTTGGGCCTTAGCGTCTCTAAGTAAGAAGTAATAATAGCAAAAGCGTTATGAGCATGTGAGTTTGGCCGCCAATTTTACATGAAATGTTTTTGGTGGGATCTCATTTCTTTTTTTAAGGTAGGCATTTTTTAATTAATAGGTTTTTTTTTATTTTTTTGTGCGCTTCGGTTTCTAAGTAAGTAGTAATAATAATTGTGTATTTAAGAAATACTTACGTTTAGCCCCATATATATATATATACACTTTTATCCCCCATTATGGAAAGCCCATACAAACTTTCATCCCCTTACTTTAAGGGTGGGAGGTGATTTTCTAAAAATCCTAGAATGTGTATTATATTTATAAAAATGAGTCCCAATAGGTATCAATTTTCAGACCTCTAGTATCAAAATTTGCAAAAGTCTCATACAAACTTTCATCCCCTCGTTTAAGGGGTTGGGGGGTAAAAGTTCCAAGTTTCAGAATTATTCTATTGTTTGTGTACTAAAAATAGCTTACATACCAAATTTCAGCTTTCTAGGTAATCGGGAAGTACCCGAGAGGTTTTGATACGTCAGTGTATAAGTGTATATATGTATGAGTGGCAAAAACGACGTATTTTAGGTACCAATAAACCTAAAGTATAAAAGCTAGATCAATGAAATTAGTACATTTTATATGTTCCCTAACAGCATTAACCTGTGAATTCGGGCGCTCTGGTGTTAACTGGGCCAAAGCTATGAGGGTTTGAAAATTAGACGAAACGGTTCGAGAAAAGGTAAGTAGTGCCCCGCTTCTTTTTTGCTCGTCTTGGAGTCAGATACTATACAGGAAGGGGGTTCAAAATTACCGGAATGGCTTCGAGAAAAGGATGGAACACGTGCTGCTAGCCTTTCGCTTGACTGTCGAGCGCCCAGATTATACAATTTGGGTTGAAAATCAGTTTTCTATGCAGAGGGCTCTTTATTTCAGGAAAACAGTGCGATACAGAATAACAGGCGCGAGGCGCAGTCTAACAGCGCCAAGTGTTGGTAAAAAAAGTTTGTCCACTCATCTTGCCGAAACGATTAGCCGGATTTGAGAAAAATATGGTACAGGGATAGCTGAACATTGAAAGATGATTAAAGGATACTTATTACCGAACTACGCCAATGAAAAGAGATTTAAGTTAATTAGAATTGACCAATACATGGCTCTAGTGTGTTAAGCACGCAACAAGGTACATATAGTGTGTTAATCAAGGTAAGTATATAACTGCCATATGATATTTTTGGGACGGAGTTGTCGGTACGGTGGCGCGTTTGCAACAGGTGAGGGAAACGCAACTATCAGGCATTGGTAATTGGTATAACCTGACAAGTTACAGTTAAACCCTGGGTTAGTATAACTTTCATATTACGGAGTGTAGAAGGGAAAAAGCGAAAGCTTTCATAGGAGAATATTTTAAAAAGTGTCCAGCGGTAAGTAGTAAATAATAGTTCTAATACCGTCAGCAATAGAGAGAAACAAGAAAATATGAAAAAAAAATCCAAGTTTTCGACGGTGTGAACTGTGTCAAATTGAACATTTTAATATTTTAGTTTTAGGTGACCAGAGTAATTTCTACTCAGTTCCTTCAAGTATATACACAAAAACGCATAATTCAGTTCTATTAAAAAAGTAAAAACAAACCGATACTAAGTAACGGAAATAGTTTTAGCCACAGTAGCGCCACCAATTTAACACCTTTCAGCGGACACTTTTGGATATGTGAAGGTACCACTCTTCCCTTCTACACTCCACATTTCATATGGCAATAATGTGCACAGGTAAGTCATATGTATGTGCCGCATGTGAACAAACTGTTTCTAAATATTATTCATCGGAATGCTACTCATCGTACTTCTAATATAAATAATAAAATATTGAGCTGAAACATATTGTTTTTTTTTCTTCATCGCATAGTTAACAGAGACATTAGATGTCAAGGCCAGCTTGCCAGTATATAATTTTTTTACCATTATACCCCGCGCGGCGAATGATGATCCCTATGAAACCTGTCATCTCGGTATTTTTTTTTGATTATCCATACTAATATGCGAAAGTGTGTCTGTCTGTCTGTTATATACCTCTTCACGCTTAAATCGCTGGACCGACTTAGACGAGATTTGGTATGGAGATAGTTTGAGACCCGGGAAAGGACATAGGATACTTTTCATCCCGAATAAATTTAGTGTTCCCGTGGGATGAGCGGGTAACACCGCGGGGCACAGCTAGTAGGTTATAAAATGTACTGAGATGACAGGGATCATCGTTCGCCGCGCGGGGTATAACAATCCGGAATATGGCTAGAGACAAGCTACATGTTAGGGTATCCTAATTAATACTTTACGTGTTTACTAATTATTTCACAAATTAGGTATCAATTCAACATGGATGCAAAAACCAATCCAAAAAGTTCCAGTCAGCTTCAAATACCAAACATAAACCGCCTACATTTTTTCTGCTTTGCCCTAAGGTTGACTGGTAGAGAATGCCCCATGGCATTAAGTCCGCCTTTTGTACGTTAAGTTCTGCTTTTGTGCAATAAAGTTTAAATAAATAATTTTATCTCATATACATTCAAATAAAAAGTTTTAGAACTTAATTCCTTTTACTAGCGCTGAGACCTTGTTTTGGCATATCCTGAACCTAGACGCATGTTATAACTACCAAAACTTAAGCTACTCGTTTTTATTTTTACCGAATATTCTGTTTTAGTTAGTAACCCTGTGTTTTATCTTATAGGTACGTTTATTAGGTAAGTACATATATATTTTCCTTAAATAGCTATCGATTGCTGTAGAATGAGTCTAATTACCTGCTTGCGCTACGCTGGCGGCCCATTTAAATAGATTGTAATTAATTAGATCGAAGCTATTTTGATAACAAAACACAAGGTGTTTAAATTGATTAGGCGTTGCGTTTAAATACTTAAAACTTATAGATGTTTAGTAGAGGCTTGCAGAATTTTCAGTGAACATGTGTCCCCGTTACAAATTTATATTTTTATTTCTAACACTAACTCACATAGAAGCAAGAAACGGACAAGGAAATATAATTGGCATCAATAACGTATTTGATATTCCTAATAAGATATCAGTTATACCAGGATTTGGCTCAAAGGGGAATGATACAACGAATGGAATGAATAGAATGGGGAATGGTGAAGGAACGACCACGGTGATGGGAACAAGCTACGATCCAATAGTGCCAGATAGCACCCATAATATATTTGGCATGAATAGTACTTCTAACAACGACACTAGCAGTGAAAATGAATCTAACTATGCAAGAAAATTGGGATCTATTATATCAAACATTCCCAACAAAATATTCCCTAACAAAACAGGAGACAATAGCGTAATACCTGGTTACGAATTCATATCCGGCATTCCAAATAAGATCTTTGGTAACAACAAAACTAACTCTGATAATAGAACTGATTTTGGAAGCGGAATAACAAACTTCGCCGCCATTGCATCAGGGTTTCCCGATAAATTTTTTGGCAATGGTAAAACTAATTCCACAAATGGTCTAACGAATTTCGCAGGTTTGGTACCAGGATTGTTAGGTAATAATAACAAAACAGACTCTAGTAGCAATGAAACAACAGATGGATCATCCGGGAACAGTGAAAACGGAACAACCACTGAAAGTGGAAGTGGATTTCCTGAGATTGGCTACATACCTGGTCTATCAAATAAGAAAAAATGTGGCTCTAGAAGTTTATCAGAGTTCAGCAATGGGGTACCTGATTACCATGGCTACATACCAGCTTTTCCTAATATATTAGGTTCAAATTCATCTGATTCAACAAATAATAGTAGCAACGGTACATTAACTGGAGTTGGTGATGAAGGGAAGAAAATCTCATCTGATGATGACGACCACAATTTTAAAAGACTTTACTTGATCTAATAGAGCCGAGATTTTGTCAAAATTGTTTGAGTTATGTAATGGTTGATTAATCAGTTTTACATGTTTTGCATCCGTGGACAATCTTGATATTAATTTTGCGTGTGAAAAAGTGATAACCATTAAAATAAATGTATAATTCAACAATAAAAATATAAAGCTTCTTATTCTTCTTCAGCTTCGGCCACATCTCTCAACCGATCCTCATGAAATTTAGGGAGCAGGTTCGATAAGGTATATACCAATTGTTTATCGACTTTTTTTTTCGAAGTTTTGCAAAATGGCGAAGATATAGGAGTTGAAAACGAACACAAAAAAAAATCAGCTATTTCGAAACAAACTTGTGTTTATTGACCGAACGAGAGAAGCGTTTCCGTTTTAGCTTCGCCAAATTGTCTCTCGTGTGTCTGTATGATGTTCGGATATCGGGATGTTCTTCTTTTTCAAATATTTCTTTTCTTTTCTAAATTGTATATGTATAAATAATAAATAAATATCAGACAACCTCACACAAATCGATCTAGTCCCAAATTAAGCTCAAGAAGGCTTGTGTTATGGGTACCAGACGACGATATACACATACTTATATAGATAAATATATACTTAAATACATAGAACAACCATGACCCAAGCACAAATATTCGAGTTCATCACACAAATATTTGGCCTGGCCGGGATTCGAACCCGAGACCGCCGGCTCAGTAGGCAAGCGCTTACAAACTGAGCCAACCGCCTCGTCCATATTTCCTGTTTGTTTGTGTGAGGTGTGCAATATAGAGAATTTGTAACCAGTAATTTATAAAGTCACATCCAGTACGTTAGTAGTTCCTCGTAAAGCTTCAACTGGAGGCACTTGTTGAGTTCTATTCGTTTCAGTAGTCGGAGGCAACGCGTCCGCGTCTACACAGACGGCGTACACCAACCATTCAACTATTATAATAACATCTATATAAAAAAAAGTGCGTGGAGGCCCTCCGCGCGGAAGAAGTGAAACTTATTAATGTGGAAATGAAAATAGGAAGTGGTAGAAATTGTAATTTCAAAAGAGAAAACCTAACAATCAATTGATATTCACAAGAGACGTACCTTGACATAACCTTAAAACCGTCGCATTGTCCGTGGGATTGTTACGTTGAACGTTTAACGCAACAGTGCTTTCCTTCCCCCTCCGTTAAACGTTAAATGTTAAACGTTTGACGCAACCTTGTTGGAAGTCGCATTAGAAGTTTCACTTCAAAAATACATACGAAACGGGCCACATCGTGGAAGTCGCATATCGCACGACTCGAATGGGAGCGCATTTTTTCCCATAACGATTGATTGTCATAACATAACGCATCGTTTGTCATAAAAGCGTTAGCCAAAACTCTGAAATTATTAACTTTACAAGAGTTTTGAGAGTAACACCCACTAGCTTAGATTAGCTTAGGAGGTGTGTATTATAGCTTAACGGATTTTAACCAATTTTAGTACAGGGATATCTAAAGATATTATAATAATACAGGCGCCACATCGTAATTTCGCTTCATTGGCGATAAATTATTCTCTTAGCAAATAACTAACTTAACTTTTTAAACAATGAATCGTAGGATGAGGTCCTCGGGAGATGTTCTTGTATATCAAGAGGCTAACAATCGAGGTAAGGACATCGTTCATCAAATCATTTCAATAAAACTAATTTAAGTATCGTTACTCAATAAATAAATTAGTGGCTCTGTGAGCCTGTGTAGATTTCACGAGTCTGTTTCGAAATGGCTGTTTTTTTTACCCCCGTATCTCTGCCATTTTGAACATTTTTGAAAAGCTTAATCGACAAATAAAGTCCGTATGATTATCGAACCTGCCCAGAAAATCTCACGGGAATCGGTTGAGAAATGCGACCTGTATGCGAGAACATTCGAACATCGAATTCGGACATACCATGGACATACAAAAGTTTTTGGCCAAGCTGAAACGGAACCTTCGCTCACCGAACCGAGCAAAGCACCTTCACTGAGAAATGATCTATTTGATGTTTGCGGAGGATGGTATTGGCTTCTTAATTAGAAAAAAGAAGTTTTACGTGGGGGGCAAGGCTGGTCGTGTAGGCGTTCTTTGCCTTAAGAGGCTTATGTCCAGCCAGTGGATGCATTAGAGGGGGTTAACCCGGACGGCTGCCTGGAGCTCTGACTCCTAAAGGGCGTCATTATAACCAGGACTAGGGCGCCAGAGTGCCACTCAAGTGAATGACTCATCCCGGGCGCCTCTATGGGTCGGCTCTAGCATCAAGCGATTGACGGCTTTTGCCTGATAATGATGGCAAAGATGTTCTAATTATCCAGATCGTGCTCCGCCGGAATGCGTGGTGTCGGGTGCGCTCGCGCTGCTGCTACGAGTATCGAGCCGCGTTGGCGTGTGTCCACTTCGTTTCACGCGTGCGCAGAACAGGTGGCTTCTTGGTGTATCCTCGCCGCTCGCCGCGGTGCAACGCGTGATTATGACCGTCCTTAGTAAGTATGATTAATCATTGGTACTTAGTACTGTTGTAACCCAGAACCGTCGGTCTTATTCGTTAGCTTCATTCGCCCTACCGCTCGCCAGTGCCGTAGTGCAGCGCGTGGTTATGACAGTTCTTAGTGAGTATGCCACCCTGGTATATGGTTCTAATGTATGGCATCCGTACTTTGACTGTTATGCACACAGAATGCAACTTGGAATGCTGTCAGACCCTTACATTCATGGATGTTCACCCATCTTGTTCTAACTTCTGCAACGCATTCTAAAACTATCATGTTCTCTCTCTCTCTCTCTCTCTCTCTCTCTCTCTCTCTCAGATCTCGTAATGCTGACGGCACTCATCATGGACTTCTGCCTGGAACCAGAAAGGCGTATTCGAGTCGGCGAGACGACGCTTAAAGCATGTGTGTGGATATCAGATATGATCTTAATGATGGTGATCGCTAGTATCGCTGTCTACATGGGGCCGTCGCGAATGGAGAGCCTTATTCAAGTGCAGAATCAGTTGCAACAGGTATGATATGATATTCTTCTTAAATTTTTTAACGTCAATTTCATTTTACATGTGAAAAGCAATTTCGGTTTGTTTTTCACCCCTTACGGTAGATAGGTTCCCATACATCTCCCTTCCTATCCAATTTCAATTTGATTTTCTCCTACCTCGCTTCCCTTTAGTCTCCTTACGAGATACGTAGCATTATTACCAGTGATCCCTTTTTAAATATTCCATGGGTGATAGTTATGATGTTTTTAACCCCCGACGAAAAAAGAGGGGTGTTATAAGTTTATATACACAGTTGTTGCAATGTCACATCGTAAACTCAAACAAAATCGTTTAGCAAAATCATCAAACAATGAGGAACATTTTAACACTTTTGATCGTAAGATGGGGTAAGACTATCACCGGGAGAAGACTGCCACTAACTAGCTAACTAACTATTTTGGCTCAGTGACCCAAACAGGATCTTAGTCAGCGAAACGAGAGCACCGCCACTTGTCCCGATCCTGCACAGTTCCTCGTCGGTTTTCGACTGAAGAAGACAGACACAATCCAATAAAAACCTCACTGTTAAATAGTCTTCCATTAGACAATAAACTATGTTATAGTCTTATCCCACCTCACCTTAAATGGTTCTAAATAGTATATAACTATGTTTCAGGTTTCCATCGACCTCAAAATGCCAGAGCCATCTGTAAGGAGCGAGAGATTAAAGAGTATTGGCATCTTTGGTATTATGACTTGGGTTATTCTGATCTTAATAGCAGACTTTTATAGTTTTTTGGAGCTTTCTATATATGAAGACAGAATGTGTAAGTTCTACCCTGTATTCCACAAAAAAAATAGTTCTAGAAGCATGAACAAATAACCTAAATTCTAAATTTAAAAAAAAATCCTATGCAAGGTGATCATGAGGCCCTCAATTAATGAGTGGGATAAAAATGCTACTAAACCTGAACATAACAACAAAATTGTTAATTCTGAGCTTCAATATTGGCTGAGATCCTGTCACTTGTTCCAGTCAAAGCTAAATATCTTGGAAACCGCTGCAGGTATTTTTACCAAACATAGCTAAGAACCATCTCGACGAATAGGGCTTTCAATATAAAAAAAACGGTCTATCCTTTTGGGAGCTGTGATGCCACAGACAGACACACAGATAACTGCCACTTAAGTTTGGCGACTGTATGAGCTATATCTACAACCTTGGTCCTCTTACGTATTTTCATCATTTCGGATTAGGTCCCGCAAGGCAAGTCCGAGCATAGCTCCATAACTTTGAACCTCTAATGAGGCCCATTGTGAGTGACCACGTTTCAGTGCCGTATATCATAACTGGCAACACATACTGGTAAAAATCCTTCTTCTTAAGACACTACGGTATTTGGGACCAGAGGATATGCCGCAGCTTCCCGAACGCTGTCCATCCGAGTTTCGACGATTAAGATTCGACGAGTGACCTTTTTACGAAATTCGTCCACACATCTGCGTATTTTTCAGGGTCGATAATGTGCATGTATAGCTCCTACTACATAGGCAACGTCATGGGGGTGCTGGTCGTGCTGCAGTGGTCCTGCACGGTGCTCGCCGCTCATGCTGCCGCCATTGCGCTTAACGAAGAGCTGTACCGACTGAGACATGGTTAGTTCAAGTCAAGACTTCGATTATCGCTTCAATTCTCATGCGTGAAGAAATAAAAAACGGAACATTATTTAATTAAGGCAGTAACGTTTGCTAGCGTAAACCGTGTTGAGATTGAAGCGGAAAATTGAAATTTAAGAGATGAAATGGTTGAAAAATTCAATTGCTCGGGCTATAGCTTCGGTGGCTTAAAAGCGAAGGCCCATGTTGGCCTGAAGAGCGGTTGGAGTTCGATCACGAACCCCACCAGAAGCGATTTTTTTTTCGTTTATATAATCTTTTGGTAAACCAACTATAGCGTAAACGCTATAGTTCTTTTATAAAAATGTGTTACATATAACACTAACATTGTTTTATTAATACTTAAAGGGTACCATTTATTCAATAGTGACTTATAATTTATGTACCATATAACAAAAAAGCTTAAACTAAGTTATAAATTAAATATTTACATAACTAAAATAAAGTAAAGAAGATAAACTGTGCCCCCGCGGCATGGTCCCGAAGACGCTGGCAGCAATCAATCTCTCGCTGAATCGCAATGCTAATGCGTTGTGTGACAAAGCTGCCAGCTCTTCGGTCCCCAGTAGTTTCTATTGACCCTTTATTAAGTAGTGATATTTAATTAAATAATGATCTCTTTGGTGGTGTAGCCAATCTTCAATTGGAGCCGAGTGCGACGCTGGAGGACCTTTTGTGGCCACCAAAGGCAGAACGCAACAATCTGATAGATGGCTTCATCAGACCACGGAAGGTGAATCCAGGTGACCACACTCAATCTAATATACATTATACCGTATCTCAAAAGGAAAAAAAACGGAACCCTAATAAGATCACCTTGTTGTCCGTCCGTCTGTGTGTCAGGTCAAAGGTAACCTACATAAAAGACTGTGTGGAATTATACCCGCTAATGAAATTATTTCTTTCTACACCACAGGAGTCATAAAGAACCATTTCTTGTTCATGTCACATATGATGATGGTACATGAGTACGTGTACAAAACCTTGTTGTAAGTATATACTGTTGATGAATAGATGAGGTTGCATGTGAATGATGGAACCCTCCTATAAAACGTTACTAAACTACTCACTTTATTTCCAGGAGCAGACTCCTTCATAACCCTGCTACAGGCGCAAACTACCATCCGCCGTCTCGCTCTCTCGCACGAGCGCATCAGCGAGCTGGCGAGACAAATGAACGCTACCAATGGGATATTCTTGATGGTCGTACTGATGTCGACATTTCTGCGGCTGGTGCTGACTCCGTACTATCTGCTTCAGAGATGTGGGGCCACTTCACGTTTATGATTGCCTAGTCCTTTTTTGCCCGTGGTCCACTCGCCTAGTTCAATTAGGCGGACTACGGGTTTTTTTTTCGATAAGTTAATTAAAATAGTATTTTATACAACGTTGCATACAATGCTTTTTCTACGACTCGACTTTAAGAAAATAAGATGTTCCCGCTCGGAACCAACAAAATAAAAAAATATATAGTCTGTTATTTTTTTTATTGACGTCCATCTGTCAAAAAAATATGAACTTATACCTAAAGGTATACGTTAACTATACTATACATCCATGCACAGAAGATAAAACTTTTTTTTTAAGTTGGCAGCAATACCTTAGTACAAAAGTTTTGCAAATTGTGTGAATGCAGCTGTTTATTTTGTAATCTATGGTACTAAAGAATGCTTTTTTGGCGACATTATAACATCGTTTAGCAGTGTTTTTTTGGGCATTCGAGTATAGACTTTTACAGACTTTCATAATTTATAAATGTCTTTAGAAACTATATAAATGACAGAAAAAAGTACTGGAGTAGAAAAACATGTTTAATATCCTTTCAGATTCATTCATTTAATCCGTGTGTTGAATTTGTGTTGATGCGTATGGCATTCTTATGGTGGAAAATGTTGCGTTATAGTTTTTAGTTCTTCAACTGAGCTAATTCACATGAAGAAGTTAACCGCAGTTTGGGATTACCTGAATGTAGTTGAAGGAGATTATACCTGCCTTAAAAGTTAAACTATCCACTCGATTTACTTGACAGTAGAGTTTGGAGGTACTTATAGCGACGATATTTTTTTTTGCATTTCGCAAAAATATACTTGGAGCAGATATAATCGATCGCCAAACCTGGCGAAAAAAAATAGGGTTGCAATATACTTAATAAAAACATTTAACTGCTTTCGTTGAAAATATTCGTTAAAAATGTAGTAAGACTATTTGTTAACATTGTGCTACATTTAAGTGGATTGGCTCAGTTCACAAACTAAAAACTATGCCTAGTTACGACTACCATTTATTTGTCTTGCATTTTCTGCAGTGGAATACAACGAAAGAGTGTTTACTGACACAGTGCTACAAGTCAACTGGAGTATATTCCACATCCTCGTTCTCCTGATGACGATAGAACCTTGTCACTGGACGCAAGAACAGGTAAATAACTAAAATTAAACACATCAACAACTCAGCGAGATTGATTTATTGACATATTTATTCAACATTATTTAAATTGTTATAGTATTTGAACTTTTTTACATTGTTTTTTCTTAATTATCTAATGAATTATGACTTGCTGAATTTGTTTAATTTGTTTATTATGTTGACGATCACCGTGTAGATTCGTGTAAATTGACTATGTGTAATTTATAATGTATCCCTATATGTGTGAAATAAATATAATCTAATCTAAAAAATAATCTAATTGATTTTTGATTAACGGTCAATCAACTTCTTTCTGTTGCTCTTTGCCACAGTGATGTCCTCTGGGTCACTCTTTGAAACTATAGTTTAACAAACAATAACAAACAACAGTTATAAGCCCATTCTTATGTAGACTATCTCCTGACAATTCCAGTAATATCGATCGACTACACTTTTCTAAAGCATTTAGTCAATAATTTTCCCGGGATAGTATAACAACGAGAAAAAGTTGATCCACCCTTAAATACTTTGTAGAAGGCTTAATAATTCTATTAAATAGTTAAAATGCCACACCAACCTGATGGGGTTTCGGCAAACACGGAACATGCGTGAGGTTTGATTTAGATACTCGCTCTGAGTTCATATTCTCTTTTAGATAAAAGAAATGGATAAAATGGAATTTAAGAACCTGGTAGAACCATAATGGTTTTAGTAAAGTTAGTTGTCAAAATATAGTTTAAAATGATAACGATAATGTATTAACTTGTCAGATGGAACGCACCCAGATCCTGCTAAGCCAGCTGATCGTCCACCTGGCCCCGAAATGTGAGCGACTCTCTAAGGAATTGGACCAGTTTGCCAAGCAGATCCTGCTGTCCAATGCGAAGTTCATGCCACTCGGCGTCTATCCCTTGGCGCGACCGTTGATGGCAACGGTATCTTTCATACTTATGTCGTCCTAGTACTTCATTTTTAGCCGCTTTACTGATTACATTGAATAAATCACATCGATAAAGTAGACAATAAACATGTTATGCTGACATCTCAGACAAAGACTGACGTCATTGTTAACGTCGCGTTTAACTGTTCTGGGGGCCTATGATGGTTGCGTTTATCACGGGATAAATAGTGACAAAGCATCTGTCACTCACACTCGCATTTTGTTGAAATGTGACGGATGCTTTGTCACTTATTTATCGCGTGATAAAAGCAACTATCATAAGCCCGCTGGTCTGGTTTCTCAGGACGTTTTTTTTTTACTTTTTTATGGTTCCGTATACAAAAGGTGCTAATGGGCTAAGTTGCTAACTATGCTTCCGTTGTTTTTTTGTCTGTCCAACAGTAATTAGGCAGAAACTTCAAATCGCATATGTAATGTGTAATAAATAGTCTACGTCTGGCTATGCAGACTTGTCACCTACTTTTGATACTGTCTGTACGGAACCCTTCTTCCTTGAGTCACACCCGTCTCTACACATGGCCAGTTCTTTTTCTTCTAATACCAATGGACGTGCCACACATTTTACCGTCGCTGATATTCATTTTATATCGTATTTTAAACTGAGACATTGGCAGTAATGGTCGCTCCCCTAATATGACCGGTAGTCACAATAAAATAATAGAATAGAATATTTTGAGCTGTTGCCAGCAGTTCTGTATTTACCTCTAGGCCCACAAGGCCCTAGCCAGCCCCCTAAAGCCCCCTAGGGGTCCAGCCTGTCTAGGGGCCCCAGTCCCAGAAGCAGGACTTGCACCATACTTAAGTATGTTCTCCGTATTTATCACTTGCTAAAAACCGTTTCGAGATAGGGGTGAAGGACCCAAATGCCAAGTGCCTAGGGGCCCTGGCTCTCTAAGTCCGGGCACAAAACAGATAGGTACAGAAATCAATCCACATACAAGCGCGCTCGAACAAACGCACACATAGACATTGCTCACGGACACGATATCTCGGACCAGTTCAGACCAGTGCGAGCGCGAGTGCCATCCGCTTGACGTGTCCGTGAGTAATGTCTTATGTGTGCGTTTGGTCGAGCGCGCTTGTATGTAGATTGATTTCTGTACCTATCTGTTTTGTGGTCCGGGCCTGGTTGCCAGGGGATTAATAAAGCAAATAAAAATAGACCGTAGCAGTAGTAAGTGTGCTTTAAATCAAACATCGTATTTGTATTGCAGATTTTCGGCGGTGTCACGACTTACCTCGTTATTATAATACAGTTTCAAAAGATTTCTGATCAACTTTAACCCGGAATAACTGAGCATAGATAATCGACGATGTTGTAGCAAAATTGTAGAAATAAATGTTATCCTATTTCGTAGCTTTTATTTCATTCGCCATTGAGCTGGAAAATATTAAATTAGACCGATGGAATGGAGTCAGCTGAACAGATATCTCCAACGAGCCGAGAGAAATAACCTACTTCAACGAGAAGAAATAAGTAATATTTCCTAGTAGTTGTGCCCCGCGGTGTTACCCCGCTCATCCCACGGGAACACTATATTTATTCGGGATGAAAAGTATCCTATGTCCTTCCCCGGGACTGAAACTATCTATATACCAAATTTCATCTAAATCCGTTCAGCGGTTTAAGCGTGAAGAGGTAGCAGACAGACAGACAGAGACACTTTCGCATTTATAATAATATTAGTAATTAGTAATTAGTAAATTAGTATATTAGTATATTAGTATGGATTATGCCCTTTGGCCACTCTATGTGTAGCTGTTTATGGGGGCCCATCCCATCTAGCGGGAGGCGACAGTATTGTCCCGTGAGCGGGTCCTCATCATCATCAGCCTGTACCAGTCTACTGCTGGACATAGGCCTCTCCCATGGCACGCCACTGAGATCGATTCAATTTCGAAAGAGAATTTTTAAAATTGTTTGTTTTTAGTAGCCTCATGATTTAAGAAAACAATAATTGTATGAACTTGAACTTAAACTCACTTTTTCACGGTGAAAATGGCAAATTACTTATTTTCTTCATACAAATACTGGTACCCAATCCACAGATGACGTCATAGGTAGGTAGGCCATCTGTATGGAGCGTTTTTAGTGCTGACTGTATGGGAATGTTGAACTTTGAAGGTCATTTTTTTCTTTTAGAGCAGTCTAAGTGTAGGTAGACCCGTATAGACATTTGATCCCATAATAAAAAATAGAATCGATTGACATACTCAAAAAAAAATGTCCGCTCGCCTATCGTCTCGACGCCAAACAACGCAAGCACGTATTTTCGCGCTCGCCGATACAACTATTTGGCCATATTGGAGAAGAAATTGAATTATTGTTGTATTAAGCGCTTTAAGGGCGGACCATAGATCAAAAAAAACAGTGACGAAATTAACACGCCGCTGTACGGTTAGCAGTCCCTGATGCGAGCTCGATACGAGTTCGAAACATGTCGGGCCTTTCCTGACAATTTCACGTGAGTGTAAACAATATTATGTCTCATGAAAATTTTAATAAGATTAAGAAATAATAATAAGGAATAGGCTGTAAGCGAGAGATAACGCGGTGACATATAAACCGTGCGCGGTTTTCGCTCACCGTACTTTATGTACTAGATCATAAGTTACTTGTTTTGAATAAATAAAAAAAAAAAAAAAAAATGGATTTACGAGAGCAACTGAAGGAGTTACTATAAAAACACCTAAATCATCAATAGATGAGTAATTTGAGAAGTTTCCTCGGTTCCTCGTGGATCTCATCAGATCTTCACCAAAATTTTATGGGACTTACTTGGAGACTCTCGAACAAACAAATATTTTTTGCAATTGGTTCATAATTGACGGAGTTATGTGGAAAAAAGTCATGAAAAATACTACCGAATTGAAACCCGCTCCTTTTTGAAATCGGTTGAAAATAAAAAGTACCATCAGTATGTGCAGTATATACGATGCTGATGTTTATTACAATATGATTACAATACAAGTATTTGAATAACCAGGGTAGGTACCCGACGACGTAGCCCGAAGGATAGCAAAACTTAAGTGGCAATGGGCAGGGCACATCGCTCGTAAAACCGACGGCCGCTGGGGCCATCGAGTTCTTGAGTGGCGACCACGCACCGGACGACGCAGCGTGGGTAGGCCCCCCACAAGGTGGACTGATGACCTGGTGAAGGTCGCTGGAGTCCGCTGGATGCGGGAGGCGCAGGACCGGTCATGGTGGCGTTCTCTGGGGGAGGCCTATGTCCAGCAGTGGACGTCTTTTGGCTGATAATGATAATGATGATGATGATTTGAATAAACGATTGATTTTCACTGCCTAAAACGTGCTACTACCCCAACATTGTTCCCAGGCCGTAAGTGGGATTTTCTGCCCGCTACGCGGGGAGACACCCAATAGGGGGAAGTCCCCTAACGCCGGACACTCGAACTATCGCGGCAACTGGAAGCTCGGCAACGGCAACTCGGCAAGTGGAAGGGGCGCGGGGGACCCCCGCGCCCCTTCCACTTGTCCTTGATTCGCTCGCGTTGCTAGTTGTGTCCGGCGTTAGATGCCGTCCGGCGTTAGGGGACTTCCCCCAACGCCGCAAATAGTAGAGTAGATGTTTGAGGCTTTCCGCAGACGAAGCACCATAATTTGGTTAAGACTTGTGGTAAGTTCCGTTTATTTTGTATCTTGTAGAGACAGAGCAAGTAGGTTATAGCCTAACAATTGTCGGTCCGGCGCAGGGATAATGGCGCTACAAACAGCTTTCATATGGCGATAATGCATATAACGTCATTTATTTGCGTTATTAAACGTCATTAGCGATTTGTCAAGGATTTGTCGTTAACCAAATTCAAAACATTGTTGACCGGAATGCTGCTTAATCTTTTGTTCTTCTTGCAAAATAAATACAGAATCCTATTGAAAAAACTTGACTCTCATCAAATTCAAATCTCATCACTGTGGATAATTTTGGCTTTAGCAAAAATTAGTTACTTTAAGTTTTTGCGAAATATAGATTTTTATTTTTGTTTTTTTTTTTTTTTTATAGTCCTGTCTCCTGTTTGTTTACATCAGTGAAATTCACCGGTTTTCAACGTAAGTTGCCAAAAAATTGTCGTTACCAGTAAAATAAATTAGTACTTATCACTAAAAATCCACAATATGGCGTGGGTTGTAAAACATCCTGCTGGGCTATACATCAAGCTTTAACGAGTAAATAATGTTGACGACTTTATGTGACATTACCATGTAATGGTTGTTTGTCTGTGTTTATTTATACGAAATTATTATTGACACACTAAAGGCGCCATTACAGCTGAGGTTTGCTCGGAGATAAAGGTCCCGCGATACAGAGCCAGGAGACTTTTTTAAAAGCTTTTATTTAACTTGCAATGTATGTACCTATCTAAGTATGTTTGTTCGGGTGAAATCTTGAAAGTCAATTTTGAAGCAGATATCGTCAACCGATTGAGCTGAAATTTTGCATACTTACTTAACTTTGATGACAATACAATAATATGGTACCATGGGGCTGATCTGATGATGGAGCCGGAAGGTGGCCATAGGAACTCTATAATAGAAAAAGCAATCCTACCGATTTTGGGCTCTTTAAGAATCGTCTCAGTGAGCATTTGATGGATATCCAAAGAAAAGTACAGTCGGCTATAAAAGCTTGCCACTAAAATGTCATGTTTGACAAACTTATTTGACATATATTTAATCGTGCCCTGTTCCATCGTGCTAGTTCAGTTATTAGTTTCAACAGAGACCTAATAGTAGATTGGAAAATAAGCCATTCTGACACGAAATGATTATTTGAACGAGCGAAGGAAGTGAGCGAAGACAAATATATCTGAGTATCATAGCAATGGTGTTTAGCCCATGTTAAACACTCCGCTTTTCTTGACGCAAAGGCTCACCGATTTTTAGGGTTCCGTAGCCAAATGGCAAAAAACGGAACCCTTATAGATTCGTCATGTCTGTCTGTCTGTCCGTCTGTCCGTCTGTCCGTCCGTATGTCACAGCCATTTTTTTCCGAAACTATAAGAGCTATACTGTTGAAACTTGGTAGGTAGATGTATTCTGTGAACCGCATTAAGATTTTGAAGCAAAAATAAAAAAAATAATAATAAATATTGGGGGCTCCCCATACTTAGAACTGAAACTCAAAATTTTTTTTTTCATCAAACACATACGTGTGGGGTATATATGGATAGGTCTTCAAAAATGATATCGAGGTTTCTAAAATATTTTTTTTCTAAACCGAATAGTTTGCGTGACAGACGCTTCCAAAGTGGAAAAAAGTTGGTCCCCCCCCCCCTCTAACTTCTAAAATGAGAAAATGAAAAATCTAAAAAAAACATATGATGTACATTACTATAAAAACTACCAACGAAAATTGTTTTGAACGAGATCTAGTAAGTAGTTTTTTTTTAATACCTAACTTTGCAAGTTTGCACCTAATTTATATGGGGCGCTATACATACCAGGTGCAAACTTAACTTAAACACTTAGGGATGGAAAATGTTTGTACGGAACCCTCGGTGCGCGAGTAAGACTCGCACTTGGCCGGTTTTTTATACTATGACATAGCGGGCATAGACAATAACTTTTCTCTGTATAAAAATTGATAAACGCCCAAAAAAACCTTACCATAATTTGTAAGATCAGAAAAAACACCTAAGAATGGCAAAATGTGCTACGGGCTTCTTTCATTTTTTTTTTGTTTTTAGAAATACTCGCGAGGGAACTCCATTCTTATTATCCCCTAGTAGGGGTCACAAAACCAGTTTCACCGTAAACGGCGCCAATCAATCAAAACCGAGTTTAAGATTTGCGAAACCAGTCCTTAGAGATTAGATTAGATTATATTTATTTCACACATATAGGGATACATTATAAATTACACATAGTCAATGTACACGAATCTATACGGTGATCGTCAACATAATAAACAAAATAAACAAATTCAGCAAGTCATAATTCAATAGATAATAAAGAAAAAACAATGTCAAAAAATTTCAAATACCTATTTTTTTCTATTAAAGATTTACGATTTTACAATCTCTCTCTCTCTCTCTCCTGAGCAATTATTATTCCCATCTGGTTGTGGGGTCTGCTTTATTCGTCTTCTTCTTCCACTTCTCCCTGATGTCCAACACATCATCTGCCGATACGTCGCAAGAACTTAGGTCTAGCTTTATGAGATCTGTCCATCGCCTCTTCGGTCTACCTCTGGTTCTAGACCTTGGGATGGACAAATTCAAAGCCTTTTGGCCGATGTAGTCTGCAGGCCTTCTTTGCACATGGCCATACCAACGGAGCCTACTTTCCTGTAGCTTGTCGGCGATGTCACGGATACTAAGACTGCCGCGCACGTACTCGGTGCGGATTTTATAGAGCCTGGTAACTCCGCACATCCACCGCAACATCTTCATCTCGGCTGCCTGTATGGTATTCACTTGTCGCTGGGTCACCGTCCACGTCTCACTTCCGTACACCAGTACTTGCCTGATTATGGTCTTATAGACAAGGCCCTTTAGTTTGACAGGCATTTTTGGGTCACAGGTTATTCCAGTTACAGAGATTTAGAATATTGGCTTCTACTCCACCGTTGGAGTGTAACAATTACGATTTTAAATTTACGATTTTACAGTATTATTTATAATACATCAAGGTGTCACATTCAATTGCAAAAAGAAGGGATTGGTGAAAGCCAGCGATTTCTAAATAAATTCAGTTCCTATACGAGACCCACTGTTTCTACGAAATTAATCACAGAACCCGGCCCTAGTGAATCCCTAACTTAAGAAACGATTAAGATCAAGTCGATAACGTCTTGCGAGTAATGTCTTCTTAAGGACACTTCACTTGAAGAAGCTCGAGGGAATAGACTCGATATATAAGTTACGTTGTAGACACTGAGAGGAAAGTGTGAAACTTGTTAATTATAACAGTAATTCGTCGTTAAACCTTGTATCGCAACTATCGCAAGCTAAACTCAGGAAAAACGCAATACACACATACGAATCGCAATGTTTGCGTCTGAAGCCTCTAACGGTGCGTCTCCATTGAAGCGACGCAGAGCGAAGACGTGCGGAACAGATTAATCGCCTGAGTCCTGAGAGTAAAGCCTGACCAGAAATATATGAGGATTGTCAAGAGGGCGCTATTTGGGCAAATTTTTATTTTGTTGTCGATTTCTTTTTTTTCTCAGATTTCAATAAAATTTGGTGAGTTGGTAAAGTTGCTTCTTCTGACCATGGTCTTAAGCCCAATTGCACTATATGTCCTACAATTTTTTGTCCATTGAGTAAACACAAAATGTATTACCAAGAGGGCGCTATTTGGGCCAATTTTTATTTTGTTGTTGAATTATTCATTTTTCATTTCGAGCTGCTCATTTTGTACTAAATTTTAGTACAAAATACGAAATTTAGTAAAAAAAAAAATCCATATATTTTTTGTAACTCTATGGAAAATTTTGTAGGACATATCGTGAAACTGGGTCTAAATTTGCCCATTTATAAGATTTATATGGCAACAATTTTGCAACCAATCGCAACCCGTGTGTGTGGGAATATTCGTGTACGTTTATGGCAATTATATAAACATTCCTATATATATCTTATATTATTGATTTGTGTTTTAATTATTTTGTTTCTCTGTAACTCTGATCCTGCACTGACTACATATTTCTGTTTAACCAAGTGGTTGACTGGTAGAGAATGCCTAAAGGCATTAAGTCCGCCATTTGTACTTTTTTTTTTGTATTGTGCAATAAAGTTTAAATAAATAAATAAACCCACTATAATGCCATTAGTTTAAATACCTGTCAGTTCCACTATGTTAACCTCGTAATATCATTTAATGGAATGCATTATTTTCCTGACTGTTTTTCGTTCACGGCTATGAATGATTTTTGGTATTTACTTTGGATAATTTTAAATATTTGTCTTTTAAAGAAACCACCACGAATGACATTGCCATTGTTGACAAACCATCATAAAATCATTGCCAGTGTAAGAAATTAGTTCCAATGAAATTCCGCAATATGGCGCATCCTCATATATTTCTGGTCAGGCTTTAAGTCTGTATCTCAGCTCCTCTTCACATTTCGAATTTGTCGTTTTTAGGGTTCCGTAGCCAAATGGCAAAAAACGGAACCCTTATAGATTCGTCATGTCTGTCTGTCTGTCTGTCTGTCCGTCTGTCCGTCCGTATGTCACAGCCATTTTTTTCCGGAACTATAAGAGGTATACTGTTGAAACTTGGTAGGTAGATGTATTCTGTGAACCGCATTAAGATTTTGATGCAAAAATAAAAAAATAATAATAAATATTGGAGGCTCCCCATACTTAGAACTGAAACTCGAAAATTTTTTTTTCATCAAACACATACATGTGGGGTATCTATTGGATAGGTCTTCAAAAATGATATCGAAGTTTCTAAAATATTTTTTTTCTAAACCGAATAGTTTGCGTGACAGACGCTTCCAAAGTGGAAAAAATTGGTCCCCCCCCCTCTAACTTCTAAAATAAGAAAATGAAAAATCTAAAAAAAACATATGATGTACATTACTATAAAAACTACCAACGAAAATTGTTTTGAACGAGATCTAGTAAGTAGTTTTTTTAATACCTAACTTTGCACCTAATATATACGGGGCGCTATACATACCAGGTGCAAACTTAACTTAACCACTTAGGGATGGAAAGTGTTTGTACGGAACCCTCGGTGCGCGAGTCCGACTCGCACTTGGCCGGTTTTTTTTTATAACGGCACAACATAGTGGCTCCACTTCGCCTGATGGTAAGCAAAGAGGAGAGCCGAAGTCACAATGGCAACTGACGACAAACCAACGGTGCCATGTCAGTTGGCACTGCCATGCTGGCCCGAGAGATGCTTCTTCACGCTTCGTTTGAAGGGTCCTAAATTATAAGAAGGAGGAAACACATGAGCCGGCGAGGAGTTCCATTTTTTAAAAGTTCAGCAGATTAAGGAATTGCCAAACTTCTTGGTACGTGTGGGAATATTCTCCACGGTGAGGCGATGACATCGCAAACCGGCAGGTGTGGTCTTATGACGGAAAGGGAAGGGTAGGATAAGAGAAAATTGCTCTTCAGAACACTCGCACGTCTCTGCTCCGCTCGCTATATAGTAGTGTTGACACTACTCCGGACAAACCCTTTTGATACCTAAATGTCAAATTTTGTACCCCTTGAGGGGTTACCTATCTTAAACACAAATTTTTGTTTCCTATCTGTCGTTTTGCCCAATTTTCATTAGTCTGTAAGCCGTTTTTTTCCAAAACTGTTAATTTTTCATAATAATTATACAACAAACCTAACTCAACCTAATGGTTTCTTTAAACTACTATGTTTATATAATCCTGAAAATATTCCGGGTTTCAAGAAAAAAATACTTTCGGACAAATGAAAATTTGGCGAAACGTTACAGATGGGAAACAATGTTTCGGAGCTGAGATAGGATAATACTCATTTAATTATTTATTTATTCAAATTAGTTACACAGTATTACAGTATAAACCAACCCAAGCAGCACATTAGTGAATTTTGCAGCTTATTTTATAGCTTTAAGTTCTAAATGAGTGGTTTTACAGTGTTTGATACAACTTATAGCTTTAAACACAACTCAAAACTGTATATGAGTTCATCCTATCACTTGTAGTTGCATAGGATCGTTTTTTGTTTCCACTTTATTACTTGTGGTGGGATAAAGTCGATTTTGCTACTTAAAGTTGCATGCAGGTTCAAATTGTCACTCAATAAGAAGCAATAGTGCTATATAAGGCCTTAAAATCACTTATAAGCAACTTTTACATATAAGTGGGAACATACCCTTATATGGAACTAAAAGTTCCAAATGACTAGTACAATAGCGAATTATATCACCAATAGTGGCTAAAGGGATAACTTTACGGCTCTTTTGGAACCAAAAATTATTGCAACTTTAAGGCTTAAGAAGTACCTTATTGCCACTCCAACGCATAAATAGGTCTCAATAGGTGGTTCTTGGACCCAAAAGCAGTTATTTTCACTTATTTCAAACCACCAACGAACTAAAAGTTCTATTATTGTTCCTATTGCGCCTTGTCAAAATATATTATTTAATAGTCTAGCTTGTTTAATAGTCTACAAAAGAGCAAATAATTACTATTGGTAATAGCATTCACTGCTTTGCCACTCGCAAGATACAAATAAGTGATTATTAGACTTGATAGTTCCCAATAAGGAACAAATAAGTGAAAATAAACACTGTAGGATCTTTTTTGTTTCGCCATGTTTACAAATGGAAGCCTATGAAAATTAATTATTTTAGCCAGAATTTTATCACACTCACGCATAATCACAGACTTTTGATAGTTGTGACGATGTTACTTTAACATTGTACGTAACCTACAATCATTAGGTCAGGTTTTTAACAGTTTTATTTCTTATCAGTATCTATTCCTTATTTGATTTAGCACTCTCTTTTTTAATATTCCTGATCAAATCAAAGGCGCGTCGAAATTTACAAAGAAACCATACTATAGTTTCACAGTAACAAAACATTCGCAAGAATTTCGTGTTTATTTCAATGCTTGTATAACGTAAAGTTTTAATCACTCCAAACAGATGTATAAATCCAAAATTAATATGGCAGATCACGTATTACTTTTAATAAAACACAATTTGACAGTTGCCTCGCCACTCAAAGATAATTTTGGCTACTCATTTATCACTCATTGACCAAACTGAAATGTTTTCATTCGTTCACTGCGCATAACTTTTACCCTTAGTTCTAATTGCCACTTAAGGTAATTGTGAGATCTCTTATGGATTCTATTTAGCACCAAATATAGGTTGCAATTTTTCTCCTTTTGGTTCTATACTGGTGGCATTAGGGTTCTTGCCACCTATATAGCACTTAGTCATGGTGGTAAATTTCACTTAAGCATCTAATTAGATATGATATACGAGCTATTTAGACCCAGTTGTGCTACTTGGGAAGGCACTGTGAACTACAAAATTACATTTTAAAAAAGCTTAAATCTAGTTTGATGTAGGCGACGTAACTGCGTGGCTCCGTTGCGTCGTCTGATCTGGCGCAGGATTCGGCAGATTGCCCCGAAACCGCCGAAACACAACACCCTTCGGCCAGAAGTCTGCACTTGCGATGGTGCCCTGCAGCGGCCGCGGCACGCGCACCACAAACGAGCTGAAGTGCACGTAGTGGCGGGAGTGCAGCTGGTGCACCCTCAGCGAGAAGCCAGTCTTCCGGCGGACGTACTCCACCACATCATCAGCCACGGCGGAGTGATGCAAGCGCGACACATAGAGCGCCTTACTCGGTGTGGCAATCCGAAGACCAGAACCAACCGGCTCGGCAGTGCCACTCAGAGTCTTGCCGGGCGCCCTGCGCGCCTTGCTCTTCCTTTCCACCAGTGTGAATCCTCCTTATCCACATTGGTGCGGGAGGACTTTTCTTTATCGAGAACCCGTACTATACATGCCTTAGAAGGCAAGGAGGCCCGGTCAGCTGCGACAGGCTGACCGGCGACGTCAGCATAAGCACGCTGGCGTGACGTAGAAACTTGAGGCGGCCGCACGCGCGGGGGGCGCGCTCATACTCATACTCATTTATTCATAATGCACAAATACATTACGTATATGTCAATTCTACAAAAGGGTAATATCGTGTCTAGGTGCATCCCGTGCATCGCGGCCGATCGCAGCCGCGCGCTATCGATTGCGTGCGACTGACGCGCGCGGCTGATACGGCAATAGGGAGTGTAATCCTAGCTTTACACTACTCGCGAGGTTGGCCGAGGCGAAGTTGGCCGAAGTATGGGTTTCGGCTGAGAAGTGCCTCTCCACACTATCATATTCGCCCAACTTCGGCCAAATTCGCGAGTAGTGTGTAGCTAGGGTATGAATTGTCCGCTTCCGAAGTCCGGCTTACGACATATAGATGTTGATACACGCACAGACAGTCGACGTCTTAGACCGCAGGCGTCCGTCGCAGACTTCGGGAACGGTGCCATACATTTCCATACACAAACAAATAGTGTATCTACGAACGGTAATCCGTAAAGCCCCAGATCACATATTTATGGCCCTTCGTCTTCGGTTCGGGTCACAAACAGCTGCGATCTGGCACATCCACGAATTCACCGACCTATTTATATATGTAATGTACACATTACACGTAGTAGGTCACGAACTGCTTTAATATAAATAATTAGTTGGGTGTAGCAGTAGTGTCGTGACTATATTCTCAACATAATTTGAGACGATTGTGCTGATCATGAAGTCTGATTTTTTACGGCAGAAGGCGCTATGATGCCACCCTAAGGCATGCAAGAAGCCACTGGTTGAAAAATTAATGGCTCTCGCATCAGATTCAGTGGTCTTATAGGTAGGACGCCCGTGTGGGCCCAGAAAGCCGTTGGAGACGCAGGTTCAAACCCTGCCTAAACTACTAAAATTTTTCGCTTCATTGTAAACATTTGTAGTCACGAACTGTTTGAATTTTGTCAAGGTACATGATGAAACCGCCCGGAATATCTCTGCCAAGTTATCAAAAACCGAATATCCGTAAGTGGGTTTTTTAATTTCGATTTACACTATTAGAGTTTTTCTGGGTAGCGTGGTCAGCCGTATTGATTAAGCTTTAGAGTGCGTTTTCCGTACTTTTTTTGTGTACTCGTTTTTCGTGAGCTGTGAACTGTGAATCGTGAATTACGGTGATAATGATAGCTTTGAAGATACAGCTACAGTTGTAAACAGATGGTCCTGAGTGCGAGGTGGGCGGTGCACTAGCGTTGGTGCTCTACGCATCGCGCATTGCGGGCACCACGACGTTAAAGATCACCGCCGCAGGCGCACACTGGCGTGTTAGCGACTCGCCGACAGGGGCCATCTGTCAGCACATCGGCATGACCGTTCTTAGTGAGTATTACTCTTTTTTTATAAACGTAGTCTATGTTTACCACTGCTGAGCCTTTCAACATGGAAATACCAATCTCCTAAGAAGAAAAGTACAGAATATTTAATGAACTGAATAGTTACCATTATGTCCACACTACACGGCTCAGATGATATTTATATTACTGTAACTTTTAACGGCACGCAAGTCAGCAAGTTCTCTATAAAATCGTACCGATTAAAAGATACACAATATCACGAGAGGGACTAGACGTGCTGTTAGACAATGCCACTCTAGCCAGGACTCTAGACATAACAGTGACAGTGGCGAGTCAGTGCCACTCTTTTTTTCAATACCGTGCGAGCAAGACAGGTGAAGTCGCTGGTCTTTCTAAATTAGGTCCTTGAATCGATAATGAAGAGGCCTTATTCCTTTTAAAAAAAATTTTTTTTCATATTATGACAAATATAATTTATATTGATAATTTCAACCAACTTTTTGAAGTGAATAATACTTTTCCCCGAGTTCTAGGTAGTAACATAGCTATTTCATGATTTCATTGCATGCAGTCGAAAATAAGTTGAAAAAACTAATTTTCCATGTTGTAATTTCGAGTAGTTTTGGAAACAAAAATTATCAATGAAAAATTCAAACTGGCAGGTTTCAAATATATACCTATAAATCCCAATAGCCCTGTTCTAGGTAGTAACATCAATAATATGTTAAGAAACATGTTTGATCATAGAGAAAAATGTCTAAAACAATCAGCATTTGAAAAGGAATAAGGCCTCTTAATGCAATTACTTTCTTCTAGATTTAATGGCACTAATTGCGCTGATTCTGGACTTTCTTGAAGAACCAAGCAGTCGGGTTAGCGTTGGTGAAACCGCTCTCGCCACTTTTCTGTGGATCTCCGACCTGATGTTTGGGATGATCATAGCCAGCCTCACCATTTATGCAGAGCCTATAAGAGGGAAACGCCTCTTTCGAGTACTGAAGCAGTTGCAACAGGTAGTGGGGACTAGGATATCATGAACTTTAGGAGCAAAAACCAATATGTTCAAGAAAATCCGCGCTAAACGATCCGTGGTAGTTAGTGCCCTGGGCACCCTAGAAAAAACACATTGAAAATACGCCCTTTACCCCCCACTAAAGCCACCGCTATATTGATGCATATATAACCCTCGCACGAGGAGCGCCTCTTCCAAGTGCTGACGCTGAGGCAGTTGCAACAATTACAGTATTTTAGGATCAAAATTTATATACCTAATATGGGGCTTGAATTCTGAAAATATCCAAGCTAACAGATCCTTATTAGACTGATCTTGTTGCATTTTTGTATAATTTTGACCTGGTGCTAGTAATTGTCGTTCATCTAGACACGCGGCAGCGTGTCCAGCCAAGTTCACCCCAGGAACTGGCGAGCAGCAGCCGTGTGTTATATTACACGAACCGTTTGGAGCTTTTGACCCCTCAATAACTCAAATCTATTTAACATAGGAACATGAAATTTGGTTTATCCTTTAGAACAACAAGAACGCCAAATTTCATAAATATACCTAGGTGAAATAGTTGTTGAGAAATTAAAGTCCAAAAAATGGATTTTTACCACTGACTGACTGATTGACTTAGTGACTAGTAATCAAAAACCTAACCCACTTCCAGGTGACCTAGAAAGGTGAAATTTGGCATTCAGCTTGTTAATTGTGTGTGTAAACATAAAAAAATCGAAAACAGTGTTTTTTTTCTTTTATAATT
Source organism: Apotomis capreana (assembly GCA_947623375.1). Classification (NCBI taxonomy): domain Eukaryota; kingdom Metazoa; phylum Arthropoda; class Insecta; order Lepidoptera; family Tortricidae; genus Apotomis; species Apotomis capreana. The sequence goes on along the minus strand of OX392517.1, from coordinate 17,253,834 downwards.
ATTATTATTTATGCTTCTTGCCTCAGAACTCCGTCATTTATTAACCGATGGAAAATTATTTCTTTGTTTTAAAGATGTTCTAGCATAGTTCACACATACACACGCACCCACGCACGCACAAAAAGTCAAAAAGTAATGAAGTAGTTCTGTATAAAAACTAGTCAAGTCAAGTCTTGATATTGAATTACACCCCAAGTAAAATAAATGCATTGAGTATGTCGCTTGTCCTTGTATCTAAAAATGTTAGGGCCAAGAACTTGGCACCAATATAGATCTCAATTCTTTTGTCGGCGAAGTCAAAAACGTTGCACGCGATATTGAACTTGGCTCTCATTTAACATTTATGTTTTTGATGGGATAGACAGTTTTTCTTGTAAGTACTGAAGAACTTACCCCGTGTAAAAATTATGCTGGGAAATCGTAAGTTAAGGACAACTCAATAATTTTCTTAAAATATGCCCACGATGATCTGGGGCTTATTCGGGTTGTGAAATTAGTTATGGCATCTTGTCGCAGTTTGGACAGATACCGGGACAAGTAACAGTTCTTGAACTGTATGTATATACTTAGTAACCCAAAATCCATCCCAAAAATTGCCGTCCCTACCAAGCGACACCAACACTAGCAAAGTTTACATCATACAGTAAATTGAAAATCTTCCCCGCTACCTTGCTTGAGAACTGCACTGCCTTAGGTACCATAGCGTAGCATAAACTTTATTTTCAGGTCAACGTTAAGCTAAATAATGATCCATCTACAAAAAATGAGGGGTTAAAAATCATCCTGTCGGCCTGTCTAGTGGCGTGGGCTATTGCGTTCCAGGCCTCGGGAATATACCGACGCTTGACGACGGCCATTGCTGCCGGCCAAAATTGTGAGTCAGTATTTGTCATTTAGCCTAATTTACATGTCCCATATTAATCATTTAGAATACTTGGATTGCTTGTCACCTTGTGCTCGTGTTATTCTACTCCTGGCAAAAAAAAATGTGACACGAAAGAAGTGGGTTTTCGATCATCTTAGAATCTTGTGAACTTACATATTTTTTTGTATAGTTGCTTATTCACGTTGACGCCTAGAGTCCTTATACATCTCTGTGGAATTATAGTAGTTTATGTGACTGTACATAATAAAGGGTATTAAACACGAGTGTGGGTTTATGAAACGAGCCGAAGGCAAGTTTCATAATAACATCACACGAGTGTTTCAATGCCTAATTATGTACTGTTACATACACTACATTATCTAGCCACATATCATGAGCCTGCATGATGCATTCAGGAGCCGCACATTATAACAAATTTTACCCGGTAATGGCGGTAATGAAGTTTTCTGGCAGCGTTATAGTTTTTTTTTTATTCAGAGACAATCTAGAGTCGGCCCCAGCTATCATATCGTTCGATATCTACTTACGTGCGACATTTGTCAAAGTTGATTGCAAATAGACAATTCATTTCGAACTAAACGTCACCTGGACTGATATAGTCTGGCTAATGAAATAATACTCAAAGTTTTGGAGGGAAATTTAAAAAATCTGCGGCTTGTCACACTTTGTGTAGTAGGAATTATAGTTCTGATACTAGAACATATTTTTGATATTTTATGCACACGTAAGGTACCTAAAGAAATAAGTTAAATATAATGTTGACGTACACTCATAGTCAGCTCACATAATTTCTACAACTATGTACAGTACAACGTACGTACAGTCAACGACAAACACATATGTTTACACTTTCTAACCATATACAAGGTGAACAATAAAATGTAGTGTAAATAAGACCTAGTTCAATAATATCATATTAATCCGGCATCAAAAAAATTACATAAGTACTATGCCAAATTTCAACTCGATCGGAATGTTAGAACTAGTATCAAAATGATTTATGGAGGACCTACCTACTAAATTGTTTTAATCATAGACTATCCGGCCCATGTGGAAATCTATTGAGGAGGCCTGTGTCCAGCAGTGGGCGTCCTATGGCTGAAATGTTGATGATGATGATGATAGACAATTGGTAATTAATACCACAAGGAAATATCTGTCAACATTATTTGGCTAGCCAGACTATTAGAATAGAGGTCAAGGTATTATCGAAATCGATGTTATTATTTAGCAATAACATTTTTACAGATAAGAAATTTGTTCTAACAAAACTGTCTATTTTTATGGTGGTCATAATCTGCGGTTCTTGAACGCATCATGGAGGGTTTATGATATTTGGATAAATAAAATGAATTAATTGTATCTTATTTCATATCAATATGCCTAGAGACTGTATATAATTCTGGGAAAATAATTAGTTTCAATTGAATTAATTTTGTACAAATGTGACGAACGGTCATAATTAGGTATGGTGGCGGGTAGATCTATATTTTGTTAAATAAACCAGTCTGTCGCTAACCCGTGCCTTTCATTGACGTCTCACTGGCGACGAGTACGGAATAACGGTTTTTTTTCTCATTCGAGTGCATTTAATACCTAAGATTACAAGTGCAAAATGCCTATCGGCAAACTGGAACCTTTTAATTTGTCATCCAAACAGTGGCCCGCGTATATTCGTCGCGTTAACCAATACATATTGTTAAACGATATAAGTGACGAGTTAAAAGTGCCTATGTTAATTACGGCGGTTGGAGAGGCGACCTATTCGCTTATGTGTGACTTGTGTTCGCCCTGTTTTCCCGAGGACAAAACATACGACCAGCTGGTGCAACTCTTAACAGACCATCTCGAGCCGCAAAGGTCAGAAATCGCCGAGCGTCACATTTTCCGTCTGCGAAGGCAGCGCGCGGGCGAGTCACTTAAGACTTAAACTTACTTAAAGGCCTTAAAACACTTGGCGGCGACGTGTAACTTCTCGACGGCAACCTTAGAAGAAAATCTTAGAGATCAGTTCGTCTCAGGTCTAGCTAACGACGCGATGAGATCTAGGATTTTCGCGGAGAGAGAGATTAAGTACAAAGAGGCGGTAGAATTGGCGTTGGCTCTGGAGGCTACCGAGAAGCATGCAGAAGTGAGCAGCACTTCGAGAGCAGGGCTAGCGATGACGGACTCGACGGGCGGCGAGGCAGGCGAGGGCCTGCATTTCGCGCGGGGAGCGCGAGGAGCGCCGCGGACGGGGCGCGGAGCCGGCGCGGGCGGCGCCAGCGGGCCGGGCGCGGGCGGCGCGCCGGCAGCGGCGGCCGCGGGCGAGCCGAGGGCGAGGGCTTGCTGGCGCTGCGGCAGGGCGCACACGGCGGATCGGTGCCGTTTCAAGAATTACAATTGTGACGAGTGCGGCCAGCGGGGCCACCTCAAGGGTGTGTGTAAACAAGTGCGCGGGGGTGGCGGTCGGCACCATTTTGTCAGCTACCAATCGGACGACGACGGTATGTTTAATATTGACGTAACCGTTCGCGGTAATAAACCATACTATATAACAGTGTTAGTCGATAAACATAGGATCGATTGTGAGATAGATACCGGTAGTCGCATTTCGGCGATTAGTGATGACATGTATCGACAATTATTCGGCCATAAACATATCATTAATGACAATTTAATGTTGCGTGGTTATTCGGGATCACGAATTGAGTCACTGGGTTACATCGAGGTGGATGTGCATTTAAATGGTTTCCGACAAAAATCACTCCGCTTGTATGTGATTAAGGGAGGGGCGCGACCATTGCTGGGTCGTGAATGGATGCGAGCCCTTAATATAACACATATAAACCTCAATGCGATCTCGGATGACCAATTCGTGAATCAATTATGTAATGAATTCCCTGAGGTATTTAGTGATAAGCTGGGCACTTGTAAACAATCTATTAGTTTACAGCTAACTGATACGGAACCGGTTTACGTTCGAGCTCGGCCGGTCCCACTAGTTGGCACTGCGCGCGCGCGTGGAGAAGGAGTTAATTCGTCTCGAAACAGATGGGTCTATTTATCGCGTGGACCACTCGGACTATGGAACACCCATAGTCCCAGTGGTAAAAGCTAATGGGGAAATACGGATATGCGGGGATTACAAGATAACAATAAATCCGAAACTCAAGCGTACCTTTTACCCTTTACCGCGCATAGACGAGTTGTTTACTAATCTTAGCGGAGGTGAGCGCTTTACAAAAATAGACCTTCGACACGCGTACGAACAGTGCCTGGTTACGGAGGACTCGCAGCCGTATACAGCTATAACTACGCATATGGGCACCTTTGCTTATCGCCGGACGCCGTACGGGTTATCTTGCGTGCCGGAAAAATTTCCAAAACTAATGGAAGAAGTGTTGCGCGGGGTGCCTGGATGCGTAGTATTTTTAGATGACATTTGTGTCACCGGCTCGAATAATGACGAACATGTTAAAAACTTAAAAGCGGTACTTGAACGATTGCGAGATATGGGTTTGACGGTTAAATTAAGTAAATGTAGTTTTTTGCAAGATAGTGTGAAGTACTTGGGTTTTATAATTAATAAAGACGGCTTGCGGCCGGATCCGGGTAAACTTGAAGCTATTTCCAGTGCGCCAAGACCGCAGAATATGTGTCGCAACTAAAAAGCTTTTTGGGAATGATAAACTATTATGGGCGTTTTATTCCTAACCTAAGTGGATTATTAAATCCTCTATACAGTTTATTAAAAAAAGAAAGCGACTGGAAATGGGACTCCAAGTGTGATAACGCATTTACAGAGGCGAAGCGAATTCTTTTGAGTGAGCGGGTGCTGGCCCACTATGAGGAGGGGCGCGAACTGGTGCTGTCGGTGGACAGCAGCGCATACGGGTTGGGCGCGGTGCTGGCGCATCGATACGAGGGCGGCGCGGAGCGCCCGGTCAGCTGCGTGTCGCGCACGCTCAGCGCGCCCGAGCGCAATTACAGTCAGCTCGACAAAGAGGCCCTGGCCATCCTGTTCGGTGTCACCAAGCACCACCAATTTTTGTACGGGCGACGCTTCGTGCTGCGCACCGACCACCAGCCGCTGACGCACATTTTTGGCGAAAGAGGGGGCATTCCACAAACGGCGGCGAGTCGCCTGCAGCGGTGGGCGGCACGCCTGGCGGCGTACGATTTTACGATCGAATTTGTGCGTTCCGCGGACAATGGGCCGGCCGACGCGCTATCGCGGCTCCCGCTCCTTCAGGAGGGTTCCCGCTCAGATTCGGTAGACTATTTAAGTTTAGTGGAGGAGTATTTACCAATTTGTTTTAAAGGGGTAGCTAGAGAGACGGAAAGAGACCCAGTACTATCGAAAATTAAAGGTTTTGTGCTTTTTGGTTGGCCGTCATCGGGAGCGAGTTGCGAGGAGCTGAGACCTTATTTTACAAGAAAAGAGGAATTATTAGTAGACCGGGGTTGCATAATTTATAAATATAGGATTATAATACCACCGAATTTACGTAAACGGGTCTTGGAAGAATTACACGAAGGTCATTTGGGAATGAATAAAATGAAGAATTTATCACGTAGTTACGTTTATTGGCCAAGTTTGGATCGGGATATTGAGGAAATATGTCGCGCGTGTCCGGCATGTCGCGTGGTGCGCGACGCGCCGCCGCGCGCGCCGCTACACCCGTGGGAATTCCCTATGGAACCATGGGGGCGCCTACACGCGGACTTTGCCGACTGTTCGGGGGTCCGCTACCTAGTGGTAGTGGACGCGCATTCTAAATGGATTGAGGTAGTAGCAATGCGCGGGACCGACGCGGGCGCAACGATCAAGGCGCTAGGGAATATTTTCGCGCAATTCGGCCTACCATCGCAACTCGTGACGGATAACGGACCGCCTTTTTCATCACAACAATTTAAATTATATTGTAAAAACAATTTCATTAGGCATGTAACTTCGGCTCCTTATAGACCCCAAGGAAATGGTTTAGCGGAAAACGCAGTAAAAACGGTAAAAAAATGTATTAAGCGAGCCTTACACGAAAGTGAGGATATAAATACGGCTTTAAATAAATTTCTGCTGCAGTACCGCAACTGCGATCACGCGACGACCGGGGTGTCGCCGGCCGTGGCGCTGCAGAAGCGCCGTTCTGCGCACACGCCTGGACGCGCTGCGCCCCGACACCGCGGCCGTCGTGCGCGCGGCTCAGGAACGGAAGGTCGAACGTTCAGGGGGTACATACCGCCAGTTCCAAACCGGGGACGCAGTACTTGCGCGAGATTATACGGTGAAGGGGGACAAGTGGGCTGAAGGCAAGGTGGTGAAGGCAACTGGGCCGGTTTCTTATAGAGTAGATGTTGGAAACGGAGTCGAGTGGCGTCGACACTCCGATCAGCTTTTACCGGCTAACGGTGTGAAGAAAAGTCGATTTTCACTATCTCGCATGAGTACGGTACCCGAGGAACCGGAAGGGGTATAAATAAGGATGCCGAAGGGGACATGTTTGAGGATGCGTTCGATGAAGCGGGCGAGGTGCCCGGTTCGCCGGAGCCACGGCCGGCGGACTCGCCGCCGGTGGCGGGCGCCGCGGCCTGCGACGAGGTCCCGCGGACCGAGGTGGCCTCGCCTCCTACATCGAGCGCGTCTGCTCGGGCACTGCGTGCGTACAACCGAACAAAGCGTACTTTAATTAATTGGTTAAAATAATTTGATCGTTTTGCTACTTATGTACTTAGGAATTTGGAAGGGAGAAAGTGTGACGAACGGTCATAATTAGGTATGGTGGCGGGTAGATCTATATTTTGTTAAATAAACCAGTCTGTCGCTAACCCGTGCCTTTCATTGACGTCTCAGTAGTTACTTACTTTACATCGATTTGACATACGTGTACCAATGTATTTAATTTAATTATACCATAAATGTAATTGATTGTTTTAAGTGAGAATTACGCAAAAATTACTAACTGTTGAGTTTCTTTCGGCTTTCTTCTCAACAGCGGATATAAATTATTTTAATTCATTTCAGTTGTCGATGACTCCCCTGACTACTAACCAAAGTTTTTTTTTCACAATTACAAAATCCTTTGTTCGTAAAAATCACTAAAGATGTACCTACTCTCCTAAATATCTAGCCGTGACCGCCGTAAAATGCGCCGAAGTGCACCAAACGCTTTTTTTTTTTAGGAAGTTGCGAGTATGAGATTTTTTTCAGGGCCGATACTCGTGATGTACTGTTCGTACTACATGGCGAATGTGCTAAGCCTCTTGACGACTCTACAGTGGGGGCTCACCGCGCTGGCCGTGCGCTCCGCTGCCACTGCGCTGAACCGACATCTACAGCAATTGCGTCATGGTGACTAAGTACTCTTTTCTTTAGTCCTATCCTTATCTACTTTCTTCCCATGAGTCTTTTCAAATATCCTACACCTTCAGATTGTCGTTATAGGATCATCATATCCCCTTGCCCTTATCCCATTTGTTTCGGGTCAGCACAGCAATTATTTCATAATATCATTCGTCATCTCGTATATCGTTACGGTAACCTGTCGCAATTTTGTGGTGAGCCGTCGCTTTGCCATCGGATGTCGATACAATATTAAGGCAAAGAAAACGTTATCTGAAATCCTCTACAACTACATATATGATTATATTTTTTTGCCATATTTCCAAATTTATCGTTTATGATATTGTTAACCATGTTCTAACAATAAATATACATAATTTCGAAACACATTAACCGTAGTAGCGGTAGTAAGTACTTACTTATAACTTAATTCAGGGAGCCCTTTGATTCGTAGAAATTTTTTTCGTCGAATGTATCATTTCGCCGAAAAATTGTTTCATAGAATTTTAATCCTTCTGTTGCCATTTTTCATAATTCTTGCAAATATCATCCTATTGATTAGGTTAGGTTAGGTTAGGTTAGGTTTGTTTTATAACAATCTCAATTAGTTGACGGTTGCAAAGAAAAATGGGTTTCTACGAAATGTTTTTTCGGCAAAATGAAACATTCGACGAAAAAAAATTCTACGAATCAATATAGACCCCTTAATTCTACACAACAATATTATAATTACCTTTTTTATAATTTTTAAAGTACATCTACTATCAGAGGGTCCGATGCATGAGGATTATCAACCGAAGCTTGTCGTAGACTGCTTTACGGAGACACAACGGGAGGCAAAATTAGGTAAACTATTCATCAACTGACCAGACAGGAAATGCGTAAAATAAATATACCTACTGCTTTGCTTAATAGAGTCTGACGACGCTGTCGCTGAAGTTTCATTGGCACAACCCCATGACCATCAAAAATACAATAAATAACCTAATAACATGTTTTCTATGCAGCGGTCTCTAAAATATTAAATATTTACTTGTATTGTTTCTCATCAGGATCAGAATTCACTGCCTCCTCATCGCAGTTGCAAGTCACAATTCGCAGTCTCGCTCACTCCCATGAGCAGCTTGGTTGCGTCGTGAAACAGATGAACGCGTGCGACGGCACGATCGTGCTCGTCACATTAATGGCCACCTTCCTCCGCCTCGTGGCCACTCCGTACTACATTGCTCAGATTTTATGTAGGTGTATTGTTTATCGTTATCATCAACTAGCTTTTGCCCGCGACTTCGCTCGCGTTAAGAAGTATTATTATTAATTATGTATCGTTATTGCGGCATTTGCGGCTTTACTTTTGTTTACCGTGTGTAAAAAAATAGGGCCTACAAATCTTCTTTGTGCACATAAATAAATATAAATATTTATGTACCTATAGTACTATGTACTATAAGATATGGCGGCCACTCATCATCGGGTATATGTAACTCAGTGAAAACACAACGACAGCGCGTTTTAAACTACTACTAACGCCATCTATTGTCAACATTTAGAACTAAAAATTATTAATAATTAATTGTCAAATATAATCCGCTAGAAATATTTATGTGTAGTAGTATGTACTATAAGATATGGCGGCCACTCATCATCGGGTATATGTAACTCAGTGAAAACACAACGATTAGCGCGTTTTAAACTACTACTAACGCCATCTATTGTCAACATTTAGAACTAAAAAATCGTTCGCGCCCAAGTAGCAATTGCGACTAAACTCTAAATCTTCAGTACCTGTAAAGTTTCTTAAGTTTGACTTACTTGAGATGAGTATCTGTTATTAATCCGAAGTTTTATTTTCATAAGATAAGAAGGATTTTGTAAAATCAGTAATAACTTAAAATCAAATAAGTTCTAAAAAATCGCTTTTACAGTAACATTCGTATTCCCAAAACCTATTACAGTATTCCCAAGACGACTTTACCTAAAAGTATGTCTACCCCTAGTACGTTAAAATCTTGTTTACTAAAATGTGCTTATTTGAAATAGTACTTAAAACACATTTGAATTAACTTATACATGTTCAGTACAACTTAAGCATATCTTATCTATCTGTAATATGTCTTAAATTTGCTTTAATTGGGATAAGGATTAAGTAAAATCAATTTTAACTTAAAATCAAAATCGTTTTTAAAAACCGCTTCTATAGTAAGTTTCGTATTCACAAATCAAACCAAAGTATTCCCAAGATAATTTTGCCTAAAATGTTTCTACCCCAAAAAAGGTAAAAAATCAAAAGTTACTAAAATTTGTTTATTTGAAATCACACTTATAACTAATTTCGATTACCTTATACATGTCCAGTACAACTTGAGCATATATAAGTTTGCTTTAATTACTATAAGGATTAAGCAAATCAACTTTTACTTAAAATCAAAATAGTTTTTAAAAACCGCTTCCATAGTAAGTTTCGTATTCACAATTCGAAGTAAAGTATCACGTAAACGAGCATTTTTTTGACTTAAATTACTTTATTTCAAGTCCCATTTCAAACTCATTTTAATTAACCTATACATGTTCAGTACAACTTGAGCATATATCTTTAGTATCTGAAATGTGTCTTGAGTTTGCTTTAAGTAGGGATTAGAATGAAGTAAAATCAGCTTTAACTTAAAATCAAATTAGTTGTTAAAAACCACTTCTATAATAAGTTTCGTATTCACAAATCCAAGCAAGGGTTCCCGAGATAATGTAATCTAAAGTAATACCACACATACGTACAGTACGATCCTGTTTTACTAAAATTAGTTTATTTGAAATCGAACTTAAAACTCTTTGACTTACATAAACCATGTTCAGTACTCTTCTTACGTATCTGTATTTTATCTTAAGTTTGCTTTAACTAGGTTAAAGGTTTTGTATGATCAAAATCAACTTTAAATTAAAATCAAAACAGTTTTACCAAAAACTTTCCAGATCAGCATTTGAATTTCCAAATCCAAGTAAAGTATTCCCAAGATGACTTTGCCTTAGGTATGCCTACAGCATATTCGTACAGTCTTGTTTCACTAAAATTTGTTTATTTGAATCGCACTCAAAACTCACTTTAATTAACAAAATCATACGAAGTACAACTTATGCATGTCTTAAGTTTGCTTGAAATAACTAAGATAGGGTTTTATAAATCAACTATAGATAACTGAAAATAAAAACAGTTTTTAAATAGTGTTTCTTCAGAAAGTTTCGTATTAATGAATCCAAGTAAATTATTTCCAAGAAGATTTTGTCTGAAGTGTACCTATAAAACGTACATAAAAATCAAATTTTATTAAAACGAGTTTAATTTAAATAACACTTAAAACTCTTTTGAAGTCATTAGAATCTATTCAGTATTACTTTAGTCACAACAAACTGAATCGTTTGACGGATAAACTTTAGTCATGGAGCTATTAATTATGAGAGACAACAGGAGTGTGCACTCTGTGCACACAAGATTAAACCTCAATAAAAAAAACAAAACGTTTTTTACAACTGAACGGGCAACGATCTGACAGAAAACGCACGAGTGGAGTATGTGTGTCCCTTTCTATTATTGCCAGTCACAAAAAAATAGTAGTGATTAGTAGTTTAAGAAATACAAAACTAGTAAGTACTAACAACTTCAAACAATTAAGCATTTATTTGCTAAAAGTTCTTTCACTTCACCAAAAAAAAAGTAACGCAAATTTTATGAGATGCGAGAGACACTGCTGGTAACCAAATATTTGGCAACAAAGAGACAAGGAGCTTTATTACATTTTAGTATGTCGATTTTTTTTTATTGTCTATTTTTTATGACTTATTAGTCGCGTTACTTACTTGTCTTATAAGTCGCGTACTTAATCGCGAAAAGCTTTTTCACGAAAAGTTTTTCAGGAACGACTTCATCACGAATAAACCCTATCACGAAAACTTTAATCACTAAAGACTATCACGAAAACTTCATCACGAAAAGACCATATCACTAAAACTTAATCACGAACTTTGACGAACGACTTTGCTCTGTGATCCTTATTGTGAACGTCGTACGAGCCCAATTCAAAAAAAAAACTGCAAATTGATGTACAGTTTAGCAAAGTTAGTCAAAACAATGTTTTTGACCCGCAGTTCTTAAAAAAAACCTTTACCTTTTTTATATAGGAAAATTATTTTTCTCAGAGACCTATTATCTGTGGTCCCAAATGTAAGAGCGTTTTGAGATGAATAATAATATAATAATAATAATATCGATCTATCATCACGGACAGGACTATTGTAGCCAATAAGCCTGATATCGTGTTGGTAGATCGATCCAAGCCCCAGGCAGTGCTCGTCGACATCACCATCCCGCATGACGAGAACCTCGTGAAGGCCGAGAAGGACAAACTCAGCAAGTACCTTGACTTGGCTCACGAGGTGACCGCCATGTGGGATGTTGACTCGACGATCATCGTCCCGATAGTCGTTTCGGCGAACGGTCTTGTAGCGATGAGTCTCGACAAATATCTTAAGACTCTCGCTAGATGGCTTGATCAAGGGCCAGATACAGAAGGCGGTACTCTTGGACACCGCACGCATCGTCAGGAGGTTCCTCACTCTGCAGCCCTAGCCACCGGTAGCCTGGGCCCCGTCGGCGGCACCCTAGGTTAGGTTTTTTTATAATGTGTTTAGAGACTTTGTAATTTCTGTATTGTATTTTACTTTTGATATAACTTTATTCGCATAGAGAACAGTTTGTATAAGGTTGGCAGCAGACTGATAGGTCAATAGTTGTTTATATCGGAAGGATCTCCCTTTTTGTACAATAAAATTATTTGAGGGTGTCCTATCGTTTGACCAAGTCATTTTATAAAATAACACTTTACAAACAACGTTTTACAAAAAAACGTTTCATCAATTGATAATTTTATAACAAGTCATTTTACAAATGACTCACTTCACCAAATGATCAGATGTTAAATATACATTTTACAAACAATCATTTGACAAAATGATCATTTAGCAACTGAGTTATTAGACAAAACTACTCTTGGTCTAAAAACGTCTGGTACAATGTATTATTTGACAAGTGTTTCGTTTGTTTTTTCTTTGTATTTTTTAGAGCAAATCTAACTTTTTTTCTCCAATTTGCTCTACTATTTTTACTATTTTAGATCGTAGAGCATAGTGGATAGATTCGTTAATGGGTTATGTTATGTTAGAACTGCGACCACAACAGCGCCAGAACAAAAAAAAAAACAATTTGCTCTATCCGTAAAACTCGTAGAGCAAACTTGAGGAAAATGTACGATTTGCTCTTTTAGTACATACAGATTGTAAAGCATAGTGGATAGTTTCTAAGATAGTAGCGGAATAAATTACCCAACTACAGATTACAGACTAAATCATAATGTTGGAAAAAGAAGTACTTTTTATGAAATAACATTTTGTTTTTTTGTATGTATATTTACAGTAAGTCTCTAGGGGCTTTTCTTTTTAGGCGAGTGAATTTCGTTTCTTCTTGCATCAGCTGCGTAGCAAGTATGTTCGGGTGATTGTTAAGCCTTTGCTTATAAGATTTCATGGAGTTGTTAATCTCTTCTTTTACAGTGCAAATTTTAAGGTCGTGGTGTAACTGTTCATTGGTTATGAACCATGGGGCGTTTGTTACCATAACATTTTGTTAAATAATATTTTGTTATTTAACACATTTGTCAAGTGTAGTGTGTGTAAAATAATCATTTGCTAAGTGACTTTTTGTAGTATGATACTTTTGTCAAATGTCTCGTTTGCCTAATGAATATTTGTTGAAACGTTGTTTGGTCAAATGATCATTTGTCAAACGTTTTTTGGTCAAACATTAGTGAACCAACACACCTATTATACATTTTGACTACATTTTGATCATTTGACCAAATAACGTTTCAACAAATATTCATTAGGCACGTTTGCCTATGTCTCGTTAGACATTTGACAAAAGTATGATATTACAAAAAGTCACTTAGCAAATGATCATTTTAGATATAAATAGAGTTATTATTGGACCTACTGCCCAATTTTTAAGAGCTTCGTTTGGAATATTGTCATGGCGCGGGCTTTTATCCTTCTTCCATTTTAAATGTTTTTCTATAATTTCTCTGTAGTCAAAATGTATAATAGGTGTGTTTCGTGGTTTTGTTATACATTTTCTTCGTTGTGTTCATCGTGGTAAAGATTCCGGTAGAAGTCTGTTGCAATGCTTATTAGCTCTTTTCGTGTTTGTATCTTGCCTGTTTCTTTTTGCGCTTTCAATGGGGGTATCCATGTTTTCTCTGTATTTAGTTGTTTATACGCTTTCTTTTGGCTTTCGGTGTTGACAAGGTTTTTTTCGATCACTTCCATTCTGTAGTTTCCATAGTCCTTTTTTAACATTTGTTAGTAGTTTTATAGATTCGCTAGTTCTTATTGTTCTCTTCTTTAGTTTTTGATGGTTTCGACTGTAGTAGAGTCTGCCTTTTAAGTTGTTATTTAGTTTCGTCAGTTAGTATTTCTTTATTACTTTTTTTCGAGGTGGCAGCCTTAAAACTTTGTTTCACGGCTCTCTAACTTAAAATAGAAGGTCTCTATGTCATCGCTATTTTCCCACTGCATCTTTTCTATTTTTTCCTTCAATGTCCTGAGGTATTCTTGTTGATTTTTGTTGCGCGATAGATCGACTCTATGTTCGCTGAATGTCGGTTCGACTTCTTCTAGTTTTTTGTAGTTGAACGGTGCCTCTCACTAACCTATGGTCGCTGGGGAATATTCTGTTATTCAAAATTTCTATGTTTTTGAAGAGCTGTGAGCAGTTGCTCAGTACATAGTCAATCTGATTTTTGTGTTGTTTATCCGGCATGGTCCAAGTCCAAAGGTTTTTGATGTTTTTCTTAAATATTATATTTATTTCTTGAATTTATTGGATAATGCGTATTCTATCAATTTGTCTCTCCTGTAATTTCTAATTCCGTAACAGTATGGTCCCATAATTGTATTTTCTATGTGTTTTCTTTGGCCTATTTTGCGTTCAAATCTCCCATTAAGATGATTTTTCCGTTCGCAAGTTTTTGAGCCCGGTCTATCTGCTCGTAAAAGACGTCCATGTCGACGTCCCGTGCTTCCGAGGTGGGGGGGCTCCGAGGTTCCTTATACTTGTATTATAGATATTTTCACTGCATCGAATTCCATATTTAGGAGGCAAACTCTATCCGATACGCCTATGTAGTTTTCGATATTGCTTTATTATTTACTAGCCTTTGCCCGCGACTACGTCCGCGTGGAACTTGGAAGTATGGAAGCAACCTCGTACAACCCGCTAGATATCCACCTAATCACCTTAATTAATAAAAGAGATTATTAAAAGCGCCTAAGCATATGTAAGAGCAATTGTGCTTTTGGTCTAATCATTACATTTCCTACAGGGTCATCAATGTCATCATGAATTACTTACTCACTTTTCAATCTTTTTAGGGATAATTTCCAAGATGAAAACTATCCTATGTCTTTCCTCGGTTCTTAAACAATCTCCATGCCAAATTTCATCATGGATTTTTTATTGGAAATCCTACTCCGTATTGGCCTTGAGTCTCTCCCGTATAGCAGAAAAGATCTAGATCTAGGTTTAGGTTTTTTTTTTTATATGACCCGTAACCCGACTTGGTTGGGTTAGGTTTAGGTTATTTTTTTTATGACCCGAAACCCGACTTATGAGGAATATGTTGTACAAGTGAAGTGAACGTATGTGAACAATACGGACTGGTAAAAAAATGCATTTAGCGAAAAATACGATTACAAAAAAAACGTGTAAGAAATTAAATGCCGGCCATAATGACGAATGGAAAATAAGCAATTTGGGGAAAAACGCGAATGGTAAGTGGAGGAGCCAGGAACTAACCTTGGTATGATGGTATGCCGGTCACATCCTCCAATTTTTGAGTTTTACGTTTCAGTTCGTCGAAGAACACTGTCACTGTCTTCACGACACAGATTAAGCGGAATTACGGTCACAATTATTGTTTTTAAATTAGAAATGGATTTTTCACAACGAAAGTCACTCGCGCGCGCGTTAGGAGGGAATTTAACTTGCCCCTGGCTCTTAGGACGGCGGGGGGGGAAGGGAAGTGTGTTGCCAAGTATGAATAATGTGAGTTCGTTTGAGGTATGTATTAAAAAGTTTATGCGTGTATGAGTGTTATGCAAAAAATATATAATATATTATTATACAATTAGTAACGGCGCAGCCAACTTCGGGGGGCCTAGAGGTTTCCTCTACATTGCATTAAAATAAAGAAAAAAAAAAAACTTTGAAACGTAACTTAACTTCTTAAAATTAAGACTAATACAATTGAGGTTAAAACTACAGAGTTGGTAACGGGCAGAGCCGAGTTACAGGGCGTATATAGCTTCCCGAAGGAGTTTTGACTCTAGCGACGCGAACGATATTATCTTTACCAGGAAAAACTTCTGTGACAAGAGCGAGAGGCCAAAACATAGGATGCGCGTTATCCTCTTTAATTATGACAACAGTTCCCACACTCACAGGATTTGAGGGCGTATTCCATTTTTCGCGTTGTTGGAGCGAAGTAAGATACTCCATGCTCCATCGCTTCCAATAACTTTGAACAATTTTATTCAACAATTGATAACGAGTGAGTCTATTATCTGCGAGGGAGAGATCAATATTTTCTGCGGGCAAATATTTTAAAGGAGTTACATTCAGAAAATGACTGGGTGTTAAAGCGGATGGATCACAAGGATCTGACGAAAGAACACAGAGTGGTCGGCTGTTCAGTAAGCCTTCAATCTGTACTAGGGTTGTGTTCAATTCCTCATATGTGAGTATTTGACTTCCGATAGCTTTGAACAAGTGAGTTTTAACTGACTTTACATTCGTTTCGCTTAATCCGTTAAAATTTGGGCCATATGGCGGACTATGTTGAAATTGAATTTTATGTTGAGTGAGATAATAACTCATATAATTATTATAATCAGTGGACTGTATTAAAGAGTATATTTCATGTAATTTGCGCTTAGAGCCCATAAAATTCGTGCCTCCGTCGCTATAAAGAATAGAGACAGGACCGCGGCGTGCAATAAATCGTTTGAAAGCGGCGAGAAATAAGTCTGTACTGAGATCAGAAACTAGTTCTAAATGTATAGCCTTAGTCGTGAGACACACGAACAAACAAATATACGCTTTATGGCTTTTCACACCACGGCGACGTATATGAGTGACGTAAAAAGGTCCTGCGTAATCAACTGCAGTATGGACGAATGACTTGACTTGAGAGACTCTAATAACCGGGAGGTCACCCATTTGCGGGATCGTGTTGCGCGGTTTTATTTTAAAACAAGAATTACATTTGTAAACTCTGTGCCGGATTAAACTTCTGGCAGAGAGAATCCAATATTTTTGACGAGTTAGGGATAATACCAACGCGGGACTTGTGTGCAAATTTGTAACATGATAATAGTCAACTAGAAGAGAAACTATGCGACCTTTGGCCGACAGTAAAATTGGATGTTTTTGATTAAAATCCAAGTAAGAATGCGTAAGCCTGCCACCTACTCTCAGCAAACCTTTGTTGTCAATAAAAGGGTTGAGCTTTAAAATAGCTTTGCTAGAGCAAGCTTTGTTATTTTTAAGAGCGTCAATTGTGTGAGAGAGATACTCAGATTGTGCGTAGCGTATTGCGTAATATTCTGCCTTTTCTAAATCATCAATTGTTATAGCGCCTCGAGTATCGAGAAATTTTGCGAAGCGAAGTGTATATACGAGTGCGCGTATGAATTTGGTCCAAGTCAAGCAACGTTCTGCGAGTACGTGAATGGGATGCGCGACATCCGTCGTGTCACTCGTGTCCGTGATTTGTACATGACAAGATATATTTTTAGTCTCACGAATTTCCATATTTTCATTGTGATTAACTTTATATTCTTTTACAGGCCAGGTGCTCACAGGATTGAGCAACCACTGCGGACCATGGAACCAAAATGTGTTATTTACTAATCCTTTCGGCGTTACAGGGCGAGAAACAATGTCAGACGGATTTTCAGTACCACGTACGTGAAACCAGTGAGACGCGGGTAAGTATTCATTTATTTGAGATATGCGATTAGCTACGAATGTGTGATATTTATAAGCGGGCGAATGAATCCATGTCAGAGTAACAGTGGAGTCTGAGAATGCGTATATCTCGTCTATGTTACAGCGTTTGCCGAGGACGGTGCGTACCGAATCAATTAATTTAGCGAGTAAAACTGCGGCGCAGAGCTCTAGGCGTGCGAGGGTTTTGTTCGGCGTCGAAATCTTTGATTTTGAGGTGAGTAATCTGACGGAATGGGCGTTAGCGTTTTCATCGGTGTCCACTCGTACGTAGACGGCAGAACCATAACATTGCTGACTAGCGTCCGCGAAACCTATGAGTATTATTCTTGCGTTGGAAGTGATTCCAATATGGCGCGGTATTTTAATTTCAGCTAGGCATGGGAGCTCGTTATGAAACTTGGTCCATTTAGTAAGAATGGAATCCGGAACCTCATCATCCCAGTCGAGATGAAGTTTCCAGCACTCCTGGACGAGCAGCTTCATATAAGCGACGACAGGGGCTAATACACCGATTGGATCGAACAGACGAGCAGTTACTGAGAGAATCGAGCGTTTGGTACAAATCTCTGGAAAATCTATATTTGTTTTGAAATGGAAATTGTCATCGGTAGGTTTCCATTGCATGCCTATAATCTTGGTATCTGCGTTAGGGTCGTCATCGAATTTGACAAAGAGAGGACTTTTATGAGCGGAGGGAATGCGTGACATGAATTGAGTATCATTTGAGATCCATTTAACTAAGTTAAAACCTCCTGACTTAAACATGGCGATCATTTCCTTGTAAGTATTTTCAGCGTCATCTGTATTATCGATTGAACTGATGTAGTCGTCAACATACATATGATTTTCAGCTTCATAAGCGGCGAGCGGATGAGAATTGCGGCTGTCAGCGGCGAGCTGACGCACGACACGTAAAGCGAGAAACGGGGAGCTGGAAACTCCGAAACACACACAGTTAAACTTGTATATATCAATTGGAGCGTTTGAGTCGAATCTAAATAAGATTCGCTGAAATGACTGGTGCTTTGGAGAAAGTTTCACTTGAAAATACATTTTTTCAATATCAGCGCTTAACGCGATTGGATACATGCGGAGGTTGAGAAGTAGATCAAATATGTTGTTATGCAAAATCGGACCTGTGTATAATAAATCATTAAGTGATTTCGATGATGTGGTTTTACAACCAGCGTCCAGGACTACACGCGTTTTTGACGTTTCTTTCTCGGGGCGATAAACAGCTCTGTGCGGCATATAGTACGATTGATCGTCTTTAAAATCATTTTGAACTTTAGTCAGATATCCTTGGTCAATGTATGACTGAATAGTTGCGTTGTAACCAGTGCGCAAATTATCAGAGTCGAGTTTCTTTTCAAGATTTGATAAGCGGCGTTTTGCAATAGAGTAAGAGTGACCTAACTCAGAGGGCGGGTGTTTAAAAGGCAATTCCACCATGTATCTACCGGTGTCATCGCGGGAGTAGGTAGATTGAAATATTTTTTCACATGCTTCATCATCGGGACTAAAATGTTTTTTATCAGGAACACTTTCTATTTCCCAGAACCTTTGCGTTAATTGATTAAGCGACATATCTTCTGTTTGGCAGAAAAAAGATTTCTCTGCGTCATGCTTGTTTGCGTTAAGCGACGAGTACGAAAGGCATTCAGCTTTGCCCATAGCTACGAATCCTAGCGTAGTTTCAATACCTATGACCGACGAGTTCGGCGCGGTCGATTTTTGCGATCCGAGTAAAAGCGGGAATAATTCGTTACCTATCAAACAATCTATTTCACCAGGCGCGTAATATTGTTCATCAGCCATTGGTAAATTTTGCAAGTGAGTTAATTCTCGCCTATCAATTTCAGCATTAGGTAAACGATCCGTTATCGTGTCAATAACTCGCGCGCAAACTGTGTAAGAACAGCGCGGATCGAAGCGAGAGTACATCTTGAATTGCGTTATTCCGAGTGAGACATTTTCGAGTTGTCCGATACCTTTGACAACGGAAGGTGCGTGTGTAATTTTCAAATTTAAGCGATCGCAGCAGGATTTTGTAACAAAATTACTCATAGAGCCGGTATCTAAAAATAAGCGCATAGTGTTTTCTTTTGCGTTATTAAAAACATTAACAGTCGCGGTAGGTAACAATACTGTAGTATCATTACTTGTCTTAAGCGCTGGGACGGTTACTGAGAGCGCGCAGTTGTTGTTATCACTATTTAAATTCGAGCGCGAAATCGGCGGGTGTGGTTGCGTATTCTCCTGCGTAAGAGCGGGATGCGCGAACTGCTGACGAGTCGCGGTAGACTGGTGCGAGTGCGAGTGAGACGGCGCGGGAGACTGATGCGAGAATGAGTGAGACGGACGACTCCCGGCGGCGCTCGGCGAGGGCAGCGCTGTGCGCTCACGGCTTGGAACGTTGTCATGGTTACGAATACCATTATTATGATTATGATCATATGCGCGGGAACTATGATTTGAGTTGTTATCATAGTGCAACAAAGAATGATGTTTGCGGTTGCAAGCCGAACATCTGTTATTTGATTTACATGTACTTATGTGATGAAAGCCTAAGCAATTTATGCAGAATGAGTGTTGGCGTACAATATCATTGCGAACCTGAGTATCTTGTTTTAAGAATTGTTCACATTTGAACAAAGGATGAGAGAGTGGAGACTGACACACCTTACATGGAGATTGAGACGGAGCGATATTACTTTTATATTGAGTCTGAGGATCAGTACTTTGAGTTTGAGTGCAAAATGCTTTTGTTTTGCTTATTTGTGGTGCGACTGGTGCGGGTTTACTATATTGAGAGTGATTAGTAGTACTTGGCTGAGAGCGGGATGGAGCATGCAGCATGGACAGTTTACTTTGTTCGAGCAAAAATTCTTTTAAATCACTAAATGTGGGTATATCTTTCTGTCTATATGACTGTTCGAATAAGTCAAGCATTGTTTTATCAAGCTTGCTTAATGCAATATGAGTTATCATGAAATCTGACAAGTTATCAATTTTTAAGCGTTGCAATGCAGCTTCTGCGGAGCAAAAATTGTCCAGAATGTTATCAACGGACTGTCCAGGCTTTTGGTGTAGCATTTGTTCTATATACATAGAAGCTTGTACCCTAATATCTTGGTATTTAGTTAGAAGAGCCTTCCATATTATTTCATAATTGTCTGCGGTAGCAGAAATACCAGCACAAACATTAAGAGCCTTTCCAGACAGGCAACCTATCAAGTACTGAACCTTTTCACTGTTTGATAGCTGAGTATTTGTGTGTATAACACTTTGAAAGTTCTCATAGAACACGGGCCATTTATTTGGCGATCCGTCAAAACTTGTGAGTGTGAGCGAAGGCAATTTAATATTAACCTTTGAATTTATCTTTTTATCATCTATCTCCTGTCGCAGATTAGTTTCAGTTTGCTTTATGTAGCAATAGAGTTCATCAAATGTATTGAGAATACTATAGCTTTGCTGTACCTCGGGCTCAGCCTTAAGTTTTTCAATAAACAATTTGTCAATTGTATCTATATATTCTGTACGAGTTTTTTCCAAGGATTGGACTCTAGCGAGGAACTTTGTGCGGTTGACATAATCAGATACCTTTAAACTGAGGTTGTAAACCTCCTGGATGATTTGAAACAAACATTGTCGTTTTTGTTCGAGGAAACTAATTATGACTTGACTGTCATCGGAACTTTCACCCTTTTTAATCTTACTATCCATTTTAGTAGGCAAATGGATGCGTTTTTACTTTAGAGGTTCAAACATGAATTGATTTTCAATTTTAAATGAAAATACAAATTAAATTTGAATGAAAGTAGCAATGAACAAATATGGCGGCCAATAGTGGGTAGAATTTGCAAGGAACAAACGGCCGAAATTGACTATGAGATTCTAACCAGAAAATTTAAATATAATTATTTTACTGAAAATATCGAATGAAATAGGGAGTATATGCGTAGTTATTGCGTTTTAAGAGTATTTTACTTGGAAATAATAAGTACTGTAGGCGATGCGAGCAAGTTAAAGTTGGCTTGTGTGCGGCGTTTGCGTGTTATAATTATGCTGTATTGTTTATATATAATGCGTATAATAGAATAACGTTGAAATATAGAGTATTTTGTGAGTTTGAGCGGGATCCGGTTCGAAGGACCACACTTGGAGGAGCCAGGAACTAACCTTGGTATGATGGTATGCCGGTCACATCCTCCAATTTTTGAGTTTTACGTTTCAGTTCGTCGAAGAACACTGTCACTGTCTTCACGACACAGATTAAGCGGAATTACGGTCACAATTATTGTTTTTAAATTAGAAATGGATTTTTCACAACGAAAGTCACTCGCGCGCGCGTTAGGAGGGAATTTAACTTGCCCCTGGCTCTTAGGACGGCGGGGGGGGAAGGGAAGTGTGTTGCCAAGTATGAATAATGTGAGTTCGTTTGAGGTATGTATTAAAAAGTTTATGCGTGTATGAGTGTTATGCAAAAAATATATAATATATTATTATACAATTAGTAACGGCGCAGCCAGTAAGAATACGACTGGGGAAACAAAATATTGGGTAATTCATCTATACAGTCATCGAGAGGTACCCGAAAAAAAAAAATTTTTTTTTAGTTTTTATTGTACCGTTTTGTCGGCGTTATACATACACATACTCATACCTAATTTCAGCTTTCTAGTAATAATGATCACGGAGCTAAGCCGCGGACGGACGGACGGACGGACGGACGGACGGACAGACGGACATGGCGAAACTATAAGTAATATAGTTGACTACGGAACCCTAAAAAATGTATTAGTGCAATCTATGGTGCCGAGCAAACAGACTCATGTCGACCAATATTCAGAGAGCTCAATATTTTAACCTTGCCCTCTCTTTATGTACACATGTCTCTTCATTAAACAAAATTTAAGCTCTTTTACCAGTCATGCGTCCACCTCAAGGCACAACACTAGGCATTGGTTAAATTTGCATTATTCTGCATTGGTTAATAAGAATGCCGTATTCATGTGCATAAAAAAATATTATTACCTGCCCAATGATATAAAGGCTTTCGATATACAACAATTTAAAATCTAATTATTCAGTTGGTGTAAGGATAATATTAAATTAATATGTACTATAGTTATTTCAGAACACTGACATGCAAATAATTATGCTAATCATATTATGATTAGCATAATTTGCATTAATTTAATTTATAATATAATATCATGTGAAGTAATGTAATGTAAGTAATAAGAAATAGCATGTAAATAAATAAAAATAATAATTAGTATTCAATTATGTATTTATGTAATTAATAATGTTTCGATAAGCTATAATTGTAGTCACTCTCTTCTCTCAAGAGAGTGACTACATGGGCTGGCCCCCCTGGTAAACGAAAACGCGGCAGGCCGATGGAAAGATGGACGGATAAAATTAAAAAGATCGCAGATGACTGGATCGTAACAGCGCAAGCTAGAGAAGACTGGAGAAAAATGGAGGAGGCCTATACTCGTCGAGGGGTCCTTAATAATATGGTGACGTAAATAAAGTGAAAAAATATTAATAAATAAAATTAGCTCAATAATAACATGTTAATTAAAAATAATTTAATGAAATGTACTCAAATATTATAATTTATTTCTCATGTAAATGTATAAAATGTATGATATCACTATCACTACATAGTATAAAAACAAAGTCGCTTTCTCTGTCCCTATGTCCCTTTGTATGCTTAAATCTTTAAAACTACGTAACGGATTTTGATGCGGTTTTTAATAGATAGAGTAATTCAAGAGGAAGGTTTATATGTATAATACATGCATAATTTATCAGCATTGCACCCGTGCGAAGCCGGGGCGGGTCGCTAGTTAGGGAATAAATTGGGTTTACTAATAAAACAGTGATAATTGAATTTAATTTGTATGTCTGACTTATAGACGGAAAGTAGAGAATCTAGTCATAGTTTAGGTCATTTATGTATACCCACTTTTGAGAAATAAATATTCTCATTCTCATTAATAACAATATGTTATAATTAAAACTTCGTCGGGTATTTTTTAAATTTTAATGGTAAAACACGTAAAGATAAAGACATTTATTTACCGTCAAGACTGTACACAAATTACAGAATTATAGTTTCAACAGTTTATCCATTTAGAACGTGATCGTATCGGAACATGTTCTTATTCAAGGTCGGGTTCGAAAATCGGATATCGAGTTGATGTGTTTTTATCACTCTTTTTTCATATAGATATGAATAAGATAGTACATCGAAATTCGAATGATTTGAATTTTATAATTAATCTGCGGCTGAGAAATGACAAATCGTAGTTAAAATTTGACAAAATTAAAAAGCTACTTTCTACTAACGCTCGAAACAAATAACATTTTGTTTATTGTTATCTCGCAGCAAAATCGCCATGTTTGAGCTGAGTGAAAAATATTTTATGTACGAATTATATAGTCTATAACATTTTTGTTAGTTTTTTTGCGACAGTACCTTTTAGTAATAAAAATATTGTTTGAAGTTTTTAGTATTAATTCTATTATTTTTTTAATCTAATGACTATTTTTTTGCAACTGGCAATAAAGAGACTGGGACACACTGACTCTGTGCATGTGGTTTCTGTCGGACCAATGGTCCCTTCAGTTGTAAAATACATTTCTTGTCATTACTTTAAAGTTTAATTTTGCGTGCACATTTATTCTGAGTGCACACTTGTTCTGCTGTTGTACCTACATAATAGCTCCATGTTTTAGTGCTATAAAACGTATTAGGTAAAGAAGTATGGATTAAGTAAGTCAAAGTTAAGAATATGTATACACGAAATAATCTTAAGTTGTATTGCATCAATTCGTTTTTCAGATCAAGTTAAGGATATTAGCGCTTAAGTGTAGACAAATTTGTCTTTACTTTTTCTTAAATAATCTTTTTTTATCATTTTTATCTTAAGTGGTATTTCGTTAAATAAAAGAGGTATTAGCGCCATTTTATACCATTAGAAAGGACAACTCGATGAAAAAAGCTGACTCTGCCACCTCAAATGAGGCAGTAAAAACAGTTAGTGTTGTTAAATCTATTTATTCACAACACTATTTATGTAAGTTACGCGGACGTCAATCATTTTACTATTTTGCTTAGCATTTCATATATTCACTAGTTAAAATTCCAAAATTTAAAACACTTTACTCGATATTTCATTCGGCCCGCTTGTTTTTTAGTAATTTATGGCCATTTCACTCGATCAGCCAACATGCGTATTACTTTTTCGCTCTATGTACAGGCAAGAAACGCAAAATTAAATCATCACTGTAATGACTGTTCGCCATTTTATTTGTAAACTTTTCTAACGTTGTGTCTTAAACACGCCATTTCATTTATTTTCTCTAAAAAGAGGTCTCATAAAGGCAATTCAGTTTTAATTTTTATTATTTTAAATAAGGTTAGAATTAGCACGCACTATTGCAGATATTTTTAAGAACTCTTTAAACTTCACTCTGAAGACTTAAGTATACCTGAAAAGTAGCAGGAACTCGCTATTAAATAAGTTTTAATTGAGTATAGTAGATATCTTGAAAACGACTTAAGTAGTTTTGAAGAAACCTTCAAGATATCATGAAGAGTATTATAAGCACCCTTAAAACTTTAATCCTAAGCAAGACTGCAGTTTACTTTAGAAGTAGTATGAACTTGGTATTCTACATATCTTGAAAACTAATTAACTAGTGTTAACAGAACCTTAAAGATATCTTGAAGATAGTTTTAAGAATCCTTAAAACTTCACTCCTAAGTAAAACTTAAGTTTATCTTACAAGTAGTATGAACTTAGTCTTCACATTCTCCTAAATGCTGTGCCAATCTGTGCTTTACACTGTCTTGAAGGTAATCTGAGGGATATCCAGAAGTCCTAGAAGATTTTTTCAAGACAACGGCCTGAATTAACGAATTTGAGTGCAAGATATCTCCAATACCTTTTTTAGGAACAGGAATGCTACTTGGGCGTGCCTATATAATATACATCATCCTACGGGAACAATGCTCTTTTTTTCAGGATTAAAAGTAGGCTATTTGTTAAGTTAGGGTATAATCTGCAATCTGCATTTCCCTCATGCATATCCGTCCAGCCGTTTTAGCGTGAAGAAGTAACAAAACATACACAGACTTTCGCTTTTCTAATATTACTGGGAAATACTTTTTATTTTATCATAACTCCACTTTATCAAATCAAACCGAAAACTCAAGCACTCAAAGCAAGCGATCTCAGCTTTTACTGTACCAAATAAAGTACACTTCAAAATTCATAACTCGAAGTGAAGCTAAGACACCGGGATATGTATGTGTGCATTTTATTTGTATAAAGCTTTTATAATGTCCCGAGCCTCCGCTTATCGATTTGGGATATTCGAGATTGGTTTAATGATTCTAAGCCATGTTATAAGATACGTCATGTTCTATTGTAAGATATTGAGGTTCTCTTCGTTGATGAATAAAAAATGTATTATTTTGAGCCAGATAAACGTAATTCAGAATTCTGAAATGACTTATTATTGAAAAGCTTGAATGTATTTATTACGGATGCAGGAAGTTTCCCGATCATTACTACTCCCGTCCCAACGCGCCGCCCGCCTATAGGTACCGATTGACGACGATCGAGATGCCACCAAATACTATTTTTTTAATCTATTAGGATAACGCGGGTCTCTATCCATACCTCAAAAGCAAAAAAAGAACCCCCTTATAGGATCACGTGTAG
This sequence comes from Apotomis capreana, assembly GCA_947623375.1. Classification (NCBI taxonomy): domain Eukaryota; kingdom Metazoa; phylum Arthropoda; class Insecta; order Lepidoptera; family Tortricidae; genus Apotomis; species Apotomis capreana. Next base: position 17,227,768 of record OX392517.1, on the reverse strand, counting down.
CTGTCTTTCAGTCCGTCTGTTACAATCGATTTGCTGCAAAACTACTGGACCTATTAAATTGCAATTTGGCGCAAATGCTTTCAAGAATTTTCATGACCACAAATAAAATTTCAAAATCGGTGGCATTTTCGTAATTAACGTCCCAACAAACCATAAAAATTACACCCGTACTCATATTTAGTCATTTCAACCCCATCGCACCCCAACAGGTGACCCAACCCAATAAACCATTAAAGCATTACCAATGGATTTTCAGACTTTGTCACCACATTTCTCCCTTTTAGGGGTTGAATTAAAAAAAAAACCTGAAACATGGGTTTACTCATTTATTGTTAGAAATACTCCTGTGAAGTTTCGAATAAAATAGTCTAACTAATCTTCTTTCCCCATACAAACTTTGGACCCCCATTTCACCCCTTTAGGGGGTAAATTTTGAAAAATCCTTTCTTAGTGCACCCCTACACCTTATAAGGAACCTACGCGCCAAATTTGAACTCTCTAGAACCAGCGGTTTAGTATTTAGACATTTCAACCCCATTTCACCCCAACAGGGGAGATGGTAACTCACGTCCGCCACGTTGGATTTTAAAATCGTTGCGGTTTTTGTAATCAGCGACCCGATAAACCATAAAAACAATACCCATGCTGATTTTCAGACTTTGTGACCACATTTCTCCCTTTTAGGGGTTGAATTTTCAAAAAACCTGAAACACGTGTTTACTCATTTATCGTTAGGAATACTCCTGTGAAGTTTCGAATAAAATAGTCTAACTAATCTTTTTTCCCCATACAAACTTTGGAACCCCATTTCACCCCTTTAGGGGGTGAGTTTTGAAAAATCCTTTCTTAGCGGATGCCTACGTCATAACATCTACCTGCATGCCAAATTTCAGCCCGATCCGTCCAGTGGTTTGGGCTGTGCGTTGATAGATCACTATGTCAGTCAGTCAGTCACCTTTGAGTTTTATATATAGATGTCATTATCGATTTTTTTATAATCGGCATCTCATGCAGGACTAGTATCATCCCTATAATCATCTTCATCGCTATTATAGTCATCTTCATCAACATAAGCATAATCATAGTCATCGTCATCATTATCATCGTCAACAATAACAATAGCAACAACATCATTTCTATCCTCATCACCAGCAACAACCACATATTGATACCTGTAAGCAAATTAGACTTTCAATTTGCACTGGAACTGGATTGCGACACTTCCAATATACAGCTTTAGAGCCTTAGCACCCTGGCGATTTACGGGAAGCTGAAAGCGAGGCGAGCGGCCAACGTTTTCGCCACGAGCGTGCAACGATTCCGTTGCGAGCGCGCATCGAGTTTGCCGCTAGGCCGCTAGGCGCCATCCTGTGCACTCAGTGAACTCGTTGCAAGCTCGCGGCGTAATCGTTGCGTTCGCAAATCGCCAATTGATAGATCTCTTCAATTCTCGGATTTCTTTTTAAGATTTAAACGCGTGGGTGTTGCTGCCTCTGTGCTGGACCGTGTTGCATTTGTCTACTCTGCTGGTCACCGTCGAGCCATGCCACTTGGCGCAGAAACAGGTAAGTAACAAGTATACAACCCAACATAACCTCCACGCATCCCTACCCTGTAGCGGTCCTAACTTTAGATATTCTAAATAATAAGCATACCCCGAGGTTTTGGGAGCATGAATACTTTTTGACAGAGTCAAATAAAATAGCTTAGTCTCAAAACGTTTATATTATATATTATGTCGTTTTCACAAACGTTCAAAAACGTTTGTTATTATTTAAGCCGATAAATATTAACTTTTTAATTTATATAATAAATAAGTACTAAATTATTATGATGGATTAGTAATAGGTTTGTATAGGTACCTATACCTACTTTAAAAATCTGCTTTCAATACTCGCAAGTACTGTTTGGCAAATATCAAACATACGGGCACCGAAAACCTCGAGGTATGTTAAATAGACATTTATTCTAAATAGAGGGAAACCACCAAGTTCCTGCTGAGTCAGCTGATGGTGCACCTGGCCCCGAGGTGCAAGCGGCTGTCTAAAGAGCTGAACAGCTTCATCACGCAGATCCGGCTGAATGATGTCAAGTTTATGCCGTTGGGAGTCTACGTGCTATCTCGTCCGCTGATAGCCACGGTACTGAGGCTCCCTACTAATCTACTGATCCCGGGATATTTAAACCCCGGGGTCCTGAGATTTCCCATACAAAAAATACCGGGGTTGGAAGCCCTAAAATTTAAGTTATCTATCTTAATTTTAGAGCTGGGAAGTTGCAAAGGCTTGATTTTAACAATTTAACTGAAGTGTCTTTTAAAGAAGTATACAAGTGTGATGTACTTATATAAATTTTTGATAGGCCAGAAGATATTCTCAGAAAAAAGATTCAAGCGATGACAGATTTCTTTGAGCGAAAATAAAAATGATAGGCCAGGGCAAATAAAACACCCGTGAAATGCCCAGATATGTTTATTATGTGTACATTTGTACAGGTATTGTTAGGTTTATTATACTCTCGACCTTACGGAATAAGTAGCTTAGTTTACACTAGTAAATATTCATCAACTCACCAAGAGATCATTAACACACTTTATTTTTACATTGCAGATTCTCGGTGGCGTCATAACCTACCTCATTATTATATTGCAGTTCCTGACATTTACTGATTCTAATTAACAATATTCTAGCCTACAAAAATACCATACTTGCATGTGTTTCTATTTAATCGTTTTTCAGTCTTTTACAAACCAAATATATAAACAGTATCATGGAAGAAGACAAGCGGCATACGCGACCACAGGCTTAGCATTTTGATTATTATTATTATACGAACCATAAGTGCACTAACACGTACATGTTGTATAGGAATACGCTAAAAATATTTAAGTAGATTATTTAGATGTATGCACATTTGCACAAGTGGTAGAGTTATTTCAAAATATATAAACTTTAAACTTAATTAGTCTCATTGTAATATTCTTCCAGTTTCCTTTCAACCATCAACATCCTTTCCGCCACTTCATCTGCAGTCAACTTGAACTCACCAGGATTTCCTGAACCAACGAATCCGTCAAATCCATCAGCTTTTAAAACATACCAATCATATCCCTCCATATTGGAACTTATGTCATCTACATCTTCTAAATTAACCTCTCTCTTGAAGATATTAAATCCGTCCTCCCATCCACTTGAAGCCTCGTCATTTGCTGCTGCAAATTCCAGGAAGGTTGTGACGTCATTTTTCTCCAGTATTTCTGGTTTCTCGTGAAGCATTTCGATGATGCGATCGAATAATGCAGGTAAGTTCTCGAAGGCTGTTAAATATTGTTGGTGAGGAACTCCCGAATCTGAGAAGAATACTTCATTTTGGAATTGGCCCTTGACTTTGTGATGAGTCGTAAGTTTTATTCGACCAAAGCATATTAAAACCAAGGGGGCCAAGTTTTGTCAAAAAATATTTATTTCACATAATATAAGTTTTGTCCAATGAGACCTTATACGTTTTAAAATTTTTTTTTTTTTTCATATTATGATTATGACAAAGATATTGATAATTTCAACCAACATTTTTAAAGTGAATGTGCTAGAGCAGTTTTCTGCTAGTTTTCTGTGTGAATTTTAACATTTTCAAGTAGTTTTTTACAACAAAAATTATCAACGAAAAATTGAAACTGTAATTTTCAAATATATGCCAATAAATTGCAATAGCCCTGTTCTAACTAGTAACATCGATATTATTTGTTAAAAAACATGTTTGATTTGGATAAGGAGTCTTAATGCTAGGATGGCTGCACAATGCAATTCTGCAACTCACTGTTCAAAACAATCTTGGTGTAAATATGTATTATAAGTGTAAATATTGACACAAAGGTAAATTATGAAAGAAAAATGTAATGTCTCTACTACAATGCAAGCAGGACTCGAACCTGCGTCCCTACGCTTCCGGGTTAGTGTTCTCCCAACTGCTACTGAGCTATTAGATCGTTACGTCAATCACACCAAATCTTTGCCATAATTCTACGCTATCAGAGCAAGAATCTTGATGTATTTTTATCATACTTAAGACCCTTTTATTATTACTAGCGACCCGCCCGGCTTCGCCTGGGTGCAATACTGATACTAAATATATGTATCCTCCATCCTGCTCCCTTTTAGCTACCGATTTATCAATAATGTCATGTTGAGACATCACACAAATGACATCATAATATTCATAATCATACCTTCATCTTGAATCACTCTATATATAAAAAAAAAACCGCATCAAAATCCGTTGCGTAGTTTTAAAGATCTATGTATACATAGGTCTGTACCTATGTATACATAGATCTTTAAAACTACTACAGACAGCAGGAAGCGACATTGTTCTATACTATGTAGTGAAATACATACCTTCTCCACTAATATGAGCAAAGCAAACGATAAACAAAACTGCTATTCCATTTGGAAACATTATGAACGTCGTATAATTACAGCGCCTTCGGCGGCACTGTCACGCGAGCTGCAGGAATGGCAGTTTTACATGCCGATAAGATAGACGACAGGAAGGAACGTGTTTTGGCCTAAAACATGCACCCGCTATTTAGAATTTCGGTTGCAGTTGACAGATGTTAGACGGCGAAGAAAAGGCGTAAGTGACAAAAGCGTTGAGCATGGTTAAAACCCTTTTCTCAAACATGTAATCAATCAATCAATCAATATCATTTATTTTCAGGCAACTGTGGCCCATAGATAAATACCTTAAAACTAACATACATATCAAGTAACAAAATAAAATAAAATAAAATATAATAATGAAATGTCGTCATAACGTGCGTTATAACAGGCTTCGAAGTATCACGTTTCGGGCGGAACAACTCGAGAGAACTATAAGGAATTTGGTACAAAATTTAAGGCCTAGGCCGGAAAGTATTTTTTTTTAAACATGGCGTCTGTGTTCATGAACAGGCTAAACAGCTGATTTATATTTTTTTTTTGAGTGGTGTATTATTTTATTTCATTGCATATGTTTGAGAAAAGCATTACACATGCCTTAGCCGTGAAAAGGGCTTGCCGGCTTCGTATCCTTATCCTATAGCTACTCATCCGGCAAGCCCTTTTTCCCGGCGTCTGCAGTAATGTGCCATTGTATGTCACTACAAAGAAGAAGTCTAATATGTAGTATTACATTATTTCTTCTTCTTTCGTGTCGGAGTTCCTTAAATACTTGATGCCCAAAAGGCAGCGGCGTCGATAGCCCTGACCGTCGCATCCCTGAGGTCAGAAAATTAAATAAGCGTATTACACTTACTAAATATTAAGTGAATCAAGTTTTATGAATTTATTAATTCAATCTTTATTGCACAAAAGAAAACTTATCGTACAAAAGGCGGATTTAATGCCATGAGGCATTCTCTACCAGTCAAACCTTCGGGAAAAGAAGTTAAATTGTGGGCGGTGCAACTAACTTAAACAAGTTTCATCTTCAAGTGTCAATCATTCAATTCTCTGATTTAAACTGCGAGTGATTATAGAATATAGAGGTGACAGGAGCGTATGGTGTCTTGCATTTCTTTTTAATTTTACTTTGATCGATCAAATAAATTAAGTAGATAGATGAAATGTGAAGACTATGAAAGCCGGCTGATAAAACTGGAAAATCGATCAATAGAGGGCATCACGTTTAGAGCCACTTCGGTCTGTACCGAAGTGGCTCCAAACGATGCCCTCTATACCTCTGTAGGTAAATTTACACACATTATTTTATCACTTTACTGTACATTAAGTGGCTTGTAAATCTAATTTCGATTCATTTAGTCCAAGTACTCGTTATATTAACCTAGCTAATATGATATGATATGGCGCGTAAACAATTTGGATACTGTAAAATGGAATGACTTTAAAATGCACGGGCTTCTTTGGGAAAGTGTTTTATGACATGTCCTTTTTTTACCATCTGTGGTAATGAAATACCTACTTTCATAATTGACCTAACCATTTACTTCATTTGCTCAATCGAGCTACACATATTTGCGTTTTTATGACCATTTTAAATCTATCAAAGCAGCCCCAATTTTCCTAAAGTTCCGGTTTACGGTAGTTGATCAATGATCAGTTTCCAGTTGATGAGTTCCCAATTTATTGATACATTTAGTTGATGGTAGGATGGGAGTAAAAACAGGAAAATTTTAAAATTCAGAAAGTACGACTATTGTTTCAAAGACAATTATTCAATTTCCTTTCTTTAAAAGTAGGTCAAAATAATGACTAATATTTACATAGGTGTCTTTATCTATCTCGCGTGCATGCTATCATTCTTAAGGCCTGTAATTAAGTTATTTTGTAACAATTAGGTACTACTATTGCATATGGCTAAAGAGTATAAAACTAAGATGAAGTAAGGCGTTGGTACCAATTTCAAAAATGGCTTCCGGAAGGGTTTGTCTCGCTCTGTTCGTCTGCATCGGCGGTAAGTCTTATTATAAAATACAATTTTTTCATTCAATACTTGTCTACTATCAAAATTGACAAAAATATGTCGGGCTTCCTTTTTTGATGCATTAAATATTTAAATAAACTATCTAGTAAATAAATATCGCATAACCTCACACAAATCGATCTAGAGCCACAGTAACTATATGGACACTAGACGAATATGCATTTTATATGGATAAATAAAAGGGTTAGTAAAGATAGGACTTTTGGGCTTGAAGCATGTTAAAACCATACATTTTAAACCAAGGTAGGGTTAGTAAAGTCAGGGCTAAGGGGCTTGGCTCTTCCTGGGATCTGATAACTTTTTTACAGCGAAAGCGTTATAAGGATTATGTGAGTCTTGGCCGCCAATTTTGTGTGCGTGTGGATTGAGTGCACCCTTCTGAAAAAAACAATTGTAAAACTAATCTCTGTATTTGTAAAATTTTAAATAAAAATATATTCACACTCATACATTCGTTAACGTGCGCTCACTCATTGATATACTAATCTTTAGTAAAACCTATGCTAATTTCCAATATTGTAGTAAAATATATTACTAAAAGTTGATCTAATTTATAGTATCTGTGATAAGTGCTACAAATCTTAAGATATTTAAATTTTTTACTTACTTATATTATGTGGAATGAGTGAACACTCACAAAAAAGTATTATTAAAAATCCTGCCACGTTAGTGGTTGGTTTTTTATTTTACAAAGTCCCATATTCATTTTACTTAACTATACACATATATAGCAGTTTTAATCTTCAGTTTTTTCATCAGAAATCGGGTATTCGAAAGTGTGCGGATTGAGTGAGCATAAGAAATTATTTGTAAAACCTTAAATACGTTACTAGGTGATCTACAAATTATAAAGGTAGGTTAGCATAGGTTTTACTAAAGATTAGTATATAAATATTATATGTTAAATGACCACATTCACTGATTTCGTTGGTAGTGAGTGAGCGTAGGTACGTTAAATAATGTATATATTGATTTATCTTTTTACAAATACAGAGATTAGTTTTACAATTATATTAGAACTTTTACTAAATTAACAGCCTTTTTCAGAAGGGTGCTCACTCAATCCACACGCACACGCCAATTTTACATGAAATGTTTATAGTAGGATTTCGATTACCGCAAATGATTGTATATAAGCAAATTAGGAAAATTTATTATATTTTACAATAAATTAATTGAAAGTAGGTAACCGAATAATAGTATAACCGTAATAAGGTATAAGGCCACTCCCTTTTAGCTATCGTTTTATCGATAATGTCATGTCGAGACATCATACAAATGACATCATAGTCATACAATTAGCATAATAGTAAGGGAGCTGTTGGGGGTGCGAGTTCGCGGTGGTGAATGTTGAATAAAAGGAGTATGTTAACTTAAATGTTCTATAATTAATTTCCCACAATTCTAATGTTAATAATAATTAAATGTTATCTTAAATGTTGTACAAAATGTTCGAATGCGATCGCGACGATGTCATAAAACGCACTAAACTTAATGTCTTTAAACGTTGCCCGTGTTGCGCGTAACTAGGCCGCGGGCTTTAGGTATCACGTGTTCGGTGCACATGCACAGAACATCTTGCCGGGGGCAGAAATAAGAGCGTACACTATTTAACTAAGAGAAATAATAGCAAAAAAATAACTAAAGAAAATAGTCACGATTATACTGAGTCTTCACTAAACGCTATTTTACGTAACACTGGAGTTGTACCCCGTTCTTTATAACGCGCACTGTTACCACCAATGTTACACTCGTTTAATTGCACTCCCGCACTGTTTAGTTCGTCGTTGCTGTTGGAGGTGGCGGGCCGAGGTATAGCCTCCCGGCCCGCGACTACCGCTGCCTGCGGCGGCGGTCCTGCTGCATCCTGTTGTCTGTTATTGGTTTGTTGTAGATATCTTCGCCAACCGACAATGAGCGCTGTAATTGCTCCTATTATCAAGATGCTGTATATAAGTATATAGTGGTGTACGTCATGCACTGAAATTCCATCACTTAATGGTTGTTCTTGCTTCATTATCTTTATTTTGTCTTCAATAGTTGTCTTTAAGAACTGGGTTTTGTCCATTGTTGAATTGTCGATTATCGGCTTTGAAATTGTTATGTTTATGACGTTGTTTATTGGGGCTATTTCGGGAACATCAATTTCGGGTGTAATGTGGATTGTACTTTCCTTTCTTTTGTGAGTGTACACAGTCAAGTTGTCCATTTTTATGAGGCAATCTTCTGGTATGTTTATAATGTTCGCTCCCGTCAGCTGATGAGCTGTAACTTGATCTTTACACAAGGTTCGTATGTGGCAGGTGTTGCAGCAAAAGTATAGGTATTGATTACTCTTGGATAAGCTTATCCACTTGTTTTGGCAGGCTATAATGTTAGTTTTACAGCGATCCGCGGTGTTCAATTCTCTAACACATAGATCGTGATCTGTTTTCATTTTGTAAATCGGAGTGTTAAGTTGGCATAGATATGTTGACGTGTCACGTGACAGGCAATGTTCTAGGTCACCGGAGGTCACTGGCAAGTAAACATCTTTTTGCAGGTTCATGGCGACGTGAGCTTGAATTGGGATCACCATGATCATGTTTCCGTCCGTTTGATGTGGTATGGCTTGAATGTTATAAAGATCATAATTATCTCGGCTAATCAATGGAATTCTTATCTCAAAAAGGATGTATAATTTGTCATCAAGCACTTAATTCGTAGTAGATGATAAATGTTCGGTAAATCAACTTGTATGTTATCAATAGGTAGCGTAAGTTCTTTATCCAACTGTCCTGATATGGTATTTAGTTCATTTTGTAGTTGTTGTGGGGTTATAAGGTTCATGTTTATATGCCCATTGTAAATATCGGTAATTGTATCCAGAAGTGAAACTTGAATGCTTTTTAAATGGGTCAGTATGTTATTTGCGGCCATTGCTATTAAAGTAAATTCTGCAGTGATATCCATTTCATTGACTTGTTTTGTTACAGCGAAGGTATTCCTTTCTATTTGAGCTAAATGTTGATTAATTATTTTGTGCTGTTTATTCATCGTATCTTCCGTTCGTTGTATTAAATTGAACTCTGCTTCTATGACTGACGTTTGGTTTTTCCATAACTGAGCTAAATGTTTTTGATTCTGTCTGACTAGGCTAATGTCTCGTTGATATTGTTCTGCGAAGCGACTGTCTAGTACTCCGAACAGACTGTTTGCGATATTCCCCACGCCGTCGACAAGGCCGCGCTTCCTTCGGGCACGCGCCTTTAATTGTTGTTTCAGCAAAACTTTATTATTATGCTCGAGCTCGTCGTAGTTATGACGTAACTGTAACATTATGATTGCACAGTGACTCACTTGTTTAATTTCGTTACATAGGCCGTCTAAATGTTGGTAGTATTTCATAAAAGCTACGTTTCCTTCCCAGTAAGGATTTAGGTCGTAGTAGGCGATTATTTTCCACTCGTCTCGGATGATTTGCATGTTAGCCACTTTATCGAAATAAAGCGCTTGATTTTCTTTCAGCGGAGTTGTTTGTAAGCAGCTGCCTTGTGTAATTAACGCCAGAAAGTAAATAAACATCAATGCTAGGGACAGCAGCTTGGGTTTTCGTATATTGTTAGTGTTGTTATGTTTTTTCTTCTCTTTTTCTTTTGTTATCGGCGGGTTTGATTCCGGCTGTTCTTTGATAGGCAGGACAGATAGTTTGAGCACCGGTCTCTTAAGGATTCCGTTTTTAGTTTTTATTGTTACGACTCTGACGTAGCCGTCGTTGCCAGGGTGGGTATCAATTACCCGACCCAGTGCCCATTTTCCCGGGGGCAAGTTGTCTTCGTGGATTACTACCATATCTCCAATTTTCATGTTTTGTTGAGGTACTTGCCATTTCCTTCTAGCTGTTAAGTGTGTTAGGTATTCTGTTTTCCATCTTTTCCAAATGTCTAGCCGAATTTTCTGACACAAGTGCCATCGAGTACGTGCATCTTCTGCGGTTTCTATGATTGTTACTCCTGGTCTAGTTGTTAGGAAGTGGGCTGGCGTTAAAAAGTCAAGATTGTCTACGTCTTCACTTAGCGCGCACAGTGGGCGAGAGTTCAGGCAGGCTTCGATTTGTGACAAAATCGTGGAATATTCCTCATACGTGAGTTTTTGTTCTCCCACGACTCGTTTCAAATGGTATTTAAGGGAGCCTACTGCCTTTTCCCAAAGCCCTCCTGCGCTGGGGTACGCGGGGGCATTAAAATGCCATTCAATGTTCATTCCTGTCACTTCAGCCATAAAATTTTTGTCTGTAATATGTTGTAGATGTTGATGTTCCTGTTGCAATATCCTGTTTGCTCCCACAAAATTCGTTCCTTGATCACTATACATATGACGTGGAGCGCCTCGTCTTGCCGCCATTCTTCTAAGTGCTGCCAGAAACGCAGTACTACTCATCTCTGTTACTAACTCTAGGTGTGCGGCTTTCGTCACCATACACACGAAAACGGCTACATATCCTTTTCCTGTTCTGGCTCCTCTTCCTTTACTTGCTTTGATATCTACAGCCCCTGTGTAGTCCACCCCCGTATGATAAAACGGTTTGGCGGGGTTGCACCGCGCCGCGGGTAAATCCCCCATAAGTTGTTGATTTGTTTTTCTGTCCTGTTTGCGACATGTTATGCAGTTTCTGAGCTCCTTTTTAACGGTATTGTATCCCCCAGTTATCCAGTATTCTTGTCTCAGTGCTGCTAATGTCACCGTGGCACCCCCATGTAATGTTAATTTATGTGCTTGTTCAATTAGCAGGGTGGCCAGGCGAGTGTCTTTTGGTACGATCTTTGGATGTTTCATTTCTTCGCTCATGATAGCTTGGTTAAGTCGTCCACGGACTCGTAAGATTTGTTGTTGATCAATGAATGGATTTAATTCCTTAATTTTGCTTTGCGACTGCACGTGTTTATGTTTGCGCAAGTGTTCTAATTCATTAGCGAAGTCACGTTGCTGCACATATTTAATAATTGTTAATTTAGCTTTTCGTAGCTCTTGCAACGTGAGATAGCTCGTGCGATGTTTATGTTTCGGTGTCAATGCTCTTTGGACCCATGCTACTATATGTAATATTTTATTGAACGAGCTGTGTTTTTGTAATAATTGTTCAATAATGTCTGGGTCATTGTTGGAATGTTGTACGATGTTTGTTTGGGATAATTTTTTCTCTTGTTCTGTTGTAAATGTTTCTGTTAGAATGTTTTTTGGTTCAAAGGTGGCTAACCAAGCCGGGCCTTGTCTCCACAACGACTGTTGGCTTAGTAATTGTGACGCATACAAGCCACGGCTCGCGGCGTCAGCTGGGTTCTCACTTGTTTCTACGTAGTGCCAGCTACTAGCGGGCATTATTTCTGTTACTTGTTTCACTCTGTTCGCTACAAAAGGTTTCCAGCGTCCTGGTTCACCTTGCAACCATCCCAATGCAACCTTGGAGTCTGTCCATCCGTAGATGTCTAGCTCATGTTCACTTAAGGCTTGTTTGACTTTGTTCATAAGTTTGGCTAAAATACAAGCTCCACATAGCTCTAATTTTGGCAATGTAATCTTTGTTTTTATCCCGGCAAGCTTTGTTTTGGCTGCGACTAATACCACGTTTTGTTGTTTTCGCGTGCGTGCATATATAACACACCCGTAAGCTGCTAGGGATGAGTCACAGAATCCGTGTAACTCGATGACGTCATGTTCACGGCTTTGAAGCCATCTCGGGATTTCATACTCACTTAGTTTGTTAAGATCAGCTTGCGCTTTATTCCATTCTCGGGAAATGTCTTCGGGCACTTCAGAGTCCCATTGAATATCCTCTCTCCATACCTTTTGGAATAATATTTTCAATTTTGTTACGACGGGCGCGGCGAAGCCTACGGGATCATATAATTTTGAAATTTCAGATAGGAGGATCCTTTTCGTTAATTTGGTATGTTTCGTGATCTCATATCGAAATGTGAATTTATCACTGCTCGGATTCCAGCATATCCCAAGAGTTTTTGGTACTACTTCGGGCTTGAAACTAAAAATGACTGTGTTGTCGCTCTGTTGTCCTGTTACATCTTCTAATAACTCCAGATTGTTGGCTGACCATTTACGCAGGTTAAAACCTCCTGTTTTCAGTAATCGTTTGAGGTCACTAATCATCTTCTTTCCTTGTTCTATGGAATATGCACCGTGAACCAAATCATCCATATAGAATGCATTTTCCAAAACTTTCGCTGCTTCTGGAAAGTTTTCCCGTTCGTCTTCCGCTAATTTCTTTAACGTCATCATTGCTAAAAATGGTGCCGGTTTAGTTCCATACGTAATCGTTCTTAGCATATATGTTTGTAAGGGTTGTTCAGGAGATTCTCGCCAAATTATTCTCTGTAATGTTGCGTCGCTATCATGTACCATAATCTGTCGGTACATCTTCTCAATATCGGCTGTATAAGAAAACTCGTACTGTCTCCATCTTAATAAAAGTGACTGTAGGTCCTTTTGTAAACAAGGACCTTTGTACATCAGGGAGTTAAGGCTACGTCCTGATGATGTTGTTGCTGACGCATTGAAAACTACTCGATACTTTGTTGTTAACGACTCAGCTCGTTCGACCCCGTGATGAGGTAAATAACACTCGAGCGTTGCGTTACCTGACGCCAGTGCCATATGTTTCAGCTCCTCGTATTCTTTCATGAATGTTTTATAATCAGCTGCTAATTTCGGCTGTCTCTCAAACTTTTGTTCCAAATTTCGAAATTGCGCGATAGCTTTTTGTTTAGATAAACCGAGTTCTTTTTCAAAATTTGGTTTCATCGGTAATCGAACCTGGTATCTGCCATCTTTGTTTCGTGTTGTTGTCTCATAGAAATAATTTAAACAGTGCATATCGTCGGCTGATAATGTTTCCTCTTCTGTTATGTCCTCGATTTCCCAAAATTGTTGTAAATCCTCAATGTTGTTTATCACCACGTTACAATAAAATGTTTCCGCGTTTCCACACAACAACCAACCCAGATGAGATCTTTGGGCCATAGGCTGAGATGCATCCTCACTTCTTATAATTCCATCCATAATAATGTTAGGATAAACGTCAGCCCCAAGCAATAAATCCACAGGTCGACTTATATAGAACTCCGGATCGGCTAAGTTAATGTTTTCAATGTTGGGCCATGTTGGTTTGTTAAATGTTTTATTGGGTAAGTTTTTAATTAAGTTGTTCATGATTACGACCTCCGTCTGGAATGTGTAATCCGTACAGTTTGATCGGCATGTTATGTTAAGTTTTCCCTTACAATTGTTCTCTCGCTGACCAATTCCAAAGATCATTCCTCTACATTTCTCTCTCTTAATTCGTAATGTTTGAGCCGCTTGTTCAGAAATCAATGAAATTTGGGACCCTTGATCAATCAGAGCGCGCATCTTGTAATATTCTCCGTCGGCCCCCAATACTCTTACTTGAGCCGTGGCTAGCAGTATCTCCGAATGTTTATCTTGCGTTTGCGCCACGTGCGTTGTGTTACCTACTCGGTCCCTGCCTTGTGACGTCATAGCTGAGCTGGACATTGACTTATTCAATGCTTCGTGCAAAATAGTGTTATGTGCCGCTTGACAATTGCGACATTTCTTTGTCGAATTGCATGCCTTGCCGTTATGCGAGAATAGGCAATTTACGCAAAGCGCTAATCTATTTACCGTATTTAATTTTTTGTCATTTGGCATTTGTAAAAAGAACTTGCAATTATAAATTCCGTGGTCGCTCTTGCACAATGGACACTTGAAACCCGATACATGGCATGTTTTAGCGATTGGGAAATTTCCGCTATTCCGCTGTTCGCTGTTTCCGTTGTTCCGATAATTGTTATTATTAGATGTATGAAATGGTTTTCTATAACCCGATGAATTTTGTTGAATGTTTGATTGTTGAATGTTTGACCTCTGCTGTCCATCTTGCCTGCGACGAGCGGAGGTTTCCAGGGTTGTAAATTTGCTCTCGAGAAAATCTAAAAGCTCTTGCAGCACGGGCATTTCCCTGGTATTTTTTAGTGATTCCAAGTAGTCTGTGTATGTTTCAGAATCTAATTTCTGGCATAATATGTAAACCAAAATTGGATCCCACGTAGTTATATCAATTCCCAGATTTTTAATTGCGTTAAATGTTTCCATAGCCACGTCATGCATCCTCTTAATTTGAGACACCGAGTTCTGTTGTATGTTTGGTAATGCGAATAGAATGTTCATGTGTGAAGTGAATATTAGTTTTTTGTTATCATAACGATGATTTAATATCTCCCAACAAGTCAAATAATTGTCGGAAGTAATTGGTAAATGTTGGATGAGTCTCTCGGCTTCGCCTCTAATTTTTCCCTTTAAAAACTGCATCTTTTGAGCGTTTGATAATGTTGGATTTGTATTGTATGGCCTCCGCAAATAAGTCTTTGAACGAAACCCACTGATTATAATTACCGCTGAAAATGGGTATCTCTAGCGTTGGTGTTGTTTTCTCCCTGTGCGATACCGACCACATTTGTTTGTTAATGTTTTTCTTCATAACATTGTATTCCGCCTCGTATCGCGCAAAACTATCCTCGTATGTTAAGTTCTCTCCATTCAACTCGCTATCGATTTCTAAATGAAGAGCGTCGATTGCTGCCCATCTCATGTTCAATGCTTTCAGAGCATCTTCATACTCCCACTTGGCGGAAAGCGCCTGTATGTCAATGTTCGCTACTGTTCTTTGAAACGCCCTAAAGTTTGCCTCTTGCCTGCGAAGCGCTTCATCTATCCTACTGTACGCTCCTTGACTCTTATACGCTTCCGAGTCGCTGTTATGTTGCTTTAAGGGTTGTTTTAGTGCCTCGCGTGCTCCTTGCGGTAGGCTACGCAGATTTTCCTCTCCCTGTGGTGTTGATGACCCTTGTGCCTCTAAAAACCGATCTTCCTCTGTTATTTCCGCCGTCTTCTGGGCCCTTGACGGAACGGCCGGATTCTGGATTTTTCTAAATTCGTCCATTATCAATTGTTTAAAGGAGTTGTAAGTTCCTTTGGCCTCTTCATAAAATCTTTCCGTAATATATGGATCTGTTGGGTTTATCTCCTTAAGTAATACCTCATGGTTTATCTGAAACTCTTTCCATAATTCGTCTACCTTGTTCAATCTCCGCCGTAAATAATCCTCGTTGGTTTTTCTCGCCGCACCATCTTTTTTGAAGTTTGTTAAGGCTGTTTTTATTTCCTCTGCGATAATGTATTGACTTTTCACGTCTACCATGTTGATGTTAGTGGTGATAAATATGGAAAGATCTTACTTGAATGTTTGATGTAACGATGTCACCTGGACGATGTTGCTGAATGTTCTCTCTGCTTCTCCGCTCCCACTGATGTTACCACTGCTCACTGCACTTCCCAAATGTTCTACTAGTTCATGCACCTCGCCCGCCGAAACACTTGTCCAAGTACCGACGCGCGACGTACTTTGTTCGAAGGACCAAAATGTTGGGGGTGCGAGTTCGCGGTGGTGAATGTTGAATAAAAGGAGTATGTTAACTTAAATGTTCTATAATTAATTTCCCACAATTCTAATGTTAATAATAATTAAATGTTATCTTAAATGTTGTACAAAATGTTCGAATGCGATCGCGACGATGTCATAAAACGCACTAAACTTAATGTCTTTAAACGTTGCCCGTGTTGCGCGTAACTAGGCCGCGGGCTTTAGGTATCACGTGTTCGGTGCACATGCACAGAACAGGAGCCCAAGAGAGGATTTTGGCATTTGATTGGCGCATCAGAATAAAATGATAGCCCCTTTCGTGTGGCCACCCTCGCGATACAAATCAGATTGATTAATATACTTTATCAGAGACAAGTGGGGCACCTACATTCATGCTAGAACATGTCCACGTGTTGTTTTACATTTTTGAAATCAAATGGACGCTGCCGCCGCCAGTGAAAGGGGAAAAATAACGTTTTAGTCTTTTTATTATCTATAATCTTCAAGATTCATTAGGTCCCCACGACGCTCGATCAAACCCACATTTGGCATCATCGGCTCCTCTACTATATTTAATACGTAGAATAATAATGTTTGTAATTTGAAGGTAAAAATTAGCCACCAATGTAATGTGCGGTATTACAGCTAAATGGGAACCAACAAAATTGGACAGGCTTAGCAGTGACGGAAGGTAACTTTGCACCTTTATCGAAAGCCATTCTCTCGTTGTAGACGGTATTGAAATCTTTTGGTGACTCCCTACACCAGTTGGCTCCCACCTCTCAAGTCCTTCGGTCTTAATTTGATTTTAATAGTTAAAAGTGTTCTTAAATGAAAATAATTAAATAAGTGTCAACTTTAGCTAAAATATGGCTGACATTCACGAAACTATGGACAACTTGGACGAAAATATGGGTCAATATAACGAAACTCTGGCCTACTTTGAGTATTATATTATCATAAGGCGAGTGAGTTGCGAAATAAATTGGTACCTAGCTCGGGCGACCCTGGTGCTGTTAGTAGCTAGTTTCGCGTTTGGTGTTACATCCTGGATTGTTATAAAACCCTTTAGGCAGTTCAAAAACTACGTATTCCTGAATATTATGCTTTCCGGCATAGTGAACATAATCTGTGCAATTAATTTTGAATTGTTTACATTTGGTTTTAGAGAAAAGGACATTTTGAGGGTTTTGTATATTACCGTGTTTGTGTTATTTTTATGTGGCACGGTGAATTGGATGTATGTTGCTTCTGTTATGTTTTACGTAGATTTTATTGGCATGTTTAACATTAATCGCGTTCAACGAAGGTATTTGATAGCAAATGTGTTCTGTTGGCTTTTACCTATGGCGGAAACGATTGAATTTCTCTTAATGTACTTGGAAATAATTACAAATAATATCTTTACAAAATTAGGTGTGATTCTAACTATTCTGAATGTATTTCTTGCCGTTATTAATACACTGTTATTCTTAAAGGTGATCTATGTTTTGGTGAAATCAATCACAAGGAAGAGATTGTGCGAAGTATGGCAGAAAATTACGATTTCTTTGCTATGTTATGTATCTGATTGTTTGATTACTTATGCTATTATGGATGAGAACATGAAATTCAATTTGGTTGCTATTAGATGTGGAGGTCGATTAACTACTAGTATCGTATCCAACCTTCGTATTTTGCATCTGTTGGCTACGAATGTGTTATTTCTTTCATTTAAATCGCATAGAATTTCGTGGACTGAGCACTTTAGACGTCGCAGACCGATTCAAGAAATAAGTTTAAGCAAGGTGTTTTCATTGAATGTACAGTGAAGTAATGCAAATGAATGCAATGACCGATCAAATTTCATAACCATTGTTAGATCACTTATAAAACAAAAAACCGGTTACAGCCGATTATTAAAGTACCTAGTCTAAATGTGTGGTATTTCGTCTTATAAATACAAAATGAAAAAGTAATAGAGAAAACTCTTACCGACTTTTCGAGTCATTTTTAAAGACAGACTAAGGACGTACCTATTGCTATTAGCACATTCTATTTATTTGCCTTGAAAGCAATAGTAAATGTAAATGTACGTAAATATAAATTTCAAGAATGAAATATATAGGTAACATGAAAAATAGTAGTTTTTGATACAAGTGTGGAAAGTATGTCATTTTTAACGAGTCCCGAGGAGTCTTGGCCTGAGCCGCAAGGCGAAGGTCAAGACTCGGGACGAGTTAAAATGACACTTCCACACGTGTACCAAACAACGTTTTTTAATACATTTGCGAAAAATTGCAATTATACAAATTTAAAACAGTAATTGAAAGGGGCAATTATATTTATTTCTGTCTGTTAAAAATTAAGAGTAGGTACCTACAATTTTTAGAGCAATTGTGAAGGATCGCATTTAAGGCCTTTGCTGGTAAGTTTAAAGATTTATTAAAGTTTTTAATAATTCTCTTTTTCTCGTTTCCAGCCAATAAAATGTTCATAGACGGCCATGTAATTTTTCTTTCGATTTTGCGGGTAAAATACTCTCACTTGCAATTTTTGCCTTGGCTCGTATATATGGCGGTGTTAAATCTATTCTGGTAACATCAGAATCCATCATTTTCTATCAAAAACTCTTATTTTATAAATCTTACGTGTCATTTATACATAAACATAAATCTTGAATACAAAAGAAAGTTTTACTTTTAATTGTAATATTTTTTTTCAAGATGGCGTCGGCTGTCATCATTCAGCCAAATCAAAAGAAATAGTTTTAATATTTCAGAAGAGATATGATGATGTTACACAGTAATTTAATTGATTCCAGACAATAAACATCGTGAATCTGTTTTTAGTTCTTTACATTTCATATAATTGTAAATAAATATATTATTTAATACACAAAAATAGCGATTATTCATAATTATTATGAATTTATAAAGCAGCGCGTGGTTCACGCTTAATACTGTATTTTCTAATCTGTGACAATACTTTTCTTTTTATTTTTTTTAGGTCACGCATAATACCTACTCATTTGCTCATTAAATAAGAGTCACTCAAACAAATTATTAAAACCGTTTTTGAATATATTTAATAGATAACCCTTTGATTGATCCAATATGCAATTTAAATATTTTAAGCATAATTATAAGATATACACTTGCAATGCTGTATGACGTAATAAATAAAGTCGGGAAGTGATTGACCTTTGTTTGGATGTATGAGACATGACGTGTTAGTACAATAGAAAATTAAAAAAAATTGAAAAGTAAAAAGCACTAGTTCGAAATATCCAACTTTTCGCACGATTTGCAGCTATGAAAAGTACCACTTTTTGAGCAACTGTATTAAAAAATATTTTACAGGTAAAGAGCTTAAAGATGCAGACTAAATACAGACATGTAAAAGTGCCCTTGTGTAATAAAGTTCATTATTGTCCTTATTTCATGAAACATAAATTGTAAAATATATGAAATAATAATGATAATTTAAGTATGTACATGTTTTTTGAAAATTACTTAATTAACTAAGTACATCGTTTTTGATTTAAATAAATGTAATATATTATAATATGTAACTTAGCGAGTAAGTTTTCAAGCACAATGTCTAATTATGTTATATTTTTTAATTATACTTACTTATGATTATGATCGCACCACAAAATCGGCCAGAAGTTTGTATTTATTTTTTTGCGATGTCCGAGCTTTGCTCATATTCTAACATTTAATGTGATGAGACATAACATAGCACAATAGTTCATAACATTCAATGTGATTAAACAACTTTAACGAACAACTACTCATTCCCTAGGTAGGTAAAATAGGTAAAATTGACGATTAATCTTTTCAATCGGTCAATCAAGATGATTCACTAGCTCTAATTATTTTCCAGCAATTCACCTCTCAAACGTGACGGCTCACCGCCTCACCAGGTCACCAGACAGAATGGAGGTGGAATTCCCTGAATACTCTGCCGAGCGCGGCAGCAAAGAGTTCCAGGATCGGGCTGACGATGAATCCTCCTACTGGACCCGCGAAGGCGTTAAACATGAGGACAATGGGGAAAGCGATTATGAAAAACAAGAAAGGAACAGGTGAACTGTTATTGCGTTATGTTTTCCTGGTACCTAATATGAGTTTTGTGCCAACGCCTGTCGTGACGTGTCATGTTTATTACGCGCATGCGCTGTAAGTTCCGAGTGATTTCTTATTTCTTTAGGCGCTTTATTTTATGCGCAGAGTTAACTGGAAACATAATGCGCTGTAATATTCTTTTCATCTCTCCTGTTCGGAAAGTGTCATTTTCATGAGTATATAGCCGGGTGGAAAATAGCTTTTCCATCCCTAGGGTGGAAAGTAATTTTTTTTTAATTGCCGCGGAGTCAAAGACAATTGCCATCTATATGCACGTCGTGACCAACTCAATTAGGTACAATCTAGTCGGCCGTGGTAAGTGGCCATTAAAAAAAAACTCCAATGGTTAGATATAGGCAAGCTTAATTTATTTATATCCAATTATTAAATATAAATATATATGTATTAATTATATTTATAACACATATAATTCTGTCCCTCATTTATTGATAGAATCGTACATTTATATAAAAAACAAAAGCGCACGTTTGAGCGCCAGAAATATCTCGGGTGCAATGGGTAACTTTCTACCCTTGGTTAACAATCTACTATTAAATTAGTATTATAACTCATAAGAACATTAACTTTCTTATTTAGAACCATACATTTTCCTAAGTTTATTATAATAGGACTCATTAGATAAAACCATTCGATTATGCTTCTTTTATAATAACTCCGAAAAGCTGGCGGTTCTAAGAAAAGACCTAAGTGTGACTTGGTGAAGAGGTACTTGATCAATTGAAAACTTGTTAAAAGATTTTATATTCTTGTTACAATTCACTGGTTCTTTGCAACCATTCTACTCCTTATAAAATTTCTTGATAACCAAATTAGTCCAGGTTAATAATTAAAGTTAGTGATTTATTGTCTAAAGTAGTTATATGTTGAAAGATAACAAATAGCTCTACAGCTTCTAGGTACTTGATAGTTAAGCGTCATTATTAGTGCTTAACTTTCAAAAAGATTAACCAGACTTTTAACATTAACAGAGAAAAGAACCAAGAGAAAAACCAAGAAAGATACGAAGACGAAAAGGACTACCGTGAAAAACAGGAAGAAACTGCCAGCGACAACGCCGACGAGCGATACAATGACAACAAAGACGACGCCACAGCAGCGCAACAGGCCAGCGAGGACCACTACGGGAACCAAGAGCGAGACAACAACAGCGACTACTACCAGAGTGAGGGAGAGAAAAGAGGGAGCAGCGCCAATAGAGAGACTGAAAGCAACGTTGAACGGTATGAAGACAAGGGCTCTGAAGATATGAGCAACGGAGAAGATAGGGTGGAGAACTATGAGGTCGACGGGAAGAATCCTTCGTTCAAGTATGAAAACAATTGATTTACTGATGACGATAAAACTGCCTAAAGTGACATGATTTTTGTATCTATTGATGTTCTAATAAATATTGTATGTGTGATTTCTGAAGCAACTGCGGTGTTCTTTATTCAGAATCCTTTAATTTCCATGAAGTTCTCGAAATATAAATCTCCTGGTGACAACCAAAGCTCACTAAAATTTCTGTCACTACTCTTGAAAACCTCGTATCTAGTTTGTAGATTGATACTGAGATACGAGCTTTGTTTTAAGTAGGTATTTGTTACCTAGTAAGTTTTGGTTGTCAACAGACGTGTAAACAACCCTTCCTACTTTGCCGTAGTCGGGTAAAACAGCCAATATGAATCGATTCCATGGCTATGAAAGTAACTACATATTCCCATAGGTACCTAGGAAGACGCCTATTAAATTATTGAGGCAATATATTCAATCTAGCTATAAGCTATATTGCTTAGTTTGGGACTAGGTCGATTTGTGTATGATTGTCCCTTAATATTTATTTATTATTTATTTATTAGGATCTACCGGATCTACCCCTAGTGCTACCCTAACTTATCTGTCTTGGATTATCGTACGAAAAGAATAAGTTTGGTATACTTACGTATACGTCCACTCGAAACCACAAGATCTAATCAACATGAAACCTGAAAACTGGCACAAGTTCAAAATTACCTTAATTTTACAATAACCATACACTCTAATCTATGCAATAACCCTATTGTAAAATTAAGAAATTGACATTGACAAGTGCCGACCGTCGACTATATATTTTTTTTAATCGACTACATTCTTAGTGTTGAAAGCAGTGAGCCTTTCAGCCAAAAAGAAAACAAATTGTAATGACGAAAATTAATTAAAATATTATGTAAAAACCATGGTGTTTGTAAATCCTTGTAGCAAGGACGATAGTCAGAAAAAAATAATTAAATAATTGTATTCGAAAAACTTTACCAACCGACACAACTTGACATCATTTTTATCCTACAGTTCCGGACGGACTATACCTAACAATTGGTTATAAAAAGGATCGGGGGGCACGGCAGTGCCCCCGCCAAGTCAAGCGCGAAGCAAACACTGCCGTACCATCCTTTACTGGAACCATTTCGCCGCATTTTCAGGCCCCTATTTGAGCACCTCTGGATAAGACCAGAACGCAGAAGTTTTTGTCATCCAGTAAGCTATAATCACATACTTAAAATCCAAAATTTCAAGTCTGTAGGTCATTTAGTTCCGAAGCTAAGCGAAAGCAAAGTTTCGCATTTACGACACTCACTCACTCATTCACTCACTCACTCATGATCATCAGTAAAGAACTAGTACTTCCCATAAATTCAGAGAGCTGAAATTTGGTACAGAGTTAGGGTTTGATGGCCACATAAAGCGAAAACTATAAAAATTGGCCAAGTGCGAGTCCGATCGCGCATGAAGGGTTCCGTACCATAAAACAAGTTTGTTGTATGGGAGCCCTTAAATATTTATTTTATTTTATTTTTAGTATTTTTTGTTATAGCGGCAATAGAAATAGATCATCTGTGAAAATTTCAACTGTCTAGCTATCACCGTTCGTGATATAAAGCCTGGTGACAGACGGACGGACGGACGGTCGGACGGACGGACGGACGGACAGCGAAGTCTCAGTAATAGGGTCTCGTTTTTACCCTTTGGGTACGGAACCCTAAAAACTAGGATAATCGAAGATCTGGAGTACTCTGATTAGAAAACACAAGAGCCCAACCAAACTATTAGAGATCGACATACCGCCTTTACAAAAAATATTCAACTTGTTGTTGTGTTCGGTTGGCCGCCGTCGCGACTGATCATCTCTCCTGATGATGGATCGCGTACCGATTCGAAACATGTCGAGCATTATTCGACTTCTACGACGTGAGTAAACCCGTTTAAGTATTTTAATATTCAACTTAGTGGGCCGCTTCATTTGATGTCAAAAATCCAAGGTCTGTAGTATTTTGACGACGCGTTTGGCTCGGTTTGTAGACACCTCCCTACTGAGCCGGCGGTCCCGGGTTCGAGTCCCGGCCAGGGCAAATATTTGTGTGATGAACTCGAATATTTGTGCTTGGGTCATGGTTGTTCTATGTATTTAAGTATATCTTTATGTATATAAGTATGTCTATCGTCGTCTAGTACCCATAACACAAGCCTTCTAGAGCTTAATTTGGGACTAGATCGATTTGTGTGAGGTTGTCCGATATTTATTTATTTATTTGATGAAGAACCCTCAGCTGGTCTCAGCTGTATTAGAGATATGGTAATGCCCCCTTCTACTATTGGTACATTAAAAATTCGACAGTCATTGAAAAAATCCAGCGTAGTGGGTACACATCTTCTAATTTAATCTAGCCTATAGCATCCCACAGCTGGGCGGGTTACGTATTACAATCCCGAAAGTTCATGATACCTAGTAGTTGAAATACCGATGGTCAAAATACCGAAAGTTCAAAAAGCCGATATTCGATAAACCGAAGCTCAAATTACCTCTTTTCAGAAAATCGAAAGTTCAAAATCTCGAAATTTCATAATCCCGAAATTTTTAAAATCTTGAAATTTTATAATCCCGAAAGTCAATGAACACTTTAAAAGTGTCAGGACACTAAACTAATCTGACTTTTCCGTGGAACCGATCTGCTCCGGCGCTGCGGGATGTTTAGCCCCTCCGCCCTAGCGTAAGAAAGTGCTGCACCTACGCTCGCCTTCGCAGCTTCGGCTTTTTCGTCACCTTCGGCGACCAGCCTCAGCCGCTGCGGCTCGCTTGATGCCCGCACTTTCTTACGGCGGCCGGGGGCTGCCCTCCCTCCGCGCCTCCGGCCTTTTATATACACTCTAGGGGTAGGGCAGACAAGACCACGTGGAATCGGGGTTGACAGCTTCGGTTCTGTGGCAAGTCGATTAAGAAAAGGAAAGAGTCCGGGAAAGTGGGAAATTATGACACTAAATATTCCATATTATGATAAAATATTCTGTCATGGACTGCCAACCGAACCGAACTTGTCTAGAACCGAAGCTGTCAACGCTCGCCTCCGCAGCTTCGGCTTTTTGGTCACCTTCGGCGACCAGCCTCACCTGCTGCGACTCGCTTGATTCCCGCACTTTCTAACGCTAGGGCGGAGGAGAACTCCACAGAAGAGTTCACTTATAAATAGTAAGTATAGTAGTAGGCAAGTAGGTTACGTAATTTAGGTTAATATTCTTTGTATAAAATAAACATTAGAATCTGTAAGACTACAAAAATATAATTCTCGACAGTTTTATTCCGGATTACAACCTTCAGGCAGGATCATAGTCTTCGGGATTATAATCTTCGGGATTACAGTCTTCGGGATTTCATTCTTCGGGATTACAGTCTTCGGGATTATAATATTCGGTATTTCATCCTTTCGATCAAACGTTCTTTCGGGATTTTAAACTTTCGGTCAAATAAACATTCGAAATTTTAATTTTCGGCCTTCCGTCCATAGGTCTTATGAAATTCGGTATTTTGAAGTTCGGCATTGTAATACGTACCCGCTGGGCGAATGCCTCCCCTTCTGTTTTTTATACGCATATAAATAAAATTAAAGGAAATCTCTGGATAAGACTAGACTGGCTTTTATACTTATACTTACAAGTTTACAAGAAGAAATAGTCGAACGATTAACTTTATTCTACTCGAACATTACGCAAATTAAATAAACAAATTACACCAAAATATTAATTTCGCTCAAAATTTGGTCAAAATATAATGCATTGGACTAAGAGTGGCGGTGATACCCGCACACGTCGCTAGATGGCGCTAACTGTATTTTAAAACGCGCCTACGTTTGTTTTTCCGATAATCTTATATGGTGAAGTGGCAACCGGCCGCGTTAGAGTCGTTTACGACATTCTTCTATTGCGCTCGGAAAGGTTTGCTAGGGATTAGGAGGGATTATTTGCATTTCGTTGATTTCTCTTATTATTTCGTGAGGTTTGCTAAAGTGAATTAGCAGGTTGTTATAAAACAATATGCCCACTATTATGTAGCAAGGACGATAGCCAGAAAAAAATAATTAAATAATTGTATTCGAAAAACTTTACCAACCGACACAACTTGACATCATTTTTATCCTACAGTTCCGGACGGACTATACCTAACATTTGGTTATAAAAAGGATTACCTTTACAGAGTGCATTGTAGGTAGAGTGGCGTGCAATAACATAAATGCAGGACAGCCAGCATTTAATAACAGTTCATATTCACCACGGACAAACAACTACTTACCC
Organism: Apotomis capreana; assembly: GCA_947623375.1. Lineage (NCBI taxonomy): Eukaryota > Metazoa > Arthropoda > Insecta > Lepidoptera > Tortricidae > Apotomis > Apotomis capreana. Next base: position 17,202,106 of record OX392517.1, on the reverse strand, counting down.
TAATACCCATGATCGTGACCATGATTGGACCCATTACTGGCTCTTAAAGCCGCGGTATATTGTACTGAACCCTTACCATGAGTTAACGTGACTGTACTCGCTAGCGACGGCGTAAAGGATTTGTATGGAGTAGTACAGCTGCTTTGTAGAACTACAATTCTTTATACGAAAAAAAAAAAAAAAAAAAAAAAAAAAAAAAAAAAAAAAAAAAAAAAAAAAAAAAATAGTATCGCTCACCGGACAGGCACACTCTTCAGAGACGTCGCCTTCGCCGGCGGGAGCGGCCGCCGCGTTAACACACACACTTGCCTTCCACAAAATGTAAAGCCCAGCTAGATATTTTTTACAAACTGACAGGACAATAGACCAGTTGCCTTATAGTCTGGCAAAAAAGAGTAGAAATTAAAAAGTGGCAATACCGTAGTGACGTCCCTTTCTAATCCATCTAAGGAAAAGGGGACGGCACTACAGTATTGCCACTTTTTAATTTCTACTCTTTTTTGCCAGACTGTAGCTAGGTACTCATCCGCTGTTCTGAGCGCCCGCGCGCGACAGCATCCCAGACGTGGTGCCGAGGTTTATGCTGCGACTTACGATAACAGCCCAAGGGCTTTTTGAATCAGCATCAAAAAAAATGAATCGCTGACACGGTCGCTAGAGAGAACGGATACTGTAAACTCGTGGTAGGGGTACTGGACTAATAACAGCTTATTAAGTGTGTGATGATCGCAATCGGGATTTAATCGGCTTTATTTTCGTAATAACGAAGTTTAACTGGCGGTGGAAGATGTCACGTTATACTCATAATTATGATGGGACATGAATAGATTTGGATACGCGTATGTTCTGTAAACAAATGAAGGAATTAAGAGTGGCTAATTCCATTTATTTTTTCAAATGGATTTTTAGGAGTCCGTAACCAAAGGGTAAAAAAACCGGCCAAGAGCATGTCGGGCCACGCTTCTGTAGGGTTCCGTAGTTTTTTCATCCTTCACAATGTTTTAAGCCCGAGGTTTAAGTTAAGAAAGATTTTAAGCTCTATAAAAAGGTCGTAAACGCCCTAGAAACTGTAATGACTTATTACCTTCTGGAACTCAACTTACGTCCTTTTAAAGAAAAAATATGAAATTTGGCGATAAATCAAAAACGGCTCGACCGATTTTGTTCAATATAGTTTTCATTGAAAGTGTGGTGTAGTAGGGCGTCTAGTGGTAGTACCTTTCAGATCACGGCAGCCGATCCCTCCCTCTCAGTGGAGGGATGCTGGTATCACACTGGTCCACAGGCGTTCTGCAAAACTCTCGCCAGTGGCTCCAAGAAGCTGTTGTGCATGCAGCGGCCACACCACGGTAAACCATGTCGGCTCGTGGGCTAAACCTGGCTGAGGGGGACTTACACGCTTCGGCGGACGGGTCAAACGCGGACACCTCCCGCGGAATGCACGAAGACTGACTCGGCGGAGAAGGCAGCTCGATAGCTGATAAGCGACGGTAGCTGGCAGACACGGCGGGACAGCAAGGCATTGTGGAAGGCCATAAGGGTGTTCGGTGGAGGGCAGGGTAACCGACGGCCAGAAACTGCATCCCTCTTTTCTCCAATCGTACCGGGAAACCGCTCCATTGGCTTCAGAAATGTAGGGACGAGAGAGTGAGTTTGGACCCGCGCAACTGCTTACTCACTGAAAACTATTCACGCGCAGATGACTTCAAGCTATGTGAACTGGACTGATTTCAATTCAAGCCCTGCGGCGATAGTGTACTGGTGGTGGAGTGCTATCATGATGGGATATTGCTCTAGCTGGGAGCTGCACGTAGGCGATCAGGCGAGAGTGGTCGCTCTTCGGTCTCGAGGTGGTGAGAGAACGAGTTCGGCAGCACGCCTGATGACAAGGCAGCCCTATTTAGGGACGCACTGCCTTCCCTAATCCAGGGAGAGGCCTAGAAAAGGTGGCCTAAACAAAGCTCACCCCAAAACCTACCTATACAGTAGCCGTGGTTGTATGGGCATCAAATCACACGCGGTGGCAAGAATATGAAAAATAAATGTTATTCCCAACCCAACGACTTAAGCATAGCTGCATGGAATGTTCGAACCCTCGTGGATAATGATAACAACATCTGCCCTGAGCGGAAATCCGCTATAATAACTAAGGAGCTTCGTAGATATGGAATCGACATAGCGGCGTTGTCAGAAACTCATTTACAGGAAGAAGGTGAGCTTTACGAGAAAGGGAGTGGATATTACATCTACTGGTGTGGAAGACCAGCAACGGAAAAGAGAGGAAGCGGTGTTGGCTTTGCAATAAAATCCTCCATAGCGCGTATGCTGCCGGAATTGCCAAAGGGTTTGAGTGACAGGTTGATGACGCTGCGCCTTCAACTCGTGGGAAATAAATATACCACATTCATCAGTGCCTACGCTCCTACGCTCATGGCCTCGGATGAAGATAAGGGAAAGTTTTATTCCGACCTCCGTAATGTCCTTATTAGTATACCACCTACGGATAAGATCGTGCTTTTAGGCGATTTTAACGCTCGCGTTGGTGCAGAACATATGGCCTGGGTTGATGTTTTAGGACCTCATGGTATAGGGAGCTGTAACAGCAATGGTCTAGAACTTCTTACGCTTTGTTCGCAATTTGAACTGTCGATTACAAATACATTTTTCCGTCTTGCAACAAAGCACAAGACTACCTGGATGCACCCGAGATCCAAACACTGGCATCTTATCGATTACATTATAGTCCGCAGGAAGGACCTCAGGGATGTGCTCATTACCCGTGCTATGAGGGGTGCGAATGGATGGACTGATCACCGCCTCCTAAGGTCTAAAATGCGCATGATGCTACACAGGACTCGCCGGTCACGCCATAAAATACCCATTAGAGCCTTATCTTCAGGACTTATAACCAATCACGACGCAAGATCTTGCCTGGACAAAAATTTTCAAGAACTTTCGGCCAAGCGGCAATCACTAATCACTACTTGTGATGGTATTGGCGTAGACTCAGCGTGGAACGCTTTTGCCAGTGATCTATCACAGGCCGCCTATAAATCCCTTCCTTTACCACCTAAAAAACACCAGGACTGGTTTGATGAGAACAATGTTGAAATTCAAAGTCTACTTAAGGAGCATCGTCGCTTCTTGCAGAGTCCATCTACCTCATCCTCATGTAAAGCGTCTGTGCAAAAGGCACTCCGGCAGAAAATTCGGTGTTTGAAAGATGCCTGGTGGCTTGAAAGAGCGCATGAACTCCAGCACTGGGCCGACACTAAACAGATGGGGAAGTTTTACCAGAGTCTTCAATCAGTGTTTGGACCTCGGCTGAAAAAGATTGTACCAATGCGTACACTGGATGGATCCAAACGCCTGACCGACAAAAACGATATCTTATGCAGATGGGCGGAACATTTCCAGTCCGTTTTCAATCCCATCAGTTCTTCATTTGACCCCGTTTGTTTGGACGATATGACGCGAAGACCGGAAGTCACCGACCTTGATAACGTCCCCACACCGATTGAACTACAAAAATCCATTCAACGCCTTCAGAATGGAAAAGCTCCTGGTTCTGATGGCTTGCCACCGGAGTTGTTCAAGTACAGCGGTCCGGAAATTTTCAATAACTTTTATCAGCTGATTCTTGAAATCTGGGCTCAAGAGAAGATTCCGCAGGCATGGAGGGATGCGTCGATTTGCACGCTTTATAAGGGAAAAGGCGACGCCTCGGAATGCGGAAATTACCGGGGTATATCTCTCTTAGCGGTTGCAGGCAAAATACTTGCACACATAATGAACACTCGTCTAAGCGCATTAGCTGAGTCGATTCTACCCGAAAGTCAGTGTGGGTTCCGGCCGAATAGGGGAACCATCGACTCCATCTTTGTCGTGAAGCAGCTACAAGAGAAGTGCCTTGAGCAACAGCAACCGCTATATCTTTGTTTTATAGATCTTGAAAAAGCCTTCGACCGTGTACCCCGCGAAGCTCTTTGGGAAGTCTTAAGGCGATCAGGCTGTCCCGCTAAATTCGTGAACATAGTTCGTCAATTTCACGATTCTATGCAGGCGAGGGTGCAGTTTGATGATAGCCTTTCTGAGGGTTTCCAGGTCACGTGCGGCGTAAAGCAAGGCTGTGTACTGGCTCCAACATTGTTTGGCATTTTCTTCGGTGCGGTTATATCTGATGCTGTTCGATGCTGTCAGGACCTCATTTCTATTACCGTACGAACGGATAAAGGCGTGTTTGATTTATCAAGATTCCGAGCTAAGGGTAAATGCCAACAATTCAAGGTTCTTGAAGCACTATACGCGGACGACGCCTGTTTCATGGCCAATAGCCCCATTGCTCTCCAAACCTACATTAGTCATCTTCAAGCCTCCTGTTCAAAGTTTGGTTTAACCATCAGCAAATCCAAGACGCAAATAATGGTGCAAACTCCACGCGGAATCCAGCCTGTTAAGCCTGACATCTTTTTGGGTAACAGCGTTCTGGAAGAGGTATCCCGCTTCCGATACCTTGGCAGTGAAATAAGTAATGACAATCGTCTAGACGCGGAGATCTCAATACGCATCGCGAGGGCTGCGTCTGCGTTTGGCAAGCTAAATCAGCGGATTTGGAAGTCGCATGACCTTAAACTCGCTACTAAGCTGTCCGTGTACAAAGCCATTGTATTGCCAGTTTTGCTGTATGCTTCTGAGACATGGTGTCTCTATAGACGGGACATCAAGAAATTAGATTCCTTCCATATGAATTGTCTCCGCAACATCCTGAGGATAAAATGGGAGGATCGTGTGACGAACACGGACATCCTGAGACGTTCACATATGCACGGCATGGAGGCAATGCTGATGAAGAACCAACTGAGATGGTGTGGCCATATCGTCCGTATGGAGGATAACCGTCTGCCGAAAGCAATCTTCTACTCTCAACTTTCTGAAGGCACGCGTAAAGCTGGGGGACAGCATCTCCGTTACAAGGATGTACTTAAGAGACACCTTACCGCCAGCAGTATATCTCCTGATGGATGGGAAGCCATGAGTCGTAAACGGGATGTTTGGCGGTCCACTGTACGCGTTAGAGTGAAGGAGTTTGAAGAGGCGCGTCTCGAAGCGCTGGATATGAAACGTCAAGAGCGTAAGGCGCGACCGAGGCCATCTTATGCATACACTTACAATGTCCGTGGTGAGCTCCACTGCCCGCGTTGTGACCGGATTTTCACCAACAAACTGGGTTTTGCGAGTCATATCCGCGCCCATCGTCGTAGGAGTCCTACGAGCCCTACAACTTGAAGTCGCTGTCATCGGACCCGATGAAGAGGACATCTCATTGAAAGTACTTATAAGGTCTCATTTACATGAATTTTCCCGATTTTTTTTGACCCGTGGTTGAAAAGTTAGAGGGGGGGATACTATTTTTTTTGTTTTCGTAGCGAATATTTACAAAACTGCTGACTTTATCAAAAAATAATGTCAAGTGACCTCTATTATTTTTTTAAGACCTATTCAACGACACCCCACACACCAGTGTTGCAAAGAAAAAAAAATTCACCCCCACTTTAGGTGTTCGAAAGGTATCCGATTTTTTTTTTTTTTAATTTTTATTTTACCGTTCTGTTGGCATTATATATACACATTCTCATACCAAATTTCAGCTTTCTAGTACTAATGATCACGGAGCTAAGCCGTGGACGGACGGACGGACGGACGGACGGACAGACGGACATGGCAAAACTATAAGGGTTCCTAGTTGACTACGGAACCCTAAAAAACGGGAGCTCATTACTAAGACTCCGCCGTCCGTCCGTCTGTCTGTCCGTCTACGAGCTACACAGTTGAAATGTTCACAGATGATGTATTTCCGTTGTCGTTATAATAACAAATACAAAAACAGAATAAAATATTTTTTTAAGCAGGGCTCCCATACAACAAACGTGTTTACGAGCCCCACCACGAAACGGGGTTCCGTTAACTTTGCACCTCATTTGTATCCGGCAGAACGGACCACATTCCTGAAATTTCTCCCAACCAACCCTTGCTGGGTGTTACAGTTAATGAAAATGCTAATGTACAAAGAGGCACCTGACGTGCGTGCGCATACATGAGATCATTTTTTAATTGACAGGAGTTGTCAACTTGTGTTGCTTTATTGACAAGGTAACCGTTTTATGTATACAGCGTGTATATTTGATATAACCGCAATTTGTAGCCAGACGGAGATTTTAGTGCTGTTATCTGATATTTATAACAATTATTAATGTAGCGTAATTAATTTTTGAAAATTTTCTAAACAGCAATGTACTTGTGGCGTTGTTATTTATAACTAGTGACAGTTAAGTGTCAACAAACAAATACATTGAGTGCTGAATTATTTTATATATTAATAAGTGCCTAATATACTAAGACCCCGTAAAGATTGCGGTTATATCAAGTATACACGCTGTACAGTCGCCATCAGATATATCGCAGCATATAAGGCTTTCATAAATATGTGAACATGTATGTGTAACGCCCAGTCAATAAGGGTCGTGTTCACATATTTATGAACGCCTTATATGCTACGAGATATCTGATGGCGACTGTACATATAAACTCGAAACTTAGTTTGGAGTATCTTTCTCAAATCACACACGTCTATTTGATCGACTGATCATTCGCACCTTAGCTTTAGTTAATGGAACTATGACGACGCGGCTGGCGCAGTTTCAAGTGCACCTACATGCACTGAGCGGCAGCCGTTCGAATCCCGACCAGTGCAAATAATGAACTCGAATATTTGTTGCTGGTTCATGGATGTTATGTATATGTAATTATATAATATGTATATCGTCGTCTAGTACCTATAATACAAGCTTTGCTTGGTTTGGGACTAGGTCGATTTGTGTAAAATTGACCCTTAACATTTATTTATATTTAACTAAAATTGTGTTTTTCGTGCCACATCCCTATTGCGATTATATCGCAATCTTATTTAAAAGTCCTGCGATGCACTATAGTAATTACAACAAGACAACCTTTACGTAACTTAGAAACCTAAACAATGATTGAACAATGTTTAGCAGCCCTGCATATACAGCCGCTTTCGTATATAAAAATCTCCGCACCACTCACACCGCCAGACTTCGCCGCGAGTTCAAAATGTCCAAATCCAAAGAGATATTAGTAACAACGACAACTATCGTGTTGTTGTTGTCGTTGTCGCTGATCCAGTGTGCGGAGAACAAGAACGATTCGGCCAAGATGGAGGAACCATTAGACCAGGACGACATGGGGGACATGGATATCATGAGCGCTTTGAGCGACTGCAATGAAACCTTCCGGATAGAAATGTGTAAGGAATCTGGGGTAGTATACCGTGCGGTAGTACCTGGGCCATTTTTTCTAGTTGTACACCACACTTTTTTTTGTTTTTTTCGATACTTTTGGTGCAAGAATTGGGAAATAAGTATGTCAGTGCTTGTGTTGAATTTCCATACAGCGTGTAGTCAAGCCAAGTTTACTTACTACTATCGTACTATGAGTTCTTTTTAAATTACTACGTAAAGCACTTAGCCAAATAAGACAAGTCAAGTAACCAAAAACGAATCAATGTCAATAATTTATTCATTTCTTTCAGCATATTTACTGGCCTTAAATGAAAGCGGTAGCTTTCCTGATGAAACCGATAGAACGCCAAAGGTAATCAAACTTAATAGTGTTGTAAATAAGTTAATGCTCTAATATTTTACGCTTGAAACCTAGTTTGATTCCCAAATATAATAGTATTTTATGCAATCGTTGCACAATGGAGGTTCTTAAAGTCGAGTACCGCGTTTAGGTCACGAGGCTTGCCGAGTGGCCTATGTAAGGTACGAGACTTTAAGACCTAATTGTGTAACTATTGCATACAATACTTTTTATACGAGCAAAACTCAGAAAAACATTTTTTACTTTAATCGACATTCCAATATGATTTTTTATTTTTGATGTAACCCTTTTCGTTCAACTAAAACTGACCTATTAAAAAAAAACATGATCGCGATGGCCATGGCGGGTCCCTCGTGATTGGTGATTTTTTTGACAAGTAATTTCAACCAATCAGTGAGCATCAATTAAGCTTATGTTCTCTTTTTAAAAATTATTAGAGTTGTGTAGAGAGATGTCTTATGAATATTAAAGTTCTGTAGCGGGTACCATAGAGTATAGAATTTGGTTACAGGATTAAAAAGTGCGTTATTGTGATTTTGTCTGTGAAATTATAATTGACAGGTTAAAGTCTGCGAGTATAAAAAAGTTATAAAGTAATATAATTATTTTCAGTAATTCGGTAAACATTCCTATAACGCTCATATTTTGGCAATCAGCAATTAATACTGTTTGCTTCGGATTGTTCAGATTATCATTTTTACAGATTCAGATTGAAATATGTTATCATTATGAATCTGTTTGTGATAAGTACTGATCATTTGTTATAATGGAAACTTATTCAACAGGAAAATTGTAGATTTTGGTATTCAAAATTCATTCGGAAAGCAATTGGTTGCACTTCACGTGGCCATCTCTCTCTAACGATTTTATTGTTCCAGTGCTATGTTCGATGTGTGCTTGAAATGGTGGACGTGGCGTCGGCGGACGGGCAGTTCGACCCAGAGCGAGCAGAATCAGCGCTGATGGGAATCCGCGGGGTGCGAGCGCTGAGCAATGTCAAGGAGACTGCTACATCGTGTGCTGATCGAAGTAAGCTCGTTGTGATTCTGCTAGCCAGCCTAGTCAATCTCATGGCATCTCCGAATAGATACGCCTACAAACCTAGTTAGCGCTTGAAAGTAAAGCCAGACTAGGCTAGTAGGAGTACTTAGGTAGGTAGCTAGGGTAGGTTTTGTCCGTGTGCGCATTTGTCACAAAGTCAATGTCACAAGCAAAACGTCTCCATGATTGGTTCGCAAACACGCGCACATAAAACGATAAGCGGCTTAATTTTTCGCAAACCTGTTGTATGAAGAGTATGAAGACTCCCGTTCTAGGCTTACTTATACTAAGCATAACATATGGTAGGTACATAGGGTAGGTGGACAGGCAGTTTGACCCAGAGCGAGCAGAGACCACCCTCATAGGAATCCAAGAACCACGAGCGCTCAGTAACGTCAAGGACTGCTGCATCGAGACTTACGATGACCTGTACACGCCTACAACTGTGACACGCGACTTCTCGCACGAGAAATGTATATTAATTATCTTTTTTTATGCCGTAGGTACTGCAAAAGAGTGAGGCTCGACAAGAGTCGCGTAGAATAGTTATGCCAGACGGGCTAACATCAGGGGAAGGGCAGTTTGATCCCAATTAGCGTGGGCACTTATGGATATCAAAACTGATGTGAACGTTCAGGAAAGGGGTTCATGAGTATTCGCGGGCTATCACTTCTCAGCGTCTAGAGGGCAGCCTCGTTGTGTGACACTTTTGAAGAAAGAAGGCTAAAATTCTCCTGGCCAATATTAAGCTATTTTGTTTCAACAAGACTCTGTAAATCGAACTTTGAAACTATATGAGTAAAGGCGAAACGATTCAAAAAGGTTTAATAATACGAATGTATGTGTTACAGAGGAATCATGCAAGTGTGAGAGATCGTACCAATTCATCAAGTGCCTCATGGAAATGGAAATCAAGATGGCGGAAAAGTCCTAGGACCAGGAATAACCGAATTCGACTGTTTGTTGTAGTTTATATGAGTAGCTGTAGATATTGCAATTGTAACAGGATTAAACTGATTTCGTTATCCTAAGAGAGTTGCACGTTTTTTACGCAAAACTGATAAGTTCACGCGTGATTCATAAGGGTAAACCTCAAAGTGTGTGTCATGATGGTTGTGTGGGCCGGGGCCCGGGTGTCCATATCATAATGCTGCCGTGCAATACTTAAACAACAGTAAGTGCAAAAAGTGAGTTTCGAGAAAAACGCAAAAAACCCTTTCAAAGCGTTTTTTTTTGGTGTTCTCGATGATTATTTACATATACTTGAATATCAAAATATAGCACGGAATACATGCAATACGAATACGTGAACATTTTTTTATTTTAACAATAATTGAATAAATTATTGCTATTTTAATTTTTTTCATAGTTTTACTGTACTCTCGAAAATAACTAAAAACACAATAAATGCAGAATAAAGTGCAGTAAAAAAGCGGATTACTGCAAATGACCCTCGTACACTAATAGCTACTTGAATTAATTGCAGACTAAAGTACAGTATTCATAACAATTTACTGCAATTTACTTAGTATTTATATTGATTGAGTTCTTCGAGATACCAACACGTCGTGGTACAAATAAGGTATGTTTATAAATAATACACATATTTGGCCAAAAATTGTTTTCCAAAGTATGACTTCCCAAACTGTTTCATTTCCCAACTCACGGTTTTCTCTGAAACCATATTTTTTTCGGATTTTCATAAAACAAATCTAACCTAACCTACTGTATTCTATAAGAGTATAAAAAATACACTAAGTACTTAAGATTTTTTTTTTGCTTTAAGAGAAAATCGTGAGTTGGGAAATGAAACAGTTTGGCAAATAAATCAGTTTGGAAAAATATTTCGGCGAAAAGGCAGGATACCAATTTATGACTATGTTATACATACAAATTCAAGTAAAATGAAATTTTTATCTTCTCGTCTACATGCTGTAGCCTTACCACGAGGTTGACACCGACGTGACACTGAAATGTTCGGGTAAGGCTACTGAATAAAAATACTTGTAATAAAAACATTCACAGACATCTAAGTATATGTTACTTACACATCTTCACTCTGTCTTCAAACGCAAAATCAATGGTGTGCAATAAAGAGTATTTGTATTTGTATTGTATTTGTCAAATCTTCTTCTTCACCTGAGCCTGCAGTAACAGGTATTTTTTCCAAAGCAGAAGTCTATTAAAATAGACTTAGAATGATTTTTTTACTAAATTCCATCAGTTGCCATAGCGTTTTAAAGAGATTAAATTTCTTGATTAAATTGACACCTTTAGCCACAGTTTTCATTGGTGCATCAGGGATTTTTTTTATTTCAGACATGTTAATTTGTCGTATTCTTGCGACTCGAAATAAACAATATCTGTCCCCTCTGTACCATGGCTTCGACAATGACTTTCATTCATTCATTCATAGTAATCGGATATATTCATAGATTTTACCTGTACTTTTCCTTGGGTTACAAGCTCGAGTAAAAACTCCAAAAACGAACACTTTTCTCATTTTTTGAAGTAAATTTTGCTCTACATTGTGGTGGAAGGAGTCATCAGACATGAAAGTGTGGCTTGGCTCAAAGTATTTTAAAACCATTTTATGTTTGAAGAGCAAAATTCAACCTAATCTACAGTGAATTGCTGTCATGATTGCAGTAAACACATTTAAAAATAGCCAAATGACAGTTTAAGTCACAGTAAGTGAGCTTAATACTGTACTTTAGGTTGTATTTTGCTCTCTTATTTACGACTGTTCGACCACTTAAATTATAGTAAGGAAATACTGTTACTGCATTTTAACTAGTAATTATGCTGAAAAATCATTAAAATACCAAACACAGTACAAATATTTTAGAACATTTATATTGTACTGTATTTTAAACAGTTTTTGGCGCAAATATTAACTTCTGTTTACATGTTAATTTACGATTGACAGGAGACCTTTACTGTATTTTAATCAGTGAAGTCTTAAAATTCATAGCCGACAACTCTATTACGGCATTTTAGTTGGTTTTACCTCAATAATTTACTAAATTCTTCTGATTTACTGTACATGGAGGCTTCGATTTTTATATGTTCCCATTGTCATAATCGCACGTGGACTATATACATGTGTGCGTCATGACACGGTGATCTACGATCAAGAAAAAACAAAAAATCGCAAAAGTAGCACTTACTGTTGTTTAAGTATTGCACGGCAGAATGACAGTCACATATTTTATAATTAAAACTTGTATTGAAAACCAAACCACCATGTTAGTTTTAAGTAGCAAACCAAGAGAGAGCTGTATGACAGTATTGCCAACCTAACCTTATAAATACCATAGATAAAGACAACCTGTCTTACAGTGTGCTTGTAGGGTTAGTATAGTCAAACTATAAAGCACTTTGACACACGATGAAAATTCTATGCATAGAAGTAAAGAAAACGCAAAGCTGTTGTCGTGCCGAACATTTTAATATAAAACAAATAAGGGGTAAATAATAGGTTTACAAACATCGGAAACTAGTGAGACAGTGTACGTCTTAACCCATTCAGGGCCAGTGACTCAGCGTATGGGTCATGCTCAAACAGTCGCGCAGGGCCAGTGACTCGCATGTGAGACATGACAAAATCCAAAAAAAAAAAAAGGAAAGGTTACTATGACTTAATAGTATTAGTATAATAGCTACCTGGCTTCAGAAGCGGCGGTCTATTTAAATAGCGTTCGCGCCGGGCTCATGACCCATGCATTGAGTCACGTTTTAGCAAAAAAATGGTTTTATGGTGGCCTGGCGTATAGTGTACGGTCGACGGCGCTTGGCCGTGAATGGGCCGGCACCGGGATTTTTGGAGCCCAAAAGATTTGACGCCTTCTGTTGGCTTAGGGTCAAATCATTCAAGTTCCGGAAACCCCGAGGTATGTTTATCCATCTTGTCAAACTATATAAGTTAGGTACCTACTTGATTTTGGATTCATATCATGATTACAGGATGCGACGAATATAATTAAGAGAATAATGGTAATGACACAAGGCTAAGGTCAGGGGTTCGAGGTTGACCAACACAAAAGGCTTTGTGCTTCCAGGGCCACCCAAAGAAATTTTTGATTAACAAAGAAAGTGACATTGCAATGAGCGCTTGAATTACTTACAGCTATACCTTTCGCTGTCTTCTTTTTATTAATTTATTGCATGCAATGAAGCACTTTGTATTGTATACTATTAGGCTTTATTTTTGAGCTCTGATTACCGTGGGATTATGATTACAGGTAGTTTCAATAAAAGGCAGCATTTTTTAAAGCACATTTATTCGTATAAATATAACAAATACAAATTACAGGTAAGGACTAGCACGCACTTAAACTAACAGATCTTTGGACACAAAATGCTTCACTCAGTTATAGATCGCAAGATTTCAGCCAGTATGCTTACAAGAGACACGATTCCAGCCAGTATGCTTACAAGAGACAAGATTCCAGCCAGTATGCTTACAAGAGACAAGATACCAGCCAGTATGCTTACAAGAGACAAGATTCCAGCCAGTATGCTTACAAGAGACACGATTCCAGCCAGTATGCTTACAAGAGACAAGATTCCAGTCAGTATGCTTACAAGAGACAAGATTCCAGCCAGTATGCTTACAAGATACAAGATTCCAGCCAGTATGCTTACAAGAGACACGATTCCAGCCAGTATGCTTACAAGAGACAAGATTCCAGCCAGTATGCTTACAAGAGACAAGATTCCAGTCAGTATGCTTACAAGAGACAAGATTCCAGCCAGTATGCTTACAAGAGACAAGATTCAAGCCAGTATGCTTACAAGAGACAAGATACCAGCCAGTATGCTTACAAGAGACAAGATACCAGCCAGTATGCTTACAAGAGACACGATTCCAGCCAGTATGCTTACAAGAGACAAGATTCCAGTCAGTATGCTTACAAGAGACAACAAATTTCCTTTCCGGCTGACATAGTTTCATTTATTCAATGGCATAAACCCAATTTCACTAAACGCTGATGGCGTTTGTCAAATAGTCGACATTGACCAATGATGTGACGTGTCGTATCAGTACCCTTACCATGAGTTAACGTGACCGTACTCGGTAGCGACAGCGTAAACGATTTGTATGGAGAATAGTACAGAGCCCCTGGCGGTCACTTTGTATAACTACAATTCTCCATACAAATCTTTTACGCAGTCGCTAGCGATTACAGTCACTGTTAACTAATAGTATGGGTACCGTACCGTCTTTAAAAACGGTAATGACTCGTCAATGCGTAAACGGACCGTCACCGTTTTCTGAGCGGCGGTGTGGTCGCATCTTTAGCTTGTAATAACTAACAGAATTTGGTGAAATCGTACCTTAAATTGTTAAGGTTTGAACAATGAGCTAATCTTCTATCTTTGCTAGGATTTGACAATAGCTTTATCTCTATATTCAACCTAGTCAACCTAGAATAAATACGCATAGAAACCTAGTGCTAGAAAGTGAAGCCAGTTTGGTTAGCCTAGGCTACAGTCCGACCAAAAAGAGTAGAAATTAAAAAGTGGCAATACTGTAGCGTTGTCCCCGTTTTTTTAGATTGATTAGAAAGGGACGACACTACAGTATTGCCACTTTTTAATTTCAACTCTTTTTGGTCGGACTGTAAGTTTGGTCCGTGTGCGCATCTGTCACGACGTCAATATCACAAACAAAAAGTATCTGTGATTGGTTCGTAGACACGCACACATAAAACCAAAAGCGGCTTTATCTTTCGCAAATCTGCGGGCCTATATTGATGGTTGCTTTTATCGCGCGATAAATAAAATAAGTGGCAAAGAATCCGTCACGTTTTGACAAAATGCGAGTGTGAGTGACTGATGCCTCATCGTCAATTATTTATCATGTGATAAACGCAACCATGATAGCCCTGTTGTATGAGACTCTCGTTCTAGGCGTAATTATTCTGAGAATATCAATGAAACATTATGTCGTATAATTTGTCGCTTCTTTGCAAGCATCTTAACTTCCAGGTCCTGGCGCCTAGCCGAAGAAACCCTGCCAGACTGCTCCCATCCATCCACCCTGAGGCTCTCTGAAATCGAATTAAACTATTAACACGCAAAATCTTAACTTGATTGTGACTGCCAATCATGAAATTGAGCCATCTGGTTAGGAAGAAATTGTTTTTCAATTCGGTTAAGTATTTTGAAAATATTTAATGCAATTATACTTATCACTTTGTAAGTAATTAGGTACCTAATGTAAGCGTTAAACAGAAAAGTATGGTACCTACATATGTAACTTCTTTTTAATAATTTATTTATTAATATTAGCACAAACTTAACAATGAGTTATATTATAGTATAAACTAACTAGTATACACTAACAAAGACATAAATAGGGAGTTTTAGTAGACATAGATTGTCAACATAACATTTGTGTATAGTGTATGCCATACATTCATGCATATAAACAGAAAAATCACCGTCTTTTCGGCATCGCAATAGCCGAGTGAATACGCCCCTTGGACATCCAAATCCAAAATTTAGGCGTAGGCAATTTCATCTCTTTTCGGTTCTGCCTATAAAAAAATATTCGCGTTGATTTTTAACTTTCGATTTCGGTGTTTGTGGTCGCAGTAAACTGTCAGAAGCAGTAGGATAGTAAGTAGTAGGTAGATACTTACTCTTTCTGGCAATTGTACATGACGTTAACTTTTTTCACATCACCACGACTTAAGCCCTCTCTTTGACCAAGAGTTACGCCGCCAACCTGAAAATATACACCGGTCACATTACAATACACGCTGTGAAATAAAATAAGTCCAGAAGATGATTACATCAAGCAAGATAACAAATAAACTGTGACATACACAACCCAGAAGTGCTGCCTGGAAAAGATAAACAAGCCAACTTTTTTTTTTATAGCCGTTTAAGTGTCCCACTGCTGGGAAACTTAGTGAAGAAAAATCAATTTGTAGGATTTTAATCGGGAATAAAGCTAGAAGACGCCTTGTATGCACACCTCACAAAAACAAGCAGGAAATATATAATGTAAGCAATTACAATAGGAGGTAAACAACAGGAGGTCTTATTGCTAAAGGACGGTCTATTCTAGACAACCTTTAGGTACTTGAGGCTTATACGGATATGAAGTGACAAATTAACATTAACTCTAATAAAAATTGTTTTAAGCGGTTTATACTCACGTGAAATTGTAAGGAACGGCCCGATATGTTTCGAACTCGTATGTGACAAAGTTTTAATATAAAGTGACAAATTAACATTAACTCATTAGAGTTTTGAGGTTATTAAACCTCAACCTTATAAATTAGAAGGTTTTTTTTTTTAAATGCAACTTTAAAATTAATGAAGAGTTTGGTAACCTTAGGCTCGATGGTCTTCATGCCATTCCTAGAGAAGGCATACTCGGAGTAGTGCATAACGCTGTTGTAGTCGTAGCTGACACCGAAATCGTTCGTGTGCTTCACGTCTGACTTCTTGAAGTTGTTCTCCGACCCTACACAATAAAGTTCTAGATATTACAAACTGATTCCACCTTGACTAAAAGATTTCTAAACGTACTGCAGAATATTATACGCTAGCGACCCACGCCGACTTAAAAAAACGCATCGAAATCCGTTGCGTAGTTTTAAAGATCTAAGCATACATAGGGACAGGCAGACAGACAGACGACAAGAAGCGACTTTGTTTTATACTATGTATAGTAATGAAGTCATCTAATCATCTCGCGAAAAGCTTGGATGTGCAATTTCCGAGCAACATCTTAATTTACATTAACTTTAATTAATGACATAATGACAGTCAATGCGTCTGGGTGTCAAACAAGGCTGAGGATTCCGTAGGTTGAGTTCCCAGTGACTGCAGAAGTACTAGGGTAGCATACCTAACTTGATGTTTTGGTAGCGGCTGTCGACTTTAGTCGTCGCTCACAGGGCGGCTCGTTCGTACAAAAACCCAACAGCGTGCTTCTTGGATACCCAATCGGGGTTCTGCAGGTTGACTTCCTAATTACGGCAGAAGTGCTAGAGCAGCATACCTGCCCTGATATTCTGGTAGCGAATGTCAACGTAGTCGGTGTCCTCGGAGCATGAAGCCGACAGCGTGTAGTGTAGGTAGTATAGCTCATGCAGCACAGTGCCCTGCTTGGATACGCCTGGGTTCTGCAAGTTTACACCCGGCATCGGCAGAAGTACTAGGACAGCATACCTGACTTGATGTTCTGGTAGCGGATGTCAACGTAATCGTCGCGCTCAGGACGGCTCTGCTCGTGCATGAAACCGACGGCGTGTAGCAACTCGTGTAACACAGTTCCTTTCTTGGACACGCAGCCTGGGTTCTGTAGGTTAACCTCTTGCCGACCTCCTGATATCAATAGAAAAGCATAGTATTAAAGAAAAATCGAAAAGTGTTTTTTAACTTCATCACAATCTCCACTGTTGTACAAAACACTGACTATAACGACACGATAACCAGCATTGTATTGTAGAGTCAGACCACGCTAACTCTATAACTGACTCACTTTGTATGGTTTGACAGTTCATTTGCTTGGAAGAGTTAAGCATGGTCTGACTATACTACGGGCATTGAAAGTCTGAGAGCTTCAGAAAATCCTAAAAGGCGTACTAATTAAATGTTTACAATGAAGCGGAAAATTTAAAAATTTAACGGTTCAGTTCAGGCAGGATTCGAACCTGCGTCTCCAACGGCTTTACGGGCCAACACGTGCGTCCTACCAACTGGACCACCGAACCAGCTGCCAGAGCCGTTGAATTTTTCAACCAATTGCTTCTACATGCCTTAGGGTGGCGTACTACCTTTGTGACAATTTAAGCCACATTCACCAAGTAAGCATAAGTCCGTAGATCTTACCAATCCGCCCGACGCTGGACCAGCAGCCGGTGTTGCCACTCTGGATGGTTATGTAGTCCTTCTGCCCGTTATACGGAACGAAACGCAGGCACGTCAGTCGGTGGTAATCGGCAATAGCCTTCATGATTGTGTCGCGCTGATCTTGATCTGTAAGGAGTGGAGTCAATTTATTAGACTAAAGACAAATCTTGAAATTAGACCACAAAATAACCCAACTCCTCGTAGTGATAGAAATCAAAAAAAGCGCGTTTACCAGTCCTACTTACTACTAGTGAGAAGTGACTAGCTTCGACTCTTTTCTCGTTCAAGAAATGTACAATACTTTTTTCTTTACGGTAACAACATTATGCGTTTCTGTAGCGAGGAAAATTATGCTTTTCTGTAGCGAAAAATTGTTGGTAGCTGCTCGCTTTGTCGTCAGTGGTGGGTGAAAACTCCCTGAGGTAAGTAACTCAGTTTGTTGTTCGTGTAGAATATTTAAGATTAATAGCGCAACTTGCTGCAACTAACATGTTGCGTCGCGTGACAGCGTCACCCGTCTTTCTCATACAGTACTGGATAGGATAGGAAGAGATATGTAGTATTTGTCCAAGGAAGAGTCGTTGCGCAGTAGTTTTAAAGGGACAGGAAAACATAATTATACTGCCAGCACTCACTGTATCGTCCTTCGATGACATAAGGAACGATGCCGTTGGGCCACCGCGAGGTCTCTTCTTTTATCCCATTCCTGCCCAGTTGAGGGATCAGTATGTCTCCTTCTGCGTAATCCCCCATTTCCTCAGGGTTCATGAGCGATGACTCGTTCCATTGCGATAGTGCATCACCTGAAATAAACGTGTGCTAAAGATTAACTATTTCGCAATTTACCGCTGGTAGAGGTTCTAAGAATGACGCATACATTTAGCCAAATAAGTGTAGTATCATCACAAGGTGAGTTTAGGTCTCCAATATCTATCCAAAGTTCCTCTCATGAAAGAGATCTACTTGTTATCTACTTCGACATAGCCAAGAAAGTGTACTTGAACTCCTACACCTTACCTACCTTATTACCTTTACCCGACTACAGCGAAGCAAACAGGAGGGTTTATTAGTTTCAATGTATTACTGGATTAAGTCGTAGGTAGGTAAATAGTAGGTTCTACGGCTGTATAATTAAAACTACGGCTCTAAGTAATAAAACGTAATGAAAAAATCGCATGCGACTTATTCACAACCATCTAAATAAGATATATTAAATCACACCTTAAGATTCAATGTACTTCATTATCATTTATCACTGATGCCTATACTGTAATTTTCTGTCTGTTTTTTTCAGGACACAAAAGCGAAGACACAAATGTAGACCACAAAAGTAGGTAGTAGACGTAAATTAAGTTGTTCCACAGTCGGAAAGTGTGTAAAACCCGTTTATTAAAGTGAATTGTAATGTGTCACCGCTATCAGGAGAACATAACAGCAAGGAAGTGAGCCGTCATCGCCAGGATCCAAGAGACACTTTTGATCGGTTTATCGCTGAAGGGTTTACTGTGAGGAGTTTATGAAGGTGAATATATGTTACCGTGGTTTATGTGTCAGCTTCCTATCTTGTTAATTTGTTTCAGCAACATGGAGTAAGTTGTTGTTGAAACTTCCAGTTCTATCAAACGATTGAGAGTTATTCTGATAAAGCAACAAACTTTATGATTGCAACTTCTACATTGGTTCGTAAATTGTACAGGCATGAACCCATCTCATGACTTGTTACCTATCCTGTTGTCCTTTACCAGGGCCAAATAGGAACCGGAACGAATACTTTAATGATTTTCTAATTATTTTATCTATTTTTGCTTTTTTTCGCAATTCTTTATCCATTGCCTATTGAGATTAACAAGCCTAAAAAGAGAATATATTTTTTTGTTTATTTTTAGGGAATATGAATCAAATAAGTCATATACCCACATAAAATCCTTCAACCTTCAACTAGGTTTTCTTGCATTGCACTTGGTCTAAACTAAATAAAACCACATCAAACAAAAGCTCGTTTGTTGAGTTTTCAGTTGTTAGTTTTTTTTTACTCGCATATGGTATTTCTTAATTTAGGTACTAATAATGATTGATCACTTACCACTTTCGCTGGTCGGAGCACCATACGCCTCAGGTCCAAGATGAGACAAGTCAATCGTACCTTCACCCCCCGCGTCATTATCTTCTATACCATTAGCAGATTCAATGATTACATCTTCATCCTCTATAGGTAACGCGTTGCACCCCGAAAGAACAATAAAGAACAAAACTAAATTTATTTTAGACATTTTTAGAAAATTATTTCCGAAATTCAGGTTGGAAGTACCAGGCAGTTAGGAGTCACCTGAAAGTGTGAGGTGTGAAACCGCGAGCGCGTATTTATATTCGCGTCGACCTGTCATAGGGTAAACATACAAAGCGACAAGGTTCGCTATTTTGACTTCCTGGTACAGGATGTATGTAGGTACCGCCGAAAAATGTAAACTGATCGATAAGAGGAACCTTGCCTGTGTTTTTGGTTTATGTTTCCTCGACTGGGACAGCCGTCATATTGTTTGTCAATCCTCGCTGATAAGAGATCGCAAAAACTGCTATTTTATGTACAGCGATATAAACATTATTTGGATCAGTTCCGATGCAATAGAATGTTTCCATTTTCCTGTATTTTTTATGAAGAATTAGGCAAGCAATAGGCTAGTTGACTTATGTTAAATTGTATTAAACTTATGTTTATGAGCGCGCTCTAAAATAACGACGTCAGCTAGTGTCCAGACGCCGTGGTCGAAATCGGTCAGGAGGCGATGATGATGATCTAAATAAGGGTGCGTCTTAAATGAAGCAAGGCGGAGCGAAGACGTCCGGAATAGACCAATCACCGGAGTTGAAATCTGTATCTCAGCTCCGTTTAACTTTTGTTGAGTGGTCGATTCCTCCGTGGTCGTTTTCTCCAGAAATTGACGTCTTTCGGTTTTCTGTCGGGCGTATAAGCGATTAAGGGCGAGTGGAAGTTTTGATGTATCAGTTAATTACACAACTTGCATCACATTCGGAAACGAAACCTTATCGTACGTTGCCACAACCTTGTTATCATATCTTCGGATTACCTCCCCAACCTCGCATCTTGCTTTACCATTATTTTCAAAAATAATCCCAATGTTATACACCAAAAGATTGCGTTTGATATGAGATGACTGAGTAAAATACGAGGTTGGTAAATGACTTGGACAATATTGCTATCTCCCGGAAGGATAGCAGCCTGACCTTATGAAAACAATATTTGTTTAGTTTTATTTGCGCGGGAAAATACCCGGTGACGTTTTCGGGATCGGGATTCAGTTCCGGTGAGTGGTATCTTACTATTCTTACAGTACCTATTTGACGACGCGTTTGGCTCGTTTTGTAGACAGGGTTCTGTTATTTTTTAGTCAAATTTAAAAATACTGGTAGATCCGTCTTTTTTTGCTGATTCCGAATATGTATTAGAACTCATTTTTGACAAAAATGTTAGATGCGCCCCTTTTCCTTACGACGGCAGAACTGGCTCCTACTCTTCACGAGAGCAGCACCAAGCAAGTCTCCACCAAAAAAATATTTCTCAATAGTTCTACACACTTTTGTTTCATACTTTAGGGCCTTATCACACTTGCGATTTGCGAGCGTATTTTCTATACAAATAAGCGACGCGGCGTAGACGCTGCGCGATCGCCTTCATACAAAATACGCTCGCAAATCGCAAGTGTGATAAGGCTCTTAGCACGAGGGCCATATAATCTAAGAGGCAGTTGGCTACATGGTAACTGGACTGGGCCTATGGCTATAGGCCGGGTACCTTCGTGAGGCCCCGCGGCTTATATTATCTTAATACCTTCCTAGCTAAGGGTGTATTTGACGACGTGGTTGGCGCAGTGGTAAAGCAACTGCCTACTGAGCCGGCGGTCCCGGATTCTAATCCCGGCCAGGGCAAATATTTGTGTGATGAACTCGAATATTTGTACTTGGGTCATAGTTGTTCTATGTATTTCAGTATATATTTATCTATATAAAGTACGTTTATCGTCGTCTAGTACCCATAACACAAGCCTTCTTGAGCTTAATTTGGGACTAGATCGATTTGTGTGTGAGGTTGTCCGATATTTATTTATTAAAATTTGGTGTAATGTGTAATAATCCTAGCCATATTAGAAATGTACAAGTACCTAATCCCTTAAATACATAGAAATCCCGACACACTTAGAAAATAAGGTGACCGTCTCAAAAGTAGGTACAATCTTTCTTGATTCATAGCTAAGAAGACTCAGATTACCTTTCGTACATAAAAAGCCGGTCGAGTGCGACTGTAGATCTGAGTGGTTTTAATTTCAACTCGATACCTCCACGCTTTCCCGTGATGAAGGGTCTCAACAGACGGACGGACGGACGGACGGCTGGACAGAAAACAAAGTAATCTTATAAGGGTTCCGTATTTTCAATATCCGATTTCCGAAAAGAGAGTCAACCCGACTCAACTTAGACCTAACTCGACTCATTTAGACCTAAGTATGTACAGTCGCCATCAGATATATCGCAGCATTATATTATAAGGCCTCCATAAATATCTGAACACGATTCTTATTGACTGGGCGTTACAGTACATGTTCAGATATTTATGGACGCCTTATATGCTGCGATATATTTGATGGCGACTGTACATAAGCGAAGGTACTTAGAATAAAGATGTTTTTTTTTTTCTTAGCCATAATTTAAAAAATCTGTGGTTCCAGGACCGTAGGTGCCGTGGCATTGCGTAGGTGAACAGGATTTATCGCCATTTTAACTATTATTTGTGTTAAATAAACACACGAGTAGTGCCACCTGAGCATGCGTAATTGAGGACAAAGCTTTAAGTGTAGGCACAAGTCGCGAAGTAATTAAAACTCGCTAATTATTGGCGATAGAGGCGGGTCAACTAACTTGAGCTACAATTTATGGTCGTCTTAAAGATAGCGCCTAGAATACGGGGCCCCTATTCATAAAGTACACGTGACTGTACCGATGGTTAAGATGGTTTATACAGGGTGATCGATTCAAATGGGTCAGCAGGATGAAGTCAGAAACTATAAGAGATAGGGAAATCTGTTCTTAAGATGACTTATTCCTTTTAAATGTTTTTTTTTTCATATTATGACAAATGTATTGACAATTTTAACCAACTTTTTGAAGTGAATAATACTTTTCCCCGAGTTCTAGGTAGTAACATAGCTATTTCATGCTTTCATTGCGTGCAGTGGAAAATAAGTTGAAAAAAACTAATATTCCGCGTGAATTTTGTCAATTTAGAGTCGTTTTTGAAACAAAAATTATCAATAAATCCCAATAGCCCTGTTCTAGGTAGTAAAATCAACAATATGTTAAGAAATATGTTTGATCATAGAGAAAAATGTCTGAAACAATCAGCATTTTCAAAGGAATAAAGCCTCTTAGTCACATAAATAAATGTAGATGCTTAGAAATGTTAACATGGTTTGAATTTAAATTATGATAAATATATTGTTAATCTCAATGTACTTACTTAAAAATTGCATCTATGTTCCAGGTAGTAGAGGCTAGTCAAGTGAAAAATAAAACATGCAGCGCCAGAATTTATCATGGGCAATTGACTATGTAGATACAATCAACTTCCAATTTGTATGTAAGATTCGAACCCTGATCTGATTATCTAGATCAGATAATATGTATACCCATCTGTGAATTTCATTCCTCCCGAATTTTCGAAACTTCAATTCCCTCACTCCATACTGATTTTGTCTCAATTTCTTTCGCCGTGAAGAATCTGTGTAACTGGCTCCCACTCTTCATGAGAGCAGCATCAAGCAAGTCTGAAACCTAAAGTTTATTTCTCAATAGTTTTAGACACTGTTGTTCTCTCATACTTTAGCACCAGGGCCATATAATCTAAGAGGCAGTTGCAGTTGCCTACATGGTAACTGGACTGGGCCAATGGCTACGGCCTATGGGCCGGGTACCTTCGTGAGGGCCCGCGGTTTATATATCTTAATACCTTCCTAGCTAAGGGTTTTTTTTTTTTTATGACATAGGGGGTAAACGAGCAAACGTATCACCTGATGGAAAGTGATTACCGTCGCCCATAAATACCTGCAACACTAGAGGAGTCACAAGTGCTTGCCTACCCGGAGGACGAAGATAGAATGCCTCTATGCTAGTAATTTCACCGGCTATCTTACCCCCACACCGGAACACAACAATGCGAACATTGCTGTTTGGCGGTGGGTTAGCAGGCAAGTGGGTGCGGTGCATAGCGTCCTGACACTCGTATTACCTTTAGGTACTTACCTCTCGTTCGACTTGTTACGAAATAATTATGGTCATGGGCAAAGTCATGGGTAATGTGGTGTAGGTAGATTCATATCAGGTTATGAATATGGAGGTTTTAGGGTAGTTGGGAATCAGTCAAAAATAAATGAACGTTACATGAAGCTGGTGTTTCTCTGTGTCTCCTGAAATCTATAGTATCCCGTGGGATAGCTCAATACATCACAGTGGCGACGAGTGAAAATAATTTGGACCTCAGTGAGAAAAAAAAAACAATAAAGATGTCTATTGGGAAGTTGAGTGAATTCGACATTAAGTGCAGGGTGTGGTCGTCATACGTAGATCGTCTTAAAATGTACTTTAAAGTGAATAAAGTGGCGGACGATATGAAATTGCCTGTTCTTATCGCGTCTATAGGTGACGAGGCATACGAGCTGTTAGTGAATCTAGCGAGCCCTAAGGAGCCGTCGGAGTTATCGCTCGACGAAGCGGTGACCTGCATGAGTCAGCACTTACAACCGGCACCATCGGCATTGGCAGAGAGGTTTCGTTTCAGACAAAGGAGGCAGGGCCCAGGCGAAACTATAGCGGGTTACGTAACGGAGTTAAAGAGATTATCGAGATATTGCAAGTTCGGAGATAAGTTGAATGATAACATTCGAGATCAATTTGTGTGCGGTATCAGGAGTGATACCATTCGCCAGCGGCTATTCGCGGAAAGTGATGATGTGTCCTATGCGCGAGCGGTGAGCGTCGCGACTTCGCTCGAGGCGGCAGAACGGGACGCGGCCGCGGTGGAGTCGCGGGAGACCGGAGTGAGCGGCAGTAGCGGCGGCGGGGAGTCGAGCGCGGTGCATGCGCTCGCGCCGGCCGGGAGCGGGCCGCGGAGACCGCGCGCGCCCGGGGCGGCAGGCGCAGGTTCAGCGCGAGCGGACCAGCAGCGTGGAGGGCCAGGAGCGGGCTATGCTCGGGTCACTCGGCCCGGATCGGGGCCGGTAATGGGACAGCGGTATTCCGGTTGTGGAGCATGCGGAGCACAGAACCATAGTTTTGCGTCCTGTCGTTACAGGAACTTTGTTTGTAGTAAATGTCAGCGCACTGGCCATTTACGCCGAGTGTGCCCGGAGTGGGCAGGGGCGGGAAAAAGCAACCTACACTTTGGTCAAGCTGAACTGGATGGCATGGGGGCGGAAGACGAGAATAGCTACGACATGGAGCAGGAGTTAAACCATCTGTGTTTAAACGACTACAAGCCAGTGAGTGTTTCCGTGCACATAGATAATAAACTTTTTAATATGGAAATTGATACAGGCGCGGCTATATCTTGCATAAGTAAACAAACATATGACACTGTGTTTAGTTATCGTAAATTAGAGCCCAATAATACCATTTTGAAATTTTATGATGGTAGTAAGATTAAGCCCTTGGGAATAATCAAGCCTACAGTGCAGTATGGCAATAATATAAAGGTTCTGGAATTGTTTGTGATCGATGCCGGTACCACGTCTTTATTAGGAAGACAATGGTTGACAGAATTAAATATAAAAATGCCCCAGTTTAACTGTAACTTTTTGTCTGAAGGTGATAGTGCGTATACGCCTAAACATATTAATCAGAAAATTGTACAATTGCTTGACAGATATAAGGAGCTGTTCAGCGGCGGTCTGGGCCGGTACATGGGCGGGAAAGCGACGCTGGCGGTACGCGAGGGCACGACGCCAGTATTTCATCGCGCGCGTCCGCTGCCCTATGCACTGCGGGAGCGCGTCGACGGGGAGCTCGATGCCATGCTGCGCGCGGGGGTCATCGAGCCGGTCGACCACTCTGACTGGGCCTCGCCGCTGGTACCTATTTCTAAGCCGGATGGCTCTCTGAGACTCTGCGCGGACTACAAGTCCACATTGAACCCCGCCTTACTGATCGATAGGTACCCTTTACCTTAAATAGAAGATTTGTTAGTAAATTTGAATGGAAATAAATTTTTCAGCAAAATCGATTTATCTCAGGCCTACAACCAGGTTGAGCTTGACGAGTCCAAAATGTTCACCGTAATAAATACTCATCGCGGGTTATTTAGGTACAATAGACTGGTGTACGGTCTTGCCTCATCAGTAGGTATTTTTCAAAGAATTATGACGGGGTTATTCCGGGGCATTCCGAACGTGCAAGTATTCTTAGACGATGTAATTATAGGCGGTAAATCAGAGGAAGAGCATATTAGCGCACTGGATAGGGTTTTGCAACGGTTATTAAATCATGGGTTAAAATTAAAAAAGAGTAAATGTGTATTCCTTGCGCAGGAGGTTACGTATTTGGGGTACGTTGTTTCTAAAGACGGCATCAGGGCGGATAAGTCGAAGGTCAATTCTATCTTAAAAATGCCCGCTCCAGAAAACGTAACCGAATTACGTTCCTTCCTGGGTATGGTCAATTTCTTCGCAAAATTTATTAGGAATATTAGTTCCGTATTGTCACCATTGTATAACTTATTACGCAAAAACGTAGACTGGGAATGGAACGGGGAGTGCGAGCGTTCATTTCAAAATGTGAAACGATTGCTAATGAGCGCGGAGGTACTATCCCATTACGATCCAGACAAACAGGTAGTATTAATTTGTGACGGGAGCGCGCGGGGGGTGGGGGCAGTGATATCGCAGCGAGGGGCGGGGGGGCGTGAAAGAGCCGTAGCCTATGCCTCAAGAACGCTGAATGATGCTGAAAAAAATTACTCGCAAATTCATCGCGAAGCTTTAGCTATAATATTTGGACTAAAAAAATTCCATCAATATTTGTACGGACGCAAGTTTTTATTACGGACCGATCATAAAGCCTTGGTTTCGATATTGGGACAAAATAAAAGTATTCCTCAAATGACGGCTAGTAGGATGCAGCGCTGGGCCGTTATTTTGTCCGCGTATAATTACGAAATCGAATACGTAACTTCAGCGGATAACTGCGCTGACGGGCTATCACGGTTGCCGGAGATAGGCCGTGCGACGGAGGAGGCTAGTATACCAGAGCAAACGTACCTACATTTTGCCCAAGACGCATTACTGTTAGATTATAACGCGATCAAACAAAAAACTGCTAATGAAGTCATGCTCAGTAGAATAATATCCTATGTTAGGGACGGTTGGCCTGCCGAGTGCGATATAGATAATTTGAGACCGTATTTTAATAGGAAACTAGAGTTGTACGAAGAACTCGGTTGTTTGATGTGGGGCCACCGAGTGGTAATACCGGAAAGTTGTAGGACTAAGGTTTTAGAAATAATTCACGAACCCCACATGGGCATAGTGAAATCTAAGGCGTTGGCACGCAGTTATGTATGGTGGCCCGGTATAGACGAAGCGGTGGAGACGGCGTGCCGCGCTTGCGCAGTGTGCGCGGCGCACGCGGACCAGCCGCCACGCCATGCGCCGCGCGTCTGGCCCTGGCCCGTACGCCCATGGGTCAGGCTACACCTGGACTATCTGGGTCCCCTTAACGGCAAAATGTATCTGGTCGTGTTAGATGCGATGTCGAAATGGATCGAGGTCTTTCCGGTGCCGAGCACTGCGGCCAACTACACGATAAATATACTGTCAGAACTGTGGAGTAAGCATGGGTTGCCAAAACAGTTAGTAAGCGATAATGGCCCTCCGTTCTCGAGTAGAGAGTTTAAGGAACACGTAAGCCGGAATTTTATTGAGCATATTTTCACAGCTCCGTATCATCCCGCATCGAACGGGGCCTGTGAGAATGCGGTTAAAACGGTTAAAAGGGTTATAAAAAAACCGGCCAAGTGCGAGTCGGACTCGCGCACCGAGGGTTCCGTACAAACACTTTCCATCCCTAAGTGGTTAAGTTAAGTTTGCACCTGGTATGTATAGCGCCCCATATAAATTAGGTGCAAAGTTAGGTATTAAAAAAAAAATTATGGTTTTCGTAATTATTCCTTTATCTATGCTATAAGACGTTGCTTCGTACCAAATTTCAAGATTCTGAGTTCACGGGAAGCACCCTGTAGGTTTTGATTCCCTTGCAAGTGTCGAAAATTTGCGGCATAAACGGCTGTATCTTTTGATTGCGTTGGCTTAGAAGTTTGATTTTTTCACAGCTTCAAGGGACAGTAGACCTGAGTAATTGATATAAATTTCAGCTTCATACGTCCACGCGTTCCTGAGAAAAAGGGTCTTGACAGACGGACAGACGGACAACAAAGTGATCCTATAAGGGTTCCGTTTTTTCCTTTTGAGGTACGGAACCCTAAAAAGCGATATCGGAACAGAAGTCTGTGACGGAAGCTTTGAATACGTTTCTATTGTATTACCGTAACACTGAGCATTCGTCAACAGGAGAAACTCCCGCTATGCTTTTAATGAACCGTAGATTGCGTACCAGACTGGATGCTTTAAAACCAGACAGGAGCTCTAAAGTCCTGGCTGCGCAGAGAAAGCAAACCGCGGCAGCGGGAGGAGTACAGAGGAGCGTAGACGCGGGGGACGCGGTATGGTATAGGCAGTATCTACAAGGGGAAAAGTGGACTCCAGGTACAGTTTTAGAACAGTTAGGTAAAACGAATTATAGGATAAGAGATAAGGGTGGTAAAGAGGTACACAGACATATCGATCAGTTGCGGCGGAGGTCAGGTCGTTTGAGTTCGCTTGTGCTACCGAGGGAACTGAGCGACGCCTCCCGGGAACCAGTGGCGAGGACCGAAATAACACATGAAGGGGTAGAGGATAAGGGGGGAGACGTTGAGCAAGAAGAAGAAACCTGGCACGATGCTGATCGCGAGGGTTGCCACTGCCAGTCGGACAGCCCCGACGACGCGCTCATGCAACCGTCCACCATCCCGTCTCCGGCCCAGATTCGCCCTGACCGTCATGTACGACAATGTCGCATAGATAATCCTCCTAAGTATAAATGTTAATATAGTTAGGTATGTAAGTATGTTTTAGTTTTAAGTACTAGCTAGCTACGGGGTTGGATTTGTAATTTAGTGTGGAGGGATGTGGTGTAGGTAGATTCATATCAGGTTATGAATATGGAGGTTTTAGGGTAGTTGGGAATCAGTCAAAAATAAATGAACGTTACATGAAGCTGGTGTTTCTCTGTGTCTCCTGAAATCTATAGTATCCCGTGGGATAGCTCAATACATCACAGGTAACATGGGGACTGGATCGATTTGTGTGAGGTTATTATTTATTTTTTGGCCATGACACACGATAAATGTTAAGGAGAGCTATGCACAGCGTGTAGGTGAAAGAATGAGAAGATTAGTATCTTTTCACGAGTCACCTTGGTTGAGGTAGGTAGTCCTCAATCATGCAAGCGACAATCATTTTGTTTACTTCACCGTTGTTGGATTGAAAATATTCTATTATTTTTTCACAAGCTTCTATTTAACTTCAAATGTATGAAACAATGTTTATTCGGGTGGAGTCTTGCAACTTAATTTTGAAGCAGATATCTTCAACCGATTGAGCTGAAATTTTGCATATTTACTTAACTTTGATGACGATACAATAATATGGTACCATGGGACTGGTCTGATGGAGCCGGAACGTGGCCTTAACAACTATGTAATAGATAAAGCAATCCTACCGAGTTTAAGCTTTTTAAAATCGTCTTAGTGAGCAACCTCTCCCTTTTCCTGGTGCCACCAGGTGCCGCACTGCCCCACACGCACATATGAGTTCGACCAACCATAGATGAAGGCACAGGGCGAAAGTCAGTAAATATTAAGAAAGAGTCTGTGCGTTCAAGGCACTGGGTGTACGAGTAAGTAACAAAAAACGGATATAAGTATGCATTGTGGGCCGTAACTGCGTTAAGGGTGCGGACGCGCCGCTTGGCTAAGCGGACCGTGATCTGACCAATCACACTTGTTTACCGTATGCAAAACCGTTTTTTTTTTCACTTAGTAAAACCGGTTATAAAAGGTTATTTCTATAGTAAAACAACCGGTTTTGCTTTATAAATAAATAAATAAATATGAGACAACCTCACACAAATCGATCTAGTCCCAAATTAACCTCAAGAAGGCTTGTGTTATGGGTACTAGACGACGCGACGATATACATACTTATCTAGATAAATATATACTTATATACATAGAACAACCATGGCCCAAGCACAAATATTCGAGTTCATCACACAAATATTTGCCCTGGCCGGGATTCGAACCCGGGACCGCCGGCTCAGTAGGCAGGTCTCTACAAACTGAGCCAACCGCGTCGCCAAAATATAAGCTTGGAGTGAATTGTGATCAGTGTGGTTAATCAAACACGGTTTGTTACAACGTATCCTAAATGTTGAAGGCTGCGAATAAGGATAAAAAATTAAAGTCCACATTCTGATGTTTGTATTGTATTTCTAACATATTAGAACTTTATACACTACATCATCTTTATGTACATGAGCATTTTTGCTTCGCAATATTATTACAATTAAAATAAATTTCTCTCTTTATTATATTATTTTTACATTTCCTTAATCCACCTAGTATTAGGCAAAGTGACAAAATCTAAAATTCACAGATTACAGAGAAAGAAACAAAACCACATTCGTTTCTATTACAATGAATAAATAGTAAAGAAAAACAAAATAATTGTGAGGCGTATCTTGTCACGACCAAATAAATACATATACAGGAAGGTAGATGACAAAATAAGTAGTATATCTATAATAACTGTCAGTCCACAAGAGATTTTTCCTAGTGCATATATTACAACCAGAAGAGTCCAAGTAAAAAATGTATCATGCCGTCTGTCTCACTCTCCTGTCGTACGATATTTAGTAAAAGAGACGGCATGATAATGAACGAAGATCATGGAAATTAAGTGTTAATGAAAAATCAATTTGCTTCTTCAGTCACGTTTTAAAAATAGGCACCAGCCTATTCTTCTAGCACAACTTTGGTTCGGGACTCATGTCGCGCGACATATCACCCGTCACTCTCTCACAGTGCTGTACAGAAAGAGATAGGTAGCGCGAGAAAGAGTCGTGGTTCACAGTTGCGATAGCGGTGCTGGTAGGAGTTTTCGTCACTATGTCAACATCAATACAATAGGAATAGGCCAACCTTTTCAAGGCAGCCTCTCTTGTGGATTGACACGTCTTACCAATTTAAAAATAATAAGTTATTGAAATTGCAACCAGCGTCATTATTTTGTTTCCAGTATTTGGCAATGAAAATATTTGGTCTGGCAAACATTATATTTTTATAATTTGATATTTTTTTCATAGAATACTAGTATTGCACTACCTATGGATAAATTAGACGAATTTTCTTAAAGCTCGTTAAAAAATTCTTTACACGGTATTCACCGTAACCCATAAGTCAAGAGGAGGTTACAATCATAGGCAGTTGGCACATATTGCTTTGTAGAAGACCATGCGCCACGTATTGCCATCCCTTTCGTTTTCAACCATCGAACTCTAGAGTGAAAGGGATAGTGCAAATCGTGGCCGGTTAAAAAGCTACAACACATCATCGGTTTCGGTATTGGGAGTAGAGGCGTATTATGCGGCAATCACACTAGTCAAATGACATGGTATGCCTTAGAATATGTGACACGTGATAGGATTAAATAGGACAGTTTTATTTTAGCATTTTTCGTGTAGTAATGAGTACATTTGACAAGTGTGAAGCCGCACTGCGTACAACAATATAAACATCTTTGCGCCAAGAACCAATGCCGGAACGAATGGTCAACAACGTTAACGCTCAATGTTAGCAAAACTTAACAATTGCAGAAACAGAGAGCTACAGTATATCTTAAATCTCGATATATAGTACTAAGTACTTATTATTAGATTCGTCGCGACCAAGCCAACGCCGACCAGGTCTGAAGCTCGCCGTATGTACAGGGGCTACGCGGTATCACAGCTGGGGAGGGCGCGTCGGTTTAGCTTGGCCGGGCGGTTGTTTACAAGTTAATTTTAATAATTCCCCTTTAAACCGGGTAAAACGTAGGCACTCGGTGAGGACGGCCGCGCGGCCTGTGCCAGCGCCGGAGACCACTCTGTTAGCTAAGGACACTAGTCTTTGATTTCATAGAATAGATGTTAACTGTCCACGAGTCCTGGTCTCCTGGTGCTCGATGCCAGCTCATATCACAAGATGTTCAATTAAATATTGCAAGTACGCGACACTCATAAGCCACATAATTTGTATAGCTAATCGAAACAATTATACATTATTTATTGACTTTTATTTTAACACACAATGTTAGAAATTGACAACACCTATAGACGTCTTTGTACAGAGTTCCGTTCTACGAGTAGTAGCTAACTGCACACATCACAGATATATATAGAAAAAATAAACTTCATCTTGTTAGTCTATACATAACAAGTACACTTTAGCCTAATCCTACGTTTTTCACAGAAACTGGAAATATTTACTTGTATACAGTCCCCACCGCGATAAAACGGATGCCAGTTAAGTTTACTAAATATTTAGTACAATTTTCGTGTCGATGGTATGATGTGGGCAACTGTACTGAGGTCACCGAACTTATAAACTCAAAACTTCAATTTTAATTGATCCCTAGAGTAAGTAACTGCTTCTATAAATAAAAATTAAATTATATCATACATCAACTTCGTAACTGCTACACATTTTATGCAATTACATCGTGGAATAATATGTGTTGTGTAGAAAAATATAATGTGAATTTGACCCGTATTCGATTACGGTTTGGCCGGTCGACATCGCGTTAAAGTCCAACAATCACAATTTGTCACTTTGCTATCACCGTCTTTGAGTAACTCCACTACGGTTAGTATTGCATAAATACATACATTCACACGCGCGGTCTTAACATAAGACGCGCGCCGACGGTTCCGCCGCGTCGCCGCGCGGCGCGACGGAACGCCTACGTAGGTTTCACCTATCCCAGGAATGGTCGCGGAACCGAATAAAGCGCACGTTTCACTCGAGGTAGATGCGCTGCCGAGACTCGAGTTCTATCAAAAAGGCCTTATTTTTATTTCGAAATGGATGGCAGTGTTCCATAACGGCGTCGAATCATGGAATAGGAATGATTTCAGCTCGAAAAATGACACGTCCTCACACGACTAGCGAGTCTCGTTACCAGGCGGGCATGAGCGCGAGGCGGCGGCTCGCCTCACGTGTCGGGCGGCGGCGACGCGGGCGGCAGCACGACCAGCGGCTTCACGATGGCGGTCGCGCTCAGATACTGCGCGCTCAGCGTCAGCGGCGCACCCCCTTTCACCACTTGCGTTTCTACCATCTACAAGCGAAATTTATGTTCAATTCGATTCAAGAAAACCCGGAAAGTACATCAAATTAGGCTTTAAAATGGTACAAACGTAGTGTGAATTACCTTGTGCGTGAGGGTGTGCGTCTGCAGGAGATGCGCGCCTGGCTGTGAGACCACGAGCGGCGTAAGCCCGCTTACCACCACGCCCTCTGTAACCGACAAAACCTAAATTAGTGACTTCATTCATCGGGTGAGCTCCTAGAACACGTTAGAATTTCTGCCAATTTATTAAATCTAACACAAGACATTCCTAGCGCCATCTCTACGAGACATTTGATACCAGCGCCATTTCTGTTGTGAAAGTGTCAACTAGAAACTAGAAATTCACCATGAGGCTCAAACTTAGATACAGAACGGCTAGGGCCAAAACACAATGAAAAGATAATTTTGAACATAAAGTTGATTTTGGATTTACGTATTACCACGACTTCGAACGACGACCACGACCGATGTCGCGTCGTACCTCGATGCGATGTCGTGGATTATAATCTTTTGGCCTTAACTAAAGCTGTAAGAATCGTGTGACCGTTTTGTTATTAAAAATAATACGAATTTAACTGTAAACTCCACTCCAAGTTAAAACTGAAAATAATGACTAGAAGATCTGGTCAATATACAGTATTGTCAATAAAACTATGTCTAGTGAATGGTTTTAAACAGTTGAGTGGGTATTTGTGCAGTGCAAATAGTACATAAACATAACATACCCAGGGCAGCAAATTCGTGAATGTCCCAGATCACAGGTGTTTGTGCCATAAATATGCGATTTGGGGCTTTACGAATTACCGCCCGTGGTTTGTCTAAAGTTTTACGTGTTACCTTGGCCAGGAAGTAAGACTTTCTCCCCGAGCGGGCAGAAAATCCCACTTACGGCCTGGGATGACGTTTTTCTGACTCACCTGAGGAGGCGGGTGTAGGCGACACGATGCCGTTTTCTCTCTGTATTCTATGATTACTATCCCCTGTTGATACTCCTGCAATCAAAATATATCATAATTTAATTAAAGTAGCAAAAATCTGGCAATTGTCAATAGGGTAGGTATAAAATTTTTGAGCACCATTTTTTTGCGTGAGTAACTATATAGCGAGCTGTGAAATTTTCAATTAAAAAAAGATATTTTGGAAAAACAATGGCATGAAAAATGAAAGACCTACATACAGCTTGTAGATTCTTAGAGCAAGTACTATCGAAAAATATTATAATTTAATGGTGTACTTGAAATTGCTCCTACGCCTATATTAGAGGTGTATGTACTCTTACTGTACTACGGAGATGTTACACGCCGCTCGCCTCTAAGACAGAGCTCGTGGCACCTCCGTAAAAGGTCGTGGGTATGAATCCATTTAGGTATTACGTAAGACTATTTTATCTACTTGGTGACCCCTATAAGTTTGAGAGATTTATTCTTATGCCCGTCTTAAAGCTTGTCTGAAGGTAAGCCATCACAAGAGGATTAAGAGGCCTTATTACTTTAAAAAATATATATTTCATACTATGACAAATATATTGATAATTTCAACCATCTTTTTGAAGTGAATAATACTTTTCTGCGAGTTCTAGGTAGTAACATAGCTATTTCAAGTTTTTATTGCGTGCAGTCGAAAATAAGTTGTAGAAACTAATTTTCCGCGTGAATTTTCTTAATTTCGAGTAGTTTTTGAAACAAAAATTATCAATGAAAAATTCAAACTGTAGGTAGGAATATATACCAATAAATCCCAATAGCCCTGTAGTAACATCAATGATATGTTAAGAAACATGTTTGATCATAGAGAAAATGTCTAAAACAATCCGAATTTTAAAAGGAATAAGGCCTCTTTATTTGCGTAGCGTAGTTATTTATAGATCAGCGATACCTATAAACATCCTTTTCCCGACTTTTGACTCTAAAGAGGTATAATCTCCTGGGACGGACCTTCACGGTCGCGACCCACGCGTTGAAAGACATTAAACACATGTCTAACTAGTATACATAGTGGGGAAAAGGATATTGATGTCGCTGATCGACAAATAACTACGCACATACACAATTTTTGATTGGAGCGGAGCGAGCGAAGCTCCCATGGATCGACTCGAATGGACTTTGTAACAATGCGCAGATCTCAGCGAGTTCTCACCCGATTTTAGAAATTTTTGTTTTAAAATGCACATATTAAATTTCGCTAGGTCGTGACGAAGAGAAAATTTCGAAAAAAAAAAAAAAAAACTCCGCTCCAATATATGGTGCAAGCTTAGCCGGTGGCTGACTCTGCATCGACCTAGTATTTGATATGTACTCGTATTATACTTGATTGACGTTTGAATCAGCGTACAGTATTTTATAAAATTACCGAATTCAGTGAGAAGAAATTTTGTTTCCGAGAACGACAAGAGAGCTACTATAAAAAAACAAAATTATATGGTATAGGACACGGAGTATATGGAGATGGCATTCAGCGCAGTTTGTTCTAGCACCGCTGTAGCCGACTTTTACACGCACACAATTATATTCGTATAAAAATAAGGTTTTACAACAAACAGAAGTGAGTTGACATTGGCTGAGCTAATGTGTGCGTATTACGTGGTCATACACTACTACGATCAATGTATCGAGAATTTTAGTCCTTATATGCATATCAGACAATGTCTTTATTTTTATTATAACTTAAATAGAAATAAAATAAAAGGCAAATGAGACCTTGTAATTCAGTACGACAAAGCCTCGAATTGACAAGAAATTGATTTCTACTTCCGTCAATTCAGTAGTGTCACTTTTGATATTAACGCTGGCTAAATATCGCAAGGTTTTATGTTACAATTTTAAAACATTTAAAATTGAACCCTATCCTTGTAACACGGGGTCTAATTTTAACGACCCAGAAAATGTAATGTAAGCTCTGCCAGCGGTATGCATCTAATGATTCTAAAGGTTAAGGGCGTGATCAAATCAAAATAGTCGATATCGATAAAATAATAATTTTAAAACATTTAAAATTGAACCCTATCCTTGTAACACGGGGTCTAATTTTAACGACCCAGAAAATGTAATGTAAGCTCTGCCAGCGGTATGCATCTAATGATTCTAAAGGTTAAGGGCGTGATCAAATCAAAATAGTCGATATCGATAAAATAATAATATGTATAGGCTTATAATATGTATAATGCATGTTGAAAATATTTATTTTGTATGGTCGTAAACGTCGTAAATTAAATGATCAGACCTTTTAATTTCTGGCGACGAAATCAAATGGAAGCGTCCATCTCAATCTTTCTATCGTTCAGAATGTTTACTTTACATATAGTGATATATGAATAATAAAAACATCACCTTACAACATTTGGAACAGGTAGTGGGTAAATTATAAACGGAGTAGATTTATTTATTTCATCATATAAAATGTAAACAAAATAATTAAGGGACAATCGTACAACTCGACCTGGCCTTATACTAACCAATAGTAGACGACGATATAAACAATATATATAGATAACATCCATGACCCAGGAACAAATATTCGAGTTCATCACACAAATATTTGCCCTTGCCGAGATTCGAACCCAGGACCGCCGGCTCAGTAGGCAGATGCATTAAAACTGCGCCAACCTCGTCGTCAACTGACTAGCACGTATTACATTGTGGATTAGCAAAACAATAATACTGTTTTAATCTAATGATTTAGTCACCCACTGCTATTGATTTCGCTGTAATAAAATTACTTGTCTGAATAAAAAAAAACCGGCCAGGTGCGATTCTGACTCGCGCACCGAGGGTTCCGTACAAAATTTCACTTATCCCATCTTAATTGGCCTGGTTGAGTTAAGTTTGCATCTGAAATGTATGGCGCCGCAAACAAACCAGGTGCAAATACTTATAAAAATAATGTAATAATTAATGTAATTTAATCTGCAAATTCTGAGTTTTAGTAATTATTTTTGACATAAGTAACAAATTGAAATATGTAACAATTAAGTATTTGAATATTGTTTTATTTGGTTTGTATGCCTTTTTGGTAGAACATAAGCAACACTGTATATACCAGTATCACCTAATTTATTACTATGTTCTTGCAATAAACGAATTTGAATTTGAATCAAACTTAACGCAACCAAGTTCTCCAAATATGATTTACCTATTTATTTATTTAATTAATCTTTATTGCACAAAAGAAAACGTATCGTACAAAAGGTGGATTTGATGTTTGAAAAGGACTATATTTTTTAAGATTTTTATTAGTATTTGTAGTAAGTATGTGACGATTTCAGATTTTTATAAGTATTTGTAGTACTTGCCAAATTTCATAGTTCTAGGTCATCGGGAAGTACTCTATCACTTTGATTCCCTTGAGTGACGAGTGCGTTTTTGGCGACAGAAACGGCCGTATCTTTTTTCACGTTAACATAGAAGCTTTATTTTTTTTCACAGCTTTAAGGGACCCTAGACCTGAGTATATATACATATAGTGTTAATTTCAACTCGATACCTCCACGCGTTCTCGAGATAAAGGGTCTTGACAGACAGACAGACAGACGGACGGACGGGAAACAAAGTGATCCCATAAGATTTCCGTTTTTCCGATAGAGTTATGGAACCCTAAAAAACAAGGTGATAAAGTGTAAATTATATTATTAAAATGGACAAGTTAGTATGAAACACGAGCGGCTCACATTAAAACCTCCATACAGAATATCGACAATTTATGGTTTAGACTTGTTCCCCCGCACTAAATTGTCAGACGGACGTATACATTGCGTGCTCCTAAAGATGTTGCGTGAATAGTTGCCATCTCAAGCTAGTAATGTATAAATTGGGGTGCCCCTTGAAATCTCGACAAACTTTTCATCGAATTTCATTTCATCGAAAACGATTCACAGAATATTCAGTATAAATATTATCTCTTGGAGTATTATGGCTTCATTGACTATTCATTACATATTATAACAATTATTAGAGCTATGTTATAAGGAATTTTAAATGCTTAAAATTACATTTAATAGATTATTTTAAAGACAGAACATCAAATAATTTATATTATTTCATCGAAGTATTATTATACAACTCATTCATTTCAGGTTAGGTTAGGGTTATTTTTTTTTGATGACCCCAAAAACGAAACGGCTCGCAGACATAGGTTGGTTAGGTTAGGGTTTTTTTTTGATGACCCCAAAAACGAAACGGCTCGCAGACATAGGTTGGTTAGGTTAGGTTAGGGTTATTTTTTTTTCATGACCCCAAAAACGAAACGGCTCGCAGCCATAGGTTGGCTAGGTTAGGTTAGGGTTATCATTTTTTGATGACCCCAAAAACGAAACGGCTCGCAGACATAGGTTGGTTAGGTTAGGGTTATTTTTTTTATGACCCCAAAAACGAAACTACTCGCAGACAGGTAGGTTAGGTTAGGTTCGGGTTATTTTTTTTATGACCCCAAAAACGAAACGGCTCGCAGACATAGGTTGGCTAGGTTAGGTTAGGGTTATTTTTTTTTTGATGACCTCAAAAACGAAACGGCTCGCAGACATAGGTTGGTTAGGTTAGGTTAGGGTTATTTTCTTTTGATGACCCCAAAAACGAAACGGCTCGCAGACATAGGTTGGTTAGGCTAGGTTAGGGTTATTTTTTTTTTCTGACCCCAAAAACGAAACGGCTCGCAGACATAGGTAGGTTAGGTTAGGTTAGGGTTATTTTTTTATGACCCCAAAAACGAAACGGCTCGCATACATAGGCAAACAAAAGGGTACACACATAAAACGTAATATCTACCCACATCCGTCCGCGAGCGCATTGCGTTTAGTTCCTCACATAATTAATTGAAGTTGTAGAATGATAAATACTGAAATGATTTTCTACAATGTAAAATTTAAAACAAAATAATAAAATATGGAATAATAAAATATGAAATAAAGAACTGCGAAATAAAGTATATAATAAATAATATTTCTATAGATTAAAAATCGGTGTTATAAAAATACACCATTTAATTGTTCGATGTAATGAATATTCGATCAAATGAAAAAATGCGTACCGTTGACTTTGAACTGAAATTCGATTAAACGTTTGTCGAAATTTCAAGGGTAAACCCAGAATTTGTTCTCTAGTGCCTTTTCCTTTCAAAAAGCCAGCTAGTTTAGGTATTTCATATTTATTTTGATACTTTCTACGGCTTGGTATATTAATTATACCGGGTGGAACGAAGCGATGTTCATTCCTGAAACTATAATGCTATGTATTTCATGTAGAATCGACCTGCAATAGTTAAATTGTTTTAATAATAAAAAAACGAAAATCGATTAAAATTGTATTTTTTAATGTATGTACAACCCTAGTTTTTTTAAACTATTATTTGACGTTTGGGAGTATTTACAATTACCTACATTTACATCCGGTGTTCGAAAGTACCGCCGTGGCGTACGATACACGCCGCTGCTCGTGCCCGCGTGTGGCGATGCACCCTCGACAAGATGTTGTGTCGGTTATTTCTTCTGCGAAGACTTTCAAAGGCCACCCTTAGCCTTTCCCTCATCTCTTCAGCCGTCTCACACTCAGTCTTGTAAACGATGTCCTTTACGGTGCCCCACAGAAAAAAATCCAAGGGTGTGAGATCTGGAGACCTAGGAGGCCAACGGTGCGGCCCATATCGGCCGATCCAGCGATCCTCAAACACATTATTCAGTGTTTCACGTACTTCGACTACTGAATGAGCTGGTGCTCCATCTTGTTGGAACCAAGTGCGTCTTCTTTCTGCCAGCGTCAACTCATCCAGATAGTCGTCGAGCTCTATCCTCAACAGAGCCATGTATCCGTGTCTGTTTAAAGTCTGAGGCAGAAATACAGGGCCTATTATTGTATCCCCGTGTATCGCCGCCCAAACATTAACAGACCAACGATACTGGTGTCCCGTATAACGGTAGGCAAACGGATTTTCTTCGGCATACACGTGTTCGTTATGCCTGTTCCACATACCGTTCCGTGTGAACAAGCTTTCATCACTCCATATTACGTGTTTGATGAAGTCTCGGTCTTCTAACACCTTTTGCAGTAGCCACCGGCAATAGGCTTCGCGAACGGGGCAATCTCTTGGTAGTAATGCCTGGACTCTTTGTATTTTGTAAGGGTGACGGCCCTCACGTTTTAGTATTCTGAGTATTTTCGTATGAGTCATACGAAAATGTCGGCCCGCTTGTCTTGAACTTGACCTCGGATAATCTTCGAAGTACTGCAGCACTCTCTCTTCCAATCTGACATCATGTTGAATAACGCGTCCTCCGCGCTGGTCATCCTGACCCGTTCGTGGCACAATAGGACGATTGTTACCAACACGGTCAAGAGCGCGTAATATCGTACTAGAGTGTGTTGGGTGAGGAGGAGGATACCTGTTCCGGTATTGGCGCAAAGTCTCTCCAGTATTGTAATCGCACTCCGCGTACAAAAGAAGCAAATTCAAATAGCCTCTAGCGTTTAATTCCGGCATTTTTGCACACAGCATACGATACAAAAAGTCAGTGTAACGTCTATCAATCATGTCAACTAAAAAGTCTAAAAACAATCTTAAGGGTATTTTCAAAGGTTTTTAAACCGATAAGAAATGGCTAGGCAATTTGTAAAAAGTTTGTTTACAAAAGTTAACTGTGTTATGAAGAGGTCATTGCACTCTAAAATAGGGTTGTACACACACACTTTTTCGTATGAAAGTTTAACATGCTATAACTGGAAAACGGTGAGAGATATTAATAAAGTTTATTTGGAGAAAATAATATTCTAAGCCTGTATAATGCCACAGTTAAAGGAAATAACGTCGTTTCGTTCCACCCTGTATTATAGTAATTATTTTATTTTAATTATCCGAAATATCCGTATTATCCGAATAGTGTATAGAAAATTATCCGGATTTATAAATTCACGGATATCCGGATAAAACGAATATCCGGATATCCGGATTGCAAGCCCTATACATATTACAACCATGGCCCAAGCACAAATATTCGAGTTCATCACACAAATATTTCGCCCTGGCCCAGGCAAGTGCTTACGAAATAATATTTTACGAAATATTACAAAATACCGAATTTTATTACTTTCCAGTGAAATTAAACGGTATCAGGTATCTTTTTGAGTATGCAGATCTCGCCTGTGACGATTATAATGGCACAATTCGGCATATTTCTAATTTTTTGGCACATAATTACTCAAGCACGTTCGTACGGTAACTAAGTGACTGTTGACATCACGTTGACATATCTTTGGGTATTTGGGCATAAGCTCGGTTGCGCGTGCCCCGCCCAATACCCAGTCTATAGTATTCTTATGGTCTGTGGTATAGGATCACCTCTGAAATATGTATGATCTAACAAACAAAAAAAAAAATCAAAAAGATGATTCATAATTTGACGGAATGATCACGTAACATCATTCAAAAAAGCATACAGTCGAATTGAGAACCTCCTCCTTACCATAGAAAAGATTTAACATTACGTTATAACGTAAAACAACTGGTACCAGGATCCCAGAACTCACCATTAGTATGCACTGCCGGCTGCAGCACTCGCAGGCCGCCGCCGGCCGACAGCAGCTGCAGCGCCGCGGGGCCCACCACGAGCCCGCCGCTGCCCACCACCTGTCATCACATTGTACATGAATGCCTGGTACACAATACTACCACACTTATGATAGATACAGTCAGACACTTGTATGTCATGTTGCCCTTATGAAACGACATTCAATAATAGCCGAAATAAAAACATTCGAAACCAATAAATAAATACCGTGGTCCATTAGGGCCTTTAATGTTCCTTCAAACCTTCGTTTTGGATCAGAAAAAATGATGATAGGATAGCTGACTGATAAGTACCTCAAGAGACGAGAAACCATTGGAAGGCTGAGAGACGTCCTCTGACTGACGATGACAGTGACAACGGTTCTTCAATATTTTTTAGCCTATCGTAGTGTCTCACTTTAATCTTTACTAATCCCGATTCCGAGCTATATGGCTATTTGTTCAACGAGTGGATATCTTCCCGATATTCTAACAAAAATATAATTACAAATATAGGGAGTAATCGTTTTTCATCGCATTTTGTCGGTTAAGCTCGTTTTAATATTTCATCTCAACTTTCTCCCCGAATTTGATACAGAAAACATGCTAAAACGAACTTTTCTGACAAAATGCGATGAAAAACTATTATACACACACTCACTACAATTCTAAAGCCTGACCAGAAATATATGAGGATGCACCATTTTGCGGAATTTCACTGGAACTAATTTCTTACACTGGCAATGATTTAATGATAGTTTGTCAACACTGTCAATGGTATTCGTGTTGGTTTCTTTAAAAGACAAATATTAAAAAAAAATGGCGAAAACCATTCACAGTTGTGAACATAAGGTTATAAATAAAGTATACACGTGTTTACTACACGAAAAACAGTCAGCAAAATAGTGCACTCCATGAAATGATAATTATGAGGTTAACATAGTGGAACTGACGTGTATTTAAACTAATGTCATTATAGTGGGTTGCGATTGGTTGCAAAATTGTTGCCATATAAATCATATATTTCTGGTCAGGCTTCAAATCACGTATCATGAAATCAGAGAATCGGAGACGGCAGATTGGTCGGTAGGCGGTAGCGCTGACGTTTACTTACAACGACAACGTTGGTAAGTCGCAGTAATAGTATTAGTGCATTTGAAGGGTACAACGAAAAGTTTAGTCTAAGAAAATCTATAGTAAAGAAAACTTTGAAACGATGTAATTATCCATATAATTTTCGTATAGATCTTTTTTTAAAGTGATATAAAAGTGAGATACATAGAGATTATTAACTGTAACTGAGTGGTAAGTAATAGTCCAGACTGAGTACTCTAAATTTTGACTTTTGATTAAAAATCTCTTTTCAGAAAATAATCTTTCCGTGTACCCTTCAGTCGCCCGCTTGAAAAATATATTTTCATCACTTGCTCGTAAACAAGGGTTTACATGCTAGATAAGCGGGCGGTAAGTCGTAAATTACGCCCTAGGGCGGTAAGTAATTTGCATCACACTTTAAGGGTATACATGCTAGAAAACCGGGCGGTAAGGTCTATATTTCGCCCTAGGTAATTTTGGTATTGACTACTGAGTAATACGTTTGCTTTATTTCCTCCAAAGTGTGATGAAAACGTCGTACGTGACTCTAGCGATAAAGGAATTCCAAACTCGTGTCATTAAAGACCTCGCCTTCGGCTTCGGGCTTCTAATAGCCACTCGTTTGTAATTCCTCGTTTACCACCCTTTTTACGTAATGTACTAATTCATGTTACGGCTGTTCGGATGCAACAGTTGATGAAGTTAAAAATCGATTATTAGTCCTGTGGGCCCATGTAGCCCTAGTTTACGATACGTATACAAGCAGGGCCACTGTGATTTTGTTTATCACGCGACATAGTGTTGCCCGTCTTTGTCGTACGGTATTGAAGGGAAATTGACAGGCAATATTTTATTTTCTTCGGTTTCCGCGACTGTCACACATTAAAATAAAATAATTTAAACGGATTATATCGCGTATATTAATCATTTGTCAAGCCTTGTACCATTGTCAA
This sequence comes from Apotomis capreana, assembly GCA_947623375.1. Taxonomy (NCBI): domain Eukaryota; kingdom Metazoa; phylum Arthropoda; class Insecta; order Lepidoptera; family Tortricidae; genus Apotomis; species Apotomis capreana. Next base: position 17,158,386 of record OX392517.1, on the reverse strand, counting down.
TGGTTTGTTTGACCACAGAAATATATCAAGATAGAAGGAAAGAGTGTATGTACCTCGCGTGGCGAAATGTTGACACGATGTCAACATTGCTAGCCGCGAACATTAGTCTGTTCCCGACCGCGGCCTGCGTGCGACGTCAGGACTTCAAAATTCAAATTCAAAAATTCATCATTTAAATTATTTTATTTTAAGGCAATATTCTGGTCGAGCACCAAAGATAATCTTTGTATGAATTGCCGAGGCCATGTCACAGTAGATATGTACTGTGGCCACCTGGCAACTAACCAACGTAGTTATATGTTAAGGTGAGATGGAACTACATTGTTCTCTCACTCAAACATATAACTGCGTCCTGTATGTAGGCTAGCGTGGAGGACCCGGTTTTTTATGGAGCCCGACAATGCCCAACGGTCAGGCACCATTTTGAGACGAGCTCGTGGCAAGCGCCCTCACCTGCGAGATGGGGAGATGGATTTGCGCGGGGTGCACCAGCGTGGTGCTCAGGGTGTTGCTCATGCCGTTTTCCAGCTGCCCGTTCTGAAAACATACATTTCTTTCTAAGTATATATTATCTCGGATATCTCTATTTATTATTTATTTATTTAATCTTTATTGCACAAAAGAAAACTTATCGTACAAAAGGCGGACTTAATGCCATGAGGCATTCTCTACCAGTCAACCTTAGGGCAAAGCGGAAAAATTGTAGGCGGTGCAACTAACTTACACATAAGTAACAAAACATAATAATAATACTTATACATAATTTTTGCTATTCATGTAAATCTTTGTGAAGAATGTCGCATAGATAACAGGAATACAGAAGGTGTGCGCTTAAAAAGTTAGTGAAAATCCCTATGGGACTGCACCTGAATAACCTAGATGTGTGGAACAGTTTGAAGGTTGTAGACTTAATAAAATTACTAAATAGATTCTCTAACAGGCGATCTGTATTTGTTTGTGGTAAGATTGAAGAATACATTTGAATTATAATGTACGATCGTTTCGAGATTCAGCCTCCAGAGGCAAAGTCATCAAATCCCAAAATATAAAAAACTCGACCGGTTGTGTTCACGATCCAATCGGATTGTGAGTGTTCAATAGATGATTGAGCATGAAGAGAAGCTTTACATTATATTATTTTTATGTATTAAAAAGTGTTAAGTGCAATTCTATGCACTGTTTCATTTATTGAACAGAACCAGTGGTCCTTCGAGCCGGATATGAACCAGCGAACTATGGATATACAGTCCAACAATATTGTAAAAGTGTTTATTCTATATATAAACCGTATTAAAATTCTATGCACAGTTTCATTTATTGAATAGTGGGCTTTTTTTGGCAGGCTGGCATTTTAGCTGGTTTGCCAGCATATTGTTACGCCACTGTATCATGATGATGATGAAATATGTCTCCGGCTCCACACTATCCCAAGTTGACCGAGGCGAAGTCAACCGAAGTTTTTGCAGCGTAGTGCTCCTACACTATCATATTCGCCCAACCGCAGTCAACTTCGCGATTAGTGTGGTGCTGAGGTGTGAAAATGTCGAAGGTACCTGCTCTTTAGCGATAAGACCGCCTGTTGTTTACCTCTAATTGTAATTTCTTGCATTGTATCTCCTGTATGTTTTATGAGGTGTGCAATAAAGAGTACTTGTATTGTATTGTACCTGCGCGGATTCCGCAGGCGCCAGCGTGGTGAGGGTGAGGGTGTTGTGCCGCGCCCCGTACGACGTCCGCACCACCTGCGACAAGCCGACAACACCTTGTTATGGGGGACGTGCTACGTGCTTGAACTAGGTGGCACCACTATCAACGTCAACTTAGAAGATTGGGATTGGTGGCACTGGCAGCACATTCGAGCGCTAACTGACTATTCTGGACTATTCTGAACTATTGTTTACTTATTTGCCATTGTTAGATTTGTGAGCCATCAATTTGATATTTTTCTAATTTGCTTGGGTGTTTTATACCTATAGGAATAGGACCAAGATCTGTTAAAGACCAAATTTGTAAAAACAAACAGTTTAAGCAAAACCGTCTCACTTTCTAAGGAAGACACGTGTCTTGAGAAAAGCTGCAACGCTGCATAGATGGCGCTGCTGCCGCCAGGTCATACATTCGTTGTTTTACAATGACGAAATAGAGTAAAGCCTTCTCTAGTGATACCTTTCTTTAGATGTGTCATTTTATCAACTATAATATATTATATCCATATTCTCTGATATTATTTGCTAAAGCGCATAAACTGATTAGATTAGACAATTTATGCATTATGTAACCTCTGCTAGCCACCCAGAACACTTGCACAAATAACAGAAATAAACACTAGAACTAAAAAAAATATTTTATTTAGTTTTTGAATCGATAATATCTTGTACTTAAAGTAAACGTAACAGGAACAGGAGTCACAGTAAAAAAAATCGCAAACTACACATTTTCCGTCTTTTCTATCAAACATCAGATAAAAATTAACTCACGAGCTCGGTTGTACGAAACCGGATTAGTTTCTAATCCGCGATTAGGTCAGTTCTAATTTCTAAAGCGCTACCAGGAGAGCATACCTGCGAGGTGGTGGGCGTTATCTGTATAGGCAGCGTACGCAGCTTCGTGCTCAGGTTCAAACTCCGGGGAGGTGAGGTTTTTATCCGAGCCACTCGCGGGGGCGAAGAGGTAATCTGTAATATTATAATGACGTTGTGATTATTGGGCTTTTGAGGAAATCTCAGCGTTATTCTTTTGATGACGTCAAATGACATCAATGATGATGTAAACGCAACAAAACATTGTATTGAACTTACACTTATAGGAATTCCGACAACTTGTCCATTGACTCGATCATCCCTATCCATTTCTTCAGTTTCTGTAATCAAAAAAGTGAAATGTTAACTGCAAATTATTCCAATATCACTGCTATAGCGTTTTTAGATTTAAACTACTACACTAGTGTTTGTTATTCCAACTACATGCATAAGATAACACATAAAAAAATCTAAAACAAGTTGTTTTGCTTTTTTTCTCTAACGGATGCACACTGCCGAAAATAATCTCGTCCGTTAGATACTAGGAGAGCATGACGCACGTAGCGGTTAACGTACCGACACTCTGAGGGCGCGTCGTGGCCCGCACAGACACCTCCCGCTTCAAGGCGGCGAGTCGCTGTTGCGCCGCGATCTTCTCGCGGGCGAGCCTCTCCATCTCGTGCTCGCATTCGCGCTCTTTGCGTCGAAGCACCTGCGAGCAATGAACCAAGGTATCAGAAATTTGTAGCAGTTACTACGATATGTCCACGTTGTTATGGCTGTTAGGTATAGACGGAACGGCCTATGATGAAAATCGATGATAATGATTATGGATACTGTTATTTTGCAAGTACTACATAAATATTAGTTTACAATGTTCTACATTAAAAAAGTTGGAGAATGTGAAAGATAACTACCTACAGTACCTACCTACTATTTAAAAATAATAAGATTCATAAATGAAATATATTTTTCACATATAAAATCGGATATATGTTGAGTATTATTTAGATTTTAGTTAAAAAAATACAGGCTAGGTCGAGCGGTACAAATCCAACGTAAATACCCACAAGATTGTAACAGATTTAGGATACGATCAAAATAATAGCGTAATATGTAACCAGACTGGAAGTTATAATAATTACACTATTTTAAAGCGGCAGTAAGTTACATATTTATTAAAGTGGAAACCAGTTTATTTAAATGGAAATGTCCGAAGCGAATGTGATTACCAGCCTACATTTTCTTTAGGGTTTTCGAGTTATTGCTTGCATCGAACTCTTGGAATGCGGACTAACTTTTTGAACGTATACTTAAACTGCGTATCAGTGCGGAAATAGTGAATTTCAGAACTCATATATTTTATACCAGCATTCCTACATCTTTCATATATCTCACAGATCCCAAAATAAGAAAAAAAGTCAGGTACATTCTCCCCAAAAGTTTGTGGGAGAAATGTAACGGCATCCATATTCTAGATGGAATAAAAAATTTAAAAGTGAAGAAAATCGAGTTAATACTTCCCCAGTCTATTGTGGGTTCTTAATAATAATAATTCTAACCAGTTATAAAAAATACCAAGAAATGGCTGTTGTTCTTTCTTACAAGAATAAAATCCATGATCCACAGAATCTGCAACCAGCACAAAGCAATTGCAAATTTAAAAAAAATCGTGACATGGAATGAAATGATGTTACCCAGCTTTGGTGGCTGGACAACCAAGGATAGTTTTTACCCAACTACAGTAAATATAAAAGTTTTACGCGGACAAAGTTGTTAATAAGGTTTCCTTCTGGTAACAATAGAGAATTTTATATTCATCAAAATAAAGTTCAAATGAGCTTGAGCTCAGGCAATGGGTTGTTCGAAATTTGCTTTGTTAAACGGGCCTTTCATTGTTTTATAAGACTTGAAATTTATATTTACTTTCTTTCAGAACATAATTTGCGTCAAACTTTTGTAAGTTTGTTTGCAACGCTTGAAGCCATACTTTGGTTGGCAATTGAATTACGAAAGATGGGTTGACCATTGGGGGATGCCCTTTATAAAGAAAGTGGGAGGTATTCGCGATGGAGGGACCCGGACGGCAGCGTCTTGGAGAGTTATCCTCGCAGCGACTTGACCATATATCCCGATTCAGACAAGTTTGCACCTCGTTTATATGCCACTTCATAGGGAACAGGTGGAACCTTAAGTGAACTTGGATATAAAGCAGAACAAAGAAGTCATGAATTAAAATGTATACTACAAATTTAATTGAGTCATACATAGGGCTTAATTCAATAGGATACATTTGAATTCAGTTCAATCTGATGAGTTATGAGGATAACTAAATAAGATTGCACCCGAGAAGTGATATTTTCAATAAGACTGTTTAGTTAAAGTACAACTTGTCAGCTCCAGTATTGACAACATTTTATATTTCTAACAGGTGGAAATTAATATTTGAATTTATTTTTCATTATGTAAAACATATTTAAGAAAATACCTAAAATAACCGAAATCTACGACAACCATTTGCATGTCTAGAGCTGCTGGTCTTCGACCAAACCGTAAAAAAAATAAGCTTTCAACGTCACGCTCAACGTCGTTTGTTTTTTTGGAGTTTATTGGAGTTTATTGGAGTTTACTCCAGAATCGATTTTCATATATAAGCCCGGGGTATGAAAAATATGGGGTATAAAATCGAACGTATCTGCCGTGCTAATTTAAAAAGTCGTATCTCAGTATACGATTGGGGTAAAAATACGACTTCTTAATTTAGCAGGTTATGCGTTAAGCGTTATAGACTAAGATCCCGATGTAAAATGACCTTCACCGAGATGTTTATTTGATGAAATGTATTTTATAATCAATTTAATATGTCAATAAATATATTGCATATAGGTTGCTTAACAAATTTTAGTCCAGGGTATGTTTAATTAATCATAAAAAAAAATGTTTTAAACATTTCACCGGTTTGATTAATATTAGATAAATTCTATACCAATCGAATGTATGAAGCCCATAGAATATGCAAACGTTAGGTTGCCTATTCTTTTCCCGTCACAACTATCGGGTAGCCAGGTATAAACAGGTAAATCTATACCTACTAGCATTTTGCAACGGTCTGATTATTGAATTGAAACTGAATAAAATTAAAGATTATTTAATTATGAATTTATCTAATAATCAAATCGGTGAAATGTAAAAAAAAAATATATTTTTATTTTTGACTAAACATACCCTGGACTAAAAATTGATAGGCAACCCATATGCAATATATTTATTGACATATTAAACTAAATATAAAATACATTCATCAAATAAACATCTCGGTGAAGGTCGTTTTATATCGGGATCTTAGTCTATAACGCTTAACGCATAACCTGCTAAATGAAGAAGTCGTATTTTTACCCCGATCGTATACTGAGATACGACTTTTTAAACTACCATTATGTTCACATAAACAAACTATAAAATTGACAATGTCAACTTCATGTCGAGTGTCAACAAAATTTTATAAATAAAATAAAATTTAATAAAATCTACGCTTAACGGGTAAAATGTGCTGCTTTTGAAACAATAGCGCCCGTCACACAATCGGCTAAAAGATACGTGTTCGTTTCAGCTCCCAAACAAACCTAACGAATTTTTGTGATATCCAAGATTACAACTTTTATAACGTGCAATGCAAAGACCGTGTTTTCTTGGTGTTTAAGCCGTGCTTGTATGGTGCTAAGATCGAAGAAGACGTCTTGCTGTAGAGAGAGAGACCGCTTTAATTGTGACTCAGCTTTAAGCTTAGAAATAGAGAAGGCGTGAATACTTTTCCATCACCGCTGCTCTCATTTTCCTGCATTCAGCCGCAGAATGGTTTTGATTTCGTGAAACTTTCCAGGATAAATACATACATAAATCAAGGATCCAACACAACCGAGCCATTCATTTTCTAGACGGGAGTCTTGCCGACCGACAAGAAGCTATGAAGTTTAAATCGAAATTGTTATGTTTTTGATGTTGGCTTTTAAATTGTATCTTTTTTTATTATAATTGCTTGTATTTTTTACTTTTATTTGTAAGTGTTAGTTATAAATATGAGTGATCCTTCTTCATCCTTGCGCTGTCCCCATTGTCCCAACTCAACTCGATCTTTTACCCCTCATGGACTTAAAGTGCATATAGGGCACATGCATAAACATTTTCCCCAAGTCATCCCCTCCAACCCTAAACTGTCGGTTTCACAGCAAGCTCATAGTAACAACCCCATTCATCTAGATTTTGGTGATCTAGCTACGTTAAAGCAGTCAGTACGTGTGTTACGGCATATCCCCAAAGGGGCGCGAAACTTGGCAGCGGCCAAATTGAGCGACCTCATTGATAAGTGTATCGACTCCAATGGCACTCTCGAATGATTTAGTTTACCGTCTTTTTGCCTATTCCGCACTCAAATCGCCTGAAGCGTCGGCCACGGGCAATTTAACCACGAAAGTTAAGAGAAATATTAACTCTGCTTCTTTTGATATCAGTGGGAACATCGCTGCAGAGACCACGCCTTTGAGATCACACTCCACACTGAAGACAATTGAGCGTAAAGTACATGAAGGGGATATCTCAGGTGCAGTGCGAGTGCTTATGTCGGATGAAGGCGTGGCGCCGTCGAGCCCTGAGACTTTAGCTACGCTACAGTCGAAGCATCCAGCCCCGTCCCGGCCGCTGGTACTTCCACCGGAACCTGACATATCTATTTCTGCCTTAACTGTTAAGCCGGAGGAAGTGGTGCAGGCACTCAGCTCTTTCAACAATAGTTCGGCCGCCGGTTTGGATGGTATCCGCCCTGTTCATCTTAAGGAGCTTACGTTTGCATCTGCGGGAGACGCCGGTTTTCGGCTCCTGGAACATCTGGCCAAGCTTTGTAATTTTTTGCTCAGTAGTCAATTAAACCCTGAAGTTTGCCCCTATATTTATGGTGCTTCCTTATGTGCGCTGTCAAAAAAAGACGGTGGTATAAGACCCATTGCCATAGGCAGCGCTTTCCGCCGCTTAACGGCAAAGCTAGGATGCCGTGCAGTGAGAGAAGAAATGGCAGCTTATCTGCAACCTTGTCAATTAGGGTTTGGCACAAGATTGGGCTGCGAGGCTGCAATTCACGCTACGCGGGCTTTTTCGGTAGATAATAAAAACTCAGAATCCGTTTTAATTAAAATTGATTTAAAAAACGCATTTAACTCAGTGGAGCGTGATGTTTTACTGTCCGGAGTGAAGGATAAAGTGCCATCATTCTACCCCTTCCTTTTCCAAGTATATTCTTCCGCTTCTAATCTTTTCTACAATGGTCCTCTTGTTCTTTCCCAAGTTGGTGCACAGCAGGGGGATCCGCTAGGCCCTTTAGTTTTCTGTCTGGCCATACAAAAGGTAATTTCAGAGGTTAAATCCCCATTGAATATCTGGTACCTAGATGACGGTACCCTAGGTGGTAAACCTGAAGAAGTGGAACAAGACTTGCTCATGCTCCTGCCTCGTTTAAAAGCTCTGGGTTTAGATATTAATTTCAGAAAATGCGATTTTTTCCCCTGCAGTACCAACTCACACGATTCTTTCCCCTTATTCAGTGCTCTGCTCCCCGGACTGAAAGTGTTGTCGGCGAGATCTTTCAACCTCTTGGGGTCCCCAATATTCCCAGAATCCATTCCTGAAGCCTTCGAGGAGAGAAAGCTGCTTCTGCTGATGGCTGCGCAGAGGTTGAATGAACTTTCGGCTCACGTAGCCCTCGTTATGTTGCGAGTTTGCTTTGCCGTGCCTAAGCTGACATATTTCTTGCGCACCGTGCCAGCCTGGCTGCACCCTGTCCAGACAGACTCCTTTGACTTCGTGTTGAAGGAGAGTTTGGAAAAGGTGCTGTGAACGTCTCCCTTAACCACGGTCAATGGGACCAGGCTTCTCTGCCGATTCGAACTGGTGGTTTGGGCGTGCGTCGCGCGCGAGATGTTAGCCTCCCGGCCTTCCTGGCTTCGGCGTGTGGGGTGGTGGACCTTGTCACTCAAATTTTATCTTTTGATGGTGACAAGGCTATCATTCCTTACGCCTCCGATGCTTTGACGGCCTGGACGGCTCTTAATCCCGGCGTAGCCATATCCGTAGAATTGTTCCGTCAGCGTCTATGGGTTTATTTATATGAGAGTGCGCGCACCACGATTTTCATATACCCATAAGTACATACACTTATTTCTTCGACAAAATTATCACGCGACTAAAAAAAATCGTGGTGCGCGCCTGGCCTGAAGAGTAAACTCCAGTCGTGCGTCGGAGCTGACACACACACTTTTTTTTTATTAGACACCAGACTAACCTTACCATTGAATCATAGTTTTGGAGTAACTACATTTTAGAATGAGTATTTTTTAGTAAATAAATAATAAAAGAATTAGCAGACTCAGGAAAACTTTTTTGACGACACGTTTGGCACAGTTCGTAAGCACTTGCCTGGGCCAGGGCGAAATATTTGTGTGATGAACTCGAATATTTGTGCTTGGGCCATGGTTGTAATATGTATTTAAGTATATATTTATCTTTATACGTATGTATATCGTCGTCTAGTACCCATAACTCAAGCTTACTTGAGCGTAATTTGGGACTAGATCGATTTGTGTGAGGTTATCTGATATTAATTATATTAATTTATTTATTATCTATAACTATAAAAACAGTGATTAAGTCCTCTTTCAAAGCGGAATACAGAAAAGTAATAAAATTGCAGTCTTCACAATATGCAATGTTGTCAATTTCCTCGCAATCAGCCTACGTGGTAATGATCAGGCGCTGTTGGGAAACCCGCGTACATTTTGTTTTGGGCCATGTTCTACTTTGGCCGCACACGCATTGAATGCAAAATGAAGGACTGCCGTGTTTGCTGCTGTTATCTGATTCAGTTCAAAAGTTTAACAATTGATGTAAGTATGCGATCGTGGAACCCTCGAGAACGTTGTCATTGTTATTCTTATTTATCTAATTGAGTGGTTAATTAAACTTTTTAAAATAACAGTGGTACAGTTTATTCGGAATTCTAAGATCAAATTATGTCAAAGTGGCACAAGTGAGAAACTACCTTAAATTTACATGTATACGGTTGTTTGTACCTTGTGCCAAAATGACTTAATTTGATCTTAGAGATGGGACAGACTATACTAGTACGACTATTATTTATTATTGTTTATTAATTATTGATTAGTACCTTTGTATTGGTACTATTATTTATTTATTTATATTGATATGTAGATATACTATTATGTACTAGTTATCAAAATAGTTGTTAAGATTTTTCTATTTGTACTTATATTATGTAAATTAACCATCACTTTATGATAAGTAATGTAAACTGACATACTTTTATATTTGCAAGAACATTATAAAGATAAATAAACTTCACTACTGCCTTACATTAAAAAAATGGTATCTCTTGTTGCTTACTTTTCATATTGTACCTACCTACCTGTTTCAATTTTATACTTATATTATATTTCGTCGCTTCATTCTTCAGATATAAGTTAGATTATTTAACCAGGTAGTCCCTTAAACCTACAAGGCACGTTCGCACAATTTTTAGAGATTGAGTATCGATTCCACAATCGATAGTCTCTTTTTTTTTTTTTTTTTATTGGTACCGCCCCTAGCGCCCGTGTTCAACCGTCATTCTTTATTCGTGCGAGGCAGCGTACGCACGTGCTCCGCCCTAACTTAAACATATTTAAATTTAAACAGTTCATTTATAACAATGCCCAAACGCAGTCACCACGAGAAAATAGATGCTTATTTACAAAAAATAAGACATTTGGAGGAAAAGAAATGCCGAAAACGCATACGCGTCATCGACTCGTCGTCAGACTCGGACGAAAATACTGGTATGTACAAATACTTGCTTCTTTTACTTTTTACATGTTGTAGCATTGATACAAATGTAAAACATTATACCTAGAGGTTGACCGTGGGTCATCACGATGGTAACAAATCGCCTGGAGGTTAACCGTGGGTTAACACGATGGTTGTATCAATCTACCCGCTTGAGGAATTTATATTCCGTTACTTGCAAAAAATTACGCCTAGAGGTTGTCTGCGGGTCAACACGTGGCGTCTATGAAGTGTAATTAGTAATAAAACCATAGAATCGTCTAGAGATTAACTTTAGGTTAATACATGACTGACTCAATCTATGGTAATTGTATTGTAGCACAGGCTTAATCGTATTATGCAACCTACCCTCAATATGTCTTGCGCATTTTTCGTTATATTGTACTCGTTTTCTTTATGGTTTTTAGATAACGAGCTACAAGTCGTTGATGACGAAATGCCTTCGAAAACGGTGGAAGAGACTTCCGACATATCAAAGACCTCCGACCAAGCGGATACGGTTCCAGAACCTCCAAAAGCCTCTAATCTTGATCCTGAGATACTTACCGCATTAGGAGAAGTTATTGAGGACGTACCTAAATTAGGTGAAAAAATCCATGAAAAACTGGCACAGTTATGGACACCCATACTTCGCCAAGGACTTGACAAGGATGCAAAAGAGAAGTTGAAAAAACAGTTTTTAATTACTGAAAACTGTTCTCTCTTGTTGGCTCCAAAGTTGAACCCCGAGATTTCGGCAGCCGTGTCAGATGCGACGAGACTCCGGGATAAACGAGTGGAAGCGGTGCAACAACAGTTGGGTTTAGGCATTACGGCTCTAAACAGGGGGCTCACATTACTCCTTGAAGGTGACAAGGACAGGGTCCCGGCCATTAAATTTTAAGCGACAGTTGTCGCATACTATGTGACCTCCATTTTGTAGAAACGGACGCTAGGAAAAAATTCGTAACGCCCGGCTTAGATAAGTCGTTTACAACCCTTATTCAAGATACTAAGAGAGACGACACTTTATTCGGCTGTAAGCTGTCTGAGAAGATTAAGGCCTCAAAAGTGATAGAAAAGCAGGGCCTGCAAATTAAGAAGGTGGCTCCAGTAAATAAAACTCCTGCTAATTCAACTGCTCAAGCGACAACGAGTCGCCCTCGGTCACAGTCCCAGGTAAACTGGTCGGGCCCTCCTCGCTTCTCATCGAGCAGGGGAGGGCGCGGAGGGACAAAGAAAGCTGCACCAGCTGTTCGCAGAACAACCCAGTCAACAGCAACGAAGACTACATCCCAGCCAAAACAACGTGCTCCGACTCAACCATAGAGGTACATGCTGGTAGGATACAGTTGTTCTATGATTGCTGGCTTAAAATAACTAAAAACTCACTTATACTTACGTGGGTTCGCGATGGTTATTCAATCCCTTTCTGTGATGAGGTACGACAAGATTATGTCCCACGTAATCAACTGTCAGATTCTGAACTAGTGGATATGACGGATGCCGTTGATAAATTAATTGATTTAGGAGCAATTTCTGAATGTGGCCGTTCAGAAAATGATTTTATATCTAGTATATTTTTAACTCCAAAATCAAATGGCGGCAAACGTTTTATTCTTAATCTAAAACCCTTGAACAAGTTTATTCCTAAATTTCATTTCAAAATGGAAGACCATAGAACAGCTGCTAAACTTATACCCAAAGATGGCTTCTTAGCCACTATCGACCTTAAGGAAGCTTATTTTCTGGTACCTATCTTTGAAGGACATCGAAAATATCTACGTTTTCAATTTAACGATAAACATTTTCAGTTCAACGTGCTTCCTTATGGTTTGTCGGTAGCTCCTATGGTCTTTACAAAGATAATGAAAGAAGTCATTAACTTTCTTAGAGAACGTGGACATAAATCAGTCATTTATCTGGATGACATATTATGTATTGGGGATACATTTACCGAATGTATAGCTAATATCAACGAGACTTTAGAATTGCTTACTTGTCTAGGCTTTGTGATCAACAACGAAAAAAGTAATTTGGATCCTCAACGATCTTGTAAATTCCTAGGATTTATATTTAACACAGTTGATTTGTCGTTAAATTTGCCTTTGGATAAAAGAAATAACATTTTAAAATTGATAAAAAGATTTTTACTCCTGCCTACTTGCAGTATAAGAGAATTTTCTCAGCTCATAGGGGTACTTGTAGCAGCTTGCCCAGCCATTAAATATGGGTGGCTGTATACAAAGACTTTAGAAAGGGAAAAATATTTAGCCTTACAAAAACATGATGACTTTGAGGCTAGAATAAAGCTTTCCGACGTCATCTTGCCAGATTTAAGATGGTGGGAGCAAAACATTTCATCTACACCCACTAATGAAATGAGATCCGATGACAACTTTGTGTTAGAATTATTCACGGACGCTTCTAGAACTGGCTGGGGTGCATTTTGTAATGGCAACCGTGCGAACGGTGCGTGGACGGATGTCGAGCTATCGTTCCATATTAATCACCTAGAAATATTGGCAATATTTATGGGGTTGAAATGTTTTGCTCGTAACCACAGAAATTGTTCTATACTACTTCGCGTTGATAACACAACGGCTATGAGCTATATCAATCGCATGGGTGGAATACAATTCCCACATCTTAATAATTTAACTAAAGTAATATGGCAATGGTGCGAGGAGCGAAATATTTGGCTATACGCATCTTATATCAAAGATAACGTAGAAGCAGATGATGAATCGAGAAAAATACTTATTGACACAGAATGGGAACTTTCAGACTGGGCATACCAATCTATAGTTCACAATCTAGGTCATCCCGAAATAGACCTATTTGCTTCTCGCACCAATGCAAAGTGTGAATATTACATTTCTTGGAAACAAGACCCCGACGCATTACAAGTTGATGCTTTTACAATAAATTGGCGTCAATATTTTTTCTATGCCTTTCCGCCTTTTTCGTTGATTTTGAAGTGCTTACGAAAAATGATCAGCGATAGGGCTACTGGTATCCTGGTTTTCCCACACTGGACCGGACAACCTTGGTTCCCACTCCTAAAAAAGATGATGATTTCAAAAATGATATTTTTAGAACCTAATAGTGATCTTTTACGATCGCGTTACAGGTGGTTGCACCCGCTCCACAAGAGCCTTACCCTGGCCGCAGCGAAGCTCTCCGGGCTGCTTTTAGCAGACGAAACATACCAGCAGTAGCTTTAGATCTTATGCTAGCGTCGATATCTAAAAATACGTTGAAACAGTATAACACTTCGTATAAACAGTGGTGGCAATTCTGTTCTAATGCCCGCGTTGATGTCTTCCAACCTAAGGTGTCAGATGTCCTAACATTTTTAACCGAACAGTATAGACAAGGATCATCTTACGGTTCCATTAATAGTCACCGATCAGCATTATCGTTGCTCCTTGGAAATAACATAGGGTCACACGATAATGTTAAGCGGTTACTTAAAGGCATATATAAAGAAAGGCCTTCAATTCCCAAATATACAAATACATGGGACCCACAAATAGTATTAAGTTTCATTTCTGATTGGTCCCCAAATATAAACTTACCATTAGATAAAATTACTAAAAAGTTATGTGTTCTACTAGCTCTCTGTACAGCTCATAGAGTACAGACTCTGTCTTTGATTAAAATCACATCAATAATTAAATGTACAAATGGATTTAGAATACCAATCATAGACGTTATCAAAACCTCGGCAATAGGCAGAGAACAACCCGAGTTGTTTCTTCCTATATTCGCGGAAAACCTAAGCATTTGCCCAGCCACAGCGCTCAATGATTACCTCAACGCAACACGTAACCTAAGACCAGTTGGCGTAGATAGTCTCCTCATTACTTACAAAAAACCTTATAAGAAGGCTTCATCCCAATCAATTAGTAGATGGATTAAACAAACGCTGGCAGAGAGCGGCGTCAACGTTGATGTGTTCAGCGCGCACAGCACGCGCCACAGTTCCACGTCAGCGGCGGCCTCTGCCGACGTTAGCGTTGAGATAATTAGAAAAACCGCTGGCTGGTCTAGTTCTTCAAATACTTTTGCAAAATTTTATAACCGCCAAATTGTGGACGCCGGAAATTTTGCAAAATCCGTATGTTCAATACATACCTAGTTATAATTTAGTTATAAAATTATCAATTATGATGTAATCATACATTATTTGTTCAAATAAGTATAATTGATTTCTGTTATAAAGTAAGAGGTATACTTCTGTGTTTATTTTGAAATTATATCTTTTTTACCACTCTATCATGTCTTATTTAACATGAAAATCTCTAAACATCTACCTGGTTAAATAATCTAACTTATATCTGAAGAATGAAGCGACGAAATATAATAAATGATCAAACGAACTCCTCAAGTGAAGTTCGATCGTTATTATATGAGTCGCTTCATTCGAAGATATAAGTAACCCACCCTACCCAGAACCCAATTTGGTAAAAAAGAAAGTAAATGATAAGCTCTAAAAAGAATGACGGTTGAACACGGGCGCTAGGGGCGGTACCAATAAAAAAAAAAAAAAAAAAAAAGAGACTATCGATTGTGGAATCGATACTCAATCTCTAAAAATTGTGCGAACGTGCCTTGTAGGTTTAAGGGACTACCTGGTTAAATAATCTAACTTATATCTTCGAATGAAGCGACTCATATAATAACGATCGAACTTCACTTGAGGAGTTCGTTTGATCATTTATTATAATACACACCACACCACACATCAAAATACATTTACACAAAATATCAATTAAAAACAAATTAAAAAAAACGGTAGACAACAGGCGGTCTTATCGCTAGCGATCTCTTGCAGACAACCTTTGGGTAGTGGAGTTGAAAAAAAAACACAATGAGTGGGATCACTCAATAATTCCGAAGTTTCATTTACCCGAAACCATCAATATTCCGAACTTTCAAAATTCCCAAAAGTAAAATGACGCGAAACGATCATTTTTTCCATGGATCATATGTTACATACAATAATTAGGTTATGTGACATCCAAAAAAAAAGAAAATCAGAACATGATTTTCGGAATAACGAGAATTCGAAAATCGGAATGATGATGCATTCGGACAAGGGTTAGGGTTGCCAGATCGAATAACCCTATTATCGGGAGAATCAACATTTTTTTCGGGATTTTGTGACTTTGGTCGGGAGAAACAAAAATTGAATCAAATTATAAAGTAATATATATTAAAAACAACGTCGTTCGCTGCCGATAGAAATGTCTACATAAATAGATACTAACAAAAAAACATAAAATCGTTTTCTCGTTATTATAATTTTATGTATAATCTACAAAAATGTAATAAGGTAATTTATTTATAGTACTTATGGTCAAATTAGCAGAGGTATTTTCTTTTAAAATTATATCTTTATAAAACGAAGCTGTTTTTCGGGAGATTTTGTACTTTGTCGGGAGTCGGGAGGACATACAAAAATTCGGGACAATCCCGCCACATCCCGACCATCTGGCAACCCTAAGTGTACCCATAGTGAGTAGGTGATGCAAAAGGCCTTACCTGAATATACCTAATCGCGGAAGCCAATATAGACAAGTTGGAGGTCTTCTTGTCATCAGGCGTCGCTGGCAGTTGCCGCTTGAGCAGCTCGAAGCACTCCTTGAGGTGCGCGCGCCGGTTCTTCTCCAGCTTGTTGTGGACCTCCCTGGTGCCGGCGCGGGGGGCGGAGCCGGAGCCCGAGCCGCTGCTGTTGCTGCCCACCGACGGCGGGGACGGGACCTGGGGCGTCCTGGGGACAAGGGGAGCAGGATCGTTAAGAGCCACTCCGGCAGGGATGACAACTGATATTCTACAGCATGCTGTAGTTATATGAATGGAACTAGCGACCCGCACGCTTCGCACGGGTGCAATGCTGTTGCTGCCCACCGACGGCCGGGACGGGATCTGGGGCGTCCTGGGGACAAGGGGAGCAGGATCGTTAAGAGCCACTCCGGCAGGGATGACAACTGATATTCTACAGCATGCTGTAGTTATATGAATGGAACTAGCGACCCGCACGCTTCGCACGGGTGCAATGCTGTTGCTGCCCACCGACGGCCGGGACGGGATCTGGGGCGTCCTGGGGACAAGGGGAGCAGGATCGTTAAGAGCCACTCCGGCAGGGATGACAACTGATATTCTACAGCATGCTGTAGTTATATGAATGGAACTAGCGACCCGCACGCTTCGCACGGGTGCAATGCTGTTGCTGCCCACCGACGGCCGGGACGGGATCTGGGGCGTCCTGGGGACAAGGGGAGCAGGATCGTTAAGAGCCACTCCGGCAGGGATGACAACTGATATTCTACAGCATGCTGTAGTTATATGAATGGAACTAGCGACCCGCACGCTTCGCACGGGTGCAATGCTGTTGCTGCCCACCGACGGCCGGGACGGGATCTGGGGCGTCCTGGGGACAAGGGGAGCAGGATCGTTAAGAGCCACTCCGGCAGGGATGACAACTGATATTCTACAGCATGCTGTAGTTATATGAATGGAACTAGCGACCCGCACGCTTCGCACGGGTGCAATGCTGTTGCTGCCCACCGGCGGCGGGGACGGGATCTGGGGCGTCCTGGGGACAAGGGGAGCAGGATCGTTAAGAGCCACTCCGGCAGGGATGACAACTGATATTCTACAGCATGCTGTAGTTATATGAATGGAACTAGCGACCCGCACGCTTCGCACGGGTGCAATGCTGTTGCTGCCCACCGGCGGCGGGGACGGGACCTGGGGCGTCCTGGGGACAAGGGGAGCAGGATCGTTAAGAGCCACTCCGGCAGGGTTGACAACTGATATTCTACAGCATGCTGTAGTTATATGAATATAACTAGCGACCGCGCGCTTCGCACGGGTGCAATGCTGTTGCTGCCCACCGACGGCCGGGACGGGATCTGGGGCGTCCTGGGGACAAGGGGAGCAGGATCGTTAAGAGCCACTCCGGCAGGGATGACAACTGATATTCTACAGCATACTGTAGTTTTATGAATAAAACTAGCGACCCTCAAGCTTCGCACGGGTGCAATGCTGATAAATTATGCATGTATTATACATATTTTATAAACCTTCCTCTTGGATCACTCTATCTATTTAAAAAAAAAACATATCAAAATCCGTTGCGTACTTTTAAAGATTATATTATTAGCATACAGACAGACGGACGGAAGCTACTTTGTTTTATACAATGTGGTGATAATATCGTCTAAATTTCAATGAAACATGTTATGTCTCCTTTAATTTTTAACGTGGGTACACAACACACCACAATTTTTATATTAAATCATTGTTACAAAGATCAAAGCTTAAAGAAAAACCACCATATAAACTCATTTAAATTTTTCTTTTAACCTTTGATCTTTATAACAATGATTTAATGACTGTGTCTGTTGACAACCAAAACTCACTAAGTAACAAATACCTACTACTTAAAACAAAGCTCGTATCTCAATATCAACCTACTTACTAGATACGAGGTGTTGAAGAGCACTGACAGAAATTTTAGTGAGTTTATGGTTGGCACCAGGCCATACGGTAAGTTCTGGAAATTTAATTACGTTAGTCAATAAATAAGATTCACTTAATCTCCGCATAAACCTTTCAAACATGTAGTTGCTATCTTCACCAGGAGAAAATAAATTGAACGATAACAATGTGTATCAAGTCAATACACTATTTTATCGTTCAAAATCTGCTGTTATCGAATTTATCTAATCAAATTTCGAATGTACTAAAGTATAGTAGGAATTATTTTTGTAGGCCGAGTTTACTTACTTTTGCTATCTGCAAACTATGCCATATTCTCAATTCTTCGTTAAACCGCAGAGTATTCCCGTAAAATTAAGCACAAAAAAGTGTATAAGTAGTAAGGTACACTTTATACATGAAATGCGTCTTCAAGTCACAATGAAACAGAGGGCATATAGAGCCATTTTGTATATAAAACAGCAGTGAAATGCGCGTAACAGAATAGATTAATGAGATTTTTCTCAGGTTACAAAGATAAGTCGATTCGGACTTCAAAAACCATTCTTACTATACTGGTACCAAACATCTCGATACAATCGCCGAATAAAAATTACACAGAATTATGGAGTCCACATCAAGTCGCGAGCAACCGTGTCCATGGTGTAATTAAATTTCAAATTACTCTGTCGCATTATACAGATGAATGATGCATGTGAGCCACGGCAAGGACTGATCCTATCTGATAACAATGAGTTACAAAACCGAACCAAACAACCACATTCACTACGCGTACTCATTTTTAAAAGCTTTTATTTAACTTGCAATGTATGTAAGTATGTATCTAAGCATGTTTGTTCGGGTGAAATCTTGCAACTCAATTTTGAAGCAGATATCGTCAACCGATTGAGCTGAAATTTTGCATACTTACTTAACTTTGATGACAATACAATAATATGGTACCATGGGGCTAATCTGATGATGGAGCCGGAAGGTAGCCGTAGGAACTCTATAATCAAAAAAACAATCCTACCGAGTTTGGGCTCTTTAGAATCGTCTCACTGAGCATTTCATGGATATTCAAAGAAAAGTACAGTCGGCTATAAAAGCTTGTCACTAAAATGAATTTTGTGACAGAAACTTATATATAAGTATACATATTATTAATACCCAAACCTTGACAGCATTCGGGTGAAAATAACAAGCACATGGTACTAGGGTAAAATAAATAATGGGAGCTAAATTATAATTCTACTTTGACCCGATTGCATTTTTGAATCTGATTCTATCGAATGTCCTAGATTCATCTCGTTATTCAATGTAAGGCTGGGTATTAATAGTAATGTCAAAGACTATATACCCCCTAGACATATGTTCTCATACAAAAAAACGTAACTCTGAAAAAGCTCAAAATTCGGTATAAAAACTAGATGGCGCTGCTTCGTAGCCTGGAAGTGACAAAAATGTTATTTTTCACCAACATTTTTAAGTGATTTTTGATTTTTGGAAATCAAACGCATTACTGCTTTATTTTAATACGATAATATAACTTAAATACACAATTTTTAAGGATTATATTTTTTACTCTTCAAAAACGTGGTTTGATCGTATTAAAATAGATGGCACTACCTCTGGATAGCTCAAGGTTGCTTGCGGGCTCGCCAATTTTTGCTACACAAAATAGCTAGATGGCGTTGGTGCACTGATGTAATGGACAAAATAAGTTACGCCCGAATTGTCATGCGACATTTCCCACTAACAAACAGTCAGTAACGTAATATTTGTTAGATAAGTTTTGTACAGTCAAGGAATTTCATTTCCTACCCATTTCGTTACAATGTCGTTAGACATTCGCAATGCATTAAGGTCGAAAATTATATTTCAATAATAGTATTGAAATGTCAACATTATTATTTGTCACTTCATTTTACAAAAAACCTCCTCTCGAAAGGTTATCATTTGCTTTTAATTTCTAATTAGGAACATATGTCAGTGTCAATCGAGAAAATCGTAAAATAATTTTCAGCAACGTTATTAATATGAAAAATAAAATGCTTGCCGCTAACCGTGAACTATTAAAAGATAATGATAATGACTGAAAACAATGAAGAGCTCAAAGAGTGGAGTTACACCAGGAAGGAATACGGATTTATGAGATCACGCGTCGGCTCAATGCTAGCAGGGACACAGTTTGACGTTGGGTACGGCGATATAATGTTGAAGGAAACCTTATTGATCTACTGCAAAGCAAAGTAACCATTGCATCGTCCGTTTGCCATGGCCCAAGACCAACGCCGACGACAAAACGGCTTTACGCCAAAGGGACGATTTGCGGAAATGTTTGACATTTACCCTAGAACAATTAGAAATTGCCTACATGCAGGCGGCCTGCGAAAATATATTCGTTCGTTTTGTTTTTGTTAAAAGTAATATAAAAAAACCGTTTATAAAATTGTGGTTTTATTGAATTATCACTGTCGTTAGTTCTGTTAGTTTTTGTATAGATAAATTTCGGGTGCCTGTCGTATCGCATAACGTTTTTTGTCCTAAAAATGTTTGGCCGAGAAAGTTTGGCATACTGTTGAATGGCATACTACTCGTTTGTCCTAATAATTTTTGCGCATACTCTCTTAAAGTCCTAAATCAAGTTTGTCCTAATATTGATAACTAAAATCTAATTACCTAAAGCATAATATTCCTAACATGAATTGCCCTAAGAATTATTTTGCCTATTATCAAATTGGCTAAAATTACAGCACCTAAACTAAACTATGGTAGGCGTGAAGTCAGAATCGTTACGTATTCTACCTTCAGGCAGGTAAGGTAAGGTACATAACTCGAAAGTTTCATCATAATACGTCCAGTAGTTTTTTGAGATTAAGTGAAACGTACATACATACATCCATCCAAACTTTCACGTTTATAATATTATTAGGATTAGGATGTAAGTAATTTTTATGTTTAAATAAAACATACACAAATAGTGAAATGAGACGAAAAGTGAAATGAGACGAAACGGAACGTAGTAAACAAACATCGCACCTAACGTCATCTATTCACTTTTTACTGTCAGGAAGTTGGAATGTCGTTGAACGCTTGACGACTGTGTTACTTCACGCTTGCGCGTACCGTACAGTAGAAATTGAAAAATGTCGACTTTTGAATGAATTGATACCCTTAGCGGCATCTAGCGATGTAGAACGATAGTAACAAACGGAGTACGGTGCGTAGTATGAAGAATATCGGTCTAGGGGGTATATAGTCTTTGGTAATGTGAAATGTAATGTGCTGCATGGTTCTGAATACCTAGTTTCAGTTGACATTCCCTTTACATAATCGAATCTGAACTTTTCTTCGTTCGTACTTAGCTACGTATAAAGTTAAGAACGCAATACCAAGTACGGTAATACTTTCAAATGCAGGGGCTACTTTGGAAAAGTGTGTTACGCCATATCCTTATTTTGTTTTACCATTCTGTGACAGTGCAATAACTTCAACAATGACCTATAACCTTTTACTTCATTTGCTCAATTGCACTATGAATATTTGCGTTTTTATAACCCCTTTTAAATCTATCAAAGTAGCCCCAAATATTCCTAAAGTAACCCCGTTTTACGGTATATAACAGTTACTTCAGTGATAACAATTAGTAATTAAGAGAAGCATCAATTTTAAATAAAATTGACCGGGCCTCGAATGTTTACATTATTTTACGCCACCCTAGGCCGTAAGTGGGATTTACTGGGGAAAACCTCACTTCCTGGCCTTGGCCAAGGCGTAAAACTTTCGACAAACCACGTCCGGTAATTAGTAAAGCCCCAGATCGCATATTTATGACCCTCACCTTCGGTTCGGATCACAAACCTACCACAATACCGTATGTAATGACGACGCGTTTGGCTCGGTTTGTAGTAACCTGCCTACTGAGCCGGCGGTCCCGGGTTCGAATCCCGGCCGGGGCAAATATTTGTGCAAATATTTGTTCTTGGGTCATGGATGTTATCTATATTGTATGTATTTATTTATTATGTATATCGCCGTCTAGTACCCATTAGTAGCTTTGCTTAGTTTGGGACTAGGTCGATTTGTGTATGATTGTCCCTTAATATTTATTTATTTAATGTACTTTAAACTAATATTTTTTTTAAATTTCTAACCTACACTGTTAATCTTCCATGAGTTTAGCCATCTGGTTTTTGCTTATTTTGCTAAACTGTGACTTTTGAATAAGTACTAGATTATTAATTTTATATAGTTGAATATACCTGACGATCTTTTTGTGAATCCATTCTATTTTATGTACGACATGTAAAATATTGTGTAATTTTAATTTTCAAAGAGTAATAAATATATTTTATCTAATCTAATCTACCATAATTAAAGTACCTACCTACGTAAACGTTAAAAAAAAGTATATATCCATATATACTTGATAATGCAACATTGTTTGCCACAATTTTAATGACTAACTTGCTGTCACAATGAAAAAAGCGAGATATAGGCCATCCATGCAACAATAATAAAATGAAGAATATCATACAGAGTTACAAAATGAAAATTACACCATAAACAGCAATATAAAATCAGCTATGGAACGAAAATGCAATAAAAATTGTTTTCACAATAGTTCATTTTATTGTCTTATGTACAGTACCAGTTAACGAGACCGTACTTGCTAGAAGTAGTTTAAACGATTTGTGGGTCGATCGCAAAAAAATTGTACATAGTTAAAAGCTTAGTTAACGTAAAATACGATCGCTTCCTTTGAGTGACGAAAGTGGTAACTTTCGTCACGCAAAGGAATCATATCATATCATATCATTTATTCATGAACAATTTACATTGTGTTTGAATTTTAAAATCACATTATAAAAATTACACAGTATTAAATTACACTGTACATAATAGTTGATAAAAGTAATTGTCAAAAATAATATTACCTAGTTTAAGTTTTCAAATTAAATGTCAGGGCAGTTTATATAAACATGCATTATATTATAATAATTGATAATTAAAATTGGATACAATGACAAGTATTATGTGCTAAAGTTAAAATTGATCATTGATAAAGTCCTCAACTGAGTAGTAGTACGATTTTTCTAACAGAAACTTCTTAAGCCTTGCATTGAAAATCTTACTATTTGCTATCGTTTTGAGCTCAGACGGCAATTTATTATATAGAAGCACCGATTGAAATACGCCGCGTGATCAATTAAGTTTGTTTTAATTAAAGCCCTATGTACATTTTTTTTTGCAATCGACCCTTGTATGGAGAATAGTACAGTGCCCCTGCGGTTACTTTGTAGAACTATATTCTTCATACAAATCGTTTTATCAGTTGCCAGCGAGTACGGTCACTGGAAACTCATGGTAAGGTACATAGAACCTTAGAGAACAGGAATGCAGAGACTATGTCACCAATGTCATCATGCGATGTATTATGCGTATACATTAATCTTATGTTTGGAATTTGTGTTACATTCAATAGGGAAAACCGTTTTTGCGATTTACTAGAAAATAGGTGAAGGGGCGTTTTCACAAATCGTTGTTCCTTTTCTTGATTTTGGCATTTGGAGAAAATTTAATTTCAGAATCAAGACTATTGATTCGGGTAGGAGAAAAATGCATCCCGATTTTTCCGATGTTTAAGCATATTTGTGTGAAAGAAAGTCACGTAATGGAAAAAAACTTTTCTCCAACTTGCTTGGAAATAACTGGACCGCGAAATCGTTCGTTATTTTTATAAGGCGTTAATACAAATTAAAAAAATAAATATTATCGGCCTCGGCCGGGAAATAGCTATTATTTAAATAAGACGATTATGTAAAACGTCATAAACGGAAGGTGTGAACCTTCCGTTTATGTTTACTCGCATGAAAATCGGCGAATGAAATAAAAATACGAAATGTGAAAATAGTAAATTTTCAGGAACACACTGGCTTTTTTCTCTTATCTTGTAAATAAAAATCGGTAAAGAGCGTGATGTAGGTACCTAATGGGGAATTAACCTTTTTTTAAATATTAATAAATATGTTATTAAATAATTTTTTGTAGGAGTACGGCAGCAGGGCTAAGTCGAAAAAATATCACCCCGTTGAGGTTACCGTACGAAATCGTACAAAGTGGGAACATTTTCATGTTTTGTTTTTAAAGCTACGGAATAATCTGTATTATTT
This sequence comes from Apotomis capreana, assembly GCA_947623375.1. Classification (NCBI taxonomy): domain Eukaryota; kingdom Metazoa; phylum Arthropoda; class Insecta; order Lepidoptera; family Tortricidae; genus Apotomis; species Apotomis capreana. The sequence goes on along the minus strand of OX392517.1, from coordinate 17,134,337 downwards.
TTCTTGGAATAGGGAATAGAATTGAAATGTATTTCAAGCCTACAAAAATCCAATATAAAAAACAAATCATCCATTCCCATGTTGGATTTAGAAATTCAGAACCAAGAATACTCTTTACTGAGTTCGAAGGATTTTGAGGACAATATGGTCAATAAAATGTTTTTTTTTTTTTTTTTATGTCAGGGGCAAACGAGCAAACGTATCGCCTGATGGAAAGCTATTACCGTCGCCCATAAACACCTGCAACACCAGAGGAGTCACAAGTGCCTGCCTACCCGGAGGACGAAGATAGAATGCCTCTATGCTAGTAATGTGTTCCTACAAAATTTTCAGTCATGTTGATCAGGCGCTAAACACAGACAACCCCCACCCCCAGTGGGGGTGGTCTGTGGGCGCTAAATTACCCTCGAAATGTATTCGATTAGTGCGGAACTTATTATGTTGATGATATTGTTCTCAAAATCCCATTCAACTCAAAAGTGCAGTGAATATTCTTGGTTCTGATTCTAACAGAAAATTGGATCGCGCTCTAGCTATCTCTCTTTATCTACAAGATAAAAGAAAAAAACGTCAGACGAAGTGTGTGCCTGCGCTCGGATGCCGGCCGTCACGCCTAGCGAGTCCCCCAGCTGTTTTGGACAGCAGAGATACTAGGAGAACATACCCATGACTGGTGCTTGTTGAACGCGGCCTGGAATGTTCTTGTACGAAGTCGAGGAGGGGCGCGGGAGGCGGTGCGGCGGGCGCGGGGGCGGGGGCGGGAGCCGGCTCGAACACGAGCGCGGCAGCGGTCGCGGGTGGCGCGGGGGTCACCGGCACCGGCGACGTCGGCCGTACCACGCCGTTGCTGCGAGCCGTCACCGACAACCCTGTCACCACTCGCACCGACACCGGGGACTTCGGCTCCTCCTCTGCGAACAAATGAAAATACGTCATCAAACGGATAACTTTTTACGTTCGGATAAAAAATACTCGTATACCTAGCGACAGAGGCTCGCTCGTCTATAGCGTAACATGTAGAAAACAAAGAATTAATTTTGGGAAAGGGAGTTTAAAATTGTTTTGTGTCTGGGCACCCTCATCTGCGGCCGGCAGGTTGTCAAACCCGTGTCAGCCGCTCGTCGACGGCTGCAGTGCGAGGCGGCAAAGTACCAGGCGAACATAACAAGGCAAGCGTTCAAAACAACCGAGTTAATGACATCTCCGTATCGGCGAGAGTGGGACGACAGTACGAACGCAGCACCATTACGAGGAGTGATAAACGATATTGAGCTTTAACTACTAGTAAACTAGTTCTAAAACATATTGAAATCGCGAAATCAGTCACGCTGCATTGGCGAGCTGGATAGGAGATAGCGTTACACCTAATGAATGAGAGAGATAGCGAAGGGGGCGTGACCGACGGCACGAGCTGACGTCAGTACATGTGGTTATGAGCGCGTGCCTGTGATTGACGTTCTGTTGCCAAGTCGCGCCGAAAATCAGCTGCTGATAGAGCCAGAAAAAAGCGGCCGCGTAAACGTAGCGCCGCCGCCGGCGTAAAGTTGCCGTGTTGATAATGCGCTACGTATACAAATGGATGTTAAATATGAATGGCAATGATAATTCACACAAGTAATTAGTCATAATATTGGGCTCTACCTTAGTACACCAACCTCTCTTCCAGAGAGGTTGGTGAGAGTGAGAGAGAAAACGGATTGGTTCCTATGACTTTTGTTAAATTCAGAACTGAACTGCATAACCTAACCCTAAATGGGTGTTCTGCCATTTTGCTGAATTGTTTTTCGTCGAATGTCTCATTTCGCCGAATATTTTTCCCTTTAGTTAGTAACACATTTTTCATAATTCTTGAATATAGCATCATATAGTAGGTTTGCTATAAGACGATCACAAATAGTTTACGGTTTCGGAGAAAGACGCTTTCTACGTGACACTTCGGAAAAATTAGAAAAAAAAACCTAAACTAAGTTCGTTTTTTATTTCAATTTCAATATTTTGTTGACACAAAATGAGGATGGAAATGTACCATATTATGGTATTTTTTTATGTGGTTGACCCCAAAATGTATTCTGATAAATAAAACAATAGATTAAGCTATAAAGCCAGTAACCGTCGCTATCTATTATTCTATTCTGCCCATAGACAATATCTAACAAAATAGTTGTAAATTAAATACAGGAACACAGGCGTCCAGATGTTGTTGACCGCTTTATTAAAGCATTAATACGAATGGTCAGAAAGTCAAGGCTCCTGACCTTTACGATTTTGAAGAACATTCGGACTTTATAGTGCTTCCAAACAATAAATTTACGCATCCAACCCATGAATAAAGCCAGCCTAGTTTATGTAACGATAGAATGACCTCTAGATATTGTATATAACGATTGAAACTATTAATTAGTATAATTAGTTCAATGATCTATCTACAGGTACTTAGAAATTTAGTAGAGGTCGCCTTTGGGCTGATGATGATGATTAATCATTATCATAATGAATTCACATTTTAGTGTCATTATCATTATCTATTGTTAAACAGTTGGAGACTTACTTTCTTCTAATAATCAGAAATAAAATGAGCAATGGCGGATACTAGCTGTCGGCTCCAGATACCAGGAAAACAAAGGTGACGCAAGGATTATGCAACAAGGGTGAGCGAGACAGGCGGGACGTCCGCCTCGGGGCGTGGGTTCTGCGCGACGGGGTTGAAGTGTAAACTACTAAGCAATTTTCACGCTGGTATCACTCATGATTGATTAAAAAAATCCTATATGAACCTTCTTCCCTTTGTCCCTTTCTCTCGGAAGGACGAGGTTCAAACCATACACAGACACACTCTTACATATTGAATAGCTTTAAAATATATTAAACATTGTGTTTTACCAATACATTTAGTGATAAACTATAATTGACAACATTTCATATTTTTAAGACTATATTAATTTTATTAATTTTCTGAATTCTGCTTAAAAAGATGAAGTAATCTCTTTTTTTATTTATTTTCTGAGATGAATATTTATTTTATTATTAATTTATACAAACATACTCATTTTAAAATGTGGCAACACCAAAACCAGAACTTAATGGAACGGTTACTTTAGTCGGTTTTCTTATTTAAAAAAAACTTAATAAAACTCGGTATGCATCTGTCAACGTCAAATAAAAAAAAATATTTTTTTTCGCTCTTTGGTTTAGACAACAACCCTATTCAGCCCGTATTGTCTTAGATTGCAGTTATTTGATGTATTTTCTAATATTTCTTTAAATACAGAAGATAAAATTCAAAGATTTTTTTGTAAGGTACACGACATAAAGCCCTGTCGATCTCTATATTAATTTCCACCTGTTATAAATATGAAATGTTGTCAAATCCGCAAAACATTCACATTTTGATCCTTCGAACCGGATGAATCATTTATGTTGTTTTTTTTTCACCTCACCAGCTCAAACATGGCGATTTTGCTGTCAGATAACAGTGAACAAAATGCGATTTTGTTTCGAGCGTGAGTAGAAAGTCAGCTTTTTAATTTTTTCAATATCTGACCACGAATTGTCATTCTTCAGCCAAAGGTTAATTATAAAATTCTAATCATTTGAATCTCGATGCACTCTGTTTCTTTCATATGTATATAAAAGAGAGGGATAGAAACTTATCAATTTGAAATTCGATTTTCGAATCCAACCTCGATAGAGAAAAGTTCGGATACGCGTTATACCAAAAAAAAATATTAAAAACATCCGAAAAAGTTTTAATTGCAACGTTTTTTTTCTTACTATATTTTAATTTAACGACCGAGTATTAAAATTATTGTGCCTTTTATGTAAAACAAAAGATCATTGCTCAAATAAAATAAGATTTTTCAACTTATTACTTAGTGTAAATATAATAATAATTAATAATTTCACCATTTATCTTAGATGCATATTCGAAACGTAAGTACCTTAAAAAATATCGAGTTCATATTGAAATTGTTATTTTCTTTTCATTTATTTTGTTTGGTGTTTTACGAGTAAAAATATTAATCAATTTATAAACAAAATCTCGTAATATAATATGTATTTATAAATAAACACGTCATGTATCTGTTAAATCTTCCAATTTGTTCAAATAATGACAATAACCGTGTTGGTTGGTGATTATAATTTCAATTAAATTATATTGTTATTCCTTTTTAAGCAGAACTTATCTATTTTCTGATTAATAATATTCTGATTACTCCACTACCCAAAGGTTGTCTGGAAGAGATCGCTCTTTAGCGATAAGACCGCCTGTTGTCTACCGTTTTTAATTTGTTTATTTGTGATTTCTTGTGTAAATGTTTTTTGGTGTGCAATAAAGCGTACTTGTATTGTATTGTATTGTATTGTAATATTATTGAACTCAGCAACAAAGACTATAAACATACGTTGGAAGAAAAAGCACAAAATGTCGAATATGTTCTCGCTGATGAGGTGAAAAGTTGTGTGTGCTACACGAGAGCAAAGGTTTTTGCATCTCGTGCTGTTGAGTCCCTCGCTACACTCAGGATTCTAACATAGAATCCTTCGCTTGCTTGGGACTCAAAATCAGCACTCGTAACAAAAAACAACTTTGCTCTCTTGTTGCACAAATAACTATTTCAATATTGCCTGCCAATTGCAGTGTAGTAAACAGTCGTCGCGTATAATTATTCATATGATTAATATATATGCTAGTGGGGAATAATAACAAGTAAACTCAATTACTGTAGATATAGGTAAGGCCCATAGTTTAGTCAGCTAACTAACTACAAACTCAAAAATAAACCAAGTTTATTCAACCAGAGTAAGTTAGGCTATGACTGCTATTGACAGTCGATAAATAACCGTATCTACATGTAATATTCTCTCTTTAAGATGTTTTCGATTAAATTGTTTGCGTGGGCAGAAGACAATAAGAAATTCTATTAAGGATTCCAATCTTGGATATTCGTTCCTTTCTTCGAATCCTATTGTCCGAGAAATTAAGTTGTTTAACGAAACTTATGTGACGGCAGCTCTCTGATGGGCTCATTAATAACTTTAGGGATTGTATTAATAAAACTGTCGGTGTAAAAGTTATTGCAAACGTGTCCGTGCTATAGGTACTACCTTGAAACATTTTGCTCTTCCATCGTCGATGGGATATGTAAGGACGACCGACCGCCTTTACCATTATGGGGTCCTGGTAAAATTGCGGTGATCGATGGGAAACGCGCCCAATCGTCGTCATCCATCCGACTTTTTTATTTCGAATAAATTCAGCCGTATTGAAAGAAAAAATATAGAACACTACACTGTATTTCAAGAAGAATATATCCCTACATAATCTGATACTGATCGACTGATCGTGGTTAAAACATTTGTGGAATCAGAATAACCGGTATCGGCCCGCAAAGTAACAAGTAGTGGCTCGGTTAGTAAATCGGCTTGGCAACTTAGCATACCACGGCTGACATACGCATTACCTGATACTGGTTTGACTGCAGTTACAATACCATTTTATTCACGGGTTCTATCCTCTTTAGAATTAGTACATTGTTGTAGAGGCTGTAAAGTAAGCAATAGATGAACGAGTAAATTTCGAAGGCCGACCCGCAGGGGAGGCCTTCGATAATACGAGTTCATCTATTGTACTTTCAGCCGAGACTGAACAGAGTGCTTTTCACGACTACTGCGAGGAAATACATTAAAATACGAGTATTTTATATTTGTCATTAAACCCGGCGCCTTGTTGTAGCCTCGTTGTTGTAAAAGTTATGGCTAATATATACGTAAAGCTGATTGCGCCACCAGATTCAAACGACGCAACGACGATTTTCAACCCAATATTCCAACTTACCTCACTTTTAACTAAATTTAGACATTTAAACATTTAGTCTAGGTTACACTCAGGTAAACAACTCAACAATACATTCTACACTGAAAGATCATTGCCATAAAGTTACGTCAATATTAACATACTTTCCTAATATTACGTATTTATTTCGTGAGTCCATGAGAATATTATTAAATTAAGCACATCAAACATCACAAAACCAATATTTCATATTTAGTAAACAATACATTCGCTTTCTTAAATATGGCGGCTGCCCACAGGCTGCAGCGCATGCGCGCAACTCACGCAATGAAGTCATGGCTTTTCAGCCGAATAAAAAAAAACTATTATGAACTCAATAAGTATATATATAAATTAATCTATTTATTTGTTGAAAACTGTAAATTTGTTGAAAAATAAGTTATTGTAGAAATTAGGAAATTAATTTACGCCCCATACCTAACTTTAAAATATAAATGTTCATGATTTTCAGAGTAAAACCTTTTTAACGAAAACTTATTAAAAGGTAAACCTCAGGAGTATTATCTTACTTAAGAAAATTAACTCCTTTGTGGGTGTTTATAAGTTTAAGAGAAAAATACACCTCATAAATGACGCATTCTCATTGGTCAATTTAATTTGACATGCAGCAGACGATTAAGCTTTGATTGGTTAATTTGTCGTTTGAGCCGGCCGAGAAAATTACTTTGAAATATTTTCGAAAAAGTCGTATCTTACTATCAAATTCATGTGTAGATACGAACTGTAACCGTAAGGTGCTACATTGTTGTCGTGTTGGGAGGTAACATAGATATACAGTTTACAAATGAACATATATAAGCAGTTTTGTGTCCTGGATTCAGGTAATCTATAGCCACATTTTCGAGCAGTGTCGTGAAAAGTGTCTTTCTGTATCAAACATATTGATAACATTGCTTGTTTTGGCGTCGTTGCTGATATTAACGATAATGTTTGACCGTACTTACACGTCTGCACTTTAGCGAGTCTCATACATATCGAACAAAGACATTACGTGTAGAAATCGAATATTGCATAGCAGTGCGTGGCGATGGCGAGTGAGAGGGCCAGTGGCGATGAGCGAGCGGGGAGTTCTGGATGTGATAAGAGGGCGCCGGCGGGGGTGGGTCGCGGGGGGCGGGGGCGGGGCTCGGCACCGGCACGTGACAAGCCGTCACGCGGCACGAACGCTCCCGAGCGCCCACCGTGCTCGGGGGAAACTAACGCGTAAACTCACCCGTACCCCACACGCTCGCAAATGCTCTCTATCGTTTCTGCTTTGCTAGTAACCGCACTACAAACATAGTTTCTGGTTTGAGGATAGGTTAGTTGCTTCTCCGTTCGGTTCGACCGTTAAGTATGAGTATGACAACTGGTTGAATTAAATTTATATTAAAATAGTACTAGTAATGCTTGTAGAGGAGTAATAGAAACTAAAAACCGATACATTCATTCGACCATGCGATGTCCCAGTTGTCCCACAGCCAGCATATCCTTGAATCCACCTACTTAGTTCAAGAGTTATCAAAATAATAAGAAATTTAATGTATGTTAGTGTCAATAACCTTAAAAGATAAGTATAAATTTTTTTTATGTCACAACTCACAACATGATAAACAATAAACACATGTGCCGCGATAACACGAATCATGCCACGTTGTATTGTATCTTGAATTTGCGAAATTCACTTCCAAGTCCTATAATTTGCAGATAATTCTAATCATCTCCATTGTCACTTGTGGGTCTTCGTCTCAACACAAAGTAATATAATCAATTCATGTAGATGGAAACAATGTTTATACTATCGCCCAGACAAATTATTGTGCATTTATAGCAACGTTTATAAGCTAATAGCGTCTAGCTCGTTAAATGCCACATTTTCTAAACACGCTCATGTTTTAGTGTCGAACACCTTTAATCGAGCAAATTGATAAGATAAATCAAAGAAAACGGTAATCTCCACTTGAGCATTGATGTACCGATTGAACGAAACTCATCATCGTCATTCCTATGGAAGTAACCGTAAGAATAGTCATTTCACTTTCAAATGATCCTAACTTTATGCAAAATTAAGATTCATCGGTGCGAGCAAGGGTTTTGTTACAAGTTACAAGTGTTACAACCAGTCTGCGTACCATGTCAACTGAATCGGACTGGGCGAGTGGGCGTCAAGAAAAAATACTGAGGCTTAGTTTTTATTCAGCAATGCGCGAACAGTCGGTACTGAGCAGCGATGTCCCGCTTTACGAGGAAAGTTAGGGCGGGCCTTGACACGGGTATAGCGCGAAACACCTACGTAAAATGCTATGTACAGCTATTTAATCTCATAAAAACTATACAATTGCGGAGTTACGCAACGCGGCGAGCACAGACGTCCATTATTGGATTACAAGATATTGTCTTTGTGTGCGACATCCGTCAGGCATTACGCAAACAAAACACCGCATACATGCTATAGCTATGTAGCGTCAGTCAATGAACGATGAGATTTAAATCAGATTCGTAATTTACCTAGCAGCCCGTCTCAAGCAGCTCTTCGGTTCCTTTAACTAGTCTAGCAGAAGCTTAGGACTCTTCAGGCTCGTTTGTTCGTTCCTCTTTCCTTTTCCTCAAATAGGATCTCAAATTTTCATAAGCGCTATGCTATAAAATTGAAGAGTAATTAATTCCTTATATTGCTCTGTCAATTGGAAGTCCTTTCAAATTATGTAGTTTGGAACTATTTCGTCTTAATTGGGAACGAACGCCGCAACAGGGTAGCAGTAGTTAACAGTATTGTATCGCTTCCTAATAAGAAGGTCTTACAAATTAAATCGATCTACTAATTAAATTTGTGATTGTATCGTAATTGAAAACCCTACGTTGTAGGTTAGCAACATCGCAACTATCAGGCAATACAGAAAAATATCGCTGATCAAATACACTAATCAACATTAATAACGATTTGCAAAAATGCCATTAACACCATTAATTTTACACTGGTTCGATCGAGTGTGAGCAGGAATATTTCAAATGACACTTTTTGGTATTGACACATGACCTAGTATGAAATCTTACTCAACATGGACTAGCGTGTTAATAGTACGTGAGCATACCTTTAAGCGTGGCGTGCCCGCATCGACCTTGGTAAGAGGAACGCCTTGAGTTCGACCGGCATCGACACTTCCAGCACGAATACCCTAGGTAACGTTGTTCGACTTGTTTTTATCCTCCTCGGCGGTTCTGTTATCCTGCTCCCAATGTAGAGCTCAAGGGAATATGACGCTAACTATAAACCGACCGATGCGATCAGCTGCTTACGTTTTTAAACTTGTAAAATAAAATTGTTACTAGCACTTAACATACGGTTAAGTCGTGCTCTTGGATTTTGTTGTGCAAAAACAACACGAGGTCGAACGCAAGGCCGCCGTTGCACGTGCTAAGGAGACTGCCTGATGCACGAAATTCCTTTCTGTTATTTGAGGTGCGTAGACAAAGAGACAAACTTCAACGATGTTCGCTTGTTCCCTAGTCAAAAACTTACCTAAATATTCCTTGATCCATTTCTTTTTAGGTGGCGGTCGCACAGTCTGAGAATCCTTCATCTCTTTAGATTCTTTAGATGGGGTATTGTAGACTTGCGACGACGTGGAAGGTCTTTCGATTTCAGGAACTCGGGGAACAGAAGATACAGCAGTTATCATCTGCTGCGGAAATCCATAACCATTGATGGCATGCCCATGAGCTTGGAATTGCTGGTATGCCTTAAGAGTTATCGGGATTGGCTCGACGATTTTGCCGAATTCTGTCTCCCTGGTTTTAATGGCAATGGTGTGGATGGTATCGCTTAAGAACGCGTCGCTTGGAGTGCCCATCGCGCCGAACACTTGCGTTCCGCTCCCGTATCTGGCAGTGCATAGATTCACTTCGGAGGATTCCATAAGAATGCCCATTCTACAATGGGACGACACTAATACTAACTAGACACTGTACAAGTCTTCATGCTCATAACACTTTCGTCCTATTCATTTTAACAATTTCAAATAAAGCACACTATTTTTATCACTCTTACGCAATCTTGTTTAAAGTCTTTTCAAATGCATCGTATCTGTAATGAGGACATTTCTTATTTGTCGATTATTTTTGCGTGTGCGTTTTGCGCCTAAGTCATTGGGGAATTATTGTAAAATTTAGTATTTATCAATAAACCGCTCGGAGTTCTTAAAACGTTTATTACCACCACGATTCAACTACTACGCAATGGGTAATCTGAATGGCTTCACTTGCTCACCCCTGATGCCATATGACGCAGAAAGGTGGTTGCGCAATTAGTCATTTCGTATTACGCTAAGTAAGTATTGTATTGCGAAAAAGTCTTTCTTCAAGTTAAGAAATAAGTAAGGTAACCCGGATATGATAACAGAATCAATACTTATGATAGCCCATAGTGCTCGTATGTATTATTTGCTAGAAAGAGAGGGAGTGTGAGAAGTAAACGTATGTAAGGAAGGCAAACAAGTTAGAATGGGTGATGTGGGGCGACCTAGAACGGCAGCGCTCAACAAGTGAGGGAGGGCGCCGGGCGTCGAGTCGAACGCATGGCATGGCCCGCCGGCACGTGCACTCGCCCCCCTCCACTCGCGGCCCGCACCGCACAGTTAACTATACCTCCGCGTCTATCATGCGGCCCTGGTACCGCGACCAACTGAATTGGCAGACATTGTGGATTAAACACACAAAGCTGTGCGAATAAAATTTACCAAACTCTATAAAGAAAAACGGAATCCTGACGACACGACTGCAAACATGTAAAACTAGTCAAGGAATGATTTGTTTAGCGGTAAATTAAGTCATGATTATATTCAAAAGGGAAACCAAGTAAGAGGTATAAATTGGAAGATAACAGTAGTTTTCTAATGACATGTAACATGACATGATCTAAACTTGATTATTGAAATCTTACTTGATTGGAGATCAGAGATCACACTCACTCACATACTAGACACCTAAATAAACCGGCCAAGTGCGAGTCTGACTCGCGCACCGAGGCATCCCATCTTAATTGGCGCCTGAAATGTATGGCGCCGCATACAAACGAGGTGCAAACTTAACGCAACCGAGTTTCCGAATATGATGTTTAAAAAGGACTTTATTTTTTATGATTTTATTACAATAGTTTTCAGATTTTTATAAGTATTTGTAGTATGTGACGATATTGCCAAATTTCATAGTTCTAAGTCATCGGGAAGTGCCCTATCATTTTGATTCCCTTGAGTGTCGTAATGTACGTTTTTTGCGACATAAACGGCCGTATCTTTTTTTCACGTTAACGTAGAAGTTTGATTTTTTCACAGCTTCAAGGGACCGTAGACCTGAGTATATGGTGTTCATTTCAACTCGATACCTCCAAGCGTTCTCGAGATAAAGGGTCTTGACAGACGGACGGACAACAAAGTGATCCTATAAGGGTTTCGTTTTTTCCGATTGAGGTACGGAACAAACTTAATTGTACGGATTTTCAAAAGGCAGACAAAGAAATAGGCAGAACAACACTAAAGATGATTCAAGGATTTTCCTCATAAAAACATTTCATTAGAATAATTGTATATGAATCATGACAACACACGAAAGAATAGCAAGGTGTATGAAAATGGAAATAAACGACGTAGTAGAGACATAACTGAAGCAAGATAGGTCTTGGCGTTAAACGTGGCTCGGTCGGTGTTTAGGTCTACGCTATCATTCAATAACAAACTGCGATACTACAACGAAGTCGGACTTACTCATTGTTAGAAGATTAACTACTTACTGCAATGCAATGCAACAAGTATGTGCACACTTTTGCAAGAGTAAGTACATTCGAATTGAACAGTGATTAAAAATGCATATCATATGAGTATATCAACAGATCTGATCCATATCGATTAGCGGTAGTAACAATCCTACGCAGTAGAATTGAATCTTTATTTCCTGTAAAATATAATCTATTCATTCAACAAATCAGCGAAGAAATCCAGCGAATTAAATGTCGCGTGGAACTAGGAGTTCATAAAGTGTCAATAGAATAAAATAATGTTAAAGTCAACGTTGCAGAGTACGCGAGCGTACACAACGCGGTTATGTCACTCGCGACACGTGTCGATGTTTATATTATGTAACTAGGTAGTGCTAGTCAGCAACTGTAGCCATAGCCAGCTAGCCATAGTGTACACAATGCTACTAATTGCGTTGTTCTCTGAATCAAGATTAGGTTCAATTTGTAATATGCGCAACTCGACTTTCAATTACATATCTTCGGCCTATAGTTCAATTCCAATCTATCAACACGATGAGAAACTCATTCCCATTTTATCACTGGCTAGTGGCTGGTAGACCGGAAGCCACATTTTACCCATATCGAAGCTGGCTACCGAATCTGATTGCGAAATTAATAGAATAGAATACTCTTTATTGCACACCTCAACAAGAAAGAAATACAAATACAGATAACACTAATGAAAAGGGTCAAAAGGATCTTCGGAAACTCCTTTAAACATCAAAATGCGATGAAAGAATATCTAGAACGGGAGCTTTTATCGAATATTCATACGACTGAATTATTATTATCGGTGCGTTGTTTATAATAACAAAAAGAGAATATTTACGAGTTGTCTCTTGTGAAGTTGTCCAGATAACAGCGACACTATTAATCTAGACACGCGGCAGCGTGTCCAGCCAAGTTCACCGCAGGAACTGGCGAGCAGCAGCCGTGTGTTATATTACACGAACCGTTTGGAGCCACTTTTGACCCCTCAATAACTCCAAATCTATTCAACAGAAAAAAATGAAATTTGGCTTATGTATTTAGGTCCCTGAGAACAACTAGAACCACAAATTTCATAAATGTAGATGAAATAGTTATTGAGATATTGACGTCCAAAAAACGGCATTTTTATCACTGACTGACTGACTCACTAGTAATCAAAAACCTAACCCACTTCCAGGTGACCTAGAAAGATGAAATTTGGCATTCAGCTTGGTAATTGTGTGTGTACACATATAAAAATCAAAAACAGTGATATTTTTTAGTTTTATTATTATTATTATTTATGCTTGTTGCCTCAGAACTCCGTCATTTACTAACCGATTTGGAAAATTCTTTCTTTGTTTGTAAGATGGCACTCTCTCTCTCTCACACACACACCACACACACACACACACACACACACACACACACACACACACACACACACACAGACAGAGAAGGTTAATAAATTGCCGTGGCGAGGATAGCGAAGCGCGGGAGCGCGGCGTGGCGAGGAGCGGTCCGGCCCCTCCCTCTACCCCGCGTCACTCTAGTCAAGACAGGTGGGGCGTCAATTCAAATTTCTGTACAAAAAGTAATGATATCCCATCAAAAACATAAATGTTAAATTAGAGCCAAGTTCTCGCATGCAACGTTGTCGACTTCGCCGACAAAAGAATTGAGATCTATATGGGCGCCAAGTTCTTTGCCCTAATTTTTTTAGATACAAGGACATGCGACATACTCAATGCATTTATTTTACTTGGGGTGTAATTCAATATCAAGATTTGACTTGGCTAGTTTTCACAAACTGACTTAATTTTATCAAAGTAACATAGTATTATTATCAAGCTAACAGTATAAGTAACAGGACGTACACTAACTTGCGTACATACCTTTACGAAAATAGGTTAATGATTAGACAAATGTAATATACATTTATATGTAAAAACTAGCCAAGTCCAGTCTTGATATTGAATTACACCCCAAGTAAAATAAATGCATTGAGTATGTCGCATGTCCTTGTATCTAAAAAATTTAGGGCAAAGAACTTGGCGCCCATATAGATCTCAATTCTTTTGTCGGCGAAGTCGACAACGTTGCATGCGAGAACTTGGCTCTAATTTAACATTTATGTTTTTGATGGGATATTATATTCATCGGAACGTTATCTTGTACCTACAGATACTTTCAAAACAATGCTTACTTGGACCCGTAAATCTTACCGCCCAGACAGATCAATAACAATATTGGACTAGTCTCTACTGTTTTCTTTTGCCGGTCATAAATTTAACGTTTGACTATAGAACGATGAAAACTCGTAATAGACTGTAATCAGTCATCATAATTTTGAGTAACAAGTAAGATACCGATCTAAATAACAATGGTAAATTAAATATTTAATAGAAACTTTACGAAATCTTTTTCAAGTAAAAATTTTTTTTTTGATATCTTATATTAAACTTAAAAAATGTATGTCAGTAGACGTATATATTTGACTAGTATATTTACTTTATTTGTCGTCATGTAGTAATTTACTAAAGTAAATGTATTAGTCACACTCACACGGCATCATATTACTCGGTAGATTTTCCACACGACGATAACAATGTTCATAAGGATAGTCACACAAATATCTATATTATTACATGAGAAATAAAGAGTCACAATGCCCGACCAATGTACTGCTAACAAGCTAATCAATTACTTGTAATATCCTATTAGGAACTTAGCAGTGGACATGTTTTTAGGTAATTGGCATTGCCTACGCACATATTGGTAGGATCGATGGACTGGGTGGATACCGAAGTACAGGGCTAATAAAAAAATATATAAAAAATAATAAGAGCCAGAACATTAAGGCGACTCCTAACGTCAATGACCTTGAGGATCCGGGCGCCCACCCCCCGCTAGCCACGCTGCTCCGCTACAATTTTACGTAACTTTAACCGCTATACTGCGCTGTAGGCCGAGATCCGGCGCCGCGGGCTCATCTCTGTTACTTCGTTGTTTAAAAAGTGTTAATGTATAATATTGAAACTTTTTTTTATATTGTTTAATTTAGTGATAAATTTAATTATTTCATGCGATTTCAAAGTTAAGGGAAACAACAGACAAATTGTAGATTTTAGCCATTTGATTTCATAATGTTGTGATACTTTAAATATTAAGGTACAATCATACACATATTTTAAATTTTGTAACCTTATTATAATCATTTAGTTTTACTGTATGTATCACATGTAGGTACCAAGTACCAAAATATTTAATTAAATTTATTAACACATTATTATGGATATTTATTCAAATTCAAAATTTATTTATTCAGACAACAGTGGTCCATGATAGTTAGTAAACTTAAAACTTATTAGTTAACTGGAAAAAATAAATAAATAAATCGAAAATAAGTGAGTAGGTACGTACGTAGCTCTACTTGCAAAATATGCTGACCATAATATTATTTACTTGTTCTAACACCGTATCGGAAGGTGGTGGCACCCGTGCAGTGGTAATAAAGTAAGGCATATTATTATTATGTAAACTATTATTATGTAAAGTTGTTTATTTTTAGCATATTTATTTTAGGAAATGAAATGAAATGAAATAATTTATTCAGTAAGTAGGCCACAGGGGCACTTTTACAAGTCAAATTGTGAATCTACCGGCATTTCGCAAGAGGAGACCGCTGTTGAGAAGAAAGCCGAAAGAAACTCAACAGTAAGTCATTTTTTCGTAAATAATACTTAAAACAATTACATGATACATTTGTAGTGTTATAACTAATTACACTGGTACACGTAAAGGAGATGTAAGATACTCCAAATCAATGTGAAGTAGGAACATTAAAATAACATTTTAACGATAAATTTAAAATATTAAATATACCCAGAGATGTATAAAGTCTCTGGGTGTCACAACATGCAATAAAATAAAATAACTTAATTAATTTAATTCCACAGAGATGTATAAGGTCTCTAGGCGTCAACGTGAATAATTTACAATAGAAAATAATTATTAAACCTAAATTTCTTAGAGATGTATATGGTCTCTAGGCGTCATAACATGCAATAAAAAAAAATTAAAATTATTAAATTTCATCAGAGATGTATAAAGTCTCTGAGTGTCATACTACACTAAGCTGTTTCTTAGAGATGTATACAGTCTCTAAGAGTTCAAAAAGTAAAAATCAACATATAAGGTGCTTTTCAAACCCTAAAAATAATAATATTTTGTATCTCTCTACTCGTAAGTAATAGTTTAGGTATAAATATTATAAGCATTTTGCCATTACTTAAAAAAACTTGTATCTGAAGCCGTTGCGAAAAGTACACAGTGTGACCATATACAGTAACATCGTTTTGCGTTAGAGCAAAATGATAGGTACAAGCTTTTTAGGTAGCGACGATAGTATTGGACAAAAAAAAGAAATATAATAATAAACATGTACTGTACAGCCTCGTATAACCCAGACCGACACGGCATATTCGTTAGTACAGTGACCAAAAAAATATTAGAAATTAAAAATTGGCAATACTGTAGTGTCGGCCCTTTCTAATCAATTTAAGAAAACGGGGACGACACTATAGTATTGCCACTTTTTATTAGGGTTCCGTAGTCAACTAGGAACCCTTATAGTTTCGCCATGTCCGTCTGTCCGTCCGTCCGCGGCTTAGCTCCGTGATCATTAGTACTAGAAAGCTGAAATTTGGTATGAGTATGTGTATGTATCACGCCGACAAAACGGTAAAATAAAAACTATAAAAAAAATATGGAAAAATTCATGAAACTGAGCTCTTATAAGTACTTTCAATGAAAACTATATTGAACAAAATCGGTCAAGCCGTTTTTGAGTTATCGCAAAATTTCATAATTTTCTTTAAAATGACGTAAGTGCCGCGCGTGTCCTTATACTTCGAACGTTACACATATTGGTTAAGTGCCATACTATATTAAAACATTTCGCTCAATCTGGCGCGTAAAATCGATAACTTCCAGAAGGTAATAAGTAATTACTATTACTTTGGCGATTACGACCTTTTTATAGCGCTTGAAATTTTTCTCGTAATTTAAATCTTTCTCGTAATTTTCGTCTATTGTGAAGGATGGGCAACTACGGACTACCCTACACTGAGCGTGGCCCGACATGCTCTTGGCCGGTTTTTTGTACTCTTTTTGGTCAGACCGTACTTACTACCTCACAAAGTTACCGGCACTGACATATTTTGTTTACGTAAGATTGGCAATAATGCATATTCCCCGCGCCGCAGCCGGTGCAGTCACCACTGCATCGCCATCTTGCAATGCAACGCAGGAGCGCGGTCCAGATTAGGCTAATTTCCCTATTGCTCCACTAGATGCAACGTTTTTATTCACAAAACCTTTCTATTTTATTTATGATTACATATCAAATGACTAAAAATATAATTTAAGATTTACAGGTACAGTACGTATACGTAGTACTCAGAACTTTTACAATTTATGTCTTAATTTCCATTGAACGGGCCGAGTGGGAGCGCGGCCGATAGAATTTTACTAGTTGTCAAAATAATAAAGAGCGTCGTCTTTGTGCAAAAACTAAACGCAGAAAGAATTTGAAGTGCTTATTTTTTAATCTTTGGATACTTGACTATTGGATAATGGGCTGCATGGTGTAATTTCAGTCTTAGGTGACTTCAGCATATAGGGACAATAATTTACTTACGGCAATGTTAAGATTGTCCCTCAATCCAGTTTCTCTTTTTTGTTAGAGCAGTATTTAGTTTTGTTGAGTTTCGTTAGGCATTTAGTCTCAGCAGTGGTCTCATTTTGTGAAATACCGGTAGACAGACATGTAAAAGTGCCCTAGTGGCTAACTTAGAGAATAAAGTTCATTATTTTTATTTATTTAATTATAAAAGATTTTATATATTTACAGAAATCTAAATCATTTTAAACTTTTAATTGTTTAGCTAATAAATCTCATCATCAGACAAGTTCAAAGAAAATTCACAATTAAGCGCATGGTGCGCAAGCATTTCTTAGACAATACCTCTGATTAATTTATTTTGTAATGTTTTACTTTGAATAAGTACATAATATATGTAAGTATTTTAGTCAGTTTATGGAATACATATATTATATTATTTAGTTAAATGAGTTGAGTTTGTTGTTTGCACCGTAACTGTTAAATCCAGTGGTTGACTGGTAGAGAATGTCTCAAGGGATTAAGTCCGCTATTTGTATTTCTTTTGTATATCATGCAATAATGATGACTTGGTGAGGTAGCGGGGAATCAATGGATGCGGTCTGCACGGGATCGCAATTTGTCGCAAGTCGTGGGAGGCCTATGTTTAGCAATCGATTTCTGTGGTTGATTGATAGATAGATAGATTATGCAATAAAGTTTAATAATTTTAGTAGATAGTTACTAGAATTGAAAACAAAATACTAACGTACTTTAAATACTATGAGCATACCTGGGATAACTCGGGGCACCTATACGAAAGTAACGTAGCAAAATATTTTATCGACAATAAAATATATCGATGTTACAGTCAACATCTAATTTCATCGACATAAATAAATACCTATTACTTATTTCTCCACATTTTCAAACAAAAAAAAATAAACATATTAAAACGTGTATTTACATGTTTATTTTAAAATAATTTTCATAATATACGTAAATTGTCATTTGGATTGAAATGACATCCTCATACTTTTATTTTATCTTAATTTAAGAGGCTCAATATCCTCCTAACCTCTTTATAGTAATCGAGAATGTTCAATGAGCACAAATATTAATTTAATTATATCGATATCCTATCCCTAGAACGTGCCCCGAGTTAGCACAGGTATGATTATGAGTCAAAATAATTACAAGCATTTTTACTCATTTGCCGCGCGATTATGATGTTAATTTTTATATCGCTGACATGGGCAACCGTAACACGTGTACGAAAAATCAACATAAACTCGTCGGCTAAAAGTCAATTTCAAAACTCAGTTTGAATTTGTACTACATAAATAATTATGTAGGGACTGACGAGATTAAGTAAAATTTACTATCGACGTGTTTCTGAAATATATAAAAAAAAGTACGAGGACAGATCAAATCTCCGCGGGATCTGGTACTATAACCATTTTTCGTAACATGATGGATCGCGAGAGCAAGAGACACAGCCTTCCCCTTCGACAGCTAGATTTACACTGAGCTCGCAGCCAGCGCACGGCCGCGCTCGCGGAAATTCGGTTTTTTTGATTCTTTATTAGACCGAATTTGCATTTTACTAACTTTTAAACAATACGATTAAAGATCAAAGAATTGCCAATGTTTTTCTAAAAGAGCCGTGTAAATATCACTTGTAGTTTAGAAGCCTTAGGGAAATAAAAATCGAAAACGACCCTATTTCAACATTATTTCTGGCATAGTATTTATTGGTTTAAAAAAAAATCCAACTATAATTTTTTTAAAGATATAGTCAAAAATAACATATATTTTTTTCAGATTTTTCCGTAGGCTAGATTACGAGCCTTAGGAATTTAAAAGTCACCATTCCACGTACGGAGTCGCCTTAAACATAGAATACCTCTAACTTCAAGCTCAGAGAGAAATGAGAATAAATCCGTGACTGGAGGAGATATATCTAAATTCGAAGCCGAAATGAAATACGAATAAAGCCAAAAACCTCGGGGCTGACGTTCTTTCAGGACCAGAAGGGAATGAGAATAACGGTGAAAGGGCATTTGTGTACAGTCAGGCTGTGCAGTCTGAAGTAGAAAACTATTTGTTAAATTCGCGATCATAAACAAATGAGAATAACGCTAAAGAGGTAATTGTTTACAGTAAAGCTGTGCCGACTTTCATGTAGAAAACTGAATATTAAATACATATCTCTAAATTCGCGATCAGAAAGAAATGCGAATAACGTTTAAAAGGTAGTTGTTTTTTTATGTCATAGGGGACAAACGAGCAAACGGATCGCCTGATGGAAAGCCATTACCGTCGCCCATAGACACCTGCAACACTAACACCTCTAGCACAACAGTCACATGCTACTATTTCTCACGCGAGATAATTACCCATCTCTTTCTCTTGGAGTACTGTGAGAGAGTGACGGATGATGGTATGTCGGGCGACATGAGTCGCGAACCATAGTTGTGCTAGACGGGCAGAGGAGTCACAAGTGCGTTTCAAGTGGGAGACTCTTTTCTTGAAGGTTTGAAGGTCGTAACGGTCCGGAAATACCGCAAGCGAAAATTCAGTAAAGCTGTGCCGACTTTCATATAGAAAACTGAAGATTAAATATCTCTAAATGGTCAAATTACCAAGAACACATGAGAATAACGCTGAAAAGGTAGTTGTTTACAGTAAAGCTGTGCCTAATCTGATGTAGAAAACTGAATGTCAAATATAATAAAAAGAAATGAGAATAGAGGGAAATAAAGTGGGGAAAACGCCCTTAATTCGGGACTGAAAGGAATGAGAGTAACGCTGAAAAGGCACTTGTTTACAGTAACGCTGCCGAGTCAGCAGTCTGGATACGGCGGACCAATGGCTTGTTAGCGATTTACGTATTGCGTAATTGATCCATGTATCGCAATTAACCTACAAACACTTGCGCAATACAGCGACGTACGTTCTGTGGAACTTGAACTTGAGGTATATAGTTTAGGTATGTGTGTGTATAGCGAGAAACTGATCTCAATCTTTGAAGATAAATTTATAATTCCTGTAATAAATAAAGAAACCTAAAATACCTTTGTTTATAATTTACATTCATGAATTTATGATACCATGTAGCAAATATAATTTATAGACAGTTTTTCTCTTGTAGCAGTAAGTAAGAGCAGATAATCTAGTTTTGAAAATAGCAGCAGAGGACACTTAGTCTGGAGGTTTGGATGGGGGCAGGGGTAGAAATTTAGCTCTTCAATTCTCCGTCTCCGTTGATAGTTTGGTTGTTATAGTGCAGATATGGATCATTCGTGTTAAAACAGTTATGAGGAATCGTCAACAGACGTATGTAATATTTCACCCAAGTACTTTAATAAAGGAACGTCAACATGAAAAAAAAAGGAAAAGACCTAAAATCACTTTGCCCGTGAAGCAAATTTTTCAATCATCGAAAAAAAAAAACTCTTCAAATAATAAAATCAGGAAACCGCGTATGGTGATTTCGGAAATGTATTGTCATCATCAGACTAAATTTCTTAGTTTACTGATATTGATGACGCGGTTGGTGCAGTGCAGGTAGTGCAGATGCCCACTGAGCCGACAGTCCTGGGTTCCCGGTTTGGGAATATATTTGTGTGAACTCGTGTATTTGTTCCTGAGTCATGGTTGTTTCTATATATGAAAGTATGTATTTATCTATACACTATAGAGGAAAAAAAAACATTTTAACTTAAAGTCGAATAAGATTCAAGGATAGGATCTGACTGAATATTGATTGCCAGTAGCGTAATAAGTAACTTGTATTGTAGTGTGTAACGAATAAAAAAATATGTATTTTATTATTGTAATTGCGAATAACAACTGAACGGCAGATTACTTCGTGAACAAAACGAGTTATTTTTTTAAATTAAGACGCAGAATGTCGACAACGATTTTTAAAATAACAATTTGGATAGAAACATAGATGTTCCAAAAAGAAATCTCAGGTCAGTGCTTTGTTATAATATAACACCGCGCCGTTTGCAATTGTAAAACTTAGGCAATTTTACATGACCTCAAATCATACACGACTCATAATTCAAAATCTTCTAAATATTTACAAAACAAAAAAGCAGTTTTGTGACCCCCTCCAAAGTTTCAGGCTGTGCCGCGCCTGATGTGTCGCACCTCAAGAATAGGACAGGTTTTGGTTTCCGGACATGTTTACGGTCGCGAGGCCCGAACCTCAAAGGTTTCAAGTCCAGTGAGGAAGGTTCTAGATATTTTGCATAATAACAGAGCAAAGTGTTTCTTCACGGTACGGTGATAAGAACAAACGACCCTCGGTGGCCATTCGTAATCCATCATCACATCTGGTGTTTCTCTCGGCCAAATTTTGAATAGGTAGTAGTTGAATTCAATTTTGCGAAGAAAATTTCACTTGTCAATCTTGTCATCGATGTCGAAGTAAAATGAAGGATATGGATAAGTTTTATTTCAGTTATTAGAGAGCTGGTGCTTCTTGGAGCCCAGAGCATATTTGTAACAACTGGGTACAATTAAATTAAAGTTCAAGGCTCACATTGTACTATTTGTAAATAACTAATAAAAAAAATACTTAAAGATTTAACTAAAGATACTAATTTCTATACGGACGATGTACAAAATGATTGACGTACGAGGGAAAATTCCGGTTTAAATGTCATTCAAATACTACAAAGGATGAGCGCAATCACAAAATAATATAAATAAAACCAAGAACATAAACTACAACTCGAATTGTCGTTATCCGACGGCTTGCTATTATTAGTATAATTGCCAATATTCATCCACCCCCAACATGTAATAAGCGTGGTGGCTACTCTAATAATGATTCTGTACAACAAGTTTTTGAAATACTATTTATGAACAGCAATTATTGTAACGAATATTCCGGGATAATTCCGCCTGCATATTCACGAGGTGTTAAAATGTCCCGTATATCAATAAACACCTTATGTGGCGTTAACAGGCAATACTTTTCCGCATATACACTTTAAGGAATGTTGGCACAGTTTAACATAAACACGTCGCGAATATCTAGATAAACAATGTCTTTAATTTTAACATACCTATTACTTTGTTTACGGTTATGCCATTCATTGTAATTGGTGTTTTTGTGTTAGTAGTAATTGTTTTGTTAAGAATTCAGCATACCTATACCTAAATCATACCTAATGTCTTAGGTCAGTACGAATAAACATTGATAGCAAGATGCAAAAGTTAATGGACAAGAACTAAAAACGAATGGAATAACGCATTCATCTTGAACGTTAAACTAAGTACAAAAAGAGGAGAATTCCGAAAACAATTCAAATTCAAACCATCAACTGCAATCGAGTCAAATCAATGGAGAGCCAGGAAACTAAACCAAAGGAATTGCACAAAGAATGCAGAGCTACGGAGTCGCAGCTATCGACCGGCATTACAATGTCCAAGAGGCGCAGAGAACCATCAGACACAAGGTAAAACATTAGTCACGTACAATAAGAAGCGATTAAATTCTTCGATATATAGTCAGTCAGAGCGTGTTGCTCAAACATTTCCCAAGATTATCGATAGAAAATAAATGAAAACGCTGATCTCAGTCGAGGCTATCGATCATAAACACGAGTTGAACGATAAGGAAACAAAGACTTTCAATATTATTGTAATATCTACGATTCAGCAACGTTGCTAAGCAGCGCAACTGGACGTCTAATCAGCGGTTTTAAACAGTATTTAAGAAAGATCCAGAACGCAGATAACAAATTCATTATTCAACAACATATTAAATATTTTTTCAAATACGCTAGCAATGACTAAATGCGCAATTCAACATCATTGTTATGTCATAATCTAGATTTATTGATGATCAAAACCAGAGCAATCTGAGAAGATTCCTGATCGCCCGGATTAAAGATACCAATGGTTCTTTTATCCGCTTTTGGAATTTGGTTGGCGTTTAGTGCGCTGAGCCAAACTCCTTGTAATAAAAAATTAGAGCTGAGGAATTTTCAGTCAGTCTCAATTAATTAGAACTTTTATAGATAATCCCATTTGTCCCAAGTCAAAATTCGCGGAAATCGTTTCAGTCGCTAGCAAAACACGAAAAGAGGAACTAGGAATGCAGGATCTGACTGGAGGAAGTTCCAGAGGTCCCGATGCTGACGCGTGCTGGGCAGCGGGCTCCGGGCCCACTGCACCGCCAGCGGCGGCGCCGCACGTGGGGCGAGGCGAGGCGCAGGTGCCGCCGACCTCGCACTATCTCGTCTCGCCGCCCGAGGCCGCGATGATAATGCACGCTATTTTCGACCGCCGTCGTTAGCTCGACGATCCTGACCGTCGCAAACGCATCCGCAAAAATTACCACAAATAAACTGTAGAGACGCGATACGCGAGTCTGTGTCGGCACGCCGCGGCGGACTAGTGAGATAGAGCGGCGCCGACGCGATTCGGTCGACGACTGATCGCTCGCCGCGTTCCGCCGGCCGTCTCCGTCTCGGAGGGAAGAGGAGGGAGGACGACCTCCAGGCCCCGCGCCGCCCGCGCCGTCGCGAGTGAAAACGTCGGAGTGCGGGCAGAATCGCGAGGCGCGGGGAGCGGAGGGCGCACGCGGTCGCAACTCGCTGCACCGCTCTGCACTTTACATAACGCTGCACAAGCGGGCGAGGCGCGGGTGCCGCGGAACGAGGTCGCCGCGGGACACCTACAGAATTTAAAGAGGCGACCGCCGGTGATGAAACGGCGGCATTAGCACGCGCATGACGTGTCCGCCAGTAAGTCGGTCGGCGGAGTCAGTGAACCTCGACGCCTCGAATAAGGTGAATGGAACATGCAACCGAAACCGGCGTAGGAGCCGCTCCTTATGCACAATGCTGATTAGCTTTCTAATGAAACGTGGCCGCGCGACAGCCGCCGCCGCCGCATCGTTGAGATTTGCGTAGCGCCACACTTGTACATGCTACCAGTCAAAGAGAGAGATGCAGACGCATATACCTTCCTTACCGCCTTTCTAACGTAAGACAACAAGTTACCAGCCGAACAGTACAGTGTAAAATCCGTCTCGAAGGACCAATTTTCAAAGACAAATAAATAAATGTAATCATAACAATTAACAGCACAGCTCTTTAACGATGTCTTTTGATTCGCATGAAAGTTGGCATACATATACGAGTACGTTTAAAACTGTTGTGGGCGGAATCATTTCAACGATATAATAGTTCCTCCGGGGCCATAACGTAGCACGTGCCGTCCCGTATTATATCGTCAGTAAAACGTACACTTATAGAAGAAAAGTTGCGATATCAATTAGTGTCTATACGAGTCGCCACGTTCACGTTAGCCGCCGTCCTACGCATGTTATCTCTATCTATAGACGCACAAGACACGCCAGCCGTCGCGCCGAGAATAGTGGACCACCTCAACAGATTGCAGAAACGTGCGATTCGCTTGCGGAACCGGAAAACTCTCAGGAAGCCAGGTTTCAACTCTGTCCTGTCCTGTCCTGAATGCAAATCACGGAAAATGCATGCTAAAAATAATGTGCGCCTTAAAAAGCGCGGATTGAAAACTGCTGCAATTCAATTGAAACCTTAGTTCCTATTGAGCGCGAAATGCGGGGGAGAGATTGGAAGTGCAAGTAAAAGGAACACATAAGTGGCAGGCGGTGCAGGTTCCGAGAAGCGGCCGGAGGGCCGGGGGGACGCGTGCGCATGCGTGCGCCGGCTGACCTTGGCGCGGTGCAGCGTGCAGCCCGGGCCGCCGCCCCGCCCCCGGCCCCCGCGCCCCGCCCCCTCTAAGCCGCACGGGAAACTCCACACAAACACCTTTTGCTGTTCATGTACCCCGCGTTACCACGCCTGCCGGTTTAGCAGGTTGCTTCGCGATGCGGTCGCTGCCTATTTCCATTTCAAGAGCCCAGACACTTAATTAAATCAGGTATTTGAAACAGAAGGCAATTATGTTGGTACGCATTAAGTGCAATAAATTCGTCTGGCTGCGACTGGACAATGGACTACTCAGTGGTCTCACGATATGCAACGCACAAGGCTAAACTCGGGACGACTTCCATTATAAATTATAGCTCACTCGGTTAAACAAACAAAATTCAATTGCGACGTGTTGTTGTTAACTTATAGTACTTAGGATTTACAAAGACTCGCCAAAGTGTATATTTACTACCACTGAAAGTATTGCGCGATGTATCTTTGTCAACCCTTGAGCTAGGAAGTTATTACAAAATCTATAACCTCCAGAAAGAATTCCTTTCGCAAGTCATTTCAATTAAGTAGAGTAGATGCATGTGATACACAAGTGATTGTATGAGCTCCAACTTTACCCTAAAGTCTAAAGACAACCGAATTCGATTCCACAATTCGTTGTACAAAGTGAATGTTTGTATCAATCAAACGTGCATTCAGTTTGACGCGTAGCCCTCGCACCGGACGCGCAGATACGGCTGTCTGCAGACCCTACATCGATAACACAACCATCCAACACCAAAACGACGTATAACCCTCGAAATTTACACGAACTTAAGCTCTTTTAGAACGACGGTCGACGGGATACTGTGAAGCTCATGGCTCATTATTACATTCACGACTACATTCTAAAATAGTTGTCAACGCAGAGGTTATCACAATTTAAATTAGCAGAGGTACACGGATAGAGCAGTGGCAAAATAAAACGTTAACATTCATCCCTGAAATCTTATGAAAGGAAATGGAATTGTATTAACATAGCATTGTAATGATAATGTATAGTGAATTTGTGATCGAAACACACAGGGTGAGCCGAGAAGTAGTGATAACTGGATAACTTGGATAAGTTAGACCGTCAGATAATCCAACTAATTACGTTAAATTTAAATTGGTATTTGCTTTGCACTATTTCTGACCACAGCGGTTGAATTCCTATAAACGATATAATCGCGTTTTTAGTTCTATTTCAGTTAGTGATAATCGATATAAACGGACATTTTTGATGTGAAATAGAACATGAATGAAACAAAAACCGCTTGGTGACTAAAGAATTTAAAGATCCTCCTCGAATGTCCTGCCTGTGGGCTTTCTAGTTCCTCTTCATAGTTGATACTACTTATTGACAACCTGTATAAAAGTAAAGGTCAATGAACTTGGCATAGACACGGCAGCGGCAAACTTGGAACCGAATGACACCAAACTAATAAATAATCCATGACTAGGGTTTATGAAATGATAAGTCGAGAGCGACAGATATTGAACTGCCCAGTGAATGGCTGTATCACAGGTATCAGTGCGAATATCGGTATAATTTCCAGTGTCATTAAAAATTCGTACTCATGGAGCAAGTAACGGGAGTAGTGTACGGTACCGTTGCCCGGTCGCGACAAACAGACGACAAACACTTTATTTATATTTATCGCAGCGGCGCATTTACAATTCTAAGTTACTGACCCAAGTTTCAGTTAACCAAGCCAAAAGTTAGACAAAATCTTTAATTCATCGCCTGAATTTCAATAATCTGGATCGCTACCGAGTATCGATATTTAAATGTAATAATCTGCTTCCGCGCATATTCTACAAAAACGAAAAGAAAATCTCTATACGCGTTTGATTTTCGAATAATCCGTTTACTTCGCAGCTTTCAAATCAATTTGCTCGCAATTTTGTTCGAGAGTGATACAACGCCGCGCGCAGAGATGCGAGGCGCGTCCTCAGCAGGCGAGGTCACGCAATCCCTTTCACCGTGCTGCGCGCCGGGTGCCGCCCGACCTTACGTGAGCCTTGGTGATGCGATTGTTTGTGTGTTTGTCCGCTACTGCACAATATTGAGAGGCCCTTACAAATCTGTGGGAGCTACATTACAAACTTTATTAAAATCTGGGTTATTTAGGTACACCGTTTTTGCCACAGGTAACGGACACCTCGTACTGACTTATTCTACACGTGTATTCTATCACAGACGAATTATTTGAAGAATAACGAAATCGAAAGGAACACGCCACTAGAAACATTTCATCTCACCCATTGAGATGAGAAACAGTATAGAAGTACGTAAAGAATGTTACAAATCTGCTTTCTGACTACTAGAGTCAAACCATGCTCTTCCAAGCAAATGAACTGTCAAACCAAACAAAGCGAGTCAGTTTGTATGGTTTCACAGTTAATTTGCTTGGAAGACGTGGTTTGCTGCTTCTAATTGTAATCACAACGATAAGAACAGTGAAAACGAACAGAACAGCTCACGTGTTAAATGGAAACGACTGGCGGCGCTCAATTTCCAATAGAAAAATACTCCCGAGCCACGCATCCCAAAAATGTTTGCGAAACTCAATTGGTTGAAATGCTTTCAGTTATAGCGGGTCTGTAATTTCAGCAATCGAAGCCTTTTTAATTTCAGCACGCCTGCCATTCGGGAGTGTACAAAACAACACTTTTTGAGGTTTCATTATGTAAATGTACGTTGCAACACATTGTCGAGCTCAAAAACAAGTACCGAACGGGAAGTTTCTAGATTTGTAGTAATTAGCCAACAAATATTTGGTAAATTCTCTGATTGAAGAGAAAGTAAAAAATGTATATCTTCAATTGTATGGATATGGTTACCTTGTTCGACGATTGATCTAGAAAAAAAAAGGCAACTACGTTAACAGCCTCGATAATTTTAATCTATTTTCAGAAGGTGCGTCACAGAAGAATGCTAATGGTTACTATTATATCCATTTGTATCACAGGCCATAAAACCAGCTATTAACGACTATCAGCGCCGAATTTCCAGCGGCGTACAAAGTTGTTCAACGCGTTACGTATACCCATTGCCCATGTGCACGTACACGACCGTACACGCACACTATAGAACCGCTGATAATGAGCAAACACGATAAGAACCATATCGGGCGCGTGTACTCTCTGTAAGTTAGACTTAAGTGGATAAATACGAGTCGACTATAATCAAACTCTTTCTATGATCTAAAGCTTAAGCTGACCGAGCCAAAACGGTTGGCTAAAGATTCTATTCTATTTTCAAATTTTTAACCGACTTCAAAAAAGGAGGAGGTTCTCAATTTGACTGTATATTATTTTATTTTTTTGTATGTTACCTCAGAACTTTCGACTAGGTGAACCGATTTTGATGATTGTTAGGGTTCCGTAGCCAAATGGCAAAAAACGGAACCCTTATAGATTCGTCATGTCTGCCTGTCTGTCCGTCTGTCTGTCCGTCCGTATGTCACAGCCATTTTTTTCCGAAACTATAAGAGCTATACTGTTGAAACTTGGTAGGTAGATGTATTCTGTGAACCGCATTAAGATTTTGATGCAAAAATAAAAAAATAATAATAAATATTGGGGGCTCCCCATACTTAGAACTGAAACGCAAAAAATTTTTTTTCATCAAACACATACGTGTGTGGTGTCTATGGATAGGTCTTCAAAAATGATATCGAGGTTTCTAAAACATTTTTTTTCTAAACCGAATAGTTTGCGTGACAGACGCTTCCAAAGTGGAAAAAAGTTGGTCCCCCCCCTCTAACTTCTAAAATAAGAAAATGAAAAATCTAAAAAAAACATATGATGTACATTACTATAAAAACTACCAACGAAAATTGTTTTGAACGAGATCTAGTAAGTAGTTTTTTTTTTAATACCTATTAATACCTAACTTTGCACCTAATTTATATGGGGCGCTATACATACCAGGTGCAAACTTAACTTAACCACTTAGGGATGGAAAGTGTTTGTACGGAACCCTCGGTGCGCGAGTCCGACTCGCACTTGGCCGGTTTTTTTTATTTGAAAGCTGGTACCTCCCGTATAATACGGTGAATAGAGACTAAAGTACTATGTGTGACCTTACAAACGGTCCGGTAGTTTTGAATTTTTGATATGTTGTCTAGGATGGTTAGTCAGTGCTTAAAATGCAAAATGCACAATTCCCCCCTCCGCGCCCGCCGCCATTTTGAAAAAACCGGCACTCTCTTCATATTTTTGCTCATATCTTCCTTTAGGAGCATTTTAGCTAGAAGAAAGCTTCGACATTATTATAGAGAGTTAAATTTACTACATTTGCCATTTTATATTTTTTTTCTAGGACAGATAGTTACGGAGATATCCACATTTAAAAAAACGTAAAAAATCGCAATTTCCTACTGAAAAATAAACTTCTGGATTATATCTTCGTTTAGGAGCATTTTAGCTACAACAAAGCTTGGGCAATGTTGTAGAGAATTAAATTTCATGCACGCACGCGCGCGAGCTAGACAGGTGAAGCTGTCACGCAACAAGCGTGGTCACAGTAAAATATGCTAGCCCTGCTGGTTGATATATTATCATTATTATCAATGAACGCTAACAGATCACATTGACACTGAGACCACAATTCGTTGACCCATTGCTGATAGCGTCAAACTTACGTCAAGCGTCGCCGTATTATCGGTATATACTGGCCCGAGAAAACTTCCAACGTGAACCTGTGAGAACGCTGCAATGAGACTCCGATCGACCAGAAAAAAAAACCTGAAATAGAGCTGAGTTGGACACACGCTTTGAAGGGACGCAGAACACATTCCGAGGCAAGCCCTAGACTGAAACCCCCAAGGAAAGCGCAAACGTGGCCGCTCTAAGCAGACCTGGCGGCGGAAGATCACTGCTGAAGCGAAGGCGATAGGAATGACTTGGAGCGAAGCGAAGCGTGAAGCTCAAGACCGTTCGGGATGGCGACGTGCTGTGGACGCCCTCTGCCAACTTTTATTCCAAGCTAACGCTTCTCGAATGGCAATGTAATGTCAAACTAATATGGGATTCTGCCATTGTTATGATCGGATAATAGTAATGGGCCAGAATCCCATACTTTTATCCCAAGAATAACACTTACTCTCGAGTAAAAAGCATCCTTAAGTCAAGTAAATACAAACTATAGTACAAACCGGTAAATTGTATTGAAATTACCGGATTATCACCGAGACCACAACTCTAGACTAAGTCTGCGTAAGTCAGGCCTAGGACTCAAGGCCATGTCCAGGATTCGTGTATAGTATAAATATTCTAGAATGTCCGAATGGTCATACATAGTAAGCTTGTTTTTTAAACATAACATAACCCCATAGGTCCATTGTCTTTATCGCGTAGAGAAGCTCACTTTAGGACAAATGGAAGCAAGGAACAAAAAAACGCAAACAAATCTTTATAATTTTTTCGAAGCCACAAGGTTGAAATGAAATTTCAGTAGCTTAGCTCATTCGAATATGATACTTTAAAATGGGAATCGGAACTTGGGTAAATTTTCGACCACAGTTACGGCTTCAGTGTCAAAGTATAAGTATAGTACATATTCCAATGAGTTATATTGCAATATGAGTGATGTCGCAATTTCAACTTTGAGGCTTAGAAAATATATTTGTTTGCTGTTTTTATTACTTTCCTCCATTTGTCCTAAAGTGAACAGCAGAGGTTATCTTGTAAATAAATATAACCCACATATAACCATATTTACAAGATAAGCTCTTATATGACCATTCGGAAATCGTAACTCCAATATCCGTCGTTGGGTCACCGTTTCCCTGTTACACGACACCGGTTTTGTGGCCTGATCGACACGGGTAATTAGGCCCCGTGTAATAAAGAACCGTGTACCCGTGTACACGGGTCTACGGATCTTAATTACACGCGGGTCCGACTCGTTCTCGACGCAAAGTACCCGACGGAAATAACCGAACGGAGCAGAGACACGCGGACTCGACGCCGAACGCAGATCAGAAATGGGTCTTGGCGGGTTCGGGACTACCAAGTCATATCATAGCCATATTTGGCCAAGCTGAAACAGAGACGCTTCGCTCGCTCGGTCAGACGCAGTTAGCAATAACAATTGAACACTGCTGTTTAGTATCGGTACTGAGACTACTCTTTCAGTATCATACACAGTACCGTGAAACTGTCCAATTTTGCCCTAGCAGGTAAATGTCCCCCATTTAAGGCTAAATTACCAGGGCAAAATTTTACGAATTCACGATAAGACTTATTTTATTGGCTACGTGGTTTGCAGATTCTCTTTTCACATTTGTGTGCGACGTACACGTTTGCTCGTAACTGAGCCATTTTTCCGTGTAATCACTGTCGTGTCAGCAATTCTGTTCAGTAAGCCATGATGACTTTCTTTCTGCTGTCGTAATAAGCGTAGCCAACAATGACGTTGAAGCGTTTATAAACCAAAGTGAATATAACATACAAGATTAAATGTGAACTGTGAACTTATGCCCTGTAAATATAAAGGGATAAAACCGCCGCGAATGTACAAAACGCTTTTAAAAGGGTTTACTCACGACTCAGAAAGTACAAAATTCATGTGCGTGTCATTCATTCGTACAGTTTAACAAGAGATCGAGAGGAACGGCACAAATCACAATACAAACTTCGGATTTCAGAGTAGAGCTCCCGATATCCGTTTACACGCCGACCCGTGTACAGGTGTACCAAGACCCCTTTCCGGGCCTGCGTTCGGGTCCGCCGTGTCTCGGCTCCTTTCGGCTATTTCCGTCGGGTACCTATTCATCGAGTGTGTAGTTAAGATCCGTCGACCCGTATATACAGATACACGGATCTTAATAAAATTATACGGGGCCTTATTTCGCGTGCCTCGAACATGAACATGAAAACGGAGACCCTGCGACCGATACACTAAACCTGGACACGATCGTCAGCCCTATTTCATAGTAACCAACCTGCTTCGCTCAAGCGTGTCTCGATTGGACGCACGCGGCACGCCACGCTATTAACGCATTTCTTCTCGAAACCCCAAAGGTCCTGCGTGTTAGGGTTACCATTTAGGAATTTGAAAAGTCCTGGCAAAAAGCCGGACGAATCGAAAAAAGTCCGGACTTTTTAGTCACCAAAATAGGTAGGCATGGTAGTAGGTAGACGCTCGCATTGCGAGATTTGCGGGCGGGGTTTTCTCATTATTCCAACTTATTTGAAAAAAGCCGGACAAATTAAAGGGCCGGACAAAGTCCAGACAAGAGTCGAAAAGTCCGGACATGTCCGGACAAATCCGGACGTATGGTAACCCTCAGCACGTATCTATTATGCGCGGTTGGACATTTATACGAGATTGCATTACTGCTTCATACATTTACTGACACGATACGGGTGAGTTTGTTCCGCTTTCGCGAACCACTTAAAGATTCAGCGTCAATGCAATTTAGCACTTGCCTGTATCAGACCCCTGATGGTAATAATGCCAGTGCCACGGCCACGTTTCTCATTCAAGGCCACGTAAGTACTTGGGAACCCCCGGGTTTAAAACTCAGTCCGTTGTTATTCTCACTAAGGCATGATATTAAATATAAGGTGAGATAATACTGCCCTAGCGTTTGACACAGCTTGACGAGCTGCAGATTTTAATCCAGTTGGTTCAAAATTAGAGTATTTACCTTTCAGGGGCAGAGTACGATACCATTTAAATGGGAGTCGGTGGGATTCCGGCGGGCGCCTTACCCCTGGTCATTGGATAATGGAGTTTACATTTCACCCTGAGGTGACAGGTCGGAAACGAAACCAAACCCTCTCTTGACTTGTAACATTATAACTATTATAAGAGAGTAGAAAAGTATTCTAATCAGCCGAAATAGAAACATTAAAGAGGGACAATTGGAAAACCTCGCAGTGAAGTAGCATATTTTAAACAACGCACAACCATAACTGGAAGCTAGCTGAATCCATAACCATCCTTATAACGTCACGTGAGTCACGTGGGTAAGTAATATAAGATATAAGAACTTATACTATAATATTCATATTATATACGCTCATATTGTATAAGCTTGTTTTGTATACCGTTCAAGGTGTATAACGAACGTTAGATATAACATCAAAATATCTATTTTTGTTAAGTATAACGTTATTTACACTGTATATAACGATCATAACGTATAACGTTCATAATATCTCAGATTTATAATGTATATTATTCAATACATCTAACACCAAAATGCATAATGCTCGTATAGAATAACCGCCTGCACATCAATTGTGTACATACTTATGCAATAGTTCGCTGTAAAATTTTAATATGTGTAGGTACCTCCATGCAAGCAAGCATTTTGACGCTCCGCTCGTTTCACTCGCTCCGCTATCCATGGTCATAAAACAAACCTAACCTAACCTACAGTTTTCGGTTTTGACCCATATTCCATTTTGTCGCAGTTCTTCCAAACGGTATACTCGTATTTGCCAGAATTTCATCTGCCATTATCAATTGTGTACATACTTATGCAATAGTTCGCTGTTAAATTTAATATACCTCCATGTAAGCAAGCATTTTGACGCTCCGCTCGCTTCGCTCGCTCCGCTATCCATGGTCATAAAACAAACCTAACCTAACCTACAGTTTTCGGTTTTTTACCCATATTCCATTTTATCGCAGTTCTTCCAAACGGTATACTCTTACTTGCCAGAATTTCATCTGCCATTATCAATTGTGAACATACGTATGCAATAGTTCGCTGTTAAATTTTAATGTAGGTACCTCCATGCAAGCAAGCATTTTGACGCTCCGCTCGCTTTGCTCGCTCCGCTATCCATGGTCATAAAACAAACCTAACCTAACCTACAGTTTTCGGTTTTTGACCCATATTCCATTTTAGGGGCATAGGGGTAGCAGTTATAACATATTTAGTATATCACACGCTATTATATTTTCTAATCATTATACTAAAAGAAAGTATATACTATGATCGATATACGTTATGTATGTTATATCAACTGAATTTAGAGTATTTGAGTGTTATATAAAAAATCATTCTACAACATGAGTATTATGCTAATTGACCGTTATTCCTAATAAAAATATTGATTTTGATGTTATCAAAAGTTTATTATATCTTGTGAACGTTATTAATATGAAATTATATATTATGTAGTTATATCTCATGGGACGCACCCGAGTCACGTCACTTGACGTCACACTAGCGAACATAAAAAGAACGTGAAGAAGAACTGGGGAAACAAGGGGAAAAGGAAACACAAAAAATAAGTTAGAATAGCAATACTACAACAAAATTAGCTCGCGTCTGTCATTCTACAAACTTGATTAAATATATGACGTATTTTAAGGGGCTCCCTACAGAAATCAGCCAATTTGATGATTTTTACATCGTATCTAAGTAGTTTGTGGATTATAGAGTTATAATGTCCTATTTAATACATATTGTAGTATGGTCTATGCTTAACACTTTGTAGTGACCGGAATTTTGATTTAACGACTGTGTATTTTATAAAAAAAATATTCGGTGAAGGACCAAAAATACACTAATCTCGTTTCTACTTTTATCCCCGGTGTAGATATATGTAGAAAATATCTTACATTTTATTGTTCTAAACCATATTCCACAAAATTTGTTGTGAAGCTTTTTCTATTTTTCTCAATACTTTTCGAGAAAAACGCAAAAAACCGTTTCCACAACTTTTTCCCCGAAAAAATCGTAAACTTTGACGGCCTGTATCTCAAAGTCAGTGACATGTGAAAGGTACTTGATACGGTATTTTGTTGTGGAAAAACTATGTTATTATGATTAACTATTTATAATATGGGAAAATCTATCGCAACAGATCGAAGGTCATTGAGAGCGGGGAGCCCGTTAATAATAATCTTTATCATAATTTCTTCGTAATCTTCATGCTGAGTTAGGTGCTCAGCGCAGCGTCGCGTCGCGCGCGGCCTTTGCCTACGTTTTGTAACCCGTTCGCTCAGTAGTCACCCGGGCCGCAGAAACGAGAAGAGCGCCGAGCTGTGGCTGTGACTTACAATTTCGCGGTTTGGAATAACAACCGCAATTCATTCGTATGACTCGTGTTGTGACTAAAACATGTACACGAGGACGGTAAGTAGCTATTTACCACGTAGGAACTCGCCTACGCGTCTGATAGTTTACAACAATAAGACAATGAGTTTCATCGACTAGCTGAGCGTATCGTACTAAACACGCTGCATTGTGTAACGCCTTGAGCTAGTTTTTACTGATTTTAAAGGATATTCAATAAATGCAACGAACGCCGTGCCTCGATGCGTATGCACTGCCCCCCCGGGTCCTCGACACGCGCGGCGATCAGCTGACGGCTCCCTAGCGCCCCTGTCCGCCTGGTACCCGGCTGACTGCTTCCCCGCATACCCACTTGCCTTGCCACTGTCGCCCACTAGATCAACGCAAACGCATACAAATTACAATAAGCGTTTTATTTACGTAGGCAGCTGGGGATTTCGAGTTTCTTATTAGAGTTGCGACTTCACCTACTAGGGTCTCATAAGTTTCGTGTGGTTAACTAGAGGTAAAAATATTATTGAAGCAGTATTGTTTACTATGCAAGGTTCTTATTTCCTTCGGTATAGAGTACAGAATTGGGATTAGTTTGACACAGAGAAAATATGAACACAAGGAAAGATTAGTCAGAATGTCATCAGCAATAGCTAGCGTAACGAGTGTAACGACGCAGCGAACAACACGTTCCTGTCGAGTGCGAGGCTATCTATGAATCATAGATATGCACGAGTCGACTGCCGCTTTCGTATCGCACGTTGCAAATTGCATTAGATAAAAGGCAACCGCGGGGCGCGAGAGCGGCGGATTGATTAAGAATTACGTGCGCCGTGTGGCGTTCGTAATCGGCGAATTTCAGGTTTCCTTTGTTTACGTGGGGCGAGGCCGGCGCGGGGCGCGACGGCGCGGCGCGGCTGCGTGCTGTTCAAGGTCAAGAGCGGCGGGCGTCGGCTCGCTGCACCGGCGCCTGGACGGACGCTCGCGTCGCGCCGCGCGCCCCAGCAGGCCCGGCCGGCAGCACTTACCGGCCTGGAGGCGCCGCTCCTGCAGCTCGATGAAGCGCGCTGCCTCCAGCAGGGTGTCCAGCAGGCTCATCACGCACACGGCAACGCGCCGCGCGGTACAGGCGCGCCCGCTGTCACGCCGCGACTGGCCGGCCACGCGCGCCGCGCGCCGCTCACGTGGCCGCCGCTACTACCGACCAATAGGAGCGCGACGCGCTCGTCACGTGACCCGTTTCCTCGGCCAATGGGGAGCGCGCTCGCTACGTCGCGCGGGGCGTGCGCGATCGATGCCATTGCAGCGATCGAATGCACGCGCCCCCGCGCCTGCCGGTGACGCGGCGCTCGCTTTGTTTATCTAATACGTTTGTTTCCAACTCGGTCCCTGAACAACTTTGATTGAATATTACGAAGTCTTCAGCGGTCCGAGCGGCGGGCGAGGCGGGGGCCGCCCGCGGAGCACGTGCTGTGCCCGACTTTCACTTCCGCGGCTCGGCGCTCGCCGGCTAACAAACAAGTTGCTCGCTACTATTTTCACCTTAACCATTCAGTTTGAGGAAACTCGGGTCTACGAGAGCTTACCGACGCTCAAAAATTTTTTTACATTCCCAGTAAATTTCAAAACATTTCTGACTAGAAACAATTTTATAATTCCGTCAAAAGTTTGTCACTAGTACCTATAAAGGTACCTATACAAATAAAAATACACCTAACTACTTACGTCTAAACATTACGATAGGTGATTAATAATAGGTGACGAGTTTCTGAAGACGGAGGTCGCGTTAGAAAATTATAGGAGGCACTTCCCCACTTTTTTTGGTGCGGAATACGCAAGGCCGTTGGCCGACAGAAGCGAAATGAACCTTAAGACAAGTGAGTAGGGTTCTTTATTGTTAATGAGACCTACTTTTGCTA
The DNA here is from genome assembly GCA_947623375.1 of Apotomis capreana. Classification (NCBI taxonomy): domain Eukaryota; kingdom Metazoa; phylum Arthropoda; class Insecta; order Lepidoptera; family Tortricidae; genus Apotomis; species Apotomis capreana. Next base: position 17,097,386 of record OX392517.1, on the reverse strand, counting down.
ACTTACTCGTACTTCCTTTTCGCATAACTGTTTTTCCCAAATGCTTCATTTCGCTGGTATTACTGCAGCTAGGGTTGCCAGGTCGCTAGACAGCCGGACAGACCAGCCAGTTAGGCCGGACATTTGGGTAAATTAATTAATTGAATGTAAAATCACTCCACGCTCGGCGTTCGTTCATGTACATAGGCACGAGGCAGACGATATACATAGGCACAAATATTCGAGTTCCATCACGCAAATACGGCCTTGCCGAGGACTCGAACCCAGGACCGCCGGCTCAGTAGCTGCAGTATCACTGCGTCAACCGCGCCGTCCAACTTTTTCGTTGTACCTAACACCTAAATTACAACACTACGGGGCACTACGTGTAAAAGTAAGTACCTATAGCCCAACGCGGTGTTTTTCAGCCGACGCCATATTGCGGATTTTTAGTGGTACCTACTAGTATTAGATCGAGTAGCAATATTGTTGTTTATTTACAGTGTACTTTTTGTAGTTTGTAAGTTAAATAAAATGCGATACTAGATACTCAATAGTAATGTACAATGGTGGAGGGCACTATGTTTTTCTGCCAACAAACTGCTGTGCAGTTTGGCAGATATTTAAAAAGTTTATTGTACTATTGTGTTACATAAATAAAAAAAAAAAAAAAAAGGTATTTTGCAAGAAGAACAAAGGATTGACCAGCATTCCGGTAAACAAACGTTTTGAAGTCGGTCGATGAAAAATCGCTAAAGACGTTTAATAATGCAAATATATGACGTATGCACTTTTTGTAGCGCCACCATCCCTGGGCCGGACCGACACTTGGTAGGGTATAATTAAACTACTATTATTCTGCAGGCTTCTGAGAATTTGTAGGTCACCTTACAATCCAACGACAACGATGACCGACTTGTCATCAAGTGTCGTTGTGATTCACAAGGTAGCCTTACTAACAAGTGTGGGTCAGGTCAGGCCCAGGGATAGTGGCGCTACAAACAGCTTTCATATACCTACCTAGCAATAATGTGCATATGTCATATATTTGCATTATTAATTTATTAAACGTCAGTAGCGATTTGTCAAGGATTTGTCACTAACCAAATTCAAAACATTGTTTACCGGAACGCTGCTCAATCCTCTTCTTGCGAAATAAATACTGAATCATATGTACAAAAACTTTCATCATTGTGGATAGTGTTGGCTTTATTATGCAAAATACATGAAATTTGCGGAATATTTAGTCCTGTTTCCTCTTTGTTTACATCAGTGAAAATCACCGACTTTTAACGTCAGTTATCAAAATATCAGGGACGTATTTACCCTAGGGCCATCCGGGCCAATGGCCCGGGCGCCAAACCGACAGGGGCGGCGTAGGCGAAAATTTGGCGCTCGCGCTTTCATCTGATTGTGTTATGGCCAATAATGTTCTTTTTCCTATGACCTAACCCTTACACTTGTTATATCTAAGTGCTTGATAGACCCAACAACCATTATCCATTATACAAATAAAAAAGTTAAATATTTCCTTGACTTCTGGGGCGGCGAAACTTATAGGCCCGGGGCGCCAAATTTCAAAATGGGGTACCCTCATCTGGCAGAAACTTGTTTTACCGAAAGTAATGTTTCGCATACTACTCATTTCGCAGAAATTTTCTGCCGCTTAAACGGCAAATATATTTTGAAATGTTTTTGTGTAGGTATCCTGGTAGATTAGGATAGGTTAGGTTAGGTTTATTTTATAGCTTTTCAGCAAAATGTACGGTATCAGTAGAATAACAGTTATGCGAAACGTTACTTTGGGTAAAACAAGTTTCTGACAGATCAGGGTAAACCTTTCAAAATACGTCCCTGCAAAAAATTGTCGTTGCCAGTAAAATAAATTATGTAGTACTTACCACTCATCATCATCATCATCATCATCATCATCATTTCAGCCATAGGACGTCCACTGCTGGACACAGGCCTCCTCAATTGACTTCCACATGGGCCGGATAGAAGCGACCCGCATCCAGCGAGTCCCCGCAACCCTGACCAGGTCGTCCGACCACCTTGCGGGTGGCCGTCCTACGCTGCGCTTGCCGGTACGTGGTCTCCACTCGAGAACCTTTCTGCCCCAACGGCCATCGGTTCTTCGAGCTATGTGCCCTGCCCATTGCCACTTCAGTTTGCTAACCCTGTTTGCTATGTCGGTGACGTTAGTTCGTCTACGAATCTCATCATTTCTGATTCGATCACGTAGAGATCCCGAGCATAGCCCTTTCCATAGCTCGCTGAGTGACTCTGAGCTTCCTTAAGAGGCCCATAGTTAGAGACCACGTCTCGGCTCCGTAGGTCATCACCTTACCACTAAAAATCCGCAATACTTATATGGCGTGGGTTGAAAAACACCCTGTTTGGCTGTATTTGTATAGGAGACCAGAATAAAATGCCATCATAAAATATAGTACTTAATCATTATAGAAGCATCTGTGACATCAAGGGCAGGTATAAATCTATTGCTTATCCTTATTGCCTAGGTTCTCGTTTAATAATCACAGTTTCATCGTGTGTACATACGAAAATATATCAATTCCTAATAATTAATAGTATACAAGTGGAGTCCGTGTTTTTACATAAGTATTCGGATCGTTTGTTGGCTAGAATTGCAAACATTTAAATTTTCAAATAGTGTTAAACTAATTTATTTAATTCATCATCACAGAACCTAAAACTATTATTTTTATTGTGCAAGCGACGTCATCAAAGAATCGACCCTCTAAATGACGTCGCCTTAATGGAAAATTTGACAGTCGCAACATAGTCAAACAATTTCCATACTAAATCCTGTGACTATTTACTGGTCACAATGGGATATTTACTACTATTATAAATTTTATAATATATTATATTTCGTTTATGCGTCTTTATTTGATAGTATCGATAAAAAGCATAAAAATTAAATATTGTTAAATAAATAATAAATAAATATGAGACCACCTAACCTCACACAATGTTATGGGTACTAGACGACGATATACACACTTATATAGATAAATATATACTTAAATACATAGAACAACCATGACCCAAGCACAAATATTCGAGTTCATCACACAAATATTTGCCTTGGCCAGGATTCGAACCCGGGACCGCCGGCTCAGTGGGCAAGTGCTTACAAACTGAGCCAACCGTTATTTATTTCATATTGTAACAAATATATTGATAATTTCAACCGACTTTTTGAAGTGAATAATATTTTTCCCCGAGTTCTAGGTTACTACCTATTTCATGCTTTCATTGCGTGCAGTCGAAAATAAGATGAAAAAACTAATTTTCCGCGTGAATTTTGACAATTTCGAGTAGTTTTTGAAACGAAAATTGTCAATGAAGAATTCAAACTGTAGGTTTCAAATGTATACCAATAAATCCCAATAGCCCTGTTCTAGGTAGTAACATCAATAATACGTTATGAAACATGTTTGATCATAGAGAAAAATGTCTAAAACAATCAGCATTTTAAACTAACCTAAACAAAAAAGTCTAAACAGACCACAATATCTTACACAGCAAACTACCGTGAGTCTCATCCTAGCCCCACACAGCTCGCGAAGTGGACCGAAGTTGGGTGAAAATGATAGTGTGGAGAGGCACTTTGCTGAGGAAACTAGTTCGGCCAACTTCGCGAGTAGCGTGGACCCGCAATCAGACATATAAAAAAATATAGGGTTGCCAGATGGTCGGGATTTGGCGGGATTCTCTCGAATTTTTGTATGTCCTCACGACTCCCGACAAAGTAATAAAACTCCCGAAAAACAACTTCATTTTATAAAAGTATAATTTTGGCCCAGATCCTTTGCTCCCCTTGGCGTTTAATCAGCTGCGTACATGGCTTCGTCACAGAACACGATCACAACACGCCGATCAATGGGCAGAAACCAGTACATGCAGGCAGTCCCGGGAAACAGTCCCATACCCAGACACACGCCTGACAAAGCGCTTATTATCGCTAAGCAGGCCCGCCCTGCGAGTAGTAGTACTATCACTGGACACTGCACACTTAAAAAGCACTTATATCTTCTAGGTAGTATGACCGATAGCCCCCTATGTAGGGGATGCCTTTCGGCCGAAGAAACAGCTACCCACGTGATCCTGGAATGCGCTGCCGTAGCTAAGCAACGGGCTGAAATCCTCAAAGCACCGAGGTCACTTCGAGAAGCCTGTGGAGACACCAGGAGAATCCTGCGCTTCTGGACGGAGTTAGGCTGGCTACACTATTAGCTGGCAAACATGCACGCACAACGGCCCGAATATACACGGGATAGGTGCGGAAAGCGGAGCCCATAACCATAAACTTTGGTAATATTTGTTGTTTGAACTTATATGATTTCGATTTTTTTCTATATTTCGAGTGTAGGTATTCATAACTTCTTAATTTTTGAACTTATTTATTTACACTTTCAAGAACAGGTACAAAAAAACTACCCTAGACACCGATAGAGCCCGCCAGGTGGGCGCTTGTATAGCACAACCCGCCGCGAGCCCGACTGGCAGCTGAGCGCCCACCAGGCGGGCTGTTCGTTGTGGGCCGTGAAAGGGTTAATATATGAATAATCTGATTACAAATTAGAATAATCTGATTGCGAAATAAATTGTGTCGTGTTATATGATATTTTATAGTGACGTTTCGGGTTCTAATAAATAAATACAAAACATAAGTCTTTTGTTCTTTCTGTAATATCCATGAAAATATTGCTTTGACTTACAATAAATATATAATATATACAATACAAACACTTGTACGCAGCGTACGGTTCAAACATGTACATCGGGTACGTAAACCACGCTGTTATAAGACTTGCTTTGAAAATATAGGATCTTTTTAAAAACATTTACAAGGTGCTTATTTTAAAATTCTATGTCATGTTCCAAATTTAACATAGACTAGTGAACATTTTAGGACAATAATAAAATTAGCATAATTTTCAGCATTCCATACCAAAATTGGCAAAATAATGTGTTACAATCTTGTTTTAGCAACCAATAAAACAGAAAGCTGAATATCGGTGTTCATTTTTAATAATTCCAACCTATTACACGTCGTGTGACTCATACGTCGTTCTTCCCCGAAGGGAAAATATTTCATGCACCAGGACACAAAAGGCACCCACAACTAACTCAATATTACACTCGCTATTGAAAAAAAAAATAAAAATTAATTATTACTTTCGCCACCGAATACGTTGCTGCCAAACATATTTTAAAATTTGCAACTGGCGTATTGCCATTGTCTTTTTTGCACGAGCTGGATTATATTTAGGTAAATAAATACCAAAACATTCAACATTATATAACTAACATGCCAATGGCAAGATTATTATACTAAAAAATCTAGGGTTTTCAAACGGATCACTCCTCTCGCGGTAACAATTGGGATATACCTAAAAAAAACATTTTTTTTTAATAGTGGTAAATAGAGGCTAATTTTAGATAAAAATTTCATCCGTTTTGGCAATTGGTTACGTTTAGTTGTTTTTTTTTTTATCTTTAGAGTATTTAGTTTTGACGTCACTGTTGACATGACTTGTACTGCAAAACGGCAAGGACAAGTGAAAGTCAAAAAATTAAATATGAATAATTTTCACAGGCGCCATATTGTCAAAATCTAATTGTTTATTGTGGTACAAGAGCCATACTCCCGGAAATGGTTTCTGAATTAACATTGGTAGTAATAAATTGGTATATCCCAATCACAAAATACATACAAACTATAAATTAAATAAGACTTAGTAACTAAGCAAAAGGAAAAAATCGATTACACAATAATACTAAAATTATTTATAGGTACATGTATTTGTGGACCTTATGTATAATGAGAAACAACTTTTAACCTACATTTAAGTGATGTACGCTAATTTAAAATCTTTGATCATCTTAGATGTAGACATATTTTACTTTTATCCAAATGAAATAACTGAAGAATAATGTGTGATCGAAAACAATTAACTGATTTCAATATTAAATCTCAACAAATTATTATTTACTTATTTTAATAATATGATTCAATTATGTATCGAATAATACGCGTTAATTGTACTAGGGCAGCATGGGTGGTGGCATACTACGTGCGGTCGTATCTACGTCTATCTACGTCGGTCGTGACACTTGCCCGGTCGGAGTGCTGGACTCGAGGGCATATCTTCACTGATCCTTTTACCCTGGTATGTTTACAAATCCTGTAACAAGAAAATATCATCAAAATTGTGTTCATGCTAATTAAATACGTCAGTATTATTTGGCGACTGCTTTGAAAAAAAAACTGGCATCTCATTTTACTCCACAGAAAGATGTAGTAAGTATGCACTTACTGTCTTATTTCCCGAATATTGGTTTCAAATACGAGCTTTTTCAAACGTAGTGATGGATGTGACAGATATGAAATGTGTACTTTTAACTCTATAAGAATAATAACACCAGGTGCTCAAAAGTGGCGAAGGCTGACGCGATGTCACTATCGTCTAAAGTTGCTCCTCACGTACAGGCCCTTGGGCATGATCGCGAAAAGCGCGGTGTGGGTCTAAACTGGCCCTCACCCGATCAAAAAATAGTAGATTGTACAACAAATGCATAAAACGCACCATGTAAACAACTGGCTCCCAGTATATAAACAATATATTTACAAACGATCAATGTACAAAAAAGTAAATGTATCTAAATGGGGTCATTATCTCAGGGAAAATCTTAACAGCGTGAAGTAGCCGATTTTACCAAAGTAACAACGCCATCTAGCAGGCAATTGGGTTATTATATTAAATAGAGACAAAATGTCAACACACCGTTGAACACCATTTTATACGAGACGATTATCCATCCGAGCGAGCTTGCGAGCGAGGATGAATATAAAGTCGAGTGTAAAATGCGTTTTATGGACGAGTTTCACACTCTACTTTCCACTTCGATTGCGAGATAATTAAACTACATCATGTAAATGTTATAATTAAAATTAAATTTAATTAAAATTAAAAAACATTTAGTTTTTTATATCTACGATAAATTATTGTTGTAGTTTAAATATATAGTATATTGATTTACTAAAATAAAAATAAATTTAAAAAGCTTAAATGATATAAAAGTTACAAGTTTATTTCAAGAAGTTTTATTGTGTGCTTTGGCTGTTGGTATTTTTGCCTTGGTCTTAGAATACTAACGAAACGAAAAAAAATAAAGAGTTTATTCTATAATAGCGGCAGTACACTGCTCGCGAAGTTGGCCGAGGTTGGGCGAATACGTCAGTGTAGACGGTCACTTCGTCTTACTTCGGCCAACTTTACCTCGCCTCGGCCGACTTCCGATTGTTGTCGGTCTTTGTACCCGAGTCAAAGGACCCGAAGTTGCCCGAAGTGCGCACACGAAGTGCCCCTCTTCACTACTCGGCTGACTTCGGTTCGCGTTGGTCGCAATTTTCCAAGAAAATAATAAATTTGCTGAAGCATGCTTTATCCACAATGTTTAAACAAGCTGTGGTAATTAATTAAACTGCGGTAATTGTATTTTCTGTGTGAATCTGATAAAATGTCGCTCTTCTGACAGCTGTCAAATACTTCGCGGAGTAACTTCGCGAGTAATGTAGTGTCGCACTTCGGACATCTGTCAAGTACTTTGACAAGGCACTTCGCGAGTAATGTAGTGTAGCACCTCGGGCAGCTGTCAAGTACTTCGCCGAGGAACTTCGCGAGCAGTGTACTGCCGCTATAAAAAGTTTTATGTTGTTCGTGTGGCTGTTCGACCGATCGCCTTGGTCTTCGACGACGATTTTACTTTATGCTCTAGAGCATAAAAAGCGACTTTATGTCGCCTACGCACAGCGAAAAGTCGAACTTTTAGAGCATGAGAAGTGAAAAATGTATTAATGGCACCAAATGGCACCTTTTTTTCAATTGTGCCCGCTCAGTGCTCTTCAACAATCGGACGAGGTTCCGACTCTCTTTTCCCTTATAAACTTGATAAAAACTCCATCTGTACTCACCCGATCACCGGGAGCGCAGAAGTGGCGAGAGAGCCGACGCGACGTGACTATCGGCTCAGGTTGCTCACGTACAGGCTCTTCAGCTCGGTCCTGGGCGTGTTCTCGAACAGCGCGGCGCGGTTCTGGCCCTCGCCCTTCTTCACCCAGTGCCCGTACACGCGGAACGCGCAGCCGTCTATCACCTGAACACAATGGAACATGATTTAGAATCCTATTTTGACAATGACAATGTTGCTAGCGAAGTCTGTTGTAAGTCTAAGCACAAACCTTTCCTCCCGCAATAATGTCTATGGTATATACATATATATATCCTCCTGACCGTTTTCGGCCACGGCGACTGCTTCAGCTCCTTTGTTGGCGTTCGTGTGCTCATGTGGCTGACGTAGCCGATCTTGTTATTAGACCCGTGAGCACAACGGACACGAGAGAACACCATAATTATAGCTGATCGCCGCTGGTGGTCGGGCTTTCAATTGTTCAAATGCATGTTGCAATGATCGCTAGGTCTGCCGCATTAAACTAAACTACCCTCTTGGTGCCTCCAACACTGTGTTGTAGTCCTAGTTTATATTTAAGCATATGCGGGATCGCCATTTTGAACTGCGCTCCGCCATCAGCACCACACGAAGCTTAGCGCGAGCGTTGAAGCTGCCCTGCTTCTTAGTGTGCTGCGGCCCTGGTACCCACCTTCCTGAGCACGCGCATGGTGTAGGGGTCGCCGAGCGCGGCGTGCAGCGACACGGCGCGCGCGGCGGTGTGCGGCAGCCGGCGCAGGCGCACCGCCGCGCGCACCGCCATCAGCGCCACACGAAGCTTAGCGCGAGCGTTGAAGCTGCCCTGCTTCTTAGTGTGCTGCGGCCCTGGTACCCACCTTCCTGAGCACGCGCATGGTGTAGGGGTCGCCGAGCGCGGCGTGCAGCGACACGGCGCGCGCGGCGGTGTGCGGCAGCCGGCGCAGGCGCACCGCCGCGCGCACCGCCATCAGCGCCACACGAAGCTTAGCGCGAGCGTTGAAGCTGCCCTGCTTCTTAGTGTGCTGCGGCCCTGGTACCCACCTTCCTGAGCACGCGCATGGTGTAGGGGTCGCCGAGCGCGGCGTGCAGCGACACGGCGCGCGCGGCGGTGTGCGGCAGCCGGCGCAGGCGCAGCAACTGTTACAGGCATGCATACGGCTGCATGCCTCTAACAGTCGCTGCGGCCCTGGTACCCACCTTCCTGAGCACGCGCATGGTGTAGGGGTCGCCGAGCGCGGCGTGCAGCGACACGGCGCGCGCGGCGGTGTGCGGCAGCCGGCGCAGGCGCACCGCCGCGCGCACCGCCATCAGCGCCACACGAAGCTTAGCGCGAGCGTTGAAGCTGCCCTGCTTCTTAGCCTGGAAATCGATAAAGAAGTTATTACTAAAGGTTCATAAGATGAGCTATCCCCAATGGGTCAGTATAGAAGAGTTCCGAACTACGGTGTAAGGAAATGTGGTCAAGAACTTAACGATAACGATAGAGAAAACCATGACCGCTCTAGTTCGGAAATAAAAATAAACTACTTCCACAGATGTTCATACAATGTCCTTATTTTCACTATAAAGGAAAAGCGATATTTTTCGGTCAAACGTGAGATGTCCACAAAGGTTCTCTATCGTTTGCCCGAATTTCATATGCCATAATCTATCACTTGCCATAATATTCATTTGCCATAAATGTATTTTTCTCTGTAAGCGGCAAATAAAAATTATGGCAAGCGAAACATTTATGACAAATGAAATCCGGGAAAGTGAAATGCTCCCGTCCACAAAACCTTCTATAGTTTCAAACCTTCCTACAGTGACCCTTTTGGGTGGCTCATCGTGTATACTTTCCCCAAGATTTAATGAGTGGATTTTGTATTGATGGCAAGTGTTGAGTTTATAGTTAGTTTTACATCAATCTGGTGCCATATCAACCAAACTAGTGCTTAAAATTGTACTCATAATTCTATCCCCAAATCCAAGGTTGTCCCCAAAACCAAGGCAACGGTAAGATATAAAAAATTAGCCAATTAGATTGAAAATTCTATATTACGTTAAGTTGCACTGTACGGAACAACTCATCCGTGCCTAAGCATACGGGTTAACCGTACACTTTATGGTCTATAGCTACTTCTATGCCATCCACGATATGCTAAAATAAGTGTTCAACTTGTAAAACTTGAACAAATTAACTTTCTTTACTTATTTGATTAGTAATCGTACAATCGTACTGGTTGGATTATTCTTGTACATATGACACGCAACTGTATTTTTTCCTTACATAATAAGGAAATAATATCTGATAATACTCAATTTTACTTACCACTTTTATTTCGTAAGGCTAAAGCAAAATCATTGTAGTTATTAAACTAAATCGATCGTACTAAACTCAAACATGCAAACATGCGATTTATTTATATAAGCGAAAAAAGCGGGATTCTTTTACAAGTGTTATATGTACAAAACGCCTATGTTTTCTCTATAATACTTACCCAGTTTAGTAGGTAATGATTGTTTATGTTTTATTTATAACTGTGTGAAATCGTGTACATTTTATGAGATGTGTTTATGCGTATTGAAAAAATCTGTTATAGTGTATGTATAAAAATGAAAACCAAATGCAATATTATTGGTAAGTATCGAGTACAAAGAAAGCCCATGAACTTTGGAAAAACTTCATTAGTAATATCAATCTTGGGTTGCCTTTTGTTTTATACGCGGCAAATAAACAACAGAATAGATAATTATTTTTTTTTTTGTTTTAAAATGTATTTCTTGTTTTTGTGTACAATAAAGTGTTTACATACACATACATATAATTAATGCCAGTATATAAACTCTTTCACTTCTGCCTTGACTTGTAACATGGCGACCAGTCTGGTTAGAATAGGGAGAGAATGATCGCGTAACCCTCTCAGACTGACGGTCAAGACAGGTGAAAAGAATGAATGACAGTAAACTGACAGTCCACGATGACGGACTGGAGTTTGATGCCAGATGAGATTTTTTTGAGAAAACTTTTTATTTAAAATGCTAACAGTTTAAAACAATCATACCCCTCTCCGTCAATGTGTGACCGATTGCGAAAATTGTTCTAGATTTCTTGTAGTTTTTCCAAGCTCTTTTTTCTTGTGTCCAAATCGTGAGTATTTTTATAGTGTTATATCAGTATCATACATATGGTCACCCAGTTATAGTCAGTGTTTAAGGCACACGCGTGTTTACCATAGTGAGCTGCTCGATCCTGGACATCCGGCGACTGGTGCTCGAAAGCGATCTCTTCAGCGGCGTCATGTCCTGGTCCCATAGCTACCAGGGCCGAAGAACATTATGTAGTGTGCAATTAACATGTAGCTTTATTTGACGCTTCAGAGCTATGCATTCCTAGTTCAGGTTCAATAATTGAATAAAATACTAAGATATTCGAAGTTCGAGTAAGTTATGAATTAAAATGGAATTGAAATAGAAACGCATAACGCAAACTAAATAAGTGCTAAGAAGCTTGTAGTGCTGCATACACAGTAACAAGTGTACGTAGATCGGTTTAAAAAAGCGAAAACAAAGATTCTAACGTTACTTGGATGCAGAAAGTATTAAAATAATAAAATTAAAAAAGAATAGAAATTATCGCAAAGCAGATTTGACTAGAAATCTAAATTATTACATATTTACATAGGAGGTATTCGTTTTAAATACTGAAGTACTAGGACAACATGAACATGTGAAGGTTCTTACCACTGTGTTGAAGAATGAATGGCGAAGAGCGTCATCGATGGGCAACCGTTGACTCGGTTCAACTACCAACAACCGCCGGATTAAATCCTTAGGATCATCTGTAAATGTTTAAAATTAAATGAAGTCTAGGTAGAAGAAAGTACATACTCACAAAAAAGTTGTGAAACGATTATGTTGTTAAAAATAGCATGGAAAACTGAACTGTATATAATATTTGAGGAGGGAAATCCAACAAGCCCAAAAATCTGCATTCAAGAAGCTGCTATGTCTGCCACTAGTGGCTCTGTGAGGTAGATATGAGCGCCGCGCCGGCGCGCCGCCGTCGCCGCGGATTCGAGTCGGCGCGCCGCCGCCGTGTGAAATACACGGCGCGCCGGCGCAACAAGTTGCGATTTGCTTTCTCGCTCGCACTCGTAACGTATCCCACCCGCGTCCGCGTTCGGTCGCACGATGCGATGCATTCAATCGAGTCAAGTATTTTGCCGAGTGAACGCGTGTTGTTTTTTTTTGAGCCGCGTCATAATATGAGTCTGACACGACGATGAGTTCTTAAAATGTGTTTAACGTACCTGGCTCCACCTAGCTTTTGAAATTGATTGTGTTGTGACTAAGAGATTGTGATTAAAATTTTTGTGATGTTAAAAAATATGCTAGTTAAGTTTTAATATTTAAATAAAACAATTTAAACGGATTAGATCGCGTATATTAATTATTTGAGCCTCCCTGACGTTTCAGTACCTTTACAGATACCGTTGTCAATGTTTGACTGAGAAAAACATAATTTTTCTCTGTCAAAGTTACATTTGTGCAAACTACCCATTTTATAAATATTAATTTAAAAAATAAAGGTGTTCATACATACCAGATGGGCCTAATGTGTAAAGACAGTTACACATGTGCCAGAAGGGTATTTATTATTTTATTTAAAATATCTACCAGCGGTTCACTATAAGGCTTACTGAGGAGAAAGAACCGCCAAAGAAAACTCCCAGATTGCCTTATTACTATAAAATACTTTTAAACACATGTGCCAGAAGGGTATTTATTATTTTATTTAAAATATCTACCAGCGGTTCACTATAAGGCTTACTGAGGAGAAAGAACCGCCAAAGAAAACTCCCAGATTGCCTTATTACTATAAAATACTTTTAAACAAAACTCTACATATACTACTTTTAACACTAATTTGTTTTACACCGTTCGAGGCCCAAGGTTTCCAGTCTTGTGTCTTGCTTGATCCTTGATAAGATGTACAGCAGGATCCCAAGCCGGTGGTAATGAATGACAAACCATCTTCTCTATTGAAATTGGGATATATTTTGATTTCAATAGCCTCGCGCAACATTCTGGGAAAATATCGTTTCTCTCTGGCAAGGATTGAAGTGTTATCAAACTTAATTGAATGGTTTGGTTTGTCCATGACATGCTCGCAGACTGCAGACCAGTTTTCTTTGGCGGTTCTTTCTCCTCAGTAAGCCTTATAGTGAACCGCTGGTAGATATTTTAAATAAAATAATAAATACCCTTCTGGCACATGTGTAACTGTCTTTATACATTAGGCCCATCTGGCATGTATGAACACCTTTATTTTTTAAATTAATATTTATAAAATGGGTAGTTTGCACAAATGTAACTTTGACAGAGAAAAATTATGTTTTTCTCAGTCAAACATTGACAACGGTATCTGTAAAGGTACTGAAACGTCAGGGAGGCTCAAATAATTAATATACGCGATATAATCCGTTTAAATTGTTTTATTTCAATGTGTGACAGTCGCGGAAACCGAAGAAAATATTAAGTTTTAATATTATTCTTTTTCGAAACGTAATCTTTAACTGATTTATATTTATACATTAAGACTTGTATTAAAACATAGACACGTTTTTAAAGTGAAGATTGTGAAAGTGTGGTTTTATATGCTTTTTATGTTATTTCGATTATAAATCTGAGAATTTTCATTCAGTGTTATTTTTTGTTTTGTTTTGTTTAATTAGTTATATTTGTGTGCAAGTAAAAAAATATGATTGTTTACATACTTGGTTCCTTTATTAAAATAAATAATAGTCACAAAAACCAGGTTTTTTTTTCTCAAATTTTCTCAAATCTCATAAAAATCTAAAGCTCAAGGTCACGCCGCCGACGCCGCCGCCGCCGCCGAATTTTGCCTATCACGCCGCCGCCGCGGAATTGGCCATCGGCGCTCATATCTACTGTGAGGTAGTTAAAAATTGCTAAAATCAGTAATTTTTCAATACTCATTTCTCGGCCATTATGAAAAATAATCTTATTAAAACTTTCGTGAGACATATTTAATTATTGTAGTGATTGTCAGGAACGGCTCCACAAAAAAACTGTTATGACTAGAAAACCCATGAAATCGTCAATTAATATAGTTAAATCTAGGTGTTTGTAATCATTTCAAAGTTAATTTCATGTCATTTATAATTTCAGTCATTTAATAATAGGTAATGCTTTGCTATGTTAACCACAATAACCATAAAGGCAGTTTGGAATGAAATAGATTGTATGAATTGTATTTCAATGCTATCTGCTCCATAGCACTCTAAAGTCTTACCATGCTATCAAAAGTCCAATGCCTACTCATAACTAGTAAACCAGTGCCAGATATGGGCATAAATCGATTAATTAATCGATTAAAAAAAATTGTCGCGATTAATTTAATCACGATTTAATTAATCGACAGAGTCTTCGATTAACTAAAAATAAACTTAATTTTAATCGATTTAATTTTAACATTAATTTCTATTATAAGTTGGAACACGCTCATTTGTGCATTTTACAGAAATACAATATTATGTCTTGTCATGTGTAAACTAGAAAAAACATTCTAGTGTGCTGTGTGAAATAAACTTGTTACAGTAATACAAACAAGGTGGTTTTATAGTGCAGTACTCTAAGATCTCCTAGGTAGGGACTTAGACTTCAATCTCTTAAATCGATAAAATCTTATTTCTTCCTAATATTAATCGAGAGAAAATTAATCTAATTAATTAATCGATTAAAAATTTTATCACTGGATATTAATCTACGATTAACTTAATCGGGATTAAATTAAACGGAACTCGTACGATTAGATTAACTTATAGTAATTTAAAATCGTTAATCGCGATTAAGTAGGTTAATCTTAATCGTTAATCGATTAACTTTTGCCCATCTCTGACCAGTACCATAATCAGTAGTAGGAGAAGTAATATGCGTAACTAGTTTTTTTTTTTTTTTATGTCATAGGGGGCAAACGTGCAAACGTATCGCCTGATGGAAAGCGATTACCGTCGCCCATAAACACCTGCAACACCAGAGGAGTCACAAGTGCTTGCCTACCCGGAGGACGAAGATAGAATGCCTATGCTAGTAATTTCACCGGCTAATAAGTTCGGCTAATAAGTAGTTGTTAATAAGTTCGTAGTAAAGCTCACAATACACTACGTCATACTAAATACCCGCCCCCAATATTTATTGACACTGCAATAACGAAGACAGATATCAACGTGAATCATTGTTTATCTGCAAAAGTTTAAGGAAATGTTTACAAAACTGATTAATTCCTGAAATGATAATCACAACAAAAAGAGGGTCACGCTATGTTCTTTCCAGAATACGTGACGTATTCCGAAAACAACATAGTGTGACCCCCTTTCAGACTGATAATAATTATTTTAGCGAGTCAATATTTGACGAAACACCAGTTAGCAATTGTGTAATTCACGACTATTCTAGCTATGGTTGTATTTGTAACACTAGTAGTGGATTGGTTGCCAAGGTATACTCTCTTCTCTAGATCAGTGTTTTCCAACCTTTTTTTGTTTTGAAGATTACAAATGCCCTATTCCGGTGCATGTGGGGCGCCCCCTGCTTCGGAACATAAGTACATATATGTATTATGTACTTATGTTTTAAAAATGCTACAGAGACAGAGCTATCATACAGGTCCAATTAGATATTTCAAGGTGATTTTCACCCGAATGTCTTTTTTTTATTTCTGGCTTTACAGTGATAAGCCAATGTCGAGTGTAAAACCCGAACTTTGTCGGGCATGTGGCTCTGACAGCTACCTTAAAAACACAAGGAAAGTCCAAAAATTCACTACCAATAAAAGAGCCATCAAACATCGAGACACCCCATACTGCCGTGGTAAGGTAAAAGCCGAGGTAAGGTAAAAGCCGAGCTAAGGTAAAAGCCGTGCTAAGGTAAAAGGCGACCTTTTGGTATGGAGCTCCTTGCATAAAGGTCACCTTTTAGCTTAGCACGGCAGCAAACCTTCCTTCCCTTCAATTGTAAACCTATCAAGTACCAGGATAGCATAAAAGATACGGTACCTGATATATCCGCCCACTCCGGACTGGTGAAGGAGTATTTCCCCTCCATGATGTTGCGCAGCATCACCATCTGCTTTCGGTGCCAGAACGGCGGGCAACCCACTAACCTTCAAATTGAAAATTAAACTTAGCCTGGCTATTGACGACCCTACAGTTTGTGTTTCTTTTGTCTATAAAATACCAATAAGTACAAATTTTACTCGTTCTAAGGCTAAACTTGATCTTCTTAGTCATTCCCTCATGGCTGAGGATAGTGATCAACAGTAATATCCCTCTAATTGCGCGCTTGGATCCCCGGAACGATTGTCTTCGATTTGGCCGAGTATGATAGAAGATTGTGCTGGTTAGAACGCAAAATTTGATAGGACATAAAACAGACAGTAATGATCGTGTTTGTTTCCTAGTGGGTATAAGAGTATGTTTATCGTAAGCGAATGATAATAGTGGTGAGCATCATGATTTCCTAGTAACATTAATATATAATGATTATTGTTCATGAGCATATATTTTGGAGCAAGAAATATTTGACTCCTTCTGTCGGCCTGGCCTAGTGTCAAATCATTTGTGCATCGAAAACCACCGGGTATATTTATGAGTAATAGACATGTGTGCGGCAAAAATAAACAGCTGCAACTTGTTATATCGAATTATTATTTAATGATTATTATTATTACATTATTACGACTAACTGTTATCTTTATAGCCATAACTTACTTCATCGACGGTTTATTTGATTGGGTACATCATTATTTTTCACGTTTATTATCGAATACGGATCTGAATCACACTAATATCCGTGTATGCTGGAATTGATGGCAGAACAGTAATCAGACAGATATAAACAAATATTTACGGAATACGACAAATGATATACTTACAATGTGAACATAATAACACCGCACGCCCAACTGAAATGTAAGAAAAAACACATATTAACTTTTAGAAATAGTTTTTTTTAACCCCCGACTAAAAAGAGGTTATGTTTAACATATGTATCTATATATCCATGTGTCTGTCTGTGGCATCATACCTCCTAAACGAATGGGCCAATTTAAATGCAGTTTTTTTTATCGAAAGACTTGTCGGTTAGATGGTTCTTAGTTATATTTGGTAAAAATAGCACCAGTAATTTTCAAAATATGTATGTAAACACTTTATTGTACATAAAAACAAGAAAAACACATTAAAAAAGAATAAGCATGTACAAAGGCGAACTTATCCCTTTAAGGGATCTCTTCCAAATATTTAACTTTAATTGGAATATGTAATTATGTAACAAGATCTCAGCCAATATTTTAGCTAAGAATTCCACATTTTGTAATTCTGTTCAATTTTACTAGCATTTTCTATATCACTCATTGATCTAGAAAATGCTAGGCTAAAATTCCCTCAGGTGTCATGATGACCAGCTCTTGTGTCGGAGACAGGGACCGGAAAACCCCTCTTTAAAGTTAAGCCTATTGATAAGGTAACCCCAACAATTTGGTAACCATAACATAAGGTAACCTTTTCATTTGGTAACCCTATGTTAAGGTTACCATATCATAACAGTTAACTACAACCTCAACACAGTTACACAGTTACGGTTGAAACCCTAACGCGTAAGGGTTTTTTATAGCAGTTAACTCTAAACCCCTACGCGTTAGGGTTTGGAACTGAACCTTGAAGGATCGTTATAGATGAGCGGAGTTGGCAGAATGTTCACGTTTTGCCGTGTTTTTTTTACACTAGTTTTGTTTTGACTTTTTGTTTTTTGTTGTTGTTATTAGATAATAAGTACTTTATCTTCACTTTTTATATGTTTCTCCTACACTGATGTTGTTAATTAGTTGATAATTTGATGTGATTGTTCTGCTAATAAAAAAGTAATAACATCTAATAATAAATAACTATAATTTTCATACTAAAGTTTTTTCTTATCGAAGAACGATCGGCAACTTTGCTGCGTTACCAGCATTATACCTGATAACAGTAAAAACCATCGTATAAGAACAAAAGAGAGTTTGACTTGCAGCATGGTATTTTTAAGTATGCAACGTGCTGATTAAAAATGACGGATAAGATAAAAAATGTAAGAAAGAGATGGGATTAGTATTGTTTTGAAGCATCATGGATGCTAAGCGTTAGTTACTCAGTATCCTCCAAATCGTCCAACTGGTCAGTTAAAAACGGGTGCCATAAAATAACGAATATTAAAAAAAAACTTTAAAATGGACAACAAAAAGCGCTTGCTGCCACTGCCATGCAACTTTCCCGAGGAATATAGTGACTGTAAATAAACTTAACAGGCAAAAGACAGCAGAAACTGGTAAGTTATGCATTCTTATTATGATGATATTTCAATTTTCTTTACCATTAAGTCTTTGTAAATACTATCGACCTTAAAGGTACTCGAACTGATATTTTTTCCTTAATAGTATCTGCAATATGTTTGTATATTTTCAACCATATTCTAATTATATATATACCTATACGTACATATATTTATTTATTTAAAGTTAATTGCACATTGCATTCCACAAAAACGTAGATATAAATGGCGGCCTTTTGCCATGAAATGAGGCGTTCAGACAACTTGTTTAAATGAATGTATATGTAAATATATAATATTTAATTACTATACAAATTCGGAATATCTACTACAATGACATTTCGTAAATGTGTGTTTGTGCATTTTCATTTATTATACATTTTATTCAGAATATGTTGGCACATTTAGCTAAAAATCATAAGTATATATATATGTATATTGCATTATTCCAATTTACTTTTTATGTTCGGGTATCCTTAGAGCTGCCAGTTTAGCATTCCTAACAAAAAATAGGCATTTAACGTTGTACTTTATTGGACGGCGCTTACATTTCTAATATATAAATGTAATATTAGTGACGTATTACTTACTAAACTTAAAATGAAATGCCAAATTAAGTATATATTTTTTTATTTCAGACTCAAAGTTAAATCAAGAGAGGAAGGAAGGTTATGAAAAACGTACAGAAATTTTAGCGGAATTCAAGGAATTGTTAGAAGATGTACCGGACGATAAATTGAAGGACATGTGGGCACGTGTAAAATTTATGACAGAATTGTATCATACGGCTTTCCAAAATTACGTAAATAAAAAGTTATCCATAATTTAGTAATATATTTGATAAGGTCTAATTTTAAAGTGATTTGATTTTTTGATTGCTGATTTATGTCATTGTTTTTTTTTATTATGGTGTTTTTAATGTATAGGTGTTATAAGTATTAATTGTTAAGAATAGGTAGTTATTAATTATGCATGTTAAACTGTGATGATGATATTTTTATGGTTTTAGTAGTATAATTAAACTCACTATTTTTGTTTTCTGATAAAAAAATGACTATTCTAGTAAATTATTTACACACCCAAATTTTATTTTATTTTATGAACATAGCATGATTATAATATGGTAAATACTTTTAAAGGTATTATTATAGAAATCGCGTTGATGCTGGCAGAACATATTGACCCTTGTTGAAATTTTAATAAGGTACCTAGGTATATATTTTAATATTTCATATTTATTTATAATATTATATGTGTTATATATATAGAAATCATATATATATCTTATAATACAATATGTATGGTTTGTGTGCGTAAGCTAGCTTGATTTCAAGTTTTCTTTTGTTTTTTATTTTGACCACTCAGTGAGCCAACTTATTTTATGATAATATGTTAATTTACTTTCTGATTACTGCTGTAACAACTTTTAATGTAAAGATAATTTTTAAATTGGTTGTGTGTTGATAGAACAGTAAACTGGGGCCCAATTCGAGAATGCCGTGTGAGATATCGCCAAACGTCAAATCTCCATTAGATAACAGTTATATCGCCATTGAACTGTCATTTAAATGCGATGAGCTTAAAAGTGACATATCTCATCTCAATTTTGGAAATACGAAGGCGATAATGATTGTCAAAAATGTTATTCATGTATTTAAATTTCTGTTTTGAACGAAACGTAATGGACTAATTTCACGTACTACGCGGTCAATTTAAAGTATGCGCCTGTTATTTATGCCGTCACATACAAAGGAAACGAAAATTTTGCGCGTCCAAATTGACGAAGTTGCGATGTTCTAGGGATATCGCCACTTGTCAAGTAGGCACACGTCAAAAGTGACGGATGGCGATGAAAAGGAGAGATCTCCATTATATCTCTAAAATTGGTCGAATACCCCCCCCTGGATTTTTGATATATACAAATAAATGCCAGATTATTAATTTAAATTGTTTAATTTTTTTCTTCCAAATGGATGTTTTTTTTATTTTTCTTAGTTTACAAATCGAAGTCGATAAAATTATTCGAACCAAGTTTCGAATAATTTTATCGACACAAATATTTCATATAATTAACTAACCTAGACCTCACAAAACTTCATAAATCGGTTGAGAAATGTGACTCCTAAGCGAGACCAACCGGAAATCCGGACAAAAGGACATCTGTCTGTGTGTAAAGAATTTTCTTTCTATAGTTAAAAAAAAAGTTATAGAATACATAATATAACAAAATTAACTTTATTTCAAATAACATTTTAATTAATTACTTAAAACTTATTTAGTGTTTAAATGTTTTAATAATTATTACGTTTTTAACTATTAATAAAAAAAAAAAGGATCATGATTTAATCAAGACAAAGAGTACAAGAAATATTCTTGTTCAAATTAATTTGAATAATAAGAATATCCACAGAACCATCATTAATATTGCTTATTTTTTATTCTTTTATTATTTTTTTATTATTTTTTTATAATTTAAGGGTGTAATTTGATTAAAATAATTTGAAGTTCGTTATTGACACATATATCAACCTTAATATAATTATACTTAGATGAAAAGGGATGAGTGAAATGCTAAGAATTATTTTTAGTTTATTGTTATCGGGGTATTGGCATTTACTGCACACTGAGACGCGGTATTTATTATTGTTTTAAGAATAATCAAAATGCAGTTGTGCCTTAACTGAATGCCGCATTAATTGTTATATTTTTTTTATCGAAACAATACTCATTTGTATTACGGGGTATGAAGGAAATGATAATTAATTGTTTTTGCGATAAACCAATATGTGATAACAATGGTGACGGCAACAATAAACGAATAACTTTTATTTTTTCCGTCTTACAGTTATTTGTCAAGCCGCAAAGGCAAAGATGAAATATTAAAAAAACAAACAACACATTGTTTTCGCCGCTCGAGCTAAGCAACGCTACCATGGTAACATAAGAAGTTTCTACACCAAAGACTTAAAGTTGAATATTGACTGAATTGTCGCTTTATAGCATATTGTTACAAACCTCGCAAACCAAACACGTTTATGACTTGCAAGAGATAAGAAATTTACTGAGTTACTGTTATTCAAAAACTGACCTAATAAGACATAATTTAGGGATCATATTCGTTAGAACTCGTTCAAAAACCCTTACGTTAAGGTTATTAAGTTAGGGTTAGTAGTTATTATAACTGCTATTCAAAAACTGAACTAATAACACATTACTTAAGGATCACATTCGTTTGAACTCGGTTCAATACCCTAAAGACTCGGTTAGTGGGACGGGGTAGGTTAGTTAAGGTAACCGGTAACCGCGTTAACTGCAACAAAACAGTAACCGTATCATTGAAACAACCACATCATAGGGTTAACAATATGTAAGGGTTTTTAAAAACAACTTCTAAAATAACCTCATCAAAAACCCTTGTTAGGGTAACCGGTTCCGGTCCCTGGTCGGAGATGTTTAATTTTTTTTAATTTAGGTTATTTAGTTCGAAACTTATAAAAGTGACCAAATTATAAATACATTGATACCGCTACACTTATTGCAAATAATCTATAAGTGTGTCTTAATTAAGAGCGTTATCAGGGTTCAGAGGTCCTCCATTACGAGCCGAAGCATCAAAAACCGCGGCGGCGTCGGCCGATAACTTGACAGATAATAGCGGTTATGTAATGCCGCTGGTACTCTATCTAAATGTAAACTATTATTATTTAAACATTGATTTATGTTTTTTTTTTTATAACTTCAAGCTTTGACAAAACTTGCAATACGATTAATGAGTTACAATTGTACAGTGAGCTGCAGAATTGCATTGACTATTTATGAATGAATTCATTCACAATCACAAATGGGCCATGCATTTGTGCCGCCTATAGTACAAATTTATAGAAATAATCATTTTTCTTGAGCGAATCCACTTAGCTTTGTACCCGATGAACAATACTCATTATCTGTATTGTTAACTGTGGCCACAACTGCAACTTCGAAATGTTAGGCGTTATAAGTGCAAATTACCTACTTTTACACTAAATTAGTCTTTAAGTCAAACGAAATAAGGTTTACTCTTAAACAAAGAGAACACAGATGTTGGTCACTTCGATAATTGTGTTCGTCATCCTAAGCATCGATATGAACTTCACGGTGTCCTATCGTTTGACCAAAAAACGTTTGACCAAAATAACGTTTCACCAAAATAACGTTTCGCCAAATGGTCATTTTACAAATGGTTCATTTCACCAAATAATCATTTGACCAAATGATCATTTAGCAACTGAGTCATTTGACCAAACTTGAGGTGAATCAATCGGTGTCCTATCGTTTGACCAAAAAACGTCTGATAAATGATCACTTAACCAAACAACGTTTCACCAAAAAAACGTTTCACCAATTGATCATATTACATACAAAAAGTCATTTTACAAATGATTCACTTCACCAAATGATCAGATGTTAAATTTTCATTTTACAAATAATCATTTGACCAAATGATCATTTAGCAACTGAGTCATTTGACCAAACTTGAGGTGAATCAATTTCAGAGCAGATCCGACCCGGCCGGGTTAGGTTAGGTTAGTTTTTTTTTTTATATCCATAAAAAAACGTAAATAAGGTAAGATAAGATAAGACAAGACAAGACAAGACATGAAAAAACATTTTGTAAAATGATATTTTGTCAAGTGTAGTGTTTGTAAAATGATCATTTGTAAAGTGACTTTTTGTAATATGATACTTTTGTCAAATGTCTCGTTTGCCTAATGAATATTTGGTGAAACGTTGTTTGGTCAAGTGCTCATTTGTCAAACGTTTTTTGGTCAAACATTAGTGAACCGAATCAATCACCTTTCAAAGCAGATCCGCCCCGGCCGGGTTAGGTTAGGTTAGTTTTTTTTTTATATCCATTGAGGACAGGACAGGACAGGACGGGACGGGACGGGACGAGACGGGACGGGACAGGACAGGACAGGATAAGATAAGATAAATAGGATACAGATAGGATAAGATAAGATAAAGATAGGATAAGATAAGATAAAGATAGGATAAAGATAAGATACAGATAAGATAGAGATAAGATAGAGATACATTTATTTTCATCTTCATCTTCATCCTCGTCCTCGTCCTCATCCTCATCTTCATCTTGAAATAACGCTTGGTTAAATGATCATTTGGTCAAATGATTATTTGGTGAATCGTTGTTTGGTCAAGTGATCATTTGGTCAAATGATACTTTTGTAAAATGATCATTTGGCGAAACGTTATTTTGGTGAAACGTTGTTTGGTCAAGTGATCATTTGGTCAAACGTTTTTTGGTCAAACATTAGTGAACCGAACTTCACTGCTCTTTCACTTACGAAGTGACCAACATCTGTATTCTCTTTGTTTATGAGTAAACCTTATTTCGTTTGACTTAAAGACTAAATTAGTGTAAAAGTAATTTGCATTTATAACGCCTTACATTTCGAAGTGGCAGCTGTGGCCACAGTTAACAATACAGATAATGAGTATTGTTCATCGGGTACAAAGCTAATGGGATTCGCTTAAGAGATGGAATTCGAACTATAACTATTGATACAAAGATCAAACAACAAAGAAAATTTTCAATGCGTATTAACCCGGTGGAAGAGACCGGCAATGGCCAGGTTCGCCAGGTTACGCATTTCAATTTTGTTTTGACCTGTGATCTGTCATAGTTGCCGGCAAACTTTTAGAACAAAGATGGCGGATCTGCGCATGTACATTTGTACGTAAATCGGCTACTGCGCAGTCAAGGTTATGCTCTAAGTGTGCCGGCAGCTGTACTTTGTATCAATGGATAAAAAAAATGTGGTGTACCCGCATTGAGAATAATAAGACGTTACATGTTTCATAAATTTAAAATTGTACATAGTTAACTATGATCGCGTGCTTTGCGTTACGAGAGTTAGTCATACAAAAGATAAGATATGGGCAACTTTCGTTACACAAAGGAATCAAGCTTTGTTTTAATTATAGCCCTTAACTTAGTACATCTTTTTGTGCAAACGAATCTAATCACGACATTCTCTTCTGTGTAGTTACTCGAATATGAGCATATTGTTGGTAAAGCCAGACTGGATTTTTGCTTCTAGAGCGGTAGAGTAGGATGCATAAGACAATCCGGTCGGAATTGAGTTCTATAGACACCACGCCACTTATATTTACATAGATAGATAATATGAGAATAGATGACGCTGGTTATAGAAAAAGCAAGCACATTTAAATGCGATATGTAAATAAAACAATATTTTACATTAGTGAAAAAGATTCTGACACAAATTCACTAAATGTATGCTTATAACAGCTGAATAATAAAACACCCCCCACACAAGTCGCTGGTCACCATGAGACCCTCATTCAAATAATGATATAGAAAATGCAGTAAATGCTATTAAAACTGAACATAGGCACAAAATTTTGAATTATTAGCTTCAATATTGGCTGAGATCTTGTCACTTGGTCCAATTAAAGCTGAATATCTTGGAAACTACTGGTCCTATTTTCACCAACCAGCATCACTAAGAACCACCTCGACAGACAAGTTTTTCGATTAAACTTGTAACACCTCTCTTTTTTCGTCGAGGGCTAAGAACTTAAATACAAACGTTTCTAAATTAAACACTATTCAAAAGGTTGGGTACGTTATTTACGCCACTAGATACAATGGTCAATCTATTTCATAAATCATTTATCAATCAATAGTATCAATCCATTCCGTACTAGTATCTAATATTAGCAACCGATAAACCGTTTTTCTACTTCATCTACTTAATTAACTAGTCCTTGAATAACCTTCAGTTGGATTAATGTTATGTTATAATAACAATAACTGTTGTATTTTATAGAAATTTCTCGCAACTTGATAAGGATGGTCGTATAGATAGCAAAAATGCTGAAATAAGCATAGCAATATCATTTTCCATTTCCAGATTTATTTATTTATTAAATCTTTATTGCACAAAACTTATCTTGCAAAAGGCGGACCTAACGCCATGAGGCATTCTCTACCAGTCAACCTTAGGGCAAAGCGGAAAAATTTATCCATATAAATATTTAACTTTTTAGACGATAGAGCCTAGAGGGAGAAAAGAGAAGGATGGAAATATTAAAGCGGCCGCCCGAGCCACAAGACAGTTAAACTACAACCGGGCTACTCCGATGTTCGAAATTCGATCGTCGTATAGTGCCGTTCCTCTCGATCTCCTGCCAAACTATATTTGAGCGAGAGGGACATATTCGCCTCTAGAAACAGCTAACGTAACGCTTAACTACAGCACCTCTAGCACAACTGTGACATGCGACTGTTTCTCGCACGAGAAATATTACCTATCTCTTTCTATACAGTACTGCGAGAGAGTGACCGACAATGGTAAGTCGCGCGACAAGAATCGCCAAAATTGTGATAGACGGACGGTCCCTTGTCGGTAATTAATCACACTAATAAAAAACCCGGATGTTTGTGAGTGTGTTTATGTGTTTGTTCGTTACTTCTTCACGCTCAAACGGCTGGATCGATTTTGATAAATTTTGGTATGAAGGTAGCTGACAGCTTGGATTAACAGAGACTATTTTTGATCCCAAAAAATCTAGTGTTTCCGTGGGGTGAGCGGGTAATACCGCGCAGCGTAGCTAGTATAGCATAAGCACTTAAATGTGTACCTCCATACCGTAACCAGGTCGTCGAACATATTCGCCTCTAGAAACACTCTAAAGAGGGGTTTATAGTACGGCTCTTCTCAAGTGAATTTTTCGCTTCGAGCCCTAATTTTCAAACAAAGGCCATTGTCTATATTATCGCAAAGCCGCTAGCTACCGAGTTAGCACGTGCCACTACAACATCCATATTGAAAAACAAACGGTATCTTCATAGTATTAAGGTTCAAATTTAATGTCACCCATATTCTAGATATTACGTTTTCGTAGTGTAGGACGATAGACCGCCCGAAGCAATACGGCACTCATGTTATTTTGATTATACACGGATCGATTTTCGCCATGCGGCTAGCCGTGCGGCCAAAGTTGGATGCTACCCAACTTTGGGGCTTGCGGCTTTAGTCACGCCGAATTGCCATTTAGACGGTCGATTACAGCCACGCGGCAAAAATCGTGCGGCTTTAGTCACCCGTGTAAACCCCGATTAGCGCAACTCTTAACACTTTCGTCACCAACAACCCGGTAGCCGGGAGCTCTGCTCGTAGTATGTTATCGCTACATACGGTTTTTCCCATGTTATCGGCTACGAGCGTAGCCCGTAGCGCTACGCGGTAGCGAATGCGTTAACTACTGCACCTATGACACGCGCCTGTCCTCCGCGCGAGAAATATTACCTATCTCGTTCTATGCAGTACTGCGAGAGAGTGGCGGGTACAAGAGTCGCGAAGCATAGTTGTGATAGACGGACGGTCCTCTCTCTAATTAATATAGCATTAATTACTTACATGTCGACCTCCATGCCGTAGCCAGGCGCGTCTTCGAACATGTTCGCCTTTAGGGTCTCCGGCGCCAGGTAGCCTGGTGTGCCGCACAGCTCTGTCACAAGCACACAAACATTGCGTATTTTATAAGGGAACCATTACCTAACTTGCATTAAGATGAAATAAGATATTTATTAAATAATATCTTATTTTATAGTAATAATAACTACTGCCATGCTGGCCCGAGAGGTGCTTCTTCACGCTTCATTTGAAGGGTCCCATGTTGTAAGAAGGAGAAAACACATCTTGATGAGGGTCTAACATATGTGGTTTTTGGTGCACAAATGAATAAACACTAGATATGCCAATTATATAAAAATAATAGGAGCAATAAATTAAAACATACATTCTTCCCTTGAAACTGAACAGCATTTGTTAAGAAATTTCTGAAAATAACGTGTATTAAATGATAATTTGTAGAATAATGTAGACAAAGAAGCAATGTATTGCAAAATTTGCGATATTAGTAGAGTGACAGTGACAGTTATGTCAATGCTTAGGAAACGTCATTGTTGGACGGCATACATTGAAAACACTATTTAATTTGTTTGAAATAAAAAAAACTTAAAAACTGACTTTTTATAAAGAAGCTAAACAAATGTTGTTCAATTTAAAGATAATTTATCTATGTTTTAATTTATTGCTCATATGAATATACTGGCTTTTGATTATATTCTTAAATACGTAGTAACTAGCCACCAATCACATCGTTGGATTCCGTAGGTGTGGACCGCGGGCCCGGACATAATATTAGCACGAGTCCAATATTTAGGCAGCCCGGCCGAGCCAACCTTGACACACACCGATAATATTGCGCCGCGAACTTAATGATTGATGACGTCTTGTCATCTAATGGATTAAGGGGATATATCACTGCTAACGTTTGAAAGAAAGAAAGAGAAAGAAGAAAGAAATAAGTTTATTTAGCATAGTGACGACGCGGTTGACTCGATTTGTAGAGACCTCCCTACTGAGCCGGCGGTCCCGGGTTCGAATCCCGGCCAGGGCAAATATTTGTGTGATGGACTCGAATATTTGTGGTTGGGTCATGGTTGTTCTATATATTTAAGTATATATTTATCTATATAAGTACGTATATCGTCGTCTAGTACTCATAACACACGCCTTCTACTAACTCTGACCGTGTGTTCAAACTACAAAAAAGAGCACTACGCGTGATGGCGGCCGTGAATCCGAGGCACTCGTGCAGAGAAATTTTTGAGCAATATAAAATGCTGACACATTACTCTCTGTACGTGTACGAAGTCATAATATACACGCGCCGGAACATACATTTGTTTAAGCGCGCCAGTATGCCTAACAGAAAAACCCGTCAGACGGGGCGATTACTGCCCGTGCCGCGGCGGCTGGCGCTGCTCGACAAGAACCCGCGCGTAATAGGCCCGTCGTTCTATGAACGTCTACCCGCCAGTCTCAGAAACGAGACGTCGGATCAAGTATTTGAGCGCCGAGTAAAAGATTTTTTGCGATCAAAAACGCTTTATTCTGTCTCAGAATATTATGAGGTAACATAATTATCTTGTACCATATTTTAAATTTATATTATTAATTATTAATTTTTATTTCGTAAATTTTGACATTGCACTAAATTAGACAGGTACTCGTATCTTATATTATTTTAGATTGTTTGTTTTATGTTTAATTTATATTTTTTGTATTTCATCTCATGACATTTTGTTGAATATGTTAATCTAGTTCATAATTATAGTATTTTTAGTTTGTGACATATTATTTTCTTGTTTTCATTGTTGGTTTTTGTTTATTTTGCTAAACTGTGACTTTTGAATAAGTACCAGATTATTATTAATTTTATATAATTGAATATACCTGACGATCTTTTTGTGAATCCATTCTATTTTATCTACGACATGTAAAATATTGTGTAATTTTCAAAGAGAAATAAATATATCTAATCTAATCTAATCTTCTTGAGCTTTTGGGACTAGATCGATTTGTGTGAAATTGTCTGATATTTATTTATTATTTATTTATAGTAACGACATAAACATGATTTAACGCTGTCGTCACTCAGCTTAATGTCATGAAGTAAGCAATACCCACTTCAGGACGCTGATTTTCAGTTTTTTCCACATAAATCGAGGTTTCCTTCTCGACTGTTTCGTCCTCCAAAACTTAACTAATCGTAACGAAATTTTGGCAGTTGAAATGCAAAGAAATGTTTTGATTTTTGCGCTTATTATTATACAATTTGTGTAGTAGGCGTCTGGTTTTGGCCAAATTTCCGGCGCAAACGGACGCCTAGTACACAAATTCTATAATAATTTGCGCGAAAATCAAAACGGTCCGACACAGAAAATTTGGTTCCCAGTCTGTTTCTAATATTTCATAATGATTGGTTAAGTTCTGGAGGAGGAAACGATTTGTATTACCCGGTTACATTAATAAGGTAAGTTTGGACCTCATTTATATACGACGCCTTATGGCGTCCTAGAGAGTTTGCACCTAGTAACTATTTACTAGGTGCAAACTTATAACGTACAGATGGGCCGTGGTATTTCCTCTTAAGTAGAATCCTTTTTGGGGAATTAAGATATTGGTCAATCATTATTCAAGCTTTCCATTCACCTCTTTTGCTTGTGGACACCATCGTTCGGAAAAGGAAATTTTAAATAGCCATAATTTTATTACACGCCAAAACTACGTCAGCCGTCATTATAGTTGCCGGCAAACTTTTTGAACAAAAATGGCGGATCTGCGCATATACCTTTGTACGTAAATCGGCTACTGCGCAGTCAAGGTTATGTTCAAAAAGTTTGCCGGCAGCTCTACTAGATTTATCAGTAACCAATGACCTGAACGGTATTCGCGAATGTCAATGTTAACATTCAGGAGAAGCAAAGAGTATGGTGTGTTTAATCATTAAAAGTTGGAAAATGTACTTTCCACACATGACTTAAAATGGTAACATTGTATAAACACAACAGAATTCGTCTCTCCTGGTGTCATACAATACTAGCCTTATCCAATTGTTTAAACCGGATGTGACCTGAGACCACAAGCTTTAATCGGAGCGTGACCTCTCAAAGGGGGAAAATGCAACTTTAACCTCCATATCGAAAGTGTCATATTATTGACGTAAACGTTACATTCAAAATTAAACGGTTAAGATTACAGATAATGGGCACGAGGGGCGTGGCGCATGAGATAACGGACACATGTCATATTATTATACGCCACATAATGCCACAGATGCAGTAATTTTTCTATGTTTTTCCAACAAAGATTATCGCAAACCGACGTAGAAAAATTACGACCATTTGTGGACTGTCTATTGGGAGACGATGGACGTGTGAACGTCGAAATTGTGATAATGCAACTTTTTAAAACTCGCATGCCTGAATGGTAATCGCGGGCAGAAATTGGATGAGGGCGGCGCAAGATCGATCGTTGTGGAAAACTTTGGGGGAGGCCTTTGTTCAGCTATAATATGATGATGTCTGTGTAGTACCAGACAGTTTCTCTCTCTCCATGAGCACCTTGGCGAAGCCGAAGTCCGTGATCATGACGATGAGCTGGTCGTCTACCAGAATGTTGTCTTCAGGTCTTTCTGCACGATGTTCTCACACTACCAGAGAACACCAGACTTAGGGATTAGTTCTAGAACTTACCAAACAGCTTCTCTCCTTCCTTGAGCACCTTGGCGAAGCCGAAGTCCGTGATCTTGACGTTGAGCTGGTCGTCCAGCAGGTTCCCGGGGTTCAGGTCTTTGTACACGATGTTCTTACTTTACCAGAGAACACCAGACTTAGGGATTA
Source organism: Apotomis capreana (assembly GCA_947623375.1). Classification (NCBI taxonomy): domain Eukaryota; kingdom Metazoa; phylum Arthropoda; class Insecta; order Lepidoptera; family Tortricidae; genus Apotomis; species Apotomis capreana. The sequence goes on along the minus strand of OX392517.1, from coordinate 17,066,737 downwards.
GTTCTGGAACTTACCAAACAGCTTCTCTCCTTCCTTGAGCACCTTGGCGAAGCCGAAGTCCGTGATCTTGACGTTGAGCTGGTCGTCCAGCAGGTTCCCGGGGTTCAGGTCTTTGTACACGATGTTCTTACTTTACCAGAGATCACCAGACTTAGGGATTAGTTCTGGAACTTACCAAACAGCTTCTCTCCCTCCTTGAGCACCTTGGCGAAGCCGAAGTCCGTGATCCTGTCGTTGAGCTGGTCGTCTACCAGAATGTTGTCTTCAGGTCTTTGTACACGATGTTCTCACTCTACCAGAGAACACCAACCTTAGGGATTAGTTCTGGAACTTACCAAACAGCTTCTCTCCTTCCTTGAGCACCTTGGCGAAGCCGAAGTCTGTGATCTTGACGTTGAGCTGGTCGTCCAGCAGGTTCCCGGGGTTCAGGTCTTTGTACACGATGTTCTTACTTTACCAGAGATCACCAGACTTAGGGATTAGTTCTGGAACTTACCAAACAGCTTCTCTCCCTCCTTGAGCACCTTGGCGAAGCCGAAGTCCGTGATCCTGTCGTTGAGCTGGTCGTCTACCAGAATGTTGTCTTCAGGTCTTTGTACACGATGTTCTCACTCTACCAGAGAACACCAACCTTAGGGATTAGTTCTGGAACTTACCAAACAGCTTCTCTCCTTCCTTGAGCACCTTGGCGAAGCCGAAGTCTGTGATCTTGACGTTGAGCTGGTCGTCCAGCAGGTTCCCGGGGTTCAGGTCTTTGTACACGATGTTCTTACTTTACCAGAGATCACCAGACTTAGGGATTAGTTCTGGAACTTACCAAACAGCTTCTCTCCCTCCTTGAGCACCTTGGCGAAGCCGAAGTCCGTGATCCTGTCGTTGAGCTGGTCGTCTACCAGAATGTTGTCTTCAGGTCTTTGTACACGATGTTCTCACTCTACCAGAGAACACCAACCTTAGGGATTAGTTCTGGAACTTACCAAACAGCTTCTCTCCTTCCTTGAGCACCTTGGCGAAGCCGAAGTCTGTGATCTTGACGTTGAGCTGGTCGTCCAGCAGGTTCCCGGGGTTCAGGTCTTTGTACACGATGTTCTTACTTTACCAGAGATCACCAGACTTAGGGATTAGTTCTGGAACTTACCAAACAGCTTCTCTCCCTCCTTGAGCACCTTGGCGAAGCCGAAGTCCGTGATCCTGTCGTTGAGCTGGTCGTCTACCAGAATGTTGTCTTCAGGTCTTTGTACACGATGTTCTCACTCTACCAGAGAACACCAACCTTAGGGATTAGTTCTGGAACTTACCAAACAGCTTCTCTCCTTCCTTGAGCACCTTGGCGAAGCCGAAGTCTGTGATCTTGACGTTGAGCTGGTCATCCAGCAAGATGTTCTCGGGCTTCAGGTCTCTGTGCACGATCTTCTTGCTGTGCACGTACCGAACGCCCTCCAGCACTTGTCTGTAATAAGCTTGCTGCGTCAACTTCTGGCAATTTCATTACCACTTCAAAGAACATTTGAAACTCTATAAATTATTTTGGAATCTCAAGGAACAAGGATAGAAAAGAATAAATAAATAAATAAATAATATCCGGAAGATCCGTAAACTTCGTTAAAAATGCGCGTATATTGCTGTAAAAACTCGTAAGATTCGATACAACAATGCGCGTATATTGCTTTAAATATCCGAGAGTTGCTTGCGATCTGTGTGAAAGTATCCGTAATGTTTAAGTTATTATTCCGACAAATATTTCAATATATTTTATTTATTGCAAATTTAAATATGCTACGGGACTTTCTCGTACAACTCGTACATTTTTTCATCAAAGACGTCGAATAATCATTTTCGGATATCTAATTATTTAAATTAAGGGTATTTAAGTAACAATAATAGATCTCCTATTACGGAGGAGAACTTTACCCAGACCGGGGCCAAGTCTTCAACACAATTTTATTTTAAGTTGTTACATTTTATTTGTAAACATATTTTGTAAATTGTGTTTTTCTTGTTTTTATGTACAATAAAATGTACAATAAATTGGTATTATAAGTAATGATAATAATATATTTGTTGACTACGATTACACTAAACAAATACAGTAAAAATAACCTAACTTTTTCCTTCTCGCTAATATTAAATTAAATAATAAACAAATAATGAATTACCTCAAATAAGATTTTATCAAAACGTCTAAAACTACATTGCAATAATTAGCCACAAACTGAACACACTCGACCGTATCCCTCCGAGACTCCATCTTTTCCTGATCTTGCTTAATAATAATAACACTCAGAGCCATCATTTAATTTATAAACAATACAAAACTTGAGCACAAACTTGCAAATCGTAACACACAAGTACCAGGAGCACAGAGCGGCGCAAGAGTTAGAACGCTACTGGGTCAAACGAACGCGCAGAATGTACGCGCACGCATTTATCTTGACGCACTCGATTACATATTAATATTATACAAGTATACTCTATCATTCAGACGAACTTAGTAACGTTTTATCTAGTGTACATTTAATTAAAGTCCTATTGTCTGCATTATAAGAATATAAGTTATTAATTTTTTTATAATAAATTATTACAAAACTCTAAAATTGTATTGAAGACCTCTATAGAAAAGAGGGGGTCATGTGATTTCAGTAAAAATTTTAGTGTGCGTGTGGATTGAGTGAAGACCTTTCAAAAATGAGAAAAAATGTGCTGATCATTTAGTAAAAGTTCTAAAACAATTATAAAACTAATTGATTAATTTGTAAAACGATAAATAAAAATAATACATTATAATTTAAATATACACGACGACGCGTTTGGCTCGGTTTGTAGACACCTGCCTACTGAGTCGGCGGTCCCGGGTTCGAATCCCGGCCGGGGCAAATATTTGTGCAAAATATTTGTTCTTGGGTCATGGATGTTATCTATAATATGTATTTATATATTATGTATATCGTCGTCTAGTACCCATAGTACAAGCTTTGCTTAGTTTGGGACTAGGTCGATTTGTGTATGATTGTCCCTTAATATTTATTATTTATTTATTATTCATTAATGTGTGCTCACTCAGTTCTCACAAACTACCACTCAATCCACACGCACACAAAATTTTAATAGCGCGATGCAGAACGGCTTACGTTTTTTATGGTCGGAATATCTTTGTGCTCTTATCACGCCAAAACGTTTTGAAGGATTTTAACCAATTTTGGAACAGTGATGGCGCCAATACCGTAATAATCGACTATGGTATGGACAGGCCATGACTTATGTCTTAGCGACGAGCGGCAGCGGTGCGCAGTACGTGTGTCTCGCTCACTCATATGACTGCTGCGGTCAGATTACTCGCTCCATCGCTCACTGCTTGCCGCCGAAAGTTGTGGCGTGTCCGTTAAAGAAAGAGGATGATGGGCGTCATCTTCTGGTAATATTTGATACTCACCTCATGATATATCTAGTCTTCTTTTCAGAGAGAGTCACCACTGAAGTCAAGTAGTCAAACAACTCCCCATTCTTGCACAATTCAAACACTAAGAATATGAATGTCTCCGATTCAAAGACATCTTGTAATTCGACTGAAAGAAAAAAAATAAAACAACCGTTTTAAACACATGTAGAAATGTATGGAGAAATCAACTTTTTAACAGACACAAATCTGTATCAATACTTGAAAAGAGGCATCAAACTGTTATGTAGGTAGATGTGATTGTGTTAATGAATAAATACATATTTATTTTATTTACAAATGTGTCCCCAACTTCACAACTGCCTTGTAAAATATCATGTTTAAATAATGGGTTCTTTCTCTGTGTTAAAACTTTTTTTTTGGTTTACATTTCCAGAATCCTCTAAATAATTGACACCCTAAAAAAATATAGACATCATCTTTACTATGACAGTGAAGATGATAGAATAGCAGCAAGCCCGAGATTGCTGGTAACACATAGGGTCTATCATGACACTCCACTCCAGGTTCAAACCACGGGGTTTTCGGTGCTAAAATGATTTGACCCCTACTGTTGGTCTAGTGTTCAATCATTAGTGCACACAAAAAGCCAGGGGTATGATTATGAGTTATTACTGTGTGCTATAACGACTCACTCACTAATATAAGGGTGACCAGCCACCATCCTCAGCATCTGTATCTCCTGCTTGGTGGCATCGCGCATTGTGTGTGTGTCCACTCCATCCATGGACTCCTGACTGAGGTCAATGATCTTAGCGGCATATTCCCGGCCTGTCTCCTTCTCGACACACCGCCGGACTGTTGAACTGATGCCCCTGTTAATGTAAATAAAAATAGTGTCATCAGCATAGTCTATTACAGAAAACTAGTTTTCAGTCTGTAAAGTGTCTTTGGTGGCTAAAATACTAATACAAGAGGACTAGACACTTATTGCATTACTAAAATAAATCTTTTGTCGCTTTCTGCACAACTACAGGCAAATGGGGTTCAGAAACTTTATTTCTGGTTCAGTAGTATAGATGAAGCCATGGGTAAATAAACGCTACTTGTATAATAAAAACATGTACTGAATGTTAAACGCACTCTTCTTCAAGGTAGCCTAGTCTTGCTTGACTTTTACAAAAAAGTATAATTAAACAACGAGCTATTTTAATATGCTGGTGTAATATTGTCTGCTACCCAAAGGTAGTCTAGAAAAGATTGCTCTATAGCAATAAAACTGCCTGTTGTCTACCTTTGTAATTCTAAGTTTTTTCAGGGTTTGTATTTCTTTGATGTCAAGGTGTGGAATAAAGAGTATTCTATCTATCTATTGATCTGTAGTTATAATAGTTTGATTATCAGTTTCTAGAGCTGATAAACATTAATTTAAGATAAATCGACACTTTAACATCCAACTGCAATTGAAAGTGCTTCAATAAATGGAGTAATTTTAGGCCAATGTATTCATTTTTATAACAAGTTACCTGATCATGTTTTAAAATTAGCCTTTCCATCTCTTTAAAAAATTATTTAAAAAAATCTCTAATGTCAAAAGCATATTATACAGTAGAGGACTATCTGACAGACAAAAATGCATGGCCTGAACCAGAAACCGAGTAACTGACTCCTTCTTAGATTGTACCTGACTAGTTTAAGGGACACAGTTCTAATAAGAAAGCATATCAAACGTACATAAATTGTGATAAACCGTCATACTTTCTTGTAGTTTCTATATTTCATTCTTAAACGTTTGCTTATTTATATCTTAGAATACACTTTTAATATGTTTTCTTCGAGAACTACGTATAGTTAAGTTCATATTACTGTAATAGTCAAGTACTTATCCTTTATGAAAAAATGACTGACTGTTGAGTTTCTTTCGCCGTTTCTTCTCAACAGTGGTCTCCTCTTGTGAAATGCCGGTAGACTCAGACAAGACTCAGACATGTAAAAGTGCCCTTGTGGCCTACTTGCAGAATAAAGTTCATTATTTCACTATTTCAATTTTAAGTCTACAAAGAGTTGTCCTTGAACGCTGAATACATCAGATTATAGTCGGTTTCACTCCAAATCGATGCCGAGGCGGCATTGCTAGGTTTCATCCCCAAGGTCAAACAGAAGACTCGGCACTCATGAGTAATGTCTCGTATGTATTAAAACACCGGACGTTCGCTCACTTTCGTGTTCCGCACGCCGCTCTTGGCAGCCTCACAACTCAAAAGAAATCACGCTCCTGGTGATTGACACTAGCGTACCAAATATAGATCTCACCTGCCTATGATTTCCTTTGGTTCATATTTTGCGTAAAACTCCTTCGCCGCGCCCTTATCGGGTAAATCATCATCTTCTTCCTTCGCCATGGTGTTCACTGTTGCTGTTATACTTTTTATCAACTAATTAGCTGTAATTGACTCGATCGCAATGACGAAAGGTTATTGTGGACAGCTGACAGGCTGACAGCATTCACAGAAAATTATAATAAATTATGCAGGTTACATAAGATTAAAGACTAGAATTTGTTTATCACTTTATAAAAAGCTATTCATGATATAATACAGAAGAATTTGTGTAATTTGATTGTTTATTACACGTTAATTCAATTAAATTAAATTACATTGAGTACCGTGTCCCATTAGCAAAATAAATTGGGCCGATTGGGCGATAGATAAGAAAGAAAGATAGTAGATGAAGTGCGTTTAAAATTAAAAGCTGCGAACAGAATCATAAAAATCAAAGATGTTTTTATTTATTATATTATTTATTTTTTGTAACGTTAATTAATTGTGATTTGTTTAACATTATATATATTTTTTGCGCTTTACTATTACATGCTAAATTTTTTTGCGATTTTAATGTTAATGTTGTATTACTGAAATTCTTATACATAGCCATTCCCATAAATGCTCTTCGTTTTTTTTTATTATCTTTATAATTCGACTGTGATCGTAGTATTCTTCCATACAATTAATGTCTATTCTACTAATTAATAAAACAGCAACAATAATAAAGCAATGGATATTTTTGGTGATTATTAAAATAACGGAAACAAAAACATTTTCTTTTTGCAAAAATAAAATAAAATTTTATTTAAGTAAATAAAAGCTAACCAACAGCTGATTCTAGTCTATAGTCCCCTCTGCTTACTATGGCTTATGTTGTATCTCTTTCTCCCACCCAATGTTATGTTTCCGTTTCATTCACTCGTGTTTTCGCTTATTGTTCTGTCCGTGCGATGGTGATCATTTTGATAAAGTTACGAACATTTCGCTACTTTCTGTTTTCCCCTGTGTTTAGTTTTCGTGAACTTCAACCCTAAGATTTGGATTACTGTGCTACCTCGCGGGACGGAGTTGAAATAAGCAGGTAAGCAGCTATTACGCATTGAATTTTGGTCTTACAAAGTGACATTATACATCTTTTTGACAACCTTGAGCTATTGGAAAGAAATAGGGTATCAGTCAAAGTAGATTTTCTTTTCTTTGTTTAATTTTTGGTAAATACATGATGCCTCCGAGGTATTACACCTCACATTGAGTATAATTACGATCTGGAATGGCCTTAAACTTTCACTATTTGTAGGAGCAGCTGATAGTCCTACCCACTCTTAGGAGAATTAAAACGATTTGAGTTCTGATTGGTTTCCCACGAGGTTTATCGTTTGATTTTCAGTTCATTTTAGGCTTGATACATGATTGTTTTGAATGGTTTCATGATTACACAACTATCTGTCAGTGCAGTACTTTTTATCTGCATAGTCATTATTTATAATAATCACTGAATTTGATTACATTACAGGCTAGTGATATGATATAAATAACTTGTTATTTTTATAGAATATTTTGGCGCCATTATTATTTAATTTATTATATAAGAGGATTTCTTTTTTGAAATGAAATGAAAGAGGGATGCTCCATAATAATACAATGGCCATCAAACTATTGATCTCACTGTTTCAAATAAGATTCTGCTTATAATTTCATTTGTAGGAGTTTTCTATCTTTTTCATGCAAACTTCCATCGTCCGCTTCACTCCTTTAGGAGTTTGTTTGGAAAATAATTATTTAGTGTGCTTAAGTCTCATAAACATGTATTCAAAATCCTGTTTAATAATAAGTGCACACATGAGCTCTAACATTATTTTTAAAAGTGAACTTGGTGTAAAATAGTTCTTATTTTGATTTAATATCATCACTAAATAGTATATAACAAATTCGCTTCCTGCTGTCTGTCTGTCTGTCTGTCCCTATGTATGCTTAGATCTAAAACTATGTAACGGATTTTGTTGCGGTTTTTTAATAGATAGTGATTCAAGAGAAAGGTATAATTATGTATAATAAATGCATAATTTATCAGCATTGCACCTATGCGAAGCCGGGGCGGGTCACTAGTTATTTATATATTTTTTAAAATGTAATGACAGGATTATGGTAATTTTTTTTTATTTGTGAATGAAACTATGTAGTTTATTACTTTATCAGTACCTATTTGTATTTAGAATAAAATAATGTAACCAACACCAAAAGCTTGCTCCTTGGTTTACAATACTAGGTTTTATTTGATAAAGTTAACAAAAATCAAGAAGAACATTTCTTTATTAACAATTTCTGTGATAAATTTTGATTATAGTCCTAATTATAGATATATTATAGATTGTAGAAGCCGCTGAATCAATTTGGTATCATAATTAAAAAGTTGTGTTAAACATTAGGTACTGACCCGACACAATGTTGTTTGCTAAAGGGGCTTCTAAACGGGCCATGTTTTGCTGCAATTTGTGGCGAGCCATTATTTGCATCTTGCTCTAACGTAGGGTGTCAGAGAGGGACGGCCATAGTTGCCGGCCACAAATTGGCCCATAATGATAATATATTTTATTCAGAAACAGCCCAACATGTTTCGAACTCATATGGAGTTCTTCGTCAGAGCATTAAACCATTTTTATAACTTAAAGATGTCTAACCGAAACCGAACTATTCAGCGACTATTCATATTTTTGCCTTTTTTTCTTTGATGGTACGGAACCCTTCGTGCGCGAGTCCGACTGGCACTTGGCCGATTTCATGACGTCACAAGCCAATATCTTCACAAAAACTTCATACTAACAGAACGTTTTTGACATTTCATAAAGAGTAGCTTATTTGAGCTGCCATCAAATAGCATATTATTAGAATAAGTATACAATAACATTATCACAATTTCTGTGGCTATCAAAATGTTCACAGTCGGCACGGTTGAACTATTAGTTGGACACACGATAGGTCGTGGTATCGTAATGATCGTGCGGTGACCTTGTCGTGATAAACAAGATGCTCACTGATCTGCGCGCCTGTCGACAGATGGCGCTAGTGGTAACGTTGAGATCAGCCAGAGTATGCGTGAGGCCACTACATAGTATAAAACAAAGTCGCTTTCTCTGTCCCTATGTCCCTTTGTATGCTTAAATCTTTAAAACTACGCAACAGATTTTGATGCGTTTTTTTTTAATAGATAGTGATTCAAGAGGAAGGTTTATATGTATAATACATGCATAATTTATCAGCATTGCACCCGTGCGATGTACTTATATGATCGAAATGTATGAATAGCCCCTGCTCTTATTTAATAGCAACAATGATCACGCCCTCACCTGACGTTATGAAATTCCATAAGGACTGTCTCTGCGCTATAATATTATAATCTTGGCATGTCATTGTGTGCTCTGTAAGGTTTCTTTTGTTTTAATAATTATATTTGAAGAAAGTTAATTTCTTTTGTTTAATTCATCAGGTTATGGGCCCAGCCCTACCTGTAAAAGTTATTAAGTCTATTTGTGCAGTTTTAAAATAGTAATCACTACATAGTATCATCACTACATCACTATCACTACATCACTACATAGTATAAAACAAAGTCGCTTTCTCTGTCCCTATGTCCCTTTGTATGCTTAAATCTTTAAAACTACGCAACAGATTTTGATGCGGTTTTTTTTAATAGATAGAGTGATTCAAGAGGAAGGTTTATATGTGTAATACATGCATAATTTATCAGCATTGCACCCGTGCGATGTACTTATATGATCGAAATGTATGAATAGCCCCTGCTCTTATTTAATAGCAACAATGATCACGCCCACACCTGACGTTATGAAATTCCATAAGGACTGTCTCTGCGCTATAATATAATCTTGGCATGTCATTGTGTGCTCTGTAAGGTTTCTTTTGTTTTAATAATTATATTTGAAGAAAGTTAATTTCTTTTGTTTAATTCATCAGGTTATGGGCCCAGCCCTACCTGTAAAAGTTATTAAGTCTATTTGTGCAGTTTTAAAATAGTAATCACTACATAGTATCACTACATAGTATAAAACAAAGTCGCTTTCTCTGTTCCTATGTCCCATTTGTATGCTTAAATCTTTAAAACTACGCAACAGATTTTGATGCGGTTTTTTTTAATAGATAGAGTGATTCAAGAGGAAGGTTTATATGTATAATACATGCATAATTTATCAGCATTGCACCCGTGCGATGTACTTATATGATCGAAATGTATGAATAGCCCCTGCTCTTATTTAATAGCAACAATTATCACGCCCTCACCTGACGTTATGACATTCCATAAGGACTGTCTCTGCGCTATAATATAATCTTGGCATGTCATTGTGTGCTCTGTAAGGTTTCTTTTGTTTTAATAATTATATTTGAAGAAAGTTAATTTCTTTTGTTTAATTTATCAGGTTATGGGCCCAGCCCTACCTGTAAAAGTTATTAAGTCTATTTGTGCAGTTTTAAAATAGTAACGAAAATAATTTGTTAACAACCTCAAAGTTAGTTCGGTCGCCAGAATTTTTTTCAGCTTGCGTATAATAAAGTATAAATAATGGGATCAAGCAATCATATGATGACAATTGAAAAGCTCACTGGCCGTGACAACTGGACAAGCTGGAGTTTTGCCGTCAAAGCTTACCTACAACATGAGGACTTGTGGGAATGTGTGGAAAATGAAATAACAGACTCAAAGAAGGATCTTAAAACGAAATCAGCTTATACCCTTAGTGGACCCTATGCTATATGTTCACATACAAGAGGCAAAAACAGCGAAAGAGGTTTGGAACAATTTATTACATGCATTTCAAGACTCAGGTTTACTCCGTAAAGTCGGTTTATTGAAAGACTTAATAAATACTACATTAGAAACAAGTACAAGCGTGGAAGATTACGTAAATAAATTAATGTCATCAGTTCATAAGTTGCGAAATATATAATTTCAAGTGGATGATGAGTGGCTCGGGACACTGATGTTGGCAGGCTTGCCAGATGTTTACAAGCCAATGATAATGGGCATAGAGAGTTCGGGTATAAAAATTAGTGCCGATTTAATCAAAACTAAGCTCTTGCAAGAGGTAACGAAAACAGACACTACCACTTTTTACACAAACTCCAAAAATGTCAAGCCAGGTTATTCATCCCAGTCAAAATCAAAAGGCCCCCGATGCTTTCAGAGTAATAAGTATGGGCACTAAAGTAAGAATTGTTGGCATAGGAAAAATAAGTCTGAGGTTAGAAATAAGAAAGATAATAATGGTTTTATAGCAGCCTTTTCAGCCATGCAGGTGAATGATACAATGAACTGGTACGTGGATTCTGGCGCATCAACCCACATGACGATGCACCGGGAATGGTTGGTGAATGAGACAGCTCCACCTGTTAACCACAAAAGAATAGCTGACAACAAGGTGCTACATGTCGAAAGCTGTGGTGATGTTATAATACAAGTACCCAATAAGAATGGCAGTGAAGCAATCCAGGTGAGAAATGTTCTATTTATACCAGAATTATCCACAAATTTGCTGTCTGTGAGTAAGATAATTAAAGCAGGCTGTAAAGTAGAATTTAATGTTGATGGCTGTCATATAAAAAATCTGAATGGGCAAAATGGTAGTAAGTGCTACACTGATAAATGATACCTACAGACTTAAAGCTTATAATAATGAGAATCGAGCGATGGCAGCTTCTACAGAGACTGATACCTACTTGTGGCATCAAAAAATGGCACATTTAAATTTTAATGATGTTGATAAAATGCCAAACTGTACTACCGGCGTGAAATTGTCACCGCAATCTGAAAGTTGTGTACGTGTTACATGTTTAGAAGGAAAACAAACCTGGAAACCTTTTCCAAGTAATGGCTCCCGGGCAAAAGAATTGCTAGAGGTCATACACAGTGATGTATGTGGTCCGCTACAAACCACATCAATTGGAGGTTCAAGGTATTTCACAGTTTTTATTGATGACTATTCACGTAAAGTGTTTGTGTATTTTATGAAAAGCAAAGCGGAGGTATTTAATAAATTTATGGAATTTAAAAGTCGAGTAGAAAATGAACTAGATAAAAAGATAAAAGTATTTCGAAGTGATAATGGGAAGGAATATGTCAATAAAACTTTTGATGATTATTTAAAGAAAAATGGTATATTGCACCAAACTTCAAATCGCTTTCTCTGTCCCTATGTCTCTTTGTATGCTTAAATCTTTAAAACTACGAAACGGATTTTGATGCGGTTTTTTTTAATAGATAGAATGATTCAAGAGGAAGGTTTATATGTATAATACATGCATAATTTATCAGCATTGCACCCGTGCGAAGCCGGGGCGGGTCGCTAGTTTAAAATAAATTTAACTATAAAAATACTTTAATTTGACTATAGTGAAAATAAAGTGTATCGTTTAAACCACTAAACACACATTCAAAAACACACGGAACTAAATAATCTACCAGTATCTTTTAGACATTATAGTATTTTTTGGACAAAAATTAGAAAGGAGACGTGTTTTGATTACTGATTTTTATGACTTCACAAGCCAGTATTTTCATAGAAAATTCATACTAAGAGTAGCTGAGTTGAGCTGTCATCAAATACCGTAGGTATTGTATAAAAATCCAATTGTATTAAAGGCGATTTTTCGACTTCAGAAAACCATAGTGTCTATGAAAGACCCCTTGTATTCGTTGTATTGATAATTCGTTGGTGAATTTACGGTATATCCAAAGCTTCGTTTAGTCCGACATACCATAACCCGTTCTAACCTCGCGGTTATGCAGAATGCATAAACGCATTCTCCCAACGTTAAAAAAGGAATAACATTATAATAACCACCTAACCCGGGTTAGCAGAACTGGCCGTGAATTCGCTTGCCAACAGCGTCCAATTTTCTGTAACTTCATTGAAAAGAAAGCGATAGTTGATCAAACGAGCGAAGCGTCTCTGTTTCAGCTTGGCTTAAAATTCTTTCGAGTGTCCGAATGGTTAGATGTCCGTTTCTCTGGCTGTTCTCGCCTAGAGGTCGAATTTGTCAATCGACTATTTTTTTCGTGGGTTAGTTAATTATATAACAACATTGTCGATGCAGTTTTCTCTAAAACCTTCAAAATGACGGATATATAGGGGTTGAAAATTTTAAAAAATTGAAATGTTAACCATTTCGAAATAAACTCTGTCTAAAGCTCACAGAGCCACTAGTTAATTAACTAATTAATGTAAGTAACTAACACAGAGTAGTTTGTCGCTGAAGTTGCCTGTCGTCATAAATTCATTATTATGTTGTTAGAAGTAAAGGAACTTTGCTACACCTATCTCCGCATTGATATCTGGGTAGGTGCATAACATGGGTACCTCTACCTCCTACCATTATTATGTCGTCCTAGTATTTATACAATAGGGTCCGCACCCTCCAGTCTCGTTGGAACAGACTTCTTCTACGTCGTAAAACTACGACCGTCGTAGTTTTACGACGTAGAAGAATGTACGACCTCACAAGGGCAAGGACACCCTCAAGGACGTCTGCCCTGAATCAATGCGTCTGCCTTCATGCCTCCCTAGTCCTGGGGGGGAAGTGCGCTTGAATAATTTTACTTAGGTACCATTTTTTTATCGCAACCAGGACTGAATGCGAATTACTTTGTTCAATTGTTCAATCCTACGTATTCAACTCGCAAAAGGTAATTTATCTTTGAATATAATCTACAGTGAGGGAGGTATATCTAGAATTTAAAACAATGCTGTTGAAGAATAAAGGCTTGATCTTCAATCATTTTGTCGAACATAGTAACTGAAAGAATACGAAAATAAATAATCTCTGAAACTATAAAAACCTAACACACAATTAAACAGTTATTAATTGCCAAGGATTGTTCGCTTATAAAGATCTGCCTCTATCCTATACAGGTATTAAGTATAATTACTAAGGTAGCAGCGACCCATAAGCTTAAAAATCTATTATTTGCCTGTAAGATATATCTATTAAGATAATATTATCTCAGGAGGAGTCTCATTCAGCCAGCCCAGCAGTAATTTCGTCTGTTGATCCTCGTATTTCAGTAAAAATCTACAAACTAGATACGAAGTTTTGCGGAGTCGCGACAGATATTTTTGTGAGTTTTGGCTGTCACCAGGCGATTTATCCTGAACTACCTTAATATTATGGTACGCTAGGTTACGCGGGCGGAGTGCGAGTGAGTTTGCGACTTTCCTGTTACTTATGCAAAATATAAGTGCACTCGTATTTATGGAAACAGCGTTCCATGTTATGCTATCCTATCTATCGGATAGAAAACATGCCTTTCGAGCATAACCACAGCGACTCTTATGTTTTCGACTGTAAACAAACTTTTTCTTAGTAATAAACTTGCCAATTGATCTTACAAACGGAGGGGTTTATTCCTTTCGAATAATAACCCCAGGAATCTCTTGATTATGCCCGTGATACAGTTTTATTGGGCATATAAAGAGCAGACGGCGCGAAGTGGTATCAGGATCATATGAGGATAGGAGAGCACCACGTTACATTGTCAGCGGGTATAGTTGCTGGATGTGTCATATATTGTAAATGGAAAAGTGTATTGATTGATGCAACAGACTCAACAGAGAAAGAAATTAACTGTCTTTATATTTGCAGTCAAGTTAGAGATATTTAGGTGTTCGAGCCTTCGCTTGAACCACTAGAGATTACGCTATCCGAACTCGTCTTTATGTCTATAAGATCTAGCTATAGGTATGCATCTGTCGACCTATCGCTGTCTCTTTCACACGGTGCAGCGCGTGGGGAGCGGCGCAGAGGGCGCCGCGAGTGCCAGTACGCTTTTGAATTCCGAACGAAACACTTGTGGAACATCAAGCGCTGTAATACAAATCGTAAGTAACAACCACCCTCTGATTAAGAATAAAATATACCGCTCGGCTCCCTCGGACCAGCGACGCCGTACGTGCCTTGCACTTACGAATAATCTTAATCACGGACAAAACTGACCTTCAAAATAGTACGAATCTTGTGGGCTCACGGTCGTACATCAAGGTCACACTTACCTGATACTACAGCTATCAGACGACATTGCAGTCGACATCGCAGACGACATATCGTCAATGAGTCGACGTCGCATACTGCAGACGACGTCAGACACTGCGGACGACGCCTTATACTCAGACGACATCACATATGTCAGACGACATCGCACATTGCAGACGACGTCGTTCACTGCAGACGACGTCGAACACTACAGTCGACACCTTACACTCAGGCGACACCGCATACTTCAGACGACGTCGTATGCTCAGACGACATTCAAACAAATAGCACCGCTATTACTATCACATAGCTGACGGTCTATGCTTTCGCTTTCAGATCATGGCCCTCACTACCATGGGTGACCTGGTGGGTCGAGCGTAGCCTCCGGAAGATGAAGACGCCTTCCACACAGTTATCGAGATCTTAGACAAGAGCTTCCCTAATGATTGGCGTAACTGGGAAGTCCACGACTACTCCTTTCAAGACCTGTTTGGCGAAGAAATCCTTCCAAGCATTGACAGTAGGTTGCGATTCGCCATTCCTACGGCTGAGTTGGGCAGGGCATTTGACCCAGACTGCAACACTCTCTCTGAAAGGAGGTACAGATGTATCAGAACGAGACTGCTCCAGTGGCCTTTGGGCAGAGCTCTTATCTACGCACCCCATGATATAATGGAAAAGATACACGGATCCGGGCGACCCTACATATCCTTCATGGACGCAGTCCTCTCCATAAAACAGAGGCTGAAAAACCGTCGCGAGGCGTCTGCAGAACTAAGCAGTCAATCGCAGGCGCACTGCGCATCTCTAGAACCTAGGCAACCAAAGAAAAGAACGCGGCCTTGTGATACACCGGAACCTAACACCGACACGCCGTCGAACACTTCGAAACGTCAGAAGCAGGATGGCAATGAAAACGTTTTGATATCCATACTGAGTCAATGGAAATGTTCAACAGAATGATGGCCAATCAATCGGAACAAAATAGTCGGATGGAAAAACTCATCGCTGCGGCATCTGCCCCACCACCTAGACAAGAAACCATCTGCACACATGAAAAGAGCATAAATCTGGACGAATCCTTCGATTCTCTACCAGATAGCACCCATTGGGACGACGAGGATGAGACCCCGGCCACAGAAGCCGCGCCCCAACAATCAACGGCCACGCTAGCATCTCCCAACAATTCCAGAGAGTCAGACCTTAGGAACAAAATAGCTGAAGCTCAAAGGGAATTGGCTGCCATGCAGTCCGTCTCAGATATAGAATACGACTTCGAACCAAATACCACGGAGGCGGACCCCAAGATAGCCACGACCGAACCATACTACTTAGAGAAGGGGATAAAACTCCAGCGTCTTGGCCAGACAGGCTGGCGCAATCTGAAATACAAGGAAACGCAAAAACAATTCCAAGCATCTGCTTTTTGCGCACTTAAGGTAAATAGTCTTCTCGCAAGTGTGACCCCAACATGGAAATCCACAGCCCTCCTAGAAAAATTTGAGCTTACGCTGGGAGCCATTACCCACGGACTGTTACAACAAAGAAAGATTTTCAAGGACTTATTTGATAAACTACCTTGCGAAACGAAAAACAAAATCGGTAATGACTACCTTAAAATGGACTCTAAGTTCAGGAAAAAATCTGACGACCTCCTACAATGTCAGCGAGGATGTGAAAGACACCTGCAGCCAATTTACAGACGCCTTCAGCAGGACGTGGGCGTACAAACTAGGCTGGATATTCCCTCCACCGGCTATGATACCGCAGGTGCTACGCCACCTAGAAACCTCAACAGGAACGTACCTATTAGTAGCCCCCAGTTGGGACAGAGCCTTCTGGGAACCCGAATTGAAACGGAGGGCGGTGGGCCCTCCTCTTCCAATACCCAACCTGAAGACAGTACTGACGGATCTTCGGACGAACCTGCCACCTCCCAACATAGGCGATCTACGTTTGCAGGTCTGGAAGGTACAGGCTGGACCAGACACACACAAAAATGGTCACTTACCGACATCAGGCTGCTTCAATCGTCATGGCGAAAATCTACTCTAAAAACATACAAGCCAGTCTGGATTAGATGGTGCCGCTGGGCCAGAGCTAACAAGGTGGCCCAAGATAACCCGGAACCATCAGAACTTGCGAGATACCTCTGTCACCTTCACACTAAGGTTAAACTGGCACCACGCACCATATCCGTACACAAGTCTGTTATAGCAAAGTTCGCCAACCCTGAACGCTCCGAAGAGATGACGACTCACCACCTAGTGAAACATACCCTCAAAGCCATCTTCTCAGAAACACCAAATAGAAAACCACTTCCGTGGAAGATGGACGACCTGCTTCAATTCCTAAGAACCTATGAACTACTCGACACCAGCCTCTTTCAAACCTTTAGACACACTGGCGTTCTGTTGCTCCTAGCTTCGGGGCGAAGAGTACATGACCTCACACTACTAAACATCCAAGAAGGATCTTATAGGGACAACGGAGAGGAGATTACTCTGTGGCCTCAATTTGGGTCGAAAACAGACTCAGGCTCTTATAGGCAGTCAGCGTGGGTTCTAAAAACCAATACACAACAAGGAGAAGAGCGACTAAACGTAACACACTGGATAAGGAAGTCCATCTCATTATCTCGTGAGCGGCGTAAGGGCAAAGACTTAACAAATCTATTCATAACAACTAGAGGCCCCGTAAAAAACGCTTCGCGCTTAGTTATCGCGGGCTGGGTCCGAACATTGTTCAGCGAAGCTGGGATCTGCGCATCCGCCGGATCCTTACGACCTTCTTCAAACACTATTTTAGAGAACTGCCTCAAAATATCTCTATCAATCAACCTTACAGAATATCTGATGATTTCTCAACTCTATAAACATACATTCATTTACTTGACCTATCTATGAGAAGATTAACGTACACATAGGTCACTTTGTCGTACATACTTAGTTGATTACCAAATACATGTTATAAGTTACATAAATGAGCAAGTCTTTCATTAGGACCATTACTCACCAAACTATCCCTTTATCACAGTACGCACTAGCAGCGCCGGCAGAATAAAAACACTTCTCTAGTGGTTCAAGCGAAGGCTCGAACACCTAAATAGAAGCGTTTTCCCCCCGAAGGGCAGAAAACGAATATTTAGGTTTCAGCCGGAGCTTGAACCACCCTTTCATGGGCCTTGCCGGCTCATTCGAAGGTACTGGCACTCGCGGCGCCCTCTGCGCCGCTCCCCACGCGCTGCACCGTGTGAAAGAGACAGCGATAGGTCGACAGATGCATACCTATAGCTAGATCTTATAGACATAAAGACGAGTTCGGATAGCGTAATCTCTAGTGGTTCAAGCTCCGGCTGAAACCTAAATATGCGTTTTCTGCCCTTCGGGGGGAAAACGCTTCTATATTAGGCTTTTCGGAAAATGCATGTTCTCTACTCTCAAGTAAAATACAGGGAAATAAAATACAATCATGTGGAAGATTATGAAGGGGGACCTTTCATTGACACTTAAGCGCAAACTATGAAAAAAGAAGTATCTACTGGCTTATTACTTTATGTCTGACAGTGAAGTGAACACCGACTTAAAGTTAGCAATTCATCCACCTGACGTTCATCTACCTACATACATATTTTTTCAGTTTGAAAGTTGCATCGACTGAATGTACGCTGAGTCATTTCCTGCAGACTAAATCTGCAGCTTATTAGCGATCGCGTGGGAAGCAGATAGACATCGATCCAGTCTGGATCGCATTGAGAAAGCGCTTACCTGGTGATTAGAACTTAAACGCTTGCAGTTGCCACCCTCATGTGGTTTATGATGCCTTGGTAATTCTACTACTTCTACATTTAGGTACGTAAACCAGTCGCACAGCTGTACGATGAAGCGTGTGGAGTAGATCTAGACGTCGATCCAGACTGGATCCCTTTGAGAAATTACTTACCGGGTGATTAGTAACTAAACGCTTGCAGTTGCAAATTGCCACAAACTGTTTATCTGTACCACAATTTTGACGTGCTACACTGTCTCATGTGATAATGGTATGTCTCTTTCCTGCAATGTCAGCTTTCATCATATTTTATTTCACTCGCAATACTTATATTTACCAACGTTGTCAACCGTTAGGTGTGTCAAGGCAGTTGAGCGGTCGTAAAAGTTATTTTTAACTGGCGCCCTTAAACCGTCACATGGAACCCTCTTCGGTGCGAGTGCGACCTCTTTGCACTTTATAATGATTAATGAAGTGGTTATCCTTATTACTGTTCATGTATCTGTCTGTGTACAGTCAGCAGCAATAGTAACGCTACGCAAATGACGACTAGTCTGTACAAAAATTTGTCGTAAACGTAATTTTTCTCAAACATGCAATGAAATATCGTCGTAACGTGCGCTAGAACAGGCTTCGAAGTGTCAAGTTTCGGGCGGAACAATTCGAGAAAACTGTAAAGGAATTTCATACAAAATTGAAGGCCTAAGCCGGGAAGTAATTTGTTTTTAATTTTAATGTAAACATGGCGTCTGTGTGTATGAACAGCTGATATATTTTTTTTTTCTAGTAGCTACCCATTCAGCCATTGGACCAACAATATCCGTGTTAATGCCTAGTACACACGAACTGAAAATACCGTCTATACGTAAGTCACCAGAGACCATGGACAATATTAAAAATCCTCTGCCTTTATTTTACTTATTATAGAAACTAAGATTCTTATTATCAGGTTGTGTATAATGGCCCTAATATTCGCACACTACACACGTGGACTTATTAAAGAAAAAAATATAGAGGGATTGGAGGGAAAATTAAAAATACTTTTTTTAAACATGGCGACTGTGTTCATGAACTGGCTGAACAGCTGAATTATGTTTTTTTGAGTGGTGTATTTTTTTATTTCATTGCATATGTATGAGAAAAGCTCTATACGAGTACATGCCTTACCCGTGAAAAGGGCTTGCCGGCTTCGTATCACTAGACGGCCTCCCTTACGGTCGGCCGTCTATACCTACTCAGCCGGCGAGCCCTTATTTCCCGGCGTCTGCAGTAATGTACTATTTAGTGACGCCCTTAAACCGTCACATGGAGCCCTCTTAGGTGTGACTGTGAACTCTTTGCACTTAAATAATGAAGTGGTTATCCTTATGTAAAAGTTCCTGTAAAAGGTGCGCCACGTAAAACTGACAATAATTTGTCAATCTGTCGATGATAGTTGTGTGTGATACTGATAATAACAAGATTGTATTTAGTTTCACCTGTATTGGCGGTAATCTGTATTGTCTGTGAGCAAATCATGCAAGTTTTTCATCCGCTTCCAAGTGTCCGATTAAGCTGAAAGTTTACATGATATTTTGTAAATCAAGTGACAATGCAATATTATTATGGTGGAGCTGATCTGATCATGGCGCCACGCCAGAAGTTGGTTACGGGATGTCTACCATAACTGTTTTTAACCGACTTCAAAAAAAGGAGGGGGTTCTCAGTTCGGTTGTATGTTTTTTTTTTTTTTTTTTTTTTATGTTTGTTACCTCAGAACTCCGTCATTTATGAGTCGATTTGGAAAATTCTTTTTAGGTTCATGAATAGACATCTCAAGGTTGGTCCCATAAAATTTTGGTGAAGATCGGATGACGAGATCCATGAGGAATCGAAGGAATTCCTGAAATTTTATAGGCACTTATAATATTTTTCACATATTTTATAAAACTATTTAAGTATTTGCATATGGTAGTCATCATCTTCCAATGCTGAGCTGATGATGGAAGGTACAACTCCTCAACGGTTAGGAGTTAGGAGATAATTCAAACGAGATGCATGCCTTCAAGACCTCCCTGATCACCCTGCCATAAGTGTTTTTATGAATCACTAAAAAGCAAAAAAAAAAATTTTTAACAAAAAATAGAACCGACTTCAGTAAAACTAAAAAGCCAAAAATAACCCGTTCAAGTACAGATTACCTTTGACTCACCCTTTGAAGTCGGGGCCAAACCTCACGTAAACTATAAAATATAAATATAATAACTGAGTGGTTTGGCAAAAGTACAGTCTAGAAAACATAATAATATTTGTCGATAACTATAGTATACATAAGATGAGGGTACCTAAGACTGCACCTACATTCTAATGAAGTTATTTATGTCTTGTGCGCGTGTGTCGTGTGTGAAGCAAGGTCCTAATCAGGCGCTACAGATCTGGTCAAACCGCTATTACCTGACATCTAGTGTAATCACATTCACTACACGCATGATCTAATACTAAGGTAATAAACGCATATGCAACGCATGTGTACGTTTCTAATCGTCTTCCATATCATGATTCGTCTCGTGAATGTTTTTGCTAAATGCCGATCCTAACTCGATTTCAGCATTCATTGCTAGAAAATTATAAGGAGGGTCAAACAATGTGCCAATAAATGCTGTCATCTCGCCAATTAGTGCCTCTATCTTTCCAATAAAAATACAATACCTACTCACGATAAACACGAACTATGAGTAATTGAGTATGCATTCTATTAATGAATGGTAAGATTAGGAATACGAACCTTCTATATAATCTAAACATCATAATCATAAAATTATTACCGGGGCCTTTCCCCGAGTATATTTCAATCGCCCTTAAAATCTGTCCTCTAGGGATTCCCAGACTCACAAATTTGGGCAATCATTGTTATCTGTTCATATTATAGTAAGACGTTGTGACGCTAACGCTCTTTGTATAGCTATGTCGAGAACTCTATTCAGCTTATTCAGATAATAGAAATGAATCTCACGTTGTCTTTGTTACGCGCATCACAGAATGTATGAACTTGTACAGCAATGTTATGTTGTCTTAGTACTTCTACCTTTCAGAAGTGGAATGCTGAATATCATTTTCAGTCGAATAATTTGATTGTTAAATTTAATGATGGCCATTTGCCATAAGTTTTGGTCCTAATAATAGTGTAGTAAAAGAAGGAAACCGTTTCTAGTTTTCTACTACTGTCTTAAACTATAAGCGAAACAAAGCAACAGACACCAAGTTAAACAAAAAGTGCCGCAAACCATTGAATGCCTTTGACAAACCGAGTAAGTTAAACAACATAGAAACCGTGTACGCACGGAACAGGCAGTGCTGAGGTTAATAACCTTATAAATCTATTTCTAGCTCTTTGAACAAGTTGCGTACTTTATTCAACTTATCGGTGTCGGGGTTTATGTATACGATAAATCGACCGCGAACCGAAGGTACCGGTCCTGCAGTAACGCTGCCGATGTTCCGTTTTATCGATGGAATAGGACTACCGGGGTCCTGACATGATCTTTTCTTGTAAGTATGTGAGCAGTTTATTGCAGCATCATTGATACAAAGGTAGATAATTTATTGAAGTATGTATACGGTACAGTTTAACAATATACACAAAGGTGGAACCATCTCTCTAAATCCGTTTACGAACGGACGAACAAAACATGGTTAACACGATGACTGAACATTTGGTTCGTCCATGTGGACGTAAACTAGCAAAAGCGAACATGAACACCTTACATCGTCCTCACAAAACATCCAAATTGGATGGCCACGAACATTTTGACGAACACGGTGTTTGATGTTCGTGTTCGCCATGTTGTTCGTTCGTTTGTACACGGCTTGTGGAATTTCTTGCAGAAAAAATTACGCGACAAGAGCGAGTCCAATCGAAAATATAAGCGCCTCTTACTGTATGCAAATGTCATAAAACGATAATTTTTGCTCCGATAATTGGCTAGGAAATGTTGAAGAAGTGCGAGTTGCCCATATATAGACGATGGATAGTACAGATCGTTTTCTACTAAGCATTTTCCTACACCATTTGTACCTTCGTGCCGTTTCAGAAGAAACACAAGTCTGCCTCAAGCTTTAACCATAAATATGGAAGGAATTATGTTTAGTGTTGTGGTGATAGGATAGACAGGGACTGGCCGTCCCGACGAATATCGGCATTATTTCTTTCTTGCGGGATTGTATTCTCTATCATCCAATCCTTCATTCAAATCCAGGCCTGCTGACTCTAAAGTAAGTCCAGGGACTCCTCAGCCGCATACCCCTTTCATTGCATACTTTTTAAATCTGAATATTTGCCAGCATTATATTTTCTCTTATCTCGACCGCGTCCAACCGATTCGGCACGCCATGAGCAACTTTACAATGAACATTTTGACAGCCAGAATCATTTACCGTTCCGTGTCAGAAATTTGTAAATCTTGATACAGTAGGCATGTACTCCTAAAACATCTAGATATGATTTAGAAAACTGATGGACGCATTCCATTTCCATGCGAGTGAAAAGCTGTTCGCGTCAAGTTTATCATTTTTAAGAATCTGTTTCTGTTGCAAAGAAAAAAACTAGAGGGAGTACTTAGATACTAAGTCGTTAAGGTCACTTTTTTGACTGTTTTTGTTAGCGTATGGTATTATCAATTGTTAATTGTACATTAGATTCCACTTTACTACCGTTGCACTTCAGTGTCACAAATGTACGCTATAGTATTACCTAATCGCAACTAGTATAGTTTGTAGTAGTGGCGTGACTGACGTGGCGTTCATAGGACCCGATTCCCTACGGCTTCCAATTCACTCACTAGTTCTGTTACCCGTTAATGTCTTAAAGGGCAATGCCACCTTATTTACCTGCACAAAATCTCAGTGCAAATTGTGTTATGATGTAGGCTTATACCCAACTTAAGATTTATTATCATATTATGTCACTGTTTTGTCTAAATCTGTTTTCTCCCCAATAAAGAAAATAAAATAAAATACCCAGTGCTTTGTTTGATACCACGTCACTGTTAGGCGTACCATTGGCATGGCAGTGGCCCGGGTCCCGTCCCGGCCTGGGTTTTGAGGAGACTCGACGTGTTTGGTGCCTTCTAAACAGAATTAGGACACCCGTCGGAAAGTGTCCCTCTCTATGGTACAAATGGGAGTGGTGTGAGCCAGCGGAATGCCAGTGATGTGGTTGCCCAGACCAGACAGTACACCACATTATCTTCGAAAGCCCAATCACCTTTAGCGGGACAACGGCGGAACCTAAAAAAACTCGACGGATGCAGTAAGTAGAAAACTATCGATAAATAAAAAATAGTGGCCTATCTAGTTTTTTGGGGATCTCTGTTCCACGTGCTTTCAAAACGGTTCCTCGAATTCGGGAGGTCGGGTCAGCCCCGTCGCGGACGATCGCCTATTTGCGGACTGGCCAGCTGTCGGCAAATATTCGCAAAGTGCTGCTTTTATTGAGAACTGTGTCGCATTTTACGCTCTACTCTATCTATGGGCATTTACTTACCTACTTGTAATTCAATAGGCTTGCTACAAATGAGCACGTTTTTTTTTTAGATAGTCCTTGCTGTAAGGATCTACAAGCTGCATTATATTAGATGTCTCACGAAAGTTTTAAGAGGGTGCCGAGCGTTTGCGACTGAACCATAGAGCGCGGGGAATGCGTATTTAAATAGGCGAGCGGCCGCCACCATAGTAAAAATGTATGGAGAATTAAAAGCACTTTTTGATAAATCTGGACCTTTAATACCAAACAATAATTGAAATATTTGATGCGGACAAATTGTAATGTAAACATTCATCTTTTTTTAAAACTGAAAATCAGAATAGATTTCCATTGTTAAAGTATAAATACGATTTTACAATTTTCGTCCAACTTTACTTAGTTCTCTAGGGTAAAATATGAATAATCTTATAATTTTTCCACGGAGAAGTTGTTAACACATTCCTCGAAATGCTAAATATATAGTTTAGAAATGGATTAATCAACTAGTGTTGACGTTATCTACTTAACGGCAACTGCCTATTTTTTCACATTTCGCTCGGTGCAGTCTTAATAAGATTATATCACCGAACATTCAAGTATTGTGGTTGACTGGTAGAGAATGCCTAAGGGCATTATGTCCGCCATTTGTACGTTTTTGTATGGTAAGGCAATGTCACGGGAACGCTCTAGGCACTCTACCGCAACCTTGCCAGCACATACTACATACAGAATGGACACCCGAGTTACCTCACCCCGCAAGGGCACCGAGTTGAAATCGTGTTCGCTGCGTAGATAATTTTGAAAGGGTTATGTACCTACTGTGCTTAGGTCGGTATTGACTCGTGAAATAGGGATGGTGTTGGTGATGGTAATGATGATGATGGTGATGATGATGATGATGATGGTGGTGTACAGATGATGATAGTGGTCGTCTGACACGCACACATTGAAACTGACATTCAAGATTCAGTTTTTAGTAGGCAGTGTCCTGTGATTCCAGACTCATCTCTGGGAAGAGCTAGTCCCCTCCCACTTCACAGGCGCGCCGAATACGCGACAGCCTCCTCGGGGACCTTCATGTAGAGGCTTAGAGCATAGACAAATGGAGATGTCATAACGTAAACTCTTCGAACAAATTTTTTCGCCAATTTTAGCGGGGGGCGAAGTAAACACGTACAGCACACCACCAAAGGATGAATAACTCAACAGACACAAAAATTGCTGTTGCGATAAACGCACACTACAGCAAAATTAAACACATCAAAAATTACATACACACAGATACAGTTTTCACGTAACTGTGCAGCATACATAAGAAAAACATAGTGATGGGACACATATGAAGAATGAGTCAAATCATTTTAATGAATGAACTGAATTGTCTTATAGGTACTATTTATTGTGAAATTTGAAAAGTGTAAATTCTGTATATTGAAGACGTAATCCAATAAATATATTTGTTTCTATGTATATCTGTCTATATTTATTGTGTCCTTATCACTCTCGCATAACTAAACTGTGAAATAAAACTATCGCCCGCGGTTGTTTCGGGCTTAAACAATCACTGACTTCTAGAACAAGTACACTCGACTTCATATTGTAGTTGCTAAAATGAAACCACTGCATTTTCGCCATTTTGGAGCTGATAGCTATGTGCAAGTGGTGTGAGCTTCCATGGATCTAATATTAGAGATTCACAGATCGTCACAGATCAAAGAACCGTTTGCATGAAATGACAATTTTAGTAGATGTTCACGCAGGATGCTTTGAATGGGCACTGAAAACAACTGTCATTCCCTATGGAATATTTAGTCCGTTGTACTTGTAGTTTAGAGGTGAATATAACCTTCAAGAAAAGAACGTACGCCCATCTAAAACCCAGCAACTCACTTGTAACTCTTCTTACAGTTGCTTAAATAATTTCTTATGCTTTATTTGATTTAATCGGACTTTGATTTTTTTAACCAATTTATTTTATAAAGGTATATCTTGAAACCACATATAAAGGGATTTAAAGATATGAGTAAAGAGAAAACAATAAAACAAATTGTTATTAATTTAATTAGAATTACTTACCACATATAAAATAAAATAAAAAGGTATAATTAAGTAAATATATTCATGTATCTATCAGCCACAGACGTCCACTGCTGAACATAGGCCTCCCCAAAAATCGTCACAACGCTCGCTACGCTGCGCTTTCCTATACGTGGTCGCCACTCTAGCACTTTGCTGACCTAACGGCCATCGATTCTCCGGGCTACATGGCTTGCTCATTGCCACTTCAATCGTGCAGTCCTGTAAGCTATGCCGGTTACCTTGGTTCTTCTGCGGCATATCCTCATTTCTCATTCTATAAATTAAAAGAAGAATAAGGAAATAAGGAGGCAGCAGTGAAGATGGAAAGAATATGAAATAAAGTCTATAAATAATAGTATATGTATAACGCATATACTCATAGCCCAGCAGCACTAAATGTTCCTTTTACCTAGATATACTTTTAGCAAACAATTATTTTCATTTTCATATTAAATTTCAACATCGTATGTCTAGAGAAAGGTAATATTTCTAATTCACCTTACAAGATTTAAAAATAACATACATCTATACCTATTATTAAATTCAATCACTACATAGTAAAGAACAAAGTTGCTTCTTGCTGTCTGCCTGTTTGTCTGTGTGTCCCTATGTATGCTTAGACCTTTAGAACTACGCAACGGATTTTGTTGCAGTTTTTCTTAATAGATAGAGTGATTCAAGTGGAAGGTTTATAATATGCATAATACATGCATAATTTATCAGTTTTGCACCCGTGCGAAGCCGGGAGGGTCGCAAGTATCTAATAATACACTAACTATTAAACAAACTGCAGTGATCGAATGAATGAATGATTCATTCAAATGTTGAGTCGCGGTTTTTATTTTGTCACATCCCTCGCCCCTGTACCACCGTTTATGTTTACATTTTTCTGTCGTTTACGTATCGCAACGGTTTTTTCTTTAAATGGAGATTGTACTTTAATACACATTTAATAGTTTGTAAAAATATTTACCTGTGATAGGAAACGCGATCTTGTTACATATTTGAGCCGTCATATCGCCTTTTACAAGAAAATATCTGCACAATTCACCATTTTTGGAGAGAAGTGTCACGCGACACAGATCAATGCAAAATGGCGGTGAAGCGACTTCAAGTAGTTTTATATAACGTGCTTGACCAGTTGACCAGTTATTTTGCCGGAGGGGGTCGCCCGTCCATGGCATCTCCTGTCATTAAATACTCAAAGTGTAGAGGCGACAGACGTCCCCATGTCTGCCGCCCACAGGTACCCAGGTACACAGGTTATGGGGGTAATAGGCGGTCGTAGGCCAGCCGCCGATCTCTTAAGTAACCTAGCCCAACGTTATCCTAACCTATCATTACTATATAAATCCAAGGTTAACTCCTGATATCGATCTAGGAAGTGCTCGCTGAATTGATAACGTATCGCTGCTAGAGCTTTAAATATATCTCCGATTATGACTACTGATTGTTGTCTGGTGTTAACTGGCGCAAACTAAGGATTAATATACGTAAGTTACTATTACTAGCGTTAAGGTACTCCTGGCAACTAACTCTACTTAGTCTCTGCAGCCGTAAGGGTGTGTCTCCGTTGACGCGGGGTGGAGCGGAGACGTGCGGAATAGAATAATCACCTGAGTTTAAAACTTTAAATCTGTATCTCAGCTCCGCTTATGTGATTGGTCGATTCCGCAGGTCTCCGCTCCACTCCGCCTCAGTGGAGACGCACCCTAAGAATGGACTTAATAACTGCTGCAATTACAAAGTTTTTGTTCAAAATTGCCGCTGACAATCGTAGTTTTAAAGAGTGACCCAGGACCACATCACCCATGGCAACAAGCCACAGAGAAAAATTGATTGACCGATAAATTCGATTTTTTCGACTTGTCATGCATTTTATTGAGCTTAATGTTTAAATCATAACTATTATACAATTAGTAGAGGATCCCTTTAAGAACGACCTTCACCGAGATGTTTATTTGATTAAATGTATTTTATATTTAATTTAATATGTCAATAAATATATTGCATATGGGTTGCCTAACAAATTTTAGTCCAGGGTATGTTTAATTAATGATTAAAAAAAATTTTTTTTTAAACATTTGATTATTAGATAAATTCTATACCAATCGAAAGTATGAAGCCCATAGAATATGCAAACGTTAGGTTGCCTATTCTTTTCCCGTCACAACTATCGGGTAGCCAGGTTTAAACTGGTAAATCTATACTAGCATTTTGCAACGGTCTGATTATTGAATTGAAATTAAATAACATTAAAGATTATTTTATTATGAACACGGTGGTATAGGGTTGCCTGCGAAAAATCAGTCCAGAATTCCGGTTGTCGAATTTTGAAAAGTAAAATATTGCAGCGAGTGAATGTGTGCGACTGAGAGGTCCCAACCAAAACCATCCCATACGATAGAAGAGGACACAGCATAGCAGCTGTTTGAAGTCCGCCCATTTAAAAAAAGAGAGTGCGCATGCTATTTGTGCTTGAAAATCCTTTGATAGCGATAGACTCGTATATGCTGTGCATTATTTTGGAGTAGATTGTCGCTATAGATACAATAAAATGCATGGTATAATAATATACTCCGCCTGGTACTCTCTTCCGAGACTCGCGAACCACGTGACTGACACAAGCCTACGTCATCATGGTGTTCAGAGATTCTCATACTTTTAAATGTTGGAGAATTTTAACCAACGGTGAAAAGTGTTTAAACGGCATTAATTTTAAGTGATTCAAGTAGAAACATAGGTAGTAGAATAAAACAAATGTAATGTATCTAATCTTTCGGAGTTTCTTCTCAACAGTGGTCACCTCTTGTGAAATGTCGATAGACTCAGACATGTAAAAGTGCCCTTGTGGCCTACTTGCAGAATAAAGATCATTATTTCATTAATTAATTGATTAAAAAAGAAGTTAAATAACTATTTCTCTATTTTAATAATAAACTACTCCAAAATAATGCACAGCATAATACGAGTCTATCGCTATGCTTTTCATTTTCAAGCACAAATAGCATGCGCACTCTCTTTTTTTAAATGGGCGGACTTCAAACAGCTGCTATGTTGTGTCCTCTTCTATCGTATGGGATGGTTTTGGTTGGGACCTCTCAGTCGTACACATTCACTCGCTGCAATATTTTTCTTTTCAAAATTCGACAACCGGAATTCTGGACTGATTTTTCGCAGGCAACCCTATACCACCGTGTTCATAATAAAATAATCTTTAATGTTATTTAATTTCAATTCAATAATCAGACCGTTGCAAAATGCTAGTATAGATTTACCAGTTTAAACCTGGCTACCCGATAGTTGTGACGGGAAAAGAATAGGCAACCTAACGTTTGCATATTCTATGGGCTTCATACTTTCGATTGGTATAGAATTTATCTAATAATCAAATGTTTAAAAAAAAATTTTTTTTAATCATTAATTAAACATACCCTGGACTAAAATTTGTTAGGCAACCCATATGCAATATATTTTATGACATATTAAATTAAATATAAAATACATTTCATCAAATAAGCATCTCGGTGAAGGTCGTTCTTAAAGGGATCTTAGACTAAATAAATAAACGGCCCCTTTAAGAGTTATCATAGAGATATAACTGACGGAATCACGTTTGCTTTGTGGGTTACGGGACGTGACTTTAAAGTTGTTTACCCAAGCCCCGCGGAAAATTCTCACTTCAAAAATAGATTTGAACTTATACGATAACCTAATTAAACGTAGGAACAGATAACATACAATGCAGCTTCAAGTAATTTTAGATTCAGATAATCCCTACTTTATACTGTATGGTTAGTAATTTGCTATTTTGTAACAGCGGGTTCGACAAACACCTTTTCCTGACTGTAGACTGTACGCAATGTCAAAATTAAATGATCATTCAAGTATACTGTCGCAGCAAAGTACAGTCAACCAATTTGATTCCTAGGCCATTTCGTACCTTGTCACAGTGACCGTCAATATGAAAGCCGCTTGAAATCTCATATCATTGTCATTGTGACAAGGTTCTATAGTGGCCTAGACATCAAATTGGTTGACTGTACCTGCACTAAGTGCACTACCTATTAAAATCAAAGGTAACTGCTAAAATAGAGCTCAGCAGAATGTAGTTATTATTATTATGAGCCTATTATTAGAGGACGCAGTTGGCGCAGTTTGTATTGCACCGTCTTAGTGCCCAACACTCTAAGCTAAAAACGCATCAATCACAAATCGAAATTGATGACGTCATTCCTGAAGAGCCCCAGGCGTAAAAGTATCCTGCATCGCTGCATCCTGTATACCTACCGATACGCATGTTATCGAGTGCTCGTCACGATCGGGGCATTTATTAACATGTTTGTGTTATTGGCGACGCGTGCATGTCGGCTGACTGCATTGGCGTCGCACAACGTGACGGGTGAATAATGACTTTGTTGCACTTGTGCGTTTTGTTTATCATTACCACCCGGTTGGGCTTAATTGGTGCTGATGATGTGAAATCAAGTCCGAGTTCGATAAAAAAAATAGGCGCATTTTTTCTTGTCGATATACTGAAGCGAATAGGTTTAAAATGTAGCTGTCAGTTTTACTACTGGATTATATGAAAGTGGAATCCTCTTTTATAGAAAAACAGTTCACCGAATGCGTCATTTAATAGACAATGTTTTCCTCGGAACTCATAATTTTTTCAGGAAACCTTGAAAATATCAACCCATAGATTTGGTTAGGTTAAGGTTTGTTTTATAATTATAACATTCCAAAATATTATATGGGTTCTGAAAAAAAAATGAAAATTCGATGAAACGTTTGTATATAAAACAAGGGTAAACCTATTAGATTAGATCATTTATTTCACGATAAAAAATACATTACAAATTTGCTTAATGTCAAAATTATATGAAAAATAAGGCAAAATTAAAATGCATAGGTAAGTACTATAATTGTCAGCTGCTTTTGATGCAGACTCCACATAAGAAGTTGGTATGTTTACGTAAACATCTTACAGCCTTGAATAGAAACGTAACGAGTTAAATTAGGGAGAAAAAATAAGGTATAAACAATTAATACTCCTATGGCTTCTTTTTCTTAAGAGGCCTTATTCCTTTTAAGATTTATTTTTTAGGGTTCCGTACCCAAAGGGTAAAAACGGGACCCTATTACTGAGACTTCGCTGTGCGTCTGTCCGTCCGTCTGTCACCAGGCTGTATCTCAAGAACGGTGATAGCTAGACAATTGTGAATTATACTTTTCCCTGAGTTCTAGAAAGTAACATAGCTATTTCATGCTCTTATTGCGTGCAGTTGAAAATAAGTAAAAAAAAAACTGTTTATTGAGTGAATTTTGTGAATTTCGAGTAGTTTTTGAAACAAAAATTATCGATGAAAAATTTAAACTAGGTTTCAAATATATACCTTAGAATTAGAACATCGGTTTTAGTTAGTTACTTTTATTTAGGTTAATTTGATTTCTTTTATTTTTTACTTGTTTTTCATTTGTTCCATGCAAACTTTATTGCAATAACGTAATAACTTGCAGTTTCGGTGACCCTCGAGTTCCCCGAGTAAACAAGTTTGAATATTTATACTTTATTTATGTTTTATTTTATACTTGTGTTTAAAAGATGGCCTCGAACGTGCGTGCGGGAGATGCGCCCGCGCCGGTTTCGGTGCGTGCGCGCCATAACCCATGGAAATCTCCGGCAATCGAACGATAACTTAACTTCTGTCTAAGATACGTTTGTCTAAAATAAAAATGAATTAATCGATATTATTGTGGTGGAGAGTGAAAAACACTCGAGCTTCTTCGTAATTATGATATGATAACAGTCTTTGAAATAAGTTTAGGATTTGTATGTAGTGGAAGTTAAGGTTTCCGAAGCATGCGTTTACAGTTGCCGAGAAACTTCTTGAGCCTAACCTTGACTG
Source organism: Apotomis capreana (assembly GCA_947623375.1). NCBI lineage: Eukaryota > Metazoa > Arthropoda > Insecta > Lepidoptera > Tortricidae > Apotomis > Apotomis capreana. The sequence goes on along the minus strand of OX392517.1, from coordinate 17,034,727 downwards.
CGCAGTAGCCGATTTACGTACAAATATGCATGCGCAGATCCGCCATTTTGGGTCAAGAAGTTTCTCGGCAACTGTACAGTGTTGATTGTTAACTAAACACTCTTTTCCTCTTTAATTATTAAAACTCTTCCTACGCACCTTTTTCCTGAAAATATAACTAGGTTCTCTTCAAGTCGAGGGTAAATTGGCATCTTCGAACTAGTATGCTCCATCTTAGGCCTTCACTTAACATCCATCTACCTGGAACCAAAAAAGAACTATCATAATGTCAGTCAGGTCAGGCATCGCGCAAAAATATCTGGTTGTGCGCAGCTTGCAACGACTCGAAATTTAGTCGATATTATTCAGTTCTGGCGCCATGAAATAATGAAATATTCACTAAGTGTTGTCAAACAGATCATGTCAACAAGTCACTTTGTCACAGCATATGGAAGTAGACACATATAAATCAGCAGAATACATGTATGTAAAGTATCCGCGCATGTAATATTTTTTTATTCATGTAGATTCGTTCAAAATCCCAATAAATACATTGGATGCGATTACTCTTGTCTGATTGAATCATAGGATCTGACGGTCACATAATCGTATTTGTGAAATACTCAATTGTACTCATTCTCAATTTAAATAACCGTGTTTGTCCGATCTTCTTTGTCACGTGCATAAAGGCATTACGTGCACCTCGTCCAAAAATACTGACTATAATTAAAGTCCCCCGCTGCAGGCGCCAGATATCAAAGCGTCTGCGTGCTGCGTCATCCCACAACACTCGTCATATAACAATACGTCAAAATTTCGCCTTTGTTTTCTGACACCCTGGTAGCAACATGGTCTTCGGAAGGTTATGCCGCTGCATCGTCTATCGCATAACACTCGCACTATAATCCAGTGAATAAAGGGGTTTTACCTTACAAACGGTCCGGTAGTTTTGAATTTTTGATGTGTTGTCTAAGATGGTTAGGTGAGTGATAAAATGCAAAATGCACAATTCCCCCTCCTCCGCGCCCGCTGCCATATTAAAAAAAGCGGCAATTTCTGCAGATTTTAGCGTATACCTTCGTTTAGGAGCATTTTAGCTAGAAAAGAGCTTAGACAATGTTGTAGACAATCATTCAGTTTCAGTAGGAAAATTGAAATTGATCCACAAAACACTATGTGCAGACCTATTACTGAGCATCGCTCAGATTTATTCAATCGAAATATTCAGGAAAAAATGAGTTATCTTTCGTTTCCTCAAGAGGATGCGGACGACATGTGTAAGGTCTTGTTTGATTGCATAAAAAAAGAATTTGATTCCTGTCTCAGTCTGAAAAAAGTACAAAGCAAGGTTAAAACTATATTTAGCGACTGGGCTACTCCAGAAATCCACGAAAAAAGACTTCGTCTCTACGATATTTATGATCAAAGATCAATCGATAAGAGACCGGAATTTCTGGAGTACGTGAAGAATTTTTCTAAATCTTTCAAGCAAATGTGTGCAGCCGCTAAATCTGATTACCTGTCCAAGAAGATCATTAATTCTAGTGATAAAGTGAAAACTGTTTGGAAGATGATCAATGACGAAACTGGGAAGACTAAAGCCAAAGATCGTCATTATAACCTACAAATAAACGATACATTAGTAACTTCCGATCTTGAAGTTGCGCATCACTTTGAGCGGTTCTTTTCTAATATACCTGTGGAGACGACGCAGTCATTAAATTCATCACCAGATGTTGCTGAATCAATATTAATAACGAATGTAACAGAATGTACAGAAATCTTCAAATTTACTCATGTTACCCCTAACAATGTTATTAAAACCTTCAGATCTTTAAATTTGAAGAAGACCGAAGATCTGTGGGGCCTTTCTGTGAAAGTGTTACATTCAATCGTAGAGGCGATTGCACCATATTTGGCCGATATTTTTAACAAATGTATTGATAATGGAGTATTTCCTGATTTGATGAAGCACAGCAAGATCATACCTGGGTCGATTGCAAAAAAATTGTACATAGTTAAGGGCTTTAATTAAAACAATGTTAATTGATTCCTTTGTGTGACGAAAGTTACCCATACATTTTGTATGACTAACTTTCGTCACACAAAGGAAGCGATCGTATTTTATGTTAACTAAGCTTTTAACTACGTACAATTTTTTTGCAATCGACCGACCTTTATTCAAATCGGGAACTAAATCAGACCCCACAAATTTTAGACCAATATCAATACTACCTGCATTAAGTAAAGTTTTTGAGAAACTCATTCTTAATCAACTTACATCTCACTTTAATCGACATAACCTATTACATAGCAGTCAATTTGGATTTACTAAAGGTCGCTCCACCACTGATTCAGGGGTGGTGCTGGTTAAACACATCTTTGATGCCTGGGAAAAGGCTCAAGATGTTGTTGGAATTTTTTGCGACCTATCTAAGGCATTTGATTGCGTTGATCATAATAATTTAATACGTAAATTGAAACACTACGGAGTAAAGAACGGTGCACTTGACCTTGTCACATCATATCTTTCAGGCAGAACGCAACGCGTAGTCATCAACGGAATGCAATCAACTGGATCACCTGTTGCTATGGGTGTACCTCAGGGCTCAATTCTAGGCCCCTTTCTGTTTCTAGTGTATATTAATGATCTACCAAACCTTGTGCAAGATAAACATGAAATTGTGTTATTTGCAGACGATACTTCTCTCCTTTTCAAAGTTAAAAGACAAGAAAATAGCTTTGTTATTATTAACGACGCGCTGTCTACTATTGTGGATTGGTTTACTGCAAATAACCTACTTTTAAATGCCAAGAAAACCAAGTGCATTAAATTCACATTACCGAATGTGAAACAAGTAGATTGTGCCAAGGTGACATTGAAAGGTGATGTACTAGAATTTGAAGACAAAACAGTGTTTCTGGGTGTTACTTTGGACTCAAAGCTGCAATGGAATGCGCATATAGCCACTCTTGCAGGTAAGCTTAGTTCCGCAGCCTATGCAGTGAGGCGAATCAGACAGTTAACAAACGTCGAGACGGCAAGGCTTGTGTATTTCAGTTATTTTCATAGTGTAATGTCATATGGAATTCTGTTGTGGGGAAAAGCGGCGGACATCCAAACCATCTTCGTGCTACAAAAACGCGCCGTACGCTCAGTTTTTGCACTAGGAGCTTGTGCATCGCTAAGAGAAAAATTCAAGGAAGCCAACATTCTTACCGTGGCGTCTCAATATATCCTTGAGAATATGTGACCGTCCATGACTAATGGGTCCTTATGGCAGGTATTGAGTTAAGCACAGGTTCTAAATCTATGTTAAATAAGCTATTTAACACAGAAAGAATCATGACCCTAAGTCTCATACTTTTTTTAAAAAAAAACATCATACTTACACGTGCTAAAATTTCACTTTTAAGAAAACGTCAAAAGAAGTTTGAAACTAACTTTAGGTATGTTCCCATTGGAAGTTACATAGATTATGATTGATTTTGTATCTCAAGGGGTTTTTCTATTGAACTCAGTCATGGTTTCATCAATGTGACTTCCAGATCCTGAGAAAACAGCCTTTGATAACAGCAACACGCTATAAGAATGAAATTAATAAAAACATGTTTTTCAGCTTTGTCTTTAATTATGTTGTAATCGGAATAATTGTATATAGTAGGACATATTTAAACTTACATTTTAGGATATAGATAAAATCACATAGTTAACGAAATATCTTTATTTTAATGAAAACGTGATAATTATTATACTTTTCATCTTCCCCTATAACAATAACAAATTTAGTACAGTGAGTTCTAAAATATATTTATTCAGTCCACTGGAGTATCACAAAATTATCATTATTGTTCTACAAGTTTTATTTTTTTATTTATATACGATTAAAGTTACGTAAATTTGACTCCTATACATTTGGGAAAAGGGTCCTTATGACCAATCACAGACAAAACATATTAATAATTCCAATATGGCACAATATTAACATTATTTATTTCATAATCTTGTATTAACACAGAATACCGAAGAAAAAAGGTTATTATAAATTTACTCAAAATCTTTATCTGTAAGGAGTTATTCTCATTTAACGTCAACGAATAATTTACACAGTCGGTGACTACTAAGGAACTATTCATAAATCACGTAATAAAGATAATTTCACGCGATTTCTGATCTGACGCGATAAGGGCGGGGGGGGGCACATTCCAATTATAATCATTTGCTAGTAAGTAATGCCCCCAGGTCATTAATAATGTATACACTTTTTGGCCTTGTCGAATGCGTTTGCTTCCAAATTGTAGGCGACCGCATTCGACTGGGTGAAAAAGTGTACACATATTAATGACCTTGACTATACATATTATTTTTGCATTCAATTTTAAATTAACTAACAACAATCAGATATAACATGTCGTTCGACGCGCGCCGAGAGATGTTTTGACGTCAGACGAAAAATGTTGTACCTACCTACATTTTACGTACATTTTACGTAAAATCTAAAATGACCATAGGTACTTAGCAAAGAAATAGTTGTAAGCAAGTTTATCTATTGACCTTTGTCATTCTTGTATGCAATTTCCCACAAAGACCCTTTTCTACTAAACTTAAAACTCCGTTTTAATAAAGAAAGAATTAACGTACACAACTGAAACCAAGGTACAAATACAGCTCTATTTTTGTATTTTACTATAATGCATAAAACAAAAAAATGATAATTTTGAAGGATTTTACAAAACAGCAAATATCTCCGTAACTAGAAACTGCCATAAGGACCCTTTTCTCATGGACGGCCACATATTATGTATGTCCGGAAAAATCTACATGCATTCAAGCTCAACAGTGACATTCACCAGTATAATACAAGAAGGAAGAATAAGCTTCTTATGCCTGCTCATCGTCTCCGTAAAGTTAGCTCTTCGTTCGTGGGGAACTGTGTACGTTTCTATAACAAAATACCTACCGAAGTAGTGAGTTTACCTTCCAGCAAATTCAAGTCATACGTAAAACGTCATCTAATAAATAAGGCGTATTATACTGTGAATGACTTTTTAGATGATAGGGATGTCTTTAAGCCAGTGGTTTAGTCATGTGAATGTAAAGTAAGCATTATTTTAGTCGGTAATATTAGTTTGTTTGTAATGTAACATGAGAGCACATTATGTTGTTTCTCACCGGGCAAATAGCATTAGTGATGAATGCCCGGCAGTGTGAGCAAGTCATGCTCGCTTAAAGGTCTTTGCTTACGGTGGCGTCGTTGATCGGGTCGCAACCTTCCCTATAATATGGTTGAGGGAGGCGATGGCTGAGATATGCGTCATGCTCGTGAACGGGTGCCGTTTGTGGGGTCCGGTCTGTTCATACTAGCAAGGGCCTAATTAGTTGTGTAGTAACTGCTTTCCAGTGTTCAATGAACTGACGTGAGGGACTTCATCCTGTACTCGACTGAAGTTATTTTTTACTTAGAGACTGTATACATCTCTAATAAACTTAGTGTACTGTACAATGACGCTCAGAGACCTTATACATCTCTGAGGAATGAAATTTAACTATTATCATATATTTATTATTTATATTTTTTTATTTTGTAAATTGTGACGCCTAGAGAAGAGACCATATACATCTCTAAGAAATTTAGTTTAATTATTTATTTATTTATTTTTTCTTTTGTATAGTTAGTTTCTTATTCAGTCCTTAACTTTTCTAAGGATTTAAATTAATTTATTTTGTTTTGCATGTTGTGATTGTGACGCCTAGAGACCATGTACATCTCTAAGAAATCTAAATTAAGTACTTAATTATTTTGTTGCATTAGTTATTGATTTTGACTCCTTGAGACCTTATACATCTCAACGGAATTGAATTATTTCATTAATTAATTATACCGATCTATATTGCTTGTCGTGACGCCTGACCTTCTACATCTCTGAAAAAATCACTTTATTTTATATAATTTTTAGTGTAAACATTGATTTGGAGACTTGTACATCTCCTCTAACATATATGTATCAATTACCTAGCTATAATATAATTGTATTAGTTTTTAAGTATAATTCACGAAAAAATGACTTACTGTTGAGTTTCTTTCGGCTTTCTTCTCAACAGCGGTCTCCTCTTGCGAAATGCCGGTAGACTCACAATCTGACTTGTAAAAGTGCCCTTGTGGCCTACTTACTGAATAAATTATTTCATTTCATATTTCATTTCATTTCATTAGATTTACAATAATTTACATTTTAAATAAAGTAGCTTGCACTAAATATTCAGATGACACTCCTTATTTAAATATTCTAAAGGCACCTAAATACTCTAAAGGTTCATAGGGTTCATCTTACCAAGTGAGATATCGATCGGGAATCAATCGTATTCTATCTTTTACAAATATACAGAAACAAAATATTGAATAAAATTCACTAACTCCCTCTGTATGTCGCAGACAGCCGTTTTTCGTATTTGCGATTTTAATGTCACAAATACAACTACAGGATATTCTAACATATCTTTTGAGGCTAGCCATTATTTAAATATTAATACTTCTTTTCGTGGCGTTACTAATAATCGAAGTCACATTAACGAAGTGAAGAAACATAAAATACTATTTTGTAAACGGATCAACGATGCAACAATTTTGCAACTGATCTGAGCACTGCGGTCATTTAAAAACGCCGTTTCGCATGCAATGCGGCGTCTATTTATAATCCTCGCACACGCATCGCACTACGAGGGGCACACCGAAATGATCGGGAATAGAGTACTTTAAACTGAGTTACATTAAATCCTTTTTTGTCACATGCATACTGGCGACTTACAATCACGATGCCGTTTTTACAATTTAAAAAAAGAACGATATATTTTTTTAATTCCATTTTTAAATTGACAACTCGATGAACAAAATGGAGCTGACGCGTGAAAATTTTCGTGCAATTATTTACCATAACTTTCGTCGTGGCTTATCTCCAGATGAATGTCGCAATGAGCTTGTTACTATATACGACATTGAAGCACCTAGTCAGACGACAATATATCGGTGGTATGCTGAGTTTCGACGGGGTCGTGCCTCTCTTGGCACCGTACCTTCATCAGGTCGGCCGAAAACGGCGGTTTCGCCTGAAAACATCGCGGCTGTGGAAAAACTACTAAAAGAAGATAGACATGTGACATACGAGCAGATTCGGGCAACCATAGGCATTGGAATGACTGCAATTCACACTATTTTGCATGGTGAATTGGGTGTCAGAAAATTGATTTCCCGATGGGTACCCCATAATTTGTCTGAAGAGCAAAAGGCGGCTCGTGTTGATTGGTGCCGATCTATTCTGAAATGCTACAATGGAGGAAAGTCAAAAGCCGTTTATAATATGGTCTCGGGTGACGAATCCTGGATTTATTCTTATGAGCCTGAAAGAAAGCACCAGTCGGCAGTATGGGTCTTCGATGACGAGGTCAAACCAACGAAAGTTGTGCGTTCTCGAAGCGTGTCGAAGAAGATGGTGGCTTCGTTCGTCTCAAAAAAGGGGCATGTTGCCACAATTCCTCTAGAAGAACAAAGAACCGTTACCGCTGATTGGTATATCACAGTTTGTTTGCCGGAGGTGCTGGCCGAACTTCGCCAAGGGAACCCGAGACGCCGCGTCATCTTACACCACGACAATGCGAGCTCCCACACCGCCCACAAAACAACTAAATTTTTGAACGACGAAAACGTTGAGTTGATGTCCCATCCTCCATACAGCCCTGACCTGAGTCCAAATGTTTTTTTTACGTTCCCTAGAATTAAAGATTTATTGCGTGGTCAGCGGTTTGAGAACCCAGAAGCCGCTGTGGAAGCCTATAAATCGGCCATTTTGGCAATGCCTACTTCAAACTGGAATTATTGTTTTAATGACTGGTTTAAAAGAATGCAAAAGTGCATTGAATGTAACGGAGAATACTTCGAAAAACAATAAAATATAATTTATGTATATAGTGCACATAGTTTTTTAAATTCCCGATCATTTCGGTTTGCCCCTCGTACCATACAGAATCGAAAAGCACCAAGTCCCCACATCGGAACGCCAGATCGTCGTCGCCAGCTAACGCGTCCAAAGAAATCATATGGGAATGCATGGAATTTAACTCACTTGGCGACGCTTGGCTACATTTTCATCCGCCTTAAAAAGTCTCTTAGAATTATATTTCGTCGAATGTATAATTTCGCCGAAAAATCATTTCGTAGAAAGCATTTTTCTTTGCAACCGGAAACTATTTGAGATTGTTATAAAATAAACCTAACCCTAATCAATAGGATGATATTTTCAAGAATTATGAAAAATGTTTGACCATATTTACTTTTACAATTATTTTTCGTCGAATGTTTAATTTCGCCGAAATATCATTTTGCAGAATTATTATTCATCTGTAGTCACACATTTTTCATAATCCTTGCAAAGATCACATGAGGTTTGTTTTATAACAATCTCAAAAAGTTTACGGTTGCAAAGAAAAATGCTTTCTTCAAAATGATTTTTCGGCGAAATGAATCATTCGAAGAAAAATAATTCTAAAAGTCAATATAGACTCGAAAGGAGGTTGTAATTTTTTTAGGGTTCCGTACCCAAAGGGTACAAACGGGACCCTATTACTGAGACTTCGCTGTCCGTCCGTCCGTCCGTCCGTCCGTCTGTCACCAGGCTGTATCTCAAGAACGGTGATAGCTAGACAGTTGAAATTTTCACAGATGATGTATTTCTATGGCCGCTATAACAACAAATACTAAAAATAAAATAAAATAAATATTCAAGGGGGGCTCCCATACAACAAACTCTGAACCCTTCATGCGCGAGTCGGACTCGCACTTGCCCAATTTTTTTTGTTTGTTACCTCAGATCTCCGTCATTTAAGAATAGATTGCGAAAATGATCTAGAATGCAGAGATCTCCAAGTTGGTCCCATACAATTTTGCCGAAGATCTTATGACATCCATGAGAAAGCTATGGAAGTCCTCAAATATTATAAGCTTATCTAAAGCGATTTCCGTTTTATTTTTATCTTTCGTTGTTTGCGGAAATACAATTTCTACTCGTTGAAGTCGGTATTTTTTATGCGATAAAGTGATTAAGTGTTATACATAGTCTTCGATATTTTCAGCCACCAAACTGCCTTAGACTGAAGACCATAAATCGTCTGTAATAGACTGAAGAGCCTATGTAATTATCAGTGTCCATTATGTGTGTAACCATGGCAACCACGTCCCCGACCACTGTTCATAATACCTTCTACTTCTGCGCTCATTTGCACGGAGATGCGACGCGTAAAAATACCCTGCGAATTAGCCGAGCCGACTTAACTGCATTCCTGCCCACGTAAGACTGGTTCCTATTTGCGACTTCATATGGCTAGATTTCTTTCTGGATGTCTTTCTCTCTTAAGTGCTTGACATTAAGTTGACGGTTTGCGGTAAAATTTTACTGTAAATATTTAAATGTTTTTTTTTTGTCTGTCTTTCTATATCGTGACACTATTGTTAGGATATGGTTGAACTGCGCTGAGAATTCTTGACGAAAATTACGAAACGAACGCCGGCTAATCCCGTAGTGGACAAACACCTTACCAACTCGCAGTGTTAAGAGATATAAATAACTTTAATGAGTTTCCGCTTAGCTGTAATAACTCATAGGTGATATAATTATATCTTAGCTATGGCCTATGCCTCAGATATGCATACGGAAGGAAATCATTAGACATTTTTTTATTTATATATCACGGTCTAAGATAACCGACTTAGGCAGGCAGAGATCAGGAAATGCAACTAAACCTATGAGTCTTGCTGTAATAATTATTTATAGATACACAAGAAGACTAATGAAATAGCGTACATAATTCTGTAAGTGAGCCACAAAGGCAAGTTTACACGTCTGAATCTACCGGCATTTCGCAAGAGGAGACCTCTGTTGAGAATAAACCAAACCTTTAATAAGTCTACTTAACAAAAGTAGATAAATTACAAGTGTTTATTACAAAGTGTGCAAGATAAAGCATATGAAATGTTATCTGTGTATAGTATACAAAGAGATAAGAGATATCAAGTTTAATTTAATATTCATATAAACATGCATGACCTTAGTACGTTACGTTAGTACGTTTCAAGGACATCATTTAATTGCCTATTTATCTTCATAACGTAACGGTTATGTGTTAAAAACTTTATTAACTATAGGAAAACATAACCGTGTAGAGTCTTGCCGTAAACTCTTACCTAACTACAAGGTTGCCTATCCACTGAAATAGAGCGGAGAAAACGAAACAACCAGGCTGCTTCTTTGTGAAAGTATTTTTCCCTTTCGCCGAATCACTTTTCGGCGAATGTTTCATTTCGTAGAATTTTCATTTCGCCGAATTATTTATTTGACTGAAGTCATAATTTTTTCATTATTCTTGAAAATATCATCCTTTTGATTAGATTAGGTTTGTTTTATAACAATCCCAAATGGTTTACGGTTTCTGATTGAGATGCTTCCTACGCAATGAAACTTCGGCGAAATGAAATATTCGACGAAAAATTATTCGGCGAAAAGACAAACCCTTTGTGAAGCTCAAAAGAAGTTAAATTTGAGGAATGTGTTGGTCCATTATACACAGCTCCGTTCCATTGGACAGGCAGCCCTTTTACAGTACTATATAATTATGTAGTATACTGTCAACTTACGTTTCATTTCCGGCAAATCTATGATCAGCCATGACCTTAGTCACGACCATAGTAATTGAATTTTCATCACACATAAGTTTCTGATGTCATCAGGGAGAACCGTTTGGGACACCATACGGAGCGGACGCGTTTTCTTAGCCTCTGCCGATCTGTATTGGCATCGTAAAAACCCGGCCAAAACAATAGTCACGAGACAAAAACAAGGCTCGACCAGATGTTTGCATAGTCGCCTGTTAAATTTTTACCGCGTGTAAACGAATTCACCGCGCTATACCTTTCTTTCTGTCTTTCTTTCAAATATTTAGTGACTAAGTAGATAGCATAGTATTTGGTGCGTCTATATTACTCGGCCTATCTGTGAGTGTTGATCAAGTGTGTGTTCCGAGTCTGCAGTACCCCTCCGCCGCGCCGGCCACACCACAGCAGCTTAATTTGGTGAGACCGTTCCATTTTCTAATGCCAATTGCAATAATATTATATATCTCCTTGTCTACGACCTGGCTATGCCGGCCCGCCACAAGAAAAGCTAAGAAAGGATACGGCTTAAGAGTTTAAGCTAAAACCAGTACCAAGTTTAGATGGGCATAGGGCCAAGCACGACCCGTATAGTAACACTCTTTAACTAACGTCAATTATGCACCTTTTCTTGGAAATCAGGCCACACTTCATCAACCTCTACCTGTGGAGCAGCGTAATATAGGTAGTACGACCCAGCCGTCTCACGGTATTCGTCAGAACAATTATATCTTTAGTTATTTTAAGTTGCAAATAAACGGTACTCGCAACAACATCGGGAGTTGTTGTAAAATATATACAATATTTGTCATTTAATACATTTTAATACTAGCAAACATTCAATAAAATATTAGTAATAATTTAAATAAATAGGCCAGTTAGTTTTAAATCCAGGCTTTATTTATTGGAATCGTTATTAATGTAGTTTTAGGTTTTATTCGCTGTAATTTTCATTACTTAAGTACTTTTCCTACCCGAGGGACTTTCCCTCACTTCAGTACTTGTACTACTTTCCCATAAAATTTATATTTCTAACCGTAATTAAATTATATTAGGTTTAGTAGATGATTGTGGACAGTTTGTAATTCATCTAGTGAAATAATAAACTAACCTAACCTACCCGTCAGTTTACAATGTCACTGGTTAGATTACAAACGGATGGTATATTAGTCATAATTACTGTACGTTTTTGTTTTTTCCTTTTATGTTTTACAACCATAATCGAAAGATACCGGCGTGCGCGTTTTCTTGCTGATATAACCTACTTCGGTTCGATGGTGTACCTAATTAATGCCTTGTAATTTTGTAAGGGACGAAGAGGTGAACGGCCAGCTAAATAATTATTCGCTTATATTTTTGTTTTAGTGTCTTTTTTGTATATTACACAAATAATTATGCTCGTTACATTATGTAATACCAAAATTATACTAAAAGTCCTGCCTTAAATCGAATATTAACCAAGTGTGGTGTATGATACACATCTATATTTTTTGCCGTAGGACTCAAATAGCATAGTTTGGGTAATTTACAAATATATATTAACCGTTCAACAGTAATAATTTCGTTAGAGGCTACGTAATCAAGAAATGCAACAGCGTGCAAGCAATAACTTCCTAGAACAAAGAGGTCCCTTTTTTCATTGCTCTTAAAGGCCAGCTCACTTTGTCCCGAACACGTGCGGACACCGCCAGCTAGCAACAATTGGACATCGTCAAAAAAAAGGGGACTAACATAAATAAGTGCATCGCCGGCTCATCCATAACATTAAACTCGACTGTCTTCATTTATCACGATGGAAATTTTACCAATTCCCAAGGGAGGCAATTGTCTGTACACCTATAAGGGCGATAGCGAACCAGTTGAAAATCGTGTTGATATCAATTTCGACCATCGATGGAGGTTCGAGGATTGCTCGCTAATCACTTGTCCGACGAGAAAAATAACAGGCAAATCCAATTAGACATTAATGGCAGTGTTTCAGACTTAATGTCTCCCGGTTACAATGCTTCTCCCTTCGCGGAACAAATTGATAACACATTCGGAACCAGTTTAGAAACGGTTTTCAGGGTGGATAAAATATGATTATATTTGCCGCCGTGAGTTGCTCTACGGTAAATATCTATGTGCATATGAATCACCAGCGATCACTACAATATAGGACACCCCATATACCTAGAAATACCGCAATGCCAAATCTTCGTGTCTTCTACGACTTCGCGGAGCTCCGTCCACTTCAACAGTCCTGACACTGAAGCATCATTGATTCAACAATCCAGCCAAACCAGGACCAAACCACGACCGATGTAATACGCCGCTACCGATTAATTGACGCACAACCTAAAATAAACTAAAAACGCATGCTATCACGCTACCTCACAATAACAGCTATGGTAAAGAAATATCAAAAGGAATCGAACCGTCACCAAACGGCCATAATCACGATGTCACAAGGTGAAGAAGAACGTGTCTAATAAGAACCCAACCTGGGGCGAATCCAACGAGATCTCATACAGACATCAAATAAGACCCCGCCATAGAACTTGATTTGGCTCGCGACCGCCTCTCTTCAGTTATCACTAAATAAACTTCAAGAAGTTACCTACAAAGACGCCCACACACACGCAATATTATCTGAACTGGAGTTGACGGAAAGCACAAGCAAATTTTATTCACTAGAGTAATCATCCAGAACGAGAATACTATCCCCAGAACATGGACCCAACACGGCCACTTGTAGTGTGCATGGAAAATCTAAAATAGATAAAAACAGACACAGAATCAAAACCGGAGGACAATTACACACAAATAGCGACGGCTCAGCGACATAAACCTACAACACAAGAACTTATCCTACGTTGTAACCGGAAACTTTGGACGACGAGACGCAGTCTACTATCCTTCCCTGTATATATTTACACAACTATCTGTCTATTTCCTTTCTGGCTCGATGCTGGTATTCTTGTCGGATCTCTCCCGTCGGTCCTCATCCTGACTGCAAAATAACCTACACTCCCAACCTGTAAACTTTTGGCTCCCCGGTGCCTCGGATAGGAGGGCCAGTTGATCTTACCGGAGCGGCAAAAGACGGAGGGGAACACGAGAGGACCCGGATACGTGCCCTGTCTCAGAACCGAAAGCTCCGGCCAGGGAATGTTAAGGTTTCTATACTACCCTGAACGACTTTCGGTATTGTGCCAGTATGCGCTTCTGAGTCATTTCGTTGAGCTCCTTTGTCTTTCCCTCTCTTGCATGCTCAACGCCTCCGCGTCCTTGCAGCAGAACTGCTGGCTGGGTGTAGTCACCGAAACGAAGACGGAAACGAAACACATAAGTTTCTGATGTCATCATACTGACGATACTGGATAATCTTTTCAATATCCTGTAAAGTTTTTTTTGTTCTGAGTTACGAGTACTTAACCATTTTTGACAAACGTTACGTTATGACTCAATAATCATTTTTGAGAAATAATGATTATTTCCGACGAAGGGGATCCGGAAATGTAAACATTGTCATCATTATCAAATGAAATGTAAACATTGTACAAGCTTTGCTTAGCTTAGTTTGGAACTAGGTCGATTTGTGTAAGATTGTCCCTTAAAAAACAAACAATAATAAAATATCATTTATTTGTCAGTAGTTTAGCTTACAAAGCATGACAGTTTTACCTGTGACCTTCACACTAGGCTAGGCCTGTCTCGTGGGGTCAGGAATTACGTTACCACATCGAGATACTAAACCGCACGCTGTTTAAGTTTTAGATTAAAATAAACATGTGCAAAACTGTCTAACAAAATTAAACAAGATGACAAAAGTAAGTAAATTTGTAATTGTACAGGTTTGTAATGAATTAATCATCAATTTTGAATATCCCATCACAAAAATGTATGAATTCTTTATATGAAGACTAAAGTTTAGTAACACACTTCAGCATTATTTACTCGTATCATAGACGCATAGACTTTGTAGGGTTTCTTATTTATGTACTCTTTATTGTAATACGGTTGATGTAGCCCCAATCCCTTGTTTAAAGCAAAACAATGACTGTTATAAAAAACTTGCGATAGGTTTTCAAGATAAATGGATTTATAAGTCGCTATTACCGATTTTTTATCTGCTGCGCGCGTTTTATATGATAACGATAAACGATATCTATCTAATTTAATCCTAAAATAATTATGACTAAATCTTTATTTTGGTTCACGTAACTTGTCTAGACATAGGTACCTTTGTTGTTGTTACATTTTCTAGTTATTTTTATCCATAAACACTTACTCATCGGTCGGTAACTTCTGTCCTTGGAATCAGTTACAATCAGAATTTGTAACCTTTCTGTTCTGCACCTCTGGCATAACTGTCATACGTGACTATTTCTCGCGCGATATAATTACCCGTCTCTTTCTGTGCAGTAATGTGAGAGTGACGGGTAGCGCTATCTCGAGCGACAAGTCGCGAAGCATAGTTGTGCTAGGCTGGGAGCCCTTTAAAATTTATATCGTCGAATATTTCATTTCCCCGAAAAATCATTTCGCAGAATTTTTATTCCTCTGTAGTCATATTTTTTTCATAATTCTTGCAAATATCATCCTATTGATTAGGTTAGGTTAGGTTTGCTTTATAACAATCTCAAATAGTTCACGGTTTTAAAGAAAATGTATTCTACGAAATGAGTTTTCGGCGAAATGTAACATTCGACGAAATTCTAGTAATCACTATAGACCTGCGCCAATTTTGTACTCCTGCTTACGATTGCAAAGAAAAATGCTTTTTACGAAATGATTCTTCGGCGAAATAGAACATTCGACGAAAAATAATTCTAGGAGTCAATATAGACCCTTCTGTTCTGACTTCTGGCACACGATGCAGTCAGGCACCAGCCTACACTAGAGCCTGACATTTTAGTTCAAGGGCTATGTTCGTGTCACGATTTGACTGCGACTGCTTGATTGGACTGCGATTGCAGCAGTGGACCATGCTCTCGAGCATTTCAAGTACGCTGTGCCAACGTGTTGGTGTTGCTGATTTAATACTTGGAACGTGATCCAACCCGCCAAACCTATAGCGCTGTTCATCATCTTGAGTAAATGAATTCTGTTCTTCATCAGAAATAGGGTCATTTTCATCTTCTTCGATAGTGCGCGCTGCGTTTTCAAGCAAACGAAAGTATAGCACTTGAGAATCGGCTTCTTTTTCTAAATCTGGTAGACGGTACCGTAAGGCTTTTACAATTTTTTTGCACTTCGTAACAAGTGCGTCAATTTCGGATACCTTCTTAATTCCATCTACAGTTACCGAATTATGAAGACCGTGTCCTAAGCAAAGATGACTCTCAGTATTGGCTAGCCTGACTGCTCGCTTTACGTTGGATCCAGCGTCAGTTACGAGGAAGAGTTTCTTGTCGCAAAGCGCAAACTCCTTTTTCGTGTCGTCAATCGCTTCCTTTATCTTTTCTCCTGTTTTTTTTCCTTCCATGTGTTCTGTCTTTAGCGTAAGTGTTTTTAACTCGAAATCTGAAAAACAAGTACATTCAGCTATTTTATAGGTGAAAGCATGTGATAATTAGGAAATCAGAAAGTAAACGTATCAGTCAGTTCAAAAACACAAAATTTACAGCGTAATACAAACACACCTGATGTTAGGTAATGCAGCGTAAATGTGATATAATTGAGGCGCCGATATCCATCAGTCCACAAATCAAAGGTCATTGCCAGTTGCAACGCTTTGTCTGTAAGTATTTGGTCTTTCACATTTGACAGCATGCTGCAGTATACGTCATCTAATCCTGTACGCCCAACTGTATCACGTGAAGGTAAATCTGCATCGGTCACAATGATGTTGTACTTCTGTAAATAAATTGAGTAATAATTAGCAAAACAGTAGATATTTAGGAAAGAAATCGAGTAGGTAGGATAGGTAGGTAGGGTATAGATACCTTGAAGAAGTCAATCATTCCTTCGTCTGAAACAGAATCGAAAGGCAGCAAAGACTTGCAAAACCACAATGCGAGGTCCCTTGCCAAAAGCCATTTATTAGTGCTGCTTTTCTGCATGCTTTTAAAACCAGCAGGTAGTAAGGTGGTGGATTTAGACATGCCGTCAACACGAAAAAAATTTTTTAAATTGGTTTTAGCTTTTTCGACAACTTCTGACTTCATCTGGTGGTCTTCTCGTAAGTGTCTCGATAAATTTCCAGTA
This sequence comes from Apotomis capreana, assembly GCA_947623375.1. NCBI lineage: Eukaryota > Metazoa > Arthropoda > Insecta > Lepidoptera > Tortricidae > Apotomis > Apotomis capreana. The sequence continues at coordinate 17,017,859 of OX392517.1, read as the reverse complement.
CTGGCTGTTCTACTATAAGCCTTTATTTTTATCCTGTAAAAGCGAAAAGCCTGAATTGTAATTCATATTGTTTGAGAGACTTTTGTTTCCAACAAATCTCACACAAACAACAAAATTTGTCATAAAAGTCGACGAAGGGTTCCATACAACCGTACATATTTAAGAAAATATTTTTATTTTCAACTAATTTTCGACTGCATGCAACGAAAACATTAAATAGTTATGTTACTATTACTACCAGGAACTCAGGGAAAACTTAATTTCAAAAAGTTGATTGAAACTATCAATATATTTGTCATAATATGTAAAAAAAAATGTATAAGGTTTAAAGCCTCTTAACACTACTGTAAATAATGGGGTCTCGTTGGCACCCTTTGGATACGGAACTACGGAACCCTAAAATGATAGAAAGCAGGTGGTGCATTACTAGGTTGTTATTGTTACTTCCCAAGAATCTGGCTGGCAAGAAGAAAAGGAAAAAAAAGAAAAAAAAGGGTAGTTATAGTTACTTACGATCCAAATGTAACATCGTCACTCGAGTCTTTTGCAGACTCAAGGCAAACATTACAGAACACTTGATCTTCTATAATTTTCTTCTTTTTGTTGTCATTCTCATCGTGAAGAACTAAATCTCCAAAATACTTCCAAACAGTGCTGTTTTTTGTTTTTGCATGATAAAGAACACATATTGAAAGTCGTTTCACTTTTATTTTGCCGATGTCCGATCGGGATGTCATTGCGATATTCAAACTACAAACTACAAACCAACAAAGACGGACACTTCACAACAACAGAAAGCCAGAGTAGCCAGAGCGGCAGCGAGCCGAACCAAGCTTAGACGCGGGTTTGCCTAGCGCTGCCCAATCGCATCGCGGGCGAGTTTGCTATCCACCCGCACGGCGCGAATTTCGAACAGGTCGGCGGCGGCGGCGGCGCGCCGCCTCTTCACGGCGGCGGCCAGCCGGCGCGGCTCGCATGTCTAGTTCGTGATGAAATCTGTCTGAAATATCACCAATGTGATAGCTTGATGTGTGTCTACTATATCGATGTGCTCTATTCGAAATAAATAAAATAATTTTATTTCTATATTATATTCTATTTACAAGTATACAATACCACTACTCATGCGGATGCTGCCGTGCTCCTAGATAATATAAATTGCAATTACTAGATTCAGCTATTTTTACTGTTCATATCATTCTCCCGAATTACTTCCTATACTTCCTATTATAAGTATCTAGGAGCACGGCAGCAGCCCTGCCAAGCCGAAAAAATGATCACTTGGGTTAGTTTTCCCTACGATGCCTGTACAACATTTTCATTTTTTCAAAGCTACAGAAAAATCTAACTTATTCTAGGAATGAGGGGGTTATTTCTAGGAATAAACAATAATTCAAGATTTTTGTAAATTTCATCCATGCCCCATTGAACTCTTTATTTTCGAAGGACCAACAACAATAATGGACACGAATAACTATTAAGAGCGTCAGTCCCAATTGCCGAGTGACGCATCACGCATCAATTGATGAACGTCCTCGCCGTTTTGCGATACAAGTCAAGTTCATCTGTGCCGTTTCCGGAAATTTCCGGAATATTTCAACCTTTCGGAAACGGTTTTTTTTTTTCTTTTTTTAATAAATAAATATAGTATAAATATCGGACAACCTCACACAAATCGATATATTCCCAAATTGAGCTCAAGAAGGCTTGTGTCACAGTGTAAAAAGTAACAGTGGGCCGACGCCTTTGATGTTTGCGTAAGTGCCGACACCGCTCAAGGCCGCCGTACCTACCAAGGGTTGTCACAGACTTACGCAACTGCCCAAAAAAGGAGGGTAATGTTTTTAGGGTTCATGTATGTATGTGTAATAATTTTACATATGGAATCCATTTTGGAAATAAAGATGGCGGACGTCCCTTTTTTGAAAAAGTTGACATGAGTGTCGTTTTCTAGGTTTCTGGGGGTGTAAATTTCTAAGATGGTATCCATTTTGGAAGTAAAGATGGTGGACGTAATTTTTTTTAAATCGTCATGGATGTTGTTTCCTGGGTTTTTCGGGGGGTGTACAGTGTACATTTCAAAATAAAAAATTAGATTTAAGACTGGCGGAGATATATTTTTGAGAAATGGCACCAATATCGGTTTTCAAGAAAAATGTATGTCCGCCATCTTGGATTTCAAAATGGGTGTCATTTTCGTAATCTTAACCCCGAGGAACCTTGGAGATGACACCCATATCGATTTTTAAGAAAAAATAATGGCCGCCATCTTGGATTTCAAAATGGATGTCATTTTCGTAATCGTAACCCCGAGGAACCTTGGAGATGACACCCATATCGATTTTTAAGAAAAAATTATGTCCGCCATCTTGGATTTCAAAATGGATGTCAGTTTCGTATCCGGAACCCCGAGGAACCTCGGAGATGACACCCATATCGATTTTTAAGAAAAAATAATGTCCGCCATCTTGGATTTCAAAATGGATGTTATTTTCGTAATCGGAACCCCGAGGACCCTTAAAAATAATTAAAAAATCTCACTACAGGATCCATATACAAACGGAAGCAAGGAACAAATTCTTGCTTTTTAAATAAAGTCTTAAACTACGTAACTCGTAATTTTTACTTAAAATAAGCTATGAAACATGTCCGACATTTTGAATTTAAAATTCATGTGACATGTTAGATCATATTTTTTTTATTTACACAGAAACAAACAGTTATATAATATAATAGCAATATTTTTGCGGTATTTAAATTTTTACTGGCAGGCGTAACGCTTTTACATCCGCCATTTTGTTTACGTTAGCATGACATGAGAAAATTTATAACTTAAACTTCGCACAGCACATGACGTATGCACTATTTTAATTGTGTATTGCAAGTTGCAAGACGCGTCAGCCCTCAAAGTCAGCTCCCTCATTACTAACAATTTCGTCGTATGACACATGGGGAGCGCCCCTCCCGCCGCCGTCTCTGTCACCCCGCACGATTGCCCTGTCTAGACGCCTTCGTCGACCGACTGTATTGTTTCTTAGACTGTGCTTGTGTTATGGGTACCAGACGACGATACACGTACTTATATAGATAATTATATACTTAAATACATAGAACAACCATGACGCAAGCACAAATATTCGAGTTCATCACACAAATATTTGCCCTGGCCGGGATTCGAACCCGGGACCGCCGGCTCAGTAGGCAGGTGTCTACAAACCGAGCCAAACGCGTCGTCTACATCTATAGGTAAACTAGTCAACTAGTCCTCGTGACGTCATCACAAAATTAGTAAGCATTTTTGGAGAAAATTTATTAAACATATCTAATTGGCAAACTGATGACATTAGTTTCTTAAATTGGCCTGTATACAAATACAAATACTCTTTATTGCACACCTCCAACATCAACGAATATACAACACAACATGAGATACATTCAAATAACAGGCAGAGGTTAACAACGGTCTTATTACTAAATAGCGATCTCTTCCAGACAACCTTTAGGTAGCGGAGTAGTTGAAAATTAATGTTTGAAATTAATAGGTGGTGCATAATAATAAAAGGACTAAATGAACGACTACCATAAAAGACAAAAGTAATAAACATACATAAATAAAAAATATAGAGATATACTTACTTAAATAAATGAGTGTGGCTATACTTAGACATAATAAAATAAATATATTGTAAAGCCTGTATTTTATAACTATAACAAAAAAATGGGGTGTTAATTTTTTTGGTACCTATATCCCCATTGTCGGTCGAGTGACGCATCATGGTCGATTCACCACACCGGCCATTGATGGCCATTCGGGATCCACATTCTGTTACGCTCGAGCTAACCTTATTTAGGTGACCGAGTTGGCGAATTCACAGGCCATTTTTAGTCCAAATGTGTTATATTGCTAGCACGAAGAAAAAAAGAATTGTTAACAGTACCCCAAATGTTAGCTGCTAGTTACAGAAATCGGAGGACTGACAAACTGAGGGCTATTAGTAACTAAATTAAGTTACGTAAAAATTTTTTAACATAAAATAGAACCGACTTCAGTAAAACTAAAATGCCAAAAATAACCCGTTCAAGTACAGATTACATTTGACTCACCCTTTGAAGTCGATCCCAAACCACTCAGTTATTATATTTATATTTTATAGTTTACGTGAGGTTTGGCCCGACTTCAATGGGTGAGTCAAATGTAATCTGTACTTGAACGGGTTATTTTTGGCATTTTAGTTTTACTGAAGTCGGTTCTATTTTTTGTTAATTTTTTTTTTTTTTGCTTTTTAGTGATTCATAAAAACACTTATGGCAGGGTGATCAGGGAGGTCTTGAAGGCATGCATCTCGTTTGAATTATCTCCTAACTCCTAACCGTTGAGGAGTTGTACCTTCCATCATCAGCTCAGCATTGGAAAATGATGACTACAATATGCAAATACTTAAATCATTTTATAAAATATATGAAAAATATTGTAAGTGCCTATAAAATTTCAGGAATTCCTTCGATTCCTCATGGATCTCGTCATCTGATCTTCACCAAAATTTTATGGGACCAACCTTGAGATGTCTATTCATGAACCTAAAAAGAATTTTTCAAATCGACTCATAAATGACGGAGTACTGAGGTAACAAACATTAAAAAAAAAAAATACAGGGCGGAACCGACAGCGTACCGAAAACGAAAACTGTAGTTTTAGACCATAATCACGAACTGAAAACGAGTGTTCATTTTCTCGGAAAACTCAAGGATAAGATTTTCTAAAATAAATTATAAAACTCGACGCGCAATGTATTGCGTCCAATTCTCTCGGGTGCAGACGCGCGGGGAGGGGGCACGCGGCAAGCATCGACCGTTTTTTTTTTTTTTTTCTTTTTTTATTTATTTAACTTTAAACAATAACATTTAACAATGTAATATTACTCGCCAAACTGTGACGTTTAATGGCGAGTTCAAGGCACTCCCCACTCCACTCACGCGTCGGCGCAAAACATACCGTTACGCCAATGCGCATCGAATGACATGAATGAATGCAACCACAAAAACAACGCAACCACAGATCACAACTAGTATGTAGTACCTAACACCAATAACAACTGACCGATAAATTAAAACAGTCTATATAACAAGATTATTTTCATTCAAGCAAGTTAAGCAAATAAAATGTGCGGGTAGGTAAACATTAAACATGCGTCCGACCGTAACGGCCAACGGGCGCGCACTGCCGGATCAATGACCGGCCAGTACCGTTATCTGACCCACTCCACACGCTTACATAATACTGTTTGTGATACGTTGCGTGTTTTGCGGAAAATGCTATTTTCATGCGATTTTTCATGAAAAATTGTTACCAGTAGAGTTCGATTAACGGAAAAATAAAGAAAAAATGAAAACTCGCGAGGAAAATCTGTGAATTTTCTCAAAGAAATTTCCACGATTTTCCAGCCCAGAATAATGGTCTGAAGCCATGGTTTCAGTTTTCGGTACAACGTCAGTTACACCCGGTATATGTATACAACCGAACTGAGAACCCCCTCCTTTTTTTGAAGTCGGTTAAAAATTAGCATAATTTTGGTTACTACTAAGCACAATTTGGCTATTTCTCAAATAGTTAAACTAGTTAAGCTATTTATTTTTTCAGTGTGGGTCTGCGCCACAATGAGACGCGCGCGCGCGTGAACAAAAATGGACATCAGAGCCAATCACTCTGTGGTCCGATGCATTGGTCCGACACAGTAGATTTTTTTTAATACATGACTTGAACTGTGTCAGGGCTGTTTAGCCCTCACTACCAGTTAGTCGGACTTTGTGTGGGAGTATAACCCGCTAATGGGATCATATCCGCGCCACAGGAGTAAATAATGACACAGTAGACCCTGAACCAAATCTATTTATACCATACCCCCAACGCACTCAATCCGAACGGCCTGAATCGCCCACTGAAGTGTCAAGGTTTTCATGAATGTCACGTATTCGCAGCTTCAGCGGCCTTCGCTAATTCAGTGCTGTTTATCTCCACGCGACGGTTCAACGCCCACTTTCCTTTGCGGGAGTGCTCATTATCTTTACGGTTTATTACCTTGTCGTTGTAGCATCCTTAATGTGCAATGGTACGAAGTTATCAGAAGGATTAAAGCGGTAAGGTGTTATGTGCAGATATTTGAGAGTCACAGACGAACATTAAGATGCCTTGCTTAGGAATGCTCGTAGACAGTAACTGTTATATACAATAAAATGAATAAAGTATACGACTTATACGAGTATGCTGCCAGAAAGTACCGTAATGTTTTATTACGAATCCGACTATCTATATGCAAAGTAACAAACTGCACATTTGTGACATTTGTTATTTTTTTTAATGGTTTTTAAATGAATTGGGTGAAATAATAATAATGAACTGTACCGATTCTGTTAAAACGCTATAACTGCACTTCACTGGGCGCATGGACTGCGTCGTGAATAGACTGAAATGGGTAAGCCTGACTTAGGGCGGGAGATTAATTAATTGATTAAAAAAAAAACGTCAAAAATCATCACGATTACTGTAATCACGATTATATTAATGGAGAGTCTTCGATTAACGATTAACTAATCGTCATTTTAATCGATTAAATTTTACGATTAATTCTCGATTAAAAGTTGGAACACGCTCACTTGTGCATTTTACCAAAATACAATATGTCTTGTCATGTGTTAATTAGAAAAAACACCCTAGTTTGCGTGTGAAATAAACTTGTTATAGTAATATAAAGTGGTTTTTAAAGAGCAGTACTCTAAAATCTTCTAGGTGGGGACTTCGATTTACAAAAAAAATATTATTTCTTCCATTAGGAAGAAATAAGATAATATTCATTGATTGATATTAATCAATCGATTAAAAATTTAATCTGGATTAAATTAATCGGTACCTGTACGATTAGATTAACTGATCGTCATTTTTAATCGTTAATCGCGATTAAGTACCTAAGTTAAACTTAATGGTTAATCGATTAACTTTTGCCCATCTCTGGTATGAACCAGCCCTCTGGTCACCCGTAGCATCGACTATTAGTCTCTTTGCTAGTTCGTGGAAAATTGTTTGGGCACTTATAATTATTGAATTTTTGCATCTATATAGATTGTAAACAAAGATGACTAATTTGTTTTCGTCTGCAACGGAAAGTTTCGGTGATTGATGAGTCACCTTAGTTAACTAATTGGGCACGTTATGGCCTCAAGACTATTTTATATAGAGCTTGTTTACTCTTATTAACTCTTTGAACGCCAAGAGCCACTAAAGTGGTCGTGTGCTGTCGTGCCTACCACGCCAACGACTACTAAAGGGGTAAAGGCGGACGCTGTCAAAGCAATTTTCCTGCTGACAGATAAGGTATATTTTAACTCTTTATTTTTTAAACTATTGGCGTATTAGCCCCGGAAAAGCGTTCTATAGGTTAAGTTTGGCAGTTCTCTTACAAATAAATAACCGGTTTAGGGAAATGTAGGCTACATGTTATAGCCGCTTTTTAGGGCACTTATTGTTTCTTAAGCTAAGAATATAAAATATATTTATTTATTTGACTTAAGCTATGGACTGGCTGTCCGCAACAGCATGTTCCAAGAAGACACGACTTGAGAAAAAAAAACGAAAAAATCTCAACAGTAATTTTTATTTCCTTAAATTAGAATAAACTATTACAAAACTTAATTTTGTAAAAGACGCACAGTAAGTTACGAATGTTACGATAGTAAATCTGCAACAGGCTTTGTCACAAATCAATGATGTAATCCTTCGTCATTTTCGTTTGAAGTGAAGTTAAGAAACATATTGTCGAACATAAACCTCCTTTTTAGGGTTCCGTAGCCAAATGGCAAAAAACGGAACCCTTATAGATTCGTCATGTCTGTCTGTCTGTCTGTCCGTCCGTATGTCACAGCCATTTTTTTCCGAAACTATAAGAGCTATACTGTTGAAACTTGGTAAGTAGATGTATTTTGTGAACCGCATTAAGATTTTGATGCAAAAATAAAAAAATAATAATAAATATTGGGGGCTCCCCATACTTAGAACTGAAACTCAAAAATTTTTTTTTCATCAAACACATACGTGTGGGGTATCTATGGATAGGTCTTCAAAAATGATATCGAGGTTTCTAACATATTTTTTTTCTAAACCGAATAGTTTGCGTGACAGACGCTTCCAAAGTGGAAAAAAGTTGGTCCCCCCCCCTCTAACTTCTAAAATAAGAAAATGAAAAATCTAAATAAAATATACGATGTACATTACTATAAAAACTACCAACGAAAATTGTTTTGAACGAGATCTAGTAAGTAGTTTTTTTTTTATATTTGAATACCTAACTTTGCACCTAATTTATATGGGGCGCTATACATACCAGGTGCAAACTTAACTTAACCACTAAGAGATGGAAAGTGTTTGTACGGAACCCTCGGTGCGTGAGCCCGACTCGCACTTGGCCGGTTTTTTGATGTCGGTTAAAAGTAAAGTGCTTTTGAATGTAAATTTATGATGCCTCTATTATGCGACTAGATTCGTTATCAAATAGCCTAAGCCATTGATATGCTTATTGCTTACCTCACGTCGAAACTTTTGTTTAACTATGATGAAATTTGTCCCTAATTGCATTAATCTACTTATCGCGCTACGAATGCTACGATAGCTCAACGTCAATAATGTATGTTTATCACGTTCAAAATAAAAAATATAAAAATGTTTATAAATTTGCGCACATTGTAGATAATAAAACTAGTGGCTCTGAGGTGCCCTGGCGATCATTTTTGAAATGGCTGAAATGTTACTTTTATACATTTACCGCCATTTTGAAAATGTCTAATAAAGACAGGGAACGAGATACAGAGATGACAAAAGAGAATGTGAAATGAAATTATAATAATTTGGAAATAACGTTAGTTCAAAATCTGGAGGCGGCACACAATATTACATACAGTGCGTGAGCTATCAGAATGCGATTCGCGTTTTATACTTGTCTCGCTCACTCTTACGCGATCCAGATAAGAACCTCTCAGTTTTCACCCAAACCCGAATCGCAATCTAAAATCTCACTGACTGTAGGTATCTATATTATCTGCTCTAAGAATTGTTGACTGATACCTAACCACTCAATTGCTTCGAATTTTGAGTTGGACTCTATTTATATAATAAAATAAGAGCGGTGACAGGTAGCCGTATTTAGTACCAAACCGTACCAAAAACAATCTAGTGGCTAAGGGGTAAGATAAAACTTTCAGTCACAGGATGCGTTTGGAATCTCTTGAACTCCACAGGAAACACTCAATAGCGTTCAAAGGAATTAACTTTCTTCAAATAAGGTGGTGGAACAATCCTTTGAGTAGGTACAACAAGGGAACTATACAAAAGAATCAAAAGATCCTATTGAGCCGAAGCTCGAAGGGTAGGTAAAGTACCCCTATAATAAGATAAGGGATAAGATCAATATTAGTCAACACGTCTGAGATCTATCTTTATCAATATCCACTTCAAGTGTACCAAGCTAAGCCCCTTTAAGTATAATTAACACCTAGCTATCTACCCGATCAGGACGGATGACATCGCCTATTGCAACGATGTAAAGGAAAAATGTTCATTCCGTTGAACGCAATTGAGTGTTTTCTGTGATGTGCAAGAGGTACCAAACGCATCATGCGACTGAAAACGTCTGATGATATCTTGTTTAGTATATGTACTTGATTACTTACTAACGTACTCTAATGACTCAGTGACCCAAACTGTATCTTGGCCTCCTATAAAAGTGTAAATAAAAACAACTTAATGCACACATGACGAATCAAGCGACGAATACGAATAATTTTTAATGTTAAAACCCCTAAATAGAAACAAAAAATATGCACCGTCCGTCACATATCATACCGAAAGCTACGGAGAAAAGCAACCCAAGCAGTACAATACATAGCTCTATCTTTTTCTCTCCTGCTCTATCTATCTGTACTCCATCATATTTCGCCGAAGAATGAATGTCCGGTATATAGCCTGATTAAGTCTGCACCTCACATGTCCTCACTTAACAGTTCAATGCAGTTCGGCTTTTTGTTGTTGACCCGCTAGAACCCACTAGATATGCTCTCCACCGGCGACACGAGAACTATCTAAAGTGGCCGGCCCATTTCTACCAGTTTTTTAATTAATACCTATCACGCGAGCTCGCCTTTGCCATACTTCAATTAGTGTTCCTCCCGCCTCGCTCCGTCTCTAGAGCACGTTAAAATTTCTGCATATGTGCTGAAAGAAATTACTGAAAAAAATCCACCGTCTTCATTTCAAGTCTGCACTTCAAAGCCCTCAAAGCGCCACGCCCCTGCCATGTGACTTGTGTTGACACCAAACAATCGGTGGATTGGTTGTAACCGTTTCAAGACGTTCAAGTTCAAGGTTTTCCGATAAAAATATCAGGAGTCGCATATAAATAGCTCACAGACCGCTCGTGTATTCCTATTCTAAAAACAAGCAATGGATAATTCCAAACCTATTTGTTTACATTTCTATTCCAATAATTTTTTTCTTGTTTTTGTTCTGTCTTTGGGTACACTAGTGATTGAACTTCTTAGAAAAATGTTGATAATTTATATTACTGATATTGTCAGGAGATAGTCTACATAAGAATGGATAAGTTTATAACTAAATTGGTATTAAAAAACCGGCCAAGTGCGAGTCGGACTCGCGCACCGAGGGTTCCGTACAAACACTTTCCATCCCTAAGTGTTTAAGTTAAGTTTGCACCTGGTATGTATAGCGCCCCATATAAATTAGGTGCAAAGTCAGGTATTTGGTATTAAAAAAAAAACTACCTACTAGATCTCGTTCAAAACAATTTTCGTTGGTAGTTTTTATAGTAATGTACATCATATGTTTTTTTTTGATTTTTCATTTTCTTATTTTAGAAGTTAGAGGGGGGGGGACCAACTTTTTTCCACTTTGGAAGCGTCTGTCACGCAAACTATTCGGTTTAGAAAAAAAATGTTTTAAAAACCTCGATATCATTTTTGAAGACCTATCCATAGCTACCCCACACGTATGTGTTTGATGAAAAAAATTTTTTTGAGTTTCAGTTCTAAGTATGGGGAGCCCCCAATATTTATTATTATTTTTTTATTTTTGAATCAAAATCTTAATGCGGTTCACAGAATACATCTACCTACCAAGTTTCAACAGTATAGCTCTTATAGTTTCGGAAAAAAATGGCTGTGACATACGGACGGACAGACGGACAGACAGACAGACAGACAGACAGACATGACGAATCTATAAGGGTTCCGTTTTTTGCCATTTGGCTACGGAACCCTAAAAACGTAGTTTTAAAGACTGACTCAAGACAAACCCATAAACATTAAGACAATCCACACTGCGCTTTCATGCCGCGTCCACATGCTTGGCAAACAACGGCAAACCTACAGGACGCAGTTATACGTTAGAGTGAGACGGAACTAAGTCGTGCTCACTTTAACGTATAACTGCGTCCAAATGTCAGGGAAACTAACCGTGCTGAAACCTGCACGCACTCCTCACACCCTATTCGTGGTGAAAACAATTAAAGGATAATTCTTAACCTCTCTCTTTGTATCAAAACGTTGATGTTTACAATCCCAATACAAATATTAGCATGGCCTGCTCAAATCGCGTACGCTCGATGTCTGCTGAAAGCAAGCAACGAATAAATCATGACCTTCCACAGCCTTCCCTCAGTTCAGCATCGCTACCACGAGAATAAAATGATCGTACTCGCTAGCGGCGTAACCAATTTGTATGGAGCCTCAATACAGTCAACAGCAAAAGTAGCTAAGCATAATAACACGCTCACAATGATCTGTACAACCCTTATTCTCTAGACAGCAGAGTCAGTGTGCATATCATTTCAGCAACTTCTGCTGCCGACTGTACAAATCGGTTACACGGTCCAGTGAGTGCGATCATTTTATACTCATGGCAGCGGTACCGTATTTTAATACAAACCAAAGGCAATTGTTTATCTGCTCCACCTGTCCCGATAATAGTACATATTTTGGTAGCGTTATCGAGCGATAGCGCTATCTGAATTGAGGCGCCAAAGTGATGGCGTTTGATTACGATGTTTGTATTTAATACTACCTACGTTATTTCACTTTGAAGGGTTGCAACTACCTATAGAGAATGCAACTAATTAACACTAAATGATCGGGTCTATCGCGATATTACTTATTTACCTTCATAATCTAGCGTTTCGGCGGGGTTGCACACGTCGTGGTTTCAGTACATCTGATATATCACATATATGTGTACAAACCGCGAGAGTATAAAGTGAGAATGCAACTGTTTATTATTGGCAACTATTCATTGATTAAATGATTGCATTTCTTAGTTTTAAATGTTTTAACGGGTCTACATCGGATGGCATACAAATTGTTGATCCTGTTATTGTGTCGCATAACGACTTGTCCGAATAACTTATGGCATAAACTTTGTTCCGCATATTTTTTATTTGCCGAAATTGTTGTTCCTATTATCATTTGTCCTAAATAAAATTGTTTTGACTAGATGTCATTGCGCATAAATCTTGATGATTTGCCTTTGGTTATGTTATGTTATGGATAACGAACGAGACCCAGTTTTCGACCACCCGATATAGGCCTTCGCGGCTCGCTCGCTTCGCTCGTCGTCGTTCCTAAACTAACCCACCTGCCTTTGACCTGCCTTTTATGGTATAAGCACGTATAAGTTAAGTGGTAAAGCAGCTGCCTACTGAGCCGGCGGTTCGAATCCAGGCAAGGGCAAATATTTGTGTGATGAACACGAAGATTTGTGCCTGGGTCATGTATGTTCTATGTATTTAAGTATTTATTTATCTATATAGGTAAGTATGTATATCGTCGTCTGGTACCCATAACACAAGCCTTCTTGAGCTTAATTTGGAACAAGGTTGATTTGTGTGAGGTGGTCTGAAATTTATTAATTTCATTTATTATTGTGAATCCTAGTTTTATTCCAAAATATCTGTTGCCATTCAGAATAAAGCAGTAAAAAGTATAATACGCACACAAAATTACCGACAGATTTTTTAGTAATTATCATGTTTAGAATTTCAAAATCTATGTGTTACGGAGTTCAGGGGCGAGGCCTTGTCAACATAGTTTTCTTGTTTCGTTTAACCCCAACACGTTGATGATTTATGGATCCTTGGTACTTTGTTATTTTATGACTTCTCCACGTAGATTATTTTGGTTAAATGTGCTGTTAGACACGAGTTAATCTTAACAAAATAGCAAATATTCGCTGGTCCTAGGCGAGCGCCATACTAATGATCACTTCCACAAATAATAACCGACTTCAACGAAGAGAAATTGTATTTCCGAGAACAACTGATGAACTGAACGAGTTTCAAGTACTCTTTTGCACACCTCATAAAACATACAGGGTAAATACTTACACTCGGCTCGCTGTATTGTTGGAAATTAATGACTCATATCGGTCTAATAACAAATTTATTTTTCAAATAATTTCAACCAACGTTTTGAAGAGAATAATACTATTCCCTGAGTTCTAGATAGTAACATAGCTATTTCATACTTTCAGTTTCATACTTTTTCAAAAAAACAGTTTCCGCGTGTAGGGTGAATTTTGTCAAATTCGAGTAGTTTTCGAAACAAATTTATCAATGAATTCAAACTATAGGTTTCAAATAAATACCAATTAATCGCAATAGCCCTGTTCTAAGTACATACATTGATAATATGTTAGGAAACATGTTTGATCATATAGAAAAATGTCAAACAACCAGCATTTTTGAACGGATCAGGAGCCTTAACCTGCATTAATCGTTCCTACGTCCATTAATTCAAAGTAATACTTTCACAGGTAAGCTGGCGTGTGACGTGAAGCCCCAAAAGTCGGTAAGAAGGCAGACCGTCGAAAACTCACCGAATTGTTCGCGACTCACTTAGTTTGAGACGAAAGCAGGTAAGACTTCCATTAGCTGTCTAGTATTTCAGAAGCTTAGGCCATTCCATTAGAGATATGACAGCAAAGGCAGAAGGAATATTTCAGCTGTAGATAGGTAAGTTGGAAAATTGTATTCGGCTTATTGTACAGTTTGAATCAAAAGTGGTTTTCAATTTTACTAATACTGGCGAAATCTTAGATTGTCTAAAATGATTACTTACTTTTGATGTCAACTGTACCACTGAAAATATAAGAGAGAATGAAAACATTCCAAACTTAGGTATAGTATACTAAAAGTAGCACGACAAAGTAGTAAATAAGTTATACAATCGTTAAATAACGAAGGGATACGACCAACTATAACCATGTATGTTTGGCCCATGAAGCTTACCAAGAGGGGCAAGAGGCCGATTTAAAGTACGAAATAAACTAACTATAACTATTTTGGCTCAGTGACCCAAACAGGATGTTAGCCTCCGAAACGTGAGTACGCCACTTGTCCTGATCCTGCGCAGTTTCTTGCCAGTTTTCGGCTTGAAGATTACGCAGATCCACCTCCAAAGTACGAAATACTAAGACTTAATTATGTAATTATTGTAATCGTCAGATTAAAATGCAAGAGTAGAAAAACGTTTATATTGTATTGAGCTAATTTTATTCACATAACTACACTATGTTGTATAATTCAACATCAGTCTACAACCCTATTGCTCTACGACAAAATAAAACACCAAATGTCTCGCGATTCAGTAACTCGCATATTTGTTCTATTTAGTTAGTATTCGCTGCTGGAGGTAGTTTCAGCGTTCTCTTTATTTCATTACCGTGAGTTCATTTCACACTTAAATTCTGCTTTTCTCAAGTCGGGTAATCTTGTAAAGAATAAGAATGAGCTCGTAAATCAGATTTTCGTTGCCAATTATCTATACTACCGCCTTCTTTACATTAAATTTCAATATTCTACGTTGTGTATGCGCTGGAAGAAATGTTGGGAAACTTAATATTGTTGTCATTTTGCTTTAGATACCTATACTAGTTTATGCAACTGCTACATAATTAGAGGTCATAAAACACAAGTGTGGTTTTATGAAACGAGCCGTAGGCGAGTTTCAATTAATAGGATCACACGTAAAACACTAAACACAATTATGTTCAGTTGCATACACTAATTATGTACAGGTGCAATTGCATATACTAATTTGACTACACACATGTCACATATTCATAATCATTATATTCATTATCATAAATTTTCTTTAAGGAAAATATAAAACACTCAGACCTGTCAGTCCGCAGAGCAGAGGAACACATGAGGAGATTCGCGCGGCGGGGAGGAGGTCACCATTACAGTATCAATTTTGATCAAAATTTATACTGTAGGTAATGGTTATGAAATTACATCTCTGATTTTGGTCGCTGCCAAGTAATGTAGGTCCTTACCTATAATATCTGAACTTGGTACCTACAGGAATTTAAGGGTTAGGTTCGTAAGGACTAGATTTCATAACGACTCTATAAGCAAAACGTCTTAGTTGCATAAGGTCTTGGTAGCTAAATGTCTAATTGTACAAACGTCTTAATAGTAGAATGCCCGGGTTTAAGATTGGACTTAGTTCTATTACGTCTTGTTAGTATAACGCCCTAATATCAAAATGTTGTAATAGCAAAACGACTAGGTAGGCATATCGTCAAACATTAATAACGTCTAAATGGTATAACGACTAGATGATTGAATGACAAGAAAAACTCAAACGTAGTTTGTGAAGGAACTCTTTGATAATATTAATTCATCTAATATTACCTTAGCCGGTATGCAATCATGACGTTTTGCTACCAAGACACTTTTTCTTATGCGTCGTTTTACAATCAAGACTTATTAATAACTTGGACGTAAACTCTATTAGTCATTTTGCAACTTCGGGCGTTATGCTATAGTTGTCGATCGAACAACTAAGACATTCTACTCACTAGGGCATTCTGCAAAAAAGACGTTGTGCTTACCAAGACCTTATGCAACTAAGACTTTTTGCTTATAGAGTCGTTATGCAATCTAGTCCTTACGAACCTAACCCGAATTTAACAAGATGGGTAGATAAAGTTTATTATATTATTACCTCTTAGACTACGTATTTTATTACAATGTTGTTTGGGATATGTTCCAAAATGGTACGAAAGAATAGTAGTACCTACTGTTTGTTGTGAATGTAAAGGTCTATACAACGCAATAGTCGTTAGTACTAATAAAAAGCCTAAAGCCAAACAGACAAACAGCCTAAAGACAAAAGTTGGCTCTAGAAATATTTTCAATGATGTGACAAAAGTATTATTATAGTAGACTTTGCACATACGATTGTGCGTCCCACGTCATCCCAGTAAGTATATTTTTATCTTTATGTTATAATAAAATCGACAACGATGACGGATGTCAGATATCCTCCGCACATATATGAAAACTACTAGTGTCACAGGCCTTCCCTTGATCAAAACTTTCAAAAGATTTATACGTTTTTGAAAATTACGTCGCGTCATTTCTGGTCTAACGTAAATAAATTACTGCTCAACGGTTAACTGGGATAAATACCTAATATAGGGATAAGTTTGCCTTTGTACAAGTAATTAGGGTTCCGTAGCCAAATGGCAAAAAACGGAACCCTTATAGATTCGTCATGTCTGTCTGTCTGTCTGTCTGTCTGTCCGTCTGTCCGTCCGTATGTCACAGCCATTTTTTTCCGAAACTATAAGAGCTATACTGTTGAAACTTGGTAGGTAGATGTATTCTGTGAACCGCATTAAGATTTTGATGCAAAAATAAAAAAATAATAATAAATATTGGGGGCTCCCCATACTTAAAACTGAAACTCAAAAAATTTTTTTTCATCAAACATATACGTGTGGGGTATCTATAGATAGGTCTTCAAAAATGATATCGAGGTTTCTAAAATATTTTTTTTCTAAACCGAATAGTTTGCGTGACAGACGCTTCCAAAGTGGAAAAAAGTTGGTCCCCCCCCCTCTAACTTCTAAAATAAGAAAATGAAAAATCTAAAAAAAACATATGATGTACATTACTATAAAAACTACCAACGAAAATTGTTTTGAACGAGATCTAGTAAGTAGTTTTTTTTTAATACCTAACTTTGCAAGTTTGCACCTAATTTATATGGGGCGCTATACATACCAGGTGCAAACTTAACTTAAACACTTAGGGATGGAAAGTGTTTGTACGGAACCCTCGGTGCGCGAGTCCGACTCGCACTTGGCCGGTTTATTTTTATTATCATTGTATTTATAACCTGTTTTTGTGTACAATAAACAACAAACAATTTAAAAGTATTAGGGGCACATGAACGAGGTATAGGTAAGGTTATAATTGATTAGCAACCTTGAATATATGTTGTTTGCACGCTGTCCAGACGCCACCGTTCCCCATCCCCTGCGGTTCAAGGTCGCAGCCATTTTGTCCTGGGGCGGTTTACTGCGCACCTTCCACGGAAAATTACTAACGTCGGGCTGGAAGTTTCATAATAATAAAAAAACGTTAACCTATATTGTGGATGCAAAAGTGTATTTGATACTTTGTTGGTTGTCCTTACACGTCATGACAAGGATTAATGTTATTGTTTTGCATCGTTCTGTGAAAAGGCTAAGCTAAGACATTGTCATATTCTGATAGACTGATATGCGACCTTTGTTAACCCTGTAGATCAATCAAGTCTATTATTAGAAGAAGACTACCTACATGAGAGTGAAGAAAAACTACTCTTAAAATATCCGTCTGGCGAACCTGACAGGTCAAACATGATTTCATGAGTTTTTTTTGTACTTAATAGAAAATGTATGTAAGGATTGATATATGTAGAATTCTCGTTGGTCTGTCTGGCTGAATATTTTTACAGTCGATAGAAACAATAAAACTCGTCCACATACGAAAATTTCACCCGGTTTTATCTCTGATATCTGAGATTTCACGTCGAGGACACACTACGTAGTCACACCTCCAATTACAGAGTTACTAGGACTACAGTGTCACAAGAACTAATGCGCAATCACACCATGTCAACTGCATTAACAGGTGGTTTCTAATGAGTTAAAATTTAACGGGTGCAGCGTTTTTGACCGATTTTCACCTCGCTTCTGTTAGCCTGGCGGTGTTATGCTGCTGAGGCAATACCGTTACGAACTTATGAGTTTTTAAATGACAGTTTGACCTTTTTCTCAAATGTCAGTTATGCCTATCGATTTACTAGTAGGCAGAGCTCTTGGGAGAATTCAAATCAAAAATCAAGGTTGCTATTATTTATCTCTCTATCGGAATCTCAAATCAATATGCCTATCTTGAAATGTATCATGGTATGATATTCTGAACAGACATTCTTAATAATACCCGTTTGCCTTTGAATGTAGGTACCTGACAAGCTACAGTCTAGTCCTATACATATACATCCCATATCTAAATTTATCCAACAAAGTTTCAAACGAGTTTCTACATAAAACGTAGCTAAGCTACATAGATATAGATCGGCAGATTTCGCGTGCGTGTAAATCATCGCTTGAATGGACACGAGCTAATAAACGAAGCCCCACGGCTTGTAAGCCCTAACCTGCCTTAAACTGTTGCGTGTTAGCTCTATCTATGTACGAAAGAGCAAACAGATATAACATAGATTCTGGACACGGGTAGCACATACCAGGAGTAACTGTACACCAGGAGGATATGAACGTCTAGAAATAATTCAATACCAACGTGTAACGAAAGTCTAAGTAAGCTGTTACATACTAGGGGGTCCCAATAAGTACAACATGCAAAATAATTTGCATAGGACTAGAGTTACAGTAGTGTAACTGTACTGAAACTACAAGGTCATAAATGTTCAGAAATTAATATCCCCGGCTCCATTACTACCATTAGGGAAAATTAGACCATATTTTGAGCGGCCATCTTTGTGTAACGTGGACGACGACGTGGCGGACACGCCGGGTAAGACTATATATGTATGCCTATATATGTGTGCTGCAAAATTCATATTTGTGCGGTTATTGATTTCAATTATGCTATGAAATTGTGTCAATCAACCACGTATTTCAGTTATAACTCTGAGACAGCGGGGTCTTGGTAAATAGTGTTCCCGTCTTTTGCTACAGAAACCTAAGTTAGGTCCTTAAACAAATAATTAAGGAACTTAAAATCATATAGCACGCAGTCACTACACTAACACTAAGTACACTGTTATAATTTTCGCTGATACCGTCTGTGAATCACATATACAATGTGATTCCTTTAACCCCCCAAACCAAGGCCGGCCATGAACACCAAGTAACAACATAGTAAACGTTCCGATGACCTCACTGCACAGGTATTCAACACCGTTACGTTAAGTTACGTCACAATCAAATTTTCCAACATCGGCTCTAGAAATTTCGATTGTTATCTAACACCGTACGTGCCTACGTGACGTACTCCTCGTTCCAGCTCCTATTGCCGTCCCGTTCTCCCTCACAACACGGCCGTCTTGCCGTCGTGTTTATTTGGGTCAATCAGCTGTTCACTACGTTCGACTTCCACTTGTTACAAATTCAATGGTGTTAATCACCAACTGTTGCTATCACCCTTATAAAAAATTAACAAGGTTTAATTTGGCGTAACATCAAAAAACAGTTGTGCAAATGTAAATCCGAGTGCAGCGTTTACAAATGTAAGGGGATTTTTTGTTTAAGTGTTACTTCAGACTTAAAGTAAATATTTTGCCGTAGTGTACTTGTTGTTTCTTCAAACACGTCTAACCTAACAAGTCCTGTGTGTTCGCTGTCCCAATACTTCTAATGCACTTCAACTGTTTGGCATTCTCAATATTATGCCTCTGCAAAGTGTTTTGCATAAAGCATTGCTTGTACAATTAAGTAACACAAACTTTCGAATGTAACCATCATTACGAATTTAGCAATTCAAAATGTTCTTAGAACACACATACGTACATCAAAGTTCGTAAGAAGAACCGACCTTGCCCACAGGACTTGGTAATAAAGAACGAGCATTTAAGAGCCCACGTCATTCCACCATGTCATAAAATTTGCCCGAGTCGAAGCGATTTTCTTTGCAAAGTATAAAAATATTTATGTTTTGCGGAGATTCATGCAATTGTTCTATAGGCCTAACGAGTGTTCCACAGATTGCTGGTGGACCGCAGAAGTCTAAATATGGTCCGCGGACCATTCAATTTCGCGGCCGAGCCATTTGGTCACCGCGAACAAAGAAGGAATAAAAGTAGTCCCTGGTTAAACGGTCGAGAACCACTATGAATCAAGGGAATCAGAAACGAGGTATATAACACTGCTCTTATAGTTTCCCAATGGCTGAAACCTCAAAGTTAGGTAGATGTGTCCTCCATCTGATCAACAGAAACAATGATTATTCATCGTCAGAATTCAACTGTTTATTTTGATCAACCTTGCCCAGCCGCTGTCGCCACTCCACTCCGACTAAATAAAAAACAGATTGCATATAACTCTTGTACATGTATGTTTCCTTTCAACAATGCTTTTATGCAAAACATATCGTGGGACTGGGAATGCGCCGCCCAGTGCAACTTAAAACAGCACAACAGTCTCGCCATTCTTGTATCATATTCACAAGCGCTAAAATCTAATGAGAAATATAAAATAAACCGTAGTTATTACATTGTACGACAACGACACTTCCCACCAAATCACAGGTTGAGCCTTAAGTACATCCGTTTACGTAGTTTATTGAGGCTTCAAGACTGAAATGCGTGGGAAATGAAAGTTAAAGCCCAAGCCAAAGCGTTAAAAGAATACTTAATTAGGAAAGAAATTTCTTCTTAGACTTTTATAGGTACGTGGAATCGTAAATTCTTGATTAAAGACGACTAAGGCGATTGCCTTGTAATTCGATTATAAGTGAGAAGTTGTAAAACATTTTATTATGACGATTTTTACGTCTGTACGTAAATGAACCAGGCGTCAATAGATTCTATTTTCATTGATGATCAATGTAATGCCAAACCTGTACCAATATCATTGACATTTGTGAAACCTAGTATATTGCTGTCATTTGGATAAAAGACAAAAATCATGTTTTTGGTGGTAGCATTAAATTTGCAATGTATAATGTCACCCGAAAATAACTCAATGCTAATTCATGGCCATGAGATAATTTTATTGAGCAAATTTTGCTGGAATATAAAATATCTTTACGCCAGCGTGACAGCAAACAGTATGAATATTGTACTTACATAAATAAAGCATGTATTTAACGCGGCGACAAATTAATCTGATTTAGGGATTTATAAAAAATTAAAGGGGGTAGCAAAAATAATAAGTTGGCGACTAATTGCGGAGACTAGTATAAAGTAAAAAGTAGCAGCTAAGTAATCAATTTTCGGCTTTGTTTCAATATAAACTAGCATCGAGTTATGGCGACTGAATTAACTAATTAAGCGGAAACATGACAGCGGATAAAAAGTTGAAAATGGCCTACTCTAATTGTTCAATGGAGATTAGATTGCATATAAAATAAATCAAGGTCATAAAAAAAATAAAAGGAGCGCTTTTTAGGGATATAAAAAAAATTGGTCAAGTGCGAGCCCGACTCGCGCATGAAGGGTTCCGTACCTATACATATATATATAATTTATAACAAGTTTGTTGTATGGGAGCCCCCCTTAAATATTTATTTTATTTTATTTTTAGTATTTGTTGTTATAGCGGCAATAGAAATACATCATCTGTGAAAATTTCAACTGTCTAGCTATCATCGTTGTTGAGATACAGCCTGGTGACAGACGGACGGACGGACGGACAGCGAAGTCTCAGTAATAGGGTCCCGTTTTTACCCTTTGGGTACCGAACCCTAAAAAAAACCAACCTAACTTAACCCGGCCGAGTCGGATCTTCTGCTAATATTAGTCGCCAAGTCATTATTTATAGAACCTCGCCTATGATTGCAGTAATCTTGTTTATTATTTCTGCTACCTTAATAAAGTATTATTTGAATTTTAAAATATCCTTAGTTTAAAGCTCATTTAATATAAATGATTGCCAAAATATTTAATCGCTGACAAGTTATTATTTTAGTTGCAAATAGTTTGCTGCTCTTTAATTTTTCTGTCGCCGCGAAAATAATAAGCCCATAAATAATACAGAATACTTATAATTGCATAATATAATTATTATTCATAACAATTATTACTTTGAAAGCGTCGTTTGTTCCCGTCTGCTTTCTTATTATCAAACTTGAGAGGAATTACTACTGTTTATTTCTTCATGCAAATCGAGGTTTCGTTTTCGTCTGTTTTCTTCTCCAAAACTTAAGCAATCTTTGAGAAATTTAAGAAACTGAATGAGAAGGAAATATTCTGTGTCGGATCGTTTTGATTTTTGCGCTAATTATTATAAAATACGTTATTTGACTGTAGTGAAAATTAATTATGTAATTTAAACCATTAAACATACATTCAAAAATACACGGAACCAATTAAACTACCACTAACTTTTGGACATTTTACTATTTTTAATTGGACAGAAACAAAAAAGAAGTCGTGTTTTGACTACTGATTTTTATAACGTCACAAGCCAGTATCATCATACTAACAAATGGTTTTTGCCAAATATGTATAACTCGGTTACGTTAAGTTTGGTTTGAACCTGATTGGTATCCGACGCCATAGTTGCCAGGTGCAAACTTAGCGTAAACTGATAGTATTGGAAACGGAGCAGTGATATGCCCTCTTAACAAAACTTCAGATTAGAAAATATTGTACATAGTTAAGGGCTTTAATTAAAACAAAACTTAATTGATTCCTTTGTGTGACGAAAGTTATCCAATACATTTTGTATGAGTAACTTTCGTCACACAAAGGAAGCGATCGTGATTTTTGTTAACTAAGCTTATAACTATGAACATTTTTTTTGCAATCGACCCAACTGTGGATTGCCGGTCCAGCGCGTTAAGCACTTCGCTACCCTAACTCCAAGTAACCTGACGATTTTTTCCTTATGCTTTGTGTGTCGATCTTTGTATTGTTTATTTGAAAGGTTTTACACCACTCACCGGTCTCTACCACCAGTTAACTCCTTTTTAAATTTTTCTGTAATCTTTGTATCAATTGTTTAGCAATTATTGAAGTTTTTTGTAAAAGCTTACAAGTAAGCATTCGCATATTCGCAATAGCTTCCTACACAAAGTCACAAAGCTGTAATAGTAACTACATTACATACACATACATAGGACGGTGAATTCCTGAATGTCCCAGATCGAATTTCTCAATATTTGATGCAAATTATATCATCACATAAAACTCCTCTTTTTTTATTAATTTATTTATTACTAAAAAACTCTTAAACTCTTCTGCATTTTATATACAGTAATAAATACATACAAGACTAAGATTCCTTTTAATTTAGCAGTGGAAAATTCGTCACAACCCACCAATGAGGCTGTTAAAATTCGCAATCTAGATGACCCGCAAAATGTTCCTTGTCCTTGTGACATTCGGCTATGTCCTTTCCTATAGCAAGCGTGTGTTTTTTCCGATCCACATGATTGCTGTTTACGGAAGTGTGGGCGGAAATGACTCTCGTCGCGAGCGCAGCTCAGGCGACCTTTTAAGGCCGTCGCCGTCTTAGTCATGTTGAATCCAATGATGGTCCGAAGTCCGGTATTGAATGTGCGATTAACCCCAGCAAGTCAGCACCATGCTGTAGGCGGAGATTGTGAACAAGCTGCAAATGTATGTACCGAGGATGAAGATCTATTAAACAATTATGTTTAAACTTAAGCTAATGAGAAGCGTGGTCGAGACTTACAAATGCCTGTACCTAGTGGACAAGCAAGGATGTAGGTATACTTACTCATACTCATACTCATTTATTCATAATGCACAAATACATTATATGTCAATTTTACAAAAGGGTACAAATTTAGAATGTAGTTAAGTTAGTGGTTATTTTATAATTATATCAGTTTACACAGTTATTATAGACAGTAATAGTTAATTATTGTATTAAGCGGTTTACACTCACGTGAAATTGTCAGGAACGTGAGTGTAAACCGCTTAATACAATAATTATATATGTCTCACGAAACTTTCAGTAATAGTTAATTAGATTTTTGTTATTTTGTACAATATTTCTTTTACTGGTTTGGTATATGTTTTATTCTGTAACATAATTTTAAATATCCATCTTTGGTTTCAATAACAAAATAGAAACTTGCATATGTTAAGATAAGTACAATTCCGAGAAGTCATAGAAGGCCTTTTCCAATAGCCATTTTTTCAGTTCTTTATGAAAGGTAAATTCGCTTGTTTGATCTTTAATGCTCTCTGGGATAGCGTTATAGATTTTAGGGCCTATTATATGTGATACTGGTAGACTTGGTTAGTCGACATCTGGTCGTCTTTACTTTACCTACCCGACTTTGAATATCTCTTAAATTTCTGCGAGTACTGCGTAACAATATTGAATAGAAGTAGGACAATTAAGGTAATGACCTGATAATTACGTGAGGAACCGTACCAAGGCTGCATAAGCAATTAGAGTGCTATGCTAGTAACAGGACGTTTGTTGATTTAATATTGGCTCGAACTGCCAAACCCCTGTGTAGCAGATTCGTAGCAGTAGGAAGTATATAGCAGCTTCTTCAATTCTTATCAAATACTTAATAATCGAAATAGCTCCGCAGAAATTCAGATAGTTTTTCAACAGCTACAATACACGATGATTTTTAATCGGTGATCAGGAGCAGAAAATTATTAATATCCAGCTAAAATTAAACTAAATAGGCGAGGTCTCACGCAATTACCTCAATATTTAATCAATTAAAAGTTGAAACATAATTAAAACTAATAACCACTAGATACATGGTCATTCTACATAAATTATTTAAGTACGATAGACCTACGTCAAGTGTCATCGCTTTGGCGGGAAATTTACGAAATTTTCTACGACTTTGTATAGGTAATGACAATGACAAGTTATTACTCATAAATACGTCATTGCCATTAAATTATTAAAAAGGTTGTAAGCTTACAGATACAGATTAGTTGGGTGACAAAGAATTTAAGACAATATTGGTTTCAAAATAAAAATTATCATAGAAAAATAAAAAGTTTGTTTTTATGTAATTGACAACATTTCATATTTTTAAGACTATCATTTTATTACTTTTCTGAATTCTGCTTAAAAAGATGAAGTAATCTCTGTTTTTATTTATTTTCTAAGATGATAATTTATTTTATTATTAATTTATAAAAACATAGTCATTTTAAAATGTGGCAACACCAAAACCAGAACTTAGGCACTTGTCCCACCAAGAGCGAGGAAGCGATTAGCTATCGGCGATTTTCTCGCCCAAGAAACGAACAAAAGATAAAGGATCCTGTGTTAGTAAAAGAGACACATATATTAATAGTTCATCGTTGGCTGTTCACACTGCCGGCGAGAGCACTCGCTCTACTAGTTTGTCGCCCAGATAACAGCGATAAGATAAAACTAGCTCAGCGGTACTCGCTCGGCGATGCTCCCTTGGTTTAGAAATCAACCTGCGAGACCAATCAGCGGTGATTTTATACAGCGTTTATTTCAGTGCAGATATTTGCAATGAATTTGAGAAAAGCATTTGAGCTGTCATTGTTGTCTAGTTCAGACGATGATGATGATGCATTATCCTGTATAGTGGCAGCAGCAATTCTGAATAGACGGAAGAAAAACGGGAATAATTTGAACAGAAAAAAACGAAGAATATGGATGCAGAATATTAATTACTTTAGAAGGCAATACAGTGAATTCAGATTATTCAACGAGCTGTCAGATGAGCAGTTTCGTTCACATTTTAGGATGACAAGACAAGAGTTTGAGTATTTGCATTCTTTAATCGAAAATGACATAAAAAAAAATAACACGAATTATAGAGAAGCTATTAGTACACAAGAGCGTCTTGTAATAACATTAAGGTAAGTCTTTCGTTAATCAATAACTTATAACACAGTAACAAAATTAAATTATCCATTGTAGTGTGAGAAAATTAGAGAAATCAGACCAAATAATTCGTGTAGTTTTAAAAGTTGGTACAATTATTCCTAGGTGTCCAGATGATTATACTAAAAGTCCCCGGGGTTGGGACCGGAGCCGGAAGGGGGGGAGGGTGGGAAAGGTCTCTTTTTCAACTTATTTCATTTTAACTCCAACTATTTATATTTAGCAACTATTTATAAATAGTTTTGGAGTTAAAATGAAATAAGTTGAAAAAGAGACCTTTACCACCCTCCCCCCTCCCGGCTCCGGTCCCACCCCCGGGACTTTAGTATATTCATCTGGACACCTTAAGGAATAATTGTACCAACTTTCTTGAATTATTTGGTCTGATCAACGATTTTGATGCTAATTTTCTTATACTATTGACTTGGAGGTTTAAATATCAGCAATATCTTGAGTAGTATTATCGGCAGCCATTGAATCTTCTAGGCTACGAGCTTGCTGCAAACCAGAACCGCTGGGTTGAGCAGATGAGGTAGTA
Source organism: Apotomis capreana (assembly GCA_947623375.1). Lineage (NCBI taxonomy): Eukaryota > Metazoa > Arthropoda > Insecta > Lepidoptera > Tortricidae > Apotomis > Apotomis capreana. The sequence continues at coordinate 16,991,382 of OX392517.1, read as the reverse complement.
GGAGCGTATTCAGAAGAATAATTTGTTTGATTAGTAGAAGGACGTGAGTTGCAAGCATTACTTGTGTAATAACCAGAATACGAATAGTTTGTATTGGCTATATCATCTTCAGCATCCATTACCAATTGAAACAGCTTTCTTTTTATTGATCTTTGATAAAACTGCTGTGTACTTTGGTACATTGAATCAAAAAAGGCTTTCAATGAATCAACTGGTGTTTGTATACCTTTACGTAACTCTTCCCTCTGTACCATTCGTCTCTCTCGGTTATCATCCACCTCTTTTAATAATTTAACTAAGAAATCATCTTGATCGTTATTCTCTTCATCATCCTTCCTTTTCTTTTGTGCTGGCATCGAATCGGATCCTCTACTAACTTCAGCATCTACACTAGAGGGAGTTTCGTTCAAAACTGACGAAAAATCAGGAGAGGGTACATTTGTATCTCTTTCCGTATTAGTCATGTATGGAAGCAAAAACTCCATGTGACTCATGTACTTCCATGGTTTAATGTTTTTTTGTGCCTGTCCACTTTTTGTCTTGTTAATTTTCTTGAGTTTTTCACGGTGCGTGTCTCGCAAATTTTTCCATTTTATCTTGGCCACAGTAACTGTGAATTAAACAAAAGTATATATTATAAATTAATTTCATGTAAAGAACTATTTAATCAATATTTTATTAATATTGTCTTCGATTTCCGCAATGAGTTCTCATTGAAATAAAACACTTTTTTAAACGTTTAAAAAAGTTTTTTTTTTAAAAACATTTTTTTTTTCAGATTTCTTATAACCGGAACTTCATATACCGCACTGTCAAAAAGCTTTAGAATAGGCCATTCCACGCTCTCCAAAATAATACCAGAAGTGTGTGAATGTATATGGGCCAAATTGCAGCCAAAAGTAATGAAGCTCCCTACTGAATCGGAGTGGAAAGATATCGCAAAACAGTTCGAAGAATTGTGGAATTTTAAAAATTGCCTTGGTGCAATTGATGGCAAGCACGTGGTAATTTTTGCACCTCGTAAATCAGGATCACAATTTTACAACTACAAACACACATTTTCGATTGTACTGTTAGCGATTGCTGATGCTTATGGCAGATTTATAATGATCGATGTTGGTTCCATGGGCCGTTTCAGTGACGCAGGAATATTCACTGACAGTCAATTCTATAGCAAGTTACAAAACGATGAATTGAGACTGCCCGCAGATGAACCCCTATATGAGGGAGGATTGCCGCAACCATATGTTTTTATCGGTGATTGTGCGTTTCCTTTAATGACGCACTTATTAAAACCGTACCCTAATCATGAAAGGTTGGATAATGACCAGGTCATATTCAATTATAGATTAAGCAGAGCACGCCGAATAGTGGAAAGTGCGTTTGGCAAGTTAGCACACAAATGGCGTATATTTTTTAAGCCAATTAATGTTAAAATAAGTACCGCCAAGAAAATTGTGAAGGCTGCTTGCGTTCTACACAATTATGTATTAAATAATAATATTCAAGGAGGTTCTTCAGAGTTTGTTACTTCTAATCATGAGTCAAGTAATAACTTTGAGACATTGGAACAAAACATAGATGACTCTGAAAACGGATTTTTCGTTCGAGAGTATTTCAAGGAATACTTTAATTCGATTGGAAGTGTTTTGTGGCAAAATAATCGTGTTCAAAATGCATTAGACTCTGATAGACGATCACACAATCTGGCATAAATACATAGATAAACGGAATGTAGGTAATATTAGTATTATATAATCCATCCATCCATCCATTCAATATAATAAATAAATAATAAATAAATAATTTTCATTTCATTTCATTTTCATTCAGCCGAATGACGTCCACTGCTGAACATAGGCCTCCCCCAATATTATGTAATAATATGTATTATATAGTATTAAGTATATAAATATGATCATATAGAATACTCAATTTATACGATAAACCCTGAAGAGATTATTTTACCCATCATCATAGAGATAAAAACTTACAATAATAATAATAATAATAATAATAGCTGTCATCGATTGTCACGTTATTTGTCTTCTTGTATTTTTTCGTAAATTTTAATATTTTTATAGTGGTTTGTAAGCTGAATTTACCACCATGTGTACAGAAAACCTTTGTAAAACCGCAAGCAAAGAGAAGAATGCAATAAAAATGCCAAGACACGACGAGAAAACACTTAAAATGGGATTGACACAATGTCAACAAAAATGTCAACTTAAATCGCTATGTAAATATTAATATAAATAATGAAAAGGTACAATACGAGAAGTCAAACAAGCACAGCAAACAGAAACGCACGCCCACCACCCCCGCCCGCCTCGTCCAGCTCCTCGTCGTCTTCGTCGGATGGCGACTTTGCTACTGCCGCCGACACTAACGAGTCGAGCGACGACGAGCGCGGGCCGCCGCCGCCGCCGCCGCGACCACCTGCGCGACGAGGGCGGCCACCGCTGCCGGCACGCTTGGGGCCTACGGAGCAACCTGCTCCGACCACGGCTCCCGCTACCGGTGGTGTAGTGCGTCGCATGAGATGGTCTCAAGCTATGAATGAGAACGTCATGCGCGCCTACTATGGGGCTACAGTGGGAGGAACCAACCTGTCCGCGTACCGGGACAGGATGCTGCCTCTGTTTCTGACTTTTGATTCGACCATCACCGTATCTGCGCAACGGCTATCCGATCAGGTGCGCTTCATCCAGCGGCGCAAGCTGCTGGACGACGCGACACTTGATCGACTGCGCCTGGAGGTACTGGCCGCTCGCATGTCTTCCACGCCGGCTCGGGATCCGCCTGCTACGTCACCGGATCTGGCGCCAGCGCCCAACCTGGTGCCGGAGGTGCCGCGGACGGATCGCGATGCCGACGAGGAAGAATGCGCGAGTAGCGTAAGTACCCACGCCAATGAGCAACTGAGGAGGGCTTTGGAGGAGGCGATTAGGCGCTATCGATCTGCACCTGACTCTAGGCCGCGAATACCACGCTTACCGATGCATAAGCGTAACTTAGCGTTAATGGGAGCCCTGGACGCTTTGCTAGACCCGTACCTTCGGGCTAGCGAAGACTTAGCTGGTACCCACTCGATCATGTACTGTGGGGCCATCGCGGCGTGCCGCGTTGCTCGTGTCAGATTCCCGGACACTGACCGAGCACCGCGGACCGCCGGGGGTGTTCCTGCCTGGCAAGTACGGATCGAGCGGCGTATCAGCTCGTTTAGGACTCTCATTGCCAAGCTAATCTGTTTTAGGGGGGGCAACAATCGCCCCCGTGTGATGCGCTATGTAACACAAGCCTTCGCGGGGACTGGCACCAGGCCCCGCGATTACATGGCAGTTGTCACAGAGCGCATCGACTACCTAAAGCAGAAAGTTTATGCATGGGCAAGCCGTATTCGTCGCTACAGAGAGCGTGTAGATCGATACCAGCAAAATCGCCTCTTCCAAAGTGACCAAAGGAAGGTATACCGAAGGTGGGAGGGAACCGATCAATGTGTGACCGACGGGCAACTGCCGGATCCTACTGCCATGATTAATTTCTGGCGTAGTATCTGGTCGGTTCCAGTCGAACACACCGAGGGCGAATGGATGAATGTTGTCAGGCGTGAGTGTGAGCCGATCGAAGCCATGGGGGCTGTGACCATCAGCCCCGATGATGTGAGTTGTGCTGTCCGTACGACCCAGAACTGGAAAAGTCCTGGGCCGGACGGATTGCACAACTTTTGGATCAAGTGGTTTCGATCCTCACATGAACGCCTGGCAACACAATTTCAAGACGCCCTCGAGCTTGGTTCCCTGCCATCTTTCATGACTACTGGTGCTACCTTCCTGCTCTATAAGTCCGGTAGTACCACGGAAGCGAAAAACTATAGACCCATCACGTGCTTGCCCACTTTATACAAGCTCCTTACGTCCATTCTAAGAACAAAAATTAACACGCACATTGTTGCGAATAACGTTTTGGCCTTTTCTCAGAATGGATGTAGGGTTGGGTCCCGTGGTACTAAGGAGCTCCTCCTCATTGACACGACCATTTGCCAACAAGTCCGGCGGAACAGGGGGTCCCTCTCAACCGCTTGGATTGACTATAAGAAGGCCTATGATTCGGTGCCTCACTCATGGCTGGAGAGGATCTTAGAGCTGTATAAAATCGATACAGCTCTAAGATCCCTCTTAGGCGCATGTATGAGGCAGTGGACCACAGTCCTTCGTCAACCAGGTGGCGGAGATGGCCCTCCTGGCCCACAGGACTTGATAAGGATTGAGAGAGGTATTTTCCAGGGTGACAGTTTGAGTCCTCTGTGGTTCTGCCTAGCCCTGAATCCGCTCAGCACTTTGCTGAAGGATTCAGGACTAGGTTGCCGACTTCGAAGAGGAGGTGAGGTCATTTCTCATCTGCTATACATGGATGATCTTAAGCTGTATGCACCAAAACGCCAGGATTTGGTGGAACTACTGGAAGTAACAGAAACCTTCAGTAGCGCCATCAAAATGGAGTTTGGTGTAGACAAGTGTGCGGTCATGCATGTACAGCGGGGGGAAGTCGTAAATTCCGCGAACTTACAACTTTCTGAGACAATGTCCCTCAGGTCTATCTCCGAAGTCGAAACCTACAAGTACCTTGGTATGTCACAGTCATTGGGTATTGCGGACGGAGACATTAGACAGGCGTTGAAGGAGCGTTTCTTTTGTCGTTTGACAAAAGTACTTAACAGTCTTTTGTCCGGTGGCAATAAGGCGCGCGCCTTCAACGCTTGGGTGATGCCTCTGCTCACTTACTCCTTTGGCATACTAAGGTGGACTCAGACTGAGCTGGACGCCCTGGATACGAGGGTCCGTCAGCTGCTTACTACAAATCGCATGAGGCACCCACGCTCGTCAGTTATGAGAATGTACATCCCGCGTAAGTGTGGGGGCCGTGGCTTTTTAAACGCCAAGGACCTCCATAACCGCGAGGTGTGCAGTCTTAGGGAGTATTTCCTAAACAACGAGTGTGGGATTCATCGCGATGTAGTAGCAGTTGACAAAGGCCTCACCTCTCTCTCCTTAGCAAACGAGAACTGGCGCAGACCAAAGGTGCTTAGCACCGATGACCGCAGGGCTGTATGGAAGAGCAAGGAGCTACACGGGCGGTTCTACAAGGCCCTTACGGGGCCCGATGTAGATCTGCTCGCGTCGGTGAACTGGCTACGCTTCGGGGATCTCTTCGGGGAAACTGAAGGTTTTGTCTGTGCAATTGCGGACGAAGTAATGATGACGAACAATTACCGGAGATATATCCTGAAGGACGGTACGGTCGACATTTGTCGGGCATGCCGCCGTCCCGGTGAGTCACTCAGGCATATAATCTCCGGTTGTTCTCATCTTGCTAACGGTGAGTACTTGCACAGACATAACCAAGTAGCCAGGATCATTCACCAGCAACTTGCTCTTCAATACGGTCTTGTGGGGTCTGAGGTGCCGTACTATAAGTACGCACCGATGCCAGTTCTTGAGAATGGTCGTGCCACGCTCTATTGGGATCGATCTATCATCACGGACAGGACTATTGTAGCCAATAAGCCTGACATCGTTTTGGTAGATCGATCCAAGCGCCAGGCAGTGCTCGTCGACATCACCATCCCCCATGACGAGAACCTCGTGAAGGCCGAGAAGGACAAACTCAGCAAGTACCTTGACTTGGCTCACGAGGTGACCGCCATGTGGGATGTTGACTCGACGATCATTGTCCCGATAGTCGTTTCGGCGAACGGTCTTATAGCGAAGAGTCTCGACAAACATCTTAAGAGACTCTCGCTAGATGGCTGGATCAAGGGTCAGATTCAGAAAGCGGTACTCCTGGACACGGCGCGCATCGTCAGGAGGTTCCTCTCTCTGTAGCCCTAACCACCGGTAGCTTGGGCCCCGCCCCGCTGCCGGCGGCACCCTAGGTTAGGTTTTTTTTAGAATGTGTTTATATTTGTAATGTATTTTTTATATTTTACTTTTTATATAAATTTATTGTAAAAAAAAACCTAGCCTAAGTACAAAAATGAATAAAGGGAATAATAATAATACAATACTTTATTGCACACCAATAAAAGTTTACAAAAGGAAACAAGACAAATACAATTTATAAATAACGGTAGACAACAGGCGGTCTTATCGCTAAAAAGCGATAAGACCGCCTGTTGTCGACAATACTTTACTATACCTACTTAATAAAAAATGTATGATATCTGCTAATAAAGAATTTTGACTTACCACTCTCTATTTTAGTTTTCTTTATAATATCTTTCCAAGCTGCGTCCTTCACATCTAATTGTTTGTAGGTAGGCAATTTTGTGTCCCAAAGACAGGGATATTGTCTTATACACTCAATTAAAAACTCATCCATAGTTACTTAGAACTCTTACAACGAACCGCTAATATCGCCGTACAGTGTGGCGTGCTGGTTTGATCAAGTCTAGTCTGCGTCCTGCGACGTCTGCGTGTTCGGCTGTACTGACTACACCTGAGCGAGTGACGCGAGTAATAGCCCGTCGCACGCGAACACTCGCCTACAGCTGAGCGACAAAACTATTGGAGCTAACACTCGCTTCTCGCCGCTCGCCCACTCGTTTGTAGTTTATCGTTCTACTCGTTTATCGCTCATCGTTGCCGGTGGGACAAGTGCCTATGGAACGGTTACTTTAGTCGGTTTTATTATTAAAAAAAAACTTAATAAAACTCGGTATGCATCTGTCATCTGTCAACGTCAAATAAAAAGAATATATATTTTTTCGCTCTTTGGTTTAGACAACAACCCTATTCAGCCCGTATTGTCTTTTGCAGTTATTTGATGTATTTTCTTATATTTCTTTAAATACAAAAGAATAAATTCAAAGATTTTTTTTAAGGTACACGACATAAAGCCCTGTCGATCTCTATATTAATTTCCACCTGTTATAAATATGAAATGTTGTCAATTACGACTTCAACGTGACCGCCATCATTTACTGAGTTAGAAAAGTTGGTACCTGATCACCGATTAAAAATCATCGTGTATAATAACTCAGCGTAATGTGGGAATCTACCTCAGACAGAAACTCAGAGAAGATGCTCGCTTACTGCAGGACCATCCGCATCGCAGATTATCGATTGCGTGGATTGTTTTCCACAAATGTGTGAAAAAAGCTCTATTATATAGGACCGAGCTCTACACTTGACCCAGTTAACTTCTAGCAATTTCTAGGCTATGACCTGACAACTCTTACACTTACATAATATTACCTACATCTGCACTAGGGGTAGTGAGCAAAATAGCTTTATTGCTTTGCGTGTGCTTAATTAAGGAGTGTGAAATTACCGGTTAACGACTGTCAGGGTGTCTGGGACCCACTCACCAACTGTGTATTGAACTAACGTCAAATCCAATTAAGCAACTCTATTTGTAACTGACCAATAAAACACGTACTCTCAAGAGTAATACGGCTCGTTACGATTTCGTAAATCTGTACGTTTCGGCCGTACCTTTGGCTTCAAGAACCTTATGTACTCCTGGTACACGCGGCTTGCTCGTGTGTGTTTTGCTTTCTATTTCTACGTAGCGTGTCGTTTTAGTTCGTTGTACGATTTCGGTGTGGGCGCCTCGCGATGGATTCCGGTCGTCTATCGATTTTCCTGCCCTAATTCTCAGTTTGCCTAGACTTGGGCGTGGGCTAGATTGCTGCCAACGTCCTCTCGCCACTCAATATTGCTCTCATTACAGCACTATTAACTTCATTCCTGTTATTTCGACATAAATTCAGCTGCAGAACGAAATAACACTCTTTCCATTATAATATAATATGGTTGTTTTACCAATAGATATTTTTGTGTAGATGTGTTATAGAGCTAATAAATGGGTTCTTATTTCGTAGGCTTTTTCCTATTTTATGGAGAATGTATCTCATTAAATTCCGGGATTTGAAAACATTTCTGTATCTTTTCGATTAATTTAGTGGCTATATCATAAGTATTTTCTACCAAAACTCATTTTAAAACATGTAATTTGGCAATGTGTTACTACTACACTACGTACTTTGGCAATGTGGTACTAGTAGGTCACTTCATTACCGTACTAAATATGAAAGGAAATAGATGAAACTACACGGTGGAGATGGCAAAGCCTACGAGATATATTGACATAATCTTTATTGCAATTCTAAAGTCTGGCTAACCGTTATGAAGGGCGGTTTGTAACAATTTAAATTGCAAGAGCCGACAAGCGGGAGACATATTTCAGCGGCCTCAGTGGGCGCCGTGTAGGAGGACAAACGCGCCAACGCCCACCCCTGTCTGCATTATTTGTATCAGATACTCTACCGGCTGCACTATCGTACTACGTCTCCTCCAATGCTCTTTAACGACCCAACATTCAGATCCCCATGCCAACTCAACACGCATTCTATAATTAAAACCTATATCCGAATAGCCGCGGCTACCACAACAATGAATGTTCCTCGCGATACTGAAAACATAGTAGCTCCATTATTCTCGGAGTTTACTGCTGTATTGTTTTATTTCTGCGTGCTCTGAAACTCGTTTGTCCAGTATTTATTTTCCCTCTCATTATGAGACCCGTTTAAATGGCGAAACATTGATATGTTCTCTCGAACAATACCACTCGGAAAACTTTAATAATAAAAGAAATATGAGAAAATTAAAGAGAAACAAAGAAACCGCCAAAATTCGCGCAGTTATTTAAAACAACTTCCAACTGTTGCCTGGTACTCAAAGTGTAATTAAAACCTGTCAAGTGTTGGTTGGCGATTGTTGCCGCAATATCGTTGGTCGCTATGGCGACTAGCCACGTGCAAAGCTAGCCTTCGATATCTGATAACATTCCACACTTACCACGCTTCGGTGCCAAACGAATTAGGACTGCGTGCCAACGCTGCAGAGTAACATGTTAAGCAACTGTTGCTACTAGGAAATGCAGTTTACGAAGGTAATGGCTTAAGCAAGTGGCTGATTTACCGTGATTAAGAAAAGTCCACCCTTATTAGTTCACCAATATTTTTACTTAGCAATTATCTATATATATAAATGCAAGTGTCCTGACTGACTGACTCATCAACGCAGAGCCGAAACTACAAATGCTAGAGAGTTGAAATTTGCACACTAGGTTGCATTTAGTGTACAAGAGATAAGAAGCGATTTTGAAAAATTCAATCTCTAAGGGGGTTAAATAGGGGTGCAAAGTTTGTATGGGGGAAACTTTATTTTTAGAGCTAGAGACTTGAAACTTTGTAGAAAGATTACTTATTCAAAAACACAAAAAGTACTTTCAGCGTTTTAGAAAATGTCACCCCTAAAGGGCGGTTCACACGTATTAAGTTGTCAAGTAGTTAACTAAATTTTAACTTAATTTTAAGCAAGTTAAAGCGTGTAAACAATTAATTTAGTTATAAGTTACAAGTTAAAATTTAGCATGCAAGTAAACAAGTAGATTAAAAAATAGTCTATTTTTCGGTTAAGTGGGTGGGCGTGAATTATAACTTGACACGTTTGGACAGGCACAATTTAGTTAAATATTACTAAGTGTATAAGTATGGCGGAGCAGTCGCATTCGAAGTTCGTATTTCGTAAGCGTTCGAAGAACTTTTTTGAAATAAAAATGTCGAAGTGGTCGGAACTCGGAAGACACTACACTAAAGTTAATTGAACAATACATAAAGCGCGTTTGTTTGTGGAATATAAGAAGCCTTAGTTATAGGAATAAGCAAGCAAAACAACAAGGGATTGCCGATATAGTGTCGACCATGGCGATACCTAATTTAGGTATCAAGGAAGCTGAATCAAAGATCAAAAGTGTCCGATCAACATCTCGGGCTAACTAAAGAGCTTAACTAATTCAAACGTGTAAACGCTTGCTTAAAATTAAGTCGCTTAAAATTGAGTTAAAATTTAGTTAACTACTTGACAACTTAATACGTGTGAACCGCCCTTAAGGGGGTTAAAAAGGGGTGCAAGGTTTATATGGGAGAAACTTTTTTTTATATCTAGAGACTTGAAACTTTGTAGAAAGCTTACGTAATCAAATACAAAAAAAGTTATTGCCGCGTTTTGGGAAATTTCACCTCTAAGGGGGTTAAAAAGGGGTGCAAAGTTTGTATGGGGAAATCCGCTAATCTATATATATATATATAAATGCAAGTGTCCTGACTGACTGACTCATCAAAAGGCCAAGAGCGAGTCGGACTCGCGTACGAAGGGTTCGTTACTATTTCGTATACAATTGCAAAAAAAAGCACGTTTAGCAATTTCAACATTACTTAATTAGATCTGAAAATAATAAAGATGTAAAATTTTCAAGATAAAGGTTCCACGCGGACGAAGTCGCGGGCAACAGCTAGTAAGTCGATCGATAAACAAGCATCTTGAAGTCTTCTTTTAACATGAATATCGTGGTAAACTTACAAATTCGTTATAGTAGTATCGTAGATCTATCTAATTTTGTCAGTGTCACGTGTAACGTGACACGCTTATTTTTTTTTTAATTCTGAAAGCATAGTGTAGTCCTGCGGTTCTAGATATCTCTTCAACAGTTCTATATATATACCAACGTAACAGTGATACCTTATACTTATTCACTGACCAGTAACTTCGGAAGCATTAACTCAAACCAACCATTATTAATCATTCTTGATTTTTTTTAAACTGAAGTTTGCGTGAAAGGATTAGGAGTTGAGTCGCCTGCACTTGTCACATCGTAATGGTGCCTATTGTCTTATTCTAATTATCTTTTGTGTTTATTGTTATCCGTAACGATGCTAATTGCATACAAAGAAATGTTCTGAGTCCGTCTAAAAGTGTTAAGGAAGGAAGGCCGGTTGCTTTTGTTTGGTTAATAAACGTTTGTTTTCTGCCCGCTATGGACTGCCTGGATATTATCTTCTCTTGTGCAGTTATAACTCGTTTTCATTACGTTATGACTTGTTTCCTTCTTGTGCATCCGTTTCAGTACATGTTTTAAAGTTGGAATGAACGATTGTTGGTCGGTTATCGAAGCGTTTCCCGCCTTCAACGTCAGTTTCAGCTTGTATCATTTATTTTTAATTACTTCGTACCGTTTCGTATGGAAGGGCTTAGTTTCTGGTTTACTAATACTGTTACATATCTTCTAACTTATTCCTCTTCTTAGTCGTGCACTCTTGGTCTTGGCAGCGGGGTCGTGTCGTGGTCATGTCAAGGTTGAAATTTTTGCCACCGCTTTTCTCGTAATACGACGCCATGTAGCTCTATGTTCGCTCATTTATGCGGCAGTGTCACAGATTTATTGTTTGTTGCTTATTTAACTACTATATGCTCGTAGCCTATTATGAGATCCTCCATCCAATTTCCAGGACTGGTGCATAAATTACACTCGCATTACGTATGTGTGCCTAGGTTTTGACGACGCGTTTGGCTCGGTTTGTAGACACCTGCCTACTGAGCCGGCGGTCCCGGGTTCGAATCCCGGCCGGGGCAAATATTTGTGTGATAAACTCGAATATTTGTGCTTGGGTCATGGTTTTTCTATGTATGTTAGTATATATGTACGTATATCGTCGTCTAGTACCCATAATACAAGCCTTCTTGAGCTTAATTTGGGACTAGATCGATTTGTGTGAGGTTGTCTGATATTTATTTATTTATTTACGTATATTTAATGTTTTACCGTCGAGACTTCATTCAGCTCAACAAAATGTCGTCATCAATGCTGTCATCTTGTGATATTAATACAACATCATAAGGGCCCTACCTGGCGATTCGCGAATGACAACACTTAAACAAATTGGTGTCCTCAACGATTATGACTGTTTTGAATGTTCACATTACTGCTTCAGAACTTTTTTGGTCGTTCGTGTTTTGAGTTTTTTTTATTGGGTCCATCTTATTAGCCAATGTTTTTGTATTTCGGTCTTGTAACACATCAACGGTTGCAACAACATCCTGCAATTCACTAATATCGTATATCCGCCGGTGTTGCCATTTGTAGTTTTTGCAAATCATTGAAGTGTTACCAGCGGTACAAGAAAACAGTTTATCATCACTGCTTTAAACATAAGCTCGCATGAAAAACTAAATGCGTTGAAAAAACCGACTAGCTAGTGTATACAACTCGGAAAGGCTTGCAACAGAGATATAATTAATTTATGTTTGACATGAACGCGAGGTTGTGGGGAAACCATCGTTCGTAACCGATGCGGTGAGTTGGTGGTGGCGTTTTTTGTCGCGCGGTGTCGGTGCCGGCGCCTGATGAAGTAAACGCGAGTACGCACGCGCCCGCTGACGTTGCACAATACGATACGATTCACGACGGGCCCCTGGCAGCGGCGCCGGTGGAGCAGAGACGCGGTTCAGACGCCGCCGGACCCCCTGCCCCTCTCCCCCACCGCGCCACGCCTCGCCCCTCGCGCGCCTCCTGCAGTCGCCTCGCAGCTGCCGCGCGCGTACGTCGCATATTCCATGCGACTCCGCTCCTCCTTTTCCATAATATGGATATACAGCACATCCGCGCTCTTATCAACATCCAATTCTCGTTTTTGTGGTTCTGCGAAGTTGCTGATAAATACAAATGGATTATATTGTAAAGTGTCAAAGAAAACATTAGTTTTGTAAAAGTCCGCATTGGAATTTCTAGTATGGCAATCGCCGTGGGCCGACGTGCTCGGCACATGGCTTCATAATAATATGGTGGTGGCGGATATTACATCAAAATGTATGAATAAGTGGTCTGAGTTAAAGCGAGAGTGAAAAATATGTGTTTTGACGGAAGTTTGTGTACAGTACGGGAAAAATACATCCAAATTATCGACTGGTATAAAACGTGACGTACTCGTGGTGTCCACGTCAACCTACACATTGCCGCGGGTTTTCGCATGCCTATGGTGTTGGTAAAGCGATCGTTTGCACATGAATTAACACTTCATCACATACCGATGCAGGTATAAAGAGGATAGGTATGCGTATGCGAGTGTTTATAAACACTATGTCCAATAACTCCTTACAAAAAATGTTTTGATGAGGATCGTCGCATGTTATGAAAACTGAGAGTCATTTCACAACCGGCGTTTTGAATTCCTCGTCCGTAGACAACACCGCTTTGTTCAAAGTACAATTTGACCGAGGTCACCGGCTCGGCAAAACGTTGGCTAATCATTGAATTGCTTTACTCAAACTTCTATGCTAATGACTCGAGACCAAATATTCCTGTGGTTAAAGCATCAAATGTGGTTTAAAAAAATCAATAGGAATCCAAGTGGAATTAGCCATAGTATGCTCGTCCACTGTCCCATTAACTGGTCGCTGCAAATTCTTGAATTTATAACAGGTTAAGTAATAAAAGTCAAGATTTTACGCGAAGGAAAATGGCGGGCAAATTCTGCCGCCATTCTACAACGCTGCTGTGTTCACGGTATAGTGAATAATGCATGCATGTGTGCGGGGCTGCGGGGCGTCTCATAGTGCAACGTGGCTCCGGCATGCCATAGTAGGGATCTGTAGGCGTGGCCGGAGACATTCTCTCATTGCTGATTTCCTGGTACCGGGGAGTAAGAGAAATCAAGTTCATCGTCGATTTTATATCTATATATATATTACGCGAGGCCGATTTTTGTACATCCCATCAGATCTACAGTTATGGTCCGATTTTGATAAATGATATGTCATTAGATTCGTCCCATGCTGGAGATGTGCATAAAACTCTTGGATTTTGAATTTTTTCCCGAAAAAGTACTGAAAAATGGATTTGAAAAAACTACTGTGCGCTAACCACGTGACATTGACCACGTGACCTGTGATCCCTATTTTGACTTAAGATTACCAAATAATAATAAGCATGATTTGCTCACAAACCTGTAGTAAGTTGTTCAGTATGATGAAATATTATTTTTGAGTCGGCAACATAATATCCGCAACACTTAAAACATGTACGAATATGCAAAAATAATTTTACAGTTTGTTGACAATGAATGACAGTAATCATATTCTGACAACTTTTAATGTATTTTTTATTGGGGGCTATAATGTCAATGATCTAAATTGCCAGGTTGTTTTTCTTTTTAAAATGTTGATATGGAAACTTTTTTCGCATGTTAAAAATGTGGAGGAAAAAGCCGGTTAAGTGCGAGTTGGACTGGTGCTCGCAAGACCAGAAAAACTGACCGTCATTCAAGAATAGATTATTTTTATAAGCGAGTTTTACAATAAATCAAAGCAGAAAAAATGTAGTAAGTACAACTAAACGTCATTCAAATAAGTAAATTTATGATAGATTATTTTAAATATGATTATATAAGTCCATCAAAAAAGAAACCAAAGCAAATAGCATGAGTTATGGTAAATTAAATAGTATTTTACTAGAAAAAACTAAGTCCTTCCGCTTGAATGTCGACGGGATGGGAAATATGGTCGAGTTGAGAATATGGACGAGTTGACAATGTAGCTAAGTTGGGAATTTATCTACATTGGTAATATGGATGAGTTGGTAAAATGGACGAGTTGGAAATGAGGTCGAGTTGAGAATATGGACGACTTGACAAAGTAGCTTAGTTGGGAATGTATCTACATTGGCAATATGGATGAGTTGGTAAAATGGACGAGTTGGAAATGTGGTCGAGTTGAGAATATGGACGAGTTGGCAATGAAGACGACTTGGTAATACGGACAAGTTGGTGATATGGAAGATTTGGCAATAAAGACGAGCTGATAATAAGGACAAGTTGGTATTGTAGACGAGTTGGGTGTATCGTCGAGTTGGGAATATGGACGAGTTGGAAATGTGGATGAGTTGGCAATGTGGATGAGTTGGTAAAATTGACAAGTTGGGAACATGGAAAAGTGGGCAGTTTTTTTTTATGTCATAGGGTGAAAACGAGCAAACGAATCGCCTGATGGAAACCGATTACCGTCGCCCATAGACACCTGCACACCTGTGGACGAGTTCGCATTATGGACGAGTTGGCAATGAAGACGAGTTGGTAATACGGACAAGTTGGTAATATGGACGAGTTGTCAATGTGAATGAGTTGGGAATATGGAAGAGTTGGGAATGTGGATGAGTTGGCAAAATGAACAAGTTGGGAACACGGACGAGTGGGCAATGAAGACGACTTGGTAATACGGACGAGTTGAGAATATGGACGAGTTGGGAATGTGGATGAGTTGGCAAAATGAACAAGTTGGGAATATGGACGAGTTGGCAATAAAGACGGGCTGATAATAAGGACGAGTTTCTATAGACGAGTTGGGTGTATCGTCGAGTTGGGAATATGGACGAGTTGGAAATGTGGACGACTTGGAATTGTGGACGAGTTGGGCCTATGGACAAGTTGGAAATGTGGACCAGTTGTATTTGTGGACGAGTTAGCAATATGGACGAGTTGGCATTGTTGATGAGTTGGAAATGAATGCGAGTTGGCAATGTAGATGAGTTGGGTGTATGGACGAGTTGGTAATGTGGACGACTTGGCATTGTGGACGAGGTGGGAATACGGATGAGTTGGAAATGTGGACGAGTTGGCATTGTGGACGAGTTGAGAATATGGACGACTTGACAAAGTAGCTTAGTTGGGAATGTATCTACATTGGCAATATGGATGAGTTGGTAAAATGGACGAGTTGGAAATGTGGTCGAGTTGAGAATATGGACGAGTTGGCAATGAAGACGACTTGGTAATACGGACAAGTTGGTGATATGGAAGATTTGGCAATAAAGACGAGCTGATAATAAGGACAAGTTGGTATTGTAGACGAGTTGGGTGTATCGTCGAGTTGGGAATATGGACGAGTTGGAAATGTGGATGAGTTGGCAATGTGGATGAGTTGGCAATGTGGATGAGTTGGTAAAATTGACAAGTTGGGAACATGGAAAAGTGGGCAGTTTTTTTTTATGTCATAGGGTGAAAACGAGCAAACGAATCGCCTGATGGAAACCGATTACCGTCGCCCATAGACACCTGCACACCTGTGGACGAGTTCGCATTATGGACGAGTTGGCAATGAAGACGAGTTGGTAATACGGACAAGTTGGTAATATGGACGAGTTGTCAATGTGAATGAGTTGGGAATATGGAAGAGTTGGGAATGTGGATGAGTTGGCAAAATGAACAAGTTGGGAACACGGACGAGTGGGCAATGAAGACGACTTGGTAATGCGGACGAGTTGAGAATATGGACGAGTTGGGAATGTGGATGAGTTGGCAAAATGAACAAGTTGGGAATATGGACGAGTTGGCAATAAAGACGGGCTGATAATAAGGACGAGTTTCTATAGACGAGTTGGGTGTATCGTCGAGTTGGGAATATGGACGAGTTGGAAATGTGGACGACTTGGAATTGTGGACGAGTTGGGCCTATGGACAAGTTGGAAATGTGGACCAGTTGTATTTGTGGACGAGTTAGCAATATGGACGAGTTGGCATTGTTGATGAGTTGGAAATGAATGCGAGTTGGCAATGTAGATGAGTTGGGTGTATGGACGAGTTGGTAATGTGGACGACTTGGCATTGTGGACGAGGTGGGAATACGGATGAGTTGGAAATGTGGACGAGTTGGCATTGTGGACGAGCTATTATAAATGAATACATAAACAGTTACGCACTACATGATTTCCTTTTTAAAACCTGCGTAGTGAGTGCCCAAATCTGTCGTTTCGATTCATGTGCTTTTTCTGGAAATTGATAGAAATCGATCAAATCGATAAATTCTTCTTTCCTGAAGAAAGAACAACAAATTAAAATTCTACCAATCTTCGGTCCTATGAAAATATGTCAATATTTTTTTCAAGATATGGGATTATTTTTATAAATTAAATTTTTCCATAAAAAATAATATACATTTTATTTGTGGAACAGATCAGCAGATCACATGTCATTAATGCACAAGTTATTTTTACAAAAGAGTTGAAAAAGTTGTCACGATGAAACTGGCAGTTGGCTATCAGGCCTAGCTCTAGCCTGGCATGTTTCAACGTTTTTAAAACATTATTTTAACGTGTTTTTTTACAGTATTTATTCTTCGTTCGCCAAAAACTTCTTTTCGATAAAGTAGTTATTTTCTGTAACACTACCGGATTTCCATATTCTAGCGGCGGTTCGACGCCGCAACGGGCCTCTAGTATTATTAAATATTTATATAGAACGATTTCATTTTTTTTCTATGCTCGTGTGGAGGATAATGCTTAGCCTTGTTTCAAGGAACGAAACACAGCAAGCTCGAACAATTGATGCATGTGCATTGTAACGTGTGGAAAAACGTGAATCGAGTTACTCGCTCACATTAAATGAAACAGGAGGTTCATTTACCCGCAATAATGATAATTCTTTTGCCGACGACACGCGAAGCATTATAATTAACTTAATTAGAATATGACACACTTGTATGTTTAGCAATGAGTAGGATAATGGTAGAATGAAGCGCATGAGAATTTAAATATGTTAATCGACGATCTTATCAGAATAATAATCTTATTAGAACAATATTTGTAAAGAGATAAAGCGGGAAGCACAAAGATCACCAGATAAAGTAATGCCTCGCGCAAATTCTTCACAGCAGACGTTGGCAGTTTCATCAATATACTTGAATTTACGGACGTCTGCCGAGAAAGTCAGGTTATGCAACGGGAGTCTGCCACGTGGCGAAGCCGACGCTTCTGCGCATGTGCGTACATTAGATCCATGCACTAGACTCTACTTCTAAAACGTAACTTTCTCAATATCTTGCAAGTCATACAAATCGATGTCCACATATTGATTGACAAAGATGAATAACTTGGAACTTGGAAGAACTGTCTATCTGATAGGGTTGGTGATATATAGGTAGGCCTAATAACGCTTGGAGGATTAAATGATTTAACCTAATGCAATGACCAGAGAGTTTTCTGACAGTTTGATGACTGATCATCACGACTTTATATTGATCAAATTGTTTTCAAAGTTATTGCTAATTAGATCAGAAACTTGTATAGGGCCACGTGTTTCCACAGCTCAGTGCGCAGGTCCATACAACGCCAGCTGAGATCAGAGAAAATCGTTACCGGCAGCCAACGCACCCATTTTCACATCACGTGGCTTCAGACGTCTGGATCACCAAACCAATCGACTTAATGGTGATTCGTTGTAAATAAGTACAAGTTTAAACATTAAAAGAGATTTATCGTACTCGATGCACCAATGAATGATGAAATACTAGATATTACCGTATTAAAAAGAAACATCCTTAAATGAAATGCAGAACAAACCTGCAGTTATCAAATGAATAATTGGATTCTTAGCAGAAAATTAAATCTAGAATTGGTTTTAGGTCAAGAATGTCAATGGTTAAAGTAAAAAGGTTTTATATCAATCAAAAGTGAAAAGATATCTGTATCTAATTTGTGTGTGGTAATGCCGTCATCGATTAGATAATGAAACATTAATAATTTAATAATCGCAAGTTTATCAACCAATCCCATAAATGCCCTAGATTCAGATACAAACGAACAGATACAATACAAGCAAAACACCAACTGTTTTTATTGTTACATTATCATTGAGTACATCATTCCTGCTTACGAAACGAAGAGAAGACAATACCCGATTCTTCTGTGAAGGATTCTCAGTCACGATAGCTTTCATGCATTGCAGGATGAACCACCGAGATCCATTGATTTATCATTCATTATGTTTTTAGGTCGCGGTCATGACGAGACACTCAAGTGATTAATGGCCGGAGACAAAGCAAGTCTTTCTTTTCATTCACTTAGACCTGTCTTCTTGGGATACAAATATTAA
This sequence comes from Apotomis capreana, assembly GCA_947623375.1. NCBI lineage: Eukaryota > Metazoa > Arthropoda > Insecta > Lepidoptera > Tortricidae > Apotomis > Apotomis capreana. The sequence continues at coordinate 16,972,619 of OX392517.1, read as the reverse complement.
ACATTACTCTCGGTAAAAATGGGCAACTTGGGTACTTTTACGTGACATACCTAGTTCAAGGCATTTTGGGTACCTTCTACTATCCAAATCCTTAATCTTTAGCAAAATTATAAAACGTTAAATGGAGAGAAGCTAGAGAGTTGTATACTAGTAAAATATGTTTTTATTGCTAGATATATCTGAATAGGTATATGGTAACTTGGAAGACGCAACCCCTATTATATAATTATCTGTAAGTCGATAACAAAGGAATCAAAGATTCACTCATGTAGCGCTGCCAAGTCGCACAGGGATCGAGTGCCACCTTTCACGTGATTTATTCTAGTGTAGTCCATATATCATGTCTAGATACCTTTACCTCGTGATATCCAGTCCATGCCAAGTCTACTTTCTCTCCCGATGCATTCGTTCGATTCCAATAAATCTTTCCCGCCCTTAAAATAAATCAATTGTGGCCATGCGCATAGGCAACGGGACGAGAAATAACGGCGCTAGTTTAAACACGAATGGGGAATTTGTGATATACGACTTCATTTCGGCTTTGTAATGCATAAATTTATCAGTGATTTATGAATTACGGTTAACTGTTTATAATACAAGTTATTTATGTAGAAACGCTTATTGTTACGATAATGATAAATGCAGCATGATAATATTTAATGCATTCGGACTCACGTTCACGTGCACTCCAAGTAGAAAAGTCACATTTATCTATTGTATGTGGACGACCTTCGTGATTATGAATGTCAGTATCACGTCCGCGTCATTACAGACCAGATACAATACTTAGCGGCATTTAATAGGATTATGTTTGTACATAACTACTTTCACATTTAGTTATCTTGTGACCTATACTGAAATAGCATATCCAGGAAGCTGCCGGTTACTTAACGCTATCGCGGAACTCGTCTTGATAATAGCTATGCGTGATTTCTCAGCCCTTCCGTAACTTTAGTTCACGACATTTCCGAGCAGCATGATAGTCACGAGCTAATCTTTTAATTTCGCGTCCTTACGTGGTGCTTTATGGTTTGAAACGGCCTTTACAACTTCAATTAGTGCGGTAACGTCATTCTTATCTCTTTGTCAGCGATGACTCCCTTTCATAACTTTGTCAGAGCGAACATTGTTGTGGTGCCGTTTTTGTGCCACGTTTCCTTTGTGAATTAAATGCATTTCAGTATTTATAGCCTTTTGTACTTTGAATGTTTTTAGTCTATGGGTCGGAAATAGTTGCATGGTTTTGCAATTCATGTTTGTGCCGCGCCGCGAAGGTCAGGGTCGATCCCACGGCGCCTGGCAAGTATTCACATGACTTGTTTGTGTGTACGCCCGTGTAATAACGTGTGCGCCGGTGATTGGTTGATGCTGACTTAACAGCCGCGCTGTTGGCGTTTTGACGTCCCTGTTTCATTATAAAGTTTGAATTTGCTGTATTTTATTCCGCATTTTCGCTTCTCCTTCATATTAAAAGTAATCGTTACGTTTTTTCAAATTCAGATCATTAGTTAAATTATCTTTTATTTCAATATCCAGAGCTTCATTATTCCCAACTAAAGTCAAGATGAGAGCGACGAGAGATTTTTCTTGCAAGGCCGCATGTGTACGGAACCGGAAGTCCGACCTCGCTCCACTAACAGCTGATTTATCTATCGGCAAAGCGACAACATATTGTTGACAAATTCGCGGATTCGCGTTGCCATTGACTTTTGCAATCTCCTTGATTGTTGTTTTCGTCTCTTTCAATGTAATGGTACCGGAACTGTTGTCATGGTCATTTGTTTTATCGTTTGTTAATTATATATGTATCAGAAATAAGCTTTTCTACTCTGTTGATTGCAAAGAAAGTGTCTGTTATCAAAAACATATTTCATGGAAATTTCTACACTTTCAAGTTTCAATATTACTAAGCGGTTGCTCAAAGGTTGGGTAATTATATTAAATTATAAATATGTGTAGAAAACGGTACATAAAAATAATTGTATGATGATGATCTAAGAGAGAAACGTCTCGACTAACAGTGTGTTATTATCAGAGATGAGATTTCCTAATTAAAGTCACGCAACACTAATGTCATGGCGCTGCAGACACGAGGATCTAAATCTTGGATTCATTATGTTTGATTTATGGGAGACGACTCACATTTCCTTTGGTAAACTGACGAAGAGTAATCTACTTTTTTCACTTTAAGTTAAATATTTTTAGATTCCCGCGGTTATGAGTTATGAGAGAAAACGGGATATTTTTGAACCATAATACACCTAACTTGACTAGATAAAGAAAAGTTGAATTGATTCGCGAGCAAGCAAATGCAAACTATCAATTTCCACAACTAATATTTCATCGGTAGGTTATAAATTAAGATTATAGTTGTTAATAACAGTAATAAAGTTTATCTGTCTTCTATTTACATCGTAAATTTACATAAAAATTACAGCGCCCTACTGGCAAGATTTCTCGCCGCGAGCTAGAGAAAGGTACTTGCAGTTATGGAGCATTATTAAAGATGTATACCTTGTCGCAATGGAGTCTCGGGTGAAACTACTTTTCCCTTTGTGCCAGCAGCCAGATACTTCGCGGTGTAATGTCATACGCTTTAGGAATGTCTCTTTGCTTGGTTGACGCGACAATCGAGCCGATCATGCCTTTGATCCTTTGGAGCTGCTGCGAGTCCAAAAGCTACTGTAATTTATGAAGATAATAATTTAAATGAGTATGGCTTATAGTTCAAGCAAATAGGGTGTATTAATTGCAAATTACTAGATCCTAATATCAAAGTTTATGCTGTCAATAAAACTGATAAAGGCTGTGAAACTGCTGTTAATAAAATTGTGTTCTTAACTACGGTACCTAACTAGCATTATTTCAACATAAAAGATACCATCTCCGATTATTTACAACAATGTATTTCATTACCAACTATTAAATAAGAATATTACCTCGTTATTAAAGATAAAGGTAATAGAATTACCGTGTCGTATAAATGTAAATATGTCCTTTATAATAGCATGTATCGAGAGCATGCACAAACAACTTTACTGTTAAGGATGTCTCGGTGGAGAGTGAAAAATGAATTTGTTCGTCTGGGGCTTGAACTTCAGGCCTTGCTCGGAAGTCACGATAACTTAATGCTATCGCTTATAGTATCCAGTGTTGTGAACTTGTGACTCAGCTAGTCCATATTGATCGCCAAGCGTCGATTACGCTCACACTGTCAAATACTATTTAGCGTTTGTTATAATTTACAATAAACGCGGTATTACCCGACATCTCACTCACACCAAGGAACGTTGTTTTAAGTCTTAGATAACTTTTTATATGTCCTTTACATTTAGTTCTCCTTGGTCTTTGTTTCAAACTATTTCATCCAAACAGTACGATCTAAAGTTTATCAATAACATTCCTTAGTAAAAATATGTTTTAATGATTTCTACACATCTATATGCATCGTGTGAATTGTCACGACGGCGATTACCGCTTTAACCGTATAAAAGGTCCAATCAATTTGTTCATCCATCAACGGTTCGCCAGTGAGTAGCTCCGAAGGTCAGTTTCCAATCGGACACGCAACTCCGGTGCTCACTTGCTCAGCAAAGTCTGACACGACTACTATTATTTCTACTTCAAGTGACACAGTAATGTCTCTATTGGAAAACAGCGTATCGTCGGGGATTTGAGAGCTGGCGTCTGGTACGGGAATAGTTAGGCGGTCGTGATTTTCGGCACGCACAACATCAAGGACCTTGGCCTAGTGTCTTCATACATTTATCACAGAGGCGGCGCTCGAAAACTGGTCTCTCTCGTCTGTTGTTTCTATGACATGGCGGCTTTGTTTGAATAAAGTATTCATTTCATTAAAGGTTTGTCATATTTAGATATTTCATATATTGCATTAAAAGTGCGGTCTTCACACTTGCTGTAAAGCAATGGGGGACTGGGGATCGTGCTTGTAAAGCAGGCATCCTAGGCTATGGCTAGTGCGCATAAGCATTGTAAACACATATGACGCAGAGGGCGCTCCCGTAGCGTAGAATTATGGGATGGAATATTTGGTGTGATTCACGTAACGATCTAATAACTCTGATAGGAGAGCACTACGCTGAAAATGTTGGGTCGCAGGTTTGAGTCCTGCTTACATTTTTCTTTCATAACTTTCCTTTGTGTCAATATTTATAAAAGTTTATCGTTAACACCTTTGCTTTGATAACAATTTCTTGATTTCTGTGAAAACGTTGTCAAAGATTAGTGTATTCCTTTTCTGTTCATATTACAACAGCCTGCGTCATCGTATGCTTGTGGTTTTATGTCAAGGAAATTATTAAGTTACTTATAAAAGAAATATAACTCCTTCCTTGGACTGCGTAAATGAATGTACCACTTGTAGGAAGTTGAGGACTGTGAAATTAAACTAATGAGTTGATATTTATAATAAACCGATTTCATTTAATCGTTTTAATACCACAAGGAAGCAATACGTCCATTTGACATGAATGATGGGTAGCGAGAGAATTGCCAGTGTAAAAATATAAATAGTGAATACAGATTAATTTTTGTATATTTAAGGAGGTCAAATTCAACACGCCCCCTCAAAAATTAATTACCAACTCTATACATCAAAATAATAATAATATTTCAAGGACAATATATTACTTCCAAGTGTTTGCTGGGAGATATACAATAATGATCCAACATTCGTTGCAAGGATTAGGGAAAACCCAGAAAAACCTAATCAGATCATTTAACTCAGATATATACAAATACCTAGTTACAATCATCAACACATTTAGTGCAATCGTACATAAGCAGTTAACTTATTTCAGACCCATTTTGCTTCTCATCCCTTGAAAAATTATCGCAGGCAACGGCTTGGTCAAAACATCAGCCAGTTGTTCGCTTGGGGGAACATAGTTTAACTTTACTACGTTTTTCTAAACTTGTTTCCGTGAAAAATTATATTGTGTGTCAATGTAGGTACTTTTACCTTTTATGACAAGTTGAATTATTGGCTATGCTTATGCATCCGTTTTTATCCACAGATATAACAATAGGGTCAGTTATTTTTAGATTGATGATATATGTGCTAGAGATTTAAGCCACAATGCTTATTTAACGGCTTCATACAAAGCCTCAGCCTCAGTAGACGACGCGGCAACTGAAGTTTGCCTCTTTGTATACCAAGTGATTGTGCATCGGTCAAATAACTTGAACAGATAACCAGTGGTACTTTTCCTGTCACTACTAAATATCATGGCCGCCCAATCAGAATCGGCATAACTACTTAGGAGATTTTCATAGTTACCCCCTTTGTCAGTTAATTTTAAATACATAGTACCTTTTAGAATTAGTCTCTTTAAACGTTGCCACAATTCATGAGTATTGTAATTGGTATAACAACTTAAAATATTAATAGATGCACTTAGGTCTTGTACACAACATAACATACATTAAACATCCTATGAGGTTACGACAGGGCGCATCATAACATAACTTGTTATCGAATTTAATGCCTCATAGTTTTATCTAGCTTCAGTGGGGGTAGCCGCAGGGTTACGTTCTCTCATATTAAACTTATTTAATACCCTTTTGAATGTATGCACTTTGATATATTTAGAATAATTTAAATACCGAGATAGAACTGTATGTCTTTCAGGTCTGTAATCTCAAATTAACTCTTTAAAAGTATTTAAAATCATTCATTATTTTAATGTTAGCGCATGCAATAACCAAATCATCAATGTATAGTATCTACTATGTATATATTTTTGCTTGTATATCCTTGATATAAATAAAATTAATTAATTAAATACATATTGGAAACATTTTTCTTTTAGTGACCGTTCAAAGACATCAAGGTAACATATTGCAATCTGTTTTAGCCCGTATTAAGCTTTGTTTAATTTGCATACATAATTTTAAACACCATCAGGAACTTGTATATACATATTTCTGTTGCTGTTTTAACATCCATATGATGTATTAATAAATTATTTTGACTGTCAAAACTAGTAATAAAACGAAAACTTGCTATCGACGCAAAGGTGGTGTGAAAGTTAAGTTATAATTTATACAATATTCTTGGCTGAAACTTCTAATAATAATAAACGTATACGTATATATTAAAGGATTTCTAAACCCCTAATTTTTTTTTATCATAAAAATCATACGTATTTAAAATCATACGATATTTTTATTTTTAGATCTAAGAATCAGAGTCCATGTAGGTATTATTGTTTTAAGAGAGTTTATCCATCCCTTACTGCTTTCTCCCACTAAGCCCAACGTCACACAACTTAGGTATGCTAGACTTAGTTTAGTTATCGACTGTAATGCATCATAATATTTCTTATACACAAGGTTAAGACCTCTTTAGCCTATCACTTCTCCTAGGTGCCTCTAGGTTGGATTTGTTACAATCATCACTATTTACAATACATACAGATAATACATCAGATTATTTTTCAGAGTCAGGTGACACGGATGTTACTCTTTTAATCTTATTTGCGAATTTTACTTGCACTGCCTTGTACATCAACTTATGAACTCGTTGATTTAGGGATACTCGAAACATTGAGACTTTACAGGTACTGATTTCGGCCCACAGGCACTAAGTATCAGTTTAATCCTGGGAATATTCCACATTACTCCCTTCAGGCTTTGATAAAGGCCTGGATTCAAGAAAATTTGTCCCATCAACGACGACATCCCTGACAGTTTTTTATTTTATTTATTTTTTCGCATTCTGTGTTCCATACTTTATTTGTAACCGTTTGGCTCGTAGCCTACCAATATACCTTTCCGTGACTTGTTGTCGATTTTTGTTCTACAGGTTTTATCATGTATGTTGTACACAGTTGAACCAAATAGGTACCTTAAGAGTTTTTATACATAGGTTTTTCGGTCGTGCCACATTTCAAATGGTGTTTAAAGTGTTTTAAAGCTCTTGTTGGTGTTATATTGAAATATACAGCAGTTTGGACTGCTTCGCCTCAGAGACATTTATTCAATTTAGTACTAAGTAGTGAACATAGTACGAGCCTTTTCAGTTACTGTTCACACCATGCGTTTTGATACACCATATAACTGTGGAGACCTAGGTACTGATAAATAATACGGGATACCTTTCTGTATGCAGTAATCTTCCTGTCGGTAGACAAATATTATCCACCGTTAACACAGTATAAAGTTTACTAATTTAAAATTCAATTTAGCTTCACTTTTTACGACAAAACCTTGAAAATTGAAAATACATCTGCTTTATATGTCAGTGGACACACAACACAATAATGTGAAAACTGATCAACAAACAATACAAAATAAGTTTCTGTTTTCAGTTGTTGTAGGTGTGATGGGGTCACATACGTCAGAGTGCATTATAAGTAGCAGTCGCTTAACATCATTTTTATACTTAGATGTATTAAAGAGTAGGCGAGTCTGTTTCTCATTTTATGCAGGCCTCACATAAGCTATAATTCAAAACAACATTCTCAATTTGTTGTATAAACGCAATCATGCTATTTCTCTTTAATTCCATGAATTTACTTTTGCTCATATGGCCTATATGTTCACACCATAGTTCATAATCTATGTTTTTGCTTTAACATACTTGAGAAACAGACTGACGTATTTTTGCGGGTAGTACAATTTTTAAAACAATAAAATTGCGCGACAATTTACCTGGCATGATATTTGTACCTTCACTTATGACGTGAGCTCCTTCCTGATCAAATATGACCGTCAAGCACGCCTGTTGCATCTTAGAAACCGACAGCAATTTGTATGGCACCTCGCGGCAGAACAGCACGTTCTCCAACACGCCGGTGTTGCTGATGAAGTGATGACATTGATGTGAACTCGTTTGGTAGCTGTTTATTATATGATCCAATGCTCTGCAATTCAATAAAACGAGTTTATTTTGTCATTTTCTTGCTGGTACTCGCCGGTCATAAATGCATAGTCTGAAAAATCGTCAGACAGTGATGCTTCTTTCAGGTAAACAGATTGAATTGTTCTCATCCTCTCTGGGTTATCTTTCTGACTATTCGTCCTCTTGAAATAGTAGCATTCCCTTTTAGTGTGTCCTTTGCAGCAGCAATGACGGCATTTTATGGAATTTGTCTTTGATTTGCTTTTCAACTTCTTATTATTTTATGTGGGTAGTTTTGGTTTATTTATCCATCGTAGAATGTCCGTTTGTGATTTGATTCTAAACTATTTTCGACTTTGTGCTAGAATCACAACCCTCATTCTTCAATTTAACTTCATGACCCAATAATCGCGTCTTGACAAATACCAAAATTAAACTGTCTTTAGATAATGCTTTTATGGCATTTATACCTCGTAATGTTAGCAAAAAATGCGCAAACTTATGTCTCGTCCAGTCTTGTCCCGGCCGCCGACAATTCCGTGATTAAATCATCAAATATGGTGAATGGTGAATTGTTTGACTTGAGATATGTCAACTTGCAGCTATAATCCTATTTTTTTTTATAAAGCCAATTGCATAACTATGCTTTTACGCTTGTTCAAAACACTTCCTTAGCAGTAACATAGTCATTTACAAACCCAATATATGAATCAGACAAATACTTCATTTATATTTTTATCAATATATATATTATATATATATTTATTTTTTTGCAACTCGATTACAGTATTTCCAGTCCTCATGTCGATTTTCGTCAAAACAGCCTAATGTTCCGTTTTTGCTTGAAGATGTCCATAGCAACGGAATTCAAAAATTGATTTCATAACGGCACTTTTTCACTGATTCGATCTTACTGTATTCATAAATTATTTCACAACGTGACTGGGCCCATAACCTGTAGGAAGTTGAGGACTGTGAAATTAAACTAATGAGTTGATATTTATAATAAACCGATTTCATTTAATCGTTTTAATACCACAAGGAAGCAATACGTCCATTTGACATGAATGATGGGTAGCGAGAGAATTGCCAGTGTAAAAATATAAATAGTGAATACAGATTAATTTTTGTATATTTAAGGAGGTCAAATTCAACACCACTAATCTGGGGGCACGGTAGTGCCCCCGCCAAGACGAACAAAAAAGAAGGGGGCACTACCTACCTTTTCTCGAACCGTTTCGTCTCATATTCAAACCCTCATAGTTTCGTCCCAGTTAACACTAGAGCGCCCAAATTCTCAGGTTAAGATGCAGTTAGCAAACGTATAAAATGTACTAAATTTAATTGATCTAGCTTGTATACTTTAGGTTTTATTGGTACCTAAAATACGCCGATTTTGCCACTCACTCACTGACGTATCAAAACCTCTGGGGTACTTCCCGATGACCTAGAAAGCTGAAATTTGGTATGTAAGCTAGTATTAGTACACAAACAACAAAATAATTCTAAAACTTTGAACTTTTTCCCCCCAACCCCTTAAACTAGGGGATGGAAGTTTGTATAAAACTTCCGCAAATTTTGATACTAGAGGTCTGAAAATTTAAACCTATAGGGACTCATTGTTATAAATCAAATTCATATTGTAGGACTTTTAAAAAATCACCCCCCACCCTTTAAATAAGGGGATGGAAGTTTGTATGGGTTTCCCATAATAGGGGATACAAGTGTATATATATGGGGCTAAACTTAAGTATTTCTTAAATACACAATTGTCTACTTCAATTGACGCCCAAGAAACCCTGCAGCCCAAAAAAATTAAAAAAAACTAGGGCACCTTACAAAAAGAAATGAGATCCCACCAAAAACATTTCATGTAAAATTGACGGCCAAGACTCACATTCTCATAACGCTTTAGCTGTAAAAAAGTTATCAGATCCCAGGAAAAGCCAAGCCCCTAAGCCCCGACTTTACTAACCCCACCACCTTGGTTTAAAAAGTATGGCATCAACTGGCTTCAAGCCCCTAAACCCGGAGTTTACTAAACCTACACCTTTGTTTCAAAAGTATGGCTTGGCCGTTTCATAGAGTACCGTAAATAAGTCTAGCGGACTGTCCGGCCCCTATGGTAAGGAATTAAGTTTATAAGTATATATTATCAAAGAAATAAACTTAATTTCTTGATACCATATGGGCCAGACGGTCCGTTGGACTTATTTACGGTACTCTATGAAACGGCCAAGCCATACTTTTGAAACAAAGGTGTAGGTTTAGTAAACTCCGGGTTTAGGGGCTTGAAGCCAGTTGATGCCATACTTTTTAAACCAAGGTGGTGGGGTTAGTAAAGTCGGGGCTTAGGGGCTTGGCTTTTCCTGGGATCTGATAACTTTTTTACAGCTAAAGCGTTATGAGAATGTGAGTCTTGGCCGTCAATTTTACATGAAATGTTTTTGGTGGGTATACAGTTTCGCAAATGTATGAGACTCAATACAGCGAATGGACGTTAGGTTATTACGTTACTTATAGACGCTTGGAGTCAAGGTACGAAACTGAAACCTACATACTTGAATGTGAAGAACTTAAGAGTGAGTTTTCCTTTACATCTTATTTCGAGAGCCGTAAAAACAAGTTGGCCGCCGGTAACCCGAGAATGATGGCGAGTGGGCGACAACTGAACGCATTTGCGGTCTTGGAATGTGATACGTCGGCTTTGCCCGCGTCTTTCTATTGATTACATGTTTAGTACTTGTGGCATCTCGCGAACTACCTATTTGCATCGACCAACTCAACTGACTAGTTCATATTTATGTAAGCTTCATATTTTTCATCGTTCAGCGGCCTGGGGAAAGGATCGCCGTTTTTTCTGACCTTATTAGACGTTTGGTAATGTTCGATAATTGGAACAAGCTTATTTGTTGCAACGATTCGCGCGCTGCACGCAATATGTTGTTATCCGTTAGGGTGAATATCATTATTCCGTTTCCCCCTAGGATACATCGATAAAACAATGACGTTTCTATTACGATGCACATGTTTATGATAATTTTAACTGAACCTTATATCACCTGTAACTTTGTAATTGTAGTATTACATCGCTGCACTTTCACAGCTATCTATCTTATAAAGCAACCAAAATTGCATAAAAATTGTCATTCGCATAACCAGGAGTACATGAATGTCCAAGTAGTTAGTGAAGTGAGTAGGCACCGTTGACCGCATTCTTTTCTAGCCAGCGATGTGTAAAGTAGAGCGCACGTCCGCTGTACGTCCCAAGTTTTACGTGATATCTATCGATAACTCATTAAATCCCTAGCCCTTAGAGGGCTTTCTAAAGTTGTCATTAACTTCTCAGATCTTCTGTTCTGAGAACAACTCAGCGTAAACAATATAATATAGTTCAATATATAAATAGATTTGTCGAGTCATTCAATACTGTGTTAGGAAACAATGACTTCGTATGCATTGATGGTATTAATAAACATGTTCCGTGCAGCATAATGATTGGGCCTAGTTACATAAACAAATATAAATAAAATTCTAACAATGACCGCTGCGTCCGAGCAAGTGGGTCAACTGTGATAACAAAAATCCATTATCATCATAAAAAAACATGAAACCCGAATAGAGCCAAAAAGTTGACCCTGTTACATTTTATGGAAATATTGTCGCTGATAAACGTATTTTTATCATCTCGTGCCCTGTTTCTTTGTTTACTCACAAACCTGAGCGTTTGATCTTCACAAACAATGAGTAATGCAATCATCATGCACATCAATTTATCAATAAAGATACATTCATTTTTCCTTGTTTAACTTTATTTAACAATTGCCTCTTTATTGCATTCATCTGGGTGCAGTTTTTATCAGTCTCCACCGAACAACAGGTTTTCTGTTTTGACGTTAGTATGAAACAAAAAAAGCATTCACTTCATAAATTGCTTTGTTTTTGACTTCTGTGTCATATTTTCTGTTGTACTTCTTCGATGCCTACCGCTGGGGTATAACGATCTGAAATTTTCAACTATTCGAGAAGTTTATTTTTAATAAACTCTGCATTTGAATTCTATAAATTACTTCCATGCGGAAGTCTCGATGCTTTAGTCTGTTTTGAATCAACTTAAGTGTTCAATTGGATTCCTACAACAAACAAATCCAATGACTATAGGAACCAGGTCATCGAACGCACAGGACTTTGAGTTGTGTAATGGATTTAAGCGATAACACTTATTACCGGCGAGTGCATCAACTCAATAATAAACTATTAAGCACGTTAATAGAACGCATTCAGTTATCATTATTGTTAATTGAATTTAATAAATGTGACTTCTTCCTCATCAATAACAATAATTATTACATAATAAAAACGGTGATTAGGTATTCCATTGCAATATTTACTTATGTATTTTCTGACGTGACATATGAATAGTTATATCATTAGTAAAAGGCGGTGAACGACGAACATTTTGTACATTATATAATATAATGTATGTAATGTTTGTGTGGTAATTAAGAGAGCTGTCAAACATAATTGTCAGAGTTCTTGGCGGTAGCGTAGGAGTTAGAGATTTTAAAGGATTAAATTTTTTCCTCGACTTAAACAATATAGTCGACAATGCGGGGCGGGGATACAGAACTAACGTCATTAATGACATTGACAAGATGGATCGCGTTTCACGCCTACGTGATTTTGACAGGTGTCCTTAACACTACACGTACGCGTCTCAGTTACTATTGAAAAGAATCCTCTCGCTTTACAGGCTGCGGGCTGACAAGTGAACAATGTCGCCAGTTGCTCAAACATCGCCACCGCCACATTGTTATGGTTGACGTCAATAGTATTCGGTGATTCAGTGTACTGAAGGCTATCTCCATTGATAGTGTCCTAATGTTTACCCGGCGCCTTGAGAATTGTTTATCTCTCCTCAATCTTTACGTTTCCAGACACTCGTCTTTCAATTATATTGTCGTTCGGATTGCCGTCTAGAGATTCCACTACAACTGCATATCTTTCTTTCAGTAGATAAATTATATCAGTGCGATCGGTTTACGGTGCAAATGTGATTTTATACAAGTAGTGTATTAACTTATTTATTTATTTTTTTATCATAAAATTATATTAGTTAAGGACCAACAATGGAACGTAACAAATCGGATGCATTTCGATGGTGTGCTTCCTACAACAGTGATCTAATGTTATATAGTGCATAGTGATCCCAAAGTCTGATTTTAGACTGCGTTAAGTTATTTATTAGTTAGTTTTGTACTGTGGAGTGATAGTGATGCTGATCAATACGTTTTTGGACACGGAGGATTTCGTGCACTTGTACTACCCCGAGGATGAGCCTGCGGGTGCGCAGGGCTGTGGCGCCGGAGCGCGAATGGCCAGCAAATACCCGCGCCCGCCTTCACCTGAATACTCCTCTTCTCAGTCTCAGGTATAGTACTATTTACTACAACTACCTACCAAAAATGCTTTGACACGACGACTGTGAAACTACTCTCTTCTTCTAGATTACCCCAAGGCCATATTTTAGGTCGGTGAGGTTATACTTGTACCTCGTTGAAGATGGAGATTCAGGATACCCACTAAACCAGCTCTTCGCTGATATTTTATAGAAACCCATGTATGTATGTTAAAAAGTAGTAACGCCTACATCTAGTACAACCGTCCTTGTCACGTGAAACTTTGCTTCGGGGTTTCCCCAAGGTAGTATGTTAGGGTCGGGAGGTTACCACTTATAAATCTAATAATGTCGAAGGCAAACAAAGTTACTTTACCGTGATATTATATATAAACATATCGGTGTTTGATAGATACTTGTGTTATTTTCAAAACCAAATAACATTTTAAATTACACCAATGAAACATGTTAAACATGTTTTACAATCCTAACATAGGAATTTTAATCCGGTTGTCTAAAAGGTCTTCAAATATGTCGAAGCCTAAACCTATAAATAAAAAATGCATATTAAAAGAACGAGAACCAGCGAGGCACACATAACGTCCATCTACCTGTATTCGTTGTCACCTTTACGTCTTCATGTCAGTGTAGCAGTCACATAAAATCACTGAAGCCAAAAATGTTGCACTCGAATGTCACATGAGTGTCGTTTAAGGATAATTCAATTAGACAAACCCGTGTCAGGCTTTGGTAAATAAACAACCTTCTAGTTTTTGCTGCCTTCGAATGTTTACACGGCCTCAGAGTCTACTAGGATGTAGGTACCACAACTTCGTGAAACGTATGACCTTGCCATAAGAACTATATCCAATAGCTAGGGATTCTAAGAACTTGTATGTTGTAAGCACGCTCACGATGTTTATTAGTCTACTGGTCTTTAACATCATTTCGCTTACTGACCGAGCGAACGAATCGTCTGCGTTTCAGCTAAGCCAAAAAGTCTTTAGTATGTCTGGATATCCGTTTGTCCGGCTTTTCGTCTGTTCCCGCCTACAGACTGTATGTCTCAACCGATTCTAGTGGCATTTTGTCGGCGGGTTCAATAATTATATAGTTATTTTGTCGATTCAGCTTTTCGATTTTTTTCAAAATGGCGTAGTTATGGAGGTTGGTAATGTGAAAAAAAAAAACATATATCAGTCATTTTAAAACAGACTCTTACCTATCAAGACAAAAATCTGTTCTATTTACTGCGCTAGCTCACGTCTATCGCTTTTAATTAGAAACGCGAGATATAATACAGTAGCGGAACGTGATTTTTCTTTGAATTGCACATCATTCGATCCATATCAAAACTTTTTCACTGGCTTTAGAAATGGCTACTACATTGGAGTGCTCACACCAGGTATCTGCAATTGTAACTTGTAATAAAAAAAAAAAACTCTATTTGCACAATGACATTTTATTTTAATCCTTACTAAAAGTACCATTGTTGAACACAATAACAAATATTACGACGCGGTTGACGTCGTAGTGCAGCTGCCTACAGAGCCGACGGCCCTGGGTTCGAACCCCGGCAAGGGCTAATATTATATTTGTGTAATAAACTCGATACTCATGGATGTTTTACGTATTTAAGTACATATTTATCAACATAAGTAATTATATCGTCGTCAAGTACTCATAACACAAGCATAGCTTATTTTGGGGTAGATCGATTTGTGTGAGGCTGTCCAATATTTATTTACTTATTACAAGCTTTTATTTAACTTGCATTGTATGTATGTAAGGATGTTTGTTCGGGTGGAGTCTTGCAACTAAATTTTGAAGCAGATATCGTCAACCGATTGAGCTGAAATTTTGCATACTTACTTAACTTTGATGACAGTACAATAATATCGTACTATGGGGCTGATCTGATGATGGAGCCGGAAGGTGGCCATAGGAACTCTCTAATAGAAAAAGCAATCCTACAGAGTTTGGGCCCTTTAGAATCGTCTTAGTGAGCATTTGATGGATATCCAAAGAAAAGTACAGTTAGCTATAAAAGCTTGTCACTAAAATGATTTTTTTGACAGAAACTTATTTATAACAGATCCCTATGATGTGATTATAGAACCCATTCATGCCATCAACAATGATTGTGATCGAGCAATTGCTTTATGAATATTGACAATTGATGGGACAGCCGTGGAATAATCAAGGAAATCGTGACCCACACATTGTTTAATGGATTTAGTTAAGCTATTACCTTGTATTTTCCTGTTGTATCTTTAATAGACCCCATGTTTTCAATAATATTCCTTGTTCACTAAATATTTGGTTTACCCAGAGTTCATCATATTTCATACATCATGAATGGAGACTTGTAACCGCGGTATTATAACCGCATTATTATGCCCACTCATGCTAACAATGTCCAATAATGGGGTGTGCAAATGCAAATTGCTTTATGAATATTGACTCGCTCAATATGCCCTCATGATGAGATTGCACAGAAATGGGGACACCCGCAGAATGACTTCGTAAACCTTGTACGAAGCTTAATTGATACAGAAATACAATAATTATCATCTAAATGTCTCTTAACTTACTCTGGTTCATTAGAAAACAGTTTTCTACTATAATAATTCAAAAAGGCAGTAAGATTAATAAGCGAATCCCTGTTTTTTTTTATAGCGCATCCCTATCTTACCCAAACGCAGCATAGATTCCAAACAAATTGCCAACGTGTACTAGGTTTCCAGAAGCTATTATGTAGTAAGTGGCGTCTTTCATAGATGATATCGGCTCGCCTAATCAGATACGTCAGTCACGCAAACCGGAAGCTTTACATCCCATTGTTGTCTTTAATAGAGATGGACATCGTACTAGTAGTACGAAGACTGGATAAACAGGCTTTCAATTTACAGTTCTTCTCTTTCTAATCCGCGTACAATAGAAACGGTGACAAAATGTTTCTACTCAGCCTTGAATGGACTTTCAATTGTAGCAACATGCGGCCCCGTGCTGGGTGAATGACTCAAATGACACGAATGAATATTTCATTCACACCATCCACTTAAAGACGATTCACTTGTATTTCCAGAACGTCGCCAATACGGGTTTTTGTGAAATCAAATTGTCTAGATTTGACAAATTACTTTTATAGGTGGCACTTGTTGGCTTTGGACACTTCTTGCCTCAGCTCTTTATCGACAACATCCAACAACGCAGAGGCATCAGCATGTTTTGACTTCAGAATACCCTTACGAACACCGATCACTTACCTGAATGTTTTGTTTTGAATCTCAGAGTTGCGCATAGATTACGTCGATGACATTACACGTATTACAACACGAACGCGGATACGTTGCCCACATGGTGGCCCCAATACCTCCTACCCACCGTGCATTAGTCATGTCATGTGGTACCGATCTAGGGCTCGCCCTACTACGTTTCCGCTAAATAATGCTGTAGGTTGTAATGATAACGCTCTTGTGAAATAGATACCTCCATTCATAAATGCATTTGTCAGCTGAATGGCCGTTGTATGAATTAGACTCGAGTACATTGATGGTTCAACTAGTCGAATGCTTTTGATAGATATATCTACACATGTTTTATGTCTTTCTGTTTATTTAAGTTTTCTAGTTTCGAGAATATGTTTATGTTTTTTAGTTACTTTCCAACACATTAAACTCGTAAAAAAGTAGGTTTACTAACTCAATCAATACCACTGCATTGTTTCCTAATGGCTGAGGCCCATTTTAATATTAGTTTACAAACTTTCTAAGGAACTTAATACCTCTGTTGACGGGCCCATTATCCTGGCTTAGAGTTCGAATGTTTCAACCTTATTATAAAAAGATTACAGTTTATATTTGTAAAGTCCGCTTAGATAGATTTTTGTATGCTTGGTACTAACATCTGTTATCTGAAGAAAGTGGTGGTTATTTTTTGTACCGAAGTCTAAACATCAATCCATCTCTAGGAGGTGAACGACCGCGCTCCAATCTAATAGCCTTCTAATACAAACTGTAACTAAGCTTGTTCGGTTTAGTTTGAGCCCGACATAGTTTCTGACGTAGTCGGTTTATAGTGCATGCTTGGGAGCGCCCACCCGCACTGATTTCATGACTGTTTTAATGACTGAGTACGACGCCCCGCTTATTCTTAATTTCACACAGCTTCGTCCATATGCCAGTTATTTTCATACAATATATTGTTAGTTATTCCGTATAAGACCGCGATTTCTTCAAACTAAATTTCTATCTATTGTCAAAGAACAGGTGATGCTGATATTTTTTTTGTCTCCCAGTGAATTCTCATGGCATTATGTTTTGTACAAAAGCTTGCTCCGATTTCGATCAAGTTTTTGTTGGTTGGTTCAGCAAAAACTCTTTTCTTACGCGTTGTCTCCTTTTTGGGCTGTTCATTGGCCTTAGCAGGGTGAATGCGCCAAAAGCCGTGGGCGACGCCTCCGCGCCTAATGTTAATACATTACTAATATTTAATGTTGACATTGTTCTCTGCTCAGTTCATTAAGCTAAAGTGCTTCTGTTAAATGTTCGTGCAGATGAGACCTTAAGCTAATCTTATAATTATTATCATTTCTTTATCGTTCTATTGCTCATTGTCACTCTCTTTCCTTTCAATTTAAGTTTGTCTACGATTCAACTCGCATAGTTAATGAGAAATGTAGTATAACGGTTTTGATTTGACTATTAATCTGTTCAAACGACGCCAAGACGGAATGTAAAGTCCATCCTGTTTCATGTTTATCTCGTAATCCATCTAATCCTTGAATCTTCTATCTATTTGCTTAAGTATTAAATCAACGCTTTTCGCAACGTCCCCATAGCAAGATAGCTCCACCAAACCGATGTTATCCTGGTAGTTCTTAATAAGCATCCACCAGTGATTCATAGTCGGCTAAGTGCAGGCTGTATAATCGGTACATGAGAACCGCTGCGGGCGCGTTACATCATTACTGTGGAATGCCGTACTAATTGAAGAGTAGGTACTGGAGAAGTTTATTGCCTTCGTTTTAAGCGTCTGTGTTTGTATTTTTCATGTTATAAATAACTTAGAAATAACTCGACATCGAAGGACTAGGGTGCAATGAACGAGGGGGGGCTTCCTAGTGAAGATACCAACAATGAATTGCTTGAGTTAAAGAGTTCTATCTGAAGGCTGGGAAATTTAGTATATTTATTGAGTTATTGATGTAACTAACAGTACTTACTTAAGAACAAACGACTCACATGATTACAAAATCCTACGGACGGTGTTGACGTTGGGTAAGTGTAAAAACCTATTACAAAATCTTTGTAATATGGTCTTAAGTAACTTTGAATTCTTGAGCATTTCGTTAATAGTTGGGTGCCATGTTGCATCGTCTCTTTAACGAATTCTTGCATGTTATTTTTGCCTGGTTGCAAAAGTGCATTCGATGTCGTACACATTCTGGTGTTATTTTAGCCTCCACGTGAAAAATACCTGATCAGAATTGAAATGTTTTTTTGCGCTGGCAAGGTAAGGCGATTCGTATGTAAATTGTTACGCAAGGCCGCTTTCACATTTCTTCTAAACCACTTAAGCGATCAAGTGGAACGTGCTGCGTATATTGAAACAACAATTATTTAGGCCCAACACAATTTATGTACTCTCAGCATCATAATGTTTAATTATTAGCAGTCTACTCAGTCAAGTCAAGGAAATTTTTGTCCTTGTCACAATGACAGTAAGGATAAAAAACGTACGTGTTTCAGTTTCCTGTACAGTAATAATAAAGATCTGTTCTGATATATGTATTTGGCTACTTTGGTCGCTACCAACCACTTTACGCTGGCTGTACAACGTTATCATTTACATTTTTGATATTTCTGTTCCACTTTCATTGAAGTTACTTATTTTACTGGAATACATTTACACACCCATACACGATAACGTGGTGGTATTTACTTTGTATCACAATAAGTATTTTTTCGTTGTGGTTGTGAATGGTGCGAAAAGTTATATAACCATTATTTGTTTAACTATACGATTATGTCACAGCATAATATAAATATTGAGAAGATCCAGTCTATATTTAACTTAAACATTTGTCGGTGGTTGTTTGATATGAAATTGCGCATTAATTTTGTGATTTTTGCAGACGGGATCAGAGGTTACTCGTAAGGCTGCCTACAATGAACCAATAATAATGTATGTGTTAGTGAGAACTATTGAGGAGTACTAGATACATGTTTATTACATAATTTATAATTAAGTTGTTTTTTATGTATATCTATCTCTGTTTGTTGTCCAAATAAATAAATAAATAAATAGGACTGCGTCTTTGTGAAGCCCAAAAGCAGTGCATTAAATCTAAGGAATGCTCCGATCCAGTGGAAAAGCATCCTAAGTCGATTTATTTACTTTAACATATTACTTATAGCTATTTAACGATATATCGGTGCGGCTTGGGTTTAAACGCCTACCAAATATGATTAAACGCCTACCAAATATATTGATAAATTACTACCAATAAATTCTTAATGCTCACCAAAACGGATGAATGCTCACCAAATAGTGTACCCCAAACTATTCTATAAATAAAGCAAATAATTTTAAACGCCTACCAAATATGATTAAACGCCTACCAAATATATTGATAAATTACTACCAATAAATTCTTAATGCTCACCAAAACGGATGAATGCTCACCAAATAGTGTACCCCAAACTATTCTATAAATAAAGCAAATAATTCTTTTTCTTACATCCTATAAAATCATCGTTTTTTAGGGATATAAAAAAAAAAACTAACCTAACCTAACCCGGCCGAGTCGGATCTGCTCTGAAAGGTGATCAGGATTAGATGGTTACCTAGCTGAAACACTAATTTATGAAAACAATATTTGGTGAGCAAAACATCCATTTTGGTGAGCAAAACATCCATTTTGGTGAGCAAAACATCCATTTTGGGAAGCAAAAAGATATTTTTTGGGGAGCACTGTTTAGAGTGAATTTATATTAAATGGAGGCAATTCAATTTATTTGGTATTTAGTTTTGGGGGTATAAAAGCCATTTTGGTGAGCATTTAAATTGTACCCTATCGGTGCTATGCATATTTCATTGTTACTATTCGAACTGCATTAAAATATATTCACAAGTTGATATTCAGTCTTTATATATCAACAAGATACATACCACTTGCACCTTGCATATGTGCCTTCAAAAATGTATAAATGTTCGCTGAAATATGGTCTTCATTATACGCAGGTATTGTTGAATTGAGAATAACGCAAGCCGTGTCAAATTAGGATCTAGGGACTAATAACTTTATAGACTTAAATAAAACAATTTGCATGGATTATATCGCGTGTATTCATTATTTGAGCCTCCCTGACGTTTCGGCAACTTTCCAGTTACCGTTGTCAAATGTTGACTGAGAAAAACACATTTTTTCTCTGTCAAAGTTACATTTGTGCAATCTACCCATTTATAAATAATTATGAATGAATTCAACAATTCAAAATAAAGGTGTGCATACATACCAGATAGGCTTACTGTAAATGCAGCATTTAAATTTAAAAAAAATGTGTGACAGTCGAGGAAACCGAATAAAATATAATTTTTTATATCTTTGTGGCTTATCGGAAAGTCCTTTTGGCACCCTTGTGTTGAACTTCGTTTGGGATATATATTTCTAACGGTATGTAATATAAATTTACTCTTTACATAATAACATGGCTATACATTACGAGTATGTCCTAAGAAGTATCGTTCGGAATGTGAACTTTGACGTTACTATCTCTCACAACTACTATCTACTAATATTGATCGAGGAATATATCAACTCAGATACAACAACAGTGGTCTTATTTATATCCATGTTGGTCATATGATCCTGGTAAATTTTCTCCCAACAAGTATTCGTAATTGTAGGTAAAAATTGCGGTAGTTTGCCGAATTTTGATTCTAACTAGTTAGTTTTTAGCGCTTTCCTATACGTATAGGAAAA
The DNA here is from genome assembly GCA_947623375.1 of Apotomis capreana. Classification (NCBI taxonomy): domain Eukaryota; kingdom Metazoa; phylum Arthropoda; class Insecta; order Lepidoptera; family Tortricidae; genus Apotomis; species Apotomis capreana. The sequence continues at coordinate 16,951,367 of OX392517.1, read as the reverse complement.
TGAAGCGTGGGTCGGCCCCCGACTAGATGGACGGGTGACCTCGTGACGTGACTGTAGCGGGGAATCACGTCATGGGGGGAGACCTATGTTCAGCAGTGGACGTCTGTAGCTGATAGAGAGATAGTTTTTTTTCAGTTCAGAGGCCAGATGTATCATTTGCTTCTGCTGGGCTAACGCAAGTACGTGTGAATTCGTTCGTCGCACCCATACCTGCAGGGCTAGCATATATTGCCGCGACTTAGCTGGTCGTGCTCAGCATCAGCTGGTTTGCTCGCACGGTATTGAAAGGAAAGTGACAGGGAGTATTTATCGCGCGACAAAGTCGAAGTTAAGCTTTCCGTATAGGTACATAACATAAGTTATTTGAATTATTGTATTAAGCGGTTTACACTTACGTGAAATGGTCAGGAACGGCCCGACATGTTTCGAACTCGTATGGAGCTCTTCATCAGGGACGGCGTCACTGAGTGACGAGTTTGCCGCGGCGGTGTGCGGGCAGCCGTCCCTGATGAAGAGCTCCATACGAGTTCGAAACATGTCGGGCCGTTCCTGACAATTTCACGTGAGTGTAAACCGCTTAATACAATAATTAAATATGACTCACGAAAGTTTTAACAAGTTATTTGAACAGCTTTATTTTTGGATTGTGACTCAGTCTAGATATTTTTCAAAGATATCCAGCAATTTTTATTGAATGCCGGGTAATTTAAGTACCTAGTTCATCACACTAATATTATAAAGGCGAAAGTTTGTGAGTGTGTTTATGTTTGTTACTTCTTCACGTTTAAACGGCTGGACCAATTTTAATAAATTTTGGTATGAAGGTAGCTGACACCTTGGATTAACACATAGGCTACTTTTTATCCCTAAAAAAAAATGTATTGTTCCCGTGGGATGAGCAGGGTAACACAGCGCGACGCAGCTAGTAATAAATAAATGTATCTTGCCTTGCTATATTGGCAGCCCTAGTACCTTATCCTATATTTGTGTATAACGTAGGATAGTGCTTATCGACGTTCTAACCCAGTGTTCACCCCAGTTCAACTTTAGACCTTTCCCTCGCCGAACGTATACAGTGTTAAGTGTATTGACTATGTATGTGTCTGTGTCAAAAGTCGTTTGTGTACAGTTCTCTGGACTGCTTCAGGTATTATGCGGATGTAGTGTAAATATTATGTTTCTTCTATTTTGACGTGTTTATTTATAAACGGTGCAATGTTATAGGGTTCTGTGTTACATTTGCATTAACAATGCTATGCTTATAGGGTATGAATTAAAGTTGAGGGTGCGAACTCTTGGAACTTGGAGTTTTGGGACAACAACAACACACACACAGCACATTTTGGCACAGGGACATTTGTCTTTATAAAGTGATGAATGTTATAGACACGTGTATTGCCTACTTAATTAAAGATATCCGCGAGTTTAATTAATCTTAACTGCGTGAAAGTGGCGTACTGTACAAATTATTACTAAACTTTCTTTTAAATATGTGTTTGTTTATTTAATTTTTGAAAGCCAGGTTTCCCATCCGTAGAACATTCCGGAAAGCATAATATATTTACCTGCAATAAACTTTTGGAAAGCGTATTTCCACCAAGTTGTCATGTAGTGAGTTGAAGTTATGTATGTTTGAGAAATTACGCATAGGTACATAGATTTCACTTCATAAAAAAACCGGCCAAGTGCGAGTCGGACTCGCGCACCGAGGGTTCCGTACAAACACTTTCCATCCCTAGGTGGTTAAGTTAAGTTTGCACCTGGTATGTATAGCGCCCCATGTAAATTAGGTGCAAAGTTAGGTATTAATAGGTATTAAAAAAAAACTACTTACTAGATCTCGTTCAAAACAATTTTCGTTGGTAGTTTTTATAGTAATGTACATCATATGTTTTTTTTAGATTTTTCATTTTCTTATTTTAGAAGTTAGAGGGGGGGGGGGCAACTTTTTTCCACTTTGGAAGCGTCTGTCACGCAAACTATTCGGTTTAGAAAAAAAATGTTTTAGAAACCTCGATATCATTTTTGAAGACCTATCCATAGATACGCCACACGTATGTGTTTGATGAAAAAAAAAATTTTGAGTTTCTGTTCTAAGTATGGGGAGCCCCCAATATTTATTATTATTTTTTTATTTTTGCATCAAAATCTTAATGCGGTTCACAGAATACATCTACCTACCAAGTTTCAACAGTATAGCTCTTATAGTTTCGGAAAAAAATGGCTGTGACATACGGACGGACAGACGGACAGACAGACATGACGAAGGGGGCGTTCAAGTATTACGTAACGCAATTTTTGAAGATTTTTGACCCTCCCTCCCCCCCTTGTAACGCGCCGTAACGTTTTTCTGTACCCCCCCCCTCCCGCTCTCTAAACGTTACGTAACACCATAAGTGACACAAAAAGTGACCATTTTTACCCAAAAGTCACAAAAGATATGTTAAAATGATTAAAATGACGACCAGACCATGAAATAAACGACAAGGGTTGCCAACTTGGGCGTTTTAAATCCTATTTTTTTTTATAAAAAAGAGAAACAATGTTACGTAACGTGTTGTAAGAGAGACCCCCTCCCGCCCCTGTAACGCATCGTAACGTTTTACGAGACCCTCCTCCCCCCTCAATTGCGTTACGTAATACTTGAACGCCCCCGAATCTATAAGGGTTCCGTTTTTTGCCATTTGGCTACCCTAAAACGGGCGTTCGTCTCGGTGAGCCGTAATAAAGTTTCTTTAGCAGAGACGACTTGCCTCAAATTTGTTCGTTTAAATATGTAAATTTAACTGGTACTTCTCATAGTGGCATGTTTATTAAACATATATTTTTTATTGCTTTTACCTTTCTAATGATAATAACTTGCTACTTACTTCCTATGTTTGAAACCAAGAAGATAAAAAGATTTATCGGCCTTGGTTTGAAGTAAACGCTAGTACATATTTTGAACTCGAGGTAAAATTACAAGATTAAGCTGTGCAATAAATGGATAGCATCTGTGGATGTCCAATTAATTAGAAGACGTTAGAAGTTAATTCAAATGTTTTTTTAATCTATGATATAAATGTTTATCTGGCCTAGTCATATAGTAAGTAGTGTAAGGATACTTAAGTTACATTTAATTTTAAGTTTTTTTTCAAGCGATATTTATTTATTGTTGGTGTATGTCCACGATATAGACAAATATTATAACATATTCAAACATAAATTAACATATTCTAATCTGTTGTCAGCAGGTGTCAACGTCGTCTCGCGCGATGAGCGAGCGCGACAGGGAGCGCGACCGGGAGCGATGGGGCGCGCCCCCCCAGCCCGAGCCGCCGCCGCACCGAGTCCGCGCCGCTGATCTCTACCCCCGCCTGCGAACACACTGTGATGAGCCGGGCCTCGATGTGCCGTTCACGCCAATATGCGGGGAGTTTGTCCAGGTGAGACTCTACGTACACAGTTTATGTAGGCCTGGTACTTCCATTGGGAGCGCTGGAATGCCCTCTACTGCCTAAGCCACCTTAGCCACCGCCATCCATCACATGTGGTGGTGTGTGGAGAATCCGTCTAGATGAGGCTCTACACGTTTTCTGTTGTCCTAGTATACTCCCCTCCCCCATAACTTCTTCTCTAAGACCCGGTTCAGACACGGCGGGAACCGCGCGATTATAGAAGGGTCTTATTTATATGAGTTAGTTAGTAATCGTTCAGTCATTATCCGCGCGGTTATAGAATCGCGCGGAAATCGCGCGGGTCTTATTTATATGAGTTAGCATAGATCAAACAGTGAGTTAGTTAGTAATCGTTCAGACATTATCCGCGCGGTTATGTCTGAACGATTACTAACTAACTCATATAAATAAGACCCGCGCGATTTCCGCGCGATTCTATAATCGCGCGGTTCCCGCCGTGTCTGAACCGGCCCTAAGAGCAATAGAGAAGGCTGGTTATCCGTTATTAAGGGTGCGTTCAGACATGCGGGAATCGTGCGTTTACGAATCGCGCGGTTTGAAACGCGCGGGTCTTATTTATATGAGTTAGTTAGTAATCGTTCAGACATAACCGCGCGGTTAATCAAGCGGTTATGTCTGAACGATTACTAACTAACTCATATAAATAAGACCCGCGCGATTTCCGCGCGATTCTATAATCGCGCGGTTCCCGCCGTGTCTGAACCGGGTCTAAAAGTTCCAAGCTTAAGGCTGCCTGTCCACTAAAGTGGAGACAAGTAAAATGGACCGATCACATTCCTCAGATTTAATAATGCACTTATTTTAGGCTGCACAAAGACGTGGCCTGATTGGTTAATTTTCTCCGCCCCGCTTCAGTGGACCAACAGCCTAAAAGCGGTTTTATGTCACCCGAGATGTGTATATACAGAAAATTTGAAGCTTTTATTTATTTTGAACTAAACAAATATTCTTCGGGTATCGCACCGAGCCACATCGTGCCTAGCCAATTTAATCTAAGTTAAACTCTCACGTTTTCTACGCCAGGTGCTACCTGCCTGCTTTTATTGGTAATGCGTTTTAGAATTTATTTCCCTGTCTACACGCTCTTTGTGAAAGTGTTTAGCACCTATGGACAAAGCTGCTATTTAGGTGTCTATGCAACCAAGTACTAGTGCCAAATAATGGTGATCTAAGTCCACATTGAACATGCCCATCAATAGGCATACTTACAGTTTGAATGTGAATAATGATTGGCATATGGAACTATACGAACGTCACTGATACTATTGTCGATATCGTACTTTTCTACTTATCATATGCAAATGAATAGATAAGTTACTTAAACAAATGGACTGTAGGGTCAACGGGTCGGATGCACCGGGTTGAATGAACGCTTGATAGTGACCATCTAATGCATACAATATACTTAACGTGCTTCTAATTAAAATTGACTTATCATAAGCGCTTATGTACCAGAATGGCATAACTATCAAGGAGTTTCTTTGCAGTGGGTGGGACGCACAGCGGATGGTGGGACCATCGCGATGTCAAACTACCGGCTTCACGCGCAGCCCAGGCGGCGGAGCGGGCCCGGCGCCTCGGTCCCGCTCAGGCTCATCGATTCAGTGGAGATCAGAGATCTGCTATGTCTCGTCATACTGTGCAAACACGGCCGACAACTCAAGTAAGTACTCCGCATTTATGCTGGCCTAGTACGCGCTGCTCATGTTAAAGAGCGGTATTCCCCCGAGGTGATTTTCTCGATTGAAAATTATACCTACTGAGCAATTTGAAGACCATTTCTATGCAAAGTTAATAGTGCAGGTAAATTAAATCTGAACGCTTGTAATATTTATATATGAGGTGCTAAACGTTTTTATGTTGGTACATTTCCATCAGAGCTATTCAATAATCACCAACCTTAGATAAGAGAGGTTTAAATAACAAGAAAGTATGTTAAGTAATTCTGTTTGCGATGTTGAGCTAATTTCACCGATAAGCCGTTTGATATCGCGTAGGCATAACAAGTTAACAACCGACTGATATGCGCGTAGCAACTAGCAACCGAAACAAAGACATCGGGGGGCACGGCAGTGCCCCCGCCAAGTCGAGCGCGAAGCAAACACTGCCGTACCATCCTTTACTGGAACCATTTCGCCGCATTTTCAGGCCCCTATTTGAGCACCTCTGGATAAGACCAGAACGCAGAAGTTTTTGTCATCCAGTAAGCTATAATCACATACTTAAAATCCAAAATTTCAAGTCTGTAGGTCATTTAGTTCCGAAGTTACGCGAAAGCAAAGTTTCGCATTTACGACACTCACTCATTCACTCACTCACTCATGATCATCAGTAAAGAACTAGTACTTCCCATAAATTCAGAGAGCTGAAATTTGGTACAGAGTTAGGGTTTAATGGCCACATAAAGCGAAAACTATAAAAATTGGCCAAGTGCGAGTCCGACTCGCGCATGAAGGGTTCCGTACTATAAAACAAGTTTGTTGTATGGGAGCCCTTAAATATTTATTTTATTTTATTTTTAGTATTTGTTGTTATAGCGGCAATAGAAATAGATCATCTGTGAAAATTTCAAATGTCTAGCTATCACCGTTCGTGATATACAGCCTGGTGACAGACGGACGGTCGGACGGACGGACGGACGGACAGCGAAGTCTCAGTAATAGGGTCTCGTTTTTACCCGTTGGGTACGGAACCCTAAAAACTAGGATAATCGAAGATCTGGAGTACTCTGATTAGAAAACACAAGATCCCAACCAAACTATTAGAGATCGACATACCGCCTTTACAAAAAATATTCAACTTGTTGTTGTGTTCGGTTGGCCGCCGTCGCGACTGATCATCTCTCCTGATGATGGATCGCGTACCGATTCGAAACATGTCGAGCGTTATTCGACTTCTACGACGTGAGTAAACCCGTTTAAGTATTTTAATATTCAACTTAGTGGGCCGCTTCATTTGATGTCAAAAATCCAAGGTCTGAAGTATTTTGACGACGCGTTTGGCTCGGTTTGTAGACACCTCCCTACTGAGCCGGCGGTCCCGGGTTCGAGTCCCGGCCAGCGCAAATATTTGTGTGATGAACTCGAATATTTGTGCTTGGGTCATGGTTGTTCTATGTATTTAAGTATATCTTTATCTATATAAGTATGTCTATCGTCGTCTAGTACCCATAACACAAGCCTTCTAGAGCTTAATTTGGGACTGGATCGATTTGTGTGAGGTTGTCTGATATTTATTTATTTATTATTTATTTGGTGAAGAACCCTCAGCTGGTCTCAGCTGTATTAGAGATATGGTAATGCCCCCTTCTACTATTGGTACATTAAAAAATCGACTGTCATTGAAAAAATCCAGCGTAGTAGATGTGTACCCACATCTTCTAATTTAATCTAGCCTATAGCGTCCCACAGCTGGGCGGGTTACGTATTACAATCCCGAAAGTTCATAATACCTAGTAGTTGAAATACCGATGGTCAAAATACCGAAAGTTCAAAAAGCCGATATTCGATAAACCGAAGCTCAAATTACCTATTTTCATAAAATCGATAGTTTAAAATCTCGAAATTTCATAATCCCGAAATTTTTAAAATCTCGAAATTTTATAATCCCGATAGTCAATGAGCACTTTAAAAGTGTCAGGACACTAAACTAATCTGACTTTTCCGTAGAACCGATCTGCTCCGGCGGCGCTGCGGGATATTTAGCCCCTCCGCCCTAGCGTAAGAAAATGCGGCACCTACGCTCGCCTTCTTACGGCGGCCGGGGGCTGCCCTCCCTCCGCGCCTCCGGCCTTTTATATACACTCTAGGGGTAGGGCAGACAAGACCACGTGGAATCGGGGTTGACAGCTTCGGTTCTGTGGCAAGTCGATTAAGAAAAGGAAAGAGTCCGGGAAAGTGGGAAATTATGACACTAAATATTCGATATTATGATAAAATATTCTGTCATGGACCGCCAACCGAACCGAACTTGTCTGGAACCGAAGCTGTCAACGCTCGCCTCCGCAGCTTCGGCTTTTTGGTCACCTTCGGCGACCAGCCTCAGCTGCTGCGACTCGCTTGATGCCCGCACTTTCTAACGCTAGGGCGGAGGAGCTGCACATCCCGCAGCGCCGGAGCAGATCGGTTCCACAGAAGAGTTCACTTATAAATAGTAAGTATAGTAGTAGGCAAGTAGGTTACGTAATTTAGGTTAATATTCTTTGTATAAAATAAACATTAGAATCTGTAAGACTACAGAAATATAATTCTCGAAAGTTTAAATAATGTTCTGGATTACAACCTTAAGGCAGGATCATAGTCTTCGGGATTATAATCTTCGGGATTACAGTCTTCGGGATTTCATTCTTCGGGATTACAGTCTTCGGGATTATAATATTCGGTATTTCATCCTTTCGATCAAACGTTCTTTCGGGATTTTAAACTTTCGGTCAAATAGACATTCGAAATTTTAATTTTCGGCCTTCCGTCCATAGGTCTTATGAAATTCGGTATTTTGAACTTCGGTATTGTAATACGTACCCGCTGGGCGAATGCCTCCCCTTCTGCTTTTAATACGCATATAAATAAAATTAAAGGAAAACTCTGGATAAGACTAGACTGGCTTTTATACTTATACTTACCTTACAAGTTTACAAGAAGAAATAGTCGAACGATTAACTTTATTCTACTCGAACATTACACAAATTAAATAAACAAATTACACCAAAATATTAATTTCGCTCAAAATTTGGTCAAAATATAATGCATTGGACTAAGAGTGGCGGTGATACCCGCACACGTCGCTAGATGGCGCTAACTGTATTTTGAAACGCGCCTACGTTTGTTTTTCCGATAATCTTATATGGCGAAGTGGCAACCGGCCGCGTTACAGTCGTTTACGACATTCTTCTATTGCGCTCGGAAACGTTTGCTAGGGATTAGGAGGGATTATTTGCATTTCGTTGATTTCGCTTATTATTTCGTGAGGTTTGCTAAAGTGAATTAGCAGGTTGTTATAAAACAATATGCCCACGCTTCTACAAAAAGAAGTGAAATCCCACCAAAAACATTCTGTAAAAAATTAGCCAAGTCTCGATGGAGCTGCTTGTTTATCTCTAAAAAGTAATGAAATCTAGACAAAGTCGTACCAAGTCTAAGGTTCCTTACTGCGATTTCTTTATTATTATAGTTAATGTTGTGTGACTTGGCCGTTGAAGAGTACACAAGGGTACAACACCAGGTGCTCCATGACACCATTGCACCAATCTGTCGCCAGAACCGCTACCCATTGACGATGGAAAATTGCCACTTGGAAAACGTTGATTCAATAATCAGTCAATTGTAGGCTTGATAAAGCTGCGTATTTCAATAATACTTATGTATTATTGAAATACGCAGCCAAAGCCTGAAACAAACAGTATAAAAAGTATTCATCTACCTCTAATCATTGATAGAAGTCCGTCTGTACATCTATTTTATGTTAGATCGGTGGTCGATTTGACGCTCCAAAAAGAAGAGAGCAGAAGTCAGCATTGTCAATGCTGAATGCATGTGCTGCACAATCAACAACAGCCTAAAATGAGACACTAGCGTCAAATTACCAATACCAGTATGGGCTATTATCTCGCTTAACAAACATAGGTAGTTACTCGTACAACAGATATAACATTACGTGTAAACAAAATTGACTTGTAGCGGTTCTGGGGACAGATTGGTGCAATGGTGTCATGGAGCACCTGGTGTTGTACCCTTGTGTACTCTTCAACGGCCAAGTCACACAACATTAACTATAATAATAAAGAAATCGCAGTAAGGAACCTTAGACTTGGTACGACTTTGTCTAGATTTCATTACTTTTTAGAGATAAACAAGCAGCTCCATCGAGACTTGGCTAATTTTTTACAGAATGTTTTTGGTGGGATGTAGTTTACATGCTTGATTTGAAACGTTTTCACAGCAACAACGAATTATAAGTCAAGTAACTAAGCCCGCGTGGCAAGCGTATTTCTTTATGCAAAATCTTAAATTGACCTTGGCAACATTGTGCTCGAAAAATGTTAAGAAAGTGACCAGACTCTCACGAGAGCTTTGTCAAATAGATGGCATTACGACGCTTATGACCAAGCTACTTATGCTTTATAGGGTTATTTAATGCAAACATAAACCCATCTCGCGCCACGACGGCGTCTCGTAAAATGAATATATGCCTTCATGCCCTCTTTGTGCAGCCCGGACGGCGGACGGGTGCCAACGACGTACGATGCATCCCAAATGCGCACAGGCGCGGATTTCTCTAATTTTGAAATGTACTGAACGTGACGTACTTGCTGATTCAGCTCATAAATCGTTTGGAAATTTAAATAGCATTATTTCACTACTGTGTCTGACAGGATGTTTTGTAAATTTACATGTATAATTTCAGATGTACCTTCAATACCGGCGACCAATGCCTGGAATGGTGGCGTCGCCTAAGCACCGTCCTGGCACCAATGGGTTCCGTTCAAGAAACCTTCGCCGCGGCGTACGCGGCTTGGGCCAAGGAACAGCCGCCCGCCTCCGTCCACAGAGCATTGATGCGGGCGTCGCACGCCCCTCACAGATACTGGTTCGGCCCCGAAGTGAGTATCCTGCTCGATTATGATATCCTAGTAACTTTTGGCATAAAATGAAAGTAAATCGAAGACAGTATGCGTAACCTGGCGGAAGAGACCGGGATTCGAACTCGGTACCTTTCGATTACCGGTCCAATGTGTTAACCTACACACCATAACGTCAAATAACCTTTCGAATTTTTCCTTATGCTTTATGTGTCGATCTTTGCATTGTTTATTTGAAAAGCTTTAACACGTTAGCGAAAAAATGTGGCGTCTGCACATTAAAAATAATGAGACATTACATGTATCGCAAATTTATGAAAGTAAATCGGCTTAATGCAAAACGAAACTATTGTGATTCTGTTTATACTTTGTAGTCATTGTTGTTTGAATAATAGCAATAACAATTTGACATGGTAACATAACTCATGTATTCATTAAAACGGATGCCACATGTATTAACCAGTCGCACCTATGCAAATAATTTATTGCTCACTCGTCGGCATTTATAAGGTATTATTATTATTTTCAGGTGGAAAGACTCGGTTTCACGACAAAGGGCGCCTGGCGAGTCACCGCAGCGAACGCTGACTACAAGCTGTGTCCTTCGTATCCTCCTCTCCTAGTCGTGCCGGCGTCCATCGGCGATGAAGACCTCGATTCCGTTGCTCGGTAAAACAATACAGACATCTAAAAAAACTTGAAATATAAGGAATTATTTAAACTGAAAAATCACTACAAAAAGGATAGGAAAGTATGAAATATAAAAAAAATGTAATCAACAAAAACACAATGACAACTCACATTTTTTCTACGAATCTCATTCACTAACAGAGAATGTGAAAATAATAAATTGAAATAGGCGAAACAAAGTGGCGAAAAAAGCTTAAGAAATCTTTTTGTGTATTTTCACTCATATTCTCCTGGCTCTTGGTTTTGCACCTCTACAACTACTTGTGGCGCGGAGACATTCCCGTTAGTAGGTGAGGGCTAAACAGCCCTGATACTTCAAGTCATGTTTAAAAAAAAACACCTCTACAACTTAGGCTTATTCTTTAGGTTTCGTGCCATGCGTCGAGTACCCGCGGTGGTGTGGCGGCACCGAGGCAACGGCGCGGTTATCGCGCGGTCATCGCAGCCCGAAGTGGGCTGGCTCGGCTGGCGGTCGAGCGAGGACGAGCGGTTGCTAGCGGCCTTCGTCGCTGCCTGCACCACCGACCGGGGCGTGCAGCCCGCCAACACCAATAAGGTATGCTCTCCTGGTAGCACCTGGTTATGTATTGGATATGCACGGGATTATTTGAAACTTATTTAGTTTATAATCAAATTGGAACAGCTACGTGGTATTTATTGAACATATCGACAACTTATTTCAGTTTCTCAAAATTATCCAGATATAATTTGCAATTCACGGAGCCCTAGCTGCGCTACCGTAGACATGTCTACAATATACTTACAACTGAGAAGCCCTAGTAGAAAAATAACGATCCCTTCTATGCCCTTGCGATCATGTCCTTGTGTTAAAGTTTCGATTAATGGTTGTCGTAATTAATTTCCAGCAAACAAAGCTGCTAATAGTGGACGCGCGCTCCTACGCGTCAGCGGTGACGAACCGAGCGCGCGGCGGAGGCTGCGAATGCCAGCAGTACTACCCACACGCCGACATTCAGTTCATGTGCCTGCCCAACATCCACCATGTGCGGAGATCCTTCCAGCAGATGCGGGCGCTAGCCGCCGAACCCAGCGACCAGGCCAAGTGAGTCTCCATACGCTTCATGTTCTCCTGGTACTTTTCAATTACATTTGATTTAAACTCATAACAAAATTATTTTAGACCAGTGACGTAAAATCACGTGCAAAACGTCGAGGTTATTAAATAAACCCGTTTTTGAGCGCTGCTAAGTACCGATATCAAGTAGCCTGAGATTTAATGACCGTTTGTGCAATGAATTGGTTTCGTAACATTAAATTAGTGTCAATTACGAGTTTATTGATTTTTAGAATGATAGCTGTGTAGCGTTTGCAGCCAGCTCTTCATAGCAAGCTTTTCGTTTCCAGTTGGCACAGTAACCTGGAACGCACACTATGGCTCCAGTACGTGTCAGGAGTCGCGCGAGCAGCCAGCGTGGTCGCTCGGGCAGTTCTAGCCGGACGGCCCGTGCTGGTCCACTGCTCGGACGGCTGGGACCGCACGCCGCAGATTGTCGCCGCCGCGCAGCTGATCCTCGACGTGCATTACCGGACGCTCGAGGTCAGTTCCTACAGATTCATGTGCTCCTGGTATCTGGTGCAATACATGGCTTCAGTATGTGTCAGCTTTCGCGCGGGCGGCCAGCGTGTATCCCGTACTCGTCTCGTACAGTCAAATACAGTGGACGAATACGGACCGATCCTAATCACCGCGCAGTTTATCCTCGTTGTGGATTACGGGACGCTCGACGTTAATTACTAAATATTTATGTGTTCCTGGTATCTGGAGGAATATAGGGATCTTGCAAAACCTCGCAAAATGAGGTTGGTTTGAAATCAAGGTCATGATCGACATTATTGACTAGCATCAAGTTTATTCTACGAGAAGCATACTTTTTTGCGCTGGTAGATTTGATGCTTTCAGAGAACCCTGCTTAATATCTTGACTTCTACCGGGACTTACAACGCCAAGATGCATGACCATCGACGGGCCTGCGAATTCCCACAGTTCATGGACACTGAAAATATACTGAAATATGAATAGACCCTTTTCATGATATAATACGGTTATTGGCGTGAAGCGACAACGCCCATTATGTCTGTGGCACTCAACTCAACAGGTGAATTAAGCCTCTGAGAAGTCCTTAGGGTCTAATTACTAATTACAATCAATACCACGTTCTTATGTACCAGCGTTTAAAATAAATATTAATGATTTCCAGGGTTTCCGAGTCCTAGTAGAGCGAGAGTGGCTCGACTACGGACACAAGTTCGCAGACCGCTGCGGCCACCAGTTCGGTCCCGAGGAGCCGAACGAGCGGTCGCCGATCTTCCTGCAGTGGTTGGACGTCGTGTACCAGCTGATGCGACAGTATCCCTGCAGCTTCGAGTTCAATGAAGCCTACCTGGTACGTTATGACAGCCTAGTACACCGACCGCTCCAAAATAAACTGAACTACGTTTTTTATTGTTACGTGACTTGCGTGAGTTTAGTGATCCCCATAAGAGAAAATGTAATGGGTCCACAATGGTTCTCACAAAATAGAATATCGCATCCCTCGATAGAATTTTTATGATGTAGAAATTACGTTTTTGGAGTAGTAGGGCCTCGTGCAGGGTCCGTCCGGATTGTTACTACCGTCTTGCCTATTAACCCACCGCCAAACAGCAATGTTCGCATTGTTGTGTTCCGGTGTGGGGGTAAGATAGCCGGTGAAATTACTAGCATAGAGGCATTCTATCTTCGTCCTCCGGGTAGGCAAGCACTTGTGACTCCTCTGGTGTTGCAGGTGTTTATGGGCGACGGCAATCGCTTTCCATCAGGCGATACGTTTCCTCGTTTGCCCCCTATGACATCAGCTATTTTTTATGCAGCTATTTTAGCTATGAAGCAGCTGTTTTTTACGAGAAACGTTTCGGTCCCCAGATAAAGCTAGCCACGCACGTGCACTCGTGCATGTTCGGCACGTTCTTGTGCAACACGAGCCGCGAGCGTAGCGAGGCGCGCGTGCCCGAGACCACCGCACACGTGTGGCAGTTGCTGCGGGCGCCCGCTTATAGAAACCATCTCTACTCACCACATCACTCCCGATCTGAACAGGTATTATTCCTAACGGTATATACTTGACTTGACATTGAATGGTGTCTACAGTCGATACGCCTTTGAATGGGATTATTCCTATTTTAAAAGTAAGAAAAGAGTGGTCACCTTGAGAACTGACAGATTTTTCATCAGTACCACCAAGTTTTAGTCATCAGTAACATTTGGTTAACCTAAATACATTTGTGTACTGAAAAAACGAATTTAATTTGCAGGTCCTATGGCCGGAATACGGCGTGCGATCTATGCAGCTTTGGTGGGGCATGTACTGCGGCGAACGGGAAGAGCCCGACGACGACCAACCGGAGACTGAAGCGTTACTACCACAGCCGCCTCCGCCTGCTAACGGTAACCGTCTGTTCTTTATGTACGCCTGGTATCATGAATGTCCTATGGCCGGAATACGGCGTGCGATCTATGCAGCTTTGGTGGGGCATGTACTGCGGCGAACGGGAAGAGCCCGACGACGACCAACCGGAGACTGAAGCGTTACTACCACAGCCGCCTCCGCCTGCTAACGGTAACCGTCTGTTCTTTATGTACGCCTGGTATCATGAATGTCCTATGGCCGGAATACGGTGTGCGATCTATGCAGCTTTGGTGGGGCATGTACTGCGGCGAACGGGAAGAGCCCGACGACGACCAACCGGAGACTGAAGCGTTACTACCACAGCCGCCTCCGCCTGCTAACGGTAACCGTCTGTTCTTTATGTACGCCTGGTATCATGAATGTCCTATGGCCGGAATACGGTGTGCGATCTATGCAGCTTTGGTGGGGCATGTACTGCGGCGAACGGGAAGAGCCCGACGACGACCAACCGGAGACTGAAGCGTTACTACCACAGCCGCCTCCGCCTGCTAAGGGTAACCGTCTGTTCTTTATGGACTCCTGGTATCATGAATGCCCTATGGCCGGAATACGGCGTGCCGTCTAAATAAACCAATGATATTATTATTCATTTTATCAACATCTCTTGTCATTTGTTTAGTCTCCTTGGTCATTGGGCATGAGATAAAGAAAAGGTTGATCGATCCACTTGCACAACTTACACTTAAACTTACTTAAATTGTGGGCTTCTGGGTTTGTTGGTACGAGTAAATTAAATAAGAGATATATTTTCTTTTCAGGCTTAATGACAAAAACCAGATCTTGTGATAATCTACTAAGCGAAGGAGAGAAAAGGACTACGCAACGACGGTGTAGTGACCCCAGCATAGCGCCTGATGTTATGTAAGTTTGAAACCATTCAACAGTTTGTAATCTTAATTTTTTATTATTTAATATGTTTAGATTATGGCACTTGGTAAACCACCCTTTTTTAAGTTAATAATTTCTCCTCATATTTATAGCAGTAAAAATAGGTGCTAAGACCTGAAAAAATACTGAATGATACCTTTGATAAGCCATTGTGTTGTTTGCTATTCCAATCGAGCGAAATCGCACACAATATAGATAAAAAGCTATTTCGTCAGCGTCAAATCCTCTGACACATTCAATAAACAAAATCTAAGTCAGATTTTTCTGTTCTGGTACAGGAAACTGTCGAGCATTATGAGTGGCGAGTGCGACCCGCGGCGCGAGTCGCGCGCGGCGCTCACCGACAGCTGCGTCGACGACTTGCCGGCCGTCGTCGACGTCGCGCCCGTCCCACCGCGGCCCGACCAGGTCAGTTCTGCTCTCCTAGTACTTCTGGTCATATTCATCGGTTTTGAAAGAGGCAATTATTTATTATCCATACTAATATTATAAATGCGAAAGTGTGTCTGTCTGTCTGTTACCGCTTCACGCTTAAACCGCTGAACCGACTTAGATGAAATTTGGTATGGAGATAGTTTGACACCCGGGAAAGGACATAGGATACTTTTCATCCCGAATTAATTTAGTGTTCCCGTGGGATGAGCGGGTTACACCGCGGGGCACAGCTAGTAAAGAAATAAAAGTAATATTTAATTTAGTACCTATAGTTTAGTATTTGCAATAGTAGTATAAGAGGGGTTATAAAAGCGAGGTGGCGTAAGAGAAGATGTTACGAGCATTTTTGGACCTACATATACAACATTGCATACAATACTTTATCTACGATAGTAAAGTCGAATAAAAAATAGAAATTCGATAAAAAAATTAAAATTAAATGTAAAATGTAAAAAAAGCGGAAGGTAGAGGGTACAAAGTAAAAAATAGAATAGAAAAAAAATAGAATGTAAAAGTGAAAATTACAGACGATAACATGTGACACGCATTAGTTAAGGCGGGCTTTTCCCAGTAGACGCCGAACTCACTCATTTTCAGACTCGTCGTAGACGTTTAATCAGTGTTTGAAGATTATGAAAAACATATATCATATTTAAGGATCTTCTGAATATGAAATCGTGTTCAGCAACATGATTGGAAAAATTTCGGTCGATAGAAAACGATCCCAAAGTTACCTCTATTCGTAATATCTTTTCTATAGAATAGCTAAAATACGAACCTTTTTTACCCGTTTTTTGCGAAAATGTATAGATACTAACAATATCTAGTTGAAGTGGATGGGATTTTCTGAATACAATTATTTATTTAATCACTAGAACGAAATATCTACTAAAACTATGAGGGCGATAGCTCGCGGTGCCATTTCAGTCGCGCTTCGGCGCTTGAAGGGGATGGACCTGTGTCAATTTGTTCCGCGCGACCACGTGATCGCATTTACGAATTATTATTCCAAAAAAATGAGAAATAAAGCAGCACAACGTAAACAAAAAGCTTTTCATATTATAAAACGAATAAAAAAAGACAATGCTCGAGCAAGGAATGCCAAAAAGTAAGTTAATGTTTTATTTATAATAAATTAACAGAACCGAACATAAATGTCAAAAAGTGGCACGGTTGACATGTTCAAGTATATGCTAATAACGCTTTATTCATAATTTAAAACAACATAATTACTTCCTACAAAAGAACTCATTGCTCAAAGCATTAAGTGTCAAATTGACTTACGAACTTATTACCACAAATATTTTTCATCTGAATTAAGTTTTTTTGCGTATTCTGACTTATGTCTCTTGTCAAACTTGGAACATGGATTTAGTACACAGTTAACATATATCAGTACTTTAAGTCCCTGCCTGGGGAAAAGGCATGATTATGTATGTTATGTAACCTAGATATAGGTAAGTAAAAAAAACTGTACTTTACAAATGCTCCTCAGTACTTGTTCTTTCTTAAGGCCTTTAGCAACAATCGACTCCTAGGTAAGGTATGTAGTATATTTTTACCCGACAGCGCGACGCAAAGGAGGGTAATGTGTTTAGCGCAGTCTGTTTATGTATGATAGCACCTTTGAGATTATTTCACATTTAAAAGTATCTAAAAAAACAAATAATTTTATTAATTGTATCTAGAGGCACGCCATTGCCCCCTCCAACTCGAGAAAACGCGCTTACCGGCACACCGCAACATCCTTTTCCTTTTTTCGAAGCCATTCAGACCATTTTCAAACCCCCTGTATTTCGTCGTGAACAAAGCTAGAAGCCTGAATTTTCAGTAACTAGGTGGGCATAGTATAGCCTAGGCATATTCCAAGTTACATTCAATTTGAACTAGTAAGTTAAGAATTATTGCGAGTCAAAGTTCCTTAATTTTGTCACTCGCTAATTCACTGACTCATTTACACACGATCATACGAATTCTAAGTTATTTCCAGCAGACACACAAGCTTGAAATTTTGAACTCTATTACTGTTTAGTGTACAGTTATGCGACCTGCATAGGAAAATTTGTATTTCCTTATGAACCCTATAAAAAATACTCGATTACAAAGTTGATTTTGCGGTTCATACAACCTTCGGTTTAGATACTAAAACCTCAGGCACACAATTTATACATACAGAATGGACACGCACACCCCCGTGCCGAATTGAGTTACCTCACCCCGCAGGGGCAGTGAGTTGGAATCGTTTTTTCTGCGTAGATAATTTTGAAATGGTCGTGTGCACAGGCATAGGTAGAACAATAATGATGACTCGTCAAATAATGATGCTGTTGGTGATAGTAATGATGATAATGATGATGGTGGTGTTGTGGGTCATGCTTATGATGATGATAGTGGTGGTGTTGTTGATGATTGTGTTGTTGTTGATGATTCTGATGATAATGATGGTCATGACGATGATGGTGATTAGGAATGATGATGGCGGTGTTGATTCAGATGGTAATGGTCATGGTGATGACTGATGATGAATAATGACGATGATTGTGATCAGAATCCTTGTGGTGATGATGGGTCATTATGGATCATGAGAGTGATCATGAGAGGAATCAAGAGACAGATCATTATGGATGCTAAGAGAATGGAAGAAGATCTTTAAAATAAAATGTAAGGACTTGGCAATCGCACACGGTAATATACTCTAGATATAATGAAAACATCTACCAAATATCATTAACGCTTTAAATGTCACGCTTAATTTATATGCGTAAATTCCTACTCATTGTTTCATCTTGGCCGTCCTTACTAAGATAAAAGATGGACCTGGCCACACGGGCAAAAGTGGACGACAGAAGATAATAGAGGAAGATGAGATAGTAAAAACAGCTGAAAAAAACGGGAGGAGCAGAGCTCAACACCGAACGAAATGGCCAAACCTAAATTGTAAACTATTAGATAAAGCTAAAAATATAATAATCACTTTAAAAGGAGATTTACTCGTGTTCCTATGTACTTACAGTGTGACACAAAAGAGTAGAAAACGGATGATAAAGGAACTAAAATTTTTCATACAAAATTGTTACCATATTCAAGCACTTTACGTCAAAAATGTGACAGTTGCGAAGGAAGTGGCGCCCTCATTTATTTTCTACTCTTTTGTGTCGCACTGTATGTTGCTGTGCGATGGCCAAGTCATAACATTTATTATAAAGATAAAGATGTGTAATATTAATGCAAACACTACAACGGTCATGGTAATATGTTTTTAGTTATGTAAACCGGTGAAAATGTATGTCAAAGTTGTTATATAGGCGGGGGGTCACTCTGATAGGGACTGAATAAATTAACCAACTTTGTTTTATATTGTAATCTCACAACTTTAAGCGGTAGAAGGTTGCGATGCGAGACTTGCAATTTTTCACATGTTATGTTTTTGGTGGGATACTTATTCCGTAATTCCTCCACAGAACACAGTTCCAAGTAAAAACTATAAAAAATAAATTAAGTTAAAACAAACATTTAGTTAAAACGAAAAATAATATTTAGTACTTCTATAGCAAGAATTCGCATTTCACTTTGAACATAAATAATTATAACCCGCTTTGCACCGGCCACTTAAAAAACTGCCGACTGATATCACTGTATTGTGACACCCCTCTACAGTGTACATTGCCATCGCAATTTCGCGTTAGCGAACTCGGCGAGCGGGGTCGGGGCGCGCGGGCGGCGCTCCGCGTCTTGCCGCGCACCTCACCCCCTCAATTCGGCCGTAGGGCCGGACAATATCGCCTTAACAGTCCTATGTCCTAACAATGGTATAATGTCGTCTAGATAGTCTGCTGCCCAAAACGTGGCTCATACAAAAATATATAAAACTAATTTTAGAAAAGCCTTGTTCTAATAAACGTGAATGTTTCCAGGTGGACGGCCTTCACCCGGACCACTTCGAGAACTCGTCCCGGTTGCGCGACCTGGCCAGCGGCTCGTCCTCCCTGGAGCGCGAGCTCGTGGGCGCGGTGGAGGCGGAGCTGGCCGAGCACGCCGACACCGCCGACGCCGACCGCGTCATCGAGCACGCCGACGCCGACGCCGACGCCGGCGACCTGCTGCGCGCCTCCGGCGCCGAGCCCGCCGGCACGCCGGACGAGCCGCCCGTCTTCGTCAGAGCGTACGACGACCGGGGGCTGCCTGATGTAAGTCGCATCCCTAACTTATATTGCTTCTGAAATTAAAATGATGATCGTTTAAAAAAAAACAACTGTTTATTTCACTGAATTTTTTGTTTTGTTTTACATAGCTTAGAGAAAATCTTTATTTTATTAAGAGCCCACCAATGCATCCCGGCTCGAGCGATTTGGTACCTCAATACATCATATTATTTCTCTTATATCTCGAGTCTAAACGCGAGTAAAAAAAATGCAACTTGCCCCTTCGTTTAGTCTTTCCCATTATGTAAATAATGCTATTTACCAACACCAACATTAAGAAACATGGTAAAATCGATGTATACCTACAATTACAGAGGTGCGTGACGAGTGACACACGTCCGTCGTGCAGGAATTCCATTTATTCATATTCCACTTTGTTTGACAGGGCCCACAAAATGGCCGACAGCGGCACATAAGCATAACATGGCGATCGATATCCGAATCCTCCAACCAGTCCTCGACCGGTTTCGACCTGCCCGAGCCGCACGAACAGCGGTCGCCGGCGTCGCACGACCGGTCGCCGGCGTCGCACGACCGGTCGCCGGCGTCGCACGACCGGTCGCCGGCGTCGCACGACCGGTCGCCGGTGTCCGTGGACTTGTTGAATCATGTTCGACCGCCCGGTACTAATGGAGTGCCGAATGGTGTGAACGGTGTTGATGAGATCGAGCCTAAGTTCCTGGAGGTTGATTTGAATGGTGAGTTCAATTATATTTTAACAATTACACCGTATTTGTTTAGGTGTTTAACTTAAGGTAAAAAATACATAGCTCTTTCAACCAATCAAGGCACAAAGTAATTAAATATTGGTCATTCCCTGACTGAATGATCACAAATTACAGGGATTTTGTTTACCTTTAGTTAATAACCTATGCAGAGTTTAAAGAACGAAATAAAATATGCGTTGCTCGATGCAAAAATTGAATGATTTTTGGATAATAAATTTTATTATAATACGGCGGCGATGGCACATCATTTATTTCATATTCTGTAATGGTGGTGGTCTTGGCACCGTTAGCGAATTTGTCACTAACTGTATCCACTATTTGACCTTTTGTATATTTACGTCTAATTAAACTAGTCGAGTCACACTTTTAAGTATACTATCAATGTGTCGTTTTATATTTGCGCGAATGAGACCTATTCGGAACATCACGGTGAATTATCTATCTCGCTTAGCATAATGTTTAGCATATACAGTAGTCATGTATAAACATTATATAAATAATATCCTCGCTCCTTACCTGACGAATCATCGATACCCTACAATCGAATACCAGGGAAACATGAGCTTAGCGGTAGTGTACTCATTATTTCGAAGTCCCGGTCAATGGCGTATTAAAGTGAACAAAACAGACCCTGGCAACAAGTATCCGATATACCGAGTACCAGGCAAACATGAGTATACGGGTGGTGTGCTCTTAGGAGGCGCTATGTCGAGCAGCACGAGCTCGGAGAGCGAGGGCGAGGCGGCGGCGCGGCGCGCGCCCCGCCCGCGCGTGGCCAGCCAGCTCACGCTGTGCCCCGCCTCGCCGCGCCGGCGCTGCTGCCACTGCACCAGCACCACCAGTCAGTACTAACCTTACCTTCTGCACGTACTAATTCACTAGGAGCACAGCTCCGAACCGGCATGATTCGTTCTGTTTTATTGCTACGTTGATACGGATCGGGCGAGCAAAATATTCATGCGATTGTTGTACCTTGCTACATTTTTTTAAATTCGGAAGTGGGCTGAACGAAATATTCTAAACTAAAGTTTTCAGATTAGACAGGAAGTCAGGCTTCGTTGCTTTATTTTCCCCAAGTGTAGAAATTGGTTTCGGGGCCCAATCGTTTTGAGTTAAATAGATCGGCGATATATGTGCCATATTCACACCGGTGTTAACTAGATATGAACTACTTTGGTGGGACGCACCCATCATTTAGATAATTAATTACCCCATACTAAATTCAAGGATGCCACAATTATCTGGCACTAACTTCAATTTAAACTGCACATTTCCAATGCCAAATACCGCAAGTTGCAGAAAGTTTCCAAAAACCGGAAAAAATCTTGAAAAATTCTGGAAAGGCGTTTCTATGTTTGAAAATTCTTATAAGTACGAAATTTTGAGATCATCCGCATCATTTTTCCTGCGGCACATGAGTATCCGTACCAGGAACGCATGAAAATTGTGAAGCTCAACGCTCCATTCGCTTGTCGCAGGTGGCATCGAAACGTCTGGTTCATCGGGCGGCTCGGAGTGCTGGTGCGGCGTGTGCGGCGGCGAGCTGGGCGCGTCGCGCGCGCGCTGCGTGTGCGGCGCGGGCGGCGCGCACGCAGCGGACCCGCTCGACGGCCTGCCGCCCGCGTCCGACCCGCTGCAGGCGCGCCTGCACCAGATCATACTCTACCAGAAGGTACAGCCTCCTCCTGTCTATGGTCTATCTATCTGCGTGTGTGACTCGGTTAGTGCTGACTCGTTCGACGGCCTGCTACTAGCCTGTCTGCCTTCGACCAATTGCAAGAGCACCTGTTCTAGATTATACTCTACCGAAAAGTTGTTCAACGACCAGTTATTCCTTAGTCCACGTGTCAGTCGCCACCTTTTTTTATCAAGTGTTAAGTCCAAAACAAAGACATCTGAAGCCTGTCATATAAGTACAATTTTTTTGACTGTTATATGAAAACTTTTGAACCTATTACACAAGTAATTCGACGATACCCTGTGCCTTTTAAGCTCCGAATCCACATTTACAATACAAATATATTTTTACAGAAAGTGGTAGAAGAGCTGACGGGCCAGCTGCGCGAGGCGCGGGAAGCGCTGCGGCGAGCGTCGCCGCCGCCAGCCGCGCCGGCCCGGCCGTCGCCGTCCGCGCCCTCGCCCACGCAGGTCTCTACTTGTTCATGCTGCCCTGGTACCGCAATAGAATAGAACAGGACGGGACGCGCCGCGCTCAGAGCGCGGGCCCGCGCGAAACACTGCAGGTTCCTATCCGTTTATGATGCCCCGGTACCACTGGAGTAGAATTAACATTTGTGTAGTGCTAGTTTTGGCTTTCCGATTCGCTTACAGGTAGGTTCATCGTAGTTCGTGATCTGAAAATGGAACTGGGATCATCGTCACACATTCAACACCTATAATGCTAGTATAGTTAAGCTTAGGTTAGACTTAGAATAGTTGAGGTTGTGAATATCGGTCGCAAAATGCATAGTTTTGAGTACTTCAATTAGATCAATGTTACCGCGTCTTCAAACATTTTAACGTTTATTACTATGCGTGATAAAAACCCAAACTGCAGTTCACAGT
Organism: Apotomis capreana; assembly: GCA_947623375.1. Taxonomy (NCBI): domain Eukaryota; kingdom Metazoa; phylum Arthropoda; class Insecta; order Lepidoptera; family Tortricidae; genus Apotomis; species Apotomis capreana. Next base: position 16,928,357 of record OX392517.1, on the reverse strand, counting down.
TTATATTTTGTAAACTAAATTGTTATCGTAATATCGTAGATTGCTCATTTGAACGAACGATTTGATTTCATTATTCTAAATTCGAAGTTCCGACCCGCCAAAGACGAATCATTCAAGAAGATTGTCGATGCCTATGCAAAATAACATACCACCAGCCCGTCGTACATGGCATCCATCTAGGTAAAATGCCTATAAAAATGTGTGGAATTTGTATAGACGTTACCACTTCTGGATTGTTTGTTCACAGTCATTTGTGTTTGTGCATTGCATTCGCCAACAAACTGCATTGCAGTTTGGCGAAACATAAAATGTACCTACCATTTTTGTATTTTTTTAGCATAATAAAAAAAAAAAAAAGTCGGCAGAAACGCAAATTTCTCTCAAATGTAGATGTAGATGTTGTTATGCAGATGAGCAGTTGCAGTGGGCGGGGCAGCGTGAGTGGCAGCAGCAGCGGCAGCGGCAGCGAGGTGGAGGTGGGCGAGGAGGCGCGGGGGGTGGTGTGGCTGCCGGACTCGGCCGCGCCGCGCTGCCAGCACTGCCGGAACCACTTCTGGCTGGCGAGGAGGCGGCACCACTGCAGGTCACCTACCCACAAACATTAGATGTTGTCATGCAGATGACAGGCAGCGCGAGCGGCAGCAGCAGCGGCAGCGGCAGCGAGGTGGAGGTGGGCGAGGAGGCGCGGGGGGTGGTGTGGCTGCCGGACTCGGCCGCGCCGCGCTGCCAGCACTGCCGGAACCACTTCTGGCTGGCGAGGAGGCGGCACCACTGCAGGTCACCTACCCACAAACATTAGATGTTGTCATGCAGATGACAGGCAGCGCGAGCGGCAGCAGCAGCGGCAGCGGCAGCGAGGTGGAGGTGGGCGAGGAGGCGCGGGGGGTGGTGTGGCTGCCGGACTCGGCCGCGCCGCGCTGCCAGCACTGCCGGAACCACTTCTGGCTGGCGAGGAGGCGGCACCACTGCAGGTCACCTACCCACAAACATTAGATGTTGTCATGCAGATGACAGGCAGCGCGAGCGGCAGCAGCAGCGGCAGCGGCAGCGAGGTGGAGGTGGGCGAGGAGGCGCGGGGGGTGGTGTGGCTGCCGGACTCGGCCGCGCCGCGCTGCCAGCACTGCCGGAACCACTTCTGGCTGGCGAGGAGGCGGCACCACTGCAGGTCACCTACCCACAAACATTAGATGTTGTCATGCAGATGACAGGCAGCGCGAGCGGCAGCAGCAGCGGCAGCGGCAGCGAGGTGGAGGTGGGCGAGGAGGCGCGGGGGGTGGTGTGGCTGCCGGACTCGGCCGCGCCGCGCTGCCAGCACTGCCGGAACCACTTCTGGCTGGCGAGGAGGCGGCACCACTGCAGGTCACCTACCCACAAACATTAGATGTTGTCATGCAGATGACAGGCAGCGCGAGCGGCAGCAGCAGCGGCAGCGGCAGCGAGGTGGAGGTGGGCGAGGAGGCGCGGGGGGTGGTGTGGCTGCCGGACTCGGCCGCGCCGCGCTGCCAGCACTGCCGGAACCACTTCTGGCTGGCGAGGAGGCGGCACCACTGCAGGTCACCTACCCACAAACATTAGATGTTGTCATGCAGATGACAGGCAGCGCGAGCGGCAGCAGCAGCGGCAGCGGCAGCGAGGTGGAGGTGGGCGAGGAGGCGCGGGGGGTGGTGTGGCTGCCGGACTCGGCCGCGCCGCGCTGCCAGCACTGCCGGAACCACTTCTGGCTGGCGAGGAGGCGGCACCACTGCAGGTCACCTACCCACAAACCACAGAAAACCTCCACTAGACGGAGCATGTAAGGCGACCCGCGCGCACCAGCGATATGGTACGGCAGAACATTAAAGTATCAACACGGCGGCCACCGTTTAGTTGCGTCCATGTTTATGAGGTCTCTCTACACCACTTAACACTATAATTTACCATGTTATTTATTTAATTTCTTTTTTTGTTGACGTAGGTATGGATCATAAACAAGGACGCAACTAAACGGTGGCCGCCGTGTTGATACTTTAATGTTCTGCCGTACCATATCGCTGGTGCGCGCGGGTCGCCTTACATGCTCCGTCTAGTGGGGGTTGTCTGTGCATCCAAACGACGTCAATTTATAATCTTCTCCAATAATCTTCTGGACGGCCGGTCGTTTGCCGAATTCGACTAATAGTTTCCCACATTTATGATGGTTAGGGTGTGTCTTCATTGAAGCGGATCGGAGACGTGAGGAATCAATCGATCACAAAAGTGAAACGGAGTTGAGATACAGATTTCAACTCAGGTGATTGGTCTATTCGCTTGAGTGGAGACGTACTCTTAATCCTTCCTCCCCTTTCTGTGTTTTTTCCACTCTCTCGTCCACGATCAACTCGGAATTCAGTAAAGAAAAGATATAAAATTACGAAATGTTAAAACGACATCCTGTGTATATTAGCAAATATTATTCGTTGACTGTAATAATTATAAAAACGGTTTAAACTCACGTAAAAATCGTGAGACGACTCAGATTCAGTTCCGTAGCAGCACGGATCCCCGATGAAGAGCTCCATATGAGTTCTAAATATGGCGGGCCGTTCGAGTTTAAACCGTTTTTATAATAATCAAAGATGTCTCACAGTTTTAATAAGCCGACTGTCCCCATTTGTTACACTATGGAGTCTGTCTCCTTCTTTTTGGAGCGGAGCGAGCGAAGCTCCCATGTATCGACTCGAATGGACTTTGTAACAATGCGCAGATCTCAGCGAGGTTTCAACCGATTTTAGAATTTTTTGTTTTAAAATGCATAAATTAAATTTCGCTAGGTCGTGACGAAGAGAAAATTTCGAAAAAAAAAAAAAACTCCGCTCCAATCTATGGTGCAAGCTTAGCCGGTGGCTGACTCTGCATCGACCTAGTAAGCGGAATACTAAGGAATAACGTTGATGTGTATGTGTCGCAGACGGTGCGGCGGCATATTCTGCGGGTCGTGCTCGTCGCTGTCGCCGTGGGGCGCGTGCGGCGCCGTGCGCGTGTGCCGCCGCTGCCGCGCGCAGCGGTGACGGACGCGCCGGACACCGCGCACACGCCGGACACCGCGGACACGCCGGACACCGCGGACACGCCGGACACCGCGGACACGCCGGACACCGCGGACACGCCGGACACCGCGCACAGGCCGGACACCGCGCACAGGCCGGACACCGCGCACAGGCCGGACACCGCGCACAGGCCGGACACCGCGCACAGGCCGGACACCGCGCACACGCCGCACACCCCGCGCCCGCGCCTGAACACGCCGCTGCTGTAACCCGTGCCGAGGAAACCCATCCGAGCATTGCCGAGGGTCTCAACGGTATTCCTCCATGACTTTACTTAACACGTTCCCTGTCCGCTGCTCCCGATGGTGGGTCATGTATCTTTTTTGGGTCATTGTCAGTTCAAAAAACAAAATTCATCCCTTCGGTGGTCAAAAGTGAAGAGCTTGTATGGATCTAGGTTATGTTGCTATTACATAGGATTATAGAAGAGCGAATGTTCTTTATTCTCACAGGCATTGAGTCAGGAAATTAGGCCCTGGAATCCTTAATTTCGCAAATGTCCACCGGAAAGACGCGCACCTAAATCTGACAATGACCTTTTTACAGAAGTCCGTGCTCTCACTATGGGTTCCCGACTATGAACTACGACTGTCACTCGGACTTCTGAAATTGAGAGACCATTTTGTATAGGGACAGTGAACGTGTTAACTTTCTATAAATTCTTAACTTACCGTCATAATATACTTATCAGTGTTAAAATGCATTTAAATCTTATTTTAAGGGTGTGTTTTCACTCATACGGAACTATGCGAATTAGTTTACGAAACGCGCCTGCGCGTTTGTAGTAACAGCATGATTGGTCCGATCATAATCGACGTGTAAGTGGAAAGGCTTCCTTATTATGTATGTTCGCGTCCTTATCGGTCACGCGATCTCTAATATGCTTTAACCGATGTAAAGTCATGGAATTATTCCGCAACACATGACCCGTTTCTTTTATAATAGTTATGTGACAATTTAGTAAAATGTATACGGGCTCGCTGATATGTTAATTACGATTGCGATTTACAGTAGCGGTATGGGTTTGCGAAATCATCTATTTAGTGGTTCGAACGGTGGTCAAAGGCTGTTTAGACTGTTCCTCGAGTCCTGTCCTCCGATACGTACCCGAATGAGATTCAAATCGCAGTGCGTCCAAACAGTTGACTCTGTACTAGTCAATCCGCTTCGATGGTAACTCCAACTCTTCACCTATTTAATTAGTTTAAAGTAACGTCACTATCGCCATGACATGTCATGTTGTAATACTGTATCTGAACGTTATTGCGTGGCAATAAGTCAGCGTCCGAGTAACATTAGTCAGCTATGATTAGTCTGCCGAGCGTGGGATGCGAGGATTAGTTAGGAAATGATATAAAGGAATGAATACGCGAAGGCTGATTTTGTACGATATTTTCGTTTTTTTTTTCTACTATCATATTTATTGTAAAAGACTCCATTAGGTAATCGGTTCGAATAAGGCAGACTAGCGAGCGCTCACCTAGCCCGAGTGAACGACGTTTTGTATAAATATAAATAACTGTTTTTGTTCTTTTATTTTGTATTATAGCGTTTCAATTTGTTCTATAAATATTATTTGTAAGGTTTTGTTTCACTCGGCCGGTCGGACAGACTAGGAGCCCATAGCTTAATGTGTACAAACGAAACGGCTACCAGTCAGCCCGGCGCGGCTCCGTGTCTAGAGATACGTGTTGATGTGATTCATTTATGCCTCCTTGGTCATTCTCTGCGTTCAATTTGTTCTTGCCGTTCCTAAAAGGGCTGAAAGCATTTTTAAATATTGACAGAAAGGCAAAATGTTAAGAAAAATGTTTAGTGATGCAATGTGTCAATATTTAAAAATAAAAATATAGTGTTTTCGCATTAAAAACAATATTGAATTAAAAAAGATTTTAATTAAATATTAGTGCACATAACTTTTATTGCCACAAAGCAAACTGTATACATGGATTTCTGAATAATGAAATATTAAAACTAAAAAATGTAATAAAAATAAATTAGCAGTCCGGTAAGGATCGAGAGAATTATGTCAATGAGAATGAACCTTAAACAGCGCGGGTCACATCCAAATTGTTGTGATCATAATGAAGTCACAGCTTGTACAGTCTGCATCAAGAATAGGTGACAATTTTACTACTGGAATATGTCAAATTGCGAACTAAAATTGTCGGCTAGTTTAGCTGCTAACTGTACCACCCGCGCAGGCATACGTCAATCTGTATGAATAACTTAAAAACAAACTGTTGCTAGCTCTTCTCCATCGATCATTAGCTTTGTATTTTATTTGTGATATTTACGATAATTTTGTATAATGACTAAGAGTTTATTAACATGTTGTTAGAGGATAAATTTTACTGGTGATTATTTTAACCCTCGCGGTGCGTGATCGTTGCGTTTCGCGACAGTTGCGGACGGGTCTTCGCATTTACAAATGTGTAAACATATTTCATCATTAAAATTACCAGGAACATACATGGAGAGATCATCTTCAGGGTTGCTATAGGTGCGTAATAACCAGGTCGGCATTAATTGTATGACAAACCCATAATAAAATAACGTATTTAAGTGCTTGTTTGTGGGCTTTGTTGTTCTAAAGACATAGTGTCCGCTCATTTGTTGTAAGTACCTATAACAACTATCTGTGGGAGTTGGCCCGAAATTAATTAATTTAGGAAAAACTTTCATTGCAGTTGATAAAACAATATTGATGGAGGCGAGACAAACAGTCACGGATGATGCTATTTTCCATAATCCAAAAAAATTGGTCTGACACTTGCTTACGTCCTGGCTAGTTGCCGCTTTATAGTAACAAAATACTTAAATAGTAATGAAAATCATTTATTACGTCGCTAATACGAAAAATATCTCTTCTCCAATCTTAGTTTCTCGTAATAATTGATTTAAAACACATGATTTTACGACATTCACATAGGTAACAAGGGAATTGGGGAGTATTATCACCACTGGCAACAGAAGCAGATTGTCATAACCGACCAACCAATCATAGTGTAATTGGTGTCAGCTAGTGTCACCTACCGTGTAGCATACCTGGCAGATATTCTCATACCATGCTAACTATATTCCAAGAGCTAACGACACTAGGCTTACTTTGAATAAAAGACATGGCATACATATGAATTGTACTAGTTTAAATCCTGTATAACAAACTAAACTAAGTTATGTTACTTACCAATGAGCTATATTCAAACCTGTCTAGTAGCAGCCAAAGGCTCTTGGAAAACCACTGGGTACTTCTCATTAGTTCTACAGAACTTCGAAACCCTGAGACATATACCTTGTAACAAAATGATACAAAAAGTACGAGTTCTATAGAACAAATAGGAACCTCCCCAGAAAATTAATAAACTCCGTTGTAACTAAACAAGTGAATTATTGTAATTTGTCTTACAAAACTAATGTCACAATGAAAAACGTTTCATTATAATAAGTTTATTAGGCATTCCCATTCTCATTGAGTGTTGAGACCTTTTCGCACTGAAAGCGAAAATCATCTATATATAATAATAATCATAATGGAAATTGCTTTGAGTGTGGCATACTACTTCCGCGCCGGGTCTCTGCCCCGAGCCAATCAATAACCCGTAAAGTCGCTAAGTACGAAGAATTTCGTACATTGACCCGCCAACATCACCTGGCGCACTTTATCGCACGCGCATAATTTTATATTGCTGTCGCGCTCACGGCTCGTCAATGTCGGGTCAATGTACGAAATTATTCGTGCTTAGCATCCTAACTTTACTAATAATGAAATGTTAAATTCCAATCGTTGTGGACAGACCCCGAAGGAGCCGCGCGGGATTGTTGTTAACTGCATATATTTTATAATTATTGTAACGAGAAATCGGAGTATAAGTTCCAATGTCGAAGTGCAAACTTGTTTGTGACCAATGAATATTGACACAATGTGAAATAAAGCATTATTTAGTTTTACACAGTTTTTTATTGTACCTATCAACCTACCAATGAAGTTAGATTAGGTATACCCTTCCATCATCCCTGTAACCAGAATCCGTTTCTTCCAGAATTTGGCGTTTTTGTGTTCATCTTACTCAGAATCGATACCATTTTCAATGTGAAAAAAACCTAATTTGTCCGTTCCCTTACGTCACTTTTTCCTGTAGTAGGTATACTTGAAACACCTAGCTTGATTCACCTGGGTGAATCAATTATACTAATAGTATCCTTTATTCACTTTGTGCACCTAGTGAGTGCATCAAGTTTACTAAAAGTTGACTTGATGCACTCTTATGGGGGCGTGGGTGCATTAAATTAACTTTTGGTGTACTTTACACACCCAGTAAGTGCATCAAGTTTACTAAAGTCTACTTGATGCACTCGTCTGCTGGCATGGGTGCATTTCTCAGCACGAGAGCGTTACATAGTGGAAACTTAAATTCTCATACAAATTTTGGGACACTTTTTATTCTTCACATTGAAAATGCTATCGATTCTGAGTAAGATGGTAAGATGAAAAGCTGAAGTTCTGGAAGAAGCAGGGAATCGGTTTTTTTTTTTGGAAAACGCTCAGCCACATTCTCATCATATTACAGATCATCACCTACATGCGTGAGGATTAGTTTCTGTTGGTGTTGGTTTGTTTATGTTAACCCTTAAATGCATGAATTAAAAAAACACAATATTATAAAATATTATTTTATTTCCAATAAATGTTTCTTGTTATCAACCAATAATTCATTTTTCTTTATGTAAGCTGCATCTTACACCATGCATTTAAGGGTTAAATCATTCCTCACGATTTAAATAAAAAACAAAAATACTCGAGGGGGTTTATATTTCAGGAACAAACATTTCCAGACGTTGAATCTTAAAAACTAAGTAACTGTAAATAAATGCATTTAGTTATTTATTCGTAACGAAGAGAACTAAGAAGCATCATGCGTATACAAGGGGCAGTATATAAGGGTGTGTTCCCACTGGCGCGGAGGGTCGGAGTGGTTTACAAGACTGCTCAACTCCTCTCCCCTACGCTTACGATACGATGTATTCCACTGACGCGGAAGTGAGTAGAGATTTAGAGCACTGTAATTGGTTGCACGATCTGTTCACCACCGCTGTACCCAGGTCCGCGTTAGTGAAAACGCACCCTAGCTAATAGGCGGACCACTTACTTCCAACCAGCTAGTATGGAATTAATTGAGTGACATCTACCGGCGGGTTTATACCAAACAAATAACTATAAAGTCCGTCACACACGGAGCTATAATATATATTAATGTTCGAAAATGTTCTGATTGGCTAAGAGAAAAGTATGGTACGACGTGCATCCGCGATATTTAGATATTTAGAAAAATAACTTTCTTTCGTAACGACATCCTTAACCTTTTGAGCGCCAAAGACGGCGAAGGTAACTTGTACGTGGCTCGGACGCCACGACGTCATTTGACGCTATGCAATCTCGTACTATCTGCTATCAGATTGGCGTTTGCAACAGTTTTTCGCCGACGAGCTGAGCAGTCAAAAGGTTAAATGCGGACAAGAAGATCCGTTACTAGCGTATTTCATCTATATTCCTCAGAAGTTTATACAGGCTGGTTGAAACGCTCCGCGGCCTTGCCGTACACCTCTAGCACAACCACAACTGTCATGCGATATTTCTCGCGCGAGATAAGTAGGTACCCGTCTCTTTCTGTGCAGTGATGTGAGAGAGTGACGCGTAGCGCTATGTCGCGCGACAAGTCGCGAAGCATAGTTGTGCTAGACTAGCTGGGGATCCACGTGTTCATCGTCAGTTTATGACGTTTGCAAGTTATTGTTACATCGACGGATACAGTTACAGTAAAACACTTATTCATCAAACAAACAATTATACAACAATTCGTTAGCGTAATACTTAGCACAAACTTAATACTAAATAAACACTACAAACTTTGGCATTTCAAAACAAAACAAATTATTGTCAATAAAACTATATTTTGAGCTCAGGCGAATGGCTCAGTTTCATTGGTCGTAATGGCCCGCATGCGGGGTGCGGGAGTTTTCCAGAACGCATGCGATTCTGGCCCGAATTCGGGTTTCACTAGTCGTTGTAGGTACCTACCGCCTGCGGAAGCATTTTCGTATCTTATTTTTCTGACGGGGCTTGGGTGGGGGCTGGCCATGGCATATGAGATGAAGCCATGAATTTCTATCGGTAATCCATCATCCTGCGGTGGGCACGAGGCACGACCCACCCGTCCGGCCCCTAAATACGCCTATTTGCGGGAGTCATTGCACGCGGTTTATCGACCGAGTTATCGACTCATGAATTTCATAGTCGTGATACCTGCGGAGAGTCCCCGCGTGGAAATCGACTAATTTATCGACCAATGCAACTGGGCCAAAAAACATTAGAAGATGTACGAAGCTCATACATGTAACATGTATACATAGTACTCGCTCCAATTATTACATAGTTGACAATTCATATTTTCAAGTTCGTGATTAAAAATTCGCAATTTGCCATCCCTCGCTCTCAAGTTAAATAATATCTGTAACGTGAGGTCATGATTTAAAGTTTGAATTTCGGACTTAGGAATAACTATAATTTTTTGTTCATTCTATCCATACTCGTATTATAAAAAAAACATAACCCTCCTTTTCGCTTCGCCGCAGTTGGGTAATTATTCTTATTCCTTAACCACATATTATCAAATTTATCAAACTTGTTGAGCGTTCCCTAGGCTAGGAGATTGTTCACTCAATGAATACAGTTAAATTTTTGACTAGATGTGACTAGGCGCCCATAGAGCATCAGAAGTTTTAACGACGTCGGGGATAGTGCAATACCGCGTAAATAACAGCTGTCGATAAAGTTCTCATTTTAATAAAATACTTAGCAGTTGTTTGAATATTGATTCATATCTACACTTGTTACTTACGCGTTATTGCACTATCCCTGACGATAACTAACACTTAAATACCTAACGGTGCATGACAATCAGGTGCAGCGCACATCGTAGCTGGGAGCGACTTTGTCATTTCGTCTATATTGAAGTCGAATAAATTAAGTTTCCATAGTTGCGCCGCATAAGAGCAAAGAAAGGCATAGTTTAATTTTCTTCATAAACTAAATTTAAGCTACTAATCTCTTGCATTTGTCTCGAGTCGCGATAAACAGTACAGCTATGCAAAAAGTACAGTCAGCAATAAAAGTATGTCTCAAAAATTACTTCTGATTAGAAGCGTATATTCCTATTAAAATCCAAGATTGTTTGTAAGTAAACTTATTTCTACAACATGCTGTAAAATATCTATTTTAATATTTAATACAATAAATGCGAAAGTATCTCTGTCTGTTTGTTTTGTCTGTTACCTCTTCACGTTTAAACGGTTGAATTGATTTATATGAAATTTAGTACGAGTCTCGGAGAAGGGCATAGGGTAGTTTTTGTCGTGTACCTAACATCCCTTAAGAGGATGTAAAGGGGGGTAAAAGTTACTATCAAAATGCGTGGGTTTAAGTATAAGAATATGTGTACTGTTTTGTTGTAAATGTTTATTTAGTCGTTTTATTAATGACTTATGGTTATGGCTTAAACTAGGTAATTCTACGCAGACGGAGACAGGGGCAGAAATTGTGTTAACTGATATAATTATTTAAATCGCTCCGAGTTACAATGTAAGTAAAAATATTTAGGCCAAACTTTGAACTCTGATAGGATTCGTTGACGTACACACTTGACTTATATACAAGGAAAACAACACATTTAATTTACAACAATTATCTAATACTAGACTAACAATTAATTAATGGTTAAATTAAATTTAAAATGTTAATAAATGTGTAAATAAGTAGTAATAAATTCATTTTTTCGGTATTTATTAATGTTTAAGTACATGAAAACATGCAACAGTAAGCATAAGTCTAAGTATATATAAAAAAGGTTTACTATTGGAAGGCATAAAATCATTAATACTAATATGGTTACGTATAATTGCTTTTCGCCGAAAATGAGATGTGCATAAGCCTCATTACGCATATTTTTTTACGCATAACATTAAAAAGCATAAATACAGAAAGCATAACCGTCATGAAGACTAATAACAAAAAGCATAAGCATAAATACAAATAGGCATAATAATCAATTGGCATTATATCAAAATAACGCTATTATATTATCCTATTAAAAGTTGCACTAGGTACGAGAGAAGGTTAGTATAGTGTGTATTCCGGGTGATCAATCCAAATGGGTCAGTAGGGAGAAAACGAAAACTATAAGAGATAGGGAAACCTGTTCTTAGGAACCATGGCTTCGATTTTAGATTTATTAAAAACTGCATTCAATTTTTTTTCGTATATCTCATGCATAACCCGGAATCGAACAGATTTCTCTATCTCTTATAGTTTTCGTTTTCTCCCTACTGCCCCATTTGGATTAATCACCCTTTATATGAACTAAAGCGAGGTCGACGGAGGTCCGCTTCGCAGACCCCCTATTCCGCGTTGCTTAGGCGCTTCGCGCCTGGTTATCATGCTAACCTTACCTAACCTAATGTACCTACCTAATGTGACCTAACGTTACGTAACGTAATATTTTGTTTTGAAATATATACATACAATAATAATAAATGCATGTTAACCACGTAACTGAGTTTCATTCATTTAGACAACTGAAATTATGGATAATGACAGATATACCAAATAATTATTAGCCCAAACAATAGTATGCGTAAAGTATATTCGGCCAATACAAATTAGTCCAACTAAAATTATGCTAATAGCGTAGTATGCCAAAAAAACAGTAGGCCAAAATATTACTATGCGAAAGTACTATTATGCCAAAACAAATTATGCTAAATCAATTATGCGAAACAGCATTAGTCTAAAAAACATTATGCGATCCAAGGGGATCCCTATAAAAAAGCCTAAACGATAAAATATCACCAATAATTATAAACTTAATCAGAAATTTAAAAAATAGAAAGAAAATAAAGCATAAATAAAAATTAGAGTTAACTAAAAATATTTAACATTATCGAAGTAGGTACCTAACATACATGTAAGTACGCTGTATACCGGTCATATCTCACAAATAGAATATAATGGGTTTCTATGAAGGCAAAGCGTAGACGTGAAAATCCAGCAATCATAGCTTTCTTTTTTTTTAAATTTCAGCGAGAAGAAATCTTATTTCCGAGAATAAATAATACTGAAATGTTTACAGATGTGCCTAGTCATCAGATCCTCACCACCACAACTCCTCAACTGTGCGTTCTCCTAGAATGCTATACCTCGCACGACTGAATGAATTGTCGCTTGCGGTATTTCCGGAACCATACGACCTTCAAACCTTCAAGAAAAGACTTACACCGTGAGAACCCCGAGTTTCTGTTTCATGTTCTCCTTTTTGATAGGAATATTCTCCAAATTTTATCTATCCTACCACGTATCAATAATTCAAGAAGACGCATTGGCAGTGTTCCTGAATAAGCGGTTAATGACCCATTGATCCTACTTAAAAACGTATGTACCCCAGCCGCTGTTGGCAAAAGACTTGTTTTCCACCATCCAAGGGCAGTTTAAATAACTATTAAACTATATGATTTTTTTGGTTTATTTCTCACACAAACATACTCGCGCTATTCTATCTGAAACTGACATACCCTTCGGTAAGCACACTACCTCTTGCTTTCGATTTGCCTCAACTCATTCCCTTAAATTAAAATACATATATACAACACTATCATATATCTTATATTTTTATCTATCTCTTAATTACTATATATATTATATACATAGATTAAATGGTAAAATTGCTCGAAAATTAACTAGGAAGCCATGCATGGAAGGGAGACCATTGGTGACAGTCCTGCCTCACCAGACGCCACAGCACGGCCGCCAGCTACCGCAACCCAAAATCATATGGAAGCTGAACTCAATGAGAGCTTAAATTCCCCGCTAAAGACGCTAGTGTCGAGTGAGGTCATCGAAACTTTCATGCAATTGCAAGCTACTGATATTTATGGACTTTCATCGCGATTTTTACTAAATTAATCATGATCAAAGAAAATATTGTGCTGTCTAGTTAACGGCAGACATACAATACGGGTCTAGAGGTCAATAATTATAAACACAGAAACAATAAGAAAGAAAAATGGAAAGGGGTAAAATATTCAGTCTTCTAAAAATAAATAAATTTAGATGTCAAAACATTTAAATGTGTTAACCGTTAAGACAATGGAGGGGGGACTCTGGAATCCAGAGGTACCGGGTTCGATGCCCGGTCTCTTCCACCAGGTAGCTCCTTTTTCAATTTTTCTTTAAGCTTTGATCTTTGTATTAATTAAATCATTTAAAAAAAATTGAAATTACATGTTTCATAAACTCATTTAAATATGTGTTTAAAAGCAATTATTTGTCGAATATGAATACGTCTGCTGTGTTCAGTTTTGATCTGTTTTACTGACCTCACTCGACAGCGGCGCTATTGACGATACTTGGCCACCACATTTTTGTGTGGGATACGTACAGTCAGAAGCAAAAGTAGCATTATAACACGCTCACAATGACCTGTACGCTTACCATGAGTTTACAGTAACCGCTTTCGATACTTGGCTACCACATTTTTGTGTGGGATACGTTAGTCAGTAGCAAAAGTAGCATTATAACACGCTCACAATGACCTGCACGCTTACCATGAGTTTACAGTAACCGCTTTCGCTAGCGACTGCGTAAGTAATCGATTTGTATGGAGAATACTTCTACTAAATAACCACTAGGGGCATTGTACTACTCTCTATACAACTCGTTTACGCTATAGCTAGCGAGTACGGTCACATTAACTCATGGTAAAGTGCTGTACAACCCTTATTCTCTAGATAACAGAGTCCGTAATACCATTTTGAGCACCTGACGTGCGTAACAACTTCTGCTGCGGACTGTACCTGGCGACATTGCCAGGGCGTCCTAGTGGACAGTTGTTAAAACTAGCCATTGCGTTGAAGATTTGTATCGTCTCTGTCAAACAATCACAGCACATCATCATGCATCTAAGAGCTTTGCATTATTTAACTATGTTTGACTATAAAAGACTAGCACAATAAGTGTCAAAATTAAGCTTAAGTAACTAAAGAGGGAACGTCCTATTTGGATTAAGTATACCCATCATGCATCTATGAGCTTTGCATTATTTAACTATGTTTGGCTATAAAAGACTAGCAAAATAACTGTCAAAATTAAGCTTAAGTAACTAAAGAGGGTATTTGGATTAGTACCCGTAAATAACATGATATAACTGTCACACCGAACGTAAATGCAGGATATTAATATATTTCCTTATAATAATAATCCTATTACGATATTTGAGCTTCAATGGCTTAATGTACGCAATCTTTTTTAACTTTAACAGTTTTTCCATCTACACAAACGACGAAGATATTCACAGATTCACACCACAGATATGCGACTAAAGATTTTATAATACCGGGAAATCGTAGTAAAAATAAATATTAATATTATAAATATTATTATGGGACAATCTTACACAAATCTAGACTAGGACTAGGTCCCAAACTAAGCAAAGCTTGTACTATGGGTACTAGACGACGGTATACATATTATATAAATACATGTAAAGATAACATCCACGACTCAGAAACACATACTCGAGTCGAGTTCATCACACAAATATCTACCCTGGCCGGGATTCGAACCGAGGACCGTCGTCTACAAACTGCACCGTATCTAACATAATATAATAATAGATAAAATTCATTTAATTCGAGCAACACACGCTCATATAAGGGACCTATTAATAAAATAAATTATTCATTATATATAGTTATTTGATACAAAGATAGCAAATAACACTTCATCATTTCGCCACACGTCCACTGCTGGACACAGGCAATAGACTTCCACATGGGCCGGATAGCAGCGACCCGCATCCAGCGAGTCCCTACACTGCGCTTGCCTGTACGTGGTCTCCACTCGAGAACCTTCCTGCCCCGACGACTATCGGTTCTTCGAGCGACGTGCCCCGCCCATTGCCACTTCAGCTTAACACTTACTCACTCATCATTAAAAAAATGACGGTTTCTCTTACAGTTGCGTGGATAGCTGTCTCTGCGAATCCATGCACAAGTTTGAAAATTTAAACAGTCATTTTCATGTGATTTCCTACCTTATTATTTGATTATTATAGTTTGATTGTCAAACATTTTCGTTGTTCCACTTACTATTAGGCTATTAGTGTATAATGTTATATATGAGATCGTTGTTTGCGGGGAACGGTAGGCGGTCGGTTATGTTGTGTCGATGGAAATAGGTGTTGATCAAGTCTAGCACTCTGCTTCGCGCCTTACTCATTGCGTGAAGCATGTCGTTGGTGAACGGATTAAAGTCCCGGAGCTTCTTCCGGCGTCTGTAGATACCCTCACGGTTGGCCAGCGTGCAGGTCATGTCGCCCTGGTAACAATTAAATCTCAACTTAACTAATTAATGACTCTGTAAGCTGTGTAGCTCGCGAGTTCGTTTCGAAATGGCAGACATTTGTATTTTTTTTCGTTTTCAACTCCCATGTCTCCGCCATTTTGAATAATTTCGAAAAACTGAATCGACAAAAAAAATAGGTACCTACTTACAAAATTTCATAAGAATCATCAAAATATAATATTTCACATATTGGCGAAACTGAAATCTCGCTCGGTCTTTGGCTATTCATTTTCCCACTACCAGGGTCCCATATAACACAGCAATTTATATCAACAACTTACCGCACTGACGGTTTGGTTGAGGAACTCCAGTATCCGGTACAGGGTGGGTCTAGTGTCGACTACCAGGGTCTCATAGAACACGACCAGTATTTTGCCCGGGAAGCGCGTTAGCCACAGCTCGTGCAGCGACACCCACGCCGTCAGCTGATAAGATACGAACTTCCCCCAGTCTGCCAAGATTATCTTCATTAGGTAAGTGTATAATTATCTACCTGTACTATTAAACAATTCGATTTGTATTGAAAATCACTTTTCTATGGGGAAGGGTCAATATTTCAGGAAAATCTTAATAGCTAGATGCAGCACCATCATTTGTTTTGTATGGGCGCGCGGCGCCATGCCAGCCTGGCGCCATCTGTTTTCATAATTTCCTTTGTCCTCGCATCACGCCGAAACGGCTAGACGAATTTGAATCAATTTTGGTACAGGGATAGCTAGACATCCAAGGATGGTTATAGGATACTTTTTACTCGACTACGGTATAAAGAAAATTACGCGTACGAAGTTGCACTCCCACCAAGTAGCATCAGCCCAGGTGCTACCTAGTCTAACTGTAATGTATCCCGGGTTCGATTCCCGGCCGGGGCAAATATTTGTGCAAAATATTTGTTCTTGGGTCATGGATGTTATCTATAAATAAAAATAAAATAAATAAAAAATAAAAAAGCCTTTTATTAATCCATTGGCAAATTTACATTAACAATTGTGATATATGCAATTTTAGTCCGATGTGCCTGCCAACTGGACCCCTCTTTGGGTGAAGGCCTCCTCCAAAGATTTCCACTCGTCACGATTTTTTGCCAGGTTTAACCAATTTCTTGATGCAATGGTCTCTATTTCGTCCTTCCACCTTGCTTTTGGACGGCCTCTGTTTCTGTGCCCATGAGGTCCGCCCCACATAGTCACGATCTTCGTCCACCTGTTGTCAGTGAAGCGTGCCACGTGACCCGCCCACCTCCATTTCAGACCTCGTGCGAAGGACAAGGCGTCTATCACGCCAGTCTGTTTTCTGATTTTTCTGTGGCGGACTCTGTCCTTCAATTTGATTTTTAGTAGGCTGCGTTCCAAAGCTCTTTGACAAGATGTTAGCTTTCTGTTGGTTGTTGAACCAAATATCCAAGTTTGGCAACCATATGTGAGGCAGGGTAAGGGCCTTATCACACTTGCGATTTGCGAGCGTATTTTCTATACAAATAAGCGACGCGGCGTAGACGCTGCGCGATCGCCTTCATACAAAATACGCTCGCAAATCGCAAGTGTGATAAGGCTCTAAGAGGCATGAGTCCATTACTTTCTTTTTTAATTTTAAGTCCATGTTAGATTTCATAACTTCTTTATAGCCCCAAAACTTTTTCCATGTGATTGATATACGCCTGTCTATTTCTTCTAAGTTGTTATTTTTGCGAAAGGATACTTGCTTGCCGAGATAAATATATTCTTCTACATAATCTATCAAGTTATTATTTATTAGAATGGGCGTTCTGTGGTGATTTGACATGACCTTCGTTTTTGAGAGGTTCATTTCCAGGCCGACGCTTGAGCTTGCGTTATCAAGTTCTGACATCATGGATTGGAGCTCAATGGGGCTCTCTGAAAACAACACAATGTCGTCTGCAAAGCATAGATGGTGGAGGCGCTCTCTGCCAATTCGTAACCCTTTTTTGTCCCAAGATAGATTTTTCATAGTGTTTTGGAGGACTGATATGAATAATTTAGGTGACAGTGGATCGCCCTGTCTAACTCCTCTGTTTATTTCTATTTTTTGTCCTAAACTATCTAACTTGATTTTGCTAGTACTGTTATCGTAGATGTTTTTAATGATTCTGATGTATTTGCTATTTACATTTTGTTCGTGGAGAGCTTTCCAGATGCTTTGATGTGATATGGAGTCAAAAGCCTTTTTATAGTCGATGAAAGCTAGATATAATGGTCTGTGAAATTCGTAATATTTTTCAACTATTTGTTCCAATACTTGTATGTGGTCAGCAGTGCTGAACGATTTTCTAAACCCAGCTTGCTCTCTCGGTTGATGTTTTTCTATGTCGCGGTCAATTCTTTCCAGTATGCAGTTTGCAAAGAGTTTGTACAAACATGGCATTATACTTATGGGTCTGTAATTCCCTACGTCTGTCGGGTCTCCTTTCTTGTACAACAGTATTATTTCAGATTCTGTCCATGTCTTTGGAACTTTTTCTTCATCAAGAATCTTGTTAAATAAAAACGTTAGAGGGTTAAGGATAACTGTTTTTGCTAATTTTATGGCTTCATTTGATATTTCATCGGTGCCAGGATTTTTGTCGTCTTTTAGTTTCTCTAATTTACTTAGGATGTCGATCTCATTAAAGTATAGTATCTCTATGTCTTGATTTGGTGCAGTTAAAGTTTCTATATGTTTATGGTACAAGTCCTTAGGGGCGCTATATAGCCGTCGATGGAATTCTGTGGCAGTGTTTATTACCTCTGCTCGAGTTTGTCCTTGTTTAGGAGCGTTCGCATTCAATGATGGTATCCATTGCTTTGTAGTATTTAGCTCTTTTATAGCCTTTTTTAGACTTCCGGACGATATTAGATGTCTCTTAAATATACATTCCTTATGATATTTATAGTTCTTTTTAATCTCTTTTTTAGTTGTTTTGAATAAAAAAGTAAGTCTAGCTTTTTCGTTGTGACTTAGGTGTTGTTTGTGAAGTAGTTGACTTCTCTCTTTCATTAAGTTTAAGGTGTAATCTGTAAGTATTTTTGGTTTTTGACGGAAACTATTGTTTTTATTTTTGTTTAAAGAAGTTTTAATTGTGGTTTCAATCTTTTTGTAGTATGTATTGACATCTAGAGTTTCGTTTTCTTTTTCAGAGAGGTCGTGTACGGCGTACGGCGTTTTTTAAGTTGGAGATGTACTCTGATTGTTCTTCAATTGTTTTTAATTGGTTTTTTGGTTTAGTGAAGTTTCTCCTACTTAATTTTACGCCTTTTAATCTGACTGTACCTCTTAGCATCTTGTGGTCTGTTGGGAAACCGGTAGATATAGTTTCGAAGTTAGTAAACGAGCGTGGGGAATTTGTTAAGATAAAGTTAATCTCGTTTTTTGTCTTCTTGTCGGGGGAGAGCCATGTCCATTTTTTGTGTTTATTTTTCTTAAATAGAGTGTTGATTATTGTTAATTTTTTCTCGTATGCGTACTGAAGTAGTCTTTCCCCTCGTTTGTTTCTGGTGCCATAACCAAATTTCCCAGTAATCAGCGATTCATCCTTCTTTGGTTGGCCAATTTTAGCGTTGTAATCTCCCATACTTATCACTTTTTTTCCTGCTAAATTGTGGGCTAGTTGTACTTCATGATAAAAATTTTCGACCTGATGTTATCTGTATATGTATTTATTATATTATGTATATCGTCGTCTAGTACCCATGGTACAAGCTTTGCTTAGTTTGGGACTAGGTCGATTTGTGTATGATTGTCCCTTAATATTTATTTATTTATCTATACTATTATAAAATTCTAGTTGCATTGAAAATCAGTTTTCTATGGAGAGGGGTCATGATTTCGGGAAAAAATCTTAATAGCGTCTTTTGTTTTGAATGGGGGCGCAGTGCCATGCCAGCATGCAATCTGTTTTCATAATTTCCCTTGTCCTCGCATCAATTTTGGTACAGGGATAGATGGTTATAGGATACTTCTTGCCTCACTACAGCACAGCAAAGAAAAAAAAGAGACGCATACAAAGTTGTGGGCACCACATAGTTATATAATAAATGTATATAATTTGACCATTGCTTGTGGAATACTAACCTGCTCCATATCTGATCGCTAACACTATGTATAGATACTTAGGTTACAAAATAATTGATGAAATCATACCTGTTGTCCTGTGTTCATGGGATTTCTTTTTGAACGCAGATTTGGGCGCTGTTCCAATATGGCCCTTATGTAATCTGTTGTACTCGGCCTGAAAACAAAGCATATATTTCCAATTTCAGCACGGGGAATGTTGTTCTTGTTAATAATGTTAGAGTTTCAAGATGAATCAATATAACAAAATGCAACAGGCAGGATCCAATGTGTGCTTTCTCCTGCAGTATCTATGATATCATCCGCCTATATTTTCTATTGTGTGTGTACCCATTATTGAAAATTAATTAAATATATTTCATTCTTTCACCTTTTCCCTTAGTTCTTAGCTTAACTATTCCAATGTGAATGTAAATGAGACCAAATTAAATATTTACTCTTGTCATATTTCACATGAAACATGAAAATGTGAATCAAGTTTACAAAACATTAAAGTAAAGTAAATAAACATTTTTTAACCACAATTCAGAACACAATTCAATACTTCTTACAGGCTTCCTCAGTAACTACATTTAAAATCATATTTCATAGAATATTTTGTCTTATGCTACTATTTACAGATTACCAAAATAACTGTGGTGTATTTCTCACCAAAATAGCATCCTTAGGGTGCCTGATCAACAGAACAGCTGCCTGGAACTTGTCTCTAACCGTTGGCGGTGCCTCATGTGTTTTGACCACCAGGACTGTGCCATCCGTGACATTCTCTGCAGGAAAGCCATGGGTTCTGAGACCATAGTCCATGTATATGGACCCAGTCATTACACCTAAAAGTGTTCAAATTTGTCAACATAAACCTCAAACTCCTCAAGCATTATATTTTATATTATATGTATCTTTTTAAAATATTTTCACAGATAAAAGGTTCTGTTATGAATGGATCTCGAATAAATAAAAGGTACCTGTGGCTTGCTGCAGTAAATAGCGCAGCCATGTATTGCCACTGCCAGGGTAGGATACCAGGGCCACAACAGGGCCTAGAGGCTTAAAATGCAGGTCCTTGCACCAAGCTACACTGGGCTCCTCGCGGAGCGAGTACCGGTGGTAACCGCCTGCGATGTATGTCCGCCGGGTACCATGTAACGGGTTCAACATAAACACTATTATAGAAAAGTGCAGGAGCACTAACGTAGCCGCGAGCAAGAAGAGCGAGCGTCGAGACATGACTATCCCATTCCCATCAGATTGATCAGATCATGTTTAAACACAAACAACAAACATTACGTCACGCAGTTGTTAACGACGTTATTGCAAGTTTGTGTCGGCGTCGGCGGTTGAGCGTCATGGATTTGTTACGTTCATGTTAGTTTTTCGTGAATATTTTTCTGCCAAACAAATCGACGTCGCAGCTTGCGACATCGATTTCACGATGTTTTCGGCTTTTCGCGCAGATTCACAACTTGTCATTTTGACAGCGTAAGCGTAACGTAAGTACTACGATCGGATTGGTGTTGCTATTTAAGGTGCGCGCACACTGCGCCGCAGCGGAGCGCTGAGACCATGCCGAGACCTAGGCGACACTAAGTATATTTTGTGTTGCCGCGTCACGTAATTGCGGTGCGGGCATTATGATTATGACATTATCAGACCATCATTCAAGGAACAGAAATCTCGTCTCAATAACTAATTGTCAACAAATGAATAATTGTCTAAAACCCGTTCCAGACCTTCCGATCCGATTCGATTTATCGAAAGAAATCGGATAATGTGTAGTGTATAGGTCCTAACAAGAATCTTATATACCTACAATCTTGTATATAAGATTCTTGGGTCCTAACAATTGAAGTGTTTACAAAAACAACATAACTGACTAGACTGCTGGTTGACACTTATAACGAAACATTTTTATTGATAGTAGGTGCCAACCAGTATAGTCAGTTATGTTGTTTTTGTAAACACCCCTTCAATTCCACTACACATTATCCGATTTCCTAACAATTACACTACACATTATCCGATAAAACAAGGATAAAACGGTCTAGAACGGGTTTTAAAAGCCATAATTACGAATTGAGGCAATAGTATAGCCACCATTTAGGCTGTTTGGTTTAGTAAAGTTTGTTTGTAATTGTTATTAACTTATTAAAATGTTTGATAATGTGGGTTTTAAGGAACAACACTTCACAAGTAAAAAACGAGTCAAGTTTTGTCTTAATATATATATTTGAAATAAATCATTGTGACAAACTTTTTAATTTTCTCAAAGTTGTGTGACAATTTTCTATGTTACCTGTACATATCTCTAAGTACATTTGGAGTGGTAAAACTCTGGGAGAGTTTATTTGGAGCAAAATTTTTCTTGCAGTAACCAGATCTCCTCGAAGGATGTGACAAACGGCTGCCTTAGCCCACACGGAGACCGCTATCATGTCTCTCATCTGATACGGGAGGACAGAGACAAGCTCATGGATCATTTGGGGATTCAGGTGTTCCACCGCATCTGTTATTCTATCTAGGTTGATTAGGGCTTCAGCTGCATAAATGTGAGCCCACGCTTTATGGCTGTTTGAAACATCCGGCTGATTTAACAATTCTGTGGCACTCATTAAAGCTGACAGAGGATCTTGCATGTGTAACAACACATAGCTCTGAAGAACCAACACTGAGTTCTTCACTTCACAGCACTGCTTCCAGCTGATGGGTGGTCCAGGAGGGGCCTGTACTACAGGTAAAGTGGCATCTATGGTGGGCTCCTGGTCGGGCAACAATGTTATAGCATTCCTTAAGCACAATGCCGCAAATTCTAAAGACAATGTAGGTATAGCAAAAGACTCTCCACTTGTTGAGTATTTATCTTTATCTTCCTTTGTGAACAAGACTCTAGTGTGAGCCCCACTACCAAGTTTTTTGACAGTAAATTGTTGAGCTTCTTCACTGCAGCATTTTTTGATGCAGCACTCTGCCAAGTGGAGCCATATCCGGGGGTTGTTAGGGTAGTGACGCGCTGTCTCCACCAAGCACTCGAAGGCTCCTTCAGAGTTGTTTGCGGCCAGCAATGCAACTCCCAGGTTGTATACATATAGAGGTCTATCCTTACAAGCTATAAGACGTTCACTGTCGTCACTCTCCATGGCTCTGAAGTGCTCTTTCACAGCATGTTGGAAATATTTTGATGCCAAATATGGTTTTTTTACTGACATGAAAATAACCCCAAGATTGTTGTTAATAGCTGCCCATATATCCTCACCTTGTGTTTTGAGATCATAATCATATTTAAGTGTCTTATACTGCCCCAGTGTGTTGGCTGCTTCCTTCATGTCTCCATTGATGTATTGTTGCTGAGCAATAACAAAAATATTCTCAATAGAGTCAGGTGTTAAATTTAACTTGAATTTCTGGCCAAGCAGAAGTTTTGCTCTGCTGACTAGCCTCTCAAACATATTATTGATGTTATTGTCTGATTTCATTAGTTCAGCATTGTTGTTAGCTACTTCTAAGGTTTTGTTGAAAGTGCGTCGACAGAGAGTAGCTTCCATCATGAGGAGTACAATTTGTTGATGTAATTTAGTGTCTTTTACATTCTTCGAATTTAACAGTCGCTCTAGAACTACCGCACACTGGTAATAGTAGCGCGAGTGGTACAAAATAACGGCATAGTTGTACAACGCGAACGGTGACATCGAATCCTTTGTATCCACGTCTGGAAAAGTAACCCCCGTCAGTTGCGTGATGGCTTTCTTGAACTTTTCCACGTTCCGCATATCACTGGCCATGAACTCCACAACTGCTTTATTATGCTGTATTCTCTTGTTGTTGCTGCCAGCAAGAGTTTCCAGTTCATTTAAGTGCTGGAGAGCGGATGAGTAATCCTTATTAATATAGTTCTGGTAAGCGAGCACAACGGGCTCTTCTCGATCTTTTGAGTTCGACATGGTGCTGAACACAAGCAATAATAGTTTTTTTTAAGAGGAATATAGTTTATAATTGGCTTAAACTGTTTAATAATTTTATGTTTTCGATTCGACGACCGACGTTGACAAGTTGACACTAACGTCACTAACTGTCAGAGTAGTGTTGAACCTCCATTTTGATGCACGCTGTTCGAGAGTTTTAGAAAAACGCTGTAATAAAATGTTTAAAACTATAAAAAAATATCTATGGCAATTCATGGAACGGGGTTCCCAGAACATGTCATTATCATTATCCCCATAGATATAGTATATTATCCCTCTCCCCCTCTCCCTCACACTCACTCGACGCGACTGCCCACTTCACTTGCCGAATGCATAGAGCATAGATATATATATATCATTGGCATAGAGTAACTTATATATACTGGCCGAATGGCCGAGTGGCCGATGGGCGCCCGATGCCAAGTTTAGTCAGAGTAATTTAGATAAGGATTGTTTATTATTTAATAAAGAAAGTTGTAGGTATTCCTTCAGTACAGCTTTTCTGAAAATAAAGTATCCTAATTATAATGCTAAAGTGGTGCTAAGCGTGTTGTGCTATGTATGAGAACAAGACGAAAAAACAAGTGATACCTATTTTATACCGTACAACAAGGATTACAAAAGACTTCGTGTCTCGAGTGAGTTGCAGTTTGCCAGTGTAGTTTATGATGGCAACGAGATCTATTATAACGTAAGTTCAATTATGTATTTTTTTCGTAACCATATTTTTTCGTAATGCATTGACATATTATGTTATGAAAAGAAAATATTTCTACAATAATGATATTAATGATGATGATAAAACCTTCCTATATAATTAGTTTTATTTGTATAATAGCACTTTATAACTCGTTAAGAAATTATGTACCATGACCAATGAATACAAACTAATACTTATTATTAATAAAATTACCTACCACACCACACATCGAGATTCCTATCAATCAACGCCTAAATAACGGCATTGTCACCTTCACGATTTAGTATCAACTTCCATATACATACGAGGGTGAATTGAAAAGTTTTGAGCCTAACCTTTAAAATAAAGACTTGGGTTTTTATATCAATTTTATTTCTCTACATAGTCTCCAAAACGATCTATACACTTTTGCCACCTTGCTTCCAACTTCATTATTCCTTGTAAAAAAATGAATCTTCAAGGTGATTGAAATATTCAGTCGCAGCTTCTTGCACCTCAATATCTGTCGAAAATTTCCGTCCTGCCAAGTGTTTTTTTAGGTTCGGGAAAAGATGACAATCAGAAGGAGCCAAGTCCGGCGAATAGGGTGGATGCGGCAACAA
The DNA here is from genome assembly GCA_947623375.1 of Apotomis capreana. Classification (NCBI taxonomy): domain Eukaryota; kingdom Metazoa; phylum Arthropoda; class Insecta; order Lepidoptera; family Tortricidae; genus Apotomis; species Apotomis capreana. The sequence goes on along the minus strand of OX392517.1, from coordinate 16,903,518 downwards.
TTCAAACCCACAGTTATGTATTTGTGCGATAGATTTCGCTGCAGTATGGAAAGGAGCATTGTCTTGGTGGAACAACACTTTTTTAGAAATCATACCAGGTCATTTTATTTTAATTTCTTCATGCAGACGTTGTAAGAGGATGCAATAGTAATCAGCATTTATGGTTTTACCCTTTTCAAGATAATCAACCATGATGACCCCTTTGCAATCCCAAAAAACTGAAGCCATTACCTTCTTCGCTGATAAAATGGCCTTATCTTTTTTAGGAGGTGGAGACCCTGACCTTTTCCATTGTTTGGATTGCACTTTTGACTCCGGTGTATTATGGTGGACCCAAGTCTTGTCCATAGTTATAAAACTACCAAGAAAATCTTGTGGGTTGCATTGAAACAGATCCAAACAATCCTGTGATACTGTATGGCGGGTGCGTTTATTTTCAGCTGAAAGCAGTCTAGGTACCCATCTTGCAGAAACCTTAGAAAAACCTAGATCCTTAGTGATTATGTTTTGCGCTCGCTCATAGGAAATACCAATTGTCTCCGCTATCTCTGCAACTTTCAACCGCCTGTCATTCATAATCATATCTAGTATTTTATTGATATTTTCATCTGTAGAAGCCGTTATTGGTCTGCCACACCTAGGTTCATCTTCAACTGCTTCTCTGCCGCGTTTGAAATCTGCTACCCATCGTTTTACAGTGGCATACGATGGAGCGGATTCCCCTAAAGTCTGGCACATGTCTTCAAAGATTTGCTTTGGTGTTAAGCCCTTTTTTTGTAAGTATTTTATTACAGAATGGTGCTCAATTTTATCCATTCTAAAGAAAATTGCGAACCTCTTATAGTAATTCTATCACAAAATTTGCAATTGTGACAGAAGAAAAACAAAAGATAGTGCATTATGATAAAAAAATATGCAAGTCTTTCGTGCCAGTATTATTTTTTTCTTTTAATTTCATTATCAACCTCAGGCTCAAATTTTTCAATTCGCCCTCGTACATTATACATTCACGAATCATGACACATTCAGTACTAATGTACTAAAACACAATCATGGACGTGTCTGAATTATTTGTACGGAACATAATATCTACCTACACGAGCTCGATTTGTATAGGTAATATAGGTACTTATACCTATCAGTATAAACAAACGCTACAATTGTATCGTTTCTATCGACAGATACGTATTTATGTATTGTAAAAAAAATGTAATACGAAAATATACATGTTTAGTAGATAGCTTTAATTCTCAACTGTTTTTGCACAGTTTGCCTGGTGTCCCCTGTACTCCATTGGATAGGTAGGTGCTTGTTGGTACAGAGTGTAACACTCTTCTTCTTGACCTTGTGAATAGGGCTGCCATGCGTTATCAATAAGTGTCCGGGGAAAACCCGGACACTTTATGTGAATGAAAAATAATGCGATTGTTTTTTATTTATTTTCGGACACGTCCGGGGAAAAAATGCGATTTATGTCAGATGTCCGGGTTTTTTTAAGTCTGTCCGGATTCGGCGAATTTAGAGATGGCAGCCCTACTTGTGACTGACGGTATAATTATAAACACGACTCGGAGGCCGTGCCTGTTCCAAGAAACGTAACGATTGCAACAAAGAAACCTACAGCAACAACCAGCAACTGTACTTATAATATATGTTCATTTGATAACATTGCGCCAGTGTCGATTTACCATTTGCATCTCTTTCTTCAGGGTGTCAGAAAGAGACGCATGAGATCTTTACTTATTGCACCAGTATCGATTTACTATTTGTATCTCTTTCTTCAGGTGTCAGAAAGAGATGCAAGAGGTCTTTTATCCTTTTGAACCGACTTCAAAAAAAGAGGTGGTCTCCATTCGGCTGTTCTCAATGTTTTTATATTGTGTTTATATCCGAATTCCGAATGTCCGGATTTCTGGAAGTTCTCACCTACAACCTATTCTCGTGAAATTTTGAGAACAGGTTTCGATAATTATATAGGTATAGAGTATTTTTGTCGATTAAGTTTTTCAAGATTTTTCAAAATTACGTAAATATGGGGGTTGAAAACATAAAAGCCGGTCAAGTGTGAGTCGGACTCGCGCATCGATGGCTATGTAGGTACAGACTATGAATAGAAGGCATTGACTATTGCTTTGACGAAAAGTTAAACTACTGAGGAACAAACTATTAAGTGTGCCGTTGGACAAATGTTGTCCCCATACATTGACATAAGTCGGGATTAGTTTATAAACAGCAAATAAGTTTGTACCTACTAATAGTAAGATACATAATGTTTTTATTGTCCTAAGGCAAGGCACCCCGGAGGTGCAGAGGGTTTTCATCAGCTCGCGCCACGCCTTTCTGTCCTCAGCAACTTTCTTGGCCTCGCTCCAAAGTTCGACGTCTCGCAACTCGCTCTCAACTGTGCGCCGCCATGAGTGTACGGGACGTCCGCGGCTACGCCTTCCATTATTCGCTCCTCCTCGTCGAATGGTGTGGCCTATCCATTTCCTTTTACGTGATGTGATGTCCACGTTTATGGGTGACTGGTAACATATCCTCCACAGGTCTTCGTTACGTGTCGTCTTTAGCCAGAATTCTAGGAGAATAGACCTTAGGGACTGGTTGACGAAGACTTGCAGCTGGTTCGTCAGGTTTAGTCACTCTACAAGTTCCGCAGCCAACCAACAATACCTGACGATCGACTCGAAGAGGGAAACTTACGCGTCGAGTTTGCACGTTGGACTAAAACAGGCTTTAGTTGAGCTTACGCAGTCCTGGCTTTATTGATTCTGCTGTCGACGTCATCGTCTGTATTCCTCCTTAGTAAATACGCTACCTAGGTACACACACTTGGGAACAGTCTAGGCTTTCTCCTCTCGACGCCAGTGGATCAGTTGTGCTGGACTTAATACGCATGCCGACAGTTTTGCGTCTGTTTATAAGCAGGCTCATAACATCAGCTTCGTCTTGAACTTTAGCTTCCAGGATGAGTACTCCAGGTCCTCCAGATCCGATGACTTCCCTCATAACGTCATCCAGCAGAATACCTACCTAATTGTCATAAAAACTGCTTCCGTTCTGCGTAATTATGAGTGCAACTGCAGTTTAAATAGGTGTTATAATCGTACATGCGCATTGCGCGTAGTTCGCGGAAAAACAAACTAACGTGAACTAATTCAGTTTAAAGAGTATCCATCAAAATTTCCAGGATGTCCGAGAGGGCGATGGAATGCCCGGTGTGCCTGGAGACGATGACTGCACCAATACTTCAGTGCCAGCGGGGCCACAGCATCTGCAGCCGCTGCACCAGCCACGGGCTCCGGGAGTGCCCCATCTGCCGCTCTCCCATGACGGATATGAGGAACTGGGCGTTCGAAGATATCATCTCCAAGGTCAGCATCCTGCCTGCAGTGCCAACGTGAATTTATGTAGTATCAATCACTGATAAATTGATAATACATATTGACAGTCAGAATGTTAACATATTCTTGGAATATTGAAGAAATTTTTGCAGCTTGATGGTCAGTGTCACACTGACAACGCCGCGTGATATGAACCTCATTGTCTTTGCCATACAAATTATTGAGACGACATTACCAATTGCCCCAAACATGTCGTTAAGAAGTATGTCAGTAGGTATCTATGTATTTTGAATTTATTTATTGGTATTCAGGATAACAACAGCCGTAAATATACATATGTTATAAAGTTAGTTACATAACAGAGGGCCAATAACAGTTATCCATTGGTTACATAAAAAATAAGATTTAAAACTAAGTAGAATCAGACACAGTCAACATGTCCGTTCCAAACAGATGTTCAACATTGGTAATACATTTGAAACAGGAGTCAGTTTAAACTGCTTGTGTCTTGTGGCCTATAGAAAACTTATGAATTCACTTAACTTAACCAGGCAACTTTCCTGTATTCTCCACAAAATCATTATTCTTATGTATCAACTGAAAGTCGTCCACTGCGGACAAAAGATTAGCTCAAGTAAAGATGACCATAACAGTTAATTTTAACCGAGAGTTCCTGCAACATTTTCTGGATAATCGAACAAGCTTGTTTGGAACTAGTTTCCGTAGTTCTTTCTTGATATTGATAAAGCCTATGTACTTATTTGTATAAAAGGCCCCCAAAACAATGTTCATAGATATCCTTATCTTTAAAAAGTTCCGGTGTAGATACAATGGACATTGTCTCGTGTCAGATGTCCCGATTCATATTTGGCTGTGGTATTATAAATGTACAAAGCAGTTAACTAATTAACCTTATCGGATCGACCCGATAACATACTCGAGAATCACTACATAGTATAATACAAAGTCTCTTCCTGCTGTCTGTCTGTCTGTCCCTATGTATGCTTAGATCTTTAAAACTACACAACGGTTTTTTTAATAGATAGATTGATCGAAGAGGTAGGTTTATATGTATAATACCACCCATTGCACTCGTTGCAACTATTGCACCCGTGCGAAGCCGGGACGGGTCGCTAGTGTAAAATAAAAGTATTGGTGGGGCGCTGAGCCTAGCCTAACACAACGCGCTGAAAAGCTTTAGCGGCCTACAGGTTAATACCTTGGCCACTTGCTTACCGACGATTTTAGTGACGACGCGGACATAGAAATGGAACGCAGGGCATTGGCCGTGAGGGCCAACATGATAGCTCGCAGGTTCAGTCGATGTACAGCACAAGTTAAGATAACACTATTTCGAGCGTACTGTACATCGCTGATGTACCTACACCTGCAGTCTGTGGACGAAATTCACCCAAAGGTCCATTAATGCCCTGCGTGTTCTTTATAATGACGCTTTCAGAATTCTGCTGCGGCTGTCGCGTTACTGCAGTGCGTCTGGAATGTTCGCCGACGCACATGTAGACGGGTTCCAAGCGACGCTGCGCAAGCGCTGCGCCGCGTCGCTCCACAGAGTGCGAGGCAGCCGCCACAGACTTCTGAGGGTCGTACCTGAGAGATGGGACAGTGGCCTCATCAGGCACTGGACTTCTCTTCATTTAAGCCTTAATACTAACATAGTTATTTAAGTTTCTGTAGTATTAACAAAATATGGATTCTGTTGTCCGAAATAGGTAAATGCATTTTTTTTTTTATATAATGTCATATCAATTTCATCAGGTGAATACACCAGCGCCGCCGCCACCCCCATCTTCGTCTACGAAGCTGGTGTGTCCCCACCAGAGCGCCGGCTGCGGCTTCACGTTCAGCGCGGCCAAGGCGCGCGAGCACGACGAGCACAGCCTGGAGTGCATCTACCGCGACATGCTGTGCCCGCTCGGAGCACAGTTCAGCAACTGCTTCTGGATTGGTGAGCATATTAGTGTCATCGGAGCTGGTCTGTCCTCATCAGCGCGCGAGCACGACGAGCACAGCCTGGAGTGCATCTACCGCGACATGCTGTGCCCGCTCGGAGCACAGTTCAGCAACTGCTTCTGGATTGGTGAGCATATTAGTGTCATCGGAGCTGGTCTGTCCTCATCAGCGCGCGAGCACGACGAGCACAGCCTGGAGTGCATCTACCGCGACATGCTGTGCCCGCTCGGAGCACAGTTCAGCAACTGCTTCTGGATTGGTGAGCATATTAGTGTCATCGGAGCTGGTCTGTCCTCATCAGCGCGCGAGCACGACGAGCACAGCCTGGAGTGCATCTACCGCGACATGCTGTGCCCGCTCGGAGCACAGTTCAGCAACTGCTTCTGGATTGGTGAGCATATTAGTGTCATCGGAGCTGGTCTGTCCTCATCAGCGCGCGAGCACGACGAGCACAGCCTGGAGTGCATCTACCGCGACATGCTGTGCCCGCTCGGAGCACAGTTCAGCAACTGCTTCTGGATTGGTGAGCATATTAGTGTCATCGGAGCTGGTCTGTCCTCATCAGCGCGCGAGCACGACGAGCACAGCCTGGAGTGCATCTACCGCGACATGCTGTGCCCGCTCGGAGCACAGTTCAGCAACTGCTTCTGGATTGGTGAGCATATTAGTGTCATCGGAGCTGGTCTGTCCTCATCAGCGCGCGAGCACGACGAGCACAGCCTGGAGTGCATCTACCGCGACATGCTGTGCCCGCTCGGAGCACAGTTCAGCAACTGCTTCTGGATTGGTGAGCATATTAGTGTCATCGGAGCTGGTCTGTCCTCATCAGCGCGCGAGCACGACGAGCACAGCCTGGAGTGCATCTACCGCGACATGCTGTGCCCGCTCGGAGCACAGTTCAGCAACTGCTTCTGGATTGGTGAGCATATTAGTGTCATCGGAGCTGGTCTGTCCTCATCAGCGCGCGAGCACGACGAGCACAGCCTGGAGTGCATCTACCGCGACATGCTGTGCCCGCTCGGAGCACAGTTCAGCAACTGCTTCTGGATTGGTGAGCATATTAGTGTCATCGGAGCTGGTCTGTCCTCATCAGCGCGCGAGCACGACGAGCACAGCCTGGAGTGCATCTACCGCGACATGCTGTGCCCGCTCGGAGCACAGTTCAGCAACTGCTTCTGGATTGGTGAGCATATTAGTGTCATCGGAGCTGGTCTGTCCTCATCGGCGCGCGAGCACGACGAGCACAGCCAGTTCAGTGCCATTCTGAATAATCCGTGCTATCCACGCGTCACGATAAGTATAAATCTACTTACATAAATATCGAAATAAACTAAAACTAGAGGCCCGTTGCGGCGTCGAACCGCCGCTAGAATATGGAAATCCGGTAGTGTTACAGAAAATAACTACTTTATCGAAAAGAAGTTTTTGGCGAACGAAGAATAAATACTGTAAAAAAACACGTTAAAATAATGTTTTAAAAACGTTGAAACATGCCAGGCTAGAGCTAGGCCTGATAGCCAACTGCCAGTTTCATCGTGACAACTTTTTCAACTCTTTTGTAAAAATAACTTGTGCATTAATGACATGTGATCTGCTGATCTGTTCCACAAATAAAATGTATATTATTTTTTATGGAAAAATTTAATTCATAAAAATAATCCCATATCTTGAAAAAAATATTTGACATATTTTCATAGGACCGAAGATTGGTAGAATTTTAATTTGTTGTTCTTTCTTCAGGAAAGAAGAATTTATCAATTTGATCGATTTCTATCAATTTCCAGAAAAAGCACATGAATCGAAACGACAGATTTGGGCACTCACTACGCAGGTTTTAAAAAGGAAATCATGTAGTGCGTAACTGTTTATGTATTCATTTATAATAGCTCGTCCACAATGCCAACTCGTCCACATTTCCAACTCATCCGTATTCCCACCTCGTCCACAATGCCAAGTCGTCCACATTACCAACTCGTCCATACACCCAACTCATCTACATTGCCAACTCGCATTCATTTCCAACTCATCAACAATGCCAACTCGTCCATATTGCTAACTCGTCCACAAATACAACTGGTCCACATTTCCAACTTGTCCATAGGCCCAACTCGTCCACAATTCCAAGTCGTCCACATTTCCAACTCGTCCATATTCCCAACTCGACGATACACCCAACTCGTCTATAGAAACTCGTCCTTATTATCAGCCCGTCTTTATTGCCAACTCGTCCATATTCCCAACTTGTTCATTTTGCCAACTCATCCACATTCCCAACTCGTCCATATTCTCAACTCGTCCGTATTACCAAGTCGTCTTCATTGCCCACTCGTCCGTGTTCCCAACTTGTTCATTTTGCCAACTCATCCACATTCCCAACTCTTCCATATTCCCAACTCATTCACATTGACAACTCGTCCATATTACCAACTTGTCCGTATTACCAACTCGTCTTCATTGCCAACTCGTCCATAATGCGAACTCGTCCACAGGTGTGCAGGTGTCTATGGGCGACGGTAATCGGTTTCCATCAGGCGATTCGTTTGCTCGTTTTCACCCTATGACATAAAAAAAAACTGCCCACTTTTCCATGTTCCCAACTTGTCAATTTTACCAACTCATCCACATTGCCAACTCATCCACATTTCCAACTCGTCCATATTCCCAACTCGACGATACACCCAACTCGTCTACAATACCAACTTGTCCTTATTATCAGCTCGTCTTTATTGCCAAATCTTCCATATCACCAACTTGTCCGTATTACCAAGTCGTCTTCATTGCCAACTCGTCCATATTCTCAACTCGACCACATTTCCAACTCGTCCATTTTACCAACTCATCCATATTGCCAATGTAGATACATTCCCAACTAAGCTACTTTGTCAAGTCGTCCATATTCTCAACTCGACCTCATTTCCAACTCGTCCATTTTACCAACTCATCCATATTACCAATGTAGATAAATTCCCAACTTAGCTACATTGTCAACTCGTCCATATTCTCAACTCGACCACATTTCCCATCCCGTCGACATTCAAGCGGAAGGACTTAGTTTTTTCTAGTAAAATACTATTTAATTTACCATAACTCATGCTATTTGCTTTGGTTTCTTTTTTGATGGACTTATATAATCATATTTAAAATAATCTATCATAAATTTACTTATTTGAATGACGTTTAGTTGTACTTACTACATTTTTTCTGCTTTGATTTATTGTAAAACTCGCTTATAAAAATAATCTATTCTTGAATGACGGTCAGTTTTTCTGGTCTTGCGAGCACCAGTCCAACTCGCACTTAACCGGCTTTTTCCTCCACATTTTTAACATGCGAAAAAAGTTTCCATATCAACATTTTAAAAAGAAAAACAACCTGGCAATTTAGATCATTGACATTATAGCCCCCAATAAAAAATACATTAAAAGTTGTCAGAATATGATTACTGTCATTCATTGTCAACAAACTGTAAAATTATTTTTGCATATTCGTACATGTTTTAAGTGTTGCGGATATTATGTTGCCGACTCAAAAATAATATTTCATCATACTGAACAACTTACTACAGGTTTGTGAGCAAATCATGCTTATTATTATTTGGTCATCTTAAGTCAAAATAGGGATCACAGGTCACGTGGTCAATGTCACGTGGTTAGCGCACAGTAGTTTTTTCAAATCCATTTTTCAGTACTTTTTCGGGAAAAAATTAAAAATCCAAGAGTTTTATGCACATCTCCAGCATGGGACGAATCTAATGACATATCATTTATCAAAATCGGACCATAACTGTAGATCTGATGGGATGTACAAAAATCGGCCTCGCGTAATATATATATAGATAAGTGCAGAAAAATGTATATATGGTATGATACCAAAGATGATGTTTTTTTGGCAGTTGATACTATTTATTTTACACATTCCTCATTTCAAGAAACAATTGAATTCTTTGCATTCATCATTATGATACCATTTAAGTTGCTCAACTGCATCTGTTAACAGGTAAACTGAAAAACATGATGGACCACTTCAAACAAAGCCACGCCTCAAGCTGCAACATAGTCTCCGGCGTCGAGACCGAGTTAGAACTAAAATTGGACGAGGATCTGGTCAAGGTGTTCCTCGCTGCCACCGGCAACATGCACTTCATCATCACTCTGAAGGTCGACAGGACGCAGTCACGCACGGCCTACTGGGCTGTACAACACATCGGCAGCAAGAAAAACGCTAAACTATTCACGTATGAAATCCACATCACTAGCAAACAGGATATCAGGAGAAGAGCGGTGTTTGTAGAGCATTGCTTTAACGACGTGATTGAAGCACAGGATATCATCAGCGAGGGGAAGTGTGCCTCGATGTCGCTGAGAATGTTGGCGCACTACGTGACTGACAATAAAGTCACGTTTAAGTTGGTTGTGAAGAAGGTACCGCCGGTTACTTTGTAATGTTTTAAGGGTTTTGTCAGAACTCGCATTTACTACATCCTAATATTTACACTCGATACATAACGAAGTTCGACCATCATAAGGCACTGCTTACGTTTACTGTAGTAGCCACTTGCTGCAGCGCCGATTGCGGACCATTTAACTGATATTGAAACGACTGAACTAAATAAATTACGCACTTTGTATAAAAATGTTATACGTTATTATTATTATTGTTGTATCCTGCGGTCCTCCAATTAAAAGAGTTGTTTTGAGTAAGAAGCGGAAACTAGAACGCGTTTGAGTCGTGAAATTCAAAATAACTGCAAAAGGAATTGTATGAAACGAATGGTATAATAGTATAGATATTGTTTAGAATAACTTAAGGAAAGTTAGTTGGGGGCCAAAAGTGTTTGGTCATCGAGTAAATATTTACATTTTTAGAGTAAAATAGGATTCAAATAAAACTAAATAAGTCACTGTATTCGTGGTTTTTAAACATTTAAGTATATTACAAAAAGTTTATAATTCGTTTTAACATTGTTATGTTTAATCTAAGGACGCCGTTCGCTTAGTTCGTTGCATGAAGAGATAAAAGAATTGTGTCCAAAGAAATCCTGGCGACTCTTATTAAAAAGTTAATGAGGAGTTAAGACTACTTAAGAGACAAAATGTGGAATAGTCGCAATATATGTTTTGTTTTGCTTACTATCAAATATCAAGTAACTGATTAATTGATTGGTGGGATGCCTTTATACGCTGCATCGCTGTATGAAATTGAATTAACACGATATTATCAGCATAAATTGTATTGTTTAAACTTGTATGAAACTTAAAAAAAATACATAAGAAATAAAGCTTTTCCTTTTTATACTTAAATATATTCTTTATTTACAAAGTGACAAAAAGAACAGATTAACAATCATAATGAGTAGTTCTCGCGCTATGGTACTTACATATAAATAATGGTCATATAGGTACATACATAGACGGCTAAACTTATAACCCTTCCTTTAGGCTTTGCCGTCGAGTAAAAGGCGTTTTTTAAGTGTCTACTTTTGTTTTGTGTATTTACTAAGTATTATAAATATATAAGGGCTAACGCCACACAGAAAGTAACAAGATTTTTATAAACATGATTTATTAAAATATATTTCTGTGACTTCATTGTTTCATTCTTCCGATGCTCTGTCTCACTAAAGACTTGTATAGGGCTAAAATAATACAGTTATATGGTTGATACAATCATTGATTGAATCATTGATTGAAGCATTAGGTATTCGGGCACAGAACAGATTTTCCATGTAAAGTGCCGAAAAAACTTGGTTACAGTGCGACACAAAAGAGTAGAAAATAAATGAGGGCGCCACTTCCTTCGCAACTGTCACATTTTTGACGTAAAGTGCTTGAATATGGTAACAATTTTGTATGAAAAATTATAGTTCCTTTTTCATCCGTTTTCTACTCTTTTGTGTCGGGCTGTATGTCGATGCTCATCGTCTACAGCTAACGGACATACGGGTGAGCGGGACACCGCGCTCGGACCTTTCGCTCCCACTTATGGTCGTCGCTCGCCGGTGCCGGTTGCTGAAGTCGTAGCATGACCGAATGTCATGTCTTGTTTGTCATCGCCACTTCCTCCCACCCCATAATCCTGTAGAGTAAGAAGCGTTTTATTTCACTTGGTCTGGTTTAATTCATAGCATTTCAATTCCAGCTCCACACTTTTTGTATTTGATTAATAAAATCGAACGTCATGCGCATCCCGCTCACTTGACTATATTTTTACAGTAGGTGGAGAGAGACGGCACTATACGACGATCGAATTTGGAACATCTGAGCAGCCGTCCAGTTCAGGCTTTTAAGGGGCTCCCTACAGAAATCAGCCAATTTGATGATTTTTACATCGTATCTAGTTTGTGGATTATAGAGTTATAATGTCCTATTTAATATATATTGTAGTGTGTCTATGCTTAACACTTTGTAGTGACCCGAATTTTGATTTAACGACTGTGTATTTTATAAAAAAATATTCGGTGAAGGACCAAAAATAAAAATACACTAATCTCGTTTCTACTTTTATCCCCGGTGTATAATTATGTAGAAAATATCTTACATTTTATTGTTCTAAACCATATTCCACAAAATTTGTTGTGAAGCTTTTTCTATTTTTCTCAATACTTTTCGAGAAAAACGCAAAAAACCGTTTCCACAACTTTTTCCCCGAAAAAATCGTAAACTTTGACGGCCTGTATCTCAGTCAGTGACATGTGAAAGGTACTTGATACGGTATTTTGTTGTGGAAAAACTATGTTATTATGATTAGCTATTTATAATATGGGAAAATCTATCGCAACAGATCGAAGGTCATTGAGAGCGGGGAGCCCCTTAAGGGAAAAAAAAATACGTTACGATTGAATTATTTCAGTCCACAACTGATACCAATGTTTTGAAGTATATTCTGACGATTAAACCAAACTTAAGCTTATCGATAATGTACAACGCCGTCGTCAAAACATATGTCCCGAATAGTTTCACACTTCACTCTAGCTTGTCTATGGTTTGTACCAACGTAACAATTTCTGGGAATACCCTCGTCTTCTTTTCTCATATCTCGTACAAGTACAAAAACCAGTTTTAATACAATGCGGTAAAGTGCACAATTAATGCAGTTATGATTGTGGCGTGGCGTAGGGTGTAGGTGAGGTACAATTTCAATTGTTCATTATAGCTCGCGTCGCGTCGCTTGTTGAAATTGGAAACGAAGTTGATATCTAATCTAATCTAAAAAAAAAAGTTGAGTTGAGTGCGTCAATGTGCCGCGTTGCATTGCTGAAGAAGTTTCTATAAATAATATTAATATTGTGGTATAACGCTTAGCCTAATTTGTTCGCTGTATATAGTAAACAAGAACGGCATAGATATACACGGATTGTGGAAAAGGTAAGTAATAAGTTATTCTTCATTATGGCCCTGTGTTAGAAATAAGTTTATGTAACTGTAAAATTCATTGCAATTGCTTATTAATTAGGTGTGTTCCTCTTAAAAGAAACTTCATTTCTTATGGTATGTGATTACGAGGAAAATGGAAGCGGCGCTGTGAACTTTGAATCTTATCTGTCAATTTTATTTACTTACAGACAGATTTCAAAATGGCTGCTAAAGGAAAGAAACCGTAAGTTTTATGAAGGTTTTATGTTATATAAGTAGAAAAAACAATCATTACTTCTATGCAAAACGAGATTGGGCCTACCATGCAGCTACCAAAAGCAAACCAGTCTGAAACTGGATTTCATAAAGGAATTTTAACCAGCCACGATCCATCTTCACAAAATTTGATAAATAATTAGCTAATTAGTCTAATTACAATGGAACTTCAAATCAGTTAGAATCATATCAGCTAACTGATTTTCACAGTATTAGAGGAATTATAGCAAATATTTACATTGTTTGTTGATTACTATATTACTTATAATTTATTAACTTCAAATAAATCTACACTAATGTACTGAGGACAGAGAAAAACAGAGAAATGTACATTTTTTTAAAAGGTTTTGATTTTGTTTACTATTAAATTAAAGAAATTTATTTATTTTATTTGATTTGGTTCTTGAAAAGGTCACCAGCAGTAGACATCCCGGAGTGCCCAGTATGTCTGGAGACGATGACGGCTCCCATCTTCCTGTGCGCATCAGGGCACAGCCTCTGTGGAATGTGCACACAGGCACTGTGTCCGCCCACCTGCCCTATCTGCCGGCAGCCTATGACTCAGATGAGGAACCACTCACTTGAAGATATTATTTCAAAGGTAGTTGCTTTTAATATGATCGATTTTTGATGGTACCAATTTATGGTTATAAAAGTTGACTACAAATTGTAAGGTGAAGACTGCTGTGGACTCGCTCTTGGGTTAACTGGAAGTAGAGAAGACCCAATAGTATTATCAGGTCCTTGTACAATCGTGTTTTTTTTTGTTACTACTTGCTGTGAACCCATTAAGCCCGCAAGCACAGCACATAATGTTCTGAAGTGCTTCACTGAATTTGTTAAATTAAATGTCCTTATCATCATGTTTTGATGATGGAGATGATGATGATGAATGTGTTTATAAATAAATCTCTGGTGCTGTGAGCTGTAGACTTGAGAATTTTTCGATTTGGGAGAAATACCTATGTTTTTTTTTACGTTATCAAATAAAATTTTACGAGAATCTGTTGAGAACTGAAGCTTGTAGTTGAGAACAGCTGCAATGCTTCCGGACTTCCGAAAATCCAAATACACAAAATAAATGTTGTCGAAGATGAAGCTGAGGCTTCGCTCGGTCGGTCAATAAATGAATGATATAATATATGCTGGTGCTGTCTGTATATGTACGTACTACACTAAATTCCACGGAAACTATAGCTAGGTGTTTGTCCCCAGGCGAAGATGCCGTGCCCCAACCGCGGCGCGGGCTGCGTGTACCAGATGCCGGCCGCGGCCATGCCCGCGCACGCCGAGGAGTGCATCTTCCGCGCCCGGGACTGCCCGCACGCGGTCTTCGGGAAATGCTCCTGGACTGGTATGTTCACAGTACATTTTTAGAGAACAGCTATTACTCTAAATGTACCTAATATATGTATATATTTTTTTTTTATAAAATCGACTCAACCAGTGCTGTTAACCTATGAAGAAATTTTTTTTAAACATGGTGGTGCCCTTCCTGCTGGGTGCCTTGGTACGGTTTTTTTTTTCACAAAGTTATGAGTTTGGTAATTCAAAAATTTAATTCCCCCACTGCTGGTACCCCCATTTGCTTCTCTTGATCTGGTTGATTTACTACGCTTACTTGCCATAGGTGAAGTCAAGAAACTATTTGAGCATTTCAAAGAGAAGCATGGAGTGAACTGCATCACGGGCCTCGAGTCAGATCTGGAGATCAGCAACCTCCAGCTGAAGGAATGCGGGCGCTACGTGTACCTCGCCATGAACCAGAACTTTCTCTACATCATCACTTTCAAGGTCGATTCGGTCCAAGGCTTAGCCTACTGGACCGTCCAGCACATCGGCCAGAAAAAAGTCGCCCGGCAACACATCTATGAAATCCATGTTATCAGCAAACAGGATCCTGAGAGAAAAGTAGTGTTCACCGAGCACTGCTTCAACGACACCATGAAGACTGATGAAATCTTCCGACAGAGCAACTGTGCTGTTGTACCGCTTGAAATGTTAGCACATTTCATCAAAGATAAGAAGTTATCTTTCCGATTTGTTATTAAAAAAATGAACAACTTCCCCAATAAGGAGAACAATGAAGTCAAGAATGAGAATAAGTCTCATGCGCCGAGAAGTCAATCTAGGGGTAGAGACTCGCAGGGTCCACAGACAGGGGGCCCAGGGGCCCCAGGGCCAAAGCCACATTGGAAGAAAAATCCAGGGCAGAAGGCAGCTCCTAAGAAATTCACACCACACTCTTGAATGCTGAATGTGGTATAGAATATACATTGTATTAATTATAATCATTATATGTAGTCCTAATCATACAAAGTGAAGGATGTTTAACTTTGGTATTAAGCATATAAGTAAACAAGGGAAATGTGTGACACTGCCGAAGATAAAAGAACACTGCAGACAGTGGAGAAGTGCCATTATATACTTCAGACCCACTATGCATGCCATTAATAGTGTCAAGGCCAAGGTAAGTATAATTATAGTCATTGCAAACCCTGGACCTACTATAAAAAAGAATTTATACTGCTATATAAAAAAAAGTTCTGTTTTTTTTTTATGCTGTATCTACCTTTATTTTATACTGCTACAAAACCGAAGTACTGAATTATGGTGATATTTTTATGTTTGGATACGTCAGAAAGATTAGTAAATAGATTAGCATGTTATTTGAAAACGAAAATGTCGAGATTTTTAATAAGTAATTAACTACTACTGGTAGAACTTACGCTAACTACACAAGTGTTAATGAGATGGGTCTGAATGCAGTGTACATTGTTTCTATAGGTAGGACCTTGGGCCTTACGAGAATAATGAAATCACTGAGATGCCCAAACGTAAATTTTTTGAATTTTAATTTTTAATTATCCTAATATGTGGTCTCGAATTTCAATCCCAGGTATGACAAGTATTTGTGTGTTGGGCATGAATATTTGGTCCTGTAATCATGGATGGTTTCTATATATTTGAGACATCCGAGTGTTAGATTTCTCCTTAAAGCAGGTATATTTTCCTCTAGAACCTATGTAGGATGTTAGACTAAAACTAGCTAAGTTAATTTGTGTTAGATTGTAAAAAAAAACAAGCCAAATACAGCATGAATAGAAATGCTTGATGGACATTTTCTCGGAAATTATTTCCATGGTTACTATTCTTAATGTTATGGTGTGATTATTATAAGAATTATAAATACTTCAGGGGATTATTTTGTAGCTTGGTTTTATTTAACAAATAAAGCTCTGCATTCTGTTGAAAGAAAGAGGACTTTTATTTCATGTCTTAATCACAACGCTAAAAATGAAATAGGTGTCTATCTACCATTTTGTTACAGGAGTCTAAACATCGGTACTAAGGTATTAAACATTCCATCCTTACAATACAAGTCAATTCTAAACATTTTCATTACCTACATTTTCTAACATATTTTGGCAACTCAAAAATATAAAGAGTCAATAGAGATAATAATTACTTAAGTAACATGGAGCCAACTTTTGAGAACAAAATCAAGACAACTAGCCCCCAAACACCACATCATTTGCTCAATGGTGCCAACAGATGTTTCACAAAAATACTCTTTCATATCTATCATAACTGTTAATTAACTCACTGTTAACAAACTTAAACATCTCATGTGCATACCTATAGTCCGTAAGCCCGCTCCAAGATTGCCTACGTAACATGACATCATGATAAAATGCATGGCACACGGTCGAAAAAGTTGTGCTGAGCGGGAATCAAACGATTATCGCACAGAAAATTGGCCGGAAGTTTGAGAAAATCCTTCACTTCCGGTCAAAATTTTACGGGTGTACTTACGTCATGTGACATCATTACGTGACACATGGCATCATGTAGCCCTTTAATCGTAGAGAGTGTAAACATAAGTCTGCCAGTTCTAAAATGGCCGGAAGTGCTTGGCAGACGGGGTCAAAGATGGTCATCGGATAAGTTTTCCTACGTTTTGTGGTATCTTGACGAAATTGATTATAAATGTTTTAAAGTAATAGTGTCTCTAAAAATAAATAAGTCTGCGAAGACATATCTGGCCGGAAGTCCTTCAAAAGTGATTTTTTAGGGTTCCGTAGTCAAACTGGGAACCCTTATAGATTTGCCATGTCCGTCGGTTCGTCTCTCCATCCACGGCTTGGCTCCGTGACCATTAGTACTAGAAAGCTAAAATTTGGTATGAGTATGTGTATGTATCACGACGACAAGACGGCAAAATAAAAACTGGGTTTTGCGAGTCATATCCGCGCCCATTGTCGTAGGAGTCCTGCGAGCCCTACAACTTGAAGTCGCTGTCATCGGACCCGACGAAGAGGACATCATCATCATCATCAAAATATATATTTTTTTTTTGGGTACCTCCCGTATTTAGGTATCTCGTACATCTAAAGGGGGGGTGAATTTATTTTTCTTTCCAACACTAGTGTGAGGGGTGGCGTTGAATAGGTTGTCGGGCCACGCTCAGTGTAGGGTCCGTACTTGCCCATCCTTCACGATAGACGGGCTTAAATCCCGAGGTTTAAATGACGAGAAAGATTTCAAGTTCTATAAAAAGGTCGTAAACGCTATAGTAACTGTAATTACTTATTGCCCTTCTGGAAGTTATCGATTATACGCGCCAGATTGAGCGGAATGTTTTAATGCAGTATGGCACTTTCGTCATTTTAAAGAAAATTATGAAATTTTGCGATAACTCAAAAACGACACAACCGATTTTATTAAATATAGTTTTCGGTGAAATTACTTATAGATCATGAATTTCATGAATTTTTCTATATATTTTTTGACTCAATGTCAAAAAGTTAGAGGGACGCTATTTTTTGGATTTCCGGAGCGAATATTTACAAAATAATGTTTGGAGACCCCTATTATCTTCAAAATACCTATTCAACGCCACCCGGCACACTAATGTTGGAAAAAAAAAATTCACCCCCACTTTAGGTGTACGAGATACATGCGAGAAATAACCGAAAAAAAAAATATTTTGATGATGATGATGATGTCCTCTTCGTCGGGTCCGATGACAGCGACTTCAAGTTGTAGGGCTCGTAGGACTCCTACGACAATGGGCGCGGATATGACTCGCAAAACCCAGTTTTTATTTTGCCGTCTTGTCGTCGTGATACATACACATACTCATACCAAATTTTAGCTTTCTAGTACTAATGGTCACGGAGCCAAGCCGCGGATGGAGAGACGAACCGACGGTCATGGAAAATTTATAAGGGTTCCCAGTTTGACTACGGAACCCTAAAAAAAAAAAAAAAAACACTTTTGAAGGACTTCCGGCCAGATATGTCTTGGCAGACTTATTTCTTTTTAGAGACACTATAACTAAAACATTTATAATTAATTTCGTCAAGATACCATAAAACGTAGGAAAGGTATCCGATGACCATCTTTGACCCCGTCTGCCAAGCACTTCCGGCCATTTTAGAACTGGCAGACTTATGTTTACACTCTCTACGATTAAAGGGCTACATGATGCCATCTGTCACGTAATGATGTCACATGACGTAAGTACACCCCTAAAATTTTGACCGGAAGTGAAGGATTTACTCAAACTTCCGGCCAATTTTCTGTGCGATAAGCGTTTGATTCTCGCTCAGCACAACTTTTTCGACCGTGTGCCATGCATTTTATCGTGATGTCATGTTACGTAGGCAATCTTGGAGCGGGCTTACGGACTACTAGGATAACTCGGGGCACCTATACGAAAGTGACGTAGCAAAATATTTTATCGACCAAAAAATATATCGATGTTACTGTCAACATCTAAATGTCATCGACATAAATAAATATTACTTTATTTCTCCACATTTTCAAATGAAAAAATAAACATATTAAAACGTGTATTTACATGTTTCTTCTAAAATAATTTTCATAATATACGTAAATTGACATTTTGATTGAAATGATATTTCGCGTACACCAACGGATTTGCTAAGTTTCTTAACTTGCCTAAATTGTGATGTAAAAAGCCGTACATATCCAAATTAATACGTTGTTGTAGTTATTAGAGTGAAATAGTAGATTGTACAACAAGCGCATAAAACGCACCATTTTATACGAGACGTTTATCCATCCGAGCGAGCTTGCGAGCGAGGATGAATATAAAGTCGAGTGTAAAATGCGTTTTATGGACGAGTTGCACACTCTACTTTTCACTTCGATTGCGAGAAAATTAAACTACATCATGTAAATATTATATTAAAAACAAATTTAATTAAAATTTTAAAACATTTATATCTACGATAAATTATTGTTGTTGTTTAAATAAATAGTATATTGATTTACTAAAATAAAATAAATTAAAAAAGTAATAAATGATAGTAAATAAAAATTACAAGTTTATTTCAAGAAGTTTGCTGTGTACTTTGGCTGTTGGTATTTTTGCCTTTGTCTTAGAATACTAACGAAACGAAAAAAAATAAAGCGTTTATTCTATGAAGTTTTATTTTTTTCGTGTGGCTGTTGGACCGATCGCCTTGGTCTTCGACGACGATTTTACTTTATGCTCTAGAGCATAAAAAGCGACTTTATGTCGCCTACGCACAGCATAAAGTCGAACTTTTAGAGCATGAGTAGTGAAAATTAATTTAAATAGGAATGTTAAATAGTGTATACACAGTCTAAAAAAGGCAAGTGACAATAAGGTATTTATTTGCAAATGAAACATATATATATTTTTTTGTTTTTTGGCATATATACATATTATTAAAAATAACATGTAACTATTTGTATAGTAACTATTAAATAGCTGTATAATATGTATTAAAAAAAAAAAAAACTGCACTGTAGGTGTGGAAAACATTTTCACGTCAGTGGGTACTTTTACCTTTTCAACAACAAGGCATGTCTTCGATGTTTTTCAATCATGCCTTAAGTTTAAATTTTTTGTCATTGCACACTTGCATTACCTTATCTCAATTTGTTATAATGTTATAACCTAGACTTCTCAGTACTTCTGTATTTTTTGTAATTAATGGATGACTGTTATTGGCCTTCTGATATGTAAACCATTTAATGTAAATATTATAATTACGGCTGTTGTTATCCTGAAAACCAATAAATAAAATAAAATGACATTCTCATACTTTTATTACCTTAATTTAAGAGGCTCGATATCAGATCAGATATGACATCGAACCTCTAGTAATCCAGAATGTTCATTGAGCACATAAAATAAAAATAAAATAAAAAAGCCTTTATTTCCAAAGGCCGTTTCCGATTAAGGGAAGAAAATATGCCCTTTCGTGATAATGGACAGATTTTTTTTTCTACAGTCAGTTACGTCTAGTAGAGTAACTGTATCAAGTTTGGTTGAAAAATTCTTTGTGGTTCCGCAGAAAAAAAATAAAAACGGAAATAATGAAATATGGTTTTTCTCCAAAACTATTTAACTTTAATGTACTATTATTTTTTCATTCTGTAAAGCTTAGTCAAGTTCATGTTTTAAGTGAAAATGGTATCTCTATATCTAACGATTATGTAAAAAAATAGGTAAGTCAAAATTTTAATATATATATATTTTTACTTTTGTGAGAGATACCACTCTAATTGACATTTCTAAATAAGCCTTAGTTAACGTCCTGTAACACATATTAATTTGATGGATAAAATCGGAAAGCAACTGTGTCAAAATGAAATAAATAACTGGGCTGGAATTCATTACTATTTAATTAGTAAACTAATCTAACACTGCTAAATAACCAAAACATAATATCCTCTTTACAAATAAACAACATTTGACAGTTACAGTGACATTTGCTAGAAAATGTCACCTTTTTAGTTACGTAATGAAAAAAAATGCACTTATTCTAATCCTCATCGCTATCTTCATTGACAGTAACGTGAATTCCGTGATTCAAAAAAAGTCCACTTAAAGTTTCAGCAGGCCGAACGATTTTGGACAAATATTAATATCTATATATTAATATCTTGCGTACGATAAATAATAAACAATAGCAACAGTGTGTGAACAACACCCTACTGTTCGCATTCCGTTGGCACATCCACAATAATGCCGCCTTATGGATCCAACACCAATGCTGTTTGGGACATATTCGATAAAGCATCTGTAAATATTTTTTGAAATATGGCGAGATTGGACTTTCAGTTTCAGTATATTAGAATTTTCCTTCACATATTCCAAATTCAACGAACCATCTTCATTAAGTATTTCTGATAGATACGAAATCGCTACTTATATCATTGCGAGGTGATATAATGATGTAGGTTTCTTTCTTAATATTTTTTTGATTGCATTCGCTTTAGAATTCATTTTGTAAAGACGAGTTATCTTTCTAATGTCCCTGAAATGTCATGTTACATTTAAAAAACAATTCATCTCTATTACTGTCATAATATGTATTTATTTTAATTTCGGTAGAAAGAGGATTATTGCGTGGCGAAAAAAGAATAGTTTGTAATTACAATTTCAAGATAATGAAGTCATACCCGAAAAGTCTTTTAATTTCCATTTTACAGTTAGTGTCGGAACCTTTAAATTGATAATCTGGTATAATGTTAAGTAAAGCTTATATACCAAATAGCAAAAATTATTAATATATGCATAGTTTTTATGTTATTAGAAAAATAATGACATTTTCAATAGCAATAAAAGGCAAATGTCACTAACTGTCAAATCTTGTTCATTTGTAAAGAGGATGTAGGTATGCTTTGGTTCAAGGAATATAATACTTGGTTATTTGGAAGTGTTAGAATAGCTTACTAATAAAATGTCATAAAATCCAACCCAGTTATTTATTTCATTTTGACACAGTTGCTTTCCGATTTTATCCATCAAATTAATATGTGTTACAGGACGTTAACCAAGGCTTATTTAGAAATGTCAATTAGAGTGGTATCTCTCACAAAAGTAAAAAAATATATATATTAAAATTTCGACTTACCTATTTTTTACATAATCGTTAGATATAGAGATACCATTTTCACTTAAAACATGAACTTGACTAAGCTTTACAGAATGAAAAAATAATAGTACATTAAAGTTAAATAGTTTTGGAGAAAAACCATATTTCATTATTTTCGTTTTTATTTTTTTTCTGCGGAACCGCAAAGAATTTTGCAACCAAATTTGACACAGTTACTCTACTAGACGTAACTGACTGTAGAAAAAAAAACCAAGTCATAATATTAAAGGGCATTTTTGCTTCCCTTAATCGGAAACGGCCTTTCCCATTTTTTTATATTAGAAGTTTTTCGGTTAGTGAGTTTCTTATAGTTATTTGTTAGTGTTAAGTTTACGTTTGTTATGTACTATTTATTTATTTAATTTGGACCCCTCTTCGGGTGTAGGCCTCCTCCATTGAGCACATATATTAATTTAATTATATCGACATTTTTTTATAGATATCCTATCCCTAGAACGTGCCCCGAGTTATCCTAGGTATGCTCATGTGACACAAGGTATAATTGGGTTTGAAGAATTCTTACTCCTAAACTGATGATGAACCATATTTCTACAGAAATTGTTCTCTTATGCCAGTGACACATCATATTTCTCTACAGAACATGTACTTCTATGCCAGTGGCACTCATTCAATTCAGGCGGACAGACTAATATATTAAGTATAACACAAATTATGTATTTAAAATGATATCATTATTTATATAAATGACCAGTTAGTAATCATCCATCCATTTAATTACATATTAATATCGGAGTTAATTTTATGTGGTTATATTCTATACTAAGTCAGGATGTAACTGGCTTTTCACTTTCTTGGAAGACCTCTCAGCGGGCCGCACACACAAGTGTTTCCCAAACAAAGTCACTGCTAAATTCTTTAGGTACATTTCAAAAACTGAACAATACTTAGGCACTGTAGTCACAACATGGTCTTTTGACACTATTTTGAATGTGTTTTTTGTGTCCATTATGCAAATTCCTGTCTTTCCAACATAGCTTGGGCATTTGGAGCGAACCACATGTAGCATGCTTCCGTGAAAGTCTGATTTGTAGAGGGTTTGTGTGAACTGTTCCCAACTTTTACTGGTACAGTCTGGCACAGGCTTGTTTAGCTCCAGCATCTGGCTCATATACTCCGTCCACATCTTATGCATCGGAAGCACATCCTCGTATTTAACACTATGCCGCGGTATCTTATAAAAACCTAACGTTTTCTTCTCGCGTCTCGTCAAGGTACGAATTTTCTTTGTTTTTACTTGTTTCTTTACCTTTTTGCTCTTCTTTTTGGCAAGAAGAAAGTCCTTTTTCAATTCCGCTTCAATGTTAACTACGTCCGATTTGGGGACGTTTGCTTTTAGGAAGTTAATGATGGACTTTTCGCCACCATTAGAATGTTCTTCGGCAGACATATTTACAAAGTCGTAGTTATAATTTGCGAAAATAAACCTCCAAAACTCTCAATTCTTGAGGTTACGTTTCAGTTTCACTCATGAAAGTAAAGTAAACAGAAAATTTGACATGGATCTGATTGGCATGACAGACGTCAAAATGCCACAGATTAATCCATAGATATAGTATAGAAGTTATAGATTTGCCACAGAGCGACCAGGCGTAAGAGAAAGACATATAATGACGTCAAAATGTCGGGTTGCCATGGTCGCAAAAAAAAAACCCCATAAAAAGTGGTTAGAAACGTTCCAAGTACTCAAATTCACAACATTTAATTTTTTTTACTCATTTTCCAATAACATCAAATAAAGGATAAAAAAATTATGTATTCCCTTTTTATATTTTTGAAAATATTCCAATTAACGATTAAAAATCTATTTGTTCCTCATTTTAAAAGACCATAGGCGAAAGGTAATTGGTCACAGCGCAGTAAATCATAAGTCGGACTATTACTAAGGCGAATTTAGTATAAAAATTGTAGCGCTGTTCTTTTATAGGCTATGACTGACAATTTTCCACAAGGTGTCGTCATTTGAGTGCTGATTGATTTGAGTCTTAGACGACGCTGCTTTCACCTTTATATTTAGTATTTTCAAAACTAGTCCGTATAATCAAATAAAAATAATATACTTGGGTTCTCTGATAATAAAAACAATTAAATTAGTTTAAACTTTAAATAATATGTATTTACAACAATTGTTTCTAAACAAAATTTTTGATTTGCTCTTGAATACTGTAGAATTTTTCTGGCCAGTACTAAAAAAATAGGATGAAACTTCTTTTTTCTTCTTTTTCTTATATTCTACTCAGGATACTTTTAATCTTGATATCTTTAGCGAGTCATTAGGGGAGACCCTACGTGGCCTCGCCTCTTATAAGAATATAATAGTTATTGGTGATATAAATATAAACATCCTTCCTGAAAGTAGCGACTCTGCGGCCCAGGGCTATCTAGACATATGCTCATTCCACGGATTACTCCCTGCACACACGCTTCCTACCCATCAAAGTGGGTCCTGTTTAGACCACATTATGCTCAAGTCAATGTGCCCAGCACAAGCACTAGTCACCAACTCTTCGGTTACCGACCACCATGCTGCCCTACTAACCTTATTTCATAATCATCCTAATACTTATCGCACAACAATAACCTCGAAAATAAATAATAACAAACTTGAAGAAGATTTAGGTAACATCGATCTTGACACAGTTTATAGTATTTCTGCTGACGCTGACTCTAGCATGTCATACATGATTAAAAGTGTCCAACAAGCAATATTAAATAATACAACATACGTACGTGTCAGCTGTAAATTCCGCAATATTAAACCTTGGATCACACCGGGGCTCGTACGATGTATGAGACACAGAGATAGATTGCATTTTAAAGCCAAAAAGAATCCGAACAATTTGTTATTGCAAGTGACCTACAAAAGATATCGTAATTTCTGTAACAACCTGCTTAAAAAAATTAAAAACAACTACGACAAAAAACAATTGGAAATGGCTGGAAAAAACAGTAAATTGATCTGGAAGTGTGTTAAAAATGTAACTTATACGGCAAACCAACGAGAAACATCTTGTGAATTGTTACAAGCTCACCCCTCGAAGTCATCATCCGTCGAGAGTGCAAATGATTTCTTCGTAAATGTTGGAAAAGACCTAGCTGATAAAATTCAAAAAAACAAGCCGCTTCTCTCTCCCCGCGATCATTCATCTAAAAATATGCTGAAATCATTTGTGCTTTTAAATACAGACGAACAAGAGGTGGAAAGGATTATTAATAATTTAAAAGATAGCTCTGCGGTCGGCTGGGACGGCATTTCAAACAAAATGCTTAAACAATACAAACTCATCCTGATTCCACCTCTCACGCACATTTTCCAAAAATGCCTACCGGAAGGAATTTTTCCGAAATGCCTAAATAAAGCGGTAGTTGTTCCTGTATACAAATCCGGCAGTAAGGACCAGGTAGCAAACTACAGACCCATCTCACTTTTACCTGCCATATCAAAAATATTAGAAAAAATCATTAATTCTAGACTAATTAAATATCTTGAAGAACAAAGTCTTCTATCAAGAAATCAGTTTGGTTTTAGGGCCGGGCTATCAACTGCTGACGCTGTTCATGAACTAACTAATTACCTAGTCCAAGAACTTGATAAAGGAAATCAGACAATAGGAATCTTTATGGACCTCGCAAAAGCTTTTGACACCGTCCCCATTGCCATTCTTCTCCAAAAGCTAGAAGCATTTGGTATTAGAGGTACCCAACTCAAATTACTAGCAAATTATCTAGATGAACGCACCCAATGCGTGAAGATAGACAATAATATCAGCTCCGACTTAAAAAACACCGCTTACGGAATTCCACAAGGAAGCGTGCTCGCTTCCACCCTATTCTTGATCTATATTAACGACCTTTGTGATCTAAAAATAGGAAATGGTAAAATAATCTCGTACGCTGATGACACTGTACTGCTTTTTTCCGCTAAATCAGCAGATGACGCACATGAATATGCACAGCGAGGCTTTAATAGCGTCAGCACCTGGTTACGGCATCACCTACTAACACTTAACCCAGATAAAACTCAGTATGTAAGATTTTCCATGCGTAAACCTAGCGTAGACATAACCTACCGCAAGCTCTATGCCCACATATGTAATAACATTTCAACTGTCAAATGCAGCTGCCCGGACATAACGCGTACCGACAAAATTAAATATCTCGGAGTTTTAATCGACGAAACCCTCTCGTTTAAATTCCATGTGGAAGCGCTGTGTAATAGAATCCGTAAGTTAATATTTGTTTTCAAAAAACTGCGGTCAATTGCGGATGAGCAGCTCCTCAAGACGGTTTATTTTGCTCTTTGCCAATCAATAATAACGTATTGCATAACGTCATGGGGAGGTTTGGCTAAAACCACAATTCTAAAATTAGAAAGAGCCCAAAGAGCAATCCTAAAGGTCCATACCTATCGTCCTTACCTCTACCCTACTAACCTTATATACAGTGAATGTAGAGTACTAACAGTTCGTCAGTTATTTATCCACGGCACAGTATTAAGGCAGCACTGCATAACTCCTTACAGCACCGAATATAAAAACAAGAGGCGTAAAGATATTGTTTGCTCCTATAACATGCAAGCAAAACACGCTTTTTCTACAAGATTTTTCATATTTCTGGGTCCATTTCTTTACAATAGATTAAATGCGAAATTGGACCTATATCCACTAAGCTTCGCTCAATGTAAGAAAGCGCTTCGTGAGTCACTACAAACTATGACGTACGAAGATACAGAGAACTTACTGGCTGTCATGAAATAAATATTTGTTTAGTTGAATTTAGTTCTTTAGTGTAAATTTTAGTCGTTAAGCTACAATAAGATTACTGTAAGATAGATGAATATGTACTTAAATTAAATAATGTAATAATTAATGCTTTCCCATTGCCTGAAACACAGGGGCAACCCTAGTTCAGGTTATGTAAATTGTGAATTTATTTGTTTTTTAAGTATAGAATTTAACCGTCACCTCTGTACATTATGTTTTATCAATAAATTATTATTATTATATAATCCATCGTGACAGTCCATGTTCATGGACGCACCGCCTTATTGGGACATTCTGTAACAAAGCAAAATTAAATAGTAAAATTGTAAATGACATAAGTAGATAGGATATCACCAATACTAGTTGCTAAAAAAATCAAATTTTTCTCAGGCCTAGCTATTAATTTTTTACACGGTTCTTTCTCTGTCGGAATCGGAGGACTGAAAATATCAATTTGCTATAGATTCCCCAAATATGGGGGTAATTTTTATTTTATAACTAGGCATCCCCAAATTGGATTATAAACCGACTGATTTATATAGACGTCTATGTTAGCTGGCTTCTATCGTAGATTTATGCTACGCAATTTGAGCGATTTGCAATATTGACATGTCAAAATGCTCCGAGTTATTTTGAAAATAATTTACAGATTTTTCCTATTTTAACAAGTTTTTTCATGATATAACTAATGATTTAACTTTGTAACTTGATTCTTGTGAGATTTGAGAAAGAAATAGGTGATCAAAACACAAAGAAACTTGTACTTACGCATGAAATGTAAAATCCGCTTATTTTCGTTAACTGTTGCTTTTCTAACCAAGCACTGAACACCCCACTATTTTTGAGGCTACACACAAACACTCCACATCCGTTAATATGTCAATTATCTGGTAATAACAATTATTAAATACACAAAATCTTCTATTTCTATACCGCTTTTGATACTACCTGATTTGTTTTGCTTCGAATTTGAAGTGTGCCAATAACCCGACCATGAAAAAATGCTCGGTCGCTGATAAAGACAAAACATGGCACTCTTTTCTATTTCTTCTTTTAGGAATCACAATAAGGCTATCTTTATCTATCAAAGCGTGTCAGACCCTTGATTCCCCCATTCTTCCATCTTTAAACGGCTTTTAGAGTTTAAACTAAGATGAGTCTTCTAATTTAGACTGAAGACTAGGTACACGCACATGGTCGTCGTCGTCCCATTTTGAGTAACGTGGCTCTGTTGGCACTGGTCAGGTAATAAGGGCCATACAAGGAGGAAAAATAAATTAAAATCATTTTAATTTTTTAAAGTTACAGATAAATCGAACTCTTTTTCTAGGAATTATAGGGTTAATACATCTTATAAAAAATTCGAGAATTTCGAAAAACTTCAGTCATTCCCCATTCAATTATAGAAATAAAACCCAGACATCTCACAACTTTCTTCAACACTTGATTATTTTATTTATTTATTAGGAACTTTACAATTTCCTTAAATCTAAATACATTGTCCCACAAAACCAGTGGCTGGTTTGACTGTGGGATCTTTGGTTCGGAATCTCTATTTTAGGTACACGGTAATGATACTTTTAGAGGTATGTTGAATTCGTCCGCTGGGTCACGTTCAGTCGGGCGGGAGAAGTACCCCAGCGAGAACATTTCGAAAAGTACAGATATTATACTACTAACGCCATGTTACTTTTGCCAACTAACTATACTTGCGTGGTTGTAAGGCGAATCCATAACACAAGCACAAGCCTTCTGAGCTTAATTTGGGGCTAGATCGATTTGTATGAGGATGTAAGGTAGCCGATCGGTTCAAGTATCTGGGGCACGTGCTCTCAGAGGATTTGAATGATGACCTGGATTTGGAAAGAGAGAGAAGGGCGATGGCAATGAGGGGCAACATGCTCGCCCGCAGGTTTGCACGTTGTAACGAATCAGTTAAACTGACGCTCTTTAGAGCTTACGGTCAGACGTTTTACACGTGCAGCCTGTGGGTGAGGTTTACACAACGGGCCTATAACGCATTACGCGTTCAATATAACAACATCCTGAGGATGCTGTTGCGGCTGCCGAAGCATTGCAGTGCTTCTGGTATGTGCGCGGAGGCGCGGCTAGATGACTTTTTTGCCATTAGGCGAAAGAGAGTCGCTTCAATGCTAGCGCGAGTGCGCGGCAGCGGCAACGCGCTTCTCAGGGTATTGGCCGAAAGACTTGACTGCCCGATTATGAAGACTTGGGTTGAGATTGCTATTGGGAGAGCGAAGTAGACGACGCTACGCTATCTGTACCTCGCACTCTCAGAAGCTAACATATTTTTCTTTTTAATGTCTACTAACATAGTTGATAAGATTGCTGACTAACACAAAATATATGGATCATTATGGTCTGAATTAAAGGTTTTTTTTTTTATCCGATATAAAGAAATCAGTAGTATACCATCTATCTAGAGCTAGGATACCTTGCAGCGACTTCGTTTGTCAACTCAAGATCCAACCTACCCACTATGCCAACTAAGTTGCGTGGTTGTTAGGGTGCGTCTCCACTGAAGAGAAGACGTGCGGAATAGACCAATCGCCTGAGTTGAAATCTGTAAGTACCTCAGTTCCGCTTCACTTTTGTGATTGGTCGATTCCGCACGTCTCCGCTCCGCTTGGCTTCAGTGGAGACGCGCCCTAAAGATAGCGTGAGTTAACATCTGTAGTTTCGATATGGTAAATGCATGCCCAGCTTGTCTCGACTGACGTTATGCAGACATTTACGTGAAGGTTCAGGAGAGTTAAAACACTTCTTCAATACACCTATGTATTTATTTCACGACTGACACTGGAGATCGCTTCATTCTCTCATGTTTCTACTTAGGACCACAAAACAGATAGGTACAGAAATCAATCTACATACAAGCGCGCTCGAGCAAACGCACACATAGACATTGCTCACGGACACGATATCTCTGACTAGTTCAGACCAGTGCGAGCGCGAGTGCCATCCGCTTGACGTGTCCGTGAGCAATGCCTATGTGTGCTTTTGCTCGAGCGCGCTTGTATGTAGATTGATTTCTGTACCTATCTGTTTTGTGTTAGCACTGACATAGTCAACAATTTTTTTATGGAGTGTAGAGGGGAGGAGCTACATCATATATCCAAGTGTCTGCTGAAAGGTGTTAAATGGGTTGCAAGAGAGCCTAGCCTAGTTTCCTGTTCGTGACAAATCAAATCAGCTACTTTTTATTAGTCAAAACGCTGGAATAGGTTAGTCCGATTTCCCCCATTTTTCTACATTTTCAAATAAAAAAATCATACAATAATCAATCAATTGTCCCCGTTGTTTTGACCGCGCAAAGCCGAATTGATATACCTCTACCCTTCATAAGTGGAGGTTTAATATCCTGCAGTTTATGGACGGTAGACAGTTTCACTTACTCTGGCTACTCCAACGCCGCTTGTGGAGCCTTTTGGAACTATTATTGACTGCTTACCGCTGGACACTTTTTCAAATATTCTCCTATGGAAGATGTTGCTCCTTGCCTTCTACACTCCATAGCATTGTTGTTGAATAGCCACTGGTTTAAGCCCTTGTTTGTGGTGTGTCAAATGTTAAACTACCAAGACTGCTCTGTTTGTTTCTTTTTTTAAAGTGTTAGTGTCTGCTAGCGTAAACACACTTAAATTTATAAATAGGCCAATTTTTATTTTGTTGTAAATTTTTCTTTTCGTTTCGAGCTTCTCATTTAGTACAAAAAAACGAAGTTTAGTAACGAAATTTCCATACATTTTGTGTCAATGGCAAAAATTCGTAGGTCATAGTGTGAAATTAGGCTAACCATTGTCAGAATAAGTAACTTTACCAACTGACCAAATTTGATTGAAATCTGAGAATAAAAAGAAATCGACAACAAAATAAAAATTGGCCCAAATTTTAACCACCTGAACCATTAGTTTAAAAAAAATCGCTTCAATGTAAACATTTGCTCTACTGGGCCTTTGTAGTAGTATGTATGTAAAAAAAAATTATACATAAGTATTTTTGGTGCAGGTGTTAAGCAGTGGCGTGCACAGAGTTTTACGACAGGGTAGACACAAAATTTTGAGAACCTAATAACTTACAGAAATACTGCGGGACAGTTTTTTTTCTTCGTCTTCTCAAATATCAAGCAAATCGACCATCTCTAAATAATTTCCTCTATTAACTGACGACCGCAAACAATAAACACCACCACAATTATCACAATTAAAATTATCCATTTTCAGACAACTTTTAAGAATACACTAAAAACTTATTCGCTTATTTACTAGTCACCAATATCACAGATCACAGACACACGTAATAATAAAAAAAAACAAACAATAATGGCGGTAACAAAAATACGACAAACTTAAATAGTACTGTTTTTGCGCTAATTAAAGTTACAAAAAAGCGCCTTTTTAAATTCGTTACATAGTCAACATCGGAAGTTCGAATCTACAAATAATAGCTAAGGAGAGAGCGAGACAGGCTACCCGTTCGGAATTGTTCGCTTAACATCGGGCGTCGCGGTATTCGCGCCTCGCTCGCACGAGTCGAGTCGCGCGGGCCGGAAACATCCTACTTACGTAAGGAAGTAAAAGACATGAGACAATGTCTTACTTCTGTATTTGTGTGCGTGAGTTTTGTTATTGTGTGCAATATTTTTATAAGAACGCACACACACGCGGTCCGTGTTACCACGAGGCACACAAATATAAATTTAGACAGAAAATCGCCTGTCTTTACCGCTTACGGCGCGAAGCGGCGCTAGTGCCGCGGAATCGTTCAAGTCAACCTCCACCACGGAATCGACCAATACGTACGTAATTTTGGCGCACCGACTCGATAGATGGCGCGGATCGCAAATTGATTATTTTTGTACATTTGTTTTATATTATTTTATAAAAAGGTAATGTTTGTAACAATAAATAATATATTTCGTTTCTGTAATCAACTAGGGTAGGCAGTGTCTTTTTGTCTTTATAAGGTGCACGCCACTGGTGTTAAGTAGCCATAACCTTTTTCCTCTTAAAAGTAATTGTATTGATTTGATGTCATCACGTCGGTTTTTTGGTATGAGTCAGCACGTGCCGCATCATGCTGCCCTTTTCAGTGAACCGTTTCAGACACAAATAGCACGAGAATGGCTTCTCCCCCGTATGAATCAGTTTATGTTTTTTCATAGCGCCCGATTGTGTAAACTTCTTATGACATATATCACAACTAAACGGCTTTTCTCCCGAGTGAGTTCTAATATGTTCCCTCAAATTAGCCAGTTTCGGAAAACTCTTTTTACACAAATCACAGGAATAAGGCCTTTCTCCGGCGTGAACTCTCTTGTGTGATTTAAACTCCAAGAAAACAGAAAACTTTTCCAAACAAATTTCACAAGTGTATATTTTCCCTTCGTTGTGAATTCGTTGATGCGTCTTCAGATTGCCTAGCTGAGTGAAGTTCCTCTTACATGTTCCACATGTATAAGGTTTCTCACCAGTGTGAAGTAATTTATGTTTATTCAAAGTGCTCGATTCGGAAAATACCCTATCGCAAATATTACAAGAATAAGGTCTCTCTCCCGTATGTATTCGCTTATGCCTTTTAAAATGACTGAACTGCGTAAACTGTTTTCGACATATTTCACATTTGTGTGGCTTCTCTCCTGTGTGTATTAGAATATGTCGCTTCAAAGAGGTCGATTGCGTGAATTCCTTTTTGCATATATCGCAAGCGTATGGTTTTATTCCTGTGTGGATTCTCTGGTGTGTCCTTAAAGTACCTAACAGCTTGAAATCTTTTTTACAGAACTCGCAGACATGTGGCTTGTCGATGGTGGGTACTGGTTTCCGTAGTTTCCGCTTGCGTGCTGTAGATGTGGTTGGTGTAACTGGCTGCCCGCCTTTTGCTTTCTTTAATGAGCCTGCAAGAAATTTCTTACTTTAGATTATTGAAGAAATACAATAGTAAAATAACCTAAAAATGTAAAACACGCCCAAGTAGATGGTCATTATGAAACCCTCATTCAATGAGTGATATAGAAAATGCTACTAAAACTGAACATAAAGTAGCGGAAAAAAATCTATCATATTGAAATATTTTAACTTTAGGTCGATTTGGATCCAAGGATAAGATCCGAATGAATTTTGCCAGTAGCGTAATAAGTAACTTGTAGTATTGTAATTGTGTAACGAATAAAAACATATGTATTTTATTAGTGTAAAAACGTATTTTTTTTTATAAGGCAGAATATCGACTTTTTTTAAATAACAATTTGTATAGAAAAATAGATGTTTTATTGGTTATAAAAGAAATCTCAGGTCAGTACTTTGTTATATCACCGATTGTAGAATGTGTGGCGAGGAGGCAGAGACAATGAAGTGTAATATATGAAATCAAGGTGGTCGACAGGGGACGTTGATGGGAGACAAAGTATATGCAGAGCTCTAGATAGTAGTGAACGTTTAATTACTTAAAACATTAGCTTATATACATTTTTATAATAAGGTTAACGCTTATCCAAGCAATATGCATTAGGCTACAGCTATACTGCATGCTATACTAAATGTAGACATTAGCTACATACTACAGCTTCCCCGTAAGATCCCTTCACCCCCGGGGTGGTGGAGAAAAAGAAAAAAAAATAATGCATGTTACTTGTTTACAATTCGATGGGGACCACTGTGTAAACTACTTATTACTAAGTTTAAACACTTTAAAAGGATTTATCAAAAATTAGTTGGTCACCCCATAAAAAAAATTGTCGTCATATCCCAGTGTCACTGTTTCAAATGAAATATTTTTTAGTTAAAGTTTAAATTTTTTTTATTAAAATTCCTGTCTGTTCCAACAAAATTATTAGTATTATTATCAATTACCTAATCTCTCTCAAAATAATATTTTTTTTTTATAAAATTCACCATTAAATCTCATGTATATATCACATGTATTGTACTGGTATTACGGTATCGGTACATAATTACCCTATAAGATATCTAATGCCGTATTAATGGAGTCTTCGCTCCAAAAAAAAAAAAATACACGGGAATGGTTACCCAGGGCATGGTCACCCTATAAAATATACTCAATGGGCTGCGCGTCCGTGCGCACCCTCAACTCAAAAATAGTGGGCATGGTCACCCACATGGCATATCAGGTCCGTCGCCTGTACTTAGAAACACAATATATATATTAAGACTAAAAGTCCCCAAATTACTCTCACGGAGGACTGTGGGTCACACTATGATCGAGTAAAAGGATCGTGAATCTAACCGATGCAAGTACACACTATACAAATGTGCCTTCATCTCCTAACATAAATCTGTACCGTACCTTACCAAGTACTGAGAGAGTAAAAAAAATATTTG
Source organism: Apotomis capreana (assembly GCA_947623375.1). Taxonomy (NCBI): domain Eukaryota; kingdom Metazoa; phylum Arthropoda; class Insecta; order Lepidoptera; family Tortricidae; genus Apotomis; species Apotomis capreana. Next base: position 16,869,491 of record OX392517.1, on the reverse strand, counting down.
AAATTAAAATTTCATTAATAAAATTTCCTATAATGAAAGTAATAAATTCAATCTTCAATTCACTAGACTAAACTATTAAATGATCAGTTCAATAAATAGTCAAAGTGTAATTGTTAATACAAAAATATTCAAACTAATCTCGAACGCACTAAGTGTGGGTATCGGATTTCATTCAATAAAATTTAAAGTTAATTATAAATTGGCGAAGGCGCTCGGCCTGCTTAGGAATTTTGCTGACGCGCGCGGGTGTCCGTTTCCGAGCGCGCTGCCGGTATTGCGAAACGCGGCAAGTACCGGACATATTGCGAAACTTGTTTATGACAATTCTGACTTTGTTAATCTATATTTAGAATGAATTGCACCAACTTATGATTTTAAGTGATGATATATCTGGTTTAAAAAATTAATAATTAGAAATGCTAAGTGACACGGGTAACAATTTCATGTACGAAAGTTATCTAACAATTTATGTATGTAAAAGATTTTTTTTTTGAATGAATTGGACGTTAACCTGTACAGCTAATTAATTTTTACATAAAAAAAAAATATCATAAAAAATCTCATTCTAATTTCTTAGATGCGATTTCCTTTTGACGCCTCTGAGGGCCAAGTTTAACTAAATATTCTCTTATATATTCCAACTTAGTATATAAATCTTGCAAATAAGTAGACATAATAAAATTAAATCGTGCGTGAATTTAAAATAATTATAACCAAAAACATAAGTTATACAATAAAATATTTACTTACTTAATTCATCGCTTAAGGAGTAATGCCTAACGATATTGAGGTCATCACGAGTCGTCACGTTGCGCGATGCATGGCGGGACGTTGATGCGCTGGCGGCTGGCAGGCACGTGGAGGCACGATGCCGTTGCTGATGCGCGATGCGATGACGGGCCGGGCTAACCCTGGACACCCTCGAGCATGGGCCGGGATTTCCCTGGACACCTCTTGAGATGGGCCGGGATAACCCTGGACACCTCTTGATTTGCGAGCCGGGATAACCCTGGACAACGCTCTTCTTTTCTTGATACTGCATCGTCAGTCTGGTGGTTGCCGTTGGTCAACGGCTGCCGTTGTCGCTGTTGGACGGTGTGGTGTCCCGGACGGTGCGGTGTCCCGGACGGTGTGGTGTCCCGGACGGTGTGGTGTCCCGGACGGTGCGGTGTCCCGCCGCACCGTCCGGTGCGAGGTTCTGAGGTTCTGGCTGGTTCAGAAGTTCGTCTTCGGAACGTTAGTGCAGGATCGCCATGTAATATATGAAATAATGTGGTTGACGAGGGTCGTTGATAGGAGACAAAGTATATGCAGAGCTCTAGATAGTAGTGAACGTTTAATTACTTAAAACATTAGCTTATATACATTTTTATAATAAGGTTAACGCTTATCCAAGCAATATGCATTAGGCTACAGCTATACTGCATGCTATACTAAATGTAGACATTAACGCTCAACTTATCCAAAATTTCATAAAATCATTCATATTTTCATAAATATTTTTTTTCGATCGTAGTCAGCCCGTGTCACTTAAAATCATAAATCGTTACAATTTGTTCTAATTATAGATTAACAAAGTCACAATTGTAGTAAACAAATTTCGCAATACATCCGGTAATACCGGCGCGCTCGGAAACGGACACCCGCGCGCGTAAGCAAAAATTTTAAGTAGGTCGCGCGTGTACGACGACTTCTGTAACTTTAAATTTTATTGAATGAAATCCGATACCCACATGTAGACTGCAGACTCTGACGTCGACACTCGGTTCCCTGAAAAGAGCTTAAAACTAATATTTTCTACCTAATTAATGTCTAATTACCTACTTGTATACTTACCAAGTTCACCATAATGTGAATACCTACCTTGTACCTATTTCTTACATTTAATAAATACTTACGCTTTGCTTAGTGAGCGCGAGCGACATACGCAGCTATCTATATCTATACATGAGTACATAGATGCACATTTTGAACTTAACCCGCATCGGCGGGCAGTTGCTAATTAACCAGTGACACGGATGGTCATTGTCGCCGTCGCGACCGCTACAGCGAATTTCGTATCATATTTGTGTGTTTGTCTTGCTGTTCCCCCTTACCTGCGCCAGTTTAATTATCTATAGTCTACAAAAGTGGTCTTCGAACCGAATCGGTAGTAATCACAGGATTACACGAGTGCTGCACAAGATGGTGAACACCCGCAGAACTGTAAAAAAGGAACGTGAAAAGCAGGCACGCGGTGGTATGGAACATGCCAGCGAGGATGACGCCGATGTGGAGCAACTCACGGAGCCTACATGTGAGCAACCGAAAATAAAAATCGTAAAGGAATTCGACAAGACTTTCGTAGCAGAAGAACCAGTTGCGGGTACCTCAAAGTTTGGTTTGAACCCGGCCGAAAAAGTGCCACCAAGCCCGCCTGCTTCACGCCATGGCAACCGCTCGAAGTCGAAGAAATCCACGGCATCTCACATATTGGCTGAACGAAAAAACCTGGAAATAAAAGCTGCAGAAGAGCACGCTCGTATACAAATGGCCTTAGTTGAAAAAAGACTAGCGGCAGAACTAACAGCCTTGGAAGAAAAATACAGTCACGAATCGTCGAGAACCTCCTCAAAGTCAAGTGACAGAGGAAAAGAGGGAAGTGAGATAGAAAAGTGGATCGATCAAAGCCAGCAACTGCTTCAACAGGACCGCGAGGCAGGCGAGCCCTCCCGTCGCCCGCCGCATCCGGCCAACGACCCCGAAGCCACGGTTTTTATGCTGGCACAGGCCATCAAGGATCTCGCAGCTTCCACCTGTAACCAGAATAATAATTTAATTAGTCGCTTGAGTACACCACGGGAGTTACCTACATTTTCTGGTGATGCGATGGAGTGGTTGAATTTCAAGCAAGCCTTTGAAGAGTCTACTGAGCTCTGTAACTACAGTGTAAAAGAAAATCAATGGCGTTTGAGAAAATGCCTTGTCGGAGTGGCGCGAGAAGCGGTATCCGCCTTGCTCACGAGCGGTTCTTCACCCGACACCGTTATGGCGACCCTCGAACTGCAATTTGGAAACCCGGATTTAATCCTAAATAAAATCATGGGAGATATTAAAAAACTACCACCATTGCCTCAGGATTATATTGTGGACATAGTGAAATTTTCAATAAAAATTAAAAATTTTGTGGCAGCTGTTAAAACACTTAACCGAGACGAGTACCTAAAAGGTGTTTTGTAATCTCGTCTTATCTAAGTTGCCGACCGCCTTACTTACGAATTGGTCTGACTACCACTATAAACACAAAGAAACGGCAGCGGACACCAAACTGGATTTACTGTCACAGTTCCTGTCAGAAGAAGCGACTAAAATAACCGAGTCTGGCATTAGCCTTTTGCATATAAAAAACAGTGGTGATAAAAGTGGATTTAAGCAACACCCAGTATTTGTGGCAAGTCAGCAAACTGAGAAGTGCAAATTTTGTAAAATATCGTCGCACAGCCTGCTTAATTGTAGGTTATTTAAAAGATCGTTGCGCAAAGAAAGATGGAACTTTGTTAGAAACAACGGCATTTGTTTTAAATGCTTATCAGCTGATCACGACAAGGAAACCTGCCCCGCGCCGATGTGTGACAAGGAAGGCTGCGGGCAGCCGCACCACGCGCTTCTGCATTACCCGATTACTAAACATGCGCCAGGGCAAGTTCACACTGTGGACGTTATCACTGAAGAAGATGACTTGGACCAACCGGAACCTGAAGAGGACTCGCAGCCTGAGAGTGAGCCCGCCATCGATTCCGGCACTGTCGCGAACGTCAACGCGGATAATAACAAAGTACTTTTAAAAGTTGTTCGCGTTAATATTCACGGGCCTAAGGGCTCGACTACATTGAACGCGATTTTGGATGACGGTGCATCTATTTCTTTAATCTCCGCGGATGTAGTGAATAGATTAGGTTTGAGTGGAAAAAGTGAGACTTTACGTTTACGCGGTGCTTGGAACTCAGGTGAAATATTGTGTAACTCGGAACTCGTTGACCTTAAAATATCAAATGATAAAAACGAATATTTTGACTTACGTGCGCGTAAAATTGCAGAGTTGAATTTACCTATTCAGCAACGGTCTAAAATAAACATCGCAAATTACGAATACTTAAGTGAATTAAAGGACTACTTACAAAATGCGGATGTGAAACCGGAACTTTTAATCGGACAAGACAATTACCATTTAATTATGCCTCTAAAAATAATTTCGCGCAAAAATAACGAACCTTGTGCAACGTTCTGTAAATTGGGTTGGTGTGTCCACGGCCTTATAATGTCGTCTATGAACCGAGAGTCGCCAGGTCAGCGTGCTGTCACGTGCCCAGCGAGGTATGTTCTCCCCACGTCCCAGTGCCGAGCCTCTCGCTCGCTCTCACCGCCGCCGCCGCCTGACAGACAAGGTATGATTTGTAGCACTGATAACGCTAGCCGCCTAGGCCGTGATAACGCCCGCCCGCCCGGCGCCTATGCACCTGCCTGGCCGTCATCGCGCGCCCCACGTACCCCGCAGGTGCCCACTCTTCCAGGTACAACGATGCCTTTAGGTTGCGTTGAATCATCTGTAATGTTTGTTGACACGAGCGAATCCGGAAACGCCTACAAAACGGATATATTACTACATGAAATGGTGAAGCATTATTTTACACTGGACAGTATCGGAGTAACTTCATACAGGCGGGAAAATAAAGAAGAACAACGAGCTATAACTATTCTAAACGACACGGCCAGATTAATAGACGGGAGATGGGAGGTAGGACTACCTTGGAAAAACGATGAGAAGATGATTGACTCTTACCCGACTGCGGAGAAACGGTTTAAATCTGTGGAAAAGCGATTGCGAGACAACAAAGATTACGCTAAAAGATATCAAGAACGGGTTAAGCATTTGTTCGAAAATGAGTACGCAAGAGAGGTCAAACCTGGAGAAGGAGGGGATCGTATTTGGTTTTTACCCCATTTCGGTGTGGACAACCCTAGGAAAAATAAATTACGCCTTGTATTCGATGCCGCAAGTACTTCGTACGGAAAGTCTCTAAATGACTATTTACTCCAGGGCCCAGATTTACTCAACTCATTATATGGAATAATGCTTCGATTTAGGGAGAATCGAATTGGAATAACGGCCGATATACGTGATATGTTTCTTAGAATTAAAATAAGAAATGAGGACCAAAACGCCCTGAGATTTTTATGGCGTGATAATGAATCCCTGCCGATTAAACAGTATGTAATGACTTCGTTAATTTTTGGCGGGAACTGCAGTCCTTTCATCGCGCAGTTCATAAGAGATAAGAACGCTCAGCTGTTCAACGAAACTAAGCCAAACGCGGCGCACGCTATTACTCATAATCATTATGTAGACGATTTTATAGACTCGCTGTCCACAGAAAGCGAAGCGATAAATATTATCGATGATGTTTCCGCAGTGCATAAATCTGGTGGATTTGAGATACGCGGTTGGACAAGTAATAATACAAAAGTATTGTCACATTTACCTCAAGATCAATTAAGTACGAACGGAGAAAGTTTGTTGATTGATGGCGAAAACAAATCTCAGAGAACTTTGGGTTTATTGTGGACTCCAGCGAGTGATACGTTGGCAGTTGATGTGTCATTAAAAAACATACCTAGTGACCTACTAGAATTCAAGAAAATACCTACAAAAAGAGAAGTTTTACGGATTGCTATGTCTATCTACGATATTTTTGGGTTTTTGGCTCCTATTACAATAAAAGGAAAAATATTATTGAAGTCCATTTGGAACACGAGCCTAACTTGGGATAATAAAATAAAGGAGGATCTGTTTATTGATTTTCAAGAGTGGATCACTGACCTAAAGCGTATGGCTAATCTAACTATACCTAGGTGGTACTTTTCTAACGCCACCGTGAGTGCGAAAGGGACAACAAGTGACTTGAGTCTTCATTTGTTTTGTGATGCTTCGCCCTGTATTTTCGCAGCCGTAGCGTACTGGAGGCTTGTTTACGCGAACGGAGATGTATGCGTAACCCTTATCGCATGTAAGAACAGAGCGACATGTACAAAAAATACGTCGGTACCTCGCATGGAGTTACAAAGCGGATTACTTGCAGCGCGATTAGCTAAAACAATAAAGGACGAACATCGTATTAAATGCGATCGAACCTATTACTGGACGGATTCCACAACCGTATTGCACTGGATTCGAAACCATAATCGTAACTATAAAGAATACATCGCTAATCGACTAGGGGAAATCGACGCATTGACCAGCTCCTTAGATTGGCGTTATGTGCCGTCACAGATAAATATCGCCGACATAGCTACAAAAAAAACTCAACATAATCTCCACGCGGAATGCGAATGGTTTAAGGGACCTGCGTTTTTATATTGTAAAGAAGATCAATGGCCAAAAGATATTTTAACACCGAATGTTAATAAAGAGGATTTAGAGATGGCATTATTAGTGCAACATCAGCCCGAAAATTGTTGTATACCTGAGCCCGAGAGGTTTTCTTCATGGATCCGGCTAGTTCGCGCTACTGCTGCTGTTTTGAAATTTATAAATAAGATAAAAAAGAGTAAAACTAATATCTGTGAAGCTACGACTATTGAGCGGGCGGAATGCCTAATATTAAAGTACTCGCAGATGCAATCGTTCGGAACGGAAGTAGCCTTACTTAAAGAAGGGAAATCATTAGATAAACATGTCTTACCGGTGCTACTTACCTTAGCTCCTTACTTGGACGGAGAAGGAGTGATGAGAGTTGGCGGTCGTATTGATGCTGCAGTGGACGTGGCTCTGGAGGTAAAAAGACCTATAATTTTGGATGGAAACAACTATGTAACTAGATTAATAGTGAAGTATTACCATGAAAATGCTGCTCATGGCCAACAGGAAATGGTTGTTAATGAATTGAAACAAAAATATTGGATAATTCGGATTAGGCCAACAGTGAAGCATGTATCCGCAAAATGTATGGTATGTAGGATCAATAAGGCCCAGCCAGAAGTTCCTCGTATGGGTGATTTGCCCGAGGCCAGAATGGCTCATCATCAAAAAGTGTTTACTAACACAGGGGTAGATTTATTCGGCCCGATGGAGATAACAGTCGGGCGTCGCAGAGAAAAGCGATATGGGGTACTGTTTACCTGCTTAACGGTCAGAGCGGTTCATATAGAACTTGTTCACTCGTTGAGCACCGACTCGTTAATTTTAGCTCTGAGAAGAATGGCTGCTAGAAGAGGTTGGCCAAAGCAGCTTTTTTCCGACAACGGAACGAACATGAGGGGGTCGGATACTGAGCTCAAGCTGGCCCTCGAAGAATTAGACGAGTCGCTGCTTACGTCATATGCTGCCAACCGCGGCGTGACGTGGAATTTTATTCCTCCTGCAAGTCCCCACATGGCCGGAGCCTGGGAACGGCTCATACGCTCGATTAAAACAACCCTGAAGGTGACCTTGAAAGAAAGGGCTCCCCGAGAAGAAGTCCTGCTTACGTTACTCGCGGAGGCGGAGAATATGGCAAACAGCAGACCTCTAACTCATGTCTCAGTAGAACCAAGCTGTCCAGAAGGATTAACTCCTAACCACTTTCTCCTTGGATCTCCATCGAACTTACCATTAATGGGCTCCTTCGATGACTCGGAGTTTTATCTAAGACGACAGTGGCGAATATCACAAAGACTTGCTGATATGTACTGGAGCCGTTGGGTAAAAGAAGTTTTACCGGCAATGTTGCCTCGCCAGAAATGGCATAACGATTGCCGTGCATTGCAAGTGGGCGATCTGGTGCTTATAGCCGATCCTAACGCCCCTCGTAACCACTGGGCACGTGGAATAGTGCAGGAAGTGTGTCCCGGCAAGGATGGCAGAGTGAGGGCGGTGCACGTTAAGACAAAGACGAATGTGTTGGTCAGGCCGGCGGCTCGCGTTGTACGATTACCGGTGTGAGTACTGCCATAGCAGCACTGGGGGTGAGGTTGTAGACTGCAGACTCTGACGTCGACACTCGGTTCCCTGAAAAGAGCTTAAAACTAATATTTTCTACCTAATTAATGTCTAATTACCTACTTGTATACTTACCAAGTTCACCATAATGTGAATACCTACCTTGTACCTATTTCTTACATTTAATAAATACTTACGCTTTGCTTAGTGAGCGCGAGCGACATACGCAGCTATCTATATCTATACATGAGTACATAGATGCACATTTTGAACTTAACCCGCATCGGCGGGCAGTTGCTAATTAACCAGTGACACGGATGGTCATTGTCGCCGTCGCGACCGCTACAGCGAATTTCGTATCATATTTGTGTGTTTGTCTTGCTGTTCCCCCTTACCTGCGCCAGTTTAATTATCTATAGTCTACACCCACACTTAGTGCGTTCGAGATTAGTTTGAATATTTTTGTATTAACAATTACACTTTGACTAGTTATTGAACTGATCATTTAATAGTTTCCCACACACTCACTCACACACACACACGCGCACACACGCATATTCACACACACACACACACACACACACACACACACACACACACACACACACACACACACACACACACACACACACACACACACACACACACACACACACACATTTATTAACGTCTGTATTTATATACATATTATATTTAATTAATCTTAATTTAATCTTAAGAAGAAATGTAAACCATTGTACGAAAGAGCGAATCCTCCTAATACAAGTAGTAACTTAAAAGGAGGATTCGTCAATATTTGTATAACCTTTTTGTAAAATAAATGATTTTGATTTTTTTTTGAGTTTAGTCTAGTGAATTGAAGATTGAATTTATTACTTTCATTATAGGAAATTTTATTAATGAAATTTTAATTTCAAATATTTTTTTTACTCTCTCAGTACTTGGTAAGGTACGGTACAGATTTATGTTAGGAGATGAAGGCACATTTGTATAGTGTGTACTTGCATCGGTTAGATTCACGATCCTTTTACTCGATCATAGTGTGACCCACCGTCCTCCGTGAGAGTAATTTGGGGACTTTTAGTCTTAATATATATATTGTGTTTCTAAGTACAGGCGACGGACCTGATATGCCATGTGGGTGACCATGCCCACTATTTTTGAGTTGAGGGTGCGCACGGACGCGCAGCCCATTGAGTATATTTTATAGGGTGACCATGCCCTGGGTAACCATTCCCGTGTATTATTATTTTTTTGGAGCGAAGACTCCATTAATACGGCATTAGATATCGTATAGGGTAAATGTACCGATACCGTAATACCAGTACAATACATGTGATATATACATGAGATTTAATGGTGAATTTTATAATATTTTTTTTATTATTTTGAGAGATTAGGTAATTGATAATAATACTAATAATTTTGTTGGAACAGACAGGAATTTTAATAAAAATAATTTAAACTTTAACTAAAAAATATTTCATTTGAAACAGTGACACTGGGATATGACGACAATTTTTTTATGGGGTGACCAACTAATTTTTGATAAATCCTTTTAAAGTGTTTAAACTTAGTAATAAGTAGTTTACACAGTGGTCCCCATCGAATTGTAAACAAGTAACATGCATTATTTTTTTTCTTTTTCTCCAGCACCCCGGGGGTGAAGGTATCTTACGGGGAAGCTGCAGTATGTAGCTAATGTCTACATTTAGTATAGCATGCAGTATAACTGTAACCTAATGCATATTGCTTGGATAAGCGTTAACCTTATTATAAAATGTATATAAGCTAATGTTTTACCAAATTAAATGGTCATTTTACTATCTACAGTTCCGCCTTATACTTCATCTCCTCCATAGTACATATTACCCTTCGAACATACTCTTCAGAACATCATACATTACTTCAACATGTTCCAACCAAAGCTTAATATCTTGAAAGCAATAGGATGAGGGCAGCGCAAGATTGTTCGTTGTGGAGAAGTCTGGAGGAGGCCCAGCAGTGGACTGCTATCAGCTGATATGATGAACCATAGTATTTACTGTTAGTTTAGTCTTCGAGTTGGTGGATGCGGTCTGCACAGGATCGCACTTTGTGGCGGGCTATACGGAAGGCTAGCAGTAACTTCTGTGGCTGATTGATGGATGGCCTTCGCTGTAGACTCACCATGACATGTCGTGGAGCCAACGGGCTGTGATCCCCCACTTGAGTCTGCGCTGGTCGTCCACTTAGGTTCCTCTTCGCTTGGTACCTCCTCCTTCATCGCTTCTATCTTAATGTGCACTGTCAAACAAAATGAAAACCGTGTTATTTCTTATTTTTACACATTTTACATTAGCTACACTTGTAAAAAAGCCTGAATAAAAATATTTGAGGATGCGCCATATTGCGGAATTTCACTGGAACTAATTTCTTACACTGGCAATTGTTTTATGATGGTTTGTCAACAATGTCAATGTCAGTCGTGATGGTTTCTTTAAAAGACATATATTTAAAAATATCCAAAGAAAATCCCGAAAATCATTTACAGCCGTGAATGTAGAAAAAAAGAGTGCATTTCATTAATGATATTATGAGGCTACCGTAAGAGCTGACAGGTATTTAAACTAATGTCATTATAGTGCGGTTGCGATTGGTTGCAAAATTGTTGCCCTATAAATCTTATAAATAGCGCCCTCATGACAATCCTCATATATTTCTGGTCGGACTTTAGTACAGGTACATGGTAGATTTTCGTCCCCGCTGGTGACGCCCGTATAGCAGCCGCGCGGAGAGACCGTTAGCAGCAGTTTGCGTTTGCGATTGGCCGCCGCCGCGAATGATCGTAGCTCCTGGTGATGAATCGCGTACCGATTCGAAACATGTCGAGCGATATTCGACTTCTAAAACGTGAGTAAACCCGTTTCGTATGTATTTTAATATGTCCGAGACTCACGCTAGTTTTCTATATAAAAATACACTTGTAAAATAAAAGTAGTTTATTGCAGACCAATGATCCATAGGATGTTAGTAACAATTTTAACTTAATAACTTAGTAAAGTTGTCAGTAACTAACAAATTAACAGTGTAATCAAATCTTGGAAGTAGGTTTTTACCTTTTACATCTGATCATAGTACTGAAATGTCACTTTATGTAAGTATACGTAGTTTAGTTCACAACACAATAATATGATATCATATCTTGGAGGAGATCTGATCATGGGGACGGAAAGTGGCTAGTCAAAATTTGGCCGATATGACAACCTTAGGCAATAGAGATAAGGTACAGAAACTTGTACTTTTATTCTATGTTCTTAATGTGGCTTTCACTTTCTTAAATTAGTCACTGACGAGAGGGATGCAGCGATATGTGAGACACATATGATGACTCTATCTCACTCCTTCGTATTGCTACATCCCTCTCATCAGTGATTAATTTAGGATAGTGTAATAGCTGCATTACCTATATGTACCTACACATAACTATTAAGGTATTTCAGGTTTTTGGCTTATCCTTCTAGGAACAATGATTTTTCGAGATATGCTGCAAAAGCATAACTTTGTAGACTCATATTTTTTCTCAATGCAAAAAATTATGTAGGTAAGTATAGTTTTATTTTGAGCTGAACCCATTAACTAAAACCTTGTCGTCAAACGTATGAAATTAACTTTATTGTCTTTATAAATAGGAAATTAAACTTTTAGCGTCCTCCCAAAGGGAATCAGGCTACTGGCTTCACGCGTATCCTTCTGCTCATTGCGGAACTTTATTAGACAACAATTCGCTGAGGCTGGCCGTCGGTCTCCGTTTAGGCGCCAAAATTGTTGGCCCCCACCGGTGTCCCTACGGCAGCGCAGTCGATTGTTTTGGACACCACGGCCTTTCCTGCAGGAAGAGCGCAGGCCGCTTTTCCCGCCACGCTTGTCTCAACTATGTAATCCGTCGGGCCCTTGCCAGCGTTAACGTGCCAGCTGTATTAGAACCACCTGGCCTCGCACGTGACGATGGCAAGAGACCCGACGGAATGACCCTCATTCCATGGCAAATGGGACGGCCTCTCATCTGGGACGCTACTTGCGTAGACACCCTGGCTCCGTCCCATTTGTCCAGTACGTCGCTGAGAGCTGGCGGGGCAGCTGTTTGCGCTGAGGCTGCAAAGCGCCGCAAATATGTAGGTCTCTCTAATAACTTCATATTTGCGGCGTTCGCAGTGGAGACACTCGGACCGTGGAGTCCGGACGCCCACAAACTTTACTCATTAATAAAAAAAAAACTTTCCGAATGTTCTTCGGACCACAGAGCCGGCTCATTCCTCGGCCAAAGGATTAGCTTGGCTATTCAACGGGGGAATGTAGCCGGCATCATGGGTACCCTGCCGCAGGGCCATGATCTGGGGGACATCGGTTTTGTTAGTTAATTTTATTTAGGTTAAGTTGTTTACTGTTAATTTTTACTTGTGTTTCGTTTACTAATAAATATATTTAAGTATGTAAAATAGGAAATTATATCAGAAAAAAATTAAAAATATTTCTGTACTTTAAATAATCAGTAAAAAGTGTTTTGTCTCGCCGGTGTACGAAACTTACACTAGAGAGTGAAGGAGGTTAATCCTATTTTCCAAAAAAGTTTTTATTAATTTCATCCTTTCCCTAGTGCGGAATGCATCGCCCGTCGAGCCACTCACTTGGCAAGCGGCAATGTATAGCGCGCACCGGGTGATTTTCCACAAGGCGGAACGCGTTGCCATGTCGTGGTACGGGGGCGCGATAGACGCCTTGGCGGGCGCGGGCTGCGGGGACCCACGCCGGGCGCGCGGCAAATCGAACGAGGCCACGCGGTGCCGTCGGCGGGCGGCGGGGGTCCCCGCAGCCCGCGCCCGCCAAGGCGTCTATCGCGCCCCCGTACCACGACATGGCAACGCGTTCCGCCTTGTGGAAAATCACCCGGTGCGCGCTATACATTGCCCGTCGAGCCACTCACTTCAACTTCACTTCACTTCACTATCAATGACGCATTGCGTAGTCCAATCGAAAAGACGTCCTGTTGGCCGGAAAGCCATTGGAAACACGGGTTCAAACCACTTCAATGTAATATCTGGTTTACAGAATAAGCATATGACGACAGACTTAAGGTATTTTATTTAGATGGTTCTAAGCGAATAGAACTCCAGAAATGGAGCTGGATTGGACACAGGCTCCGAAGAGACCCAGATCACATACCGAGGCAAGCCTAGACTGGAACCCCCCAAGGAAAGCGCACGTGGCCACGATAAGCAGACCTGGCAGTGGATGATCACTGCTGAAGCGAAGGAGAAAAGAATAACTCGGAGTGAAGTGAATGGTCAGCTACCCAGCCATTTTAACACGTTCACAGTCCCTATACAAAATGTTTCCATTTTCTTGGACGTCCAAGCAAATTACTTCCATCACACGTCCTCCACGTTTGGGTCACTATAAAACAACCAGGTAAATACGCACTCGCATTATTACAATATAGAATGGGACTCTGCCTATGAAGCCGATGGTCCTGGGTTCGAATCCCAGTAAGGGAATTTATTTGTGTGATGAGCACGGATATTTGCTCCCAAGTCTTTTATAAAAAAAAATGTATTAAAATTTAGCCGTTAGGAGTGGCGGAACAGCCCGGGTATAGGACTCGGGGCTCGTCAGTGTAGGGGGCAATTGTGGTGTTACAACAGTTAATAATTTAACAAAAATATGTATCTTAAAAAATGTACAATACCTACTAGTTTGACACAACATTTTATGTGCAATGATCAGTACACAATAATTCGCATCATGATCGTTAGGCAAAAGAATATAACAAAATAGAACAATCTAAACAAAAATAGAATTACAGCAATTTGAGTGCGTAACTGGTCGGCTATAGTGACCCATGTAGGTATGGGGCATTGGACTGTGAACGTGTTAACATGATGTTAGGTCAGGTCCAGCCATTTTAATGATGAGAGGACAATTAAATTTTAATCAACAGATGTCGCTGTACTGCTGATGCAGCATGCCCATACAAATTCTGCATCGCATTGTCAGGATTTTTCTGTTATAATATACCATCTTAGAAATTTATAATAGTATAGAAGACTCACCATCTGTAACTAGCCCATCCTTTGCGTCCTGGTTGGACAGCGGGTCCTCTTTAATATCCTCATGATGATAAAACTCTGCCTTAATCTGCACTGCAAAACAAAAGAAAACCACATGTACAAATTGTTTGGCATCACTAATAGTTTGATATCAATGGAGTTTCATGGAGGTTGATTCCATTTACATGTGATACAGACACATTATTTTAATCATGCCATTAACTGAAAAGTAGAGATAAATAGATAATTTAGTCTCATAACATTTATATTGTACTCCTACTCAACACTTGCCTCTCTGAAAACTTTATATTCACATAAGATAATTTAATTTAGCCAGTGCAGCACTTTTGTAGGGACTAGGACGTTCCTTTACATTGCCAACACAAAGTATTCCTCCATTTTAGACTAGTTAATAAGTTTGAGAGGGATAAATGCTTACCAGCAATACACGAGATCATGCTACCAAACCTGATCAGATACACCTAGTAAGTACTGAATTACATATAATCATGGATTGTTAATAGCTAGTATAGGTGTGTACTCTGTTTTAAGTGAATATCTTCTTTGGCATAATAAGTGAATATATTCATGCTCCGAAAACCCTGAAAAATGGTCATGACAAGAACAAGGCATGTCTTGTCATTCATGGTTCTACAGGCTAAGTTAAGGTTACCAATTTGGTGACCAGACTTTTAGAGACAGACATGAGCCGAGCAAGCCGAAGTTTAACCTATTGACCGCCAAGCGGTCTAGCAATTTACCGTGCCACTGACGCCAGAGTAAAAAAAAAAAGGTGTGCCCCAAAATCAACAGGGATTGAAAAATACTTGTAGCGGTTAGAATTACAAAGTTTTTGATCATTGAAATTTGGACGGCTGTGGCCGACGTGGCGTCAGGGGCACGATTTTTTGTTGACGGCCACAGCCTCAAAAGGTTAAAAAGGCTATAAAACAATACCTGTTACAAACACTTGAGTGACATTATGTTCACACAGTGTCATGCAAGTACGTACTTACCTACCTCATGTGAACGCAATTTTATTAAAGTATCTATAATAATCTATAATGATAATAAAGGTTTCTTTCTCTGCAGCCCGCACCCTAGGTTAGGTTTTTTATAATGCGTTTATATATTTTATTTATTGTATTTTTCTTTTGATATAACTTTATTGTAAAAAACCTAACTTAAGATTTTAAATGAATAAAGATGATACCTACAGTCCAAACTGAGAATACAGCTTAGTAGGAACTTTCTTATGTGTAAGTCTTTATACCCTGTGTAATATTAATAAATAAATAAATAAAAAAACCGTGAAACTCACCATGTTCAGTAAACACCAGCCCATTTGGATGCAGCACTTCAGGCGTGGTCTCAGTATTTGTCTCATGGTTACCGTACAACCCAGTAGATTCGTTTGCGCCCAAACTATCTTCCCATTCCGGTTCTTTTTTCACTTGTATTTCTATTGACATTGTATCATCACCTGCTTATAATAACAGAATCTGTACGTAAATCCACGAATTACTATTTTTATGACAATCAACAAATTCACAAAGGCAATCTGATGAACCTATGCAGTGATTAGTTCGTAAACTTCGTAAATAAACATAGATGATACATTTCCCTTGTGTTCAGAGGAAAGCAAGTGCCCACGCTATTTTCCAGGCAATAAAGTAAAAGAAATTAAAAATAAACTATCAATAAACAATGATAGAATACTGAATTTTGATGTAACTTTGCCCCAGGCGATTCGAGATTTCACTTTTTGCAATTTCGCATTTTGCTGTGAATTATTTACGATGAATTTGACATTCATAGAGTAAGATGAGTCTTTTTTTTATGGCGTAGGGTAGGGTAGATCCAATTAAATAAAATACCGGTTCTTTTATATGAAAATTTGAGCGTTTTTATTGGCATCTCTAACAGAATCTAGATTTTTGATAATGTATAACCTAGAAAGTAAAGTACTATTTATTTTTAAATTTTCCTGTTTCCACAACAAAACTTTTCCCCGATAACCTAGTTTACTTTACGGTTGTCACTTGTTTTTCCCTTTTTGTTTCACACCAGGAGTTTTTTAAAACTTGTTAATTATTTTAACGTTAATTGATTAATGTTGTCTGTAGTGTACATATATTAACCTTGATAAGGAAATAGAGGACTTATAATAAGTTAGTTCTTTGGGTCGACATATTTTCAACATGGTTAATGAAGTGCCAAAAATCCAATTAGGCAATGGGCAAACAATGCCCATCGTGGGACTCGGCACTTATGCGGTAAGTAGTTAACTTTTAAATATTTAAAAAGTTTTTTACTTGTTATAAAACAATGATTACAGTTGTTAATATGCATTAATATTATATTTTTGCTTTACTTACAGATAAATAAATAATTATATTATAAAAATACATAAATAATTAATATAGGTTTGCTATCTAATTTATCCTTTAATCCCTCACGAATGATTGGGTATAATTGTAACATTTGCTAACAAGAATACTATTTTATTACAACAATTGCAGCGTAAAGCAGAACCCGGTCAATATCGGCAAGCTGTTGAGTGTGCCATTGAGTTAGGGTATCGGCACATCGACACTGCATCTTGCTACCAGAACGAGGAGGAGGTGGGTGAAGGTATCGCCAATGCTATCAACAAGGGGCTTGTCACACGAGAGGAGTTGTTTGTGACTACTAAGGTGAGAGGTTGATATTTAAATCTACTTACCCAAATGAGCTGACCTTTTTTATAGAAGCCCAGCTATCCCTGTACTAATATTGGTTAAAATCTATCAGAACAGATGGTGCTCTACGGCTGCTAAACTGCTCCATCATTTTGTTAAGATTTTTCATGAAATAAAGACAATTTTAATAGTATAGATGTTGTAGAGGAACTTTTTTTAATATCTTGTAAATGGTTTATGATTTCAGCTGTGGAATGACTGTCATGCTGAAGCAGATGTTGTGCCAGCTCTCGAGAAGTCTCTTGCGAGGCTCAAACTGGACTATGTTGACCTATACCTCATTCACTGGCCAGTTTCTGTTAATGTAAGTTAGCTACTGCTTTACTTTTTGCCTTGTTTTGTACTTCCAACATATATAGTATGGATATGCAGCCGAGACCACGTGAACATAAGCATAGAGAATTGAGGAAATTTTTATTATGAGCCTATTATGTCCCACTACGGACAATGCAAAGGTCTCCCCCGCCTTTTCCAGTCAGAAAGAGAATCCAAACTCATCTCGCCATCACCTAAAACTCTGATTTTTAATTCCGTGGAATTCGGACATCTGTCATAATTTGACGTTTCAGAGGTAAGAAACATTTTTTATACAAGCTATAATTTTAATATGCGCTGTTTTAATAATTTTGTATTATGGATTGCATTGAAATTAGTATCAGGGAATTAAATATTCTACGATAGGTATCTAAAGCTACAAAATAAGTAATAAGTAAAGCTTTACGTTGAGTGATATATGTAAGTAAATCCACAAACTATTAATATCGTCCATAATGAAATAACAAGTAGGAGGTCTATAATTTTCTTATGAAATAAAAAAAAATATGCACTTTTCTTCGGATTGCCGAGAATGTGAACTCGTCCAGTTTGTTTTTGAACGACATCTGTGGTCCAGGTTTTTTCGGTGGATCAAAGTGTTTATTCTCTTTATACTGCTTCAAAATATTATATACACTTGACAGTGCTAGTCCCGTTAATTCAGCATTTTTTTCGCACATTCTGTCGCACTCCTACCTTCTGTTTGTGGCCAAGTCTCTATAATGCCTTTGTATACATTTACTATGATTGACTTCTCGTTGTGAGAAAAAGCCCCACGTGGCCTTTTCTTTTTAGGAGAAAGGAAGTCGGATTCCTTCTCCTGGGATGGGCTTGGTCGAGGGTTCATCTTGCTTATTAAAACAAGAAACCACACAAACAACGTAACAGTAACAGGTAACACAAAAACGTAACAAAAAACTCAACTCAACTCAACAAACTAGTAACAATAAACTCAACGAAAGCAGCGAAAATAACACGAACAAAGGTGAGAGAGCATATTCGAACATTCAAGGTAGAAGCCTAGAAGCCGAATGACATGACGCGACACGACGGACGCGTCAAAGAATTGTTTTGCATAGTTTGACACATTATGGTTCACAGTTGACAGCTTGCGTTTTGCTTAATATGACGGGATGCGGCAGATTATTATTTATATAGCAATATAAATAATAATCTGCCAATATAAAAAATAATTTACTAATAATCAAGATTATAAACTTATAATCTTGAACCAATGGTTTGTAATACATGAAACTCATCAGAGTGATACCAGCAACATTTTTATTTTCCCCCAGAAAAAAACATTGTAATTTATTGTGTCCATACTATGCGATTTAAAATTATGCTTTCTATGTTGTAGTAGATGATATATTACAGGTATTGTAATTTAACATATATAAAATACAGAAGCCAAGTTCTGCTTTTTATTTATTTTGAAATTCTTACCACAGGCACAAGGAGTTTATTTTTGTCTGGTCATACCATGAAGCGTCAGATTTCCACGGAATTAAAACTGAGAGTTTTTTTTTTAACAAGGTCTACCGTTTGCCTATAATCTGCATAATTAAATATATGGTAATCACTGTTTGCATGTTTTTCTCCATACAAACCGCCATTTCATAAGTTCTTATATTTATATTGTCTTTTATGAGGTGACTAGAAGGTGTACCTACTGGAACCTTTTATTTATTAAGTACTGAATACATAACTAGTTATATATTTTTTTATCGTTACCCTTAAATTAAATGAATACCACAAAAAGCGTCGGCCTTGGGCTATAACTATGAGCAAAAAGAGCAAAAAGGATGGTATGTTTTCTATCGGCAGTCTAAAGGGGAGGAGATGAGTATAGACTACCTGGAGACGTGGCGCGGCATGGAGGCGGCGGCGGCGCGCGGCCTGGCGCGCGGCATCGGCGTCTCCAACTTCAACCAACAACAGCTCGAGAGGTTATTGGAAGCGGCTACTGTGAAACCGGTTGTCAACCAAATTGAGGTGACTATATCTTAATGTTTATAATAATGCAAAAAAAAAAAAAAATACATTTCAGAGCGGGGTAAGAAGCCACATCTCTATGGCTTTCCGGACCAGAAGGGTGAGTTGCCAATTATTCTATTAAAGCCACGAGCTAATAGCATCGAATTTTTCAACCAATTGCTTCATTTATTTTATGCCTTGGGGCCTTATTACACTTGCGATTTCCGAGCAACTTTTTTATGAAGCTTATTTGTATAGAAAACCGCTCCCAAAACGCAAGTATGATAATGCTCTTAGGGTGGCATCGTAGCGTCGTGTCACAAATTAATTTTTGTTTCTGAATAGAATAACATTTTACGCGATTCCCTACACTGCAGGTGAATCGACATTTACTTATCCGGAGTAGTAATCTGACCCCTGAACTACGACGACGTTTTATAATTTCACATCGCGTAAAAATAAGCATTATATTCCGCCAAACTTTACATTTAGTTTAGTTAGACATTATTTATTTATGAAAAATACCGTACAAAAGGCAGACTTAATGCCACCAGGTTGTCAAGCTAAGGTAAAAGCAGATTTTTTTAAATGTGTGTAATCATTGAATACAAATATCGGCTGTTATACCAAACATCCCGAAAGTAGGTGATAATTAGGGATTATTTAGTAGGTTCAGTCTTCGAATCCTGGCCCGGGCAAATATTTGTGTGATGAACTCGAATATTTGTTCCTGTGTCATTGATGCTATATCTATATATGTATTTATATATTATATAGTCGTCTAGTACCCATAGTACACGCTTTACAATAGTTTGGGCCTAGGTCGATTTGTGTATTAAGATTGTCCCTTAATATTTATTTATTTTATTTGTAAACTGCGACCCGCCTCAACTTCGCGCGGGTGCTATGCTGTTAAATTATGCATGTATTATACATGTAAACCTGCCTCTTGAATCACTCTATCTATCAAAAAAACCCGCATCAAAATCCGTTGCATAGTTTTAACCCATTGAGCGCCAAGCGGCAAAGCAATTCACCGTGCCTTTGACGCCAAACCAAAAAAAAAAAGTGCTCCAAAATCAACAGAGATTGAAAAACACAGATAGTGGTTTGAATTAGCATGTTTTTGACCATTGAAATTTTTGACGTCTATAGGCGTCGTTGGCGTCAGTGGCACGAATTCCCGATGACGTGATTTGCCGTCTTTGGCGGTCAATGTCTATCTATAGTATCTAACCATACATAGGGACGGATATACAGACAGACAGCAGAAAGCGACTTTGTTTTATACTATGTAGTGATTGTAATGATGTGATCTTGAATAAAGCTTTTTCTATTCTTTTATATTAATTATGTTTCAGGTGAACCCAACGCTAACCCAACACAAGCTGGTAGACTTCTGCAAGTCCGCAGGCATCGTGGTGGTGGCGTACACGGCGCTGGGGCTGCTGTCGGAGGCGCGGCCCGAGTTCGCGGGCAAGGACACCATCAAGACGGACCCTGCGCTAGGACGAGTCGCCGAGCAACACGGGAAGACGAGGGCCCAGATCGTGCTGAGGTATCTGGTGAGTGAGACAGCTTTATGTACACCTATACTCTCTCCCATGACTAGCACAACCACAGACAACCCCCACTAGACGGAGCATGTAAGGCGACCCGCGCGCACCAACGATATGCTACGGCAACATTAAAGTCAACACGGCGGCCACCGTTTAGTTGCGTCCTTGTTTATGATCCATGCGTACGTCAACGAAAAAAGAAATTAAATAAATAACATGGTAAATTGTAGTGTTAAGTGGTGTAGAGATACCTCTTAAACATGGACGCAACTAAACGGTGGCCGCCGTGTTGATACTTTAATGTTCTGCCGTACCATATCGTTGGTGCGCGCGGGTCGCCTTACATGCTCCGTCTAGTGGGGGTGGTCTGTGAGCACAACGGACGTTCGTAAAGTCTGGTTTGAAGTGAACAACAGTGCCGTATTTCCCCTAGGCCCACAAGGGCCGGGCTTAAGGCTTCATTGTAAACATTTCACTTAAAATACTACTTTTTTATAATATTTTTCAACACACCATAATTTTTATATCAAATAGTTGATACAATGATGAAAACTTTAAGAAAACTTGAAGATGTGTAACGGTACCCTAACCAGATAACCCTTAGAATTTTGCCTTATGTTTTGTGTATCGAATTGTCGATGTTTTAAATGGTTTATTTGAAAGGCTTTACGCCTTAGCGACCTCTATGGGTTCGATTTTCGATATGTTCCACCAGGTAACTCATTTTAATTTTTTCTTTAAGCTTTGATCTTTGTATCAATGGAACCCTTAAATTGACAAAAAAACGAAGATCCGACAGTTCAAGTCTCGTTAAGTTTGAATAGAGCTAACAATTCACGGTCAAAAATAATTGAAAAAGTTCACATCCTGGTGTACATTGCCAAATTAACACTTTAGACACCAACAACCCGGAGGCCGGGCGCTCGTAAACTTTGTTCAGATGCCGGCCAACCCGGTAGCCGGGGTTGATGCTATAAAAGTCGGCTCGGCCGGTTTCTGGGATATGTCTTACTTTTTTGTCTGGTTGCAAAAGTGTCAAGGGATAAACCGATGTATTCGTCCAGATCCAGCGCAGCATCCCCGTGATCCCGAAGTCGTTCACCCCGTCCCGGCTGGCGGAGAACCGGTCGCTGTTCGACTTCGAGCTCAGCGCCGCAGACATGGCCGTCGTCGACTCCTACAACATCGACCACCGCTGCGTTCCCGCTACGGGATTCGCTAAACTCAACAACTACCCCTTCTAAACTACGATTTCTAATTCAAGACCAAAAAAACTACCACAATGTTACCAGTACAATAAAATATTAGTAAAATCCTTATTCTTTTTTAATACGAGAGGAGATAATAATAAACTTAAACATCGGAGATTTTTGGTACAAAATCTGGGTATTGTACTTGTAACACTTGAGGTATTCAAAACATTTGGTGCAATAATTTACAAGCTCAGATGTCATTTAAATTTTGACAACTTTGACAGTGGCGTATCTGTCGTAGTTTTTTTGGTCTTGAATTAGAAAACCGAGTATAGCAGCGTTCGACAGCCGGTTCAAACTGTTTTGCACAGCTGCCCGCAAACTTTTAGAGCATAACCTTGACTGCGCAGGAGCCGATTTACGTACAAATAATAATAATAATAATAATTTATTGTACATAAAAAACAGTAAAGGTTACACAAGTAAAGTAAAAACATCGAATTTGTACAACAGAGTCAGATACAATAGGTCGATAATTCCGACCCCTGAACTAACAAATGTACGCCATCTGCCGTTTTTGTTCTAAAAGTTTGCCGGCAACTATATTAACCATGGTATAAGAAAATAAGGTATGGCACTCCGGCAAGTGAGACTTTCTACGTCACTGGTTAAATAGTTGCCGCTTTATGGTAACAAAATAATTACCAGGAAAATTTATTTGCATTACAATCCTCATGAGTCATGTTCTTTGAGTAAAGTTTTACTTTGTCGTAATCATTGATTTAAAACACTCACGATTTTTTGAGATGCATACAGGTATCAAGGGAATAGTTTCATCCCTTTATAGTTTGAACTATATTTTCCATTGGTGCGCCAACTTTGTTAATGTCGACAAATGTGAGTTTCTATTACTTATTTATCTTTTCACACTTATAGAAGGTTAGCGCAACATACCTACCTGCTTCCTGTCAGCTATTGGCTGATCTAAATAAAGAACAAACACTTTTAAATACGTATGTACAATCATTCCCACCGTAGCCTTTGCTAAGTTTAACAAATACTATAATTAATTACACAGCTATTATTGAAACAGCACTATAATACAGTATGTATATAATTACATTGTGATTGTAACACGTCACTGTACTAAAATTTATTGGGTAGTGCTAAACACGAATAATGCCAGGGTATCAAAGTTTTTATCACCAAGTGAATTTATTGATCTCTAAGAGAATGCCATGTATAGGTAAATAAAGGTTTTTAAAACAAAAACAAACTGTATCATTTCATAATTTTATTTCATGAAAAAAACAAATAAATAATTGCAACATGTCAACATTATGAAAACAATAGTTTAAGAATGATTTGTAAATAAAATGTATCTGAATTTGGTGTAAATCTATGGAATGTCCGAATAAGACCCCACGAGTGAGCCAATATTGATAAAATAGGGACAACTGCGTTTTATACTCAAGGGGTCTTAAAGGATCAGAAAAAAAGGAGTACAAAAAGAGAAATGCATACAAAGTTTAATAAAACAGTCTAGCTACATCTGAGGTCGTTGAATTCATTATTTGTACATCTATTTACGGAATATGCTCCAGTTCGTATAAAAAAAAACCCTGTCGTCCTAAGACATCACAAACATATAGGTTTATAAAGTTTCTGGTTCAATAAAAACATTTATTAGGTACCTACACAAACCATGGTTGCATAAAATACATATGCATAAAATTTTAAAAAATATATAAAATAAAACATACATTCGATTGTAATCCGTACTAAATCTCACTACTTATGAAGATTTTTATATAAAATAATAAAAATGCATAAATTATTTCAAAAAAATAACAAAAAATACACGAAACAAGCAACCCTGCTGAAAGTCATGATAATAAATAGAATCAACACCATAAAACTGTAACTTTGCACCTATAAGCCTACAAAAATATACTTTCGATGTTTTTACAAAAAAATAACACTTACGCGATTACATTTCACTTACATGTCGTATCAAGCGCTGAACATTTGTACATCTACGCATGACTATAACCTCATAATTTGTCACATGAACACAGTTAAAAATACAATATTAGAGTCTATTTCACATAAATCACAGAGATTACTCCGATGATGGGCCTAATATTTAACTCTCATCTTAAAACAATGTCATAGAAAAAAAAACGAGTCATTTAAAAGAACGTATTAGTTAAAGGATAAAGAAAATGTTACCAAAAGATACGGGTAACTTTCGTTTAACAAAGGAATCAATTAAGTTTTGTTACAATAATAAGTGCGGGGTTTTTTGACTCTTACAGTGATGTTGAAATGCTTTCTTAATTTAATATACCTACTTTAAAAAACGTATTAACCGTTCCGACAGTTATAATTCGATTTTGTCATGATATTTCATGGTAAACTTTATTATATAAATATTTCTTTTTAAAGACAATAATATTGTATTTTTGCTGTCGTTTTTGTAAGAACTTATCGTCTTTCTATGACATGAGCCCTTTTAGCCTTATTCGGTTACGAATTAGTCCTGTTCAAGTGACACTAAATAGAATAAATACAGCATATTTCTAACTTATAAACGGGCAGACTATTTACCATCAAAGGCACCAGTGCAGTATATCCTACAATACCATTGATAAAAACATTTCGAAACAAACTCTTGCCATATTACCAAATTGTCATGACTAATACCTAATTTTATAGGAGATAGTTCTTTATAAAAATATTACTATAAATAACTGTGTAAGTTACTTTGGTCAAGGTCCTTTATCGCGGAATAAATAAGACCATCCTGCGAGTTTAATATGTCATTAGTTCATTACAATAAGTTTCCCAATATCTGTTGTGACAAAGTTTCGTATAAAATTGATAAAGTTGCAGTGGCGCGACGTGATTTTTTTTTGTAAAGCCGGAGTAGATTTAGCTTACTGTTTTCCAGGAGCTGTAATACAATAAAATCACCAACTTCTTTAAAAATATACAAGTCGCTGGGAATCGAGTTGTATGCACGCCACGCCACTAAGATAAGGTTGACTACTCAAAGCCCAAAATTAAGGGCTATCATTCAAATATCTTGACACAACAACTTGTTATATACGAGTGCACGCTACAACCACCCGTTTATAAAAGGCTTAAACCACACGTCATGCAGGTTACACAAGAAGATTTATATCGAATAATATACTAAATTTACCGTCAGAAATGACTTAAGGTGATTTTCCACCAGTGTGAAAAATCAGTAATTTCCGGCCTGCCGGCAAAAACCTTACCTCATTGCATATTTTTCGAAGTGCAAAAATATTTTAGTGATGACATAGTTCTTCCGGAATCGAATAAACCCAAGACAACATTTGCTTTTCATAAGAACAAATTACACTGATGCCTCACATAACATGTGGTCTAAGCCCTACCTTTGATATAACTTACATCATACCTCCCAACATACCCGACTTACTTCCACATATAGTTGAACACGTCCATGATACTGTCGTAGATGGTGAAAGTGATGGCGACGTCGAATACGACGCGACTAAGGCGCGGGACCGTACCTTTGTAGAAGGCGAGAGGTCCCTCCGCCTTCCAGGTCTTGATGAAGCAGTCCCAGGTGCTCCGGTACTTGGCGGCCTCGAGGCCCTGCATGCGCGTCTTTACTACGTCAATGGGGGTGTTCCCGAACACTGATGCGGCTCCTGTTAAAGTTATACACTTTCAGTAAACTGTTACGCGAGCGTTTAACCTTTTGAGCGCCACAGTCGGCTGTGGCCGTCAACAAAAAATCGTGCCCCTGACGCCACGTCGGCCACAGCCGTCCAAATTTCAATGATCAAAAACTTTGTAATTCTAACCGCTACAAGTATTTTTCAATCCCTGTTGATCTTGGGGCACATCTTTTTTTTTACTCTGGCGTCAGTGGCACGGTAAATTGCTAGACCGCTTGGCGTCTATAGGTTAAAAAAAACATATCCCTGTATCTTCCAGAACTTGACGTTTTTGGGTTCATCCTACTCATCAGAATCGATAGCATTTACAATGTGAAGAATAAA
Source organism: Apotomis capreana (assembly GCA_947623375.1). Classification (NCBI taxonomy): domain Eukaryota; kingdom Metazoa; phylum Arthropoda; class Insecta; order Lepidoptera; family Tortricidae; genus Apotomis; species Apotomis capreana. The sequence continues at coordinate 16,843,608 of OX392517.1, read as the reverse complement.
AAAAGATGGGATGGGAATTTTAGTTTCCAATACGTAACGCTCGTGTAAATAAAAAGTTTACATTCAAACGTGATGTAATGGAACGGACAAATTAAGGACACTTTTTCTTTTCTTCGTAACATAATAAATGCTATCGATTCTGAGTAAGATGAATCCAAAAACGTCAAGTTTTGGAAGAAACAGGGATTCGGGATTTTTCTTGGAAATGTCCACACACGAATTTAAAAAGAAGAAAGTCACGTCAAGGACAGTTTTAATCGCAGCCTTAGTAATGCTCTTCGAGATTAGCATTACATTTTATACAGTAGAGTCTCACTAATTCGCAATTCAATAGTCCGATACATCCAATTATCCAGTCTCACCCCTTGGCCATGATATTATTTCATACACCATGTTTCTTCCTAGTGCCAGATTAGTGAGACTGTAGTCCTGTTTCATCTATTTAGCGATTTAGTAGAAGACTCATCGACACGATAACTAAAAATTTAATTTCATCAAATCCAGCAGTTTAAATAAATCAAAAAATGTTTATTTGTTGGAATACGGTTACAAAGATCTTAAATGTAGAACAGTTCATGCGTATTCAATTCAACCTGCATGAAGGTGTGCAAAATTACATAGTCATCATTTAAAATTTCAATCAGTTAGCATATATTTTCTAAAGTAATGAAATTCGAATGTCGACAAGGTCGAAATATTCATTATCGATTAAGCTATTAGCGTGTCAAATATTCGTTAATATGTATTGTAAAAACAATTTTCTTGTATCCACTTAGTCAATTTGCCTCCAAATAACACATTAATAATAAAATTCGATCATATGGAGGACAGGTTGTTATTGATGTTTTTGATTACAATCATAATCATTAAAATATTCGTAGAAATGTTCTCATAAGCTATTACCGCCATCTAAAAAGAATATATCTGGCTACGCATTTTAGCATGTTGGTGATACTAATGTGCTCATAATATAAACAAAAATATTAACAAAGATTATTGGCACAAGTATTTCTAATTCTCTATTTTAATCACAAAACAATGAGAAATTATCTATCTACAAACATAAAGAGCTAAATTAAATAATGTAAGACACACATACATACACACATTCACATACATTATGAGCGCTTGCAAAATACACGTAATGAGATAAATCTAAATTTGCCTAGCGCAAATAGAAATCGTGTATTTGGGCCGCGTTATCTCGTGGTCACACGTCAAGTCAGCTATAAAGATAAGTGATGGCTGATGATATTGATATGATATAAATCTGTTGACGCTTTAGGCGATGCACTAGTTTATACGTACAAAATTAATTTGAGATTTTTAATCGTCCATAGTACCTTTTGTTAAATTGTATTTAACTATTTATTCTGTCCAAATATTTTTTTTCTACTGTGTACTGTCAGTATGATGCATACGTCATAATTATGCATGCGTCGAGAACTTTAACTTATGCCCACTTTGAACCTTGTCGAAAGGTTCAATCACTGATAAAAGACACTGCCCAGTCATTTGCTTACTACTGTCATAGTTATTTTTACTCTGTGAGGACGATAACCCCAATAAAGCCGAAACTGATCCGGAAATATAATTCCACTACGTTTGATCTACCTTTTCAACCACCTTCAAAAAAGGTGGTTCGCAATTCGATTGTATGTTTTGACTAGATGAATAAAAAAAAAGTGTAATTCTTACCGGCGATACCACCGAAGAGACCGACGATGTACTTCGGCACGTGCTTGTCGCGATCGCCGCCCTTGTACCAGTCTCGCAGGGACTCCATCACGAAGAAGCGGATGGCCTGGTTGCTGCCCTGCTTCATTATCGTCGCCGTCACACCCTTGTATACGCCGCCCACACCTGGAAATTTACATAGAACGTCACTACAAGCGTCGGGCCGTAGGCTGATTGCACGCTGGGGAGCTTTAGCTTAACCGCTTGTTTTGCATTTGGTGATCGTATTGTTTTGATTTTAGAAGACTGTGTCCGATCCATTTAAATCAAAACCACTGTTCGCTAGCCATAAAATACCTATATGAAAATATTGTAAAAAGTCGTTAGAACAGAACTACTTTGAAAGCCATCAAACATTTTAACTGGACTAACGCAGGGTTCAATGGAAGCAAGGAACTCGGCCTTGATTGAGTGACCGCATTCGAGGGTGGGATGATGCGAATTGGCTCTTTACATTTGTTGCCGTTGACCAGGATACCTCTTTGGTATGATAATTAGGATCTCCGTTAACTCACCCTCCTCTCTGACGATGGTCCTAACGCCATGGAAGAATCCCTTGAACCTCGGCTTCTCCATGCGCATGTCGTTGATGAACTTGACCTTGACGGTCTCCATGGGCGTCACCGCGAACACCGCCTCCGCGACACCAGCCGCCAGACCGCAGGCTAGCTTGCCGGTGGTGCTGAGTGTGCCATCGTCCTTCACCATATACAGTTTAGCTTGCTCGAATACGCCAAATCTGTATGAGAATTTAGTAATTGAATTACCGAGTAACTACTTATTAAAATACTGCCATGATCAGTTCAAGGTGAAAATTCAGATTTTTCCACATACAACTATCCAACAGTGTGAACTTTAGCTGGGCCTGTGATGAGTTGCTGAGACAAAACCCCTGCTATTAACATAGCAGGTTGAACTAAGACGGAGTACGACAGATAGCTAAGCCTTTGAAGACCGAGACGGTAAAAAAACGTTTTTTTTTTGGTGCATCATTATTTCAAATGGAATAAAACACCCAGACACTGGGACCCTCCATGCCTTCCGTACCTATCTTTTACCTAGCTTCTCTTTTCTTAAGCAATTTACAACTCGAGCTACTTTTTCTTCTGCATTCGACTGCCAACTCCCTGTCGGGTGACAGAACCCCAGGACAGACCCCCTCCGTGGGAGGACCGTCCGAAGCGTGCCGCCGCCTATATGCGGGTGTGGCCCGTAGTATGGCCCTTTACGGGGCCCCAATATGGGCGGACCGATTGGGGGCGGCGAACAGGGCCCTACTACGTAGGCCACAAAGAGTCGTGGCCATACGGATTATAAGGGCCTATGTAACTGTGGCGTGGGCAGCAGCGTGTGCCTTGGCCGGGACTCCGCCATGGGAGATGGACGCCCAAAGACTGGCCGAGGCACACAGAGAAAGGGTGAGGAACAGGGCCCTCAATGAGTTCCCCGCTCCCGAGGAGGCGACGGCAGCCCGCCGCATGGCGGAAAGACGGATGAGGGACCGCTGGAGAAGGGACCTGGAGGACTCCCCCTATGGAATCCGCACCATAGGGGCACTCCTCCCGTCCTTCTCCAGCTGGCTCGAGAGGGGGCATGGCCGGGTGGGATATAGGCTGGCGCAGGTAATGACCGGGCATGGCTGCTTCGGTCATTACCTGCACAAGATAGGGAGGGAGCCTAGCCCGGCCTGCCATGAGTGTGGGGAGCCCGACGATACAGCCGAACACACCTTCGCGGTGTGCTGTTGCTGGGCTGAGGAGCGCCGAGCCATGATGGCCGCCATAGGAGTGGTGGACCTCTCGCTGCATAGCGTCGTGGCAGCCATGCTCGGCAGCGAGAGGAAATGGGAGGCTGTGGCCACCTTCTGCGAAGAAGTCATGTCGCAGAAGGAAGCCTCGGAGCGGGAGCGTGAGGAAAGAGCAGACGCGCTCCCGATCCGACGCAGACGGTTGGGGAGACGGCGCAGGCAGTACGCCGCCCGCCTTCTCCCCCAGTAGGACCAGTGGGTTAGGGGCCCGTGGGTCCTACTCTCGCGAGGGAACTTCGGCAAGCTGCCGGAGCAGCCGGGGGGGTGTCGTGGTAGAATGCTCGCGACCCCATGGCACCCCCCTAACGGCAGCGAGGGTGCACCGGAGTGGGTTTAGTGGGTAGTCTCCTTCTCTCCCTCTTCCCAAGAGGGGCCAGAAGGAGGAGTCCCACATAACCCCTAGTGGCTTCCCTAAGCCGAGGGGTATGCGTAAAGGCATTCCCACTCCGAAAAAAAAAAAAAAAAAAAAAAAAAAAAAAAAAAAAAAAAAAAAAAGACAGACCCCCTCGTGGGGTGCTTGCACCCCGAGCACCAAGCAAACTCATTCGCTTGCGACAATGCCACAAATTTTACCCCTCCCGTTGCCCTTCCCTTAGCAAATTTTACAACTCGAGCACCGATTTTCCAGTATTTTCCACTGTCAACCCCCTCTCTGATGACAGGAGGACGAGTGCATGCATAACCCCCTCGCGGGGTGCTTGCACCCCGCGCACCGAGCAAATACTAGTACATAACATAAATACATATATAGATAACATCCATGAACCAGGACAAATATTCGAGTTCATCACACAAATATTTGCCTTTGTCGGGATTCGAATCCAGGACCGCCGGTTCAGTAGCAGTTGCACTATAAACTGAGCCAACAGCGCCGTAATATCTTGATCGTCATATCAATACATTGATAAAGTCAAACAGGCGAAAAACCTTTACCGGGCTACAAAAATGTGATGTCGCTTGTCGACTTTGGTATTAAACTCTGTGTAAACACGACGTCGGTTTACTAATTTATGTAAATTGTTTATCACCACACTCTTAATTTGATTGGTCAACGCATGGGTAGGGTAGGCAGGTAAATACTATACCCATGGAAAACACCTTTAAAGTTCATTGTAACCTACTACAGATGTAGTGAATATTGTTTCTGTTTTCTCAATACGAGTAGCTTTAGTGAAAGTATTTACTCTTACATCTCTAGGTACATATTTTATATTAATATAATGCATATTGTGGTCTGGTGTAGTGTAGGTACGACCACTAGAATTATGTCAATAATGACGACAGAATTTAAAGATAAACAGTGTGTGTATAAGAACACTGTCTGTTAGAATCAATTTAGCATGGAAGTCCAGACATGACAAAAGTTAGTGTAACAACGCTAATTATGCAAAATGATTTGTTTACGCAAGTACATATTTTACCTAACAGGCAGTCAAAATAAATAACCAGATAATATTCGAATCCCGATGATAGCGTTGCGTTGTGATAATTTATCAAATTTTTATTTGATATGATTCATATCTAGTTTATCTTCAAATACTTCCATCACCCGGCACGCGTATGGCAATATTCGCATAAAAAATATAAGTTCTAAAACAGCCAAAAAATGACGAAGTGACGTTCCTAACGGTTTCGTAGCTTTAGCTATACTTAATTTCCAACTTCGGAGTAACGCTTAGGTCATGTTTTAATCAGTGTTCTACTTAGTGTTTTTTGTTAATAGTTAAACGCTACCGGGTAGCACGAATCCCAATTGTAATGGTTAAGTATTATACGAGTATTCCTTCGTTAGAACTACGTAGAGAGGGAGCGCTAAGGCGGACTATACTTACAGTCTGACCAAAAAGAGTAGAAATTAAAAAGCGGCAATCAGTGTCGTCCCTTTCTAATCAATCTAAGAAAACGGGGGCGGCACTACAGTATTGCCACTTTTTAATTTCTACTCTTTTTGGTCAGACTAAATAATCAGAATAAAAAAAAAAATATAATCACTTAATCAGCCACAAATTGCAACAGACATTGAAAGAAAAAGAAAGTCCCCAGCCTGATCGGATATGGATAAGTGTGATCAGCGCCGGTCCGTTGGTCCCCTGACCACCTACGTGGTTTCAGTCAGATTGTCAAACGCTCATACGGCGCCCTTTAGTCGCGCCTCTCACAAGTAGCCATCGTCCAAATTCAATTTTTCGCTCGTTTTATTTTCACATAGCACAAAAATCGTACAGTTACCAGTACATAATATCCGAGTATAGTTTAGAACTGTAGGGAATTTTAATCGACGTACAAAAATAGGTAATCTCCGCTCGCCTGGGATGGGATGTAAAAGCGCAAAAGCGATTTCTCACTATTGAATCTGTTATTGAGATACCGGTTTTGCTCACGGCAGTATAGCGAATATGTTTTCCGATTGGTGTACAATGAAAATATATACAAATACATATATATGACCATGTCTCAACCCCAGATCTACGATTTTTTTTCGCCCGGGCCAAAAGTTGATGTTCGGCCCTCTCTGTTGCTAGACGCCTTGTGTTTTTTTTTTATTCTACGAATTTGGCGCCCGAAATTCTGTCCGGGACAGGTGCCCCAGTTTGCCTTCCCCTAGATCCGGAGCCGGATCTTAGGATTCCTGGGTGAGACCAGGGTCGGCCTGGCAGGCGCCCTGGCCGAATCATCCATTATGTGGCCTCTGAGTGAGGCACGGATATACAGCAACGTGTAACATAGCGGTGAATGTCACTCAATAACACGTATCACGCGATTCACGCGTCGGGTAACCTCGGCATTGTGACATAATGAACCTCGTTATCAGGCATTAGCGATACTTTGCGAAAGAGATACGGCGCGAAATGGCCGGCTTGGACTATACGGACCGCGGGGTCGTGAAGTTTTTTTAATAACAGAAAAGTCCAGCATCTTTCAGCCGATAACTTAATGAAGCAATAAGATACACAAGCATTTGACTTTGGGCTTGTGCACAAATCACGCGAGGATTTTTCGGCTACTTTTTGAACCCCCCATGGTAATATTTGGTGAGGTTCTTTGCCCCCCCAAACGTGTATTTTTTCCGCCAGAATTTCTTAAAATAAACTCGCTATTTTGAAGTATTTAACAAGTGAAGATTTATTTTTAACGAAACAGAAATAGTAGATTGTACGACAAGTGCATAAAACGCATCATTTTACACGAGACGTTTATTCATCCGAGCGAGCTTGCGAGCGAGGATGAATATAAAGTCAAGTGTAAAATGCGTTTTATGGACGAGTTGCACACTCTACTTTTCACTTCGATTGCGAGGAAATGAAACTGTATCACGTAAATAACATATATACACATATCATGTATACCTACTTAAAAACAAATTTAATTATAATTTAAAGTAACTTATTTCTCATTGCTCTAATAGCAATGTAATATTTAAAGTAATAGTTTAAAAAGTAATAAATGATAGTACATAAAAGTTACAAGTTTATTTCAAGAAGTTTTATTGTGTACTTTGGCTGTTGGTATATTTGCCTTGGTCTTAGAATTCTAACAAAACGAAATAAAATAAAGAGTTAAAACCCGTTCCAGACCTTCCGATCCGATAAATCGGATAATGTGTAGTGCAATTGTTAGGATCTTATACACTACACATTATCCGATTTCTCCCGATAAATCGGATCGGATCGGAAGGTCTGGAACGGGTTTTATTGTATGAAGTTTTATGTTTTTTTTTTAACTGTTTATTAAGAACCTTTTTCGTGTGGCTGTTGGACCGATCGCCTTGGTCTTCGACGACGATTTTACTTTATGCTCTAGAGCATAAAAAGCGACTTTATGTCGCCTACGCACAGCATAAAGTCGAACTTTTAGAGCGAGAGAAGTGAAAAAGTATCTACTCATCATGCGGTAGTTTTTCTTCTTAGTTCGTTCACCGTAAAAAAATACACGTGAGGTCTCCTTAAGTCCTTATACCCCTTCCTCCCCCACGTGATCTGTCGTGATTTTTTCGTGGTTTTAGGACACTTTTATTTTCCATATTGAAAATGCAATTGATTCTGAGCAAGATGAACCCAAAAACTTCAAGTTCTGGAAGGAATTTGGAATTCTGGAAGAGCTTTGGAAATCGCTCTTACATCGCATCGTGTTTAATTTAACATACGATAACGGCGTGCAATAATGCTTCTTACGCGACTGACAACGTAAGGTCACAGCTGGACCGAACTGTTATAATTACTGCTACACTTGTTCAAGTGTAATAATAATTTTATCAAGTTATTTAAGTATTTAAGTACGTTAGCAATAAAAAACTTTCAAATTACCTTGCCCATTGTAAGAATAGACATCAGATTGTAATTTTACTAATCAGTGATATTATTATCTTCCTAATAATTGCTTATCGGAATAAACAAAACGTTTAGTTTCTGATTTCATTAAACCTTACACCTATGCGACTGGGATGAAATATTTTTTTCATACTTAGAAAAAAATACGCCTACAAGGATAGTCCCCATTCTTGCGAAAGATGAAGCCGGTTTTGGTTTTATGTGTGTGTGTCTACGAACGAATTGTAGAGACGTTTTGCTTGTGACAGATGCGTACACCGACAAAACGAACCCGTGCCTGGCCGTTGCTAACCAAAACTGGCTTCACTTTCAAGCGCTGAGACTAGGTTTCTAGGCGTATTTATTCTAAGTTTTCATAAACGTACAATTGATTTTAAAACTGCTGGAAGAACTAATTCGACGTTCCTGAAAAACTAAATTAGAATTATTTTATTTGTGACTTACTACATGCAACTGTACGAGTAATAGCTTTAAACTACCTATATAATTGGTACACGTAAAGGAAATTATCTTGATTTTCCAAATCAATGTTAAGTACAGTAATAATACAATATGTATTTAAATTCAACTAAAAAAAAACAGATGTATAAGGTCTAAGGAAGTAATAAAACTTTCCTTATTCCAAATACCTACTGCTGTTTTCCGTTTTTTAAGCGCAGTGTACAAGAATTGGCCAATAGCCATTGGAGGTGTGTGCGGATGTGGTCTGAGAGGTGGGAGTTGCGCACGCTATTAGAACGTTTGCGCGTGCGCCGACGTCATCCGACTATTTCCAGTTGACAAGCCATTCACACTCCAGACTGACGGCGAACAAAAACGTTTACGTCAATGTGTGGTAATTAATGGTTAAAAGAAACCGAAACTTAGTTTTTAATTGATTGATGTTAATTTTAATATTTAGGAACAACATTCTTTCTTATGGTTTCGCCTGCGTAAGCACCGCCTATCTGAATTCCGGATGTTACCTGTCTTCGCGCACAGGGCGAATTTCTCAACTGATTCTGGTCTGGTCTGAGCAGGTTTGATAATTGTATAGATTTTTTGTCTAATTCAGTTTTCGAATTCACCGCGTCGCTGTAGCAGTCCCTGATAAAGAGCTCCAAACGAGTTCGAAACATGTCGGACCGTTCCTGACAATTTCTCGTAAGGGTTAACCGCTTAATACAATAATTAAATACGTCTCACGAACGTTTTAACAAGGTTAGTACGATATTCCTTTCGAGATTGTGCTGGTTAGAACGCATAATATGCCCGAAAAACTTGAATATCCTTTCCTGGCAGATTGTTGAGAGCTGCTTGGTGGCGTTTAGTTCTCGCAAGATGGATTCGCTCTCAACGCAGTCCATGGGATTCTGAACATCTTTCTCCAGCATATCTAATACGGTATTTGACTATAGTAAATATATACTTGTATCATTGAAACTACTAAACACACATTCAAAAATACATGGAACCAAATAAAATAAACTAGCAGTTAACTTTTGGACATTATACAATTTTTAATTGGCCAAAAACTGTAATGACTACTGATTTTCATGACTTCACAGGCTAGTATATTCATAGAAACTTTATGCTAACAGATCGTTTTTGACATTTCATAAAGAGTAGCTGATTTGAGCTGTTATCAAGTACCGTATTAGGTAGAGTCCAAATCAGCGAAACCAGAGCTGGCATTTTTAGGCAGGAAATTTTGCAGTCGTTTTGTGGACCAACCCAGTCCTAAATTTTAAATGACGTCGACAGACGAGGCTGCCCCATTAAGGCGACTCCTAACGTCGATGACCTTGAGGATCCGGGCGCCCACCCCCCGCTAGCCACGCTGCTCCGCTACAATTTTACGTAACTTTAACCGCTATACTGCGCTGTAGGCCGAGATCCGGCGTCGCGGGCTCATCTCTGTTACTTCGTTGTTTAAAAAGTGTTAATGTATAATATTGAAACTTTTTTTATATTGTTTAATATAGTGATAAATTTAATTATTTCATTCGATTTCAAAGTTAAGGGAAACAACAGACAAATTGTAGATTTTAGCCATTTGATTTCATAATGTTGTGATATTTTAAATATTAAGGTACAATCATACACAAATTTTAAATTTTGTAACCTTATGATAATCATTTAGTTTTACTGTATGTATCACATGTAGGTACCAAGTACCAAAATATTTACCTAATTAAATTTATTAACACATTATTATGGATATTTATTCAAATTCAAATTCGAAATTTATTTATTCAGACAACAGTGGTCCATGATAGTTAGTAAACTTAAAACTTATTAGTTAATTGGAAAAAATAAATAAATAAATCGAAAATAAGTGAGTACGTACGTACGTAGCTCTACTTGCAAAATATGCTGACCATAATATTATTTACTTGTTCTAACACCGTATCGGAAGGTGGTGGCACCGGTGCAGTGGTAATAAAGTAAGGCATATTATTATTATGTAAACTATTATTATGTAAAGTTGTTTATTTTTAGCATATTTATTTTAGGTGCTTTTCAAACCCTAATAATAATAATATTAAGACTCGTAAGTAATAGTTTAGGTATAAATATTATAAGCATTTTGCCATTACTTAAAAAAACTTGTATCTGAAGCCGTTGCGAAAAGTACACAGTGTGACCATATACAGTAACATCGTTTTGCGTTAGAGCAAAATGATAGGTACAAGCTTTTTAGGTAGCGATGATAGTATTATACAAAATAAAAATATAATAATAAACATGTACAGCCTCGTTTAACCCAGACCGACACGGCATATTCGTTAGTACAGTCTGACCAAAAATATTAGAAATAAAAAATTGGTAATACTGTAGTGTCGGCCCTTTCTAATCAATTTAAGAAAACGGGGACGACACTATAGTATTGCCACTTTTTATTAGGGTTCCGTAGTCAACTAGGAACCCTTATAGTTTCGCCATGTCCGTCTGTCCGTCCGTCCGCGGCTTAGCTCCGTGATCATTAGTACTAGAAAGCTGAAATTTGGTATGAGCATGTGTATGTATCACGCCGACAAAACGGTAAAATAAAAACTAAAAAAAAATTTTTTTTTTGGTTACCTCTCGAACACCTAAAGTGGGGGTGTCCTTGAATAGGTCTTTTAAAAATAATAGGGGTCTCCATACATTATTTTTTGATAGTCAGCAGTTTCGTAAATAGTCGCTACGAAAATAAAAAAAATATGCCCCCCCCCCCTCTAACTTTTCAACCACAGGTCAAAAAAATATTATTTCAATAAAATTTCAATGAAAACTATATTGAACAAAATCGGTCAAGCCGTTTTTGAGTTATCGCAAAATTTCATAATTTTCATTAAAATGACGTAAGTGCCGCGCGGTGTGCCGGTACTTCGAACGTTACACATATTGGGTAAGTGCCATACTATATTAAAACATTTCATTCAATCTGGCGCGTAAAATCGATAACTTCCAGAAGATAATAAGTAATTACTATTACTTTGGCGTTTACGACCTTTTTATAGCGCTTGAAATTTTTCTCGTAATTTAAGTCTTTCCCGTAATTTTCGTCTATTGCGAAGGATGGGCAACTACGGACGGACTACCCTACACTGAGCGTGGCCCGACATGCTCTTGGCCGGTTTTTTGTACTCTTTTTGATCAGACCGTACTTACTACCTCACAAAGTTATCGCAGTGCCGGTATAATAATTTTGTTTAAGTAAGATTGGCAATAATGCATATTCCCCGCGCCGCAGCCGGTGCAGTCACCACTGCATCACCATCTTGCAATGCAACGCAGGAGCGCGGTCCAGATTAGGCTAATTTCCCTATTGCTCCACTAGATGCAACGTTTTTATTAACAAACCCTTTCTATTTTATTTATGATTACATATCAAATGACTAAAAATATAATCCCATCAAAAACATAAATGTAAAATGAGAGCCAAGTTCAATATCGCGTGCACTTCGCCGACAAAAGAATTGAGATCTGCAAGGGTGCCAAGTTCTTTGCTCTAAAATTTTTAGATACAAGGACATGCGACATACTCAATGCATTTATTTTACTTGGGGAGTAATTCAATATCAAGATTTGACTTGGCTAGTTTTCATAAACTAACTAAATTTTATAAAAGTAACATATTCATAGTCATAGTTCATTATCAAGCTAACAGTATAAGTAACAAGACGTACACTAACTTGCGTACTTACCTTTACGAAAATAGGTTAATGATTTGATTGATTTTGATTTATAATATAAATTTATATTTTAAAACTAGCCAAGTCACGTCTTGATATTGAATTACACCCCAAGTAAAATAAATGCATTGAGTATGTCGCATGTCCTTGTATCTAAAAATTTTAGAGCAAAGAACTTGGCACCCTTGCAGATCTCAATTCTTTTGTCGGCGAAGTGCACGCGATATTGAACTTGGCTCTCATTTTACATTTATGTTTTTGATGGGATATCATTACTTTTTGTACAGAATTTATTATGATGTGTAAATTACTTAATTATTATTTGTTAATTAGTTCTGTGTGCTATTCTAGTACATCTTTTGAAAGTTTTGAACAAACAAAGAATTTTCCAAAACGGTTAGTACGTATTGGATTTTTATGTGCATGTATGTGTAAGTGTGTGCGTGTGAGTGTAAGTATATGCTATTCTAGTATATCTTTCAAACAAAAAAAGAATTTTCGAAATCGGTTTATAAATGACAGAGTTCTGAGGCAACAACCATCAATAATAATAATAATAATAAAAAACATAAAAAAATCACTGTTTTAGATTTTTATATGTATACACACACAATTACTAAGCTGGATGCCAAATTTCACCTTTCTAGGTCACCTGGAAGTGGGTTAGGTTTTTGATTACTAGTCAGTCAGTCAGTCAGTCAGTCAGTCAGTCAGTCAGTGATAAAAATACCGTTTTTTGGACTTTAATATCTCAATAACTATTTAACCTATATTAATGAAATTTGGGGTTCTACTTGTTCTAAAGGATCTTAATACATAAGCCAAATTTCATTTTTTTATGTTAAATAGATTTGGAGTTATTGGGGGGTCAAAAGTGGCTCCAAACGGTTCGTGTAATATAACACACGGCTGCTGCTCGCCAGTTCCTGCGGTGAACTTGGCTGGACACGCTGCCGCGTGTCTAGATAAGATTTACAGGTACAGTACGTAGTACTCAGAACTTTTACAATTTATGTCGTAATTTCCATTGAACGCGCCGAGTGGGAGCGCGGCCGATAGAATTTTACTAGTTGTCAAAATAATAAAGAGCGTCGTCTTTGTGCCAAAACTAAACGAAGAAAGAAATTGAAGTGCTTATTTTTTAATCTTTGGATACTTGACTATTGGATAATGGGCTGCATGGTGTAATTTCAGTCTTAGGTGACTTCAGCATATAGGGACACTAATTTACTTACGGCAATGTTAAGATTGTCCCTCAATCCAGTTTCTCTTTTTTGTTGGAGCAGTATTTAGTTTTGTTGAGTTTCGTTAGGCATTTAGTCTCAGCAGTGGTCTCATTTTGTGAAATACCGGTAGACAGACATGTAAAAGTGCCCTAGTGGCTAACTTAGAGAATAAAGTTCATTATTTATTTATTTAATTATAAAAGATTTTATATATTTACAGAAATCTAAATCATTTTAAACTTTTAATTGTTTAGCTAATAAATCTCATCATCAGACAAGTTTAAAGAAAATTCACGATCAAGCGCATGGTGCGCAAGCATTTCTTAGACAATACCTCTGATTAATTTATTTTGTAATGTTTTACTTTGAATAAGTACATAATATATGTAAGTATTTTAGTCAGTTTATGGAATACATATATTATATTATTTAGTTAAATGAGTTGAGTTTGTATCACTTTGTTTGCACCGTAACTGTTAAATCCAGCGGTTGACTGTTAGAGAATGTCTCAAGGGATTAAGTCCGCTATTTGTATTTCTTTTGTATATCATGCAATAATGATGACTTGGTGAGTCTGCACGGGATCGCACTTTGTCGCAAGTCGTGGGAGGCCTATGTTTAGCAATCGATTTCTGTGGTTGATTGATAGATAGATAGATTATGCAATAAAGTTTAATAATTTTAGTAGATACTTACTAGAATTGAAAACAAAATACTAACGTACTGTAAATATTATGAGCATACCTGGGATAACTCGGGGCACCTATACGAAAGTAACGTAGCAAAATATTTTATCGACAAAAAAATATATCGATGTTACTGTCAACATCTAATTTCATCGACATAAATAAATACCTATAACTTATTAATACACGTTTTAATATGTTTATTGTTTTTTTTGTTTGAAAATGTGGAGACATATACATTATTAAAATGTGGAGACATTTTCAAACAAAAAAAACAATAAACATATTAAAACGTGTATTTACATGTTCAAAATTACGCACTGATATAAAGAAACGTCTCAGCAAAGCTTATGATGACTACGTCAAGGATTTGCAAGCCAACATTAGCTCAAATCCCCGTGCATTTTGGAAGCATATAGCCGATCTTAAATCAAAGGGTGGATTTGAAACCCGGCTACGTCATGACGGGCAAGAATACGAGGGCACCGAAGCAGCAGAGGCTTTCGCCAAATACTTCTCGAGCGTTTTTTTACCTAATGCCCCCTTGCTGGACGATAGCACGGCTAATAGCGACGACAAGTCACGTTCTGCGAATTTCGTGCACATAGCCTCTATAACTTTAGAAGATGTGAAATCAGCCATTAGACGTCTGAAGGCTCAGAGTTCGGTTGGGCCTGACAAAGTCCCCGCTTATGTGATCAAAGGGTGTATCGATTCCTTTCTCTTGCCTATACATCACATATTTAACTTATCCCTTTCGACTGGCAAGTATCCTAAAGGATGGAAGCTCAGTCGAGTTACCCCCATTCCAAAATCCAATGACACAGTAAACATAGATAACTACAGACCCATAGCTATACTTTCTTCCTTAGCAAAGCTCTTTGAATCGGTCCTGCAAAAGTTGATTTCGCCGCAATTACGGCCAAATCTATGTGACTCACAGCATGGCTTTAGGTCGAGGCGGTCAATTGATACCAACCTTTTGACCGTCTCGAGTATAATCTCTAAACACCTCGATAGGGGTATACAAGTCGACGTTCTCTACTTCGATTTCAAAAAAGCCTTTGATCAAGTAGACAACGATGTGCTATTGAGTAAGCTGTGTTATGTGGGCTTCTCACCGCGACTTCTAAAATTGTTCGCAAGTTACATGCGAGATAGGAAACAATATGTGAAGCATGGTTGTTTCATATCATCGGATTACCCAACTCGTTCTGGTGTTAGTCAAGGCTCTATTCTCGGTCCAATTTTATTTGGGATCATGATCAACGACTTAGAGTCTGTGCTAAAGCATGCCAGATGCCTTCTTTATGCGGACGATCTGAAACTTATTTATAAAGTAGAGCGTCTAGCGGACTGTGAGGCACTGCAAGAGGACATAAACTCTGTGTTACGTTGGAGCATCATAAACAAACTACACTTTAATGTTTCCAAATGTTTTGTTATGTCCTATAGCCGTTCTTTAAAGCCGCTACATGCTCAATACTTGCTCGGATCTGAAGTCATAGCTAGAGTAACAACTGTAAAAGATCTTGGTGTTCTTTTCGACACGCGTCTTACTTTTCATGATCACATTAAGACACTTGCTACAGATTGTTACAAAAGGCTCGGATTTATAATGAGAAATGCACGTGACTTTGACGATTCGAGAGCAATCAAAATCCTCTATATGGCTCTCGTCCGAAGTAAGCTTGAGGTTGCTTGCATTGTTTGGAATCCGTTTGAAAGTACTTATATCTTGCTACTTGAAAAAGTACAAAAAGCGTTCCTCAGATTTCTATACAAGAAGTTGTTCCATCAATACCCATTCATGTATCCAACAAAGTTTTTACTGGGTACACTAGGATTTAACTCTCTTCAAGTGAGACGTAACCACAAGCTGCTTTTAACGACTTGCAATACTTTGCGTGGCCACTCAGATTGCCCCGAACTGGTAGAACAGACTGTCAGACTTGTTGTTCCATTTGTTCCCAAAATTGCTCTCAGACCCCGAAACTGTAATCTCCTCGCTGTCCCGCTAACACGCACAGTAGCACACAGAAATTCCCCCATCGTTTTTGCTCTCAAACTTCTAAACGCGCTGCTGTCATCTGTACCAGAGATTGATTTGTTTGCGAGTCGATGGACGGATGTGTGTCGAATGCTCCTGAGGTATTGTGAGGCGATGGATGATTGTGGGATTTCCTGACTTTTAAGTTTTATTTATATTCTTTTGAATGTTTATAAATTGTACAGTGTATTGGTAATAACTGTAATGCTGTATAAATTTTGTTTGTAAATAAATAATAAATAATAATAAATAAATAAATGTTTATTTTAAAATAATTTTCATAATATACGTAAATTGTCATTTGGATTGAAATGACATCCTCATACTTTTATTTTATCTTAAGTTAAGAGGCTCAATATCAGATCAGATATGAAATCGAACCTCTTTTTAGTAATCGAGAATGTTCAATGAGCACAAATATTCATTTAATTATATCGATGATTATGATGTTAGTTTTTATATCGCTGACATGGGAAACCGTAACACGTGTACGAAAAATCAACATAAACTCGTCGGCTAAAGCAATTTTTATATTTTTGAATTTCGTTCTTTTTAGGTAAAAGTCAATTTCAAAACTCAGTTTGAATTTGTACTACATAAATAATTATGTAGGGACTGACGAGATTAAGTACCTAAAATTTACTATCGACGTGTTTCAAAAAATATATAAAAAAAGTACGAGGACAGATCAAATCTCCGCGGGATCTGGTACTATAACCATTTTTCGTAACATGATGGATCGTGAGAGCAAGAGACACAGCCTTCCCCTTCGACAGCTAGATTTACACTGAGCTCGCAGCCAGCGCACGGCCGCGCTCGCTGAAATTCGTTTTTTTTGATTCTTTATAAGACCGAATTTGCATTTTACTAACTTTTAAACAATACGATTAAAGATCAAAGAATTGCCAATGTTTTTCCAAAAGAGCCGTGTAAATATCACTTGTAGTTTAGAAGCCTTAGGGAAATAAAAATCGAAAACGACCCTATTTCAACAATATTTTTGGCATAGTATTTATTGGTTTAAAAAAAAATCCAACTATAATTTTTTCAAAGATATAGTAAAAAATAACATATATTTTTTTCAGATTTTTCCGTTGGCTAGATTACGAGCCTTAGGAATTTAAAAGTCACCATTCCACGTACGGAGTCGCCTTAACCTAGTTGCCGTTTCGAATACAGTTCATACGAGTTTGGATGACTGATCGATTTCGGTCATAGTCAAATGAGATCGAGTCATATTGTTTGGACTCGTCTGATCTAAAGGAATAGCATTATTTTTCAGAGCAAATGGTTTTCTAAAAGAAACGTCAGTTGGTATGGACGTTACCGTTACCTACGTTCTACATTTTCTTTTAGAGGGGGATGCATAAATTGTTTGAAACGAGGCAAGTAGGTGGAAATCGAGTTCTTAAGTCACCTCTGTCATTTATTGACGACACGGTTGGCTCGGTTTGTAGTGCAGCTGCCTACTGATCCGGCGGTCCTGGTCCTGGGTTTGAATCCTGGCCAGGGCAAATATTTGTGTGATGAACTCGAATATTTGTTCCTGGGTCATGGATGTTATCTATATACATATGTATTTTATATATCATGTTTATCGTCGGCTAGTACCCATAGTACAAGCTTTGCTTAGTTTGGGACTAGGTCGATTTGTGTAAGATTGTCCCTTAATATTTAAAGATTATTATTTATTCCTACGAGTACATTTACTAACTATTATAAAATTCTAAATTTGTTTTGAAAATGTTTTCCATGGATTGCGATGCAGGATAGCTTATGTGCACGGGCGCGCGGCGCTAGCCATGTAGCGACATCTGTTGGTCAGAATTTAACTATTCTCTCATCACGCCAAAACGGTTGGATGGATTTGAATCAATTATGGTCGGAAAGTGGGACATCATAAGATGATTATATACTTTTAAAACTACAGCAAATAAATAATTAAGGCTACGCGGACGAAGTTGCGGGCATCTTCTAGTATAAGGATAAACATGATTGACACTTCAGATGTCAGATTATTTGATGGATATTCCGGACATTCCGGCTAATATCACGATCCCCGCGCACATGACAAAGTGTTCTTGTTCTGTTCCTAAACAATTGTTTAGGAACAGTTCTGATATCTCTTATCTCGTTTGTTGCCGTGGTCGTGGAGTCACCGTGTGTTTAGTTTGTATTTGTATTTAATTTGGTAGATATGAGGATATAGAGGAATTTGGTAGAGTCATGCATGACTGATCACCAATGTTCGCACGGGCCGTGCAAGATTCGCGGCATTCGGCGTAAAAAAGAATACAAACATAATTGGAATTATGTTCATATTAAAATACTATACGAAACCTACGGTTTTGCACACACAAGCACACAGTTAAGGTACTCCCGGGTTAAGACCCGATCAAGATGAAGGATCAATCCTTCCTAGTTAGATCACAGTTATAGCGACGTGTTCTTAAGTGTTATATAATAATATTTATTGAACGAAAAACAAGTAAAGACAACAATAACCAACATTTCATTATTCGTTACACAACTTTGTAATAGTCACAGTCAGCTTTGCCTCGATCGGTGTAATATCGGATACTTTTATCGGTGGTCGAAGGATCAAAGGCGAACGTAAAATCGGAGTTATTGACTTAACCGATTCTAAATAAAAGTACCCAACTAAATGCCGGCTACCTACTTGTGCTTCAACTTGTGGTAATAATAGTGAGACTATTATTAACATTTCAACGCTCCGAGACTCGCCTGCCTCATCGAAATCTTATTTTTCCTGTTTTTTTTTGTGTTTGTCATGACTTTGGCAGTTGGCACCCAACATGCGCCTGGGGCGGCTACTTGTACCTACAGGCTACAATGAGCTGCACTGCCGTGTTACGGTGAAAGGTCGTATGTTTATACGGATGTCATAGTAAGATACGTCCTTTTAACGTAGCATGGCAAAACAAACAGCAGACCAAAAATAAACATTGTCGTCTAACACGTAATAAGGTCTTATCTTAATACGGATGTCGTAGTAAGATACGTCCTTTTCCCGTAGCATGGCAGTGCAGAATTGCATGGCGCATTTATGAATGAATTCATTCATAAATAGGTTATGCATTTGTGCAGCCCATAGTACTTGGATATTTGAACGCCACGTTGTAAGTAGATTTAGTATCCTCACCTGACAGCAGACTTGGGGATGGAGCCGTAGAGCAGGACGCTAAGTCCTCGGTACAGACCGAAGAATCCATGGCCCTTTACAGTTTTCTTCACGCAGTCTGAGATACCGGTGTACTTCCTTGTACCACCTGGAAATTAACGAGAAATTGTTGTAATCATTATTTTCTAGATATTTAGTCACTTATTTACGTATGCGTAACTGATTAAATTATTCGTTTCCCTTTTTTTTCCGAAAAATAAAACTGCGTAACTTATTTAGTACTGTAATATTAATCAGTGTCAAATTATTATTTCACAGCTCGATAATTTTTTATTGCCGGATTTAAAATGAAGATATTTTTGCTTTATAAAAACAAGGGAGAGTTGATTAATGTTGAAACTTTCAGATGATTAAGGGGACAAACATTTGTATGGCAAATAGCGCAGCGCTTTAAGCGGTTACTTTCTAGAACTCAATTCTCTATACAAATCGTTTGCGCAGTCACTCACTGTAAAACTTATGGTAAGGGCACAGACAGAACCGTGTCACTCACGCGGTCACGCGTATGGCACGCTATTGCTCCATGATTAACATATCAATCATCAGGTCTATCAGTCATCTCATTTTTAACGAAGTATCTTTACTTTTCCTTGTATTCTAATTCCAGTCTCTGATAATCTAATTGATATAACAACACGACGTCCAGACATCGTATCAGAACCGTGTACCTACGCGTATCGCATGCTATTGTTCCATAATAAACATATCAGTCATCATCATCAATCAGGTCAAAAGTAATAGTCTTAATCCCGTTGACTATCCTATCTTATCCTAAACAAATGTTTTTTTTTCTTTCCCTTGCTTCCTTTATTCTAATTCCAGCCCCTCCGATAGTATAATTGGTATAACGACACTATTACGTCCAGACATCGTAGCAGACCCGTGTACCCACGCGTATCGCATGCTATTGTTCCATAATTAACATATCAATCACCAGGTCAAGAGCGATGTTTTAATACTGAATTGATTGTCTTATCTTATACTAAACAAATGTTTTTTAGGGTTTGGGTACGGCAAAGGGTAAAAACGGGACCATTACTGAGATTTCGCTGTCCGTCCGTCCGTCCGTCTGTCACCAGGCTGTATCTCAAGAACGGTGATAGCTAGACAGTTGAAATTTTCACAGATGATGTATTTCTATTGCCACTATAACAACAAATACTAAAAATAAAATAAAATAAATATTTAAGGGGGGCTCCCATACAACAAACGGGATTGGTTGCGTTAACTTTGCACCTCATTTGTATGGAGCGCTATACATACCAGGTGCAAACTTAACCACTTAAGGATAGAAAGTGTTTGTACGGAACCCTCGGTGCGCGAGTCCGACTCGCACTTGACCGGTTTTTTTCTTTTCCTTGCTCCCTTTATTGTAATTCCAGTCTCTCTGATAACATAATTGGTATAACGACACGACACCCAGACATCGTAGCAGACCCGTGTACCCACGCGTATCGCACGCTATTGTTCCATAATTAACATATCAATCACCAGGTCAAGAGCAATGTTTTAGTACTGAATTGATGATCTTATCTTATACTAAACAAATGATTTTTTCTTTTCCTTGCTCCCTTTATTCTAATTCCAGTCTCTCTGATATTATAATTGGGTCATTGTCAGATTTAGGAGCTCGTCTTTCCGGTGGACATTTGCGAATTTAAGAATTCCAGGGCCAAATTTTATGATAAAATGCCTGTGAGAATAAAGAACGTTCCCTCTTCTATAATCCGATGTAATAGCAACATAACCTAGATTCATACAAGCTCTTAACTTTTGACCACCGAAGGGACAAATTTTGTTTTGTGAAGTGACAATGACCCAATTGGTATAACGACACGACATCCAGACATCGTATCAGACCCGTGTACCCACGCGTATCGCACGCTATTGTTCCATAATTAACATATCAGTCACCAGGTCAAGAGCGATGTTTTAATACAGAGTTTAACGACCTCGCGAACATTAAACAACCGTGATTGATTACGGTCCATGGGGAGTAAACTTACTAGTATTGAGTCAGTCAACAGATAACGAGTAAATTTTTAACTCCTGTCCAAAAGAGGTATGGTATACGTTTAACTTGTGTATCTGTGTCTGCGACATCATTGCTCCAGAAGAAAGAAACGATTTTGATTTTGTTTCTTTTGCTTGATCGGTGAGCTGAACGAGTTCTAATCTAATGTCTAAGTCTCACAAGTTACGAATATCAATACAAAGGTTAATCAAGAAAATAAAATAAAAAAAGCCGGTCAAGTGCGAGTCGGATTCGCGCACCGAAGGTTCCGTACAAACACTTCCTATCTTAACTGGGCGGGTTAAGTTAACTTAACTTAACTTTGCACCATGTATGGCGCCGCATACAATTGAGGTGCAAAGTTAACGCAACCGATCACGTTTGTTGTTGTTGTACGGGAGTCCCACTTAAATATTAATTTTATTATGTATTTAGTATTTGTGAAATTTTCAACTGTCTAGACAGCTATCACGGATTTGACGACGCGGTTGGCGCAGTGGTTAAGCAACTGCCTACTGAGCCGACGGTCCCGGGTTCGAATCCCGGCAAGGGCAAATATTTGTGTGATGAACACGAATATTTGTGCCTGGGTCAAGGATGTTCTATGTATTTAAGTATTTATTTATCTATATAAGTATGTATATCGTCGCCTAGTAACCATAACACAAGCCTTCTTGAGCTTAATTTGGAACTAGATCGATTTGTGTGAGGTTGTTTGATATTTATTTTATTTATTTATGGTTCATGAGATACAGGTTGGTGACAGACAGACAGACAGACAGACGGACCTTTGGGCACGGAACCCTAACAATCCACTGTACAATTTCCTGTAGACAAACTGTCATAACAGTTTCGCAGGGCTTTAGATTATATGTAATCTTTGTTGTAAAATTAATAAAGAAATAAATAATAATAATAATAATGTAAACAGAACTCAAATTGTTTAGATACATAGTTCATACTAAAACAACAATATACTTAGTGGATTACTTTAATTTTGCTATTATATTTCAGATGTTTGGACACTACCATATTCTGTTTCAATGAGTAATAATCATGGAAACGGGATTTTCTATGTATTTAAGTATTTATTTATCTATATAAGTATGTATATCGTCGCCTAGTAACCATAACACAAGCCTTCTTGAGCTTAATTTGGAACTAGATCGATTTGTGTGAGGTTGTTTGATATTTATTTTATTTATGGTTCATGAGATACAGGTTGGTGACAGACAGACAGACAGACAGACGGACCTTTGGGTACGGAACCCTAACAATCCACTGTACAATGTAAACAGAACTCAAATTGTTTAGATACACATAGTTCATACTAAAACAACAATATACTTAGTGGATTACTTTAATTTTGCTATTATATTTCAGATGTTTGGACACTACCATATTCTGTTTCAATGAGTGATAATCATGGAAACGGGAGAAAACATGTTGATACCTTAAAACTTATCAGAAAAAGTAGTTGCAATTGCAATTAGGACATTACTGCACAACTCTATATGGTTAAAATTTCATTGGCAAAATAATTGTTATGACTACAAGTATGAACTAAGGTATCCATGTGTTGTTGCACAACAAAAATAGCATACGAGGTTGTTGATAAGTGAACTGTATTGATCCTTTGATTATACATAACATGATAACAGCATATGATGATGTAACCACTGTCGAACTTATTAGGATGTAGGTTTATGTTGAGTGTAGTGCTAGCAGCTGTTTTATTAACAACTAGCTTTTACCCGCGACTACGCCCGCGTGGAACTTGGAAGTATGGAAGCAACCTCGTACAACAAGATAGATATCCACCTAATCACCTTAATTAATAAAAGGGATTATTAAAAGCACCTAAGCAAATGTAAGAGCAATTGTGCTTTTGGTCTAATCATTACATTTCCTACAGGGTCATCAATGTCATCATGAATTACTTATTCACTTTTCAATCTTTTTAGGGATAATTTTCAGGATGAAAACTATCCTATGACCTTCCTCGGATCTTAAACTATCTCCATGCCAAATTTCATCAAAATCGATTCAGCGGTTTAAGCATGAAGAGGTAACAGACAGACAGACACACTTTCGCATTTATAATATTAGTATGGATATTGAGATAGAAATGTAACGGTTTTACAACCAACAACCCACCATAGTAGGCACTGGTAATTAAAGAATGAAAATTCAATGTGTGTAATAATATTGAGCTGCAGAATTGAAATGAATTCATTCATAAATAAGCCGTGCATTTGTACAGCCCATAGTACAACAATAATGTGGATAAAGCTTTGCTAATAAAAAAAGAGACATTATTTAACTTGTTGCATAGCTTCAGTATATTTTATGTTAGTATTTTTATATTCATCTCCACCTAACCGAAATAAACTAACTAATTTATTTTAGATGTAGAAAGTTCCAATGTATGTTAAAGTAAGGTCATGGTAGAGGTGTTTTACACATATTTCTTAACTTACTTTGAATAAAGCATAAAAGCATAAATTCTGTGGCCTTAGTGAAAAGGTATAAGTCAAAGCTTAGCCATTGGCCATAGTATGGGTTTCCGCAGCAAAGTGCCTCTCCACACTATTATATTCGCCCAACTTCTGTCATTTTCGCGAGTAGTGTGTTGCCGCAAAAACATTAACCAGAAACAAAAGGTCATAACTCTATAGAGATTTGAGCTGCTTTGTTCCTAGGTTAAATCCAACTTATACTCCTTTTCACTAAAGCAACAGAATTAAAATGAATGGTATAGGTAGTACTTTCCAATTGTGAAAAACACAAGATACAAAATTCCATTTTTAATAAAAGTCATAATTTTGAATAAAGAGTATAAAAGTAAAACAACTGCACCAACAACATTAAACCAGATTGATAAAACAGTTCTAAACTATAAGTAAAGTGTACAGAGGTCATAATTGTCTGATTAAATGTCATAAACGATAATTATTATACGCTAAGTTTCTAACGAGATTCTAACTAGCCAGTAATTACTAACTAAAAACAAAATTTCCTTTTCAATGTAGACTAATTTACATAACTTTTATAAAACGAATAATTCTTAATGCAAATTTTCATTCTGTATTTTCCATAATGCGACCCGTTTTAAATATGTACGGGTTTAGTTAAACAAGATAGTTACGACCTTGAGAGTCAGGTTACGAGCGTCGGACAGTGTTGTTGGATTTCTGACATAACAAATAACAAGAAGAGCAAAGTCCACATCGATGCCTATGCGGAGTCCAAATCGAGTACACTTCGCGTAGGAAGAAAGTGATCGATGATGGAAATATTTTTAGTGGTTGCAATCCAATAGAAACAGTAATAATAGGTATACAATTCCGCTGAAGGAAGACGCGCTAAATTAAAACAAATGACTATCGCTATTTCTAGAAGCGTGGTCAATTCCACGAGAAACGTAATATCCACCGATTAATAGATATAAATAGGTCAATCACCAATGTTTACTATTACGATAACGAAGGTTATAATCGCATTAATGAATGAAGGTGAACCTGTATAATAGGAAGCCGGTTAGCACTAACCTTTTTCGTCTAATTGCAGTTGTGTTTTCACGTATTCGGTAGGGAATGTAATACAAATTTCAATGCCACCAGTAATGCCGCCGGCAACGACTCCCTTCAGTCCCACGGACCCTGAACCCCCAGCCGCAGCCGCTGCGCCACTTTCCGACATCCATGGCCTTTGGAATGGATTCTTAAAATTTCCGGTCCTATTAGACATGTTTCCAACTTGGAAACACAAATCGGTTTTCACAACGGCTGCGACACCCTCCTCGTACAACTATTCGACACTGACTGTTTTTTTTTTTACTATTTGCTATTTCATTCCGTTCCGATTGGATTGGATTGATTGGATTGCACAATTTCATTCAAGTTATCAAGACTCATTCCATTCAAGATTGAATTAGTTTAAGACACTGGTTAAAACGCGGACTGTAGAAATACCGGTATTTACCATGCCGCAACTACGCACAACCCTGACGCCCAACGTTGACGCCGCCATTTTGACAGCAAATTTATATTGTTTTGGACTAATTTGGACTTTGGAGATCATGTTTAGCTTAGCTTGATTTGTTGAAAATAGTATAATATCATATTTTGTTGAGACGGTGTGAATTAAACAACAATCAAAATGGCTTTACGCACGTACGGCGATAAGCCGATAAGTTTCCAAATTGAGGAAGGAGGAGAATTCTATTGTGTTGGCTCAGAGGTAGTATTTGGTTATTTATTAGTTTGAGATTATCAGATTACTTGTCTTCTTGTTGGCCACTATTGGTTGTAGATTATGTTCGTAATAATGTTTTTTGTTACCTAAGAATAACATTATTGGGTTATTTATACCATTGCGTATTTTTTCACTGTTTTAGGTTGGTAATTACTTACGGTTGTTCCGTGGGTCTCTCTACAAGAAGTATCCTGGCATGGTCAGGAGAACCCTGACAAATGACGAGAGAAAACGTCTAGTAGACAACGGGCTCGGTCAGCATGTCCTTTCAAGTTCAGTATCACTACTGAAAGCATCAGAAGTTGAAGATATTATAGAAGGGAACGATGATAAGTAAGTGTATTAATTTAGTTTTTGTAGCTTATAGTTCAATAAAATTGATTCTGTTGAAAGGATTGCATATTTAAGCAGTGTAATTCAGACAAATATTACAAGCAAACTAAATAAAAATAAAATCTGAATGTCTAAGTCTAAAAATAAAAAAATAAATTAATGGCCAGAGATTGGACTCATGGTTATCACATGTAATAATGGTGGTCTGATAATAAAAATTTATAATTCTTTATTTACAGATACAAAGCAGTGTCAGTAAGTCAAGAACTAGCTACTCCAAGAGAGAGTAAAAGTAAGAAACCGCACAATCCATCATGGCTTCCGGTGATGCCAAACTCGTCACATCTGGATGCAGTGCCGCAAGCCACTCAGCTCAGCAGAACCAGAGTGCACAACAAGAAGGTAGCATTACCAGACTCATCAAATCATAATGAAGCTTACTGCATAGAGCAGGGGTTTCCAATCTGTTTGATACTAAAATACCCTTTATTTTTTGCAATACCTTTACAAACTTGCCTGTAGCTCCCAATTACTACACTAATTTGTGGCAATATAGGCATTTTTATTTGAAATTATGATCATCATAGGCCTCTACATCTTTATCATATGATTTTTTGCAGCATGTTTGTGTCATTGTTTGAAATTACTATACATATAGTCCGATGCGGGAGCGGCAGTGACTTCTGTAATATTGACATCTCATTAGGGGGCCGAAAATATATGTATGATATTTTACATATAAATAATGTATTATGGTTATAAACAAGTCTGTTTTGTGCTGGCTACTAACAACTGGTTAACCTTAATATATTAAATTAAAAGGGAAATACCCAATAACTAAATATCAGATAACTTGGTGAACTTAAAAATGAAGATGATAGCTGCAGAGTGAATCAAACTTGTTAGAAGTTACTTGGTGATTGTTGAGGCTTCTGAAAAATTAGTGTATACGGGCATTTTAAAAAAAAAAACCGAATCCCTGTTTTTTCCAGAACTTGTCTTGACTCAGAAATCTCAGAATCGATAGCATTTTCAATAATAATAATAATAATAATGGTCTTACCTTCCTGCTCCATAAGTCCGGTAGTACCACGGAAGCGAAAAACTATAGACCCATCACGTGC
The DNA here is from genome assembly GCA_947623375.1 of Apotomis capreana. Lineage (NCBI taxonomy): Eukaryota > Metazoa > Arthropoda > Insecta > Lepidoptera > Tortricidae > Apotomis > Apotomis capreana. Next base: position 16,816,684 of record OX392517.1, on the reverse strand, counting down.
TTGCCCACTTTATACAAGCTCCTTACGTCCATTCTGAGAACAAAAATTAACACGCACATTGTTGCGAACAACGTTTTGGCCTTTTCTCAGAATGGGTGTAGGGTTGGGTCCCGTGGTACTAAAGAGCTCCTCCTCATTGACACGACCATTTGCCAACAAGTCCGGCGGAACAAGGGGTCCCTCTCAACCGCTTGGATTGACTATAAGAAGGCCTATGATTCGGTGCCTCATTCATGGCTGGAGAGGATCTTAGAGCTGTATAAAATCGATACAGCTCTGAGATCCCTCTTAGGCGCGTGTATGAGGCAGTGGACCACAGTCCTTCGTCAACCAGGAGGCGGGGATGGCCCCCCTGGTCTGCGGGACTTGATAAGGATTGAGAGAGGTATTTTCCAGGGTGACAGTTTGAGTCCTCTGTGGTTCTGCCTAGCCCTGAATCCGCTCAGCATGCTGCTGAAGGATTCAGGACTAGGTTGCCGGCTTCGAAGAGGAGGTGAGGTCATTTCTCATCTGCTGTACATGGATGATCTTAAGCTGTATGCACCAAAACGCCAGGATCTGGTGGAACTACTGGAAGTAACTGAAACCTTCAGTAGCGCCATCAAAATGGAGTTTGGTGTAGATAAGTGTGCAGTCATGCATGTACAGCGGGGGAAAGTCGTAAATTCCGCGAACTTACAGCTTTCTGAGACAATGACCCTCAGGTCTATCTCCGAAGTTGAAACCTACAAGTACCTTGGTATGTCACAGTCATTGGGTATTGCGGACGGAGACATTAGACAGGCGTTGAAGGAGCGTTTCTTTTGTCGTTTGACAAAAGTACTTAACAGTCTTTTGTCCGGTGGCAATAAGACACGCGCCTTCAACGCTTGGGTGATGCCTCTGCTCACTTACTCCTTTGGCATACTAAGGTGGACTCAGACTGCGCTGGACGCCCTGGATACGAGGGTCCGTCAGCTGCTCACTACACATCGCATGAGGCACCCACGCTCGTCAGTTATGAGAATGTACATCCCGCGTAAGTGTGGGGGCCGTGGCTTTTTAAACGCCAAGGACTTCCATAACCGCGAAGTGTGCAGTCTTAGGGAGTATTTCCGAAACAACGAGTGTGGGATTCATCGCGATGTAGTAGCAGTTGACAAAGGCCTCACCTCTCTCTCCTTAGCAAACGAGAACTGGCGCAGACCAAAGGTGCTTAGCATCGATGACCGCAGGGCTGTATGGAAGAGCAAGGAGCTACACGGGCGGTTCTACAAGGCCCTTACGGGGCCCGATGTAGATCTGCTCGCGTCGGTGAACTGGCTACGCTTCGGGGATCTCTTCGGGGAAACCGAAGGTTTTGTCTGTGCAATTGCGGACGAAGTAATGATGACGAACAATTACCGGAGATATATCCTGAAGGACGGTACGGTCGACATTTGTCGGGCATGCCGCCGTCCCGGTGAGTCACTCAGGCATATAATCTCCGGTTGTTCTCATCTTGCTAACGGCGAGTACTTGCACAGACATAACCAAGTAGCCAGGATCATTCACCAGCAACTTGCTCTTCAATACGGTCTTGTGGGGTCTGAGGTGCCGTACTATAAGTACGCACCGATGCCAGTTCTTGAGAATGGTCGTGCCACGCTCTATTGGGATCGATCTATCATCACGGACAGGACTATTGTAGCCAATAAGCCTGACATCGTTTTGGTAGATCGATCCAAGCGCCAGGCAGTGCTCGTCGACATCACCATCCCCCATGACGAGAACCTCGTGAAGGCCGAGAAGGACAAACTCAGCAAGTACCTTGACTTGGCTCACGAGGTGACCGCCATGTGGGATGTTGACTCGACGATCATTGTCCCGATAGTCGTTTCGGCGAACGGTCTTATAGCGAAGAGTCTCGACAAACATCTTAAGAGACTCTCGCTAGATGGCTGGATCAAGGGCCAGATACAAAAGGCGGTACTCCTGGACACGGCGCGCATCGTCAGGAGGTTCCTCTCTCTGCAGCCCTAACCACCGGTAGCCTGGGCCCTGCCCCGCTGCCGGCGGCACCCTAGGTTAGGTTTTTTATAATATGTTTATATATTTTGTAATTTCTTTATTGTATTTTACTTTTTATATACAGATATTGTAAAAACCTAGCCTAAGAATTAAAATAAATAAAGGACATAATAATAATAGCCTTTATTTCAGATATAACTACGAGTACATTATAATTCCACTATCTCCCATCTTTTATATGTTGTTCTATCTGTTTGCCCTTCGGCATAGGCCTCCTCCAGCCTCCTCCACTCATTACGATCTTGTGCGACTCTGCTCCATGTGTGCCCGGCGACTTGTCGAATGTCATCATCCCATCTTTTATGTGGCCTGCCTCTGCTTCTTTTGCCGTCTCTGGGGTACCATTGTGTGACCCTTTTGCTCCACTTTTCCTTGCCTCTGATGATATGGCCTGCCCACTTCCATGCTGTGGGGGAGCATTTTCAATGTGAAGAATAAAAAAAAAGTCCTAAATTTGTCCGTTCCACTATGGCACTTTTGAATATGAACTTTTTATTTGCACAAGCGTTACATAGATGAAACTGAAATTCTCATACAAATTTTGGGACACTTTTTTTTAATTATTCACATTGAAAATGCTATCAGTTCTGAGTAGGATGAACCCAATAATATCAAGTTCTGGAAGAAACAGGAACTCGGGGGTTTATTTTTGGTAAACGCTCATGCTAACCTGTAAAGTTTTCATATCCATGCTTATGTTCCAGGTACGCACCTTCCCTCTGTGCTTCGATGACACAGATATGACATCAATGCTGGAGAATGCCTCACAGAAGCAAATCCTGGTCCCCATCCGATTGGACATGGAGATCGAAGGCCAGAAGCTGCGAGACACCTTCACGTGGAATAAGAATGGTAATTATGACAAGTCTCAGTACTATAACATCTCTCCCACTAATCCTACTTTATGTATCTCTGGTTGGCCCTATGATTGTCAAGTAGAAAATGTCATATGGCCTCAAGTTTGCTATAAGTTATAACTTATAACTTCATGAATGGCAGCAACAGCACAAGACACTGGTTAATATCCAGTAAAATTCTTCAATGTTTTATTGTATTTATGACAACAGTAAATAATTGGGATAGTAAAAGGTTTTGCATAAGGATGCGTTGACAGGTAATTGGACTGATAATTTATTTATCAAAGTTCCAAAAATAATATTAAATACCAATAATAAAAGATTATTTTTAATTTATTAGTATATAGATTGAAACTGGAACAATCGGACCTTTTACTACACACTTTACTTTTATAACAAATTTTCCAAACGGGCAGGTGTGTACAAGTCAAAAGTATGCTTGAACTATGTTTTTCGTGAATTAAAATTGTAAGAAAAACATTTTATCTACTAAGTTGCTTGGATAAAATGTAGCTCTTTGATTATGGCGTTTCTTATCAAACACTTATGTGTTCCAGAGTCAATAATAACTCCAGAGCAATTCGCGGAAGTTCTCTGCGACGACCTGGAACTGAACCCTAGCACATTCGTGCCCGCCATAGCGTCCTCCATCCGTCAGCAAACCGACGCGTTCCCCAGCGAGCCGCCCGCCATCTTGGAAGAGCAGAGCGACCAGCGAGTCGTCATCAAGCTCAACATACACGTCGGGAACACTTCGCTCGTGGACCAGGTGAGAGAGAGAGCAATTCATACATTAGCAGACTGGTGAGACACAGTGAGACGGCTGCTATCTTGGAACAGCAGAACGATCAAGGCTCTGACATCACGTTGAATATTCATGTCGGGAACACCTTGCTTGTGGTTCAGGTGAGTGAGGGTCATCCATCTGTCTCTAGTGAATCCGAGCACATTCGTGCCCACCATAGCGTCGTCCATCCGTCAGCAAACCGACGCGTTCCCCAGCGAGCCGCCCGCCATCTTGGAAGAGCAGAGCGACCAGCGAGTCGTCATCAAGCTCAACATACACGTCGGGAACACTTCGCTTGTGGACCAGGTGAGAGAAGGAGAGAGCAATTCATCCAGACTGATATGGCTGCCATCTTGGAACAGCGGAACGATCAAGGCTACGTCATCACGCTGAATATTCATGTCGGAAACACCTTGCTTGAAGCCCAGGTGAGTGAGGGTCATCCGTCTATCTCTAGTGAATCCGAGCACATTCGTGCCCGCCATAGCGTCGTCCATCCGTCAGAAAATCGACGCGTTCCCCAGCGAGCCGTGCGCCATCTTGGAAGAGCAGAGCGACCAGCGAAATTTGCACAGATGATATATTTCTGTTGCCGCTATGACAAAAAATACTGAAAACAAAATAATTTTTTAAGTGCCCCATACAACAAACATGATCGGTTGCGTTAACTTTGCACTTCACTTGTGTGCGCTGCCAGTTAAGATGGGAAGTGTGTATTATACGAAACACTCGAACGACTCGCACTGGGCCGGTTTTTTTTTTTCAGCATACAAAAAATTCTCTAGTGAGCTGAGTGACTAACGCGTCGTCATTAAGCTAAAGATACACGTTAGCTACGCTTCGCTTGTGGACAACGCGAATGAAAAAAACTGCTTCCTTCATAGCCACTATCTTGCCCAGCAGCCCCTTTTCAACTTCTTATATTAGCAAGATACTTCCGCTTGTAATTTGTAACTTGTTGTTAGGTTCAGCTTTCGTTATTGTCTCCATGTATCTCTTAGTATAATATTCAGCATACTACTGTTGGTTCAGCCATAACGACCAAATCCAAAGAAAAGTTTAATTGGGTCCGCCCACTAGAACAAAAGTTATCTCTGGATTATTGGTTAAATATATCAACCTAACGACTAGCTGAGCAGATTACATATTCTATTTACCCCTGTGCATGAACTGAATTGACAACATGTCATATTTCTAACAGGTGGAAATTATTATAGAGGTATAGAGATCGAGAGCTTTGTGTCGAGTACACCCTAAAAAATCATTTGAATTTATTTTTCTGTATGTAAAGAAATATAAGAAAGTATATAGAATTACCGAAATTTATGACAACTATGTCTGTCTGTAGTCTTCGACCTATCCGCAAAAAAATTAAGCTGTCAATAATTTCAAGCTCAATGTTAGTAGTTTTTTTTTAATTACACACCAGACTAAAGTAACCCATTGTGTCATAGTTTTGGAGTAATACTTTTTGGAATGAGTAAATTTTATTAAATATATACTTAGGAAAAATATAAAAATACTGATTGATTACGTCCTCTTTCTAAGCGGAATACAGAAAAGTACCTAATGAAATTGTTGTCTTAAAAATACGAAATTTGTTAATTATAATTCTAACTTATCTTATATAATAAGACTAACTGGTACCTATATAACTCTTGTTTTTTGTTTCAGGTAGAATGGGACATGTCGGAAAAAGAGAACAATCCAGAAGCATTTGCGACTAAACTGTGCGCGGAATTGGGCCTTGGCGGCGAGTTCGTCACTGGTATCGCTTACTCCGTCCGCGGTCAACTCGGATGGCACCAACGCACGTATGCGTTCAGTGAAGCTCCACTGCCTGTTGTCGAGGTGAGATTCAGTAGCAGAAGTTAGAAGTATTATTACAATCAAGTATTTACCACAGGCGGTTTTTTTTTTTTTATTCAAAATAGCCATGCATTTAACCTCGATTGCACCTGATGTTAAGTGACAATAAGGCCTAAGATGGAGCATGCTTGGCTAGAAGATGCCTATTCACTCTCGACTTGAAGAGATCCAAGTTATATTTTTCAGGAAACAGGTACGCAGGAAGAGAGTTCCATTCCTTAGCTGTCCTCATAAGGAAAGTGGACGCAAAGCGTTTCGTACGAATCAGTGGTATATCGACAACATAAGGGTGGAATCCAAGTCCGCGCCGAGTACTGTATTGTCTGAACGGAGACGGTGGAATTAATTCATGCAGTCCTAGTCGGTTTTACATCACACGCCATATTGCGGATTTTTAGTGGAACTAATTTATTTTACCGGCAACGACAAATTTCTGGTAACTGATGTTGAAAGACGGTAAGGTCACTGATGTAAACAAAGAGGGAACAGGACTAAATATTCCGCAAACTTCAAGTGATTTTTGCTTAATAAAGCCAGCACTGTGATGAAAGTCAAGTTTTTCAATAGGATTCAGTATTAATTTCGCAAAAAAAACGAAGGATTGAGCAGCATTCCGGTGTAAAAAAATTTTAATTTAGCTAATGACAAATCCTTGACTGACGTTTAATAATGCAAATATATGACGTATGCACATTATTGCTATATGAAAGCTGTTTGTAGCGCCAATATCCCTGAGTCGGACCGACGCTTTCTAGGCTATACAGGCGTTGGTGCCGCATTAACGCAGGCTTTACAAAGTTATAAATTTATAATTGCATGGCCTATTTATGAATGAATTTATTGTACTTATGGGATGCGACTGGCGATGTTGCTTTGAAGTCCAAGTGGGCTCAAGTTCTTATTACCAAATCGTAACCGATCAAGCTGTCTTCTTCACACTATGGCTGACAATTGGTGTGGGAAAGGGATGGACGTCTCTGGCGTACATCCAATGTAAATGGGGTTCGTTGGGCATTACTTGCCGGGTTCATTAATAATGGATTAGCGGCACCCAAAAAATATGATCCATGGTGTTGGGAAACTTGCGGCCACTTGTTTGTGTAAAACTATTTTGTTTTTACATTTCCGTATCCAATGGGTCTATGCTATGGCCTAGTTATGAATTAATTGGTTCATAAATTATTCAGCCCATAGTACATTAATTTCAATCGCAACTACAGCACAACTGACAGAGAAACATTCACAATAATATCGAGATCTCTCTTCGATGGAGAGATCGCTCTGCAGCGATAAGATCGCCTGTTATTAACCTTTTCTTCTTGTGTCGTATTCCTCATTGGTGAGAGTCGTGACCTCTAATTATCACTCTTCGGACGAATACTTTATTTACACATCAGAATATTTATATAAACATCGTAACAGACAATGTTTACATAATACTTGATTTTACGTCTGACTATTAAAGGAACAAATTCGTATTGCTCATAAAACGTTTGTCTTCTAAGTCAATGCAACTTATATTTATTTGCAATAAATGGAAAATAAATACATTTCATTTCATTTCAATGGTCAGCCTTCATCAAAAAGTAATCTCACTACACGTGGAACACCTAAAAAGCGGTCTATGACGAATCTCTTAAGTTTGTGAGTGTGTTTGACTGTTTGTATGTTTGTTACTTGGCGCTTAAACGGCTGGACCAATTCTGAAAAAAAGCGGTACCGTAAGGGCAGGGTACTTTGACCCTACGAAGTTACTTTGTCTACCCATAGAAAACCATGACTTGATTTGGCTAATCTACCATTGTACGGAACCCTCGGTGCGCGAGTCAACTCGCACTTGGTTTTTTTTTTTAATTTATGGACTCGATAAAATGCATGCATTTTTATGGATAGACAAAGTAACCTTGTAGGGTCAAAGTACACCCCGACCTTACGGTATGGGGATAGCTGATACTTTTATCTACATGTCGGGATAGGGTAGGATGGCCGGGTGCGGTGTGTGGCACATTAGTTGAGCTATCCGACATAGTTGTGGACGAGGAGGTAGTTCGAGCGAGATGAAACACTTCAGATACAATTAACTCGATTTATTCCTTATACAATGAAGCACAAAATGACAGTTCCTCGCACAGAGGTCTGTAAGCTAAGTTATCGAAGTCACGAACAGAATAATCTTTATTAAATTAACACTAGGCACATTGCAGGGTTATAACAAAAGATAAAGATAAAAGATAAAATAACATTTAATCAAATAGGATCACAAGTATCACTTTTGCATCGTCAAAAGCTAACACAATCATTAAAAATTAAACTTCGTATTTAAAACATTGTCTAAATAAAGCTTCCTTAAAATAATATTAAAATGACATTCATAATATTAGTATATTAAAAATTGTACACATTCAATTATAGGTTTATTTTATACATGAACGTAGTTCTGCAGGTCGAATAATATTACTAATTATTTCTTCCTACAGAAACTGTGTCAAAAACTTAATTGATGTTATAATAATAAATATTACAGTTACAGATCAGAATTTACTGTTGTACTGCAATGTCACGCTTCAGCAGATGGATGAAGATAATAATTATGACTGTAAGGAAGGCCAAGCGTTTTTATCATTTATATATTCTTCAACGCTGTAATAAGCCTTATGTAATAAACTATTTTTTAAATATTTTTTTAGACCAGGTAAGGGTAATTCTAGTACTTCTTTAGGTAACTTATTGTAGAAATGTATGCATTGGCCCAGAAAAGATTTCTGTACTTTCCGGACCCGAAACTTGGTGATTGCAATTTTGTGGTTGTGTCTAGCGTTGTGCATTTTTTTAAATGAATCAATATTTTTTATAGCAAAAATAATGTTATCGTAAATATATTGCGATGCCATTGTTAAAATATTGATTGTCTTAAAATGCTCTCTAAGTGATTCGCGCGAACTCATATTATATATAAACCGTACTGCTCTTTTCTGTAGGACAAATATTGTTTGTATGTCGGCAGCTTTACCCCACAGCAAAATGCCATAGGACATTACGTTATGAAAGTAGCTAAAGTACACTAGCCTAGCTGTTTCTACATTGGTCAGTTGCCTTATCTTTCTAACAGCATACGCTGCGGAGCTTAGTCTATTTGCCAATGAAGAAATGTGCGGACTCCATTGTAAGTTTTTGTCAATAGTTAAACCAAGAAATAGGGTTTTATCAACGAATTCCAGACATTCTTTATTTATGTAAATGCTACCACTAACAGATTTTACATTTGGTAATGTGAAGTTAATACATTTTGTTTTCTTAGAATTTAGTAGCAGATTGTTGGCTGTAAACCAATTCAATACTCTAGTCAGAGTGCAATTTATCTCATCGTAGTTTTCAGATTTACGGTTTACTTTAAATATTAAAGATGTGTCGTCTGCAAATAAAACAATTTGGCAATCGTTCTTAACAACATTTGGCAAATCGTTTATGTAGACGAGAAAAAGGAATGGGCCTAGGATGGATCCCTGTGGTACCCCTAGTTTAATAGCGGTTTCGTCAGACGGAGTCCCGTTAACAACTACAGTTTGTTTCCTTGAACATAGATAACTTGAAATTAATTTTAATGCTGTCTCAGATAATCCATAGTGTTTCAACTTTAGTATTATGGTTTGATGTTCAACACAATCGAAAGCCTTCGATAAATCGCAGAAGATCCCGACCGCATCACAAGAGCTTTCCCAAATATCGTAGACATATTTAATAAGCACAGAAGCGGCATCCGTAGTTGATCTTCCTTTTGTAAATCCAAACTGTCGATTATGAAGTAACTTATGATTATTAAAATGTGCCAGTAACTGATTTAACATGAGTTTTTCAAAAACTTTACTTAAAACCGGTAGAATGGAAATCGGACGAAAATTCGTTAAGTTGCTTTTCTCGCCTGACTTAAATAAGGGTAGAACTTTACTGATCTTCATCAAATCTGGAAATATACCATCACTTGCACATTTGTTGAAGATCGAGGATAGATGAGGAGCAATTATATCTATTACATTATTCATTAGTTTAACTGATGTTCCCCACAAATCTTCTGTGCTTTTATTATTAAGGCTTTTAAATGTTTTATAAATAGTTTGCGGGGTAACAGGATTGAAATCAAAACTATGACTACACTGCTCTACTGCGGAATGTAAAAGTAGTTGTGCTTGAATGGCAGAGGAGTCAAGGTCTTTTGTGGCATCACTGGCTATGTTAGAGAAAAAACCTTGAAAAACTGTTGCTACTTCTCTATCAGAACTAATAATTGTATGGTCACATTGTATATTAAATTCATAATCATGGGTCTTTAGTTTACCACTCTCCTGATTAATAATTTTCCAGACAGTTTTTATTTTGTTGTCAGAAGACTGGACTTTTGACGAGATGTGCATAGATTTGGCAGCAGTACATACCTTTTTGAACACTTTTGAGTACTTCTTTACATATTCTAGAAAGGAGCTGTCTCTGTTGTATTCTTTCATTCCATATAGTTCATACAACCTGTCTCTGCTTATGTAAATTCCCGTCGTTGCCCAATCACTAAATTTTCTTTTTATACTGGAATCCGAAATAGTCTTCTTTGTGAATATTCTATTAAATTGTGTTATAATTATGTCAAATAAAAGATTATACGATTGATTTGGTTCATTATGATTAAAAGTTGTCAATAATAAATTATTTTGAATGTCCGTTTTAAATTTATTTATTCGGTTCATCGTGTATGGTCTGTATGTTATCGTCCGAGGACTAGACTCAATAAATCCTTCAAATGTTGCACTTTGTCCACAATGATCAGAATTAAACCTATTAAAAATTTCCCGTTTCAGACAATTACAGTCACAAAAAATATTGTCTAAGCAAGTGGCGCTGGTATCTGTACTTCTGGTCGGTTCAGTAAACAAGTTAGTTAAATGAAAAGACTTAAATAAATTTAAAAACCTTACACTGAGAGCTGAAGGTGGTGAGTCAATTAAATTGACATTAAAATCTCCGCAGACAACAATGTGTTTTTTGCTTTTTGACGCAATTTTTAGCGCATTTTCCATGGCAGCTTCAAATAGGCTGTAGTTTGCGGATGGCGGTCTATATACGCATATAATTATGTAATCACCTAATTCTACACAAGATATTTCTATTACTTGTTCGATTGAGAATCTGACCACATCTTTTCGCTCCTTACATCGTAAAATATTGTTAACTAATATTAAAGATCCTCCACGGATTGCATTATGTCTAGCAAAGTAACTAATTAAATCATAATTTGTAAAATTAAATGTCATCTGTGAGTCATTCAACCAGTGTTCGGTAACACACATTATTTGAATTTCATAGCAATTTAAAAATAACCCTATTTCTATTTCTTTGCTAGAAAAACCCTGAATATTTTGGTGAATAATTGTGAAATTCATGGGTTTTTCCGCTGTCCTTATATTTAGTTTAAATGACACTCGTTATTTTTCACATTCGATTTTACGTTACAAGCCAACAATTCTACCAGTAGTGATTTACATTTTTTTGTTAAGTATTGTTTGTTAGCTGCAACCGTGAAGTCACTTATTTTATTTAAATCGAAGAAGTGATATCTTCTATTGAAACAGATCGCGTTGTACATGAAATTATTGAGCTGGGCTAGCTTGTAATTGTATGTGTATGGCATAGTCTGCGAGTATGGAAAAGCGCATAGTATAACTGAACCAATTCCCGACTTTTCAATAATGTTTATCGCGTCAATTATTTTAGCTAGGCCAGCTCTGCCCATGTCAACGCCGTGTCCCAACAAAATAATCAGAGTCGTGTCCCGATCAAATTTCTCTTTGGAAATTAACTCACAAATCTGTTCTGGGGTAGCATTGTGATAGCAATAATTCATGACTTTTTCAGTTAAAATATTTCTCAACATAGTACCTACTCCCTTTCCTATCTGGTCAGAAATAATGATGGTCCTTTTTACAAACTTTTGAGTTTTAAGGCTCGCTGGAGGGGTGGATGGTTCTCCCGCTGAAATGTCTATGGGCACTGATGGGTTACCCATAGTCAATTGTGATGAAAAGGACTTGCCAAGAGGTATATCACCGAGCATCTCCGAGGTATCAGCAGCTGGTGGTAACGCGCAATTACAATAATGATTATTAGCCAAAGAATTAAAGCGATCTTCAATGTTTTTGCTGTCCTCTAACAACTGCGTAAAGGCCCGTATATGCTCTTTGATTTCATGCTGGGATTGGACATATAAATTGCATGTAGCATCTAACTTCTTTTTTGACATATCAATATTATTTTGCATGTCCTGTAAGTTTAACTCGTATGTAATCCTGTTTTCATGTAGTTGTTTTTCGTATTCCTGAGTTTTAATTCTCAGTACAGATAGTCCTGCCTTCATTTTAAAATAGTCTTTAACACATTTTTTACTTTTTATTAATTTTTGTGTACGTCTAATATACCTATTAATTTTTACATATTTTTTTAACTTAGCATTACTATTAAAATATACAAGATCCTTAGTACTCGTTCCGCTGCCAACAAGTTCCTGGTATAAGTCTTGCGTATGTCCAGATTCGCGACGGTCCCGTTCGCGCCTGAAGAAGCTCAGCTCCTGGTTCGCTTCCCCGAGTTCCTTTTTCAGATGGGCGATGCGTTCCAAGGCCACCTCGTGGGTAGAAGCACATTGGTTAAACGAGTCGACCAATGTTTGCAGATGATCACACTTGTCTTCACTGAAAGTATATTTCATATCCATTTCCACTAAATTGTTTTTTAATTCTATGTTACTTTGTAACATCTTGTGGAACTCCTCTTCATTTTCTTCCCTCTCCTTCAACAGCTGGTTGCATTCAGCCCGTGAGGCCTTTAACTCAACCAGGGCCTCCTTTAATTGAGCTTCCACTTGGCGAAGGGTGACTTTCCGACTAGTAATTGACATTTTTTTTCCTTTTTCCTTTCTTCCACTTCTTATCCTTTTGTATTTATAAATATTATTCGTATTCACATTGAATACAAATAATTATATCAAAGAAAAATAAATAAAAACTACAAAAAAAAAAGACAAAAAATATTCGGTGACTGGGATTTGAACTCGAAACTTCAGCGCTATATGAGTCTCTAGAAGCTCCTTCAACCGATTAACCACGGTGCATATGACGTAAGTGATGAAAATGATGTTTATAATGAGAGCCCACTTCTGAGTTAAAAACTCGAATCACCCGACAAGGTATCAATTTATGACTCTTGACTCGGTACAATTTAATGTTCTTCAATTTCGGTATCCGTTATCATTATCACTATTTCACATATATTAACGACACAACACAATGATGTTTGGTAAGTTTTCAACCATTTGTGTTAAATACAAGGCACTAGTAAGGTGGTTTAAGTTGGGTTTCTTTGTTTTGTTCACTGTTTTGTTTATACCACTTTTTACACACTCAACTGTAATTTTGACCGCTGTCCATAATTACACATAAAGTTTTATCATTGCACTTTCTGAATATCACGTGAATATATGTTCTAAATACTGTAGACTTTTTATTTACAATTAAAAGTAAGAGCTCGGTGTTTACATGTTGGCAGCGCCATCTACCCTGTCTTTCTGTACACTGACTGTAACACTGACTCTAAACTTGGTATATCACAACGAAACGGGACAGTTCCAAGGCAGTAGTGCACTCGATGGTGACCCAAAGTGAAGTGTCGTGGGCGTTCGCTGAGTGAACCGCCAAGACTCTGTCTAGCGCACCAAAACAGGTTCAGGGGGGCGCTACTGTCGCCTTCCAATGGCGCGCCAGTTTCGTTGAGCTTCCATACTCATGACCGTTTCCGACATACATATTTCCATTAAACCTGTGTGTGTGTGTGTTACAGACGCCGTACCGGCAGCCGTCGGACGCGGAGGCGTGGGCGCCGTACCTGGAGACGCTGACGGACGCCGAGATGGAGAAGAAGATCCGCGACCAGGACCGCAACACGCGCCGCATGCGCCGCCTCGCCAACACCACGCCCGGTTGGTAACACACAAATACAAATAGTTCATTTGTACAACACGGGTAAAATTGGACGGACTTCATTGGTAAATTGCCTCGCCAACACCACGCCCGGTTGGTAACACACAAATACAAATAGTTCATTTGTACAACACGGGTAAAATTGGACGGACTTCATTGGTAAATTGCCTCGCCAACACCACGCCCGGTTGGTAACACACACAAATACAAATAGTTCATTTGTACAACACGGGTAAAATTGAACGGACTTCATTGGTAAATTGCCTCGCCAACACCACGCCCGGTTGGTAACACACACAAATACAAATAGTTCATTTGTACAACACGGGTAAAATTGGACGGACTTCATTGGTAAATTGCCTCGCCAACACCACGCCCGGTTGGTAACACACATAAATACAAATAGTTCATTTGTACAACACGGGTAAAATTGAACGGACTTCATTGGTAAATTGCCTCGCCAACACCACGCGCGGTTGGTAACACACACAACGCACAAATTAGTTCATTTGTACAACACGGGTATAATTGAACGGACTTCATTGGTCAATTGCCTCGCCAACACCACGCGCGGTTGGTAACACACACAACGCACAAATTAGTTCATTTGTACAACACGGGTAAAATTGGACGGACTTCATTGGTAAATTGCCTCGCCAACACCACGCCCGGTTGGTAACACACACAAATACAAATAGTTCATTTGTACAACACGGGTAAAATTGGACGGACTTCATTGGTTAATTGCCTCGCCAACACCACGCCCGGTTGGTAACACACACAAATACAAATAGTTCATTTGTACAACACGGGTAAAATTGAACGGACTTCATTGGTAAATTGCCTCGCCAACACCACGCCCGGTTGGTAACACACACAAATACAAATAGTTAATTTGTACAACACGGGTAAAATTGAACGGACTTCATTGGTAAATTACCTCGCCAACACCACGCCCGGTTGGTAACACACACAAATACAAATAGTTCATTTGTACAACACGGGTAAAATTGAACGGACTTCATTGGTAAATTGCCTCGCCAACACCACGCCCGGTTGGTAACACACACAAATACAAATAGTTCATTTGTACAACACGGGTAAAATTGAACGGACTTCATTGGTAAATTGCCTCGCCAACACCACGCCCGGTTGGTAACACACACAAATACAAATAGTTCATTTGTACAACACGGGTAAAATTGGACGGACTTCATTGGTAAATTGCCTCGCCAACACCACGCCCGGTTGGTAACACACATAAATACAAATAGTTCATTTGTACAACACGGGTAAAATTGAACGGACTTCATTGGTAAATTGCCTCGCCAACACCACGCGCGGTTGGTAACACACACAACGCACAAATTAGTTCATTTGTACAACACGGGTAAAATTGAACGGACTTCATTGGTCAATTGCCTCGCCAACACCACGCCCGGTTGGTAACACACACAAATACAAATAGTTCATTTGTACAACACGGGTAAAATTGAACGGACTTCATTGGTAAATTGCCTCGCCAACACCACGCCCGCGGGTAACACACACAAATACAAATAGTTCATTTGTACAACACGGGAAAAAGTGAACGGACTTCATTGGTAAATTGCCTCGCCAACACCACGCACGGTTGGTAACACACACAAACAACCTCTGTTTTATTATAACCTAAATTAAAAATTTAAAACACCCCCGACACCAGTAGCTGGTCATCATGAGATCCTCGTTCAGTGAGTGACATAGAAAATGCTACTAAAACTGAACATAACTACAGAATTTGGTTTTCTTAGCTTCAATATTGGCTGAGATCTTATCACTTGTTCTAATGAATGCTGAATATCAAAGAAACTACCGGTCCTATTTCCACCAAACATAGCTAAGAACAATCTCGATGGACAATTCTTTTGATTTAGAAAAACCGCACTCAAATTGATCTATCCGTTTGGGAGCTACGATGCCACAGACAGACACAAGGTACACAGACACACAGATACATATGTTAAAATAATTGTTATACACATGTTAAACACACATAAACATGTAACATATACAGTCGACGAAATCTGTCTGCAATTTTTTTACAACACATAGCAGGTTTTTCGAGTACCTATATCATACTTCCTAATATTGTAACTTAAATAACTTACCTATGTTTCCTATTAAATTGTCTTCGTTCTTAATTTTCCTTCAGTGAATAATTTATAAAGTAGATTTTAATTTGGGAAGAATAAGGTCGACAGACCTTAGTTTATGTGTATGTTGTTAATTTCAACATTTGTTGCAACTTATGTCTTATTGTAATCATTGATTACACTGTAAGTACGTTAATTATGGACGACTTTGGAAACCCTTTTCTCCTCAATTAAATATGTAGGATTATTTAATATAGTGCTGCTATTTATTTATGATTAAATTAATTAATTATAATAAATATATAATTTACAACCTAAACTGGCAGTCATTGCTGTTGGTGTTTCGTATCACAAAAAATATTAAATTTTATTTAATACATAGTTATATTATACCTTTTTTATGTTTCGCTGTATTTATTATATATCTTGATTTAAGAGTTGACTAAAAATTAGTTTTGTGTTATTATTTTTTTGTGTAGCTTGATGAATATTGGAATATGGGCAACATTTTATTGTTCTCAATAATAAAATAGCAATAATATTAAAATGGATTTGAAACGGGTTTACTCGCGTCTTATAAGTCGAATCATGTCGACCGATATTCGACTTATAAGACGTGAGTATACCCGTTTATATGCATTTTAATATATTTGAGGCTCACCGGAGTTTTCTATATTAAATAGCAATAATATTTATAAATTTATGAAACATGTAATGTCTCATTCTTTTTTAATGTGGGTACACCACAATTTTTATTTAAATCATTAATACAAAGATCAAAGCTAAAAAAAAAATTTAAAAGGAGGCTACCTGGCGGAAGAGACCGGGAATCGAACCCGGTACCTCTGGATTACCGGTCCAGCGCGTTAACCACTTCGCTACCCTAGCTCTAGGTATAAAAAAAAGCTTTGATCTTTGTATTAATGGTTTAGCAATTATATTGTTAGTAAAGTGATACTATTTACTATCCTGTGAGGTGTTTTAAATATATATCTAGTGATAAAAGTATTAAAGCAATATTCAGATTTTACTTTATAGGTATGTTGGTTTTGTGTCGTATTACTACATCACCTATGTTTTAGTTATGTATATTTCTTAAGTTTTATTAATTTTACAATTTAAAATGCTACTGTTCACAGTATTTATCAATTAATTTATAAATTTTACAATTATACATTTTATTGTTATAGAAGGTACTTACATATTTTTAGGGTTTATTTGCTTTAGACAAAGGAGTCTTGGTTATTTTATTAATTTATTTTAGTTTTAATTTAGGTACACTAATATTGACTGGTACATTAATATCTAATTATACCTTTTGGAATACACGTAGGCTCGAATATTAACCAAAGAGTACATAAAAAAAGCTTTACACTCCCTAAGCATTATTTAAAACAGAAATGTCATGGACTCATGTGTTCCGAGATAAAAAAATATCTGTTTTATCCTTATCACAAACAAACATTTTTGCAATTCGAAATTTGGAATACAAATTGGGACTTTTGAATTCATTATTTTCTTGACCGATCTCCAAAAGTTAAGTCCAATTGACTTTTACAGAGTTGGATGTTGTATTTAGACACTAAAGTTAGGAAATTTGGGTAAAGGGTCAATCCATTTTTGTCAGACAGTGATGTCCCCCGGATCACTCTTTAAAGCTAAGATTTTCAGCGGTTATATTAACCAAAAACTTTGTAACTTCAACAGCTAAAGGCCCATTCTTATGTAGACCATCTCCTGACAATACCAGTAATATACATTTTCAGCACTTTTCTAAGAATTTTGATCAGTATTGTCCCCTGGGTCACGGGACAGAATAACAACAAGAACAAGTTGATCCACCCTTAATCACATATTACTAGTCAGGCGGTATCAATGACTTGATCTCTAATAAGTTTCAATCGTCAATAGGGTAGCCATCTTTAAACCATTGGCAAAAAAATTGCTTTACAAAACTTAAGCTAAGGTGTAAAGCCTTTCAAATAAACAATGCAAAGATCGACACTCAAAGCGCAAGAAAAAAAATCGAGAGGTTTCTGTTGTTAGGGTGGTGGAAAGGTTTACACGTCCGACCAGAGGTACCGGGTTCGATTCCCGGTATCTTTCACCAGGTTTCGTATTTCAATATTTTAAATTTAGAAAACTAACTTTACTTTTTTTTGGTATAGACGTTAAAATGTGTTTTTACATTCAACAAAAATGCACACATACTTTAAACCGGATAAAACTGACTTTTCCTACAGTCGATCTCATACTTAATTGATTGCCATTGATGCCGTCTGCAAGTACTCTTATTTATTCTAGCTTATTAAATTATTACACTTTAGATAATTTTATATTTGCTATAATAAAATGTTTTATTATTATTACCTATAAGAACTATAACGATGCCTTTTATAAGTACAATTGAATGCAAGTGATGAGACTAGGATAGTAAATTTTGCAAGAATTTCAAGAATAAGATCATTCCGGATAAGTACGAAAGCGGGGTCCATGTCGAAATATCGAGGTTACCTATCTAAAACACTAATTTTTATTTCCCATCTGTGTCAAATTTTCATTTGTCCGAAAGCCATCATTTAGTTGATTTTTCAGAATAATTATAAAACAAACCTAACCTTACCTAACCTAATTGGTTCTTTAAAACGATGTTTATAAAATCCTGAAAATATAACGGGTTTCAGAAAAAAAAATAAAAAAGGACAAATTAAAATTTGGCGAAACGTTACAGATGGGAGACAATGTTTCAGAGTTAAAATATGATACCAAATATCGAAGATGTAGGTACTACTAACCTTCTTACAACCACGCAACTATAGTTAGTTGGCAATAGTAAGATGACATTAGTAGTATTAACATCTGTTGGTACTTTTCGATATTTCGATTTGGTAGGTGCACTTGCCCCGCTGACGCACTTAACCCGACTGGCAGTAACTTATCTTATCAAAGCTCAATAATTAATTATTTTAAACATTTTTAGTATGTCAAATGTAGTCGAGAACGTTTTCGAAAACATTTCGCATACAAAAAGTAAATAAAATTAACTAAGTATTAAATGAAATTTTCTACAATTCTCGAGAACGGCACGATAATAATTAGATGTGACGATTCTCGTAAAATTTACTATCCATTTAATAATAAAACGTAAGTGGACTGTTAAAATTTCTATCACATTAAAGTTAACAAAAATTTATATTGTTTCATTTAATAACCATCGCCGCAATTCCTTTAAATACATTGCAATGGGTGATTAAATTGACACAATCTGCTTACGATACTTACCACTATTCAAAATGAATGTAATAAAAATATTAGTTTAAATTGTAATACAAAATATTATCATGTTCATTAATGTAAAATTGTCATGTTCTTTTCCTACCAATTTTTGTTAGTTATTTCTACCATAATGGTAGTTTTAGTAGTTTCTGAGTGGTATCTTTCTGTGGCAGATGTGTCGTTGGGCCGCGCCGTGAATCGTCTCATTCGCGCCGACGAAGCTCTCTTCCAGTCGACGCCCGAAAAGAGGAGGAAAAAGATTTAATCACTCACTGCAGTTAAATATCAAGACAGGTGGTTGGTGAACTGGCCAGGTTGCTCGATGACTCGGCAGGTTGCTGGATACGTGCAGGTTGCCGCCAAACATTACAGATTGGAAGTTTAACAAGATTATTGGCCACCTTTTCAGATTGGTGTATCCTTTTTCAAAGCCGAAACATTGTTTCGCATTTGTAACGTTTCGCCTATTTTCATTTGTCCGAAAGTATTTTTTTCCTGAAACCCGTAATATTTTCAGGGTTTTATAAACATTGTTTTAAAGAATCTATTATGTTAGGTTTGTTTTATAATTATACTGAATAAAAAAACAGTTTTGGTTTAATTATATAATGGCTTTCGGACAAATGAAAATTTGGTGAAACGTTACAGACGGAAAAAAATAATTAGTGTCTCAGATAGGTAATCCAGCTTACTAGGTTAAAGATGCATTTTCTAGATTGCTAGTAAACTTGCTAGGCTACTAGCAAATTTGCCAGATTTCTGAACTAACATGAAACATGAACATGTTGTAATAAATAAATGAATAAACTACTTATCAAGCTGTTAGGATACTTTCTTTTAGTATTTATGTACAATTTATCAAGTGGCTGAATAACTTGCTGGGTTGCTGATAAACTTGTTAAGTAAAGCGCCTGGCATGCTATGCTGAGACAGCAAAATCCTTGCTTAGATTGTTGGAAATCTGGTTGTGTTTCTGGTACGTTGATGTCGCTGGCAACAGTTGCCAAGCCAGCGAAACACATCATATTCTCATCATATCAACCGATAGGCGTCCACTGCTGGATAAAGGCCTCCCCCAAAGTTGTCCACAACGGTCGGTCTACCGCCGCCTTCATCCAATTTTTGCCCGCGATCCTAACTAATTCGTCGGTCCACCTTGTATGGGGGCCTTCCCACGCTGCGTCTTCAGGATCATATTCTGTTCTGCGTTTATTCAAACGTTAAAATAACTTACAACAAGGATGTGCAAATAGAACTTTTGGACGTAGAATCTCTGTAACGATTTCATATAATTTTTGAAAGCTTGTCGAAACTCGCACAAGCAACATAATTATTATGTTAATTCTATAGAGAAGTTTTTGTGACTTGTTAGATTTAGGTGTAAGCACTCTTTTAACACTTTCACAACCAACAACCCGCCTGGTGGGCGCTCGTAACTTCTACTCAGCTGCCGGTCCAGCTCGCCGGCGGATTGTACCATAGCGCCCACCTGGCGGGCTCTGGCGACGTATGGGGTGGAGTTGCGCCCGCCTACCGGGCTCTGTCGGTGTCTGGGGTAGCTTTTTCTGGTCGTGAAAGTGTTAGCCCTTTGACCGCCAAAGACGGCAAATCACGTCATCGGGAATTCGTGCCACTGACGCCAACGACGACGCCTATTGACGTCAAAAATTTCAATGGTCAAAAACATGCTAATTCAAACCACTATCTGTGTTTTTCAATCTCTGTTGATTTTGGAGCACTTTTTTTTTTGGTTTGTCGTCAGTGGCACGGTGAATTGCTTTGCCGCTTGGCGCTCAAAGGGTTAAGGTTATTACAACGACATTGTACGGCGGTTTTACAGTCTTGAGCGTGCGCGCATGGTTATTATTGGTTATCTTAATTCACTATAACATAAGCGTGCGTTTTCATTGAGGAACTGGGCGGAGCGGAGAAGAGCGGATATTTCGTTGGATAATCACACTGTTTCTACTGACGCGCAATGCGCAATTCCAAGCATTAGACAACTACAGTCCACTCCGTGGAAACGCACTCTTACGGCACTTGTCTCACGGCCATTATTTCGTTCCCAAGTACAGGTACAGCCATAAACATACCGCCGTGTGACAATCAAAAATCACTCAAATTTCTGTCATTACTCTTGAAAACCTCGTATCTAGTTCTTAGACGGATACTGAGATACGATAGCTTTGTTTTAAGTAGGTATTTCTTACTTACTTAGTGAGTCTTGGTTGTCAACAGACGATACGTACAATCGTGTTAATCAATTTTTGAGCATAAAATTGATCATAAATATGTCGGGGACAGGTCGGATGGCCGGTGTGGTGAGGCACATTAGATGAGCTATTCGACATAGTTGTGGACGAGGAGGTAGTTGTGAGCAAGATGAAACACTACGGATGCAATTAACTTGATTTATTCCTTATACAATGAAGCACAAAATAACAGTTCCTGGCACAGAGGTCTGTAAGCTAGGTTATCAAAGTCTCACAATAGTCTTTATTAAATTAACACTGTATTGTTGAGTTATAACGTTTCACTGATTCTAACTTGGTATAGCACAACGAAACGGGACAGTTCCAAGGCAGTAGTGCACTCAGTGGTGACCCGAAGTGAAGTGTCGGTGGGCGTTCGCTGAGTGAACCGCCAAGACTCTGTCTAGCGCGCCAAAACAGGTTCAAGGGGGCGCCACTGTCGCCTTCCGATGGCGCGCTGGCTTCGTTGAGCTTCCATACTCATGACCGTCTCCGACACGGCCATCCTGCGATGACACACGTCCTCGTGTGTTGCTCTGAAACAATCAACAACCAAAACAGTATCCACTCGGTCACTCCTGACAAACACGTCAAAAAGACAAAACAAAAACTTCATCTTTCCTTTCGCATCAAATAGTTACTGACACCAAAACAAAAAAATATCACAAAAATAATTTTGACAACTAAGTGAAAGTTTTTGTTTTATAACCGCAATATTTCAAAACATACAAATCGAATGATGGTATCTTACAACCAACTACCAATTGTAACATTACATATTCTTTCCATAGTGCAATACGTTTTAAATGAGATTGTACTACAATGTTGCTTGTTGTGAAACAAACTAGCTATTTACCACTTCTACCTTAGAAAACACATTAGGAACCATGTACCACCATATCATTTCCTTTTGGCTCACCTTATTGACAATATCAAAACAATTAAATCAACAAAAATTCGCTCAACAAAACAGGTATCTCATTCGTGGCCTAGGGCTAATTTAGCCACCCAATACGCGCATCCCCACGGGATCGCCGAGTCAACCCTATGACTCTACGGTCTCTGCGAGAGAGACCCGACCTCCGCCAGCACCTACCGCGCACCGCGTATCCACGGACTGCTTAGAGCAGATGCCGACTTCTACCGGACTACGGCTACGATGAAGTGACTGGTATGGTCGACCAGCCGAACTGAGAACCTCCCTACCAGTCTCACTATATTTTTTTTTGTCTTCTTCAAATGGTACGTAGCTCCCGGGCATTTCCCTCAACCTATCATGTGCAAGTACGCGCATGTTTGGAAGTCAAGTTTATGGCAAATGGTCTTGCAATTTACAATACTACATGTCAACATTTCTAATAGGCTCGGTTCAGTAAGTCTATTTACTGCACAGTACTAACAATTTTTAGCTAGACTGATACAAGTCATACATAGTCACTGAATAATACAGCCGTTTGCCATGGAACTTATTGGAAATCAACTCTTCCATAAGCGATCACTCGGCAACCGAATCACAATAAAATGAGAACTCCTCACCAGATTGCCTCATATGGTGTGGTGTGGTGACGTCACACGTCAACCCTCTTCCCCGTGGTTGAAGGCGCCCTGTCGCTCGCCTTCGCGCAGTTCTTTACGCGATGTCTTGTACCGTGGCAGCCGAAGCAGACGACTCATGGCTTAGCTGTTAGCTGCTAAGTTCGCGAATCTTTTCCTGAAACAAAAACTTCAAGCACAGTATCACAAAGCTCGGTCATTCTAACCTTAAATCCAACAAACTCAACTTCAATTCAATAACAACTGAAATTGGATTTGTAATTACTTATAGTCAAATGAATTGTTTCTTTTGTTATCTAAAATAACATGCCATACGAATAATAATAATCCAACAAAAAAAAAGGAAACAAATCAATCTAGCAAAGTTAGGTATGTACACTGAAATTATGATTCGTTAATGTGAACTAATAATCTACGACGTAGATGCAAGAAAAGATTTAAATCATTATTTGCACTTTAATAACAAGCTTTACTTTGTATGATAACCTTTGGATTACCAAGGCTTTACCGATTATGAAATATTAATGATAAAAATCAAACTTCAATTTCAAATGTTTGTGTCCTAATATTTTCCTAATCCTATTAGTGTCTCCAGTTTAAATATTTCAGGCTATAGCGATCACCACAATAAAAAGTAACATTAGGATCGTTTAAGGGAATCTCAAGCTCACCAGTTCTTACGAAAGTTATAGACGCTAAACTATACACCAGCTAAAGTACACAAAGTAAGAAACTATTCAAGACGTCAACAAATTCAATTCTATACGGAACGATTGGAAAATCATGAAAAGAGGGTAGATTATTATTACCGCAGCCGCTCCTACTACTAAGTACTGTGTGTATGATTGATGCACCCTCCCAGCGCAATTTTTAAATGATAAACTTTAATAATGGAAGTTAAACTGCTAGTGGTCATATTAATTCAATACTAAATTTCTGTAGAAACATTTCGCGTTCGAAACAATCGTTACAAAAACGTGCAATGAACTTTCTTTGAAATGATTATTAATTTCTAGCACGCAATATTCAACTTTTACTTGGAGGGTTGCTTTTACCAGTACCCGGTAATACTTTATTTTGACAAATACCCACTAAACTGAATAAGTGCAACTCAAGTCTACCCGAGCATCTAGCTACACTTTTATTTGTGAACAAAATATCGGAATCGTACTTAGTGAAAAGTTAACGACTGACCTGTGTTTTTAAAATCTGTCGGTGGGGCCATGGTGCCTACGTCCACGCGTCGCTTGTAGTTGAGCGTCGCTTCTGGGTCACTTCTACTGGTGCAACAATTGACGATGTGTCCCGCTGTTCTTGAAGTAAACAATGAACTTCGATGTAGTTTGTATTGTGACTGCTGGCTTTTGTCGCTGAGGTGGTAAGTTGTAGTTTTCTTTTATACGAAGTAAGCAATCGAATTTTTCATGTCCGTTTCTCTCGCAATGAAAACAATTTAAACAGTGCAATCTTCATTTGTTTTCATACGGTTTTGTAGGTCTCCGTGACGGTGTTAGCTTGAGTTTCAATAACGGAAACGCTTGTAGCTCCTGTTCCTTGATTTAGTGATGTCAGGTTCGTTGTATTTCAAAAAGTAACCACAAACTTTTTTCTCCCGTTTTATTCGCTTCGTGTTCCATCATTCTTCGTGTTCGCTCATGGGCCGTAGCTACCATCCCACTTCTGATGTCGGGGACAGGTCGGATGGCCGGTGTGGTGAGGCACATTAGATGAGCTATTCGACATAGTTGTGGACGAGGAGGTAGTTGTGAGCAAGATGAAACACTACGGATGCAATTAACTTGATTTATTCCTTATACAATGAAGCACAAAATAACAGTTCCTGGCACAGAGGTCTGTAAGCTAGGTTATCAAAGTCTCACAATAGTCTTTATTAAATTAACACTGTATTGTTGAGTTATAACGTTTCACTGATTCTAACTTGGTATAGCACAACGAAACGGGACAGTTCCAAGGCAGTAGTGCACTCAGTGGTGACCCGAAGTGAAGTGTCGGTGGGCGTTCGCTGAGTGAACCGCCAAGACTCTGTCTAGCGCGCCAAAACAGGTTCAAGGGGGCGCCACTGTCGCCTTCCGATGGCGCGCTGGCTTCGTTGAGCTTCCATACTCATGACCGTCTCCGACAAATATGTGTGCTGTATAGAGGCGTGTTCAGATATTGTTGGTCACATTTTTGCACATTTCAAGAACTCGACTGTACACGAAGTACGTCCAATATACATTATTTCACCATAAGATTAATCGCCTATAACTTTACACAACACTAAATAGTACATTATATAACTAGGGCGGTGAACAAGTGAATGTCACAGATCCCAGGTGTTTGTGCCGTAAATATGCGAAGTCAGAGATTTACTAAAGACCGCCCGTGGTTTGTCTAAAGTATTACGCCTTTCCTTGGCCGAAGAGGTTTTCTCGCCGTAAAGCCTATTTCGTTGTTGTGATTCTTTGGGGTGCACTTCCCATTTATTGTAATCAATCTGTTAGTTGTAAGATTTGTCCTATATTAAAGGAATGCCAATATATGTGTTGTTTTATTCATATTTATCCCTTCGTATTAGTAAAGGATCCCGATATAGAACGACCTTCACCATGATGTTTATTTGATGAAATGTATTTTATATTTAATTTAATATGTCACTAAATATATTGCATATGGGTTGCTTAACAAATTTGCAATTTTTTTTTAAGTTTTGTTAAAAATAAAAAAATAACATTTCACTGGGTTGATTATTAGATCAATTCATAATAAAATAATCTTTAATTTTATTTAATTTCAATTCAATAATCAGACCGTTGCAAAATGCTAGTAGGTATAGATTTACCTGTTTATACCTGGCTACCCGATAGTTGTGACGGGAAAAGAATAGGCAACCTACCGTTTGCATATTCTATGGGCTTCATACTTTCGATTGGTATAGAATTTATCTAATATTAATCAAACCGATGAAATGTTAAATTTTTGACGTGACAACGTCTAATAAATTGATGAACGCCGGCCGCGCATACGAAAAAACATGACTCATTGTAGCAATGTTGACTTTGTAGCGTTGTGGAAGGGAAGGGGAACCACGTGACTGACACAACCCTACGTCATCATGCTGTTCACAGATTCTCAAACTTTAAAATGTGGTAGAATTTTAACCAACGTTGAAAAATATTTAAGATTATTATTATTGTAGATTTCATTCCACTCCTTCTTTGTATCCATACAAAATAGTGATAATTCAATAAAAATGATTCAATTTAATTCATTAAAGTATGCAATCATTTCATCAATGTTTTATTATGACGTTGTCACGTTAAACCATCGTACGTAAACCGACTTTACAGACAACCAATTTTTTTTTTAATTATTAATTAAACATACTCTGGACTAAAATTTGTTAGGCAACCCATATGCAATATATTTATTGACATATTAAATTAAATATAAAATACATTTCATCAAATAAACATCTCGGTGAAGGTCGTTCTATATCGGGATCTTAGACTATATACGATGTTAAAAATTGAAACTATTTGGTATTTTAATGTCAAGTTTAAATGTTCCGCACTGCTCCGTGCTTAAGCGTACGACGAGTTAAAACGAGACGGCGAACATCTGTACCCTTACCATGAGTTTACTGTGACAGTACTCGCTAGACAGCGTTAAAGGTTTGTATGGAGAATTGTAGTTCTACAAAGTGACCGCTCGGGCTCTGTACTATTCTCCATACAAATCGTGCACGCTGTCGCTACCGAGTACGGTCACGTTAACTCATGGTAAGGGCACCTACTTTTCGATATGGTAGGTGCGTTTGCTCCACTGGCGCAGGTATCTCATCGAAACGTGATACTGAAAATTACCGCCAAATTTAAAAATTCTAGGACATTTCATCGCCAATGAGCAAATGATACCAATGCAATGGTGCAGATTCAGTCATTGGTGATGAAAAATATATCAAAAGTACCGAAACTGTTTTGTCCTAGTTTGTACAGCGATACTAGAGCTAGAATTTTAAAACGCGGTCATTTTCAGAATCACGTTTCGATGACCAGACTAGTTTTCTATGTAAAATATTTTAATCGTCTTCTAAAAAGGAGGTTTTCCGTTAATCGGGTTGTTAGTTTCCTGATCACATTGGTCAGTATGCGACAATGTGATTCGTATGAAAATCTGTTCAACCTTTGGACCGCCCGGCCCATTGGCAGAAAACTATGTTCCTCAAACGTCAGACGTGGTTAAGCAACTGCCTACTGCGCTGACGGTCCCGGGTTCAAATCCCGGCAAGGGCAAATATTTGTGTGATGAACACGAATATTTGTGCCTGGGTCATGGATGTTCTACTATGTATTTAATTATTTATTTAATAAGTATGTATATCGTCGCCTAGTACCCATAACACAAGCCTTCTTGAGCTTAATTTGGGACTAGGTTGATTTGTGTGAGGTTGTCTGATATTTTTATTTTTATTTTTTTTTACATCTTGCACGGTATAGTGGCAAATGACGTCTTAGCGTTTGTAAATAAATAAATAAATAAATATTAGGGCCAATCTTACACAAATCGACCCAAATTAAGCAAAGCTTGTACTATGGGTCAAGTCTGGTACCTATTTGACATCTATAACAGATGAGTTAAGCAGTGTCTAATAAAGTGCGGCATTTTCGAAGTTCGAAAATCGAACATGGCTGGATAGCCCGATACGAGAGGGTACTAGACGAAGATATACCTACATATATGTAATACTAGCTTTTGCCCGCGGCTTCGCACGCGTTAAAAAAAATACGTTCACTTGGCATAACTTGTACTGTATCTTTGGAATATTTGAATGCTTTCACGGACATGATTCCTTGTTCATTTTAGATTCAATTTCTACTTTCTTATTTTGTTTTCTCAATGCGAGGCCTCCGACATTTTTGTGCACTGTCTCAATTGGTTACTTAAATAAAGTCATGTTCTCTTCTTTCCGTTGTGGTATATTGTCTTGCTTACTGCCCCGCTTTTTTTGGTCATCATCTCCTTAGAATATTTAATCGTTTGTTCAGAATTGCTTTTCTGTTACCGTTTTTAGGTTTATGTATTCTCAATGTGAGCACTACTGCATTTTTGTTATCTATCTCGTCAGATAACTTGAAAGTTACACCAGTCTTGCTTTTTTCTTTCCGTTTGTTATATTGTTTTTTCTTCGCGCCTCCCGTCTGGTTTGGTCACCATCCCCATTTAGAATCCTTTAAAGTTTGATCAGACTTGCTTTCTTGATTCCGTTTTAGGGTTTTGTTTTTATTTAATGCGAGCACTATGCCATTTTTCACTATCTTTTCACTATCGTTACTTTAAAGGTTGAGCAGAATTGCTTTCTCGTTAGCGTTTTTAAGTTTTGTGTCTTCTTGTGCAACATGTCTACAGATAACTTATAGGCGTTTCAACCGATTTACTTTAATTTTTCAATTTTAGCATGTAATGTTTTTTAATAGCGGGCGGCTCTGCCCCCCCGAACCCCTCATCTTTTTCAATGCCATCTCTTCGTGTTACTGACAAGTTTTATCAGTCTTCCTTTCTTCTTTCCGTTGTGCGAGGTTTTTTCTTCGTGCTTCCCGTCTGGTTTGGTCACCATCTGTTTAGAATCCTTTAAAGTTTGATCAGACTTGCTTTCTTGAATCCGTTTTAAGGATTTGTGTTTTCTTAATGCGAGCACTATGCAATTTTAGTTCACTATCTTTTCAGGTTACTTAAAAGTTTGATCAGACTTGTTTTCTAGTTAGCATTTTAAGGTTTTGTCTTTTCTTTCTTTTCTTTCTTGATCACCATATCTACAGGTCATTTAGCCTTTCATCAGATTTACTTATAATTTTCAGTCTTGGCATATTGCATTTTTTAAGTGCGGGGGGCTCCGCCCCCCGAGCCCCCCGTCTTTTTCAATACCATCTCTTCGTGTTACTTAAAAGTTTCATCAGTCGTGCTTTGCTTTTTTCTTTTCGTTGTGCAATATTGTTTTTTCTTCGTGCCTCCCGTCTGGTTTGGTCACCACATCTTCTTCTTCTTCGAATTCTTTAAAGTTTGATCAGCCTTGCTTTGTTGATTCCGTTTTAAGGATTTGTGTATTATAATGCGAGCACTAAGCCATTTTAGTTCAATATATTTTCAGGTTGCTTTTATGTTTGATCAGACTTGTTTTCTTGTTAGCGTTTTAAGGTTTTACGTTTTCTTCATCACCATATCTACAGGTCACTTAGCCTTTTATCAGATTTAATTGAATTTTTCAGTTTTAGCAAATGACATTTTCTGAGTGCTCTGCCCCCCGAGCCTCCTGTATTTTTAAATACCATCTCTTCGTGCTGCTTAAAAGTTTTATCAGTCTTGCTTTTTTCTTTCCGTGTTGCGGTATAATTAACTTAGTGCCTTCCGTCTCTGTTAGTCACCATCTCTTTAGAATACCTAAAAGTTTGGTCAAACCTGCTTTCTTGTTTCCGTTTCATTAATGCGAGTACTATGCCACTATCGTTCACTATCTTTTCGGGTTACTCAAAAGGTTGTGCAGACTTGCTTACTCGTTAGTGAAGGTTTTGTGTTTTCTTGATCACCATATCTACACGTAACTTCTTAGCCTATCATCAGATTTACTTTATTTTTCTGTTTTAGCATGTTATACATTTTTTTTTCAATAACATCTTTTCGTGTTATTTAAAAGTTTCATCAGGCGTGCTTTCTTCTTTCCGTTGTGCGATATTGTTTTTTCTTCGTGCTTCCCGTCTGGTTGGGTCGCCATCTCTTTAGAATCTTTTAAAGTTTGATCAGACTTGCGTTCTCGATTCCGTTTTAAGTTTTTGTGTTTTCTTAATGCGAGCACTATGCCATTTTAGTTCACTATCTTTTCAGGATACTTAAAAGTTTGATGAGACTTGCTTTCCTTTTAGCCTTTTAGGGTTTTGTTTTTTCTTGATCACCATATATCTACAGGTAACTTAGCCTTTCATCAAAGCTACTTGAATTTTTCAGTTTTAGCATGTAGTATTTTGTTAGAGCGGGGGGCTCCGCCCCCCGAGCCCCCCGTTTTTTTCGATACCATCTCTTCGTATTGCTTAAGTTTCATCAGCCTTGCTTTCTTTTTTCCGTTGTACGATATTGTTTTTTTTCTTATTGCCTCCCGTCTCTGTTAGTCACCATCTCTTTAAAAATACTTAAAAGTTTAATCAAACGTTGTTTGAGATTGTTTATATTTTGTCTAAACACATACTGACGCTGAACGGCCCTGACAGCTCGAGGGCCTTAAACTTTGCATCAGCTGTATTAAAATTAAAGAAATTAATTGTACATAGTAATAACATTTAAATGTATCACTCATTAACTTCAAATTTGTGTAAGAGGTCGTAGTAGACGTAGTAATATAGTGAACGTATGTTTTAACGCGAGCGCAGTGGGTAAAAGCTAGTAAAACAATACACAAATTACAGACCAATCCACTCACTTCGCCATTGCGAAAACTCTGCTGCGGACGGCACCTCAGGGAAAACTACTGTTTAAAGCTCACAGATGGCGCTACTGGTAGCACTTATGCGCGTATCATATTTCATTAACTTTCCGTAAATATTTATACGTCAAAGGATAAAATTGATTTTAAATAATTTTATTTTGATTATTGTCTCTCAAGAAAGTAAATAACAACTTATTTATTCATTTCAAATTTTCTCCGCGTCTAAGTACGTTTATGAAAAGAGGGTCAATATTTATAAACTACTGAGTAAATACATGAATTTTATATGCAATAATAGAGTGGTAGTTCCCATTGTTGCATCGAGAAATTAATAATAACAAAATTGTGTTCAGTTTTGTTTCATAAAATTATCATTTCGTGTACCACTAACGCCATCTACTGCCCCGGTGTCCGTAACTCGGCGACTCGTCCAACCTCAGGGCTATTGTCCCCCGGCGGGTAGCGCAGGCCGGCCCCCCGCGGGGTACGCGTGGTGCTAAATTCAAATTCACGACGCTAATGGATGACGCTATGAGATGCACACGACTTCATTCGCGTATTTTTTCTTTACCGTAGACGGAAAAAAAGTATCCTATAACCATCTTCGGATGTCCAGCTATCCCTGTACCAAAAATGGTTAAAATCCGTCCAGCCATTTCGGCGTGATTGGAGGACAAAGGATTTTATGAAAACAGATGGCGCCAGGTTGGCACGGCGACGCGTGTCCATACAAAACAACAATCAAGCTGCATCACGCTATCAATATTTTTCCTGAAGTAAGTTAGGCCAAACACAAACAATACAAAAATTTGCGCCTAATGTTCTAAATGTTGGTTGGTAAAACATATTTAAAAATGTATTTAATTAACTTAAATTCATTCGAAATACTTCTATTTCAATTACACACGATAAAATGGCATTAAAAAATCTTTTTTATTCATTAACATTTATTATTGCGTCTCCGGGCTTTTTTTATGGTCAATACTTACAAACTACAGAAGAATATAATTGCATATTCAATAAAAGAGCATTAATTAGTTCCTATTGTCGCAAATTGTGTTTTTAAAGAAATGTATGTTTTTTTTTGAGCATGAGCCAATTTACAACGAACATTGCACTCATATTTTCGTCTGTGTTGGTCGATAATTGGCGCCATCTTTTGTATCTAACTAACACGGTTTCTGTAACTCAACGCCTCAAACAACCTTAACCTTATTGTTAATACCGGTGGGCCGCGCGGAGGTATTATGTCGAATTCATACTTTTTAGTTTTTGTACACGTAAGAGCCACGCGGGGGTCGCGTCGTTCTAAATTCAAAATCACAAACGCTGTCATTATAAGGTTTACACATTGTAAGGAAAATATTTCATGGAATTTATGTTTTCAGAGATAAATATTAATCATAATAAAAAGTATCCTATAACCATCTTTGGATGTTCAGCTATTCCTGTACCAAAATTAGCAGCTTTTTATCCAGCCGTTTCGGCGTGATGCGAGGACAATGGTTTTTTTTAAAACAGATGGCGCCAGGTTGGCACGGCGACGCGTGTCCATACAAAACAACTATCAGGCTGCATCACGCTATCGAGATTTTTCCTGAAATCATGACCTCCCTCCATAGAAAATTTATTTTCAATACAAATTTAGGATTTTATAATAGTATAGATATATTTTTCATTTTATTTGACGACGCGGTTGGCGCAGTGGTTTTAAGCAACTGCCTACTGAGCCGACGGTCCCGGGTTCGAATCCCGGCAAGGGCAAATATTTGTGTGATGAACACGAATATTTGTGCCTGGGTCATGGATATTCTATGTATTTAAGTATTTATTTATTTATATAAGTATGTATATCGTCGCCTAGTACCCATAACACAAGCCTTCTTGAGCTTAATTTGGGACTAGGTTGATTTGTGTGAGGTTGTCTGATATTATTATTATTAATATTCCTGTATGTCGCACCCGCTCACGGGACAATAGTGTCCCGGACCTTTGGGAGGCGTGCGCGGAGCCGAAGCCAACGCGTAGAGGCCCTTTCGACAATTTAATGAAATGTAATGTGTACATCGAGCGAATGCTGTCCCTATCCGTGTCATGGGACGCACACAGAGACAGCACCCGCTTGGTGCAAGAACTATTTATGAATATATGGAATCTAAATACAAATCGAGCTATGGGGATGAAATGGAGGACTGGGTAATTGGGCTATTGTTTGAGACAGCCGGACGTCTACCAAGAAAAGTGTCTCATAGCAAAAAAAAAACTGGTAGACGATGACTCGCCTCCCGCTAGATGGGCCCCCATAAAAAGCGACACATAGAGTGGCCTAAGGGCAACACCAGTGCGGAAGGCTAAGGGCGGAGAGGTGTAATACTGGGCTTTAAACCGAAGCCAACTAACCCCTTACGTTTCCACATCCGCCCCCGAGCCGCAACTCTCGCGGCTCCACTCTGCCCGGCCGGTTAAGGCAAGACAGAGGCGGAGGCCCCGACCCATCACCCCCCGTCAGGATCCCCCAGGAGCACTCAGGCACGTGGGGTCGCTGCCCCCCAACAGCTCGCCATAAGCTGCCCTGCGTGACTGATTGCGCTAGTCATACCAGCGGGTGATGGGGTCGTCACATCCCTACGCCTTATCTATACTATTATAAAATCCTAAATATGTATTGAAAATAAATTTTCTATGGAGGGAGGTCATGATTTCAGGAAAAATCTCGATAGCGTGATGCAGCCTGATAGTTGTTTTGTATGGACACGCGTCGCCGTGCCAACCTGGCGCCATCTGTTATAAAAAAAACCATTGTCCTCGCATCACGCCGAAACGGCTGGATAAAAAGCTACTAATTTTGGTACAGGAATAGCTGAACATCCAAAGATGGTTATAGGATACTTTTTATTATGATTAATATTTATCTTTGAAAACATAAATTCCATGAAATATTTTCCTTACAATGTGTAAACCTTATAATGACAGCGTTTGTGATTTTGAATTTAGAACGACGCGACCCCCGCGTGGCTCTTACGTGTACAAAAACTAAAAAGTATGAATTCGACATAATACCTCCGCGCGGCCCACCGGTATTAACAATAAGGTTAAGGTTGTTTGAGGCGTTGAGTTACGGAAACCGTCTTAGTTAGATAGAAAAGATGGCGCCAATTATCGACCAACACAGACGAAAATATGAGTGCAATGTTCGTTATAAATTGGCTCATGCTCAAAAAAAAACATACATTTCTTTAAATGTTTACAAATGAAGCGAAAATTGAAAAAAAAATAAGCATTTCTTTAAAAACACAATTTGCAACCATAGGAACTAATTAATGCTCTTTTATTGAATATGCAATTATATTCTTCTGTAGTTTGTAAGTATTGACCATAAAAAAGCCCGGAGACGCAATAATAAATGTTAATGAATAAAAAAGATTTTTTAATGCCATTTTATCGAGTGTAATTGAAATAGAAGTATTTCGAATGAATTTAAGTTAATTAAATACATTTTTAAATATGTTTTACCAACCAACATTTAGAACATTAGGCGCAAATTTTTGTATTGTTTGTGTTTGGCCTAACTTACTTCAGGAAAAATATTGATAGCGTGATGCAGCTTAATTGTTGTTTTGTATGGACACGCGTCGCCGTGCCAACCTGGCGCCATCTGTTTTCATAAAATCCTTTGTCCTCCAATCACGCCGAAATGGCTGGACGGATTTTAACCATTTTTGGTACAGGGATAGCTGGACATCCGAAGATGGTTATAGGATACTTTTTTTCCGTCTACGGTAAAGAAAAAATACGCGAATGAAGTCGTGTGCATCTCATAGCGTCATCCATTAGCGTCGTGAATTTGAATTTAGCACCACGCGTAGCGTACCCCGCGGGGGGCCGGCCTGCGCTACCCGCCGGGGGACAATAGCTCTGAGGTTGGACGAGTCGCCGAGTTACGGACACTGGGGCAGTAGATGGCGTTAGTGGTACACGAAATGATAATTTTATGAAACAAAACTGAACACAATTTTGTTATTATTAATTTCTCGATGCAACAATGGGAACTACCACTCTATTATTGCATATAAAAATCATGTATTTACTCAGTAGTTTATAAATATTGACCCTCTTTTCATAAACGTACTGAGACGCGGAGAAAATTTGAAATGAATAAATAAGTTGTTTTTTACTTTCTTGAGAGACAATAATCAAAATAAAATTATTTAAAATCAATTTTATCCTTTGACGTATAAATATTTACGGAAAGTTAATGAAATATGATACGCGCATAAGTGCTACCAGTAGCGCCATCTGTGAGCTTTAAACAGTAGTTTTCCCTGAGGTGCCGTCCGCAGCAGAGTTTTCGCAATGGCGAAGTGAGTGGATTGGTCTGTAATTTGTGTATTGTTTTACTAGCTAGATTGTTTTACCCACTGCGCTCGCGTTAAAACATACGTTCACTATATTACTACGTCTACTACGACCTCTTACATAATGAGTGATACATTTAAATGTTATTACTATGTACAATTAATTTCTTTAATTTTAATACAGCTGATGCAAAGTTTAAGTTGACAGCTCGAGGGCCGTTCAGCGTCAGTATGTGTTTAGACAAAATATAAACAATCTCAAACAACGTTTGATTAAACTTTTAAGTATTTTTAAAGAGATGGTGACTAACAGAGACAAGAGGCAATAAGAAAAAAAACAATATCGTACAACGGAAAAAAGAAAGCAAGGCTGATGAAACTTAAGCAATACGAAGAGATGGTATCGAAAAAAACGGGGGGCTCGGGGGGCGGAGCCCCCCGCTCTAACAAAATGCTACATGCTAAAACTGAAAAATTCAAGTAGCTTTGATGAAAGGCTAAGTTACCTGTAGATATATGGTGATCAAGAAAAAACAAAACCCTAAAAGGCTAAAAAGAAAGCAAGTCTCATAAAACTTTTAAGTATCCTGAAAAGATAGTGAACTAAAATGGCATAGTGCTCGCATTAAGAAAACACAAAAACTTAAAACGGAATCGAGAACGCAAGTCTGATCAAACTTTAAAAGATTCTAAAGAGATGGCGACCCAACCAGACGGGAAGCACGAAGAAAAAACAATATCGCACAACGGAAAGAAGAAAGCACGCCTGATGAAACTTTTAAATAACACGAAAACATGTTATTGAAAAAAAAATGTATAACATGCTAAAACAGAAAAATAAAGTAAATCTGATGATAGGCTAAGAAGTTACGTGTAGATATGGTGATCAAGAAAACACAAAACCTTCACTAACGAGTAAGCAAGTCTGCACAACCTTTTGAGTAACCCGAAAAGATAGTGAACGATAGTGGCATAGTACTCGCATTAATGAAACGGAAACAAGAAAGCAGGTTTGACCAAACTTTTAGGTATTCTAAAGAGATGGTGACTAACAGAGACGGAAGGCACTAAGTTAATTATACCGCAACACGGAAAGAAAAAAGCAAGACTGATAAAACTTTTAAGCAGCACGAAGAGATGGTATTTAAAAATACAGGAGGCTCGGGGGGCAGAGCACTCAGAAAATGTCATTTGCTAAAACTGAAAAATTCAATTAAATCTGATAAAAGGCTAAGTGACCTGTAGATATGGTGATGAAGAAAACGTAAAACCTTAAAACGCTGACAAGAAAACAAGTCTGATCAAACATAAAAGCAACCTGAAAATATATTGAACTAAAATGGCTTAGTGCTCGCATTATAATACACAAATCCTTAAAAACGGAATCAACAAAGCAAGGCTGATCAAACTTTAAAGAATTCGAAGAAGAAGAAGATGTGGTGACCAAACCAGACGGGAGGCACGAAGAAAAAACAATATTGCACAACGAAAAGAAAAAAGCAAAGCACGACTGATGAAACTTTTAAGTAACACGAAGAGATGGTATTGAAAAAGACGGGGGGCTCGGGGGGCGGAGCCCCCCGCACTTAAAAAATGCAATATACCAAGACTGAAAATTATAAGTAAATCTGATGAAAGGCTAAATGACCTGTAGATATGGTGATCAAGAAAGAAAAGAAAGAAAAGACAAAACCTTAAAATGCTAACTAGAAAACAAGTCTGATCAAACTTTTAAGTAACCTGAAAAGATAGTGAACTAAAATTGCATAGTGCTCGCATTAAGAAAACACAAATCCTTAAAACGGATTCAAGAAAGCAAGTCTGATCAAACTTTAAAGGATTCTAAATGGGGATGGTGACCAAACCAGACGGGAGGCGCGAAGAAAAAACAATATAACAAACGGAAAGAAAAAAGCAAGACTGGTGTAACTTTCAAGTTATCTGACGAGATAGATAACAAAAATGCAGTAGTGCTCACATTGAGAATACATAAACCTAAAAACGGTAACAGAAAAGCAATTCTGAACAAACGATTAAGTATTCTAAGGAGATGATGACCAAAAAAAGCGGGGCAGTAAGCAAGACAATATACCACAACGGAAAGAAGAGAACATGACTTTATTTAAGTAGCCAATTGAGACAGTGCACAAAAATGTCGGAGGCCTCGCATTGAGAAAACAAAACAAGAAAGTAGAAATTGAATCTAAAATGAACAAGGAATCATGTCCGTGAAAGCATTCAAATATTCCAAAGATATAGTAAACAAAAAATATGGGGGGCTTGAGGTATGCCAAGCCAATGCCAAATGCCAAGTTATGCCAAGTGAACGTATTTTTTTTAACGCGTGCGAAGCCGCGGGCAAAAGCTAGTTTATTAATATTATTATTATTAATATGTCTGATACATTTATTTTTTTATTTTATTTTTTATCGGACAACCTCACACAAATCGATCTAATTCTAGTCCCAAATTAAGCTCAAGAAGGCTTGTGTTATGGGTACTAGACGACGATATACGTAAGTACTTATATAGACAGATATATACTTAAATAATACATAGAACAACCATGACCCAAGCACATATATTCGAGTTCAACACACAACTATTTGCCCTGGCCGGGATTCGAACCCGGGACCGCCGGCTCAGTAGGCAGGTGTCTACAAACCGAGCCAAACGCGTCGTCAATATTTATATAAATATATATATATAGATGGTAACATCCATGACCCAGGAACAAATATTAGAGTTCATCACACAAATATTTACCCAGCCTGGGATTCGAACCCGGGACCGCCAGATCAGTATGTAGCGATTCACATGTTCACGTCATGTGCCCGCCATCAAATAATCATATATCATCATCGTGATACTCATATCATCATTATCATCATCGAATTTAACACATATTAGCATCATACGTCATCAAGCTAATACTAAAATTATCATTTAGTAGATATAGGCAATACAAATGCAAAATAAGAGTAACAGTGTGAATGTTTGCGGAAGCAAGTAAAACCATTCTTATAACTAAACATACTATCACTTTGAAAATAGCAAGTTGATATTCACAAATTGACAACAGAGGAGTTGAGCTTTACTTAGACTAAATAAGAATCAAAATCCCATATACAACGCTTAGAGGGCGGGAGCTAGGTCACGTGACGTGACGGGAGTGTCCCGAGTGTCCCGAAGCTGTCGAAGCTGTTGAAGCTGTCGAAGCTGTCGAAGCTGTTGAAGCTGTCAAAGCTGTCAAAGCTGTCGAATGTCTCGAGCTATTGGTTATAAATAGGCAAGGGCTTAGTAGAAGGGGATTCTTTTTGTTTGAAACTTCGTCGGAGTAACATTACTTTCTGGCAGTTAAGGTATTAAAAATTAATTCTAAGGGGAATTTCTGTCGGGTTATTGCTTGTTTCTCGAACTATAATTACCTATTGAGATTTAGTGGGGTTTGTTGCTGTAAGGCTATTAAGCCTAGTCACATGCCAGAAATAGTGTTTTGGTACATGGTTGCCAGGTGAAGGATATTTAACCTTGCGGCTGTTAAACGAATATCCTTCAGACTCTTCTAGTTTTACCCGAGCTAGGCGACTCGGGCACTAGCCATATACAAGTGCAGTGAATAGCCTACGAGTGTGGATGGTTTTGTTTGGTGAACGCAAGGACCACACGTGATGGACATGCGGAGTAATCTGCGCTTGCTGAAGCCAAACGGACCTCCAGGCTCGGTCTCATAAACTATATATTTATATATCTGTTATATACACATATCAGGGCGAGCTACTCCATGTTTCCGGCGTCTCTTCAGCCACATGGGGGGGGCTCAAAAACACCGATGATAGTCACCTTTTCGGGCTAATCACCCGAACTTACAGTTCAGTTTAGCTAGGCCCATACACGATTAAATATAAATATGAGACCTAGGTCTCTAGTGTTCTTTGTATTAGCTAGGGAACAGGGATTAGCGATAGGTACACCTTGATAGGAACATTAGGACGGGGATCTTTGCCTACCGAGCAATCGGTCAATCGTCACTAACTAGCATAACATTTATCCAAATTATTTTAACCTTGTTAGGTATAGTGGTTAAGAGGTTGAATTATTATTTTCTTAAGTAGTTATGACTTGGGATGTCAGTAGGGGAAAAACAGAGTCTTGTAGCGGTTTGTAAAGATTGAGAATAGGGAACCTGTTATTTAGGTCATCCAGATATTTAACACCTTTAACTTACCAACATTAATTATAGAAATAATTAATTAAAATTTACCGATTATGATTTGAAGCAATGTACCTTTGATATAGCTTAAGTGATAGAATGGCATCACTGAAGTAAAGTTGAGTCAATTAGCAGTAGATATTCGCTTTCTCAATGAACAGAAATAGTTTAAACTTTGTTATAATTTTGATAAGGAAATTGTGGATCGTTGTATAGTATGGAAATACAGAGCATTCCTAAGACTGGATGTGGAGTATCTGAAGTGTAAATTGCTAAAAGAAAAGCCGGGGACTTATGGATAGCAATAATGAAAGTTATTCGTTCTCGTATTTACATCACAGATCTCAGAACTAAAGTAATTTATATCACAAGGGTTGAGAGTAATTTCCTTTATCAGAACCAGTCATTCGAGAGTTGAAAGATACTCCGATCGGCACAATAGTCTTCATGATTTCAAGGGTATACTACATTTATGAATATGGTCAAACGAAAACCAAGTTCTAGAACTCATTAGAAGGGTTCATACCTACTAGGGAAGAGTAGTGTATTAGACTTCTTACAATTTTAATTATAACTTCATCATTTGGATACGTCATAATCTTTTCAACTTTTTCATATATTTAGCAAGTTGTAGGTTTAGGCAGGTAGCTTAACCTAGCGTAGGCCTTGTGTAGTTAACTTAAGAAGCCTGCGCCAAAAGGCTTCCCCAAAAGATGGATCCTTGACACTTTGCCGTAGGCTAGGACGTCATGCATAGATGTGATGAGATCCCACAGTGGTTTGATCAGTTATTAGCCAGGCGTGAAGGTCCGTCCATCCCTGTGCTGTATGTCTTAATTAGCTTTGCCAAATAGGATAGATAGCTAAGGCATACAGTATTACTCCTTCACACACTTAGAAGGGTTGGCGATTTTCTAAAAAAAAAAAAATATTTTTTTTTATACACCTTAAAGTTACCTTCTTCATTCTACTATAGACTAGCCTATGCTAGTCCTTAACTATATCGATTAAACATATTCAGTTTTCCAGAAATTCTAGCTAAATAAAACTTCTTATTCGTCCTTCCTGTAGGAGGAATCTCATTGAGATGTCTTCTCCATTTTACTATAATCTAGTCTTACTAGTTTTTAATTGTGAAGATTAAAACAACTTCCTATTTATTGCTTAGGTCTAGAATCCACTTCAGATTGTTCTACTATAGTTTATTTAAGGGATGTATACCATCTTCTCAGATTAAGGTGTAATGACAAAATTTATTTAATATTGTCAAATATGGAAACTTAAGATTAATTAAATTCATAATAAAATCTCATAGATCCTGTAACTTTCACCTGTTTATAGATTGGTAATGAAGTGTAGTTTCATATTGTACATAGACATATGTTTTCTAGTCATTCTGGAGTAAGAACATGCAATTTTAAGAACTAAATTATCTTTCATTCCAGAATTCTAATAAAATTTGGATAGAATCACATATTGACTTTTATTGTTACATAAGGTAATCTAGTTCGATTATACCTGACTGTGGTCTAAATGAATTCGATACTTCATATAGAATTAAACAACTTTCATAAGAGTATCTGTAATATTCCATATTGATTTTGATATACCTAGGGACTATATAAGTTAGGAATTTAATTAGTACAAAGAACCGAGGTAGCAGTAGGATAGGAGTAGCTTGCACAAAATAAATAATAGAATACACACTTATTTAGTTAATTTAACAAAATACATAGTAATTTTGCACTATTCAGGTAAGAGGTATTTCGCGGCACATCACGGCTACATCTCTTAAAAGAAACTGAGTTACTACTACAACGTAGGATCCGACCAATCTAGACGTTCACAACGGTTTTACCGATCACCTTTGGCCATACGTTATTAAGAAAAGTTCAAACTCAATTGTTATAAAGATCCTTTTCATATTCAGATTTGTTTAGTTGTAGGATATAGAAGACTGGGAGCTGCTGTTAAGATATTCTTAGGTAATTGTTGTAGGGTTTCCTTGGGCTTCGTTGTAGGAGTAGAGTCTGGAGGCGAGGGAGGAGGAGGCGTAGGACCTGTATCTTTAGTTAGGCGTAGAGACATTACGATTGGTGGTCCCGTGACTCAGGATATCACTAGAGTTGAAGTGCTTAGGTAGCTCGTAACAATTACAATTGGTGCCGTTGACCAGGGATTATTCCAATTGCTGCCATGATCAGGCATTACAATTGGTGCCGTTGACCGAGGATTTGTTCAATTGCTGTTCATCGTGTGGTTCCATGTCTTGTTGTCTTCTTGCGTTTTGTAGATCGACAATTGTTATTTGTTTTGGAATTTTAGTGGAGTTGTTAGTGACGGTTTTATTGAAGGGATCTTTGAACACTTGAGCTTTGAATTATGCCCTTTGGGTACAATTGTTGACGTGAGAATGGAAAAGAGATTCGCCGTGATGGGTTGTTAGGTGCATGTCGCCTCGAAATATCTTTTGTTGCATATTTATACATAAACTATAGTAAATAGAGTAGCTTCTTGATATAACACACGATATTTTTCTTATTTCACATAGTAATAGTACCTGAAACAAAAATAAATTATATTAGAACAACGTGATTTTGTTTTCATTAGATATGTTACACAGTAATTAATTGACATTTGACAGGTTATTTAGGCATAATTTTTATCTTATCTGTAGTTCAATAGTGGA
Source organism: Apotomis capreana (assembly GCA_947623375.1). NCBI lineage: Eukaryota > Metazoa > Arthropoda > Insecta > Lepidoptera > Tortricidae > Apotomis > Apotomis capreana. The sequence goes on along the minus strand of OX392517.1, from coordinate 16,775,159 downwards.
TTATTTGAGATACAATTAAATTCGTACGTTTGTGTTAACGCTTTACAAAAAGTTATTTTCAATATTGATTAATAATTAAATAGGTGGTTTATTTAAGTTTTAGATAATAATTTACGTTACGTGAAATGATAATATTAAGTAATAATATACTTACTTTAGTTTCAACCTGATACGTAGATAACTTTATTCAATGTGTTCATATTATTAATATAACATAAGATTTAGATATTTAGGGATACATTTAATATTATTTATGCATTATTTACATAATTGGGAAAAATAATAATAGGTAATTCATTTTTTTTTAAATAAAAACATAATCAAGGCTGAGTGCACAAAACGCCTTCTGAGCAGGTTGATTTGACAAGTTGACAAGTGACAGGGTGTTATCTGTTATTATTTATCAGTAATTAATATGATATCGAGATGGAATGATTTAATTTTAATATAGATATAAAGTCGGAATGTTGTAGGAAACTAGTTAAGTGAGGTAGAATAGAGATGTCATTGTACTCGACTACAGGAAATATGAGTTTTGAAGATTTATTTTTACATCAGTTATTAGTTCAAGTTGTGTTGAAAATTAGTTAAGGAACTAAAGATAAGTTATGAAAGTACTAAGGATTTATTATTTGGGGGGGCGAGGGTTTATTTATAGGCTTTAGTTCAATGTAGGAAATGTTTCACAATGAGATCTGATAAACATAACCCTAACAACAATGTTAAACTGTGTATAAGGCCCCTAGCTACAATATTAAGTTATTAATCTTTTAGCTTAATATAAGACTTATTAGAAATATTAAATATAGCAATTATAAGGAAAGCAGGAGTGTTAGTGATTTCATAAGTGGGGGGGCGATCTCTTTTGAGTTTCTTTTAACACATAATGAAACAAATGAAAGGAAAGTAATTTTATTACAATAATTTTGGTACATTTATGGCTTATAGATTATCATTAGAATGACTTACATATATGTTCACATGTAGTATAAGGGTATGATCATAGAACCAGACAAGAAAACCAATTGACATATATTTAATCTGTTTTTGAAGCGAAGTAAATATGTCTGTATTGTTATCATTAGATTTATTAAGGTATTCAGTTCTGTTAAGTATTCTTATAAATAAGTGGATACATCTTCAATCAAGTTCTTATTATGCATTAGCCATGATACTCAGGTTACATTTTAGATTTATAGTAGATTTTGTGTGGAGGTTGCCGTTGAAATCCAAAAACCTGGAAAGTAAAATAAATAATTATTGAAACAAGTTAGAATAAATGTTATTAAACAAGGTTGAAAGGTTATGCAGTACATTTACATACTTTACTTTGAGATATATACATATATAGCAGTAGGAAAATAAATGTAGTTCATTAAGCTGCTCGTCTTCAAATGAAATGAAAATTGTAATCAGGCGATGGAAACAAATTTGAGAGAACAATAGGATGAAGACAAGAAGCGAATTAGCAGTAATAATAGGAAGAAATAAATAAAATTTCGAACCTGAAGAAGTACCTACTTTTTTTTTTATCTAAGTAATTTCCATGAACATTATCATAAGGATATTTTTAAACAACTATGTTCTTCGAAATTTGAAACAATAATAGAGTAAGATAAATAATATTACCTTATGAAGAAGTTCCAATAAGCTGCAGCAGTAGTTGTGGGGAGTCCATGCCATCCTTCATTATTTTTGCTTCATTCAAGATTAGTTTGTACTGAGAAGTTATCAAGATTTACGAGCAGAGTCTGGAAATAGAAGACAGAAGATATTAGAATCAAGAAAAGATCATAAATTGGCGTACAGAAGAATCAAGATTTACTTTATAAACAAACGCAGTTAGAACTCTTGTTAACTTACGTTTTGATAGTATGTTTCAGGTGGCGCAGAGGTCGACTTCATTATTCTTATTTCATTATCCGGGGTTCATTATATTTGCATACATTTTGAGATATAACTTATAACCGTTGCGCGGAGGTTAACGTAATTGGTTTGATTCTGTAACAAAAACAAATTTTTATTGTAAACATACAACACGATCTTTCTTTACTCGTTATTTTAGCCAGATCATAGTAAAATGCGTAGAAAATAGTTACCTTAATATTGTAGACTCATTTTATTACAGTTTTCTTCATAACAATCCGTTTTGATGTTCATTATTCTTCTATTCTTAACTTAATTTCTATTTCGTAGAAAGATAGGTTATGGAAAATTTTTGACATTTGACATGTCATAGGACAGTGTTGCCAGACTAAAGAGATAAGATGACATAAATAGTAGACTATTATTAAGGCATAGATTCACTTACCTAGTTCGTAAGATTTACGTAACATTTATAGAAAATAGAAAAGTAAATTTTTTTTTATATGTATTATTTAACTAAACAGAGTGATAATATTTAAGCAATATGTATTATTAAATAGGGATATTAAGTTAAGATCGATTAAGGAATCGATTGCAGACGAAAATTTTTTAAAGACAATAGTGATGTCATATTATACGTTGTACCGCAGTAAAAGTATTGCAACAGTATAAGAAACGAATGAGTTTGTAGGGAATTTTAACTAGAGGTCGCTAGTAGTATATTGCATCGAATGATTTGCGTAATGGTTCGATTCCATTAATACGTATTTTGAGGTTCCTTTAATAAATTGAAATTCGATATTTTTTATAAAGGGTAGTTAGAGGTGAATTGAACCAGGTGGAAAAAATAATTACGAGTTTTATTAGAGTATAAAAAAAAAACGAAATGTGTGAAGTGGATGGTCAATTTTATTTTCTATATTAGAGAAAATTTTTATTTTTTTTATTTTAATGAAACAAGTAAAAGGGAATTTGGGATTTTATAGGAAGGTAAAGTAGTATGGATTTTGAATACATAATGGGTGATGTTCTTCTGACTAAGTCGATGCGGAAAAACGAATGTAGGAGCCTGTAGTGCGATGTATGAGAGGGAGAGTGAGTGGACTTTTTGAGTTGGATGTTGTCTGTATGTATTCAAGCTAAGTTCGAAAGTATTCGGATCCGAAAACGGGGGGCCTTCTATCTTTAGAGGTACGAACGGGAGTATTTTCTAAAGACATCAATTGGATTGCACATACTTAGAAGTTAGGCTTAGTAAATCGAAGTTTCGATTTAAGACCGATGTGCGGTAGTTTGTGCAAAACAATACTCTACAGGGCCTACGGGCTAACCTTCTACGAGCACGGGCAGGAACGTGCAGGTTTCACACACACCCATGTCGACGAATAGATAGGCCAACTGTATATTTTTAAAGGAAAAGGAATTGTGGGTAGTTTTGTCCAGGATAAAACTAAATTGGTATATTTGTAAGAGTTTCTGGTATAATATTGTTTCAGCATAATTTTGAAAAGAAACATTTTTACACAATTCGACTAGTAAGTCTATAGTCTTACAAGAAAAAAAAAAAAAACACAATTGTATGATTATAGAGCTGAAATTGGCTTGTTTATTCTTGATGTGATACACGCGCCAATAAGGGGAGTCACATGTGATTTTGGAGAAGAATTTGAAATCGGAATCAGTTATTGAATTGAAGTGAGAATGAATATTCAGTATCTATACCAAAGGTCTTGCTATGTTGTCTGAGGAGAGTTTTGTCAATTCATCGAAGAATTCGTACAATGTGAATTCGCAAATGAGGCTGAGCAATGGGCAGGTCAAGTTTGAGGTGTTTAGGCAAAACCGAGCTAATAGGGCTTGTTTGACTCACAACCAAACACTTCTTACGATATGGTCAAGATTTGGAGAAATATATTCACGATTCAATGATATTATTCTATGGTTTGAATTCTGATTTAATACACGTGTGACTTTCCAAGTATTGGTTTAAACACACACACACTTAAGGGTACGAATACTAACGGATTTAGAATATCCAAGATTATCACAAAATGTTATTTGCTTTAAGAATAATTGTCATATATCTATATATACATATTATTTTTTTAATTGTTTTTACAATTTAATAAGGGGAATGCGAAGTTCTACGTTATTTGACGATGTCAATCCACTTCAAACTTTCGCAGGGGGGCGGTTGTAGCGATTCACATGTTCACGTCATGTGCCCGCCATCAAATAATCATATATCATCATCGTGATACTCATATCATCATTATCATCATCGAATTTAACACATATTAGCATCATACGTCATCAAGCTAATACTAAAATTATCATTTAGTAGATATAGGCAATACAAATGCAAAATAAGAGTAACAGTGTGAATGTTTGCGGAAGCAAGTAAAACCATTCTTATAACTAAACATACTATCACTTTGAAAATAGCAAGTTGATATTCACAAATTGACAACAGAGGAGTTGAGCTTTACTTAGACTAAATAAGAATCAAAATCCCATATACAACGCTTAGAGGGCGGGAGCTAGGTCACGTGACGTGACGGGAGTGTCCCGAGTGTCCCGAAGCTGTCGAAGCTGTTGAAGCTGTCGAAGCTGTCGAAGCTGTTGAAGCTGTCAAAGCTGTCAAAGCTGTCGAATGTCTCGAGCTATTGGTTATAAATAGGCAAGGGCTTAGTAGAAGGGGATTCTTTTTGTTTGAAACTTCGTCGGAGTAACATTACTTTCTGGCAGTTAAGGTATTAAAAATTAATTCTAAGGGGAATTTCTGTCGGGTTATTGCTTGTTTCTCGAACTATAATTACCTATTGAGATTTAGTGGGGTTTGTTGCTGTAAGGCTATTAAGCCTAGTCACATGCCAGAAATAGTGTTTTGGTACATGGTTGCCAGGTGAAGGATATTTAACCTTGCGGCTGTTAAACGAATATCCTTCAGACTCTTCTAGTTTTACCCGAGCTAGGCGACTCGGGCACTAGCCATATACAAGTGCAGTGAATAGCCTACGAGTGTGGATGGTTTTGTTTGGTGAACGCAAGGACCACACGTGATGGACATGCGGAGTAATCTGCGCTTGCTGAAGCCAAACGGACCTCCAGGCTCGGTCTCATAAACTATATATTTATATATCTGTTATATACACATATCAGGGCGAGCTACTCCATGTTTCCGGCGTCTCTTCAGCCACATGGGGGGGGCTCAAAAACACCGATGATAGTCACCTTTTCGGGCTAATCACCCGAACTTACAGTTCAGTTTAGCTAGGCCCATACACGATTAAATATAAATATGAGACCTAGGTCTCTAGTGTTCTTTGTATTAGCTAGGGAACAGGGATTAGCGATAGGTACACCTTGATAGGAACATTAGGACGGGGATCTTTGCCTACCGAGCAATCGGTCAATCGTCACTAACTAGCATAACATTTATCCAAATTATTTTAACCTTGTTAGGTATAGTGGTTAAGAGGTTGAATTATTATTTTCTTAAGTAGTTATGACTTGGGATGTCAGTAGGGGAAAAACAGAGTCTTGTAGCGGTTTGTAAAGATTGAGAATAGGGAACCTGTTATTTAGGTCATCCAGATATTTAACACCTTTAACTTACCAACATTAATTATAGAAATAATTAATTAAAATTTACCGATTATGATTTGAAGCAATGTACCTTTGATATAGCTTAAGTGATAGAATGGCATCACTGAAGTAAAGTTGAGTCAATTAGCAGTAGATATTCGCTTTCTCAATGAACAGAAATAGTTTAAACTTTGTTATAATTTTGATAAGGAAATTGTGGATCGTTGTATAGTATGGAAATACAGAGCATTCCTAAGACTGGATGTGGAGTATCTGAAGTGTAAATTGCTAAAAGAAAAGCCGGGGACTTATGGATAGCAATAATGAAAGTTATTCGTTCTCGTATTTACATCACAGATCTCAGAACTAAAGTAATTTATATCACAAGGGTTGAGAGTAATTTCCTTTATCAGAACCAGTCATTCGAGAGTTGAAAGATACTCCGATCGGCACAATAGTCTTCATGATTTCAAGGGTATACTACATTTATGAATATGGTCAAACGAAAACCAAGTTCTAGAACTCATTAGAAGGGTTCATACCTACTAGGGAAGAGTAGTGTATTAGACTTCTTACAATTTTAATTATAACTTCATCATTTGGATACGTCATAATCTTTTCAACTTTTTCATATATTTAGCAAGTTGTAGGTTTAGGCAGGTAGCTTAACCTAGCGTAGGCCTTGTGTAGTTAACTTAAGAAGCCTGCGCCAAAAGGCTTCCCCAAAAGATGGATCCTTGACACTTTGCCGTAGGCTAGGACGTCATGCATAGATGTGATGAGATCCCACAGTGGTTTGATCAGTTATTAGCCAGGCGTGAAGGTCCGTCCATCCCTGTGCTGTATGTCTTAATTAGCTTTGCCAAATAGGATAGATAGCTAAGGCATACAGTATTACTCCTTCACACACTTAGAAGGGTTGGCGATTTTCTAAAAAAAAAAAAATATTTTTTTTTATACACCTTAAAGTTACCTTCTTCATTCTACTATAGACTAGCCTATGCTAGTCCTTAACTATATCGATTAAACATATTCAGTTTTCCAGAAATTCTAGCTAAATAAAACTTCTTATTCGTCCTTCCTGTAGGAGGAATCTCATTGAGATGTCTTCTCCATTTTACTATAATCTAGTCTTACTAGTTTTTAATTGTGAAGATTAAAACAACTTCCTATTTATTGCTTAGGTCTAGAATCCACTTCAGATTGTTCTACTATAGTCTATTTAAGGGATGTATACCATCTTCTCAGATTAAGGTGTAATGACAAAATTTATTTAATATTGTCAAATATGGAAACTTAAGATTAATTAAATTCATAATAAAATCTCATAGATCCTGTAACTTTCACCTGTTTATAGATTGGTAATGAAGTGTAGTTTCATATTGTACATAGACATATGTTTTCTAGTCATTCTGGAGTAAGAACATGCAATTTTAAGAACTAAATTATCTTTCATTCCAGAATTCTAATAAAATTTGGATAGAATCACATATTGACTTTTATTGTTACATAAGGTAATCTAGTTCGATTATACCTGACTGTGGTCTAAATGAATTCGATACTTCATATAGAATTAAACAACTTTCATAAGAGTATCTGTAATATTCCATATTGATTTTGATATACCTAGGGACTATATAAGTTAGGAATTTAATTAGTACAAAGAACCGAGGTAGCAGTAGGATAGGAGTAGCTTGCACAAAATAAATAATAGAATACACACTTATTTAGTTAATTTAACAAAATACATAGTAATTTTGCACTATTCAGGTAAGAGGTATTTCGCGGCACATCACGGCTACATCTCTTAAAAGAAACTGAGTTACTACTACAACGTAGGATCCGACCAATCTAGACGTTCACAACGGTTTTACCGATCACCTTTGGCCATACGTTATTAAGAAAAGTTCAAACTCAATTGTTATAAAGATCCTTTTCATATTCAGATTTGTTTAGTTGTAGGATATAGAAGACTGGGAGCTGCTGTTAAGATATTCTTAGGTAATTGTTGTAGGGTTTCCTTGGGCTTCGTTGTAGGAGTAGAGTCTGGAGGCGAGGGAGGAGGAGGCGTAGGACCTGTATCTTTAGTTAGGCGTAGAGACATTACGATTGGTGGTCCCGTGACTCAGGATAGTTCTAGAATTAAAGTACCTTAGACGTAAACATTACAAGTAGGGGTGCGCTACAAACTGCTCCAGCCGCGTCGTCTGCGCCAGCCACGTCGTCGACGACAACCTTTTAGACAAACATCGACGTTTGTCTAAAAGGATTAAACTTAAGAGGCCTTATTCCTTTTAAACATTTTTTTTTTCTAATTTCAGTCAACTTTTAGAAGAGAACTTTTCCCTAAGTTCTCAAAATAACGTAGCTATTTCATGCCTTCATTGCGTGCAGTCGAAAATAAGTTAAAAATAACAGTTTATGCGTGAACTTTGTCAAATTCGAGTAGTTTTTGAAACAAAAATTATCCATGAAAAATTCAAACTGTAGGTTTCAAATATATACCAATAAATCGCAATGGCCCTGTTCTAAGTAGTAACGTCAATAATATGTTAAGAAATATGTTTGATCATAGAGAAAAATGTCTAAAACAATCAGTATTTTTGAACGGATAAGGAGCCTTAGGTATGCAGTGTCTAATAAAGTGCGGCATTTACGAAGATGGCTGGATAGCCCCATACGAGAAATACTAGACGAAATTATATAAATACATACTTATATAAATAACATCCATGACCCAGGAACAAATATTCGAGTTCATCACACAAATATTTGCCCCGGCCGGGATTCGAACCCAGGACCGCCGGCTCATTAGGCAGGTGCACTACAAACTGCGCCAGCCGCGTCGTTGACTTAGAAGGTTTAAACTTAACGAGTACGATAAAATTTACGACGGCTGTGCCGACATGGCATCAATGGCAAGACTTAGCTGTCGACTACAGCCGACTGGGGCATTGGAAAGGTAAATTGGTACAAATATACTTTTTGTTACAAGTTCCCAATTCATTTTGCGGATTGCTGGACAAGCCAAGCCATCGTGCTTAGCACCATTTAGCTCACCGGTTAATGCCACTGTATAAAGAAAAGCAATTAAGAGGCCTTAATCGTTTAAAAAAAAATGTTTTTTTTTCATAATATGAAGTGCTATGAAGTGATTATTTTTGAAGTGAATAATACTTTTCCTTGAGCTAGAAAGTAACATAGCTAGTTTATGCTTTCATTGCGTTGAAAAAAACAGTTTTCTGCGTGAATTTTGTAAATTTCGAATAGTTTTTGAAACAAAAATTATCAATAAAAATTCAAACTTTAAAATATATAGGTACCAATAGGCAATAAATCACAATGGCTCTGTTCTAAGTAGTAACATTGACAATAATATGTTAAGAAACATGTTTGATCATAGAGAAAAATGTCTAAAACAATCAGCATTTTTGAACGGATAAGGAGCCTACCCCGCGCGGTGAACTATGATTCCTATGACACCTGTCATCTCAGTACGTTTTTCCGATTATAGGATATAAAATGTACTGAGATGACAGGTGTCATAGGAATCATCGTTCGCAGCGCGGGGTATAAAGTCTATTCTATTTTATATATAAAAAAAAATGGCTACTGCCCATTGGGTCAATTTTGAAAGTCATCATAGGCCTAATTCGATTGACATTGACATGTAGCTGGTTGAACGATGTGCCGTCCGTATCACGTACCTACATATCAACACATACAGGGTGTTTGGTGGCTAGATGCAAAGGTTTAAGGAGGTGATAGAGGAGGTATTTTTAAACATTTCTAGCCATATATGTCTTAGACGAAATTTGATATTTTTTTTTTAAATTGAAATTTTAAGAATTTTAGAAAAATACCCAGAATTTGGTAGAAACGAGTTTAAAGTGCCCGAATACGCGTTATTTTGTACACACTATCTTTTGTTTCTGATAGTTTAATGTATGTCGGACCAAATAAAGCCACTTTTAAGTGTATTTATGGCCTCTAAAACCAAATAAAGGCATATGAAACTTTAAAAAAAAACGTAGGTTGACACGAGCATAATTTTGATGTGCCATAAAAAAAAATTAAAAAAAATCTTTGAATTGTTCAAACACTTTTAAAAACATGCCTATTTATTGTTCTTTCTTTAAAGGTATCAGTCATTCACATTGCTTGCCAAATCTCTGAGTTAAGAGCTAAATACCAAAGTTAGGGAGCACTTCCTAAGAATTCCAAATCCCCGTACTAGTCTTGAAATTTTACTTTAAGTAGGTACCTAGCTAATAAATAACGTGTAAAAAATAAAACAAAAAAGTTTGTTTTAATTAATTCATTCTAAGCTAATTCTTTTTTATAAATTAAATAAAAATGAATAAATATCAAGTACCATTTTCCACAATACACCAAAGTCCGAGGAGGATTATAAAAAAGCTCTAAACTAAATACCATAGCTTTAAATTTGGAACACGTTATTTTAAGAATAAGAATTTTCAAATTTGGAATTTTATGAATTGCCTTTTTTTAAGTTTTCACGATAGCCAATTGCAAATTTAGTTCTTCTATGAAAATTTAACAAACGGTTGACGCGGTTTTCATTTTGTAATTAAACATTATGAACCTAACATGGGTGCATCACAAACCACATTTTCTGTCCCGATCAAAGTTCTGCCAATAACTCCAGCCCTCTTTTTAAAATCTATCATTTGGACAGATGAGTCAAAGTTTTCAAGAGAGGGGATCACACACTTTTATAACCTTCATTAATGGGCTGACAAGGACGCAAATCCTCATTGGAAGAAGCAGGTCTCCTTTTAAAGAAGTTTTCAGTTAACGTGTGGGCTGGAGTTATTGGCAGAACTTTGATCGGGCCAGAAAATGTGGTTTGTGATGGGTGATGTTAGGTTCATAATGTTTAACTACAACATGTAAACCGCGTCAACCGTTTGTTAAATTTTCATAGAAGAACTAAATTTGCAATTGGCTATCGTGAAAACTTAAAAAAAAGGCAATTCATAAAATTCCAAATTAGAAAATTCTTATTCTTAAAATAACGTGTTCCAAATTTAAAGCTATGGTATTTAGTTTAGAGCTTTTTTATAATCCTCCTCGGACTTTGGTGTATTGTGGAAAATGGTACTTGATATTTATTCATTTTTATTTAATTTATAAAAAAGAATTAGCTTAGAATGAATTAATTAAAACACTTTTTTGTTTTATTTTTTACACGTTATTTATTAGCTAGGTACCTACTTAAAGTAAAATTTCAAGACTAGTACGGGGATTTGGAATTCTTAGGAAGTGCTCCCTAACTTTGGTATTTAGCTCTTAACTCAGAGATTTGGCAAGCGATGTGAATGACTGATACCTTTAAAGAAAGAACAATAAATAGGCATGTTTTTAAAAGTGTTTGAACAATTCAAAGATTTTTTTTTATTTTTTTTTATGGCACATCAAAATTATGCTCGTGTCAACCTACGTTTTTTTTTAAAGTTTCATATGCCTTTATTTGGTTTTAGATGCCATAAATACACTTAAAAGTGGCTTTATTTGGTCCGACATACATTAAACTATCAGAAACAAAAGATAGTGTGTACAAAATAACGCGTATTCGGGCACTATAAACACGTTTCTACCAAATTCTGGGTATTTTTCTAAAATTATTGAAATTTCAATTAAAAAAAAAAATATCAAATTTCGTCTAAGACATATATGGCTAGAAATGTTTAAAAATACCTCCTCTATCACCTCCTTAAACCTTTGCATCTAGCCACCAAACACCCATACTCTCCTGACGACCAGCATTCATAATTTTTCAATTTAATTTTAGCCTTATGACAAATAGTTGACAGTTAACTATTAATTGAAGTTTATGTACTCTGGAACTCAGGAGGCTACAGTGCGTTACCGGAAAGTGGGCTTTTCTTAAGGCAGGGCAAAAAATGTAATTCCTTGACTTAATCATCACCCGTTTCGAATTCTGTTGAATTTGTTTTTTTTTTACGTTTTCGACTCCCATGTCTCTACATATTTTTTTTTTAAATTTTGCAAAATTTCACGAGGTAAAAAAAAAAATTGCTGGAAGTTAAAAGCAATTGCTAATGGAATACAGGTTTTTTACTTTAGATTTCCAAGCAGTTGGCCTCGATTGCATCTAATGTTAAGTGTAAATAAAGCATAAGATTATGCTGGCCTAGAAAATGCCTATTCCGATACTAAATGTCCGACCGATACTATACTGTATACTTATTACGGCTTTTGCTATTCGAGTTGCATTGATTGATATTGGAAAACTGTCAGTTAAAGGTCAATAAAAATGGCGATATATCGGAGAAATGGCATTAGAATCGTCGAACCTCATAAAATAAAATTGGTCTCAGAGAAAAATGCTTTCGATGAAATCCAATATTTGACGAAACGTTTTCCGATAAAATAATAGTTACCAATGAAGTTGACGACCTCCTTTTTTAAAGCATGGGCTTTAACTGCATAACTTTGACTCGCGACTCTTTGTAGCGCGACAAATAGTACCTGTCACTTTTCTTTTAATACTTACCGAGCAAGATAGGTGACGCCATAGAGTAAGGAATTATAAGAGTCCGACACCACATACTTCGGCCGAATAGTTCTGCTACTCCACACAAGATATCGTTAGTAGTATCGTTCGTTTCAGATGATCTTTTTGTTTTACTTTAGATTAAGCCAAAACCTTTCAATTTCACTTAATTTAATTTCTGAAACTATAATATATTGAAAATTAACGAGCACACACATTATAAACACCAAAGTAAAAATAAAAACATATTTCAATATTTGTTTTTGACGCCACCTATACATTTTTGCATACAACGTCTACTTTACTAGCTCGATTGGTAGGCGTAGGCACTTTTTATACGATACCAATAGATGTCGCTTAATTATATCTGGTGCGGAATTATAATATTTACTCTATGCAATAAAAAATATGAAAATCCGAATATAAGATAGTAGTAGAAATAAGCAAACGAGATATTTTATTCCACAATGAATTGTTTTAAAGATTTCTCTCACTTTATCAACTACTGTTATAGAGTATGTAACGCAAACCGACGTGTCCCTCAATAAAGGCGGTAAATTCAAAATTAAATACTATGGTATAACCGTATAAGTAAAAACCATGACTTTGAGAAATAATAAAATAGAATATAAAAGTCTGAACTATATAGGTGCAATATTTTGAAAACCACAGATTATTCTATTTAATGGAAATCTGAAAATAAATAAAATCAGTTAAGATTGACTAATATATTTTATTTTGAGAAGATATTTCAGTAGCGTAAAAAGTAAGTATCAATCATAGACAAGTCGTAGTTATGTTGGTACTACGGTATTAATCTAGATAAAAGAAGCTTGCACACATTATACAATAATCTAACGTGAATCTCTATGGTGAATCCGACTCATGTCGCGTTACTCTAAGGTCGCGCGAGATAGCATCATCCGTCACTATCTCATAGTACTGTACAGATAGAGAAAGGTAGTATATCCCGCGCGAGAAAGAGTCGCGTGTCTAAGTTATGTTAGCCGTGCTGCTTGCACTCGTCTGGCAGCGCTGTGAATGTCACTGTCATTCCGTCATATTTGTATGTATACAAATAATAGGCAAAAATGTAAAATGTAAACGTAAACGTGATCTTTGTTTGTGCACATTTCTTAATGTTTAACTCCTCCCATGTATTTTAAAGGAGACTTTGGTAAAATTAGAAAGCTCGAATCTCACTGATGATGGAACAATTCCTTGGGATTTCTATTACGACGAGTTACGATATATCATAATGCAATCGATGTAAGCATGTGTAAGTATCATCCGAGTTAAAAATTTTAGATACCTACAAGCTGTAGGTAATCGAAAAAATTTTAGATACCTAAATACATTGAGGTATTATTTACGTCAATGCCTAAATAGCATTAAAACATGTTCACAAGTGATTTTTTTATTTTCAGATTTAAAAGGAAATTCACACAGTTCACGAAGGAATACCACATTTGTGCATATTTGTGTTCGTTAATAAACATAAAGTTTGTCTTGTCCAAAGCTCAAAGTGTGATCTGTGACTCATTGTGGATGAACAAGAAGTGTTGACAAGTGTTTTCAATGCCATGATCGTCTTCTATCTGAAGGGTGCTGTTAACATTCATTAGCAGTTTGAATCTAAAGTTAAATCATCCATTAAAGTATAAGTAGAAAAGATAAGGACATGCATAGATCATCCAAAAGGAGGAAGGAATTTTTAAAGGTTTCAAGTGCTTTTGAATGGCCATGGAAGAACAACAATCCAGAAGTCATGACAGGGATAGTTATTGAACCCTTCAAACGAAGCGTGAAGAAGCATCTCTCGGGCCAGCATGGCAGTGTCAACTGACTTGGCACCGTTGGTTTCTCGTCAGTTGCCATTGCGACTTGGGCTCCCCTTTTTGCTTACCATCAGGCGAAGTGGAGCCACTATGTTGTGCCGTTATAAAAAATAAATAATACTTAATTTAAGAATCCATTGCCAGCAATCCAATTCATTTGGTGATACCAACGTGGAAGAATTTTAAGAGAGTTGAACACTGGCTGTGCCTGAAGCTGGAGAGTGTGTGTTTTTATTTAATATTGAATAATTCTCCTTTCCATTTTATATAGGTATAGTATAGTACTGTTACAGCGTAAAATTTGCTGAATCAAATAATTATTTTCTAATGTTTTTTTTTTTATCTCTGGGTGATTCTATAGGCGTTTCAACCGCAGTCAATCCGCTGTCATAAATATCAAAGCAATGGGGCATTTAGATGCTTTAAATTAGATCAATTATGGTAAGCAGTATGGTAACAGTATATATCGTCGTCTAGTACCCATAGTACAAGCTTTGCTTAGTTTGGGACTAGGTCGATTTGTGTATGATTGTACCTTAATATTTATTATTATTATTATAGTATATCATTGTATGAAAATCTGCAACTTGGTGTAGCTCATACTTTCAATATTTTTGACAGCGGACTGACAGCGGTTGAAACACTTGTAGAATCACCCATCTAGTACTAGTACCCAGTTTGACCAACTAGCACCAGCGAGAAATGAACTCGCTGTTTTTTTTTATTTTATATGTGATAGTCATGCATTTGGTTTTGGTTGCACCTGATATTAAGTGATAATAGGGCCTGACATGGAGCATGCTTGCCTAGAAAATGCCTATTCGCTCACAACTTGAAGCGATCCAAGTTATACATATTTTTCAGGGAAAATGTGCACAGGAAGAGTTACACTCTTCTTTCTTCACTGGTATAAACACAAGACGGTTTTTGATTTGTGCTGGTTTACAACAAAATACTTACTCTGCTTATTCTTAAGAGTTTCAAAACTATTATGTGCATAGCTAAGGATTTTTATAGCGTTAGACCCGTTATAATTTGTGTTAATTATGAGTACAAACCGCGAGAGTATAAAGTGTCAGATTTTTATAGTTCCTGCTATGAAAATATTTAAGGAATAATCAAAGTATTTATTATAAACAACTTCATACAACTATTTCATAAACAAATATTTGTACATAGGAATGAAAACAGTATGTTTAATGTAAAATAATAATATTTAGATGATTTAAAATGTAACAGCAAGAAAAATATTTTTTACTACTGATCAAAAATAATAAATGAGCAACAAAATTGATCCCAAAATTAATTTTAAATGATAACCAAAAGTTGTAAAATATTACTGATCACCAGATAAAGCAAAATTTCTTGGCATAAAAATCACTTTTTGCTATCAAAAATTAATGGTGAATGAGCACCAAATTAAAACACCAATTTTATGTAAAATTAAAAGTAAGTAAACACTTTATTGTACACACAAACAGTTAAAAAATTGGGCAAGTGCGAGCCCGACTCGCGCATGAAGGGTTCCGTACCTATACATATATATAATCTATAACAAGTTTGTTGTATGGGAGCCCCCCTTAAATATTTATTTTATTTTATTTTATTTTTAGTATTTGTTGTTATAGCGGCAATAGAAATACATCATCTGTGAAAATTTCAACTGTCTAGCTATCACCGCTGTTGAGATACAGCCTGGTGACAGACGGACGGACGGACGGCGAAGTCTCAGTAATAGGGTCCCGTTTTTACCCTTTGGGTACGGAACCCTAAAAAACATCTATTACAAAGAACATAGGTATAAAAGCTAACTAATCCCTATAAGCATAAGGGATCTTTTCCAGTTAACCTTTGAGCATTTGAGAGAGTGCCAGGAGAAGATAGACAAACTAACACCGTGTACAACTTGCTATCCTATTTAAAGTAAATAACTCCACAATAGTCATTATTAAACCGAAAAAAACGAAACGTTCTTCAGAAATTGATTACCATTTTAATATGAAACTACATTCAAAAATATATCATCATGTACCGAACCTAAAAAATTAAATTTCAAAGCCCTATATATTAAATGATCACAACTTCTTAGCCTGCAAATTAATGCGTTATTTTTACCTAAATAAACCACTATGATTGCCATAAAATGTATGCATGTTAATGTTACCCATATGTTACCAAATAAAGTTTAAGAGGCCTTATTCCTTTTAATTTTTTTTTTCATACTATGACAAAAATATTGATAATTTCAACCAACTTTTTGAAGTGAATAATACTTTTCTCCGAGTTCTAGGTAGTAACATAGCTATTTCATGTTTTCATTGCGTGCAGTTGAAAAAACCAGTTTTCTGCTTGAATTTTGTCAATTTCGAGTGGTTTTTGAAACAAAAATTATCAATGACAAATTAAAACTGCAGGTTTCAAATATATACCAATAAATTCCAATAGCCCTGTTCTAGGTACAGGTAGTAACATCAATAATGTGTTAAGAAACATGTTTGATCATAGAGAAAAATGTCTAAAACAATCAGAATTTTAAAAGGATTAAGGCCTCTTAATGATGCATAGTAAGCCCCGCCCGCTCAACGTGCGCTCAACCATCCCCCCGAACTCCGCACCGCAGCCGCTGTTGCGCTCGCTCGACCCGATTCTCAGTTCGCTGTTGTGGTCGCAGTTCTAACATACATAACCTAACCCATTAATCTACTTTACTG
This sequence comes from Apotomis capreana, assembly GCA_947623375.1. Taxonomy (NCBI): domain Eukaryota; kingdom Metazoa; phylum Arthropoda; class Insecta; order Lepidoptera; family Tortricidae; genus Apotomis; species Apotomis capreana. The sequence continues at coordinate 16,758,615 of OX392517.1, read as the reverse complement.
GTAGCAGTTCGGTTCTGATTCTGACGCTTCGCCGCCGTCCGCTACCAAGGTACGCTCACTCGGCTCGCGAATGATTTTAAGTAAATCATTTTAGAAGCTAATATCGCAATAATTTTTTCGTCAAGATTTGGTGCACATTCACTAAATTTGTTGTTCGAATACAATTAGAAGTGCAGTTATGAGTTATGACTAAAATAGGTAGAACGAACGATTGGAATCTTATTTTGGTGCAAGTACTTAATTTCTTTTTTGGTGTTCCATATGATTTTTAGGTGATACTGGTTTTGGGTACCAAAAATTATTTCGGGGGTCAAGATATTTGTTGCCATGAGTAAAGAAAAATAAACAATAAAATAGAATGGTTTTAAAATACACCGAGACATCTTTGTCTCCCACCTCCCACATCCGCAGTAGTATAAATGTTCGCTCATCTGATTCAAAGAATATATATAGGTACTAGCGTAAAAAGAAAAAACACCGACACTAGTGTGCAGTAACAAAACTCGCGGCTATGTGTGCGTGTCGAGGGGCGAGCGAAGATTCGGCATTACAAGGTCACCAACACACCGACACGACACCCGAGTTACACACCGATAGGCCGCTGTCGCGGCTGTGTCTGATTTAAAATGATAAAATATTGTTATGCACTTCAAGGCAATTACTCATACGAAAAAGAAAACTGTTATGTTTTGAGTGACTTTCTTGAAATGTTATAATTTTAGAGGGTTTCAGGGGTGATGTGAGGTTGTGAAATATCGCAGAATGTGATATTTACCTAAATACCTTTAATATGGCGAACGACCTTACAATTATTGCCGCCGCTCAAATGTGCGACGACGACGACGATGCTTAATAAACTATCTAGAAAAAAAAACATCTCATTTCCAACACATCCGAGAGAAATTTATCTCTAAGCCAAGCAAATTATTGCTATCGGTGGTGTAAGTCAATATATCTTTTTTTTTGTTTTCAAATGGATATTTGGACTGGAAGTTAAACCCGCTCCAGACCTTGCGATCCGATCCTACTTAAACCCGCTCCAAACCTTCCGATCCGATCCGATCTATCGGAAGAAATTTTCTAACAATTGTATAGGTCGATTCACTAAAGCTGGCGCGAATGGATTGAATGAGTGAATGATAATATTTATGTGTGCGTCACAAAATGATTACATACAGGTTGATACAAAAAGTGATTATTGAAAACGTATTTGTAGACAAACTAGACGCATAACCGCCCAAATTAAGCAGTATAAAGAATAGGAACTACAAAATATTATCGAACCAAATTAAATTCAAATTGACGAATGGCTTCTTTTTTCCAAAATTTCAAATTGGTGCTAGGAAGCTGAAACTCGGTATCGGGGGGCATTTGGGGCTCACAAATATGAATCTGAAATCGGTGTCCGAAAATTCGGTCAAAGTCGGAAAATATCGAATAAACCAAGATATGTATGGAGTTTTTTTTTTAAGAGTCCCGTATCTCGTAAACGGCTCGAGATGGGTAGGGGGTGCTCAAACAAATATCATAGGGGACCTCCATCCGAGTACAGTTGTGGAAAAAAAAAATCAAAATGGCGACTTTTTTTTTTTCGAAAATTTCAAATTAGTCCGAGGGGGCTGAAACTCGGTATTGGGGGGCTTTTGGGTCCTTCGACTCAGAATATGAAATCGGATTTTGAATATTTGGTCAAATTCGGATAATATCGGACAAACAAAATTTAGTAATCTTAGCTCGACAGAGGGCCGAGCCATTTCTGAGCATAACTTATTGAATCGAATGGGTCTTAGCCTCGGATATTAGTACTTTCAATGAAAACTATATTGAATAAAATCGGTCGAGCCGTTTTTGAGTTATTGCAAAATTTCATAATTATCTTTAAAATGACGTAAGTGCCGCGCGGTGTCCCTACACTTCGAACGTTACACATATTGGTTAAGTACCAAACTATATTAAAACATTTCGCTCAATCTGTCGCGTATAATAGATAACTTCCAAAAGATAATAAGTAATTACTGTTTCTTGGCGTGTACGACCTTTTTATAGGGCTTGAAATCTTTCTCGTAATTTTCGTCTATTGTGAAGGACGGGCAACTACGGGACCCTACACTGAGCGTGGCCCGACATGCTCTTGGCCGGTTTTTTATAATTCGAACTAGTCGTCCGTCACCTATTAATTCTTGACATTAACCCTTTACCAGGCCGCGAAGACAAGAAGAAAATGTGGGTTACGTTAATACCATTGCATAGTCCCACATGGTCAAACTCATACGAGACAATGGAATAGTATCATCCCACATCCTAATTCTGGTCATACACAGATTGCATGAATATTAAGCAATATGTACAATTACACTGCCTTACAACAGTCAAAATCTAAAGTATGTCAAAAAACTAGCGTCTGCATAAAACACCATGATAGTAAAATATTTTTGTATCAAACAGTTAAATATACCTTTCGGATATATATATATTACTTGTTTAGTCTAAATATTGTGCGGATTATGCTTATATTATACCTAATAATTTTTATTTTTCTTGAATAACAAAAACCCATTTTGTTGTTGTTTAGAAAATATTAGGAGGCCCCTGTATAAGAACGGCACTCACACTAACACTCGAAGTGACAAGTGACATAACTTTCATTCAATCCATTCGCGCCAGCTTTAGTGAATCGACCTATACTACACATTATCCGATTTCTTCCGATAAATCGGAGAGTTGTACTACTCATTATCCGATTGCTTCCGATAAATCGGATCGGATCGGAAGGTCTGGAACGGGTTTTATCGGAAGAAATTTCCTAACAACTGCACTACAAATTACAGTAGCCGGCAAACAACTTGAACCAAAATGGCGGATCTGCGCATGTAAATTTGTACGTAAATCGGCTACTACGCAGTCAAGGTCACGCTCAAGAAGTTTGCCGGCTACTGTATCCGATTTCTTCCGATAAATCGGACAACTGCACTATACATTATCCGATTGCTTCCGCTCGGTCGGATCGGATCGGAAGGTCTGGAGCGGGTCTTAACAAAGAATCAAGCTACACTAAATTGATAGTGAGATTTACATTTACAGATCATACTTATGCCGGTTGTGCACACTCGCTGAGACCGGGCAATACCTGCATGCCGTCACTTTGTAACTCTATGAGTAAATGAAGGACGGCATGCTTGTCGCGCCCTGTCCTGTCTCGGCGAGTGTGTACAACCGGCATAAAATATCGTCTCTTATTGCAAGTTTAGTTTTTCGACTTATGAATTTATTCTTGCATACCGAAATCCCTTGCTTATTATAATGTTACTAATGTAAAAGTAAACGCGCTACCGATCGAGGTATCTGTTTCTATCTTGTTACAAAAGGCTCCTTTATCCGTTCAAAAATGCTGATGTAAGCTGTTTTCTCTATGAAATTTGATTTTTTCTTTAAGTATGTTATTTCGTAACATATTATTAATTTTACTACTTAGAATTGTTTTTCCATTACCATTGCGATTAATTGTTACGTATAATTTGAAACCTACAGTTTCAATTTTTCTATAATGATTTTTCTTTCAAAATACTATTCGTAATTAACAAAAATCAAGCAATAAACTATTTATTTTATTTTATTTCGACTGCAGTCTGACCAAAAAGAGTAGAAATTAAAAATTGGCAATACTGTAGTGTCGTCCCATTCTAATCAATCTAAGAAAATGGGACGACGCTACAGTATTGCCACTTTTTGATTTATATTCTTTTTGGTCCCACTGTATCTAGATCTCAGGGAAAAGTATTATTTACTTCAAAAAGTTGCTTAAAATTATCAATAAGTATATTTATAATAAAATAAAAAAAGTTAAAGAAATAATAGTGATGGAATTACACTTTGTACGTAATGCCGTGCCGTGTAACACTCTCGTTTTTTAACAAAAGGTGTAATTAAATTAAAACCAGTTTACGTAGGTGCTCATCATATTACTAAACTTATAAATGATTTAGCATTTAGGTACGGTCACGTTTAGTGGTGCTAGTTGTCATTTATAAAATAGCTGGTTAAAAAATGTTTATGATTTTGATTAAACATTTCGATTATTGTATAATGCTCCGTAAAACGACATCTATGCTGCGTTGACGTAATACTCGAAAGTATACGATGCTTTCTAATTATTTACAACAAGAAGATGTAGATGCCGCTAGTGTTGCACTGCATTTCAACTGATTTTTACGCCATCTAGCCGTCACCATGAATTGCTATCATTGCGCACTAACGCCGTCTGGACGTCAGCATGAATTAGCTTGGCGTATTTTAATGTATGGAGTGTCTACATCTGTATACTGTTTGATCTATGGTCTGTCTGTCTGTCTGTTACCTCTTCACGCTTAAACCGCTGAACCGATTTAGATGAAATTTGGTATATAGATAGTTTCAGTCCCGGGGAAGGACATATAGTCCGTAAGCCCGCTCCAAGATTGCCTACGTAAGCACGATAAAATGCATGGCACACGGTCGAAAAAGTTGTGCTGAGCGAGAATCAAACGATTATCGAACAGAAAATTGGCCGGAAGTTTGAGAAAATCCTTCACTTCCGGTCAAAATTTTAGGGGTGTACTTACGTCATGTGACATCATTACGTGACAGATGGCATCATGTAGCCCTTTAATCGTAGATAGTGTAAACATAAGTCTGCCAGTTCTAAAATGGCCGGAAGTGCTTGGCAGACGGGGTCAAAGATGGTCATCGGATACGTTTTCCTACGTTTTGTGGTATCTTGCCGAAATTGATTATAAATGTTTTAAACTAATAGTGTCTCTAAAATAAATTAGTCTGCCAAGACATATCGGGCCGGAAGTCCTTCAAAAGTGATTTTTTAGGGTTCCGTAGTCAAACTAGGAACCCTTACAAATAGATTTGCCATGTCCGTCAGTTCATCTCTCCGTCCGCGGCTTAGTTAGCTCTGTCACCATTAGTACTAGAAAGCAAAAATTTGGTATGAGTATGTGTATGTATCACGACGACAACACGGTAAAATAAAAACTAAAAAATTTTTTTTTCGTGTAGGTACAGGTACCTCTCGTATGTATCTCGTACACATAAAGTGGGGGTGAATTTATTTTTCTTTCCAACACTAGTGTGTGGGGTAGCGTTGAATAGGTTGTCAGGCCACGCTCAGTGTAGGGCCCGTACTTGCCCATCCTTCGCAATGTTGTTGCTGTCCTATGGTACACCAGTGGTACAGAGGGCCTTCGTGAGACGTCGCCATCCGCTCCTGTCCTGTGCCTCGCGCTCCGCGTCACTGCAACTCAGCCCGGCCGCCCGCAGCTCGGCGTCGACGGTGCGCTGCCACGTGTGCGCCGGTCAGCCCTGTCGTCTGCTCCCGCGCAGCCTTCACGTGAACGCAACCTTGCCGATGTTGTCCTCTGGTCTTCGGAGGGTGTGCACACTTTCACTTTCACTTCCGTTGAGCGATTTCTCGCTTGATCGGGATTTGGTGGCATCGATTCCAAAGATCTTCGTTGCTCATAGTATTCGGCCAGAATATGCGCAGGATGGATCTAAGGCATTTATTGACGAACACTTGTAACTTGCTCGTCAGACCCTTTGTCTCTTTCCAAGTCTCGCAACCGAAGAACAAAACAGACTTCACTATGGAATCGAAGAGGCAAATCTTGATCTGCCGGGTGAGCACGTTCGAAACCCAGACCTGTTTCAGCTGGGCAAAGGCGCCTTTAGCTTCCCTAAGCCTCGCGTAGACGTCGTCATCGGAACCACCGCTGTTGGTCACGGTGCTGCCGAGATATGTGAACTTTGCGACAGATTCCAGCGGTGTCCCATTGAGTCTTATGGGTCGGTTTTCGCACGACTGAACTCGCATTTCGACGATCTTCCTAGCGTTTATTCGTAATCCCTGAACTTGAGCTTCCTCTCGTAACGAGTCCAGCTTCATTTGAAGATGTAGCTGCGTAGTCGAGGTCCTCCAGGTGTGAGCTTTTATTCCATGTTATGCCCCTAGCTGTTTCTGTTACTTTCCGCATGATGTCGTCGAGCAGGCGTATGAAGAGCAGCGGCTATAGGAGGCAACCCTGTTTGACTCCTGCACTCATTGGAATTGGTTCCGCTAGAACTTGGTCGTGCACTACTTTGCAAATACTGCCATTATATAGGGACCCATCCTTCACAATAGACGGGCTTAAACCCCGAGCTCCTAATCCCGAGGTTAACGAGTTACGAGAAAGATTTCAAGTTCTATAAAAAGGTCGTAAACGGTATAGCAACTGTACCTAATTACTTATTACCTTCTGGAAGTTATCGATTACACGTGCCAGATTGAGCGGAATGTTCTAATGCAGTATGGCACTTAACTAATATGTGTAATGTTCGAAGTATAAGGACACCACGCGGCACTTACGTCATTTTAAAGAAAATTATGAAATTTTGAGATAACTCGAAAACGACTCAACCGATTTTATTAAATATAGTTTTCATTGAAATTACTTACAGGTCATATTTTCATGAATTTTTCTATATTTTTTTTGACTCAATGTTAAAAAGTTAGAGGGGGGAGGGGACTATTTTTTGGATTTTCGGAGCGAATATTTACAAAACTGCTGACTATCAAAAAATAATGTTAGGAGACCCCTCTTATCTTCAAAATACCTATTCAACGCCACCCCACACACCAGTGTTGGAAAGAAAAATAAATTCACCCCCACTTTAGGTGTACGAAACGAGAGATACCTACCCGAAAAAACAAATTTTTAGTTTTTATTTTACCGTTTTGTCGTCGTGATACATACACATTCTCATACCAAATTTTAGCTTTCTAGTACTAATGGTCACGGAGCTAACGAAGCCGCGGACGGAGAGATGAACTGACGGACATGGCAAATCTATAAGGGTTCCTAGTTTGACTACGGAACCCTAAAAAATCACTTTTGAAGGACTTCCGGCCCGATATGTCTTGGCAGACTAATTTATTTTAGAGACACTATTAGTTTAAAACATTTATAATCAATTTCGGCAAGATACCACAAAACGTAGGAAAACGTATCCGATGACCATCTTTGACCCCGTCTGCCAAGCACTTCCGGCCATTTTAGAACTGGCAGACTTATGTTTACACTATCTACGATTAAAGGGCTACATGATGCCATCTGTCACGTAATGATGTCACATGACGTAAGTACACCCCTAAAATTTTGACCGGAAGTGAAGGATTTTCTCAAACTTCCGGCCAATTTTCTGTTCGATAATCGTTTGATTCTCGCTCAGCACAACTTTTTCGACCGTGTGCCATGCATTTTATCGTGATGTCATATTACGTAGGCAATCTTGGAGCGGGCTTACGGACTAATAGGATACTTTTCATCCCGAATAAATTTAGTGTTCCCGTGGGATGAGCGGGTAACACCGCGGGGCACAGCTAGTCCTAAATAGTTTACAGTTTCAGTGAAAAATGCTTTCTGAATGTCGTCGAATTTCGCAGGAAATAGTTCGGTGAAAAGGCAGAGAACCAGTCGGACTTGGTGTGGGAGTACTAACCCCCCAACGGTAATGTATCCGCGCCACAGGAATGATTTCTTCTTCTTCGTTTCGATCTTGTCAGCGCGGTCATGGTCTTCATAAGGGAGGGTTAGAAAGCTGCTGTCGCTCGCCTAATGATGTCTCGCCATCTCGTCTGGTAAGTTTGGTTCGCAGCACTTCTGGTACATTCATACAATGGTTTGCCCAGAGCAGATTTTATCTGGTCAGTCATGGGGCATCTACTACCTGGTCTCGTGCCCTCCACTTTCCCCCGAACAACGAGGCGTTCGATGGAATCACCACTCCGCCTCGACACGTGTCCGACGAACTTAATTATGCGTGATTGTACGAGAGCAGACTATAGAGAAAGGAGTGATTTACCTAATCAGTTATTTCGTAGAGGTGCTACGCCGTAGCCGTAGCTACGTTTGCTACGACTTTGAATTGTCTGTAGTTACTAGGAAATTATTTGTGTGTTGTTTATTTATTAAATCTTTATTGTTCAAACGAAAACTTATCGTACAAAAAGCGGTCTTAATACTACGAGGCATTCATTCTCTACCAGTCAACCTTAGAGTAAAGCAGAAAAATGTTAGGGGGTGCAACTAACTCACAAATAAGTAACAACTAACTTACACATAAAGTAACAACTTATAACACATAATTACTTGTGTTGGTTATCCTTTAGAGCAAGAAATTGATACGATTATTAAATCAGGATACTTTATTTTTACGAATAATTTACAATTCTGAAGCAGAAACAAAAATCGCTTAGTAATCGCGTCGTTGAAAACACGGAAAAAACGAGAATTTTCAGAATATTAAGGATGTTTTATGAAAACTAGGTACTTATCTCACAATGTGATTATTACAGCGTCCTGATTACTATTTATTTCCAAACATTAACATTAACACATTCATGAAAAAACTAATATAACATACCTACCTAAGTATATTGTGTTACATAGCTAAGGAATTCATCGAGTGCCAAGTTTAATCAAACAGCATTTGCCTAAGATCCTTGATTAAAAAGTTACGCCGCGCAAACGCTACAGAACAAAACAAAAGCGGACAAATCCCTCTCAAAACGAATCATTTCCCTCCAAAGGTGTCAACCCTAAAGTTTATGTGGATGTTTTCGTTTAAACGCCGTTGAGATTTATCGGTAACAAACGTTGGGTGTAAGACGGATTCGAGATTCGAATTGTGAAAAACAGGATGGGCGCATGCGTGGATTCGACCAATGTCGGGGTGCGTCGCTGTCTCGGTCGAGAGCGCTAGGGTTGCGACGTATGGTTATCGATAGTCGTTATTTGATATTTGTTAGGAAAGGCTCTAAATAAACTATGATGTTTATTGCGACACAAATGTCTGACATCAATGTTATTGTTTTCATTTCGAAAGGGGCATTTACACGTAAACACTCAGTAGTTTAATATTATCAGAAAGCACGTTCCGTCTATTTAAGTAAATTAGTCATTCCATTTGTTCACATTATAAACCTTCGAGTGTTCATTATTAAATTATATTTTGTAAGATTTATCCTCGATTCGCTCGGTCATCAAACCGTCTACCTTGTAGTTTAATAAAACGTGCCTTTTTTCGTAGCAAGTGGGAATATATGCAAATTGTAAACTATGTTATTTTATGACGTACGTTAATGATAATAATTTCCTGTGTACTAAGTTACTGATTTTCTGACATGATATACGAGATCTTATACAATTCTTGGATCTTTGGAAAACGATGATATAAGTATTTTACTCGTCCGAAGTCGACATCGCGCATCCCTATCAGTAGATTTCCACAGCGCTCAGTACGATAACATGTTTGGGGCAAGCGGGACCGCGGGCCTTCGCCCCACTCCCGTCGCGAAATTCAAATTTCGAATCAGCGCCGCCAAATAAAAAATAATAAAACTGTACATAGACAACTAAAATAATAGCGTAACTTTTAATAAAGTTTTTAAAGTTAAAATTAAGTGCGTGAAGTTTAGTCTAAGACAGTTTAGTTGTGATTTTATTAAGTTTACTTATAAGAACAATTATGTGAAAGTTGAGTGTTGAATGACTAAGTGAGCTGGTATCTTCTGGGAGTATTTCGTAATAAGGTAAAATTTAAGAATCATAATTAAAAAAAAAAACACTGTGGTATGTAAATTCGTTTTTTTTTTGCGTTACTTAATAAGTTCTTACTAATCTGCCGTCATTGATATTAGAAAGACGACGACATTTTTTTGGCTTTTTATACGTGTTTTTTTACATAGTTTTGTATAAGCACAGCTTGTTCCTGGCACAATTAGGTAACAGTTACAGAATATTAAAGTCGTTGGTTTGGCTTCTTTCCACGGCGGCAGTCTATTAAAAAAGAGTTTCCACGTCTGGCGGAACAAATCGATGTTGGTTCAAATCATAATCATAGAAAAAAAATTGAAATACTGAATCGCAAAAATTAATATATACTTATTGGAATTACTCTGAAAAATGTATAAGAATCGGCTGAGAAATGCGACCACTAGGCGGTGATCGTCAGAAATCTCAACTCCTGGACACATGACACATTTTTTTGGTCAAGATGGAACGGAGAAATTTTAAAAATCATTCTACATATTTATTGGACGTAGGTACTCACAAAATTTCATGAGAATCGGTTCAAAAATGCAACCTCTGGGCATCCGGACGTTTCGTTCGTACCTATCTTAAACACTAATTTTTGTTTCCCATCTGTAACGTTTCGCCAAACTTTCATTTGTCCGAAAGCGTTTTTTTTTTCAAAACTGTTAATAGCTTAGAATAATTATAAAACAAACCTAACCTAACGTAAGAAATAGGTGATTCTTTAAAACGATGTTTATTAAAACCTGAAATTAACACGGGTTTCAGAAAAAAAAAAAAACTCTTCGGACAAATGAAAATTTGGCGACACGTTACAGATGGGAAACAATGTTTCGGAGTTAAGATAGGATACCTTCACTATATGAGCGGCTTGATGAGAAGATAAAAAACATTTTGCCAATAGATGCCGCGCGCCCTGAAAGTTGCTGCATCGCGCTTAAGGTTTTTAAGGCGCTGATATAATGACGCCTCTCTATAAAAAACTGACTTGCAATTCAATTTTAGAATTTTGTAATAGTATAGACAATGTTTCGCCATCCTATTCTGTCCGTTGAATTCGCGGTGCCATACCTTATTTTCTTATACCATGCCTCACCTCTATCTTGTAACCTCATTTGTCATAATTGAGTTTCTCAAATTTGTTCTCACAGACAAACCATTATGGTTTTGTGGGACATTGTTTTAGGATATAAGATTATTAAGCCAATACTGTACGAGGACGTAGTCATACTCGTAAACACAAGTGAGGAATTTGGGTCTGATTGTTGACAGCAGGTTGAAATACACGTTAAGGTCGCTTTACAGGTTTAAAAAAAATCTCCCGGTGAGCACTAAGACTCTTCTCGTCCAAGCTTTTGTCCTCCCCGTTATCGACTATTCTGATGTGTGTTGCTCTAATCTCACCCAGGCCTCCCTGAATAAGCTGGAACGTATGCTGAACAACTGTATTTGGTTTGTTTTTGGCCTTTGGTAAGTATGACCACATTTCTGACTTTCGACGACAATTAAACTGGATTCCTGTACGTGAACGTAGATCTCAAAGAATTCTCTGCACTCTCTTTTCGATCCTTATTCGATCCAACGACTCCAGATTATCTCAAATCCAAATTCCAATTTGTGACTGCTCGCCCTGGTTGCACTCTCCGTACTTCTCGTAGACTTAAACTCGTTGTCCCTCTTCACCGCTCCGGTTTCATGTCCAATTCTTTCACGGTTCAGGCAATAAGTACGCCCCTGGAACGCTCTCTCACTCTAAGTACATTAGACAAGCTCAGAGCAAATTCTCCTTTTTCCTTTGCATGTTGCGCAAGCATCTTTCGGACAATTTCTCTTCCTAACTTTCTTCGAAATATTTTACTTGGGGTACATAATATATGTATGTGAGTATCCATACTAATATTATAAATGCGAAAGTGTGTCTGTCTGTCTGTTACCTCTTCACGCTTAAACCGCTGAATCGATTTTGATCAAAATCAAAAAATCAAAATCAAAATACTTTATTGGTTTCTAGTGTTTTACAATTAAATAAAGGTTGGAACCTCCTAGTAAGCATAAAGTAATACTTGTGGCAGGAGATCCCGCTCTTCCATCTGCATAATTTACGTATAACCAAAAGTAACATCAAAGTTTACAATTTAATACTATGTTAACTTCTTAATACCTATTTTAGTGTTTAAGTTTACAATTTTAACTTATGTATATATTATAGCTAAGAACGAGAAAAATAGAATACTTTATTTAAATATTATAATTAAAACTGAGAGTGAGTGTGTGTGTTTATGAATGCGTGTGTGCGTGAATATGTGTGTAGGTGGTTAGATAGAATCAGTATATTTCATAGCAAAACTGACGTGTGTATATACCTATCTGTGTCCAAATCTAATAGTAAAACAATAAGTAGATGTTAACCATATACAAATTACATTTAAATTTCACCTAATGTACGAGTACCTATGAGAGTCTTACCTTATTAGTGTGTGTAAGATAAAAGAACTTCGATTTCTGCATGCTCAAGTGTGTTTAGCCATTCCATAATAACTTTTTTACATTTGAATAACTGTAGAGGGAAAATTGAAATTTTGGCATCAATGATATTATAAAGATGAGCGGCTTGAGCAGCGTACTGTCTTTTAGCAAATAATGATTTTGTGATGGGTGGATGGGCCGCGACAACCTTTCTTCTACGTGTTGAATCAGGTGGTTTGTAATTGAGCGTCTTGTGTAGTTTCATGGTTGTGTGAAAGATATATAACTTTCTCATAGAGAGCAAGTTACAGGTTTGATATAGCTCAGCTGTTGGGAACATGTAGGGTTTCGAATACATCACCTTGAGAAGGCATCTCTGCGCTCTTTCTACATCTATGAATTTAGATTTACAGGCTCCTCCCCAGATAGGAATGCAATAGGTCATAATGGATTCAGCTAGTGCAGTATATACTTGTTTCAATAACGTATAAGACGCAACATGTTTCAGTTTTTTGAATATCCAGATGAGTTTTCTGATTCTGCCATTAAGATACTCAACATGGCCATACCAGGAAAGACGCTGATCCAGGATGATACCAAGATACTTTATCGAGTTTACTTTCTCAAGTTGCGTACAATTGCAACGTTTAGCGTCAATTAACTTACATGAATGTACCTTTAAGCTTAAGTCATTAGGAGGTTGGGTAGAGTTGTATTTAGTGAAGCATATATATTTGGTTTTAGATTCATTTAAGGTAAGTAAGTTAGACTTTAGCCAGCATGATATTAAACGTAAACCTGTTTCTGCTTTCTCATAGACTGCATCCCATGAATTGCCAGTGAAGACAATAGCAGTGTCATCTGCATAGGAAAATATGCTACCACCATTTATATCAAGATTCGTCAAATCATTTATATACGCTAAGAATAGCGTAGGGCCAAGGACGCTTCCCTGGGGGACGCCAAACTCAATTGGTTTTTCACTACTAAAGTAACTTCCAATTTTAACTTTCTGAGTGCGGCCATACAAGTAGTTACGAAATAGTTCGAGCGGTGTGCCCCGTATTCCCATTCATTCTAATTTGTGCAAGAGAGTGGGGAGAGAGACGGTGTCAAAAGCCTTTTTGAGGTCCAGGAATATTGTTAGACACTTACAGCCTTTATCTACTTTTTGAGTAATTAATGTTGTAAGCGCTAGAACGGCATCCTCCGTACACTTACCATGCCTGAAACCAAATTGTGTATTAGATAAAATTTTGAATTTATTAAAGTAGTTCATAAGTCGCGAATTTATTAGTTTTTCGAGAATTTTTGAAATTGACGGTAGTACAGATATAGGACGATAGTTGTTGACGTCGTCTCTCTCACCACTCTTATGAACTGGTGTAATGATAGCTTGCTTAAGCACGGAAGGAAATGCACCTTTCGAGAAGCATAAGTTGGCGAGTCTACATATAACAGGAACAATGTTTAATCTAGCAAGTTTTAAAAAGTAGGTTGGTATGCCATCCCATCCTGCAGCACTATTGGATTTTAAATTCATAATTATGTTATCCACCACTGGATCCGTGTCAAGCAAGACCAAAGAAGAGGGGTTGGTTAAGAGTGTTGGGATATCAGTATGACTATGAGTTTGGGACATTGAATTTGTTAAAATATCTTCAGCGAGGCATTTTCCAACATTAGCAAACTTTTCATTAACAAGATTGACAGTATCATGAGGAGAAGCATTAGCATTGAGTAGATCTAGGTTACCACTATTAGCGGACTTGTAGTGAGTAATATTTTTAATCGTTTTCCACATGGCCTTCGGGTTGGTTGCTGTTTGAGCAAGTTGATCTCTGTCATATTTTATTTTTAGCTTTTTAATCAGACTGGTACAATAATTTCGATACCGCTTATATGTGATTTTCAAGGTTTCATTATCTGGGTTAGAGCGCAGCTTTAATTGCATCCTATTTCTGTTCTGTATACACCTCAGAATTCGTACAACGTAGTTTTTTAGGAACGGGTTTTACCATTTTGCTCTCCGTTATTGATTTTTGAAGTTTATTTATAAGTTGTCGTATAATATCCTCAGGATCATCGCTAAGAAGCAAAGCTTCAACGTTCTCTCCCTGCAATTTTGTTAGAGCTTTATTGTAATCTACACTTATTATGGATTTTGAACATTTATCTACGAAACTGTGGCTAGATAGCGCTAAGAAAATCATTAGATGATCAGTCACAGAAGTATTTAATACTGCCACGTGTGCGATCAACCGACTGATTTCCAGTTTGATCATGACGTGATCTAGGCAGTTTTTAGCTCTAGTTGGTAAAGTATGCCCTGCTAGAAAGCCAAGTGAAGAAAGCATGTTGAGATACCCAAGTCGGTTCGATCTATCATGTGAGAGTTCCTACGGTTGTGCTATTAGATTAATATTGATATCTCCGGTAATTATTATATTATTGCAGGATTTAATAGTTTGTAAGTGACTGTTTAACGAATCTATGAAGATGGAGGCATTTGTATTAGAAGGCGAGCGGTAAATACCCAAAATAATTATATTATTAACGTTGATTTGCAAACAAGAGGCCTGTTCTAGTTTAACCTCCTTAACAATACTATTCAGCTGACTACTTATATAGCACACGACTCCGTCATTCTGGTTTATATTATTTATGGTCGCTAAAGTATTATAGTTAGAGAGGCATGGGACAGGTTTATGAGGGCTGAGCCAGCATTCCGTTAATAACATAATATCAACGTTACAATTCAGGTGTCCCAGGGTCACCTGAAGGTCATGTAGATTGCTGTGGATGCTTCTTATATTTTGTGATATTAGCGTTAAGTTTTTATTTTGATGTATAGGTATAAATTTATGTAAATCTTGGATATCACAGCTAAAGGAACTCGCGGTCTCTATAGAGTCTAGGTCATTTATTGTCGTTAATTGACTATTCATTATAAAGTGTAAATAGAACTGTGGAGGTATGGATAGTAGTGTTGTTTATGATTGAAGTATTTGGTAAATACCCGTAGATAGTGGGATAAAGACAGGTCAGCACCCATTGTGTATTTATACGTGTAAGTTTTGGATTTTTATTGTGTATGTATATTGAGTTTTGCATTTGTGTATGTGTGTATATAGAATAGATTAAATTTAGGTTAATTATACAAATAACAGCGTGACAGGGGGCCGGTAGATAACAACCGACCCAACAAAGATAGCACTTCAGAACGGTTATATTCAATAACAAATAATAGCGTAGTCATATTTCTCCGGTATTTGTCACGAACTCGTCAGCACTAACTTGTAGTTCATAGCTGGTGGAAGCAACAGGATACCCATTTGTTGAAGGTGCTCGCATGTGTGTTGAGGGCATATTATTCTGTATATATGGTGAAGTTTGCTTGCCCAGCCTCTCTATCTGTGCTTCACTATGAACTTGTATGATTTCGGAGTTATCGTCTCTTCGCACGTATACTCTACCGTAGCTAGTCCAGCAGTGTTTAAGTATTTTTCTCTTTTTAAGCTCACGCCCCAGAAAATGAAGTCTAGACGCTTTGGCAGTTAGCTGTTCAGCTACAAAAATGGGGGTTTCCTCCGAGATACGCAAGCCTAAGTCTTTGGCACATAGGTTAGTTTTCTTTCTAAATTGTATGCGCTTTACACATTCTTAAGATGTCATTCTTTACTAAAACAGAGGCTGTTTCGATTATTATTGGGGTATTATTAACTCCGTCTCGTTTTGGGCGCACCCTGTATATGTCTTTTATTTGTGTTTTGCTTACGGGGCAGTTGATACAGTTAGATAATGTGATAACCATGTTCAATAGGTCTTCCTTCGTCTCATTTTGTGTTTCGGGAACATTTTTTATTTCTAGGTTAGCCTTGCGGCTTTCACGTTGCAAATCTTCAATTTTATTTTCTAAATGTTGTATGTAAGTCCTATCTTCAGCAATTTGATTTTCGAGGCAGTTTACTTTATGTTTAAATTCCTCATGCTGCGAAGACAGGAACGCAACAGAGTCCTCAATATTCCTGTTACTCTGTTGAATTTCTTGTAACGTGGTAGAGTTTTTCATAATTTCGCTTAATTGCGTGGCCATCATTGAGGCGATCATACTCCTTATTTCCTCTTTAAATAGGGAGAAATCAGCAGTAATCTCATCTTCCCGTTTTCTTTTGTTCCTATTCGTGACATAAATATTTGTAGGCGTAGTCTCCCGCGCACGGTCTCCCATACTCGTAAGTCGCTTTCCGACAGCGAGCGGTCGATCGGACTGTTCATACTAGGAGATTAGATGTTCGCAGAGTAGTTACCGAAACCGGTTAGGCGCGCGGCTGCGCTGCTTGGATGCAACTGCTTAGCCAATCGCGTCGCGAAGTAGCGGGCACTGATAACGGCGCTACCGTGGTTGGTCGATGCGCGCGCAACAATTATGTGAATCAGAGAATTGAAAGACTCACGCTTGCGGTGTACCAGGCGCACAGGAAATCGAAGTGATGTGGTCTTCAACGAAGTGAACTTCTTGCGTTTATGCACTCCTAATTTTTAAACGGATTTATTTTCGTTTTAAATGTAAAAATAAATAAATTAAATACGGTTAGTGGACACGTTTACACCTTGCGGTGGTCCGGGGGGAAGAGGAAATTTGATGAAATTTGGCATGGAGATAGTTTAACAATAAGAATAAGAATGATTTATTTTGTAAAACATAGGTAGCTACATAGGTGTCTTATGAATGAATCAGGATCACTATGTTTTGCCGAAAGGCATACAAAATTTGAGAGTGCAGCATGCAATACAAAATATAAGTATAGTCGAGGAGTCTTAAGATCCGAGGAAGGACATAGGATAGTTTTCATCCTGGAAATTATCCCTAAATAGATTGAAAAGTGAGTAAGTAATTCATGATGACATTGATGACCCTGTAGGAAATGTAATGATTAGACCAAAAGCGCAATTGCTCTTACATTTGCTTAGGCGCTTTTAATAATACCTTTTATTAATTAAGGTGATTAGGTGGATATCTATCGTGTTGTGCGAGGTTGCTTCCATACTTCCAAGTTCCACGCGGACGTAGTCGCGGGCAAAAGCTAGTATCATATGAAGTATTCGTGTAAGTTTATGGTAATTATAATACATTCCTATATATATACCTTATATTAATTTATTGATTTGTGTTTTAATTACTTTGTTTCTGTAACTTTGTTCCTGCACCGACTACATATTTCTGCAGTGGTTGACTAGTAGAGACTGCCTAAAGGCATTGAGTCTGCCATTTGTATGGTGCAATAAAAATAAATATATAAATAAATTATTGTTAGTTCATAGTAATAAAATAAGTAAATAAATAAAAGTTACAGTAAAATGATTGAGACAGACACACACCAGCTTCAAAAATAACGATGATAAAACTTTATTCACTTAATTTCTTCATTTTTAATATATATATTTTTCTCTAGTGAATAAAGTATTGCCAGTTTCGTGTTTTGTCGGGAAAGCTCGTTTTTACATTTCTATGTTACTTATTCACCTAAACTATTATTATATAATTTGTAGAAATGGATAGCATTAGTTATAGTTGACTTAAGTTCCTCCAAAAACCAAATGAATGGACTAAGGTCTCAATCTCTGAAAGCGAAAGGTTTAATTAAATAATTAATTTCAATTAGTTCATTTATTATGTACAATTTGAACGGCTACATTTCAAGGTTAAGATCGGGATTATTTGTTAAAATATAAATGAGTAGGTTAACGAAAATCGATTATTAATTGGGGGAGACTTCGGTGGACAAACATAAAAAGAAATACCTACAGTCGAACATAGAACCTCCTCCTTTTTTGAAGTCACTTAAAATTATCACTCTTCTGCACACTGCCATCCGTGAATATCACTGCCATGGACCATGAATGTATTTTAAAGAAATATTTAGATTGTTTAAACCTTTTTTACGGTTCCGTACCCAAAGGGTAAAAAACGGGACCCTATTACTAAGACTCGGCTGTCAGTCCTTCTCATGAACAGTGATAGCTTTAGACAGTTGAAATTTTTACAGATGATGTATGTTTCTGTTGCCGCTATAACAATAAATACTAAAGAACAGAATAAAATAAATATTTAAGGGGTCTCCCGTATGGGCAAACCTAAAAAACGAGAAAAGTCCAGTTACACAAAGCACCGTTCCTTCTAGATACAGTCATCAGCTGTTGCTACGCGCATCAAGTGCTCAAAATTATATTTACACAGACTATATTATCAAGAGAGTAAGTGTTGTACAGATAATCGTGAGTGTGTTCTTCTATTAAGGGGATATATCACTGCTCCTTTTCCCATACCATCAGTATACGTTAAGTTTGCACCTGGGAACTATGTCATCGGATACTAATGAGGTGCAAATTTAACGTAACCGGGTCATACAAATCGATGTTTCGTTCTCGTCTGTTTCCTAGCCCGAAACTTCAATCTTTACGAAATTTTAGAAACTAAATAGGAAAGGAAATGTTCCACAGAACCGTTTCGTTTCGTTTCGTTTTTTTCCGTAAATGCTTATAGATTATGTGTATTAGTCGCCCGTTTGTGGCGGATTTTTGGCTAAAAGCAGACACCTAGGGCACAAAAATCAAAACGGTCCGACACAGAACATTTCCATCCCAGTCAGTTCCTAAAAAATGCGTAATAGTACATTACTGCAGAAGCCGGGAAATAAGGGCTTGCCGGCTGAGTAGGTATAGACAAGCCTTCACGGAAAAGGCGTGTACCTATAGTGCTTCTCTCAAACATACCAACAAAAAAACATAATTCAGCTGTTTAGTTCCCCGTTCATGCACACAGACGTTTAATAAAAATTACTTCCCGGCCTAGGCCTTCAATTTTGTATGAAATCCCTTAACAGTTCTCTAGCATTGTTCCGCCCGAAACGTGACACTCCGAAGCCTATTTTAACGCATGTTATGACGATATTTCATTGCATGTTTGAGAAAAGATTATTTTACTTTCGGAGGAGGAAACAGACGACAAAACTTCGTTTTGTCACAAAATAGTATAAAGTGAAGTCGCTTCCTGCTGTCTGTCTGTCTGTCCCTATGTATGCTTAGATCTTTAAAACTACGCAACGGATTTTGATGCGGTTCTTTTAAATAGATAGGGTGATTCAAGAGGAAGGTTTGTTTGTATAATACATGCACAATTTATCAGCATTGCACCCGTGAGAAGTCGGAGCGGGTCGCTAGTTTAGAATAATAAGCTGTGGAATTTCCTCTTAAGCTACTTCTGCTGCTGACTGTACAGTGAACCAATTTGATTCCTAGGCCATTTCGTACCTTGTCACAGTGGACGTCAATATGAAAGCCGCTTGAAATCTCATATCATTGTCATTGTGACAAGGTTCTATAGTGGCCTAGAAATCAAATTGGTTGACTGTACGTACCCAAATTGCGAATTTACTACAATACTATAAATGGCTTTCGATTGTTCGCTGGTCGTACGAAAGTAATTTAATTGTTGACGGCCGAAGGGTCACCGACGTGACCGGAATCCTTCCTGGTGCCAACGGAGCGTGCTAGGGCCTAACCCGAACGTCGTGTTAACCGATTTTAAAAAGGAAGAATACTTTTTAATAAATTGCCGGTAGACATATGTGACTTGGCTCACTGCTCCTTTAAATGCGTAGTAAAGGCGTTCTTTCAAAATCATGTCTTCTACTCGATCACTGCAATATCTATCGTTAAAGGACGTTGCACTGTATATTAAACAAAATAATAATAATTAACCTATAACTAATGATTGCTTTTCTTTTAGAATTTAATGTTTTTTTAAATATTATTACAAACTGTAAATTATTAAGTGTATTGTTAATTATAAATGTATACTGACTTACCATGTAATGAACATAATATTACTGTAGGGTTAATAAACGAAACTGTAATTGAATATTGGTTTGCAGTGATCGGAATTAGGTGCAGCTAAATACCTACACCTTTCGAGGGACGACAGATAGTGGGTTCGAAAAAATCCAGTGATAATTATCGGATAATTGTCACCAGTATAAGAAATACATTAGTTACATTGTTTCATAACAAGTAGTAACGAACAATAAATAAAAAGAAATCACTTTTATGATTGTAAAATTTATTTAATATTTAAATTATTTGTTAATTTAAACAGCAACGCACTTGTGATTCCTCGAGTGTAGCAGGTGTCTATGGGCGACGGCGACGGTCATCACTAATCGCATTCTATCAGGCGATCCATTTGCTCGTTTGCGCCCTATGACGTAAAAAAAACAATGACACTGGAGTTCACTCAACTTTGCATAATGCGAACTGTATTTTTCTTCGCGGGAATCCCCATGGGAGGGCACGTTGACACTTTACTTCTAATACCTACAGCTCACTGTCACGAGCTCCATTTTTTGTTATTATCAATCGAACCTTGACCATAGAGTATATCACATATTCTTTTTTCTTCTTGTTATATCAGAAACTCGGATAGACGTTGTACCTACTTGGCAAAATCCTATTGCTATCTCGTTTATACCAACAACAATAACTAAAACTTAACCACAAAGCAATATATCGAGACTACAATTAAAATACTCACAATAAAACTAAACCTAAAAATACGGCGTTTCTTCTCAACAGTGGTCTCCTTTTGTGAAGAAAAAGACTCATACATGTAAAAGTGCCCTTGTGGCCTACTTACAGAATAAAGTTTATTATTTAATTAATAAAACTCAACTAGAGCACAACAAAGTTAAACTAAATCTAAAAATGGCCCCCGCGGCAGAGTGCCGAGTATGCTGGCGGCGTTTCCTCGCTGAATCACCAAACCGCCAGCTCTCCGGTCACCAGTAACATCAATAAGCCTCTTCGAGATATCTTTGAAGGGGCTTAATGCACTGGGGCACCACGGACCCAGGGTCTCGACGCCAAAAGGCAGGGCCGTATTTACCCCTAGGCCCAACAAGGCCCGGGCCTAAGGACCCAGCCAGTCTAGGGGCCCAGTACCACTAGGGGTCCAGCCAGTCTAGGGCCCAGTACCTGACGCAGGACTTACACCATAATAATGTAATCCTTATAGAGGAGGGGGCCTCTAATCTGGCCCTGCAAAAAAGGAAAAGAAAGCTGCCGGCCAGGCCCGAACTTATTTATTTATTTATTATTCAAATAAGTTTCACAGCATCGCAGTAAAAACCAAGGCACTGTGAACTAAGAAATACATATAATCAAAGACTTAAAAACTAGTTAGATTTAGGCGACACAATGGCGTGGCTCCGTTGCGTCGTCTGATCTGGTGTAGAGTACGGCAGATTGCCCCGGAACTGCCGAAACACGACACCCTTCGGCCAAAAGTCTGCACTTGCGATGGTGACCTGCAGCGGCCACACAACGAACTTAGAGGGTCAGAGCCCTTAAGCACCTAGCATTTGGCCCATGTCTCGAAATGGTTTTCAGCTAATCAAAATCGTAGGTGTATTTTAAGTGATAAATAAGGAGAACATAAGTATGATGCAAGTCCCGCTTCTGGGGCTGGGGCCCCTAGACTGGCTGGGCCCCTAGGCCCGGGCCTTGTGGACCTAGGGGTAAATACGGCACTGCTGGCGCCAAAGTTAAATCTGTCCGAATTTCCGATTCGTGTGTCTACAATATTTTAGGCACAGGCGAAGTAAGGCCAGAAGGAAAAAGGAAATGGAAAATTGCAAAGCGCTAATTTATTTCTGGGTTTACTTTATTACGGTTGTAATGATAAGAATTTAAATGGGAACGTGCTGAAAATCGTGTTTTCAAAGTTGTTCTCTTCGTTTTAACTGTTATAATACTAGTTTTACGTAGCGGCTTTGACCGTCTTGTTTATGCTTTTTGGTAAAGTAGACCGGTTTCTATGTAACACGAGTTAAGTGAAAACACTCGATGACGGCCGTAGGAGTGAGCGAGACAACGCGATCGGGTCTTCCGCTCCCACCTATGGTCGCCGCTCGTCGCTTCGCTGGCCGTGCGAAGTCGTTGCCGGGCCGGTATACTTTTTAGGGTTCCGTACCCAAAGGGTAAAAAATGGGACCCTATTACTAAGACTCCGCTGTCCGTCCTTCTGTCTGTGTGTCACCAGGCTGTAGGTATCTCATGAACGGTGATAGCTAGACAGTTGAAATTTTCACAGATGATGTATTTCTGTACAACTAAACTACTACTATTACTACTACTAAAAACATAATAAAATAAGTATTTAAGCTCTCATACAACCAACGTGATCGGTTGCGTTAACTTTGCGCCTCATTTGTATGCGGCGCCATACATACCAGGCGCAAACTTAAGATGGGAAGTGTTTGTACGGAGACCTCGGTGCGCGAATCCGAATCGCACTTGGCCGGTTTTTCCCCCTTTTCTCTATTTTTTATCATCACTACTAGAAACTACCCTTTTCCACACGTAACACTAATAAAACCAACATGGCTACCTGTCAGCGAGTGTCAGAGCTAACGACGTTATTAAAGCGCAATCACCGCCGCAAGCTTTCACCCGCGCGTGTAACACCCTGTATAAAGCTAATTTAAACATAGAGATGGACCACTCCCTAGTAGAAGAGGCGTTGGTTGGCATTTCAATATTTTGTACAAAATTACAACCAACTATAATTATTAACTTAAAGTAAACTTCGTCAGTATATATGAATGCTTTAGCGATGCAACGAAGTTTGGATTATTTTTCTACTCTTCATTGTAAAGGCACATTTCGCAGATTATATATTTTTCTTTTTACAGGTTGTCATGTCGGGGTAATTTTAAATTTTATTTTTTCTATAATGTAATTTTTTATGTTTATTTTTTTGTTTTTAGTAATAATTCTATCAATAAATTGCTCTGCTCTCTATAACTGACGACGTGACGACTTGAAAGTGCTTGTAGCTAGGCCTACTTTAATAAAGAATATTTTGACTTTGACTTTGTCTGTCTAAAGTTTGGGACTATTCATATGAAAAAGAGAGCGGTGGTAGTTATAGTGTTTCGTTTCTATGACATCATCAAAAGACGCATTTGTCCCATAGTTGCAATTACCTCAGGCGACCTTAATAGTTCAGATTAGATTAGATTCGTTTTTTTTATCCACATTGCAAATTTGCTTAGTGTCAAAATTATACGAATTAATATCACGATCGTCAAAAATAAGACAAAAATTAATAACAAGAAAAAATATCCTTTACAATGTCAAAATAAGTTTAAAACAATAAGGGAAGTCAAATCTAGTATCTCCCAATAATAAGTTAATCGTAACAATAAAATAAAATGTAAAATAACATGTACTAAATATAAAATGTAATGTAAAAGTAAAATGTTTAAATAGGTTTATCATATCGCCCCTTGCCTGCTATACGGCCACATCTCAAAAAACCATTTTTTCGAGAAATCGCTTGTTAAAGTTTTGGCAGCGTAGTGCGTGGTAGTAAAACGGGGCTTACTCCAAGAGTTTTCGGTCAATTCATTTTGAATTTAGCTTTTTTTATTCTACATGATATAACGCTTCTCATGAATACGTCTTTTTTTATAAAACGTGTATATTTTCCAAGATACGAGGCCTTTAAGATAGGTACTTGGAGTTGTGGCCGTATTGCAGAAACATTTTGTTGAAATTTTGAAATGCGTCCCAAAACCGATCAAGTATTATTGGAAAATAGTAACATAAAAATTATTATGCAAACATTAAAATGATTAAAATACCTTTATTAATCAACTTTTGTTACAGTAACAACATCGCTGTAAGCGATAATCAGTGCATGCAGCTTTAATACCAAATTTCTAGATGAAGATTCCAGATATCATCATCATTTTGCATATAATTAATGACTATCAAATGTACTCCTCGGGTTTGGCTGCCTGTGTTGAGTCATACAGCTCCCGCCCAGCTAAGAAGACAACAGGCACTGGTCCACGAAGCACAAAAATTCGTGAATTGTCCCAATTTGCCCATCCATGTAGAGTTCGCAAACCTGCCGCCTCATCGGTTGAAGTCGAGGCACCCACCGTACAATAGAAGAACTTATAATTGTATAATATGAATGACTGTACCTACATAATATACCATACGAATGAATAAAATAAATAATAAGTAGGTACTATCGGTACCCACTGTTGTGAAACAATCAAAATGACGTTTATTTCACTTATATTAAAGGGATTCATCGTAATAACACTAGAATTTACGTTATTCTTATAGGACGCAACTCAAAAAAAATATTATAAATGTATGCTATACAGCCACAACTGGCAAGTGGCTGTCTTGCAGGGAGTCAACTGACAATTTTTGGTCAGACCCATAAGGCCACTTGTGGAAAAAAGGCTTTTAAGGACACTTTTTCTTATGGCTCTCGAAATAAGGTCATAAATTAAACTATCCTGACTACGAATCTGCAAAAATGCAAAAAAAATTTTTTTTTTGAGATGTGGCCGTATAGCAGGCAGGGGGCGATATACATATAGGTATATTTATGCATGTGTATATCAATTGTTATGTTTACTTGCTTATCTGTTGATAATTATTTTGTTCTCCTGCATCACCTACTCATTGTGTGGCTTATACTTATCAACTCCACTACCCAAAGGTTGTCTGGAAGAGATCGCTCTTTAGCGATAAGACCGCCTGTTGTCTACCGTTATTCAAATGATTGTTTCTGTGTTTAATTTGTAAACTTCTTTTGGTGTGCAATAAAGCATTTTGTATTGTATTGTATTGTATTGTAATAAAAATGAGATACCATGAGTATGAGTAGGTATATAATAATATATGTACCTATATGTATTAACAAGTGACCTTAATCGTTTCGGAATCGACCTCTTGCCTCTAGTCCGAACACCTCTGCCAAATCCCTCTGATCCCGCCGAGGAAACGTCTGTATTTCCGGATGTTGCCCCGCTTGGCTGAAAAAAGACGCACTTTCCTAGGTTTCCGATGGTGCTTACGTCGTTTCTTATCGGAGAGATATATAAGTGCTAGCCTGTAAAAGGATGTTGGTTATAAGTTTTTCGTTGGTGCTTACGTCGTTTTTGATCAGAGTGTTATGAAGGTGAGTACAGAAAGATAGAGGCTTCGATGTAGCTGTTGTTCACATTGGATGTGATTTTTGCGAAAGTCTGGTTTAAGTTATATGGTGCGAATATCTCCCTTCTTCTGTTTCATTGATTTAAATATTCTATCAAACAATATTATGGCACTTAATACTATGGTAAACAATACTTATGGCATACGTATCATTATGGCATATAATATTCGGGAATACAAGAGTATGTCAAATGACTTTTCTAGGAAACGAAACATTCGGGCAAATGAAATTCGGGTAAGTGAAATTCGAGCAAATCAATATTATTGCATATAAATTTCGGTCAAACAATAGACAACCGATTTTTAGGCTTCATATTTGTATATAACTAGGCAAGGGATTCACTCCGCGCCATGTGTCACGGAATATACCTACTAATTTCGGGTCACAATTATGACCCAATTTTAAAGTAGAGTGTAAAACAAGCACAATTACCGAGACGTAAATTTCGTTTTGTTGGTGTAGGCAACGATATACATTTGCCCAAAAACACGCATTACTCGTATCAATGATAACAGTTTTCTTTCGTTATTAGAAGCGAGATGAAGTCTCGAAGTGTAATCCCAAAGGATCGCACCCGCCCCAGTTGGGAACTTCAGCTTATTGTATTAATCCATTGTGTGTTTAGGTGCACGGATTCCAGATGATATTGTATAGTTCATTTCATATATCAAAGCCCGGACTCCAAAAATATCTCACTGATATGCTGGAGAGATATTCTAAGAAGACAGTGACAAGACATATAACTATTATAACGCCTCCTCGCCAACCCAGTCGCTTTGAATTTGCGTCTCATTTATATGCGAAGCCTAGATATCAGACATTAAGTTAACTGGGTAGTAACGTGAAATATAACTTTAAACATCGCGTTTAATGGTAGTTAGAGGCGATGAGGCGATATACCTGAGACATCGCTCATTTGGTAACATTTTAAAGTACCATGGGCTGTACCATGCAGTTCTACAGCTCAAGTACAAGTGTTCTCTGTGTCTGTTGTATCTTCTGTTTTAATGTGACTGTCTATCGTTCTTAAGTGGAATCTAGGTGCTAATAAAACAGAAGATAACGATAAAGATAAGTTACTTTTTAACTCAAGGAACTTTTTAAACGTACTACAAGGAAGCGAAATTGCGCTTTACGAGAACATAACAAGCACATACTTTTATACCCAAATCACAATGCCTGTAATTTTGAAGTTCCCTCAATTTTTCCAGAATTCCATCGTCAGACCAACTGGAAAATATACGTTTTCAAATTAAATAAGCATTTTCCGATCGGTCCAACCGTCTTTGAGCAATCGGGAACATACATAAAAAACCGAATATCCCATGAACGGACCGTTTTTTTAAGTTGGTTAATTAATCATCGCTTTTTTCGATTCATTATTTTAATTTTTTTCAATTTCAAATTTAAAATTTATTCTGCAAGTAGGCTACAATAGCTCTTTTACATATCAGATTCTAAGTTACATGTATAAAAAAAATAACACCATTAGTCGTAAATAATTAAATCAACCGAAAAATCACTGGGCATATTTTACAGGGAGATGTATATTGTCTCCGGGTATATTAAATTACAATTAAACATAACCTACACTTTCAGAGATGTAAAGGGTCTCAGGCGTCAAGAATAAAACAAAATAAAAATAAGCTTATTACTAAGTTTAATAGAGATGTAGAGGGTCTATGTGGCCAGCAAATTAAGTTCGGAGGTGTAAAAGGTCTCGATATTTATTTTCCGAATTAGTCCAAAATATATATATCTATACTATTATAAAATCCTAAATTTGTATTGAAAATAAATTTTCTATGGGGGGAGGTCATGATTTCAGGAAAAATCTCGATAGCGTGATGCAGCCGGATAGTTGTTTTGTATGGACACGCTTCGCCATGCCAACCTGGCGCCATCTGTTTTCAAAAAAACCGTTGTCCTCGCATCACGCCGAAACGGCTGGATAAAAAGTTACCAATTTTGGTACAGGAATAGCTGAACATCCAAAGATGGTTATAGGATACTTTTTATTATGATTAATATTTATCTCTGAAAACATAAATTCCATGAAATATTTTCCTTACAATGTGTAACCTTATAATGACAGCGTTTGTGATTTTGAATTTAGAACGACGCGACCCCCGCGTGGCTCTTACGTGTACAAAAACTAAAAAGTATGAATTCGACATAAAACCTCCTCGCGGCCCACCGGTATTAACAATAAGGTTAAGGTTGTTTGAGGCGTTGAGTTACGGAAACCGTCTTAGTTAGAAAGAAAAGATGGCGCCAATTATCGACCAATACAGACGAAAATATGAGTGCAATGTTCGTTGTAAATTGGCTCATGCTAAAAAAAACATACATTTCTTTAAAAACACAATTTGCGACATTAGGAACTAATTAATGCTCTTTTATTGAATATGCAATTATATTCTTCTGTAGTTTGTAAGTATTGACCATAAAAAAGCCCGGAGACGCAATAAAAAATGTTAATGAATAAAACAGATTTTTAATGCCATTTTATAGAGTGTAAATAGTGTAATTGAAATAAAAGTATTTAGAATCAATTTAAGTAAATTAAATACATTTTTAAATATGTTTTACCAACCAACATTTAGAACATTAGGCGCAAATTTTGGTATTGTTTGTGTTTGGCCTAACTTACTAATAAGGTAGCGAAATGTATAATAAACGATATATTTAGCCACAATTTTGCATCTATGTAGTTTTTTTAATATATCAAATTTATTCAAAGCATTAAATATCAGTAATTCTTTATTTTTAACGGTGTGTTGAGATTTTGTTCTCAATGACCAATTTTCCGCTAGATGGCGTTGTTACTTTGACAAAATCTCCATACTAGCGGCTGCATCGCGCTGTTAAGATTTTTCCTGAGTTAATAACACCAGCTCCATACATGTAAGGTTTTGGAGCCATTGATGGGTCTCCTCGACACCAAGTTCACGTACGTCGTTGCGTGCCCGTGACCACGATTCGGCACAAGCTAGGGTCTAGCTGTGATGGGTTAACCTGGACTTCGAGAATTACTACCGAAGTTGTTGAATATTGATCGCATACCTAATAAGCAGCAGTGTATCAGGTATTGAGAGTTGCTGCTCGACAATGTATGCATTTTATATGAAAAACAACCATGATTCGAGACAAGACAAAATTATGAAATTTACAATGTAGAAAGGATTTCACCTAGCCGGGATTTGAACCCAGAACCTACTGAAATAATAACCGTGGTATCTCATTCATTTTCCTTTGCTTCCTTATTCATTATACCACGGATAACAAAACAGTGAGGCCATCACGTATCCGTTCAGTGGTGCTGTCGCCATTATTGACGTACGCTCGATTGACTTAAGTTGGCACCTGAATCTTATGGCGTTACTTAGGACATTATTATGACAGGTCATATTATTATTATATTAGTATTAGTACCATTGTAGACGAAAATAATTTATTGTCATCTTAATAGATGTCATTAATATATATGTTCAGGTAGGACTATGAGCTAATTATTTTTCAAGGTGCTTTGAATAGTTATCTACAATAAACAATAAATATTCAAAACGATATATAAACATAAGTCTAGCCTCAATTTAAACTAAACCAAGACGATGTTCACAATGGTAGCACCGAAGGTGCGGAGCGATCTAGAGTAGTCGCCCACCCACTAAATTAAGAAGTAACTTAATGCGAGGCCGTAGGCCGAGCTCTACGAAGCACCGAAGGTGCAGAGCGTCCCAGGGATGCCGCTCACACATTTAAGCTTATATTAAGTGTGTGGGCGGCCTCGCATTAAGTTTTTTAAATCTACAATAGACAATAAATATTAAAAACAATCTTTTAAACATACCTAAATCTTGACCCATCTTAATTAAACCAAGATCATGTTCACAAGCGTAGCACCGAAGGTGCGGAGCGTTCTAGGGAAGTCGCCCACCCACTAATATAAGTAGTAACTTAATGCGAGGCCGTAGGCCGAGCTCCACGTAGCACCGAAGGTGCAGAGCGTCCCAGGGAAGCCGCTCACACACTCCAACTTATATTAAGTGTGTAGGCAGTCTCGCATTAAGTTTTTAAAATCTACAATAGACAATTAATAATCAAAACGATTTTTTAAACATAAGTCTTGCCTCAATTTGAATTAAACCAAGATCATGTTCACAAGCGTAGCACCGAAGGTGCGGAGCGTCCTAGGGAAGGCGGCAACCCACTAATATAAGTAGTAACTTAACGCGAGGCCGTAGGCCGAGCTTCACGTAGCACCGAAGGTGCAGAGCGTCCCAGGGAAGCCGCTCACACACTTCAACTTATATTAAGTGGGTGGGCGGCCTCGCATTAAGTTATTTGAACATATTTTAAGTGGGTGGGCGTCTTCCCTGGGACGCTCCGCACCTTCGGTGCTAAGTTACTTTATAAACCCTTAGTAATTTAATGCGAGGCCGTAGGCCGAGTTCCACGAGCGTCCCAGGGAAGCCGCCAACCCACTTAACATATGTTTAAGTAGCTTAATAGGCGGCTTCCTTGGGACGCTCCGCACCTTCGATGCTACGCGGAGTTCGGCCTGCGGCCTCGCATTAAGTTACTTCAACTTATATTAAGTGGGTGCGGCTTCCTTGGGACGCTCCGCACCTTCGGTGCTACGCGGAGCTCGGCCTTCGGCCTCGCACTAGGTTACTTCAACTTATATTAAATGGGTGGGCGGATTCCTTGGGACGCTCCGCACCTACGGTGCTACATGGAGCTCGGCCTTCGGCCTCGCATTAAGTTACTTCAACTTATATTAAGTGGGAGGGCGGCTTCCTTGAGACGCTCCGCACCTTCGGTGCTACGCGGAGCTCGGCCTACGGCCTCGCATTAAGTTACTTCAACTTATATTAAGTGAGTGGGCGAATTCCTTGAGACGCTCCGCACCTTCGGTGCTATGCGGAGCTCGGCCTTCGGCCTCGCATTATGTTACTTCAGCTTATAATAAGTGGGTGGGCGGCTTCCTTGGGACGCTCCGCACCTACGGTGCTACGCGGAGCTCGGCCTGCGGCCTCGCATTAAGTTACTTCAACTTATATTAAGTGGGTGGGCGAATTCCTTGAGACGCTCCGCACCTTCGGTGCTAAGCGGAGCTCGGCCTTCGGCCTCGCATTAAGTTACTTCCACTTATAATAAGTGGGTGGGCGGCTTCCTTGGGACGCTCCGCACCTACGGTGCTACGCGGAGCTCGGCCTTCGGCCTCGCATTAAGTTACTTCTACTTATATGAAGTGGGTGCGGCTTCCTTGGGACGCTCCGCACCTTCGGTGCTACGCGGAGCTCGGCCTTCGGCCTCGCACTAGGTTACTTCAACTTATATTAAATGGGTGGGCGGATTCCTTGGGACGCTCCGCACCTGCGGTGCTACGCGGAACTCGGCCTTCGGCCTCGCATTAAGTTACTTCAACTTATATTAAGTGGGTTGGCGGCTTCCTTGGGACGCTCCGCACCTTTGGTGCTACGCGGAGCTCGGCCTTCGGCCTCGCACTAGGTTACTTCAACTTATATTAAATGGGTTGGCGGATTCCTTGGGACGCTCCGCACCTACGGTGCCACGCGGAGCTCGGCCTTCGGCCTCGCATTAAGTTACTTCGACTTATATTAAGTGGGTGGGCGGCTTCCTTAGGACGCTCCGCACCTTCGGTGCTACGCGGAGCTCGGCCTTCGGCCTCGCATTAAGTTACTTCGACTTATATTAAGTGGGTGGTCGGCTTCCTTAGGACGCTCCGCACCTTCGGTGCTACGCGGAGCTCGGCCTTCGGCCTCGCATTAAGTTACTTCCACTTATATTAAGTGGGTGGGCGGCTTCCTTGGGACGCTCCGCACCTACGGTGCTACGCGGAGCTCGGCCTTCGGCCTCGCATTAAGTTACTTCGACTTATATTAAGTGGGTGGGCGGCTTCCTTAGGACGCTCCGCACCTTCGGTGCTACGCGGAGCTCGGCCTTCGGCCTCGCATTAAGTTACTTCGACTTATATTAAGTGGGTGGTCGGCTTCCTTAGGACGCTCCGCACCTTCGGTGCTACGCTTGTGAACATGATCTTGGTTTAATTAAGATGGGTCAAGATTTAGGTATGTTTAAAAGATTGTTTTTAATATTTATTGTCTATTGTAGATTTAAAAAACTTAATGCGAGGCCGCCCACACACTTAATATAAGCTTAAATGTGTGAGCGGCATCCCTGGGACGCTCTGCACCTTCGGTGCTTCGTAGAGCTCGGCCTACGGCCTCGCATTAAGTTACTTCTTAATTTAGTGGGTGGGCGACTACTCTAGATCGCTCCGCACCTTCGGTGCTACCATTGTGAACATCATCTTGGTTTAGTTTAAATTGAGGCTAGACTTATGTTTATATATCGTTTTGAATATTTATTGTTTATTGTAGATAACTATTCAAAGCACCTTGAAAAATAATTAGCTCATAGTCCTACCTGAACATATATATTAATGACATCTATTAAGATGACAATAAATTATTTTCGTCTACAATGGTACTAATACTAATATAATAATAATATGACCTGTCATAATAATGTCCTAAGTAACGCCATAAGATTCAGGTGCCAACTTAAGTCAATCGAGCGTACGTCAATAATGGCGACAGCACCACTGAACGGATACGTGATGGCCTCACTGTTTTGTTATCCGTGGTATAATGAATAAGGAAGCAAAGGAAAATGCATGAGATACCACGGTTATTATTTCAGTAGGTTCTGGGTTCAAATCCCGGCTAGGTGAAATCCTTTCTACATTGTAAATTTCATAATTTTGTCTTGTCTCGAATCATGGTTGTTTTTCATATAAAATGCATACATTGTCGAGCAGCAACTCTCAATACCTGATACACTGCTGCTTATTAGGTATGCGATCAATATTCAACAACTTCGGTAGTAATTCTCGAAGTCCAGGTTAACCCATCACAGCTAGACCCTAGCTTGTGCCGAATCGTGGTCACGGGCACGCAACGACGTACGTGAACTTGGTGTCGAGGAGACCCATCAATGGCTCCAAAACCTTACATGTATGGAGCTGGTGTTATTAACTCAGGAAAAATCTTAACAGCGCGATGCAGCCGCTAGTATGGAGATTTTGTCAAAGTAACAACGCCATCTAGCGGAAAATTGGTCATTGAGAACAAAATCTCAACACACCGTTAAAAATAAAGAATTACTGATATTTAATGCTTTGAATAAATTTGATATATTAAAAAAACTACATAGATGCAAAATTGTGGCTAAATATATCGTTTATTATACATTTCGCTACCTTATTAGTAAGTTAGGCCAAACACAAACAATACCAAAATTTGCGCCTAATGTTCTAAATGTTGGTTGGTAAAACATATTTAAAAATGTATTTAATTTACTTAAATTGATTCTAAATACTTTTATTTCAATTACACTATTTACACTCTATAAAATGGCATTAAAAATCTGTTTTATTCATTAACATTTTTTATTGCGTCTCCGGGCTTTTTTATGGTCAATACTTACAAACTACAGAAGAATATAATTGCATATTCAATAAAAGAGCATTAATTAGTTCCTAATGTCGCAAATTGTGTTTTTAAAGAAATGTATGTTTTTTTTAGCATGAGCCAATTTACAACGAACATTGCACTCATATTTTCGTCTGTATTGGTCGATAATTGGCGCCATCTTTTCTTTCTAACTAAGACGGTTTCCGTAACTCAACGCCTCAAACAACCTTAACCTTATTGTTAATACCGGTGGGCCGCGAGGAGGTTTTATGTCGAATTCATACTTTTTAGTTTTTGTACACGTAAGAGCCACGCGGGGGTCGCGTCGTTCTAAATTCAAAATCACAAACGCTGTCATTATAAGGTTACACATTGTAAGGAAAATATTTCATGGAATTTATGTTTTCAGAGATAAATATTAATCATAATAAAAAGTATCCTATAACCATCTTTGGATGTTCAGCTATTCCTGTACCAAAATTGGTAACTTTTTATCCAGCCGTTTCGGCGTGATGCGAGGACAACGGTTTTTTTGAAAACAGATGGCGCCAGGTTGGCATGGCGAAGCGTGTCCATACAAAACAACTATCCGGCTGCATCACGCTATCGAGATTTTTCCTGAAATCATGACCTCCCCCCATAGAAAATTTATTTTCAATACAAATTTAGGATTTTATAATAGTATAGATATATATATTTTGGACTAATTCGGAAAATAAATATCGAGACCTTTTACACCTCCGAACTTAATTTGCTGGCCACATAGACCCTCTACATCTCTATTAAACTTAGTAATAAGCTTATTTTTATTTTGTTTTATTCTTGACGCCTGAGACCCTTTACATCTCTGAAAGTGTAGGTTATGTTTAATTGTAATTTAATATACCCGGAGACAATATACATCTCCCTGTAAAATATGCCCAGTGATTTTTCGGTTGATTTAATTATTTACGACTAATGGTGTTATTTTTTTTATACATGTAACTTAGAATCTGATATGTAAAAGAGCTATTGTAGCCTACTTGCAGAATAAATTTTAAATTTGAAATTGAAAAAAATTAAAATAATGAATCGAAAAAAGCGATGATTAATTAACCAACTTAAAAAAACGGTCCGTTCATGGGATATTCGGTTTTTTATGTATGTTCCCGATTGCTCAAAGACGGTTGGACCGATCGGAAAATGCTTATTTAATTTGAAAACGTATATTTTCCAGTTGGTCTGACGATGGAATTCTGGAAAAATTGAGGGAACTTCAAAATTACAGGCATTGTGATTTGGGTATAAAAGTATGTGCTTGTTATGTTCTCGTAAAGCGCAATTTCGCTTCCTTGTAGTACGTTTAAAAAGTTCCTTGAGTTAAAAAGTAACTTATCTTTATCGTTATCTTCTGTTTTATTAGCACCTAGATTCCACTTAAGAACGATAGACAGTCACATTAAAACAGAAGATACAACAGACACAGAGAACACTTGTACTTGAGCTGTAGAACTGCATGGTACAGCCCATGGTACTTTAAAATGTTACCAAATGAGCGATGTCTCAGGTATATCGCCTCATCGCCTCTAACTACCATTAAACGCGATGTTTAAAGTTATATTTCACGTTACTACCCAGTTAACTTAATGTCTGATATCTAGGCTTCGCATATAAATGAGACGCAAATTCAAAGCGACTGGGTTGGCGAGGAGGCGTTATAATAGTTATATGTCTGTCACTGTCTTCTTAGAATATCTCTCCAGCATATCAGTGAGATATTTTTGGAGTCCGGGCTTTGATATATGAAATGAACTATACAATATCATCTGGAATCCGTGCACCTAAACACACAATGGATTAATACAATAAGCTGAAGTTCCCAACTGGGGCGGGTGCGATCCTTTGGGATTACACTTCGAGACTTCATCTCGCTTCTAATAACGAAAGAAAACTGTTATCATTGATACGAGTAATGCGTGTTTTTGGGCAAATGTATATCGTTGCCTACACCAACAAAACGAAATTTACGTCTCGGTAATTGTGCTTGTTTTACACTCTACTTTAAAATTGGGTCATAATTGTGACCCGAAATTAGTAGGTATATTCCGTGACACATGGCGCGGAGTGAATCCCTTGCCTAGTTATATACAAATATGAAGCCTAAAAATCGGTTGTCTATTGTTTGACCGAAATTTATATGCAATAATATTGATTTGCTCGAATTTCACTTACCCGAATTTCATTTGCCCGAATGTTTCGTTTCCTAGAAAAGTCATTTGACATACTCTTGTATTCCCGAATATTATATGCCATAATGATACGTATGCCATAAGTATTGTTTACCATAGTATTAAGTGCCATAATATTGTTTGATAGAATATTTAAACGCCATACTAAATATTGTTTCTGTGCGAATCCAACCTGGCTATGCATTTGACATTGTCTCGCTGCGCTTCGCTCCCGCCTGACCTTCTAACCTAACCCGGCCACGTCGGATCTGCTCTAAAAGGTTTTGCTCGCTCGCTTCGCTCGCTCGCTCGTTCAAATTTAGTAATCCAATCTATTTTCCTAGTAGTGGTTCGGTGGGTTGTTCTTGTATGTAAACAGTATGAATATAAGCAAGCCTTTTTTTCGGGACGCAAAAAAAAATAACCTCGAAGGCCAGGCGGGAGCTCGCTACGCTTCGCTCCCGCCTGACCTTCTAACCTAACCCGGCCACGTCGGATCTGCTCTGAAAGGTTTTGCTCGCTCGCTTCGCTCGCTCGCTCGTTCAAATTTTGTAATCCAATCTATTTTCCTGGTAGTGGTTCAAAATATTAGTATGAACAAGGTGTATGAGTGTTGATTGTATGAGTTTTGATGATTATGAATTCTGATGATTATGAGTTAGATTAGTAGTGTAAGAAAATATATGAAAAAAAATATTAGTATAAACAAGTTGTATGATTAGTGATCTTATGAGTTCTGATGATTATGAGTTCCAATCGTTAGTATTAAAAAAAATATGAAGAGTGACCATTATGATATAAAATTGTATAAGAAATATTTTCGGACTTGAGATAATAGGACTTAAAAAGTTATGTGAGAAAATACGCACCCCCTTTTATCGTAGTTCTTCTAAAACTGTAAATTAGGCTAGGATTTGTATTTTGAAGCAAACATTCTGACGCTCCGCTCGCTTCGCTATACGGGTCACAAAACAAACCTAACCTAACCTATAGTTTTCGGTTTTAGATCCATGTACTATTTGGTAGCAGTTCTTCTAAAACTAGGTTAGATTGTAAATTAGGAAACTGTAAATTAGATTAGGATTTGTATTTTGAAGCGAACATTCTGACGCTCCGCTCGCTACGCTCGCTCCGCTATACGGGTCACAACACAAACCTAACCTAACCTATAGTTTTCGGTTTTAGATCCATGCACTATTTGGTAGCAGTTCTTCTAAAACTAGATTAGATTGCCTCATTGCAAACCTAACCTACAGATGTCGGTTTTCGACCTATGTTCCATTTGGATAGCATATGAAATTATAGCATGTGACAATTATGGATTACAATCTTTATGGAAAATGTGATTATTGGAATTAATATTATGGGAAACAAAGATTCGGGCATAGGATTAATATGGCAAACAATGATTATGGGAAACATAATTATAAGAAACAAGATTCGGACAATTGAATATTATGGCAGACGAAATTCGGGCATTTGAAATTCGGGCAAGTGAAGGTATACCCTAAAAATCTTACCATATAGACTGAAATACGTATTTAATAAATAAAAAAGTGCACAAAGTGGAAAGCTTTAAATTCGGAATTTTGATCAAAGGATTCATAGCTAGTTCGTGTTATAGTTACATATTAATATTGATGTTATCCGAAACCTGTGTGGATATATTGCAGATACACATTTTTGACACATTTTGATTAATTTTATTTCAAAATTCCATGTAACCCAACTTTTTGTGCTTGGAAATGTAAAAGGTTTTCCACTGTTTCCAAATTCAAAGCTATCATTTGATCAAATGTTTCGAATCACATCATTTACTGGTGACAACATAAAAGCGTTTGAAAGGAAAATAACCCGAATACTTACTAAGAATTAAATTTACATTTCCATGAAAGAATTGCGCAGGATACGAGGTTTTGGAAGTAAGCAGTCGGAATTATAAGAGCGACCCAATTGGGTTTGAGTCTTGGGGCGAATTTGAATTAATTTTTATTCGGATAATAGATTCAGTGGTTCTCGCAAGCGTCACATTATTGGTTGTTTTATGGAAACCTTAATCCATATTATGGACGTTGATCAGATTTAAAGATCGGTCTGTTCATACTAGCAAGGGCCAAATTAGTTGTGTAGTAACTGCTTACCAGTGTTTAATGAATTGACGTGAGAGACTTCATCCTGTACTCGATTGAAGTTTTTTTTTTTACTTAGAGACTGTATACGTCTCTTATAAACTTAGTGTACTGTACAATGACGCTCCGAGACCTTATACATCTCTAAGAAATTTAGGTTTAATAATTATTTTCTATTGTAAATTGTAAATCTCTGTGGAATAAAATTAATTAAGTAATTGTATTTTATTGCATGTTGTGACTTTATACATCTCTTATACCCAGAGATGTATAAAGTCACAACATGCATTTAATATTTTAAATTGATCGTTAAAATTTCATTTTTATATTCCTACCTAACATTGATTTGGTTTATCTATATGTCTCCTATACGTGTATGCATGTAATAATTAGTTATAACACTAATGTAACGTAATTGTTCTAAGTATTATTTACGAAAAAATTACTTACTGTTGAGTTTCCTTCGGCTTTCTTCTCAAAAGCGGTCTCCTCTTGCGAAATGCCGGTAGATTCACAATCTGACTTGTAAAAGTGCCCTTGTGGCCTACTTACTGAATAAATTATTTCATTTCATTTAATTTATTTAATTTTATTTTATTTCAATGTAATCAAGAGGAGCATCGATAAGATCGCTACGCACCGCTAAGGATTGGTCTCCACTGAACCGGAGCGGAGCGGAGTCGTGCGGAATCGACCAATCACCTGAGTTGAAATCTGTATCTCAACTCCGCTTCACTTTTGTGATTGGTCGATTCCGCTCGACTCCGCTCCGCTCCACCTCAGTGGAGACGCACCTTAAGGCTGCCTGTCCACTTCGGAGCGGAGAAAGTGAAAGAATCAGGCTGCGTTTTTGTGAAGCATAAAATAAGTGCATTCAAATATGAGCAAAGGACGGACGTGGATGCAATATGGTGACGAAAGCATAAGATGGATAAGTCTTTTATTACATTTCGAGTAACATTTATGTATGTAGTTTATGTTATAAATATATCAGTAAGTACAAAATACCTTTATAATGGTGAAGTATCACTTTATGAATACGCACCTTTCACATCTGTAGATGTAGAGAGATAATTTCTCAATATAAGTGGATAGTGAACCATAAAAGAAATGGGCTGAAAATATGTAATATAGAAAAAAAAAATAAAAAAAAAATATCGGACAACCTCACACAAATCGATCTAGTCCCAAATTAAGCTCAAGAAGGCTTGTGTTATGGGTACTAGACGACGATATACGTACTTATAAAGATAAATATATACTTAAATACATAGAATAACCATGACCCAAGCACAAATATGATCATTAACTACAACAATAAAAAAATAAAAAATATATAACTATTTTGCATTCATGTTGTCTTCTTTACACCTATTGTAGTTATATCCATATTACGTATATCTTTTGACATGATGCATCCACTGTCCGCCCTTTGAATATGAGACATTCCTCAGAATCAGGTCCATTTTACACAACTCCGCTTCGCTCCAGTAAAGGCAGCCTAACCGCGGCCAAGTAGCACACATACTACATTAAGCACTTGTACTGCCTTTATACAGCTTAAATTAGTTATAATGGCTGTAAAAGCTGCTATGACCGAGGGCATATACAGCAGCAGCAAAACATCTATCATCAGTCTATTTACTTACAAGTGAATGAAGTAATGTAACTATTATTTGGATGCTATATGTAGGAAAAATATATATTCAAGATTCTGTTGTCAGTAAAAACTGTTTTATAATGTATAGTGTATAGCTAAAAAGTACTGGAGAGTTACTATGTATTTAGACAATCGGCAGTTTAAGTAAATATCTCAATAAAACTCAGAACAAATCAGTCGCTATTTAATAAAAGCCAAAAATTTGTTTATTTAATTCGGATCTAGTCAAAGGTCACAGCCTCCATTTTGGGATGACCAATTTGAATTTAAAATGAGGGTGGATTCAAAGTGGCTTTATTTCGCACCTTCGGTTGTAGCTAATCAACGTATTTTGTTAAAAATTTGAGTGTATTTTGTTTGCCATTTTGATGAATTTATTTTTTGACAACGTGTGCCTACGGAGCCAATGGTCGTGGGTTCAAATCCCGGCATTTTGGTCCAGGGTAAGCTGGACATTCGAAGATGGTTATAGGATACTTTTTAGCCATCTACGTTAAAGAAATGCGGATTTATAATTATATCATTTACTTACATTAGAATACAGAACAAAGCACATTGTGCATTTCTGCATCGCATTTAAAGGAAATTATTGACACCAAACGCTTAAAGAAAAGACCGTAAACACGTAAACATAAATAAATACTCTTGTTGGAGTAGCTGATGATTGATGAATTATGTAGTTTTAAATATTAAGCAAGCAAAAAATAAATAAAAACATATTTCATTTCTTTGTAAAGTATCTTCAATGTTTAGTACATTTCTTTCTACAAATGTGTCATTGTTGCCTTCTCAAAACTGAATGAATTTCAGTTTCAATTAGTTTTGGACAAGGACTACTTAGAAATTCCTTCAGTCAGTGACATCGACAGTATCCCTTCCTTATTTATTATTCAAGCTTAAATTGGTTTTTAACCGCAGATGAAACAATGAGAACTATCATTTCGTCCCTCCAGCAAGACAGGTTGACAGGCAGGTAGGTACTACGCACCGCGCTGTGGTACGGCTCAGCTACGACTTTGTGCGGCCAGCGGCGGCGGTGAGCTGCAAAAACAAAACTATACCGCTTTTGCCGAGCGAATCGAGGCAGTGGAGAGCGACGCGGGGCGCGGGGGGAATAAATGTATCGGCGACTTGGAGAGACGCCATGACTTCTTGAATACAATAACAAAGAACATTCTGTATCCCATTCCGAGGGCCACAAAGTAACATCTATTTATACCACGGATAATACAATACAATACAAATCTTAATAGCGCGATGCTGGATCGTCTTTTGTTTTGTATGGGCACACGGCGCCATGCCGACACGGCGACTAGGAACGCTAGGACGCCATGACCTCCAAGCGGCGCGTGCGGCGGTTCGCGCACACGGATTGGGCGGTGTCCGTGGCATGCTTGCTGCGCCGCTTGTCGCTAACACCGAAGTCGCGGCATGGCCGTCAGTCTATGCGCACTATGGTGCTTGAATTCGCG
The DNA here is from genome assembly GCA_947623375.1 of Apotomis capreana. Classification (NCBI taxonomy): domain Eukaryota; kingdom Metazoa; phylum Arthropoda; class Insecta; order Lepidoptera; family Tortricidae; genus Apotomis; species Apotomis capreana. The sequence continues at coordinate 16,718,472 of OX392517.1, read as the reverse complement.
GTCCGTTATTAGAACATCCGGGGGCAACGTCGAACGGGCAAAATCTTCGCATTTTACACAAACGTTGACGTAGACTTTACCTTTATCTTTTATTATTTATTCAAGCATAGTATGTATGGTTAGCAGCGGCTGCGCCCGCGCCCCCCGCGGCAGGCTTATCGTGATTAAAGCAGTGTGCAAATAGCTACGGTGCGTTTCACTTGTGTCCTCATATATACCAATTGGCGGCGATGGCTGGTACTTTTGGATTGATTTCGGGTTTTAACCATGAAACCCAAGAGTGGAGAACCTACAAAAATCGTTTGACTCAGTGGTTTATAGCCAACGATATTAATGATGATACAGATAAAGCGGAGGTGAAACGTCGTGCTATCCTGTTAAGCGCACTCGCCGAATCTACCTACAGACTGGCAAGTAATTTAGCTTTGCCGGCAACTTTGGAAGAGAAAGGTTTTAAAGACGTAGTGAAGATTTTGGATGCACATTTCACGCCAAAACGCTGCGGGTACGTGGAGCGATTCCATTTTTATTCGGCCACCCAGCAACCGGGCGAAGGTCACGCGCAGTGGGCTGCGCGTTTGAAAGGCCTCGCCGCGCACTGCGACTTTAAAAATATGGAAGATATTATTCTCGATAGATTTGTAATGGGTATGCTCCCGGGCCGAGAGCGTGAAAAGCTGTTCGCACAAAATGTCGGTGAGCTGACATTGACTAAGGCGGTAGACTTGGCGGAGAGCATCAGAATTGCTCGCACCGGTGGCGCTGCCGCCGGCCCCGCTGGATCCCCGGTGGCTACGGAAGCCAGCGGTCTGTTCCAGATTGAAAAAGCATCTGCGCGCGCGTCTGCTTCGTCGTCTAACGTCCAGTGTTCGGTGTGTGGTAGATTTAAGCATAGTGCTACAAAGTGTCGTTTTAGAAATTACAAGTGCAGAAAGTGTCAAACAAAAGGCCATTTAAGTAATATGTGCAAGGCGGTAAAATATATCGAGTCGGAAGAGGTGAACGAAAGCGATGACGGTGAGTTTTTTCATATTCGTTCAGAAGGTGGGGAACCTATGGTCGAAACTATAAAGGTAAATAACATTTTGATTAAGTTCCATATAGACAGTGGAGCAGCAGTCTCCGCTATCTCAGACAAAGTCTATAAATTTTATTTTAGCGACGTGCCATTGTTACCTCCAAAGAAAAAACTATTCGGCTATACGCGAGAGACATTCCCTATTACGGGTATTATTAATGTACCGATAATCTATGACGGCCACGAAGTCTATTTGGACATTTACGTGATTCCTAATGGGGGACCACCGCTTCTAGGTCGCGATTTTATCTCAAAATTCCACCTAGAATTAGCACGAATTCCCACGGCACCAGTCAATTATTGTACGGATACAGATATGCTACAACAAACCCTATCTGATTACAAGGATATCTTTACAGACCGCCTGGGCTGCTTTAATAAATATAAGATAAATTTAAGCTTAAAAGATAACGCGAAACCAGTATTTATTAAAGCTCGTCCAGTTGCATTTGCACTGAAGAGTAAAGTGGAGAACGAAATTGAGCGGTTAGTGGACTTGGGTATTTTAGAACCAGTAGAGTATTCAGAGTTTGCATCGCCTATTGTACCCGTGTTAAAACGAGACGGTTCCGTGCGCATCTGTGCCGACTATTCACGCACTATCAACAAACAGCTGATCGCCGAGACTTATCCGCTCCCAACGGTAGATGAGTTATTTGCGAAACTACACGGCGGAGTCCAATTTTCGAAGTTAGACATGTCTATGGCCTACAATCAGTTTCCAATAAATGATCCCAATAACATTACTTGTATAAATACCACCCGCGGATTATTTAAGCACAATAGACTAATTTTTGGTTTAACGAGTAGTCCAGCTATTTTCCAACGTGCCTTGAATACATTATTAGCAGGATTGGACGGCGTATTATGCTTTTTGGATGACGTGTTGATAACGGGGCGCGACGTGACCGAGCACCTGCAAAGATTAAATAATGTGCTTGCGAGGTTCAAGGGCGCCGGCTTAACGCTGCAAAGAGACAAATGCGAATTCTTTAAAGATGAGATATCATATTTAGGTCACGTAATAAACAAACAAGGTATTTCAAAATCGCAAGAAAAGATAGCTGCAATTACGAAGGCACCACGGCCTGAAAATGTTAGTCAGTTACAGTCCTTTTTGGGGTTAGCCAACTATTATCGCAACTTTGTACCTGACGCATCTAGCATTTTAAGTCCTCTATATAATCTAATAAGGAAAAATGTTAAATGGTCATGGACGCCGAGTCATCAAAATGCATTCGAGACAATTAAGATGCAGTTGTCATCCGACCAGGTTTTAGCGCACTTTGACCCTTCGGCTCAAATAATAGTGACAGCGGATGCATCACCAGTAGGTCTGGGTTGTCATTTATCTCAAATAGGTACTGATGGAATTGAACGGCCCGTCTCCTTTGCATCAAGAGTCTTACGGGATGCCGAAAAGAATTATTCCCAAATTCAACGGGAAGCAACGGGAATTATTTTTGCAATAAAAAGGTTCCATCATTACCTTTATGGTAGATCACAACCATTTGTTCTTCGAACAGACCACAAACCGTTGCTCTCAATTTTTGGGCCACAAAAAGGTATTCCTGAGGTCACGGCAAATCGCCTACAGAGGTACGCAATTTTCTTATCTGCGTACAATTATGTTATTGAATACGTACGAAGTGAGAATAATAGTGCCGATTTTCTCTCGCGCGCCCCGCTTGCACTTAACAACAGCGCATCGACGCCGGGGCGTGACGTCACCATAACTCGAGAATTCGATGACCGCGCGGCATATATAAACTTCGTAGTAGACGGATGCTTACCTTTAACAGTCGAAGACTTGCGTCGTGAAACGCTAAAAGATATGCAGTTGCATAAGGTATGTGAATATGTTAGGAATGGTTGGCCGAGAAAAGTTAGCGATAACCACTTAAAACCGTATCATTTATGCAGAAATGAGTTATCAGTGGAGAACGGGTGCTTAATGAGGGGGCACAAAATTGTTATTCCGCTGGCGCTTAGGGAACAAGTTCTGCAGGAAGTTCACAGTTCGCATCTGGGAATAGTTAAGTGTAAATCGGAAATACGTTCGAAATTTTGGTTTCCGGGTGTTGATCAAGCAATTGAGAGAATCATTGGCGCTTGCAACGTATGTATTCAGCTACGACCTTCGCCACCCCGGGTGACAGTAGTGCCATGGCCGTATCCGGAGTACGCGTTTCAAAGATTACATCTCGATTTTCTCGGCCCGATAAATAATCACTCTTATTTGGTTATTGTGGATGCTTACAGTAAATGGGTCGAGTGTTTCGACATGAAAACAAACACATCGACGCATAATGTTATTGAAAAATTGTGCGAATTTATGTCTCGATTCGGTATTCCTCAATGTATAGTAAGTGACAATGGCACGGCGTTTACGTCAGATAATTTTAAACAATTTTGTTCGCTAAACAAAATAACACATTTAACGAGCGCGCCGTACCACCCAGCTAGCAATGGGCAGGCCGAAACATATGTAAAAGTAATTAAAAAAGGGATAAAATCGGTACTTTTGTCAAATATTTCCAACACTAAGAGTAACTGCAAGTTAATGAAATATTTATTTGATTACAGAAATTCTGTTCATTCGACCACTGGTACTTCACCAGCGCAGTTAGTTTTCGGTAAAAAGTTAAAGTCTCGGTTAGACTTATTAACAATGGTAAACTCACCGCCGTCTTCGTCCACCAATTTCGCCTCGTCGGTTAAAGATAAACAGTCCTCACAGGTTAATTATCACGGTGGCGCCGAAAGAACCGATTTTAATATCGAGGACCAGATATTATATAAAAAATATACCAATAAAAACAAATTTAACTGGGCAAGAGGAAAAATAACAAAAAAACTAGGCCAGCGGTTGTATTTAATAGAAGATCAAGAAACATTGAACGTTATAAAAAAACATATCAACCAAATTGTTTTATACAAAGGGAAACCACCAAATTTACCCACTACGGAATGTATGGTACCCAGTACACACGTGACGTCGAGCACTCAGGAACCAGCAGTGTTCCTGCCCGTGCCTGGCCCGGGCGCCTCCACAAGCGCCGGCCAGCCAGTCGCGAGGCCAACGTCGCCTACGCTTCCAGAGGAACCCGGAGTCTTGGACATTTTTCTTCCCGCAGAGGAGGAAGAGGGTAATAATATATCCCCAGAGGATCAGGGCCTACAACAAGCCGAGAACGCGGAGTCCCAAGGCGATTACTCCCCGGAGGCCGAGTCATCCCTACCACCCGGGAACTCAGACCCTCAAGACACGAATGCCCTGACTCCCTTGCCACCGCGGCGAGCTAGACTTAATTTAGATTTTAAGAAATACTTTTAATTTTAGGTGTTGTTAAATAAAGGTGGAGGGATAGTATGTATGGTTAGCAGCGGCTGCGCCCGCGCCCCCCGCGGCAGGCTTATCGTGATTAAAGCAGTGTGCAAATAGCTACGGTGCGTTTCACTTGTGTCCTCATATATACCAAAGCATTAAACAGTTGAAACCGCAGACGAAGCAATGTGAGCCATGATTAAATGATTTTCATCCATCCACATGTACTTACCTCACTAAATTCACGCTGTCTAAAACATCGCTTCGTTTTGTTAACCGTCCATTGTACTTCCATACTTTGTTAGGACACGATTCTTAAGTAAATTATCCTGAACAAAAGCTTCACATCACTGCTCATTTCGGGTAAGAATTAACTTAATTCACACATAATACACCGCTGCCGCTACCACTGTCGCGCGGTCATAGCATCTCTGGAAGCGGCGCGTGCTGCGATTGGCGCAGACAGATTGAGCGGTGTCCGTGGCATGCTTGCCGCGCCGCTTGCCGCTAAGACCGAAGTCGTGGCATGACCTATGCGCACTGGTGCTTGGCTCCGCGGTTCTCTTTTAATAGCGTATTTCGGGCAAAATCGTAGCGCCACGATTCGCGACTAATGGCATTGCATTTTACACAAACGTTGATATCCTGACCCTAGCTCCACACTACTCATGAAGTTGACCGAAGTTGGGCAAGGCGAACTTGGCCGAAGTATGGGTTTCCGCAGCGAAGTGCTCCACACTATCATATTCGCCCAACCTCGGCCAACTTCGCAAGTAGTGTGGAGCCACAATGATAGTTTACCTAAGTATCTTTTATTTTTTATTCAAGCATAAACAGTTTTAAACCGCAGACGAAACAGTGTGAGTCATTTCGTCCATCCACGTGTCCTCGCTAAATTCATGCTGTCTAAAAACATCACTTTGTTTTGTTACCCGTCCATTGTACTTCCATACTTTGTTGGGACGCGATTCTTAAGTAAATTATTCCTGAACAATAGCTTCACAACACTGCTCATTTCGGGTAAGAATTAACTTACATAAAAGCCTTAAAACTCCGCTAAGTACTTTGATAAATATGGGTTCTGCTTATAAACAATGCTGCTTATCCATTATATTAATCTGGAATGAAAGGGGTTTGGAAATGTACCTGAGAGCCAAACTTATCCAAGTTCAAATTAATACTCGTATTTGCGACTACGATGTTATGTTTAAGTAAAGTATTTATAAAAAAAAAAAGGAGTTGTTACTTTGCTTATCCTTCGTGTTAGTTGAATTTGTAGGTTTGTCCGCTCTAGGGCGGAAATGCTACACGCTGGCCGCTGTCAAATCTTCCGGTGGCTTTCCGTAATGTGCAGATTAATATGGCGTGAACTGAACTTACGTCAGAATCTGATTGGTCGTAATTTTAGTAGCTACGACTCTTAAGCAGTAGGTTTTGATATCTTGCATTTTGCCCCGTACTGCCTATTATCAGGAATCAGGTCAAACCGACGCTTTTTTATAAGGCAATGAAAGTATATTGGAATATCCTTTTATTCGAATTTCTGTCAGATAAAAATTACATACTTATACTTAAGTATACAAATCGTATTTCTCCAGACGCCCGAGGGTGTAAAAAGCCAGTTTCCCGCTCGTTTAAAAATAATTAGGGCCGCCGCTGTCATTTCCGAGACGCACTTTTTACGCAGATTGCCTCCGACGTGTGCTAGTGAGAAAATACGCACAATGTGTACGTGTATAGGTTGTCTGTTTTTGTGTATGTGGGTATGATGAATAAACAGTATACCTAAAGAATTTGCAAAATAAAATTCATTATTTCATTAAACGAAATTAGCCTTTGCCTGGAACTTGTGGTTTTAGGCAGTATCGCTTTTGTTTTTTGTGAAGTGTAATAATAATAAAATATTAACATTGTTAAATTAGATTCTTTAACTCATCGCTCTTAAGCGCGAATCACACGTTATCGTAAAGGGCTCCGGGCGTAAAGGGCGCGTTAACCGCCGCAGCCAATTACTCTGCTCCGGATTAATGCGATTGGAGGCACTATAGCGCCACGAGACCTAATAAATTACAAAGCTATTAGGAAAACAAATAGTATTTTATGCAATCGTTGCACAATGAAGATTCTTAAAGTCGAGTACCGCGTTTAGGTCACGAGGCTTGCCGAGAAGGTACGAGATTTTAAACCTAATTGTTTTTGGGGTAAAGATATTCGGAAATCCAATAAGGTTTTATCACAGTAAAGAAAAAAAGACTGTTAGGTATTATTTTTTCTCAAACATGCAATGAAATGTCGTCAAGGTGCGTGAACAGGCTTTGAAGTATCACGTTTCGGGCGGAACATCTCGAGATGACTGTACAGGAATTTCATACAAAATTGACGTCCTAGGCCGGGAAGTATTTTTTTTAAACATGGCATTTCTGTTAATAAGCAGGCTAAACAGCTGAATTATATATTTTTGGAGTGGTGTATTTTTTCTATTCATTGCATATGTTCGAGAAAAGCCCTATACATGCCTTAGCCGTGAAAAGGCTTGCCGGTGTAGTATCACTATCCGGCCTCTCCCTACGGTTGGCGGTCTATATCTTCTTCGTTCTTTCCCGGCGTTTGCAGCAATGTACTATTTCTTTCCTGTGCTAATGAGCCACGTTTTATTCTGTCAAGTAAAATCCCGTCGCTCTTAAGCGCGAAGCACGCGTTATCGTAAAGGGCTCCGGGCGTAAAGGGCGCGTTTAATCGCTGCAGCCAATTGGCCAAGCGTAATTACCCTACCCTGGATTAACTGCGGCCGCACGATTGCAGGGCACTATAGCGCCACGAGATGACGAGACCTAATAAATTAGGGAAAAGATTTCGTTTCTCATCGGGTTAGAATGACAACACAGACAACCCCCACTAGACGGAGCATGTAAGGCGACCCGCGCGCACCAACGGTATGGTACTGCGATCTTGTAAAAGTATCAACACGGGCGCCACCGTTTAGTTGCGTCCATGTTTTCGACCCGTGCGTACGGCAACGAAAAATAATATCAAATATCAACGAAAAATGGTAAATTGTAGCGTTAAGTGGTGTGGGAAGACTTCTAGGACTTAGGAATAACATTCCATAGGTGAGTAAATTTTACTGTATAAAACGAAATTTTTGTTTCCTAGCCACGGAGACCGGAGCTCTCTTTATACTGGTCACTTGGAACTAACGAACGTCGCTCGGAAGTAGTGAAGCATATCTGTCCCTTTTGATCAAGTAAAAAAATGCAATTGAGCTATCCTTTTCTACCGGTTCTTACGAAAGCACGTGTATCGTTAGTGATGTACTGCAGACAATACCAAATCGACTTTTGGCTGTAGGTAGCGTATTTTATTAATAAAGTATTAATATTTATTTTTATTGTTGTATTATAGTAATTTAGAGTAGTAATTCGGTAGTTTTATTTAGTTTGTAGATGTTTTTAGTTTGAGTAAATATTATGTATTTCTTAAAATTTGTAATTAAATCGGTAAATGCACGTAGGTACATATTATTTTTTTTTGTAGAGATATCATGTTTTTTGGAGTTTACAAGTCCTTTTAGCAGCAAGACGTAGAACCGGTGACACAAGATGGACCTGATGATGGACTTGGAGGAAGTGCGACGGATCTCGGAGTTGGTTTGACATAGAGTTATGCTGTTTCGGTTTTTTTATTCCTTTTAGCGATCAATTAGATCCAGTATCACAAGATGGACCTGATGATGGACTTGAAGGAAGTGCGACGGATCTCGGAGTTGGTTTGACATAGACTTTTGCAGTTTGGGTTTTTCGATTCCTCTTAGCGAGCAATTAGATCCAGTATCACAATATGGACCTGATGATGGACTTGGAGGAAGTGCGACGGATCTCGGAGTTGGTTTGACATAGAGTTATGCTGTTTCGGTTTCTCGATTCCTCTTAGCGAGCAATTAAATCCAGTATCACAATATGGACCTGATGATGGACTTGGAGGAAGTGCGACGGATCTCGGAGTTGGTTTGACATAGAGTTATGCTGTTTCGGTTTCTCGATTCCTCTTAGCGAGCAATTAAATCCAGTGTCACAAGATGGACCTGATGATGGACTTGGAGGAAGTGGGGTGGGACTCAAACCTCAGCATAATACTAGCTCGAATCGAAAGCCAGGGCTGATCTTCCGGTGAGACCTGACCATTACAAAGCCATAAAAGTAGTCTAATCTCCTTGTTAAAAAAAGGCGTTTGTACTGAGTAGCATAAGTAGCATGGGGCTTTCTAGATATTTTTGTCGAAGACTCGAATAATCTTAGCAGATACATTTTTTAATTGTATGTGTCTTGTTTCCTTTTGTAAACTTTTATCGGTATGTAATAAAGTATTGTTGTATTGTATTGTATTATTATTTTTCTTAAACCATTCACTGTCGAATCATGTACCAACGAATGAAATTGTACTAATGTGAAGTGCGTTAACAGCAGAGAATGTGTTAAGTATGGTATTTTGCATTTTTCTACTTTTTTTATATAATTATAATAATTTATATAATTATTATAATTTTACAGTCTCGGAAAAACATACGTATAAGAACCTCTCTTTTATTAAGTCGGTTTAAATTCCAAAACCTTCTCCTAAGTGTAATAATTACTCTTCTGAAAATCGGTTCAGCCAAACGCCAGATAATCGCGGACAAACATACATACATACTTACAGGTCCTCCTTTTTTTGAAGTCGGTAGAAAAACATTTTTATTAATTAACCCTCAAAATAATTATAATAATAAATTACCAGGTAATTTCTAGAAGTATATTTTCAACTACTCCGCTACCTAAAGGTGGTCTGGAAGAGATCGCTATTTAGCGATAAGGCCACCTGTTGTTTACCTCTGCCTGTTATTTTAATGTATCTCATGTTGTGTTGTATAGGTATTCCTTGAGGTGTGCAATAAAGAGTATTTGTATTTGAATATTGTCAACTTTATATTATATGAAATTATTTAATGCCTTTAGTTACATATCCGTAATCTGCTATAACTTTGTTTGTTTACCTTAAATATTTTTTATAATTAATATCTCCTATTTAGTACAACTGTGTACGAGCAATAATATTTAATACAGGTTTAGACACTTCCAATGAATGTGTCGCATCACTATGGTCACGTGCGCATTAGGAATCGGCCAATCATGACGCAGGTAACGCCCACCCGCTCTCCCCGTCGTTCCTCGCCGTGCGGTGAACTGAGTCGCGTCGCGAATAATACTATCAACATTAGCTATCTAGTGGAGGTGATCTGTGAATGACAACAATCACAGAATAAAACGTAACTAGACAATCTAGACATACTTCACTGAATGAACTACCTCTATCGAATGTAACGTGTAATTTATTTATTTATTTAAACTTTATTGCACAAAATACATAAGTAAAAGTACAAATGGCGGACTTAATGCCTTTAGGCATTCTCTACCAGTCAACCACTGGGTTAAACAGAAATATGTTGTCGGTGCAGGATCAAAGATTACAGACAAACAGTAATAACAACACGAATCAATTACCTAAAGATATATATAAGAATGTATATATAATTAATTAATTACCATAAACTTAAACGAATACTTTATATAATATACTTACATATATTATGTACCAAAAGTAAAATATTTCGAAGAGAGTTAGGAAGAGAGACTGTCCAAAAGATGCTTGCGCAACATGCGCTTGAAGGAGACCTTACTCTGAGCTTGCCTGATGTTGAGTGGGAGAGCGTTCCAGAGATGTATTGCCTGAACCGTGAAAGAATTGGACATGAAACCGGAGCGGTGAACGGGGACTACTAGCTTAAGTCTACGAGAAGTACGGAGAGTGCATCCAGGGCGAGCAGTTACAAATTGAAACTTGGATTTGAGATAATCGGGAGTGGTTGGATCAAATAAGATCGAAAAGAGAGTGCAGAGAATTCTTTGAGATCTACGTTCACGTACAGGAAGCCAGTTTAATTGACGGCGAAACTCCGAGATGTGGTCATACTTACGAAGGCCAAAGACAAACCTGATACAATTGTTTAGCATGCGTTCCAGCTTATTCAGGGAGGCCTGGGTGAGATTAGAGCAACACACATCAGCATAGTCGAATCTAAGTCGAATGTAATCTGAATAAAGAATATTTTACTCTACTCTACTCTACTCTACTCTCCCCTACTCTACTCTACTCTACTCTACTCTACTCTAATCTACTCTACTCTAATCTACTCTACTCTACTCTACTCTACTCTACTCTACTCTACTCTACTCTACTCTACTCTACTCTACTCTACTCTACTCTACTCTACTCTACTCTACTCTACTCTACTCTACTCTACTCTACTCTACTCTACTCTACTCTACTCTACTCTACTCTTTTCTACTCTACTCTACTCTACTCTACTCTTTTCTACTCTACTCTACTCTACTCCACTCCATTCTATTCTATTCTTAACTGGCAGTGGGCGGGGCTCACTAGCTATAGTAGAACCTTAAGGCCGTTGGGACTGACAGGTAGTTGAGATCAACCGCTTACTACCTACAATGGTTGTGTTTATAACGTGATAACTGATAAATAAGTGACAAAGCATCTGTCACTCACACTCGCATTTTGTCAAAACGTGACGGATGCTTTGTCACTTATTTATCGCGTGATAAAAGCAACCATCATAGGCCCCCTGGAAGATGCATTTCACAAATCTGTTGTATGAAGACTCTCGTTCTAGGCGTACTTATTCTACTCGTAAGGTTGTGAAGAAACTGAAACGATGCCTTGAGCTTGACCGGTCATCTTGGATAACATTGAGGAAGGCCTTTGTCCAACGGTAGACGTCTTTCGGCTTACACGGCCACCCAAAACTTCACTCGCAAGAAATTACGACTATGGTGGGTGTTGGATTATCGGCTGATATTGCATGGGTGTAAATAATCAAAAAAGTAAATTATTTACGTAGGTGTGGGTGTTAAATGATGAGACTGAGTGAAACCAAACATAAACCTAACTTTTAATCATTTGCCGCTGCTCTCTCTATGTAGGTACGAGGTATGACCAAAATAGCATGAAATTTATTGTTTTGTACCGCGTTTGAGAGACCTAGTATACTCTACCTCAAAATTAAGTGTTCATAACTCTGTCGCAATAAAGGAAAAGCAATTGAAGTGGAAAGAACGCGATTTTTTTTTTATCTTTAACTTTTGGAGACACTATCCAAAACCTCCCCCCCACCTCCAAAACTTGACGATGGGGACCTTTCACATCCCCAAACCTATTTTATACAGAAATATTCTACATCTATGCGGTCTCGGGTTCGATTCCCGGCCAGGGCAAATATTTGTGTGATGAACTCAAATATTTGTGCTTGGGTCATGGTTGTTCTATGTATTTAAGTATATATTTAACTACATAAGTACGTATATCGTTGTCTATAACACAAGCCTTCTTGAGCTAAATTTGGGCCTAGTTAATTTTTTTCTATTTTCTCGCCGGGTCAGACTATTTTTTTCTTGGTAGATTCCTACCCCCAATCTTAGTACGACAAAACGAACCTCGAGTACTTGCCAAGATGATCGGTAGATCTACTATGCCCCAAATAACCGATATTTATTTATTTTTACGTTAAACTTATTATTCTATCGTATTTTAATGTTGACGCCTACCTAGAGACATTTTAGATCTCTGATAGTGTTGGTTAAGAGTGTTGTAGTCTAATGGACCCGTACCCGGAGACAATATAACCTGGAAATACGTGTATGTATGCATTAACTTTCCTTCATACAACTCTGCGAATCCATTTACAATATTAAGTCAATATCAGTAACCTCTCATCAATCAGCCTCATTTGAATTCCATTCAGAGTTCTCCAATATTTGACAGACTAAAGCCTGTTACATACTTGCGTTAATATATGATTCTCAAATATAAGGCTGTTTATCCACTGGAGCGGAGCTAGGGTTGCCAGATCAAATGACCCTATTATCGGGACAAACATTCTTTTTCGGGATTTTGCGACTTTGGTCGGGATAAACAAAAACATTAAAATAAATATATTATAGACAACCTCGTTCGCTGCCGATGGAAAGGTTTACATAAATAAATACTTACAAAAAAAATGGTTTACTCACTATTATAATTTTATCTCTAATCTACAAAAAATTAATTAGATAATTTATTTATAGTGCTTATGAAAAAATAGCAGTTGTATTTCCTTATTATAGTATTTCCGTATTAAAATTATAGTTTCATAAAATGAAGATTTTTACTTTGTCGCGAGTAGGGAGGACATACAAAAAAATCGGGAGAATCCCGCCAAATCTCAACCATCTGGCAACCCTGGAGCTGTGTAAAATGGACCAATCACATTCCTCACATTAAATGCACTTATTTGGGCTTCACAACGCAACCTGATTGGTTCATTTTTTTCCGCTTCGCTTTTGTGGTCTGTCCTATAGCTATAATACGACAAGCGATCACGTCTGCCTGCCTGGCTGCCATCTCTAAATTCGCCGAACCCGGACAAAGGTTAAAAAACCCGGACATTTGGCGTAAATCGCATTTTTCCCCGGACGTGTCCGAGTATAATATTATTAAAAATACATTCGCTTTATTCATTCAAATAAAAATTGTCCCCGGACACTTTTTGAAAACCCCCTCGGACAGCCCCCGGACTGCCTCTGAATTTGGAAAAATCCGGGGAAACCCGGACGGATGGCAGCCCTACGTCTGCCTAGCCTGTACGCAGCCTAAATAAGGCTTCCTACAAAACGGCTAGCAGTTTTTTGTCGGCATAATCAATCATCCTTACAAAGATACACTAATATCACCCCAGAAAACAGCTTCTCGCGCAGCGAACTTTTCACAGAATATTGATTATATCTTCGAGCAGTCTGAACTCTGAAGGTAAACTATCTTAGTAACTTTGAGAGTACGTATCTTTTTGAATTTGTACTAAATATAGACTATGGAGAACTCTTGATCTTACGAAAAATCTTTATAGGGCGGTGTTGATGTCTATTTTGCATAGGCGCGCGGCGGCATCCATCAGAGCCATCTGTGGGTGGACATTTCTTGGCGATAGTCGGACGGATTTTAACCAATTTTGGTACAGGGGTAGCTGGACATCCAAAGATTGTTTTTGTCCGACTACGGTGAAGTAAAAAGGAGGCTTACGCAGATGAAGTCACCTTCTAGTTTCATAGAAGGCTAGAGTAAGGGAAAAGCGTAATGACAAGCATTGAAGGTTTAATTGTGTTAATAACAGACAGAAAGAAGAGGCAAGTTATAAGTTTAACATGTGTATCTGTGTGACTTTCTGTGACATCCTAGGTCGCAAACGGATGGTCCGATTTGAATGCGCTTTTTAAATTGAGAGCCTTGTCTTTCGAGTTGGTTCTTAGCTCATCATCCTCCTAGCCTTTGTCCCATTTTTTGAGAATAAATTCTCAATCGGGGTCGGCTTCCTAAATCCCAAGATGTGGCGTAGAAACTAGGCCTTATTGGGCTTAGGTGGTTTCCTCACGATGTTTTCCTTCACCGAAAAGCGAGTGGTAAATATAAGAGTTGGTTCTTAGCTATGATTGTTTAAAATATCCGCAACCGTTTTTTAAGATCTTTAGCATTGATTCAAACAAGTGACAGGATCTCCGTCAATATTGAAGGTAAGAATTCCTAACTTTATGGAGCAAGTTTAGGTTCATTTTTTCATCACTCATTAAATCTCATGATGACCAAGTTGCTTGAACAAGGTTATTTTTATTTATTTTGAATTTAGGTTATGTAAACGTAGGACGTTTCCGCTTCCATTTTCTTTCACCATCTAGCCGGTTAATCCATCCAATTAGTTGAAAGTGCATCCATTTTTCTTTCTCGTCGAGAACAAAAGATTCCAGCGGGTATCGAGGAAAACGATGAACAATTATTTTCATAAGTGTACAATTAAAATCTCACGCTAAGAGCGTAGGATTTTAATTGTTTTAATTTGCTATGTTCGACGATCATGATTTTATTTTATTTTAAACTAGTGTTTAGCTTTGCACAATCTGTCACTTCCTGATAAAGTTTTAATGTTTTTCTGGCAAGAACAGGATTAATTATTTTTATAACACGCCGTGAACTACGGTATGTTTTAATCCGTGTCTAATTTCCACGTTCCTAGTTAGCACAGTAAAAATAGCATATTTTGGTAGTAAATATGTACATAAATGAAACTTTGTTTATAACTTTATCTTAGCACTAGAAATAAGGATCTGCCGAGTCCTAACATTTTGGGGTCCTACCCCGATTGGGGGAGGTATGGGCAGGGGGCATATTTTAAAAGATGAACATTTTACAAACTACATTTTACAAATTATAAGAGCCAGCGCACACTACGGCTTCTTGTGGCCGCGACAGTACATCTCTCTTTTTCTCACTTCGAGTTGCCAAAGAGACATATGTACCTACTGTGGCGGCCACTGCGTGCCAGTAAGTGTCATTTTGTACTTAATTTACATGTTGTGTTGTGATTGATTTACTGTAAATAAATGAATTAAACGAAATCCTGATTCATTTAAACAAAGTTTCGAGTTTATTCAAATCAAACATTTTCAGTACATTTTCGCCACAGTCCATTCCACGCACAAATCCACATCAGATTTATACCCTTAAATTGACACCGAAATTAACGTGGGCAAAATTTCGTAAATCTCGTTACTGATGGAAATACGACGTATCGTGTTTACAGACAATTTTTAGGGTTCCGTACCCAAAGGGTAAAAACGGGACCCTATTACTGAGACTTCGCTGTCCGTCCGTCCGTCCGTCCGTCCGTCCGTCTGTCACCAGGCTGTATCTCAAGAACGGTGATAGCTAGACAGTTGAAATTTTCACAGATGATGTATTTCTATTGCCGCTATAACAACAAATACTAAAAATAAAATAAAATAAATATTTAAGAGGGGCTCCCATACAACAAACGGGTTGGTTGCGTTAACTTTGCACCTCATTTGTATAGGGCGCTATACATACCAGGTGCAAACTTAACTTAAGCACTTAAGGATGAAAAGTGTTTGTACGGAACCCTCGGTGCGAGAGTCCGACTCGCACTTGCCCAATTTTTACATATTTCCTGTGGTGCTATTTGTTATCCGATCAGCAGCCAGTCGGGCGCGCTATTGCAACGCTCGTTCGTGTGAACTTCGCCCACGCTATGATGCCCTGGTACGTGGGAGGCTGATAAGTGGATTTATTCCGTTTATTTATTGAGCAGAGATGAAAAAATACATACAGTCGATGTAAAACCTCCTTTGTTTGATGTCGATTAAAAATAACAGGCTCAAATCGACGGGTAAGTCTGAGCCTAACAAAGTGTCGATCCCCAGGGATATAGTGGCGCTACAAACAGCTTTCATATGGCAATAATATACTACGAGTAATGTCATATATTTGCTCCCTCCATCCTTCGTTCTTCTTGCATTATAAATACTGCATCCTATTGACAAAAAACTTGACTTACATCACTGTGCTACCGCAGTGTATCTGTGATGGCACAGTGATGAAAGTGTTGGCTTTATTATGCAAAAATTACTTGAAATTTCCGGAATATTTAGTACTGTTTCCTCTTTGTTTACATCAGTGGCAGTGACATTCAATAACTTTCTACGTCAGTTACCAAAATATTGTCGGCGTGGGCTAAAAAACACCCTGTTGGGCTTCAACTTATGGACCTTATGGTTATGGCCACTGCTTCGACAAATTCAAAGGACCAATTAACAAGTGATTGATACAAATACAAAAAAAAACTGAGACTTCTAGACCTCGCTGGCTCGGTCACTTATGAATGGAAGAGGTTGGTGCTACAAAACGAGCATATTACCATCAATCGGTTGGCTGTGACATGTGACTCAGGCGAGAAATATTACCTATCTCTTTCTTCGTGGTACTGTGAGAGAGTGACGGGCGATGCTATGTTGCGTAAGAGTCGCGAAGCCTAATTGTACTAGGCAGGCAGGTATCACTGGGGAGACATTGGTCGAAGCGGATCTGCGTAAGCTTCAAGCCGAAAACTGGCAAAAAACTGCGCAGGATCGGAACAAGGGCTGTCTTCTCGTTTTGGAGGCTAAGATCCTTTTTTATGTCACTCGGGAAAACAGTTAGTTATAGTATAACTTTACTTCTAGAAAAAAGCTGACAGACAGAATGGCTGAGCCGATTGCCTCTTGGTTTAAATAAAAGCTAAACAACTCTCTCGAACTAATGATAAGTTGAAAGGCTATGAGTATTACATAACGTTTACTATTTGACATCCGTAGATAAATTAGAGCATTAGAGCACATCTATAGTAGACATATCTCGGACATATGACATTACAAACGTCAATTCATCCCTCACCACAGAATTTTGTTAGCCATCCGAATTCTCTTGAGAAAAACGAATTCATACCATCTTATCATCTAATTAGATAGCGTACGGTCCGGCTTCCTCGCTCACACACGCAAACATCTGCTAACACACACTACACACACATGACTTTGAATTGGCTTATTCCTCGACACAGGCAGTTTTCTCCTGAAGTTCGCGTCAAACCTTATTTCGTCAAGCGTTTGTTTACTCGGTTCCTGATAGTTCCACTTTCTTTCGTATGATCTTCTCACTTACTTTCATGTTATCCTAGTACCTACATCTTTTTGGAAATTGGGGCCCTTTTGTTTGGAATTTTTGTAGGATAATTTTTGTACCGTAGTGCATCATCATTCATCGGTTATGATTATAGTTGCATACGCATTATGAGTTGTTAATCCGCTGTTTTCTAACATAATTAATCAATCAATCAAATTATGTTACAAGCCTTACCTAATAAGGTTGAAATTTCATGCTTGTAACCTGATGATGTGCACAATTTCGCGGCTTAGCAAACTCTACTATTATAACGTTTTATTAATTACTACAAATATCATTCAAGGACATTATATGCAGCTCGAATTTTAAATTATCAAATATTGATAAGTATAATAAAATTTTATTAATTTATTAACACAGAACCTAAAAGTTATTTTTATTTTTTGGAAGCAATCCAACCTTTCAAGCTCATGTTCCGCAAGCATTTCTCCGGAAACCTCTGCTCTGTGACAAGGTACATTTTTATTATAAGTAAGTAATTAAGTATATTATATGTCATATTTGTGTATGTTTATACATATACAATGTGGGTCCTGTAACATAAGCAAAATATTTAGACATTGATTTTACTCGTTAAACTGAACAACATTTGTTCAGCACCTTTAAACTCTTATTATTTCATACAAATGAAATAGTATTTTCAATGTATGTCATCCAACGTTGACATTCCCTGCATGAGCATTGACATAGTTGTCACTCTATTAATATCGGATATTTCGCAATACATTGCTTCTTTGTCTAAACTTTATTCTACAAAATGTAATTTAATACACGTTATTTTCAGAAGTTGCTTGGCAAATGTTGTTTAGTTACAAGGGACGAATCTATGTTTTAATTTATTGCTCCTGTTACAGGGCCCACCCTTTATATCAAAGATTTGGTGTGATTGACGTAACGATGTTATATAGTTCAGTTAGGAGAGCACTACGCCGGAAACGTAGGGTCGCAGGTTGGAGTCTTGCTTACACTGCAATGGATCACATTACATTTTTCTTTCATAATTTACCTTTGTGTCAATATTTATAAAAAATTAGGTTCTTTGAAAATCTCTTCAAATAGTTCAAATAATAAGCTATGTATTAAACTTCAATGACACGTCATTATCAAAGTACCAACATAATAATCAACTCAGCGTTGCGTGACTTCAATAAAATATGACGGGAAATACCTTTACAAAAGGTCTTTGAAGCAGGAAAATCGTCTCAGAATATCGTGTTGGAAGGTTTTAAGTTAAACCAATAAGGATCACAGAGCTTAGATTGAACACGCTTAAATCTTGAAGCCCTTTTATCGATATAAAAGATCACCAGAATCCTTCACTACTTTTTAGAGGGTTTACTTACACAGATACTCTATCCATGAATACACGTAGCTAAAGATGAAGTGAATTATAGTTTTCCATCGTATTTCGGAGGAATAGTTCGTTTTAGCATGTTTTCTTTATCAATTTCAGTGAAAAAGTTGAGATAGAAATATTAAAACGAGCTTACCGGACGATGGAAAGCTATTTATTATTCTCTACATCTGTGCTATACATACACTATATTGCACATTGATAAAATAGGTCAAAAAGGAAAATAGCATTTAAAATCCGTTTTCAAAATCGACGTACAAATACAAATCTTTCGATTTAAAAAATCGCACTCAAATTGGTCCATCCGTTTGGGAGCTACTATGCCACAGACAGACACACAGATACACATGTTGAACTTATAAAATCCCTCTTTTGTTATCGGGGGTTAAAATCCGGATTTCATAATGATTTTTCGACTTACAGTAATAATAAGTTTTTAAAATTTTAGCCTTAATAAAAATTTAGTTTATTTTATTACAGCGCTAATTCAATACATTATTTATTAGCCATAAGTCTGCTTTATATCTACATTATACACCAATAAAAAAAATTGTAATAATTTTTTTGTATACCTAACTGTGATATAAATTATTGACCGAGCGAGCGAAGCGTTTCTGTTTCCGCTTCGCCATTTCTTTCGTATCTCTGGATGTTCAGATTTCCGGCTGTTCTCGCCTATACATATATAGGCCACATTTCTCAAGCGATTCTCATGAAATTATGTGTCTCTTACCTTTTTTTTATCCCGCAGACGTGTAATTTGAGAACTCTATTACTAGGAGTGCATAGCAATAAGACACGTCTGATACAAAAGGTAACGTGTAAAACTTTTATTACACCGTCGCCAAATGCGATTAGGCGGTCGTTAACTCGGCCGAAGCCGTAGAACAGTGTCAATTGCTGATACCCTGGTAGCTCATTTCTTGAGCCGTGGCTTGTTCGGACTAGGCTAGTATTTTAGTCTAGTAGCGAGTAATTTAGTAGCTAAACGTGTCTGAACACCAAAAAATTAGTCGAGTAGATTAGTCAGTAATTTAGTCGAGTCAATCCATTTTATTCTATTTTTTTTAGTAGTTTAGTAGTGAGTAGCGCCCCCCACCAGGGGTCCCTGCTTACTCGGCCGCCGGCTAAACAAGTCCGAACCTGTCGATTTAGTCGAGTTCATTAGTTGGCGTGAAAATGTCGTTTCGCTGGAGCGAGGAAACCACTTTAAAATTTGTTTCCACTTATGTCGAACACGAATGCTTATGGAATGTTAAGTCCCCGTGGTATAAAAACAAACAGAAAAAACAATCCGCATACTTAGATATACAGAATAATATGAATATAGCCGGATTTGGTGAAAAGGAAATAAAATTGAAAATTAAAAACATTAGGTTAGTGAATACTGGTATTATTTTATTTGAAAGGCATATTTATTTAACAATTAAACATATTTAAAGATACAATTAGCTCTTAATTATTATTAATACCATTGTTTTTAGAAGTTACCTAACCTAAAGTGATACGTTCTTTTATAGATCTACCTATTCGCAGGAGTTAAAAAAAATCAAGGAATCTAAAAATTCAGGTGCGGGAACGGACGCAGTTTATACTCCATCAGTAAAATGGTTCAGTATAATAGATGCATCCCTGCGAAATTTAAATTCAATACTGACAATAAGTGAAAGTAATTTGGTAAGTACCTACTTATCTACTTATACCAGAGGGTGGTAACACTACAGTGGTAATAACGAGGTTCAGCCAATAGGCACTAGATGACGCTTACTAAATAAGAATATGTCTGATTGTTTATTCAGTTTTTATTGGTCTTTTATGCCTTATAATCAAATTTTTTAGACATCTTATTTAATAAGCGCCATGTAGTGACTATAGGCTGGACCTCCTTATTACCACTCTAATGTTACTACTCTCTGCTTATAACATTTATTACAATACAATAATTATAAGATAATGCATATGTCTGTCTGTCTATTATGTTTACTCTGGTGTTAGTGGGCTGGTAGTTTTTAATGTATCATTCTTGTCTGCCATGGGACAGACCCGCTTCCGACAAAATATTGCGCATATCTGTCCCGGCGATCTGTAGACCTTTGCGATGATCGGTTACTTAAAGAAGCGGGTAGCGGTTGCATTCCGAGAGTCTGTGGTTCATTTCTCCAATTACCAGGAACGATAGTTCCTGCTTCAAAATCTTCTGTGTCTACTGTGTATTCATACTGTTTGTTCTGTAATTTTGTTCGTCGGAGCCAATTATGCAAAGCGCAACATGTCTTTACTATCTTAACAACTTTCTCAGGACTGAAGGGCATCGGTTTCTCAAACACTCTGAATCTAGCAGCTAGTATACCGAAAGCATTTTCTACTATTCTTCTAGCCCGAGACAAGCGATAATTAAAGATTTTTTGCTGTAAGGTTAATCGATTTCCTGGATAAGGTTTCAATAAATATTCTTTCAAGGGAAATGCATTGTCGCCAACTAGGACATAACCCTCAGGTAGAAGGCCGTTTTCTAATTCTTGGTACAAGCTACAGTTTCGAAATACGCCCCCATCAGAAACCCTTCCATTACACCCAACGTCTATATAACTAAAGCAATAATTATGATCTACAACGGCCATTAAGACAATGCTGTTTGTGCCTTTATAATTATAGTATAAACTTCCTGAGTCAGGTGGTGCCTTCATGACAAAATGTTTGCCATCGACTGCTCCACAGCAGCCTGGAAAGTTCCACTGATTTCGAAAACCATTTTCAATTGCGTTCCAGTCTGCAGTAGTAGGAACCTGAAAAAAAAAACATGAATACCTTGGATACCTACTAATAACATCGTTTGTTTCAGGCTTCCCCTACTTCACACACTGATGATACAGATATTACATATATTGAACAAAATGAACCTACACCTCTCCCATCACCCAGCTCAATCATCCAGCTCTCGAATACAGCTAGTCAATTACATACTGAGCAAAATAGTACTGCTGTGGATGCTTTTCGTGAACCTACACCCCAACCTGCAGCAAAAAAGAAGAAAATCGCTCAGCTCTCGAGCATGGTTAGCCAATTAAAGGAGATAGCTGATACTACTAATTCTAGAGTCGAAGAAAATGAGTTTGAGGTATTCGGTAAACACGTTGGTCTTCAACTGAAAGCTTTACCCTTACTATTGGCATTAGAAGCACAAGAGCACATTCAAATTTATTTAAATAGAATTCGACGTCAGCATCTTCAACCAGCACCTGAACAAAACAGAAATACCATAACGCCACAGTCGTCGTATGGTACAGAATCACTATATAGCGATTCTTCAATAAATAATAATGACACCAGTAACTTTAATTTCGAATCTCTTTCGCCGTCCATTTTACCTAGACACTCTGTACCCACTGATTATCAGTTTTCATCAAATACATTTCCATCGGGCCATATAAACAATAATAAAACGCTGAGTAACGTTAGAATTCTATCAAATGATTTAATTTTATCAGCAATGCAGAGCGCTAATGTTCATAATGAAAATTGATGGGAGCAAACAAAACACTTATAATTAAAGTAATTCTTTAATCTGTTATTTATATCTTTAATAAAAAAAACTGTTATATTTGTTAAACGTAACAATGTTGAAAATTATTATTTAATAAATAACTGTTATATTTGTTATACGTTTTGATGTTGTAAATGATTCTTTAATAAATGACTATTTGTTATAAAAAGGTACGTAAAAAGGTTGAAATTTATTTTTTAATTAATAAATGTTTCATAATATATCTGATATAGTTATTTAATCTTACCTTGATAAATCCTTTTAATAATTCATAGATAGCTTCGCAAACTTCGATGATGAATTCAGATATTGTTGATTTTCCGAGTCTAAATATATGTGTGAGTGTCCTTAAACTACATCCAGTAGCAAGAAAGTATAGAACTGCTTGTAATTTTGTAATTGCAGGTATCGCACTTCTTAAATGGGTATCTTTCCGCTGAATCTGAGACTGTATTTTCATTAAAAGAAAATTCACACAACTTTCGGACATCCTCAAGCTATTCAAGTATTCTTTGGGATCTTCCAATGCTAATTCCTTTAGAAGACGATTAGTACCTCCTAGGTCATCTCTTCTATTGATCCATTTTCGTATCCAAAGCTTCTTTTTATTAATCACGCAAATTTCCTCATCCACCTCTTCTAAAATAGCCGTTACGATTAGCTTTATCAGTTTATTCACTTTATTACGCTGCAGGCTGTTCATCTTGCAGAATACCACTGACTTGTGAACTTTACTCGACTGTAATGCGAACGATTTTTAGGCAGTAGCGAATGGTTTTGCTACTAAATTACTCGCTACTAGACTAAAATACTAGCCTAGTCCGAACAAGCCTATACATTCGAAGCAGCCATGTAAAAATAAAACATAGTACAGTGTGCGAGCTGACAGCTGACATGTGATTCGCGTTTTATACCTCTGCCTCACTCACTTTTATACGATGCAGATAAGAACCTTTCAGTTTTCACCCAAACCCAAATACCAATCTGAGAACTCACGGACTACATTGTTGTTGTAGCTGGAAAGTAAGAAATAGATGGACTCAAACATTCTAAGGCCGAGCCGCTGGCGAGGCCTTTGATAGCTATCGTCTTTTAGCCAGTCGTCTCATGACTTAATGATGTATCTATCAACAAAAATGTACACAAACTACATTTAAAAACATTTTCCAGATCCATTTTGCGAAATTCAAAAGAGAGGAATTTCTGTAATATTTTGTTCTGTGCCGTGTACTTAAATTATATATGATGAAAGCAGAGCTTTTTAATACACAACTACTCTTGTTAACAACAATTAATGCTTTGTAAGCCGGTAATAATTCAATTTTATATGTCCACGCACGGACGGGACAAAAGGGGGATTATTTTCGAATCGCGCGACACGTCAGTCGGAAATTCGGCTGCCCTATATGAAAACCTAGTACCTTGTCTCTTTTAGTAATTCCTCGCCCAGATACCAGCGTGAAAATCATCATAATTACCGGAGATTTTAAGAGCCCACCCATGCAAAATTCGTCAGGAGAATGATTCTAGATCTCAACTCAACATCCATAGTGATTAAAAATCTGTCCCTTGGAAATAAGAAACTTTAACAGTTTTTCTTCAATCTTGTCAACGTGTAAAAACACGATTGGTAATAATTTTCTCGATACTTTTATCTCTCAAACATTATTACCCTTTTTAGGGTTCCGTAGTCAACTAGGAACCCTTATAGTTTCGCCATGTCCGTCTGTCCGTCTGTCTGTCTGTCTGTCCGTCCGCGGCTTAGCTCCGTGATCATTAGTACTAGAAAGCTAAAATTTGGTATGAGTATGTGTATGTATCACGCCGACAAAACGGTAAAATAAAAACTAAAATGAAAACTTTTTTTCGGGTACCTCCGGTACACCTATAGTGGGGGTGATTTATTTTTTTCATCCCAACACTAGTGTGTGGGGTGTCGTTGAATAGATCTTTTAAAAATAATAGGGGTCTCCGAACATTTTTTTTAATAAAGTCAGCAGTTTGTAAATATTCGCTCCGAAAGTAAAAAAAAATAGTGTCCCCCCCCTCTAACTTTTCAATTTCAATATGGAAAAATTCATGAAAATGAGGCCTTAAACGCAGTTTCAATGAAAACTCTGTATTGAATAAAATCGGTCCAGCAGTTTTTGAGTTATCACAAAAGTTCATGATTTTCTTTAAAACGACTTAAATGCCGCGCGTTGTCCTTATACTTCGAACGTTAGGTACACATATTAGTTAAGTGCCATACTGTATTAAAACATTTCGTTCAATCTGGTGCGTATAATCGATAAATTCCAGAAGGTAATAAGTAATTACTGTTACTTTGGCGTTTACGACCTTTTTATAGACCTTGAAATCTTTCTCGTAATTTTCGTCTATTGTGAAGGATGGGCAACTACGGAACCCTACACTGAGCGTGGCCCGACATGCTCTTGGCCGGTTTTTTATTTTTTTAGATATTTTCGATTGGATCTTCAAATTCCTTCGTTTTTAACAATGTTTTTAGCTTAATAGATGCACAATTATAAGTTTTCAAAAACTATAAAACTATTTTCAATATAAAATGCACACGTTTACGACACAACTCAAAAAACATGATTTCCGCGCTTCCGAGCACGCATCTCGCTCACGCTTACGCTTAATGAAAGAGAGAGCTAGCCAACGCGATGGCGCCCTCTTAACGCCTTACAAGCTAGTAAGTATATCTTTGAATGTAGTTTGTCAGGTTTCAAAACCAAGCAAGTACCGGAGACAATATACTAGGTTGTGCTATGATCAAAGGTGGTTTTTAAGATAACTACCTACCGTATTTTTTAAACTGAAAAATAAGAACATTTTGAAAGAAGATAAAAAAGCATAAGGTTTGAACCTCAAAATGATTTTATTTATCTCTAGAATGTATCTTATTTATTGATGAAAAAAACCTTTATCAATTATCACCCTTTATACAAAAGTACATGCTCGTATCGGTTCTGTAAGAACATAATATACTTATGTAAGTACATCGTCAGCAAAAATAAATTGACTAATTAACCAAACTCAATTAGAAACTACCTATCTACTACCTAATCTACTTAAATTACAAACTACACAACGTCAGCCAACCTATACATATGTGCATAATCTGACCATAGACTTTCTAGCAACTGCATAAAAGCCCCGGTATCATAAAGGTTGGCTGTCGCTATCAGCACCTCTCTCTGGGTAGTAG
Organism: Apotomis capreana; assembly: GCA_947623375.1. Taxonomy (NCBI): domain Eukaryota; kingdom Metazoa; phylum Arthropoda; class Insecta; order Lepidoptera; family Tortricidae; genus Apotomis; species Apotomis capreana. Next base: position 16,693,303 of record OX392517.1, on the reverse strand, counting down.
GTATCTCTTTGAAGAATCTTTTTTTTTTTTTTATGTCATAGGGGGCAAACGAGCAAACGTATCGTCTGATGGAAAGCGATTACCGTCGCCCATAAACACCTGCAACACCAGAGGAGTCACAAGTGCTTGCCTACCCGGAGGACGAAGATAGAATGCCTCTATGCTAGTAATTTCACCGGCTATCTTACCCCCACACCGGAACACAACAATGCGAACATTGCTGTTTGGCGGTGGGTTAGCAGGCAAGACGGTAGTAACAATCCGGACGGACCCTGCACGAGGCCCTACTACTCCAAAAATCTATCCATCTAAACATCTCCTTTACCTACGTGTGCCCAAGTAATTAGTTATAACATAAATTAAATGTAAATGTAATTGTTTTAAGGATTATTAGCGAAAAAATTACTTACTGTTGAGTTTCTTTCGGCTTTCTTTTCAACAGCGGTCTCCTCTTGGAAAATGCCGGTAGATTCAAAATCAGACTTGTAAAAGTGCCCTTCTCTAAATTATTTAATTTCTTTACATTTCACTTTATTTCATCTCACTTTATTTCATCTCATGTTATTTCATCTCATTTCATTTCACTTTTTATCATTTAATTTCATTTCATTTTGAAGATACTAGGTTTTGATATGGGGCAGCCGTAGCTGTCGTGTCATTGTAATTAAACCCTGTATAACGTTGTCAAAAACACGCATGCAAATAGCTTGTAGTAAAATAGTCCCGTAAACAATAATATTTTATGATTACTGAATACGTTTTACAATTCGTGTTTACTGTTTATGTTTACGCCCGAGCGTAACACAAATATTATATGTGTATTACGTACTAAGTCGTTTCAAATGTTACTGAAAACAAAAGAGACTAGATAGAAAGGGAACTCTCAATATTTACGTTTATCTAATACTAGCTTTTGCCCGCCACTACGTACGCGTGGAACTTGATAAAAGGGATTTTTAAAGGTGCCTAAGCAAATGTGAGAGCAATTGTGCTTTTGGTCTAATAATTACATTTCCTACAGGGTCACCGCACCCCAACAGAAATGTTCACTCACTTTTCAATCTTTTTAGGTAAAATTTTCAGGGTGAAAACTATCCTATGTCCTTCCTCGGATCTTAAACTATCTCTATGCCAAATTTCATCAAAATCGATTCAGCGGTTTAAGCGTGAAGAGGTATAACAGACAAACAGACACACTTTCGCATTTATAATACTAGCTGTGCCCCGCGGTGTTACCCGCTCATCCCACGGGAACACTACATTTATTCGGGATAAAAAGTATCCTGTCCTTTCCCGGGTCTCAAACTATCTCCATACCAAATTTCATCTAAATCGGTTCAGCGGTTTAAGTGTGAAGAGGTGACAGACAGACAGACAGACAGACACACTTTCGCAATATTAGTATGGATTACTAACTGTGCCCTGCGGTGTTACGCTCATTCCACGGGAACACAAAATTTATTCGGGATGAAAAGTATCCTATGTCCTTTCCCGGGTCTCAAACTATCTCCATACCAAATTTCATCTAAGTCGGTTCAGCGGTTTAAGCGTCAAGAGGTAACAGACAGACAGACACACTTTCGCATTTATAATATTGGTATGGATAGTATATAGTATGGATGGATAGTATGGATGGATTAGTATGGATAGTATGGATACTCGAAGTGTGGTGAAACTCTGGGGCCGTCGTAGGAGCCAAGAGCGCGTTGGAAGAATTGACAACTGTACGGGAATCTTCGATAACTAAGGGAGCTAGGACAAAAACGTAGCAGCTTGACACTGAAATATATTGACAACTGGTAAAACAATAGTTCTTCAAAAAGTAGATACATAAAACATACTTAGACAATATAAAAACTGATATAAAAACTCCTTAACAACAACATTTAAAATTTTCAAATAGTGTGTTAAATTTCCAAGTTTAAACTAATTTCATTACTTTATTATCACAGAATCCGATATTTTTTATTTATTTGATTATAAGGACTACTTTTGAAAATATAAAAAAAACCGGTGAATAGCTAGTCGGACTCGCGCACCGAGGGTTCCGTACAAACACTTTCCATCCTTAAGCGGTTAAGTTTGCACCTGGTATGTATATGGGGCTCCCTTAAATATTTATTTTATTTTATTTTATTTTTAGTATTTGTTGTTATAGCGGTAATAGAAATACATCATCTGTGAAAATTTCAACTGTCTAGCTATCACCGTTCTTGAGATACAGCCTGGTGACAGACGGACGGACGGACGGACGGACAGACGGACACCGAAGTCTCAGTAACAGGGTCCCGTTTTTACCCTTTGGATACGGAACCCTAAAAAGGTGAAAGCAGCGTCGTCTAAGAGTGAGCACTCAAATGATGTCACCTTGTGGACAAATTGACAGTCGACAACTAACAATTAGAACAGTGGTACAGTTTCCATACTTAATCCGTCTTAGTAACAGTCCGACTGTATGATTCACTGCGCTGTGGCCAATCACTTGTAGCCTACGCTGTTTTAGAATAACAACTTTTTCAAATGGATTTTTAAATCATACATTGGGATATTTAAGAAAATGTACAAATGTAGTTATATTGTAGTTTTTAGGGTTCCGTACCCAAAGGGTAAAAACGGGACCCTATTACTGAGACTTCGCCGTCCGTCCGTCCGTCCGTCCATCAGTCCGTCCGTCCGTCCGTCTGTCACCAGGCTGTATCTCAACAACGGTGATAGCTAGACAGTTGAAATTTTCACAGATGATGTATTTCTATTGCCGCTATAACAACAAATACTAAAAATAAAATAAAATAAATATTTAAGGGGGCTCCCATACAACAAACTTGTTATAGATTATATATATGTATAGGTACGGAACCCTTCATGCGCGAGTCGGGCTCGCACTTGCCCAATTTTTATACTTTATTTGAATAAGAAACAGCTAGGCCTGTTAAAATATGAAATGTTGTCCAGTTGACCAGAGTCTGGCCACTATTTTACCCAGCGAATCAGTATTACCATCCAGCGTGGCCATACGGCCAGCCTTTTGGGCACACTTTCGAGCGACAGTTGGGACAAATGTTTTATTTGTAAATAGCTTAAGTTTTTAGTAAATACTTACTTAGTTCATTGATTATTGTTTTTATTGATATGTATTTTATGAAATAAACCTTTATTCTAATGACTTATAAGTCAGCCGGTTAAAGTACGCCAACGGGGAAATTGATGTGAAGTGATAATATATCGTAATCTTTAGACTTTGACTTAGATTTTGACAATTAGCTACTCCGTAGATTTGTATAGATTGATTTGACATCCGCGTAAGAAAAATGGTCATCTTTCCTTATTATCCATGCGTTTATTACCAAAGTTAAACAAGACTAGGCACTAGGAGTAGGTACTAGAGGTTCATAAATCTGAAAGGGCGATCTGAGCACGGGTAATTCTTCGAATATTTCCTATACGTTTCTATGACACACGGCGACGTATTGCTCTAATAAAGCGGCTTACACTAATAAAGAATGACCCACAGCGTTGAAATATCACGGCTCCTGAAACCTATAAACATAATCGCTTTAGGGGCTTTCGTTACATAGAAGGGTTTAATCAAGTCGACTTACAGGATTTGTCGGATTAGGTGCTTAATTCGAAGAAAATCCTGAAACCTGTTTGTTTCCAATTTGAGGGTGTCTTTGAAAATGAATAACGTTAGAAATGCGAATTGAAGGATCCTGTTTCAAGTGTTGAGGGGGAGGGATTTCGAGGAAGTCGGAGGATAAACAATTATTGTGAAAATAGTATTGAAGGGCCAAGGGATAGAACCAGACAGACAAGTCAAATTAGGATTTTTTTACAGTATAGACAAGAGTTGTGAAATCACCTTACGGCTGGATGCCGTGCATTAAAATATATAAAAAAATGTCCAGGTGAAATTTAAAATTTGTGAGTGGTTGTGAGCGTAAAAGGAACATATCGAAATTCAAGACGAGCGTAGGGCCTTCTGATAAAAAATACTGAAAATTGTACCTACACATACATAGTTTATAGATTTGGCGATTTTTAAATAACAACATAACATTTTTTTCATATTTTGTGTTTATGTTCAGTTTCAGTAGCATGTTCTATATCACTCATTAACACAGGGTCTCATAATGACCAGCTACTTGTTTCGGGGGTGTTTAATTTTTTTAATTTAGGCAATTGAAACTTCATATGTGGTCAGAGCGTTTTAGCAGTTCATGAAAATTTGACCTGTCCATTGTCTGTTATCCTATTAGGGCCTATTGTTTACGATACGAAGCGTAACTGAGAATGTGTGTTACTTGAAATGTTACAGTACCCTTATCAATGTAAAATTGATTGTACTCGCTAGCCACTGCGTAAACGGTTTGTATGGAGAATTGTAGTTCTACGAAGTAACAAGCAAGGGGCGTTGTACTATTCTTCATACAAATCGTTTACACTGTCCCTAGCGATAGCGAGTAGTCACGTCAACTCATGGCAAGGATACTGAAAATGTGTGTTACTTGAAAGGTTACAGTCACAGACAACCCCACTAGACGGAGCATGTAAGGCGACCCGCGCGCACCAACGATATGGTCCGGCAGAACATTAAAGTATCAACACGGCGGCCACCGTTTAATTGCGTCCATGTTTATGAGGTCTCTCTACACCACTTAAGACTACAATTTATCATGTTATTTATTTAATTTCTTTTTTCGTTGACGTACGCATAGATCATAAACAAGGACGCAACTAAACGGTGGCCGCCGTGTTGATACTTTAATGTTCTGCCGTACCATATCGTTGGTGCGCGCGGGTCGCCTTACATGCTCCGTCTAGTGGAGGTTGTCTGTGGGTTACAGTACAATAGCGACTAAGCTGTCCCGCCCGGCAGTGGAAAGGGGGCTATCTGGAAAGGCCTTTGAGAGGCTTAAGGCCAGTGTTCATACAATCTATTTCAATTACTATACCGGGTGTCCCAAGACTATGGAACATCAAGGGAAAGTACCTTAAATATCGTAGATAGGATATTTTGCTGAAAGAAAACTTTATGTTATTTTTAAAAGTTAGTAATTCTGCATTTAATATTTTTTTAAGAATTACTTGCGTCGTCTGGGAATCGAACCGACTTAACGTTACCCTTAACCCCTATTTTTATGATGCCAATCGAAAGAATGGACAAAAAATAATAATTCTTCCTAAGTGACATATATAGTATCTTAAAAGAAAGGAATAACGTAAAATGTTTGAGTCAAATTTCAAGAAAATTATTTATTGCCGACGACGAATAAATTAGACAAGTAATTCTTAGAAAATCTTTAAATGCAGAATTACTAATATTTCAAAAGTGGAAGCTTGTGAGTGTGTTTATGTGAATGTTTGTTACCTCTTCACGCTCTAATTTGATAAATTTTGATATAAAGGTAGCTGACAACATGAATTAACATATAGGCTACTTTTAATCCCGAAAATTTTTAGTGTTCTTGTGGGATGAGCGAGTAACACCGCGCGGCGCAGCTAGCTTTCATATATATATATTTTTATCTATTGCTTTTTTCTAGGAATGAGGCTATACCTACTTATAAAAAGAATAATTTAATTTTCATTAATTCCCCATTGTCATGTTTCCTTTACGGTATGCAAATAAATAGGTACGCAACAAACATTAAGATGTATGTACTGTGAAGGTTCTCCTTCACTGTTGGTGCTATATGGCCACCGACATAAAAGTAAACTTGTATATTGTATGTTTATATTTAGAATAAGACGCGTGACATCCGTCAATAAAATAAAATGTAGTAGTTAGTTATCCTGTGGCCTCTGGGCAATAAACATCTTTACGAAGTACCTCTGCTCTGTTAATTATTCCACCTCTGAAGTTACCCCGCACCTCCACCAAGTGTGGCGACAGCCGGGGGGGATAACTTCAGAGGTGGAATAATTAACAGAGCAGAGGTACTTCGTAAAGATGTTTATTGCCCAGAGGCCACAGGATAACTAACTACTACATTTTATTTTATTGACGGATGTCACGCGTCTTATTCTAAATATAAACATACAATATACAAGTTTACTTTTATGTCGGTGGCCATATAGCACCAACAGTGAAGGAGAACCTTCACATTACTCGTATCTTATTCGATATAAATGCGTAAAAAACAATCAAATTGCAGATGTTCTGTTTTGTAGTCAGTAAAAACATGATGCACAGTGTGTATCGGGGAGCACGGCAATGCCCCCGCCAAGACGAGCGCGAAGCAAACACTGCCGTACCATCCTTTACTGGAACCATTTCGCCGCATTTTCAGGCCCCTATTTGAGCACCTCTGGATTCTGGTCTTCCAGAACGCAGAAATTTTCGTCATCCAGTAAGCTATAATCACATACTTAAAATCCAAAATTTCAAGTCTGTAGGTCATTTAGTTCCGAAGTTAAGCGAAAGCAAAGTTTCGCATTTATGACACTCACTCACTCACTCATGATCATCAGTAAAGAACTAGTACTTCCCATAAATTCAGAGAGCTGAAATTTGGTACAGAGTTAGGGTTTAATGGCCACATAAAGCGAAAACTATAAAAATTGGCCAAGTGCGAGTCCGAGTCGCGCATGAAGGGTTCCGTACCATAAAACAAGTTTGTTGTATGGGAGCCCTTAAATATTTATTTAATTTTATTTTTAGTATATTTGTTGTTATAGCGGCAATAGAAATAGATCATCTGTGAAAATTTCAACTGTCTAGCTATCACCGTTCTTGATATACAGCCTGGTGACAGACGGACGGACGGACGGACGGACGGACAGCGAAGTCTCAGTAATAGGGTCTCGTTTTTACCCTTTGGGTACGGAACCCTAAAAACTAGGATAATCGAAGATCTGGAGTACTCTGATTAGAAAACACAAGAGCCCAACCAAACTATTAGAGATCGACATACCGCCTTTACAAAAAATATTCAACTTGTTGTTGTGTTCGGTTGGCCGCCGTCGCGACTGATCGTCTCTCCTTATGATGGATCGCGTACCGATTCGAAACATGCCGAGCGTTATTCGACTTCTACGATGTGTGTAAACCCGTTTAGTATTTTAATATTCAACGTGGTGGGCCGCTTCATTTGATGTCAAAAATCCAAGGTCTGAAGTATTTTGACGACGCGTTTGGCTCGGTTTGTAGACACCTGCCTACTGAGCCGGCGGTCCCGGGTTCGAGTCCCGGCCAGGGCAAATATTTGTGTGATCAACTCGAATATTTGTGCATGGGGCATGGTTGTTCTATGTATTTAAGTATATATTTACCTTAGTTAGTTAGTGCAGAGAGGTAGGGCACAACGAGATTAACCGTCCCGTTCTAACCTGGAGCAGCCCGTCTGGGGAAGTACCTCCACCTTATAGAAGACCGCAGCCAAATAATGCTACACTTCTGTGTAGTGTTGTGTTTCTGCGGTGAGTAAGGTTGCCATAGCTCCCAGGGATTCGTCGTGTTGACAGCGGGGGACCGGTGGTAGCAATAATACGACAATTAGTCGGTATAGGCGCGAAATGATGGCGCGGCGATCAGGGAGACCCGGTGAAACGGCTGACCGCTGGCCGCCCGCAGGTCAGTAGGGTTCCCGAACCCAGGGAGTACTTAATCTCCGCCCTGGGAGGCTGAACCGCCAACCTCGCGAAAAATTCCCTGGTGTAGCAGTCGTGCCGGTGAAGGAGACCGGGGTGGACCCGGCTGATGCAACAGGGAGGGGACCGGGGGCCCTTCCGTACGCCGCGCTGACAAGTCGCACCACCTGTGCCGGCTTTTGGTCGATTTGTACCGCACTTTTTGTCCCCAGAGCTGTCAAGACGGCGAATCCCTTTGAACCTAACATTATCTCCCAATGGCAAGAAAGAAAAAAAGAAATAGTGTTTTATCAGCGGCATCCCTCTCCACAAAAGTGGATTTTTGCAATGTCAGGGGACTTCACTCTAACTTAAATTCAGTCCATCAGCATCTAGAGGCTGCTCAGCCGACCCTACTATTTCTCACGGAAACACAGATATCTTGCCCTGCCGATACATCGTACCTACTTTATCCCGGCTACAAGCTCGAACACAAGTTCTTGAGACATGCCGGCGTATGTATGTACGTCCGGGAGGATATCTGTTGCTGCCGTCTCCACTGCTATGAAGACGGGGACCTGTCAGTGCTGTGGGTGCGCGTCGATTATGGTGGCCACACCCGTATCTACGCGTGCCTATACAGGTCTCACAGCGGTGATAAGGAAACAGCTCGGCTTTTCGAGCATCTGCAGTTGACGACCGATAAAGTTCTTGAGCAGTATCCTACCGCGGAGTTGGTGATTTTAGGAGACTTTAATGCTCACCACATTGACTGGCTCAAGTCTCAGTCCACTGATTTCGCGGGTAGGTCTGCTTTTGAGTTTGCCCTGGCCTATGAACTCTCACAACTGGTTGATTCTCCAACGAGAATACCAGATATTGAGAATCATACAAGCTCTTTACTGGACCTCCTGTTGACCACACACCCGGACGGATATTCTATCTCAGTGAACGCGCCACTCGGTTCATCCGACCACTGTCTCGTCCGGACTGATGTGCCATGCGCGCGGCCTGAAACTCCTCGGCCGATCAGTCAGCGCCGTATGTGGCAGTACAAGTCAGCAGATTGGGATGGATTGCGTGAATTCTACGCATCGTACCCGTGGAGGCAGCTTTGTTTTGCATCAGAAGATCCTGACACCTGCGCAGCCGCCGTCGCCGAGACGATTCTGGTGGGTATGGAATATTTCATTCCTAACTCACTAGTGGCTGCAGGCGCAAAAAAACAGCCGTGGTTTAATCTGCCTTGCAAGGAAGCCAGACTTCTAAGGCAAGCCGCGTACGAGGCTTGGACTACGGCCCGTAATAATAAGGACCCAAACATCTCTGATGCTAAACGCAAACTAAATGCTGCCTCAAGGAACAGTAAACGAGTAATTGCCAGAGCTAAATTTGAATTCGTCGGCAGAATTGGTGAGCGACTCGTAGGCTATCCGTCTGGAAGTCATGCCTTTTGGTCGCTGGTCAAAGCTGCCGAAGGAAACTTTTGTCGGTCGTCCCTACCACCTCTGCGAAATGCTAATAGCAATCTAGCCCATAGCGCTAAAGAGAAAGCCGATTTACTTGGTAATATCTTTGCCTCGAACTCGACTTTGGATGATGACGGGAGCACCGTGCCACCTATCATCCCGTGTTGCGGTTACTCCATGCCGGAAATTACCTTTTCTCAAAGGGATGTCCGAAGGGAGTTGCTTAGTCTAGACATCCATAAGTCGATTGGGCCGGACGGCATACCAGCAGTGGTGCTCAAGCAGTGTGCTCCCGAGCTGTGCCCTGTGTTAACGCGCCTCTTCGCGCTTTCTTACCGAAAAACGCAAGTTCCGTCTTCGTGGAAGACTGCCCACGTGCATCCTGTGCCCAAAAATGGGGACAGATCAGACCCATCGAACTATAGGCCTATAGCTATTACCTCCCTTCTTTCAAAGGTGATGGAGCGTGTAATCAACACGAAGCTCCTAAGATATCTGGAAGAGCACGATCTGATCAGCGACCATCAATACGGCTTTCGCCATGGTCGCTGCACTGGTGATCTTCTAGTGTATCTTACACACCGATGGGCATCAGCTATTGAGAGTCAAGGTGAGGCCTTGGCAGTTAGCCTAGATATAGCCAAGGCATTCGATCGGGTCTGGCACCGTGGTCTTCTGTCGAAGCTGCCATCTTACGGACTACCCGAGGGCTTGTGCAAATGGATCGCCAGCTTTTTAACCAATAGAAGCATAAAAGCCGTAGTTGACGGCAGCTGCTCTAAACACATGGTTATAAATGCTGGCGTCCCACAAGGCTCAGTGCTATCTCCAACGCTGTTTCTGATTCATATCAATGATATGTTATCTGTTGGTGACATTCATTGCTATGCGGACGACAGCACTGGGGATGCAGTCTACACAGGCCGTGCTAACATCCCTCGTTCCGTTGTGGAAGAAAGCCGCGAGCAACTTGTGTCTAAAATTGAGAGTACTCTATCTAGAGTCTCCGATTGGGGGCGGGATAACTTGGTCCGGTTTAACCCCTCTAAGACACAAGTTTGCGCGTTCACCGCTAAGAAAACTCCGTTTACTGTGGCCCCGCAATTCCAGAACACATCCCTCAACATCTCAAAGAGTATTGGGATCCTTGGGGTTGACATCACCAGTGACGTTCAGTTCCGAAGTCATTTAGAGGATAAGGCAAAGCTTGCATCTAAAAAGCTTGGTGTACTGCACAGAGCGAAGCGGTACTTCACTCCTGGTCAAAGGCTACTGCTGTACAAAGCGCAAGTCCGACCTCACATGGAGTACTGTAGTCACCTCTGGGCAGGAGCCCCCGCATACCAGCTTAGCCCTTTTGACTCGGTACAAAGACGTGCTGTGCGAATTGTTGACAATCCTAAACTCACAGACGGAATCGAGCCTTTAAGTCTGAGGAGAGACTTTGCCTCCTTGTGTGTGTTCTACCGTCTTTATAATGGGATGTGTTCTGAGGAATTGTTTGACATGATGCCCACGGCTACCTTCTACCATCGCACTGCTCGCCATCGGCAGGGTGTTCATCCTCACATGCTGGAGCCTAAATGGTCGAGAACTGTCCGGTTCCAGAGGAACTTCCTACCGCGAACGCTTTGCATGTGGAATGAGCTCCCTGCCGAGGTTTTCCCCGGGGGCTACAGTATGCGGTTCTTCAAGAGGGGAGTAAATAGGTTCTTAAAGGGTCGGCAACGCGCGCGTGATGCTCCTGGCGTTGCAAGCGTTCATAGGCGGCGGTAACTGCTTAACATCAGGCGGGCCGCATGCTTGTTTGCCGCCGTCGTAGTATATTATGTATATTAAGTATGTATATCGTCGTCTAGTACCCATAACACAAGCCTTCTAGAGCTTAATTTGGGACTAGATCGATTTGTGTGAGGTTGTCCGATATTTATTTATTTATTATTTATTTGATGAAAAACCCTCTGCTGGTCTCAGCTGTATTAGAGATATGGCATCCTTCTACTATTGGTACATAAAAAAATCGACTGTCATTGCCAAAATCCACTGAAGTGGGACACATCTTCTAATTTAATCTAGCCTATAGCGTCCCACAGCTGGGCGGGTTACGTATTACAATCCCGAAAGTTTCATAATACCTACAGTTGAAATACCGATGTTCAAAATACCGAAAATCAAAATACCGAAAGTTCAAAAAGCGGATATTCGATAAACCGAAGCTCAAATTACCTATTTTCAGAAAATCGAAAGTTCAAAATTTCGAAATTTCATGATACCGAAATTTTTAAAATCTCGAAGTTTTATAATTCCGAAAGTCAATGAGCACTTTAAAAGTGTCAGGACACTAAACTAATCTGACTTTTCCGTGGAACCGATCTGCTCCGGCGCTGCGGGATGTTCAGCCCCTCCACTAGCGTAAGAAAGTGCGGGCATCAAGCGAGCCGCAGCGGCTGAGGCTGGTCGTCGAAGGTGACCAAAAAACCGAAGCTGCGGAGGCGAGCGTTGACAGCTTCGGTTCCAGACAAGTTCGGTTCGGTTGGCAGTCCATGACAGAATATTTTATCATAATATCGAATATTCCATATATATATATATATATATATATATCTTCGAGACTTCGAGAGCAATGTTCCTCTGATTTACATGCAAAATCCGGCATATATTGACCGTCGTGTCCAGCGATATCACACTTGTGAGATCATGCAATTCAAAACGAGGCATTATGACGACGTGTAGGGCAATCGGATTCAGGCTCTCGACAAGCCATACTATCTACATGGATATATACTGTAGAGCTTGTATGTAGACATATTACAGTCTCGAATTATTCTCCTCGGAATCCTGTCCATCTCGCACAACTAGGAGAGAATGAGTGCGTCTCACAGTTGTGTTAGAGGTGCTGGTTAGGATCGCGGGTAGAAATTGGATGAGGGCGGCGCAGGACCGATCGTTGTGGAGAACTTTGGGGGAGGCCTTTGTCCAGCAATGGACGTCTATCGGTTGAGATAATGATGATGAGCCCTGAGGCTTTAGTCGATTGATGTTAGCATATTAGATATGTTAGATTTTTCATGTAATATTTTTCTTGTTGGTATGTGTTCATTTACTTATTTAATCCCCACCGCTCGAAAACGGCCGCTTATAGTTAATCTCTCATACATACTTACGACTCTTCAGTACTGACCGACGACTGGTGCGGAGCACATGAAAATCGTTCTCCCGTGCGTTTAAATTTCTTTTGTGTCTCCCGTTTACGATTATCCGGAGAAAGTGCATTTCGCTTGTGATCTGGACCAAAGTGAACCCTGGACTTGCTGCTGTGAAAGTGCCCGCGGCCGCGGTTCCGTGCAGAGACAATTCGACGCTGATCACGGTATTGTGCCCTTAAATTACTATCACCAGGACGACTGACCAGCCCCCCTTTAATTATTCCCTTAACATTTTGGTAGCAGTGCGTGGTTGCTTCCCCTCTTATAATTAGCGGCACCGTTACGTAATTTCCCTCCCGTACTCGAGTACCTAAGATTCGTAGTTAATACACCTATTTTTACCTCATCGACGTACTTATACACCAATTGATATTTAGAATTCATAACTTGGTTCGAACATAAACCTTATAAATTAAAATATTGCATACGGCCACCTGTGACGTAACTTGTTTACGAGATAGTTGGATGCGGCGTGGCCGCGCGGTCCTGCTACTAGGCGGTTTAGGTACCTTACGTTATTATTGCATTTTCGTAATTACTATATTGTAGATTGTAAATACTTGTAAGATACATCTACTGTTACGTACGTAATATATTGTGTTATTTGTTTACAACTTTGGGCTCCTTATATACGTAGTTTTGAGTAATATTCCTATTAAATAGTACTATTAATTATGTCCGACACTGGAAATGAACCCAGAGCCCAATCGGTTTTATATACCGACTCGGCCGAGTTTAGAAGCCACATGGGAACGGTTAGGTTTGTCGGGGACTGGATTAAAGATACACATGGGGTATTGGCATCCTTATCGCAACACAAACTGCGCGTGAGATTAAGCGAATTACGAACTCATTACGACAGATTTACGAACGCGTGCTCGGAGCTTTTTGGTAGTTTGGACCCAAATATAGATGGGGCCGAATATGAATATATACGTTCGCAAACCCGGATAGTAAGAGACATGGTCGATGATCTCAAACTTAAATACATCGAGCTTGTACCTAAACACGAATCCGGCGAACCGAGCGCCAGCAGCACCCCCTCGCGGCAGAGAACTACTATGTCGGACCCCATGCAAAGTAGGCTGCCTGATTTACCTATACCCCGTTTTGATGGCCGTCCAGATTCTTGGATCAGCTTCTTGGACCAGTTTGATAGTGTGGTAGATTCTCAGTCGCTGTTAACCCCTGTCGTGAAACTCCAGTATTTATTAGGCGCGTTGGCGGATGAGCCCCGCCGCCTGCTACAGCACTTGCGTATAGAAGCTGATAATTATGAGACGGCGCGTGATCTTTTGAAGCGGCGTTATCACAACACGCGGATTTTAGCGGATAACTATATAGTTCAGATATTGACCTTGCCCGAACTTAATTCTAAATTGACCGGTCTTCGCACGACGTTCCTCAACCCACTGCTTACGGCATATAGAGGGCTGGAAAGGCTCCAACTACCCGTGACTCACTGGTCATACATGTTGGTGTATACTCGTATTTGTCTAACTAAAATGCCTGCTGACCTGAGGTCGAGGTTTGAGCGCCGATATGGAGATCGCAATGACCTTCCCGACTTCAGTCAACTATTGACTTTTTTGGAAGACGAGTGTCGTCATCACGACAATGTCGGAAGTACCTCCCTGGTTGATGCGCAGCCATCAACAATGCGACCACGACCGCGTTCCCCTATAACTACGAAGCGCGCATATACGGCTGCGATTTCTGCCAATGCGGCTACCCGCCCTAACCGCTTGTGCTACCTATGCAGTAGTGACTCACATTATTTGAGAGAGTGCCCTGAATTTTGTCATATGTCCCCACGTGACCGTGCGTCATTCGTCAAAGATACCAAGTTGTGCTACAGATGCTTGGACAAACATTCTATTGCATATTGCCAACGTGACTATCGTTGTGGAACATGCCGTCGTAGTACCCATCATACCTTGTTGTGTTTTAACGACCCCCGATCCCCCACATATCCTGAGCCCCGGGCTCAGTCGACGGTCTCATTCCGCGAGATGGAGCCCCGTAATTTGCGGTCCCCTTCTCCTCGCATGGGCGGGGGCGTCTTCTACCGCTCTAATACATCCCGCAGGTCTCCGCAACCCTCACCTCGTGTGCCAAATTTGTCTGCCCGACGATCGTCAACCCCTACACGAGATAACCGCCGCTACCGCTCTCCACCCCCCGCGCGTCGAGAATATTCCCCTGCGCCCACACAAGATATTATCCGGCCGCGGTCTGAAGACAGAAACACCTCACAATAACTAGACGGACTTCAATCACCTTCTTACCTCTCGCAACCTACCCTTAATCCTTTAAACTCGTTGGTTCTACTCCCTACTACTCTTATACATATTAAAACACGCAGCGGATATTTTGTCGAAGCTCGAGCTTTATGTGATACTGGTGCCCAGGGATGCTTACTCACATCTGAACTAGCTGTCAATCGCTTAAACCTCCCCATAAACCGTTCATGTACGCCCGTACGAGGTATCGGCGATGTGCAAGCAGTAAATTCCCGCGGCACGGTCCTTGTGACCTTTAAGCCTGTTCGGGCAAGTCACCCTCTCATGCAGACCCAGGCCATGGTAGTAGACGTCATCGCCGGTACTCATCCTGAGATTCAATTACCTACAGAAGTCGTAAAACTTACATCTCATCTCTGCCTAGCTGACCCAACTTTCCATCTCCCTGGACCCATAGATGTCCTCCTTGGCGCGGATGTATTTGGAACAATCTTCAATGCGGAAAAATATGCCCTACCTCCGAGTCACTTAACGGCCTTTTCTACTATATTCGGATTCATGCTCTCCGGAGCAATTGACTGTGGTCCTAGTGAACCTCACTTGCCTATGACAGGAATCTCTCTGTCCCAAATTGTAGAACGTTTTTGGAAGATAGAAGAACCCCCTGAGTTACCCCCTCCGAATCCACTGGATCTCGAGTGTGAGGATTTATTTAGAGATACAACAACACGTGAACCTGATGGTAAATTTCAAGTAAGACTACCCTTTTTATCCGACCGTCCGACCCTTGGAGAGTCTCGCAGTATTGCTTTAAAACGGTTCCTCAATTTAGAAAAACGCATGCAATCCAATTCTGACTTTCGTGAAAAATATATACATTTTATGCGTGAATATATCGCTTTGAACCACATGAATGTTTCGTTGGCTAACCCATTGACCCAAGAACACTATTTCATTCCGCATCACGGAGTGTTTAAGAAATCTGGTGACGTTTCTCAGATCCGTGTAGTTTTTGATGCAAGCTGTGCCACATCTTCAGGTGCATCTCTAAATCAATGTCTTCACACAGGGCCCAAGTTACAGAAAGATATAACCCTTATTTTACTTAATTTTCGCCGACACTCAGTAATTTTCATAACTGACATATGTAAAATGTTCCGTATGACTTGGATCTCCCCTGAGGACCGTCGATTTCAACTTATACTTTGGAGAGAATCCCCCTCAGCCCCGTTGTTGACTTACGAGCTAAACACAATAACGTACGGTTTACGTTCGAGTCCCTATCTTGCTATGCGTGCGCTTTTAGAGTTGGCGGAACAAGAAAGGTCTAATTTCCCTGAAGCCGCGGCAGTGATTGAGAACGACATCTATGTCGACGATTGCTTGACCGGCAGTGATTCAGTTGCACAGGCCCGTATATTAAAATATCAATTAGGACAATTAATGACAGCCGGAGGTTACGAATTAAAAAAGTGGATCAGCAACAAACCTGAAATTTTAGACGACTTACCCCCTGAACATCTGCAACAGCCTCATTCATTTCAAGATCCTGAGAATCCCCAAACGATTGCCGTATTAGGTGTGCAATATAACCCTTCTAGTGATTCATTTACTTATCGATGTACCTTCGATACTCCACCCCCCATTACTAAACGTAAGGTACTTTCCTTAATTGCGCATATGTATGATCCTTGCGGATGGATAACACCAGTGGTTTTCAAGGCCAAGATATTTATCCAGAGGCTCTGGCTTTCTGGGCTCAATTGGGACGACTTGCTATCAAGCGAACTTTCAGACGAATGGGATTCATTCACCCAAGATCTGGTCAATATGAACAAAGTATCCATTCCGCGTCACATCATGCCTCCAGGTGCATTGTCATTTTCCCTACATGGGTTTTGTGACGCGTCAGAGGCTGGATACGCGGCTGTCGTTTATCTACGAGTAGAACATTCTCCAGACCTTTGCTCCGTCCATTTGCTGATGTCGAAAAGTAAAGTTGCCCCCGTTCGGACGCGACTCACAATTCCCAAGCTGGAATTGCAAGGAGCTGTACTCCTTTCAAAATTAGTGCAACACGTTGCTTCCTGTCTACAGAAAACATTAGTGCTGCACGCTTTATATACTTGGACGGATAGCAAAATCGTCTTGGCTTGGATTCGCACGCCGCCTCATTGCCTTCAAACCTTCGAGGCGAATAGAGTATCTCAGATAAACAACTCTCCGACGCCAACAATCTGGCGACATGTTCCTGGAGAGCTTAATCCATCAGATTGCGCATCACGTGGGTTGAGCCCGACTGCTCTGATTGAAAAGACCCTTTGGTGGTCGCCACCCTGGCTTACCCAAAACCCTGACACGTGGCCTCCTCTTGAAAGGGAAACTGAAACTGATTTGCCTGGTCTCAGATGTTTATTAGTTGCTTCTTGTAATAACCTCACATTAGATCCCGCGTTTTTGCTGGAAAGGTATAGTAACTTTAATAAATTAATCGGTGTAACTGGGTTTATGAGACGATTTATTCATAACGCCAAGAATCCAGGTTCCAGAATAGTATCCCCATTCTTGACGGCTGAAGAACGTGCCGAGGCCCTTCTGTACCTTGTAAAAATTACCCAATCCCACTCATTTGCTGAAGTGTTAGAACAGCTCCTCCATAAGAGACAGATACGTTCAGCTGTTAGACGCCTTAACCCCTTCTTAGATGACGCCGGTCTGATTCGGGTTGGCGGTAGATTATGCAATTCGGACTTACCTTTTGAATCTCGACATCCACTGTTATTACCTAAAAATGGTCCCCTTGTTAATTTAATCATATCTCACTATCACCGTGAAAACTCTCATGCCAGTGCTGCGACACTACTCGGATTACTGAACCGCCAGTTTTGGATATTGTCAGCCCCTCGCGCTATTCAGCGAATTATATTTCACTGCCTCCCTTGTTATCGCCTTAAAACTATTTCCGCACAGCCACCAATGGGTGATTTACCTGAGGATCGAGTAACTGCCTCCCGACCATTTCATGGTGTAGGTACGGATTTTGCCGGCCCCTTCTATACTAAAGTACAGCCCTTTCGAAACCGTAAGCTAACCAAGACCTATCTCTGTGTATTTGTCTGTCTATCTACGAAGGCTGTACATCTCGAAGTGGTGTCAGACTTAACCACTGAGGCCTTTATCGCTGCCTTTACTAGATTTGTCTCTCGTCGCGGGTACCCCAGTCTAGTGCGCTCCGATAACGGTCGAAACTACGTTGGGGCGAATAATTATCTCAAGGAGTTACACGATTTCCTGTCACACAAAAGTGCCGAGATTGGTTACGAGCTGGCCAAACGTAATATTAAATGGTTATTCAGCCCTCCGGCATGCCCGCACTGGGGCGGACTATTCGAAGCTGCGGTAAAATCTGCCAAAACTCATCTGAAGCGTGTAATTGGAGACACTCCCTTAACATTTGAAGAGCTGACAACTGTGTTTGTTAAGATTGAGGCTGTTCTAAATTCGCGGCCTCTCTGTGCTGTATCTCGGGATGCCAATGACCTTGAAACACTGACCCCGGGTCATTTTTTAATAAATCAACCCTTAACCGCATTACCCGAGCACCCCTTTAAGGAAGTTAAATTAAATCGGCTAACGCGTTTCCAACTGCTACAACAAATAACTCAACATTTCTGGTCTCGTTGGCATTTAGAATACCTATCCACTCTACAAGCGCGAAATAAATGGACAGCCCCCATGGAACCGCCTTCCGTAGGGGAACTGGTCCTTTTAAAGGAGGACAATGCTCCACCCTTAGAATGGAGACGTGGCCGTATTACTCAACTGTATCCTGGACAAGATGGTGTCGTCCGTGTGGTTGATGTTCGAACCCCAACAGGTGTATTAAAGAGATCTTTGACCAAACTTGTCCGATTGCCTATCCAATAATTTACTTGCTTTATCTTAAACATTTATTTATGTTTAGGGCGGGGGGAATGTTCATTTACTTATTTAATCCCCACCGCTCGAAAACGGCCGCTTATAGTTAATCTCTCATACATACTTACGACTCTTCAGTACTGACCGACGACTGGTGCGGAGCACATGAAAATCGTTCTCCCGTGCGTTTAAATTTCTTTTGTGTCTCCCGTTTACGATTATCCGGAGAAAGTGCATTTCGCTTGTGATCTGGACCAAAGTGAACCCTGGACTTGCTGCTGTGAAAGTGCCCGCGGCCGCGGTTCCGTGCAGAGACAATTCGACGCTGATCACGGTATTGTGCCCTTAAATTACTATCACCAGGACGACTGACCAGCCCCCCTTTAATTATTCCCTTAACAGTATGCAATAAAGTATTGTTGTATTGTATTATAGCCTTTTGAGCGATGATGGTCATAAGGCGGACACATTTTTTTAAAGTGTTTTCCAATAAACTATGTTCTTATACATTTAAATAAAACAATTTAAACGGATTATATCGCGTATATTAATTGTTTGAGCCTCCCTGACGTTTCAGTACCTTTATTTTTAAATTAATATTTATAAAATGGGTAGTTTGCACAAATGTAACTTTAACAGAGAAAAATTATGTTTTTCTCAGTCAACCTTTGACAACGGTATCTGTAAAGGTACTGAAACGTCAGGGAGGCTCAAATAATTAATATACGCGATCGAGTCGCGGAAACCAAAGAAAATATTATGCTCTTATACTTGCAACAAGATCTTGTTTAACTTACCTTCTGCAGCTGCAAGCCTTCAAACCCAGTCCGTCAATATTACAGTAACATTGGGCCAACGACTTGTACATACATGTAATTATTTTTTCTCAAACATGCAATGAAATATTGTCTTTGCGTTCCTTATAATGGGCTCGGAAGTATCGGTTTTTGGGCGCAACAACTCGAGAGGACTGTAAAGGGATTTCATACTGCTTTTCAGGCCTAGGCCTGCAAAGTAACTTTTTTTTGGTTTCAACAACAAGGTCATTCACACAGCTGGCTGGTTTGACAAAAAGCAGGTTTTGTTTTTAAAGGTTGGTTGTTAGACACTTGTGGAAAAAAAATTCAAGATGGCCATTTTTTTTTTCAAAATTTCAAATTGGTGCTAGGCGGCTAAAACTCGGTATCGGGGGGCTCTCGGGGCTCAAAAATATGAATCTGAAATCTTGTCCGAAAATTCGGTCAAATTCGGAAAATATCGAAAAAAAAAACGATTTGTATGGAGAAAATTTCAAATTGGTCCTAGATGGCTGAAATTCGGTATCCGCGGGTTTTTGGGGCTCCTGAGTTAGAATCTGAAATCGGATTTTTAAAATTCGGTCAAATTCGGATTAGTGGGCTCTCGGGGCTCAAAAATATGAATCTGAAATCTTGTCCGAAAATTCGGTCAAATTCGGAAAATGTCGAAAAAAAAAACGATTTGTATGGAGAAAATTTCAAATTGGTCCTAGGAGGCTGAAATGAAATGAAATGAAATGAAATGAAATGAAATGAAATGAAATTTATTTGGTGCTGAACATGAGTTTTTACATAAATACATATGTGGTCTTAAATAGTATTACAACTTTGGTTCCAGTACATAACATGTTCTACTGTATTTACAGTTTGCACTTACATTTGACACGTTTAATAATAAGAGATATTTTAATTAAAATAGTTAATCAGATACATAATTTAAGTATTCCGTGACTGAGTAAAAACATTTCTCTATTAGCCATTCATTTATCCATTTCTTAAATTTATTACTATCGGGCTATTGAAATTCGGTATCCGGGGTTTTTGGGGCTCCTGAGTCAGAATCTGAAATCGGATTTATTAAATTCGGTCAAATTCGGTATCGGGGGGCTCTCGGGGCTCAAAAATATGAATCTGAAATCTTGTCCGAAAATTCGGTCAAATTCGGAAAATATCGAAAATAAAAACGATTTGTGTGGAGAAAATTTCAAATTGGTCCTAGGAGGCTGAAATTCGATATCCGGGGGTTTTTGGGGCTCCTGAGTCAGAATCTGAAATTGGATTTTTAAAATTCGGTCAAATTCAGATTCGGGGGCTCTCGGGGCTCAAAAATATGAATCTGAAATCTTGTCCGAAAATTCGGTAAAATTCGGAAAATGTCGAAAAAAAAACGATTTGTATGGAAAGAAAATTTTAAATTAGTCCTAGGAGGCTGAAATTCGGTATCCGGGGGTTTTTGGGGCTCCTGAGTCAGAATCTGAAATCGGATTTTTTTAATTTGGTCAAATTCGGTATCGGGGGGCTCTCGGGGCTCAAAAATATGAATCTGAAATCTTGTCCGAAAATTCGGTCAAATTCGGAAAATATCGAAAAAAAAAACGATTTGTACCTATGGAGAAAATTTCAAATTGGTCCTAGGAGGCTGAAATTCGGTATCCGGGGGTTTTTGGGGCTCCTGAGTCAGAATCTGAAATCGGATTTTTTAAACTCGGTCAAATTCGGATTCGGGGGCTCTCGGGGCTCAAAAATATGAATCTGAAATCTTGTCCGAAAATTCGGTCAAATTCGGAAAATGTCGAAAAAAAACGATATTTGTATGGAGAAAATTTCAAATTGGTCCTAGGAGGCTGAAATTCGGTATCCGGGGGTTTTTGGGGCTCCTGAGTCAGAATCTGAAATCGGATTTTTTAAATTCGGTGAAATTCGGTATCGGGGGGCTCTCGGGGCTCAAAAATATGAATCTGAAATCTTGTCCGAAAATTCGGTCAAATTCGGAAAATATCGAAAAAAAAAAAACGATTTGTATGGAGAAAATTTCAAATTGGTCCTAGGAGGCTGAAATTCGGTATCGGACAAACAATATTAAGTGTTATTCTTTGAAGTATATTTTTTATTTCATTGTATGTTTGAGAAAAGCACTATACATGCCTCGTCGTGAAAACGGATTCCCGGCCTCGTATCACTATCCGGCCTCGCTCGCACGCTCGCTCGGCCGTATATACCTACTTGGCCGGAAATCCTCATTTTCCCGGCCTCTGATGTAATGTACTATATTTGTTTTATAATTAATTCCGCTGTTTAGTATTAATATATGTCACAATCATAGTATAAGTGCATGTAAATTGAGTTAGTTTAATTTATATTGATATTTTTATATTATGAAATAAAGAAATTCAAATCTAAATCTAAATCATAAGTATAATCAACCTTTAAACAGGAATAGGTCGAGCACAAGATACGAGTGGAAATATCGTGTTTTATTTAGTTTAGAAACCTCTATAAAGTTACGGTATCTCTCGTAACAGGCTATTGGAAAGTTAGTTGAGCGAGCCGGTGGCGAGAGGCGTTATATGTTTAACTCGGAGTGCGGCGTGCGGCATGCGGCATGCGGCATGCGCCATTTTGTTGCACGCTATCGCTTAAATAGTACTGCTATTTAGTAGACTAAAGTAGTAGTAGTGTAAGTCTGTCATGTCAAAATAGGATGTTTAAATCAATATTGGCAGGATTTTGACCTTTGACCAATCCTATGATGGTTGCGTTTATCACTTGATAAATAAGTGACAAAGCTACTGTCACTCACACTTGCATTTTGTCAATCTGTGACGGTTGCTTCCTCACTTATTTATCGCGTAACAAAAGCAACAAGCAACCATCATAAAAAATTTCACAAAATTTGGACATGGAATTTTTGCTTTGTGCGAATATCATTCTGGAAATAATTGGGATCATTAAGTTTTCATATCACTTATAGCTTTCCCGATATACTACGTTATCTCGACTCAGAATCTACGAATAGTTATTTTTTCATCGTATAAATTTTATTTATCCAGACTTTCACATTTTTATATATCCATACTATATAAGTTCCTAAATACATGTACTTTTGGGATGCGATCAAACGTCACATCGGGAAAAAGAGATATATAAAAACTATACGATGTTAAAATAAATGATTTGCAGATTCTAATGAATGCATTAGGTACCTAAACTAGGAGTTTTATGTGTGATTTAGATATAGTAATAATTTGTCTACGTTTCGACAACGTGAAGATGAAAGATTGTTTATTTGTTTTAGAATAGTGCAAACTACAATAAGTGTAAGTTTTTGGGTGTTTGTGTTGCCAGGTTAAAAGGTCGCTCTTAACGCATTCACTGCCGGCAACGCATATGTGCCCCAAGTAGCACAACTGGGTCTAAATAGCTCGTATATCATATCTAATTAGATGCTTAAGTGAAATTTACCACCATGACTAAGTGCTATATAGGTGGCAAGAACCCTTATGCCACCAGTATAGAAGCAAAAGGAGAAAAATTGCAGCCTATTTTTGGTGCTAAATAGAATCCATAAGAGATCTCACAATTACCTTAAGTGGTAATTAGAACTATGGGTGAAAGTTATGCGCAGTGAACGAATGAAAACATTTCAGTTTGGTCAATGAGTGATAAATGAGTCGCCAAAATTATCTTTGAGTGGCGAGGCAACTGTCAAATTGTGTTTTATTAAAAGTAATACGTGATCTGCCATATTCATTTTGGATTTATATGTCTGTTTGATTGTGATTAAAACTTTACGTTATACAAGCATTGAAGTAAGCACAAAATTCTTGCGATTTTTTTTTTACTGTGAAACTATAGTATGTTTTCTTTGTAAATTTCGACGCGCCCTTCATTTGATGAGGAATATTAAAAAAGAGAGTGCTAAATTAAATAAGGAATAGATACTGATAAGAAATAAAACTGTTAAAAACCTGACCTAATGATTGTAGGTTACGTACAATGTTAAAGTAACATCGTCACAACTATCAAAAGTCTGTGATTATGCGTGAGTGTGATAAAATTCTGGTTAAAATAATCCATTTTCATAGGCTTCCATTTGTAAACATGGCGAAACAAAAAAGATCCTACAGTGTTTATTTTCACTTATTTGTTCCTTATTTGGAACTATCAAGTCTAATAATCACTTATTTGTATCTTGCGAGTGGCAAAGCAGTGAATGATATTACCAATAGTAATTATTTGCTCTTTTGTAGACTATTAAACAAGCAAGACTATTAAATATATTTTGACAAGGCGCAAATAGGAACTATAATAGAACTTTTAGTTCGTTAGTGGTTTGAAATAAGTGAAAATAACTGCTTTTGGTTCCAAGAACCTCCTACTGAGACCTATTTACGCGTTGGAGTGGCAATAAGGTACTTCTTAGGCCTTAAAGTTGCAATATTTTTTGGTTCCAAAAGAGCCGTAAAATTATCCCTTTAGCCACTATTGGTGATATAATTCGCTTTTGTACTAGCCATTTGGAACTTTTAGTTCCAAATAAGGGTATGTTCCCACTTATATGTAAAAGTTGCTTATAAGTGATTTTAAGGCCTTATATAGCACTATTGCTTCTTATTGAGTGACAATTTGAACCTGCATGCAACTTTAAGTAGCAAAATCGACTTTATCCTACCATAAGTAATAAAGTAGAAACAAAAAACGCTCCTATGCAACTACAAGTGATAGGATGAACTCATATACAGTTTTGAGTTGTGTTTAAAGCTATAAGTTGTATCAAACACTGTTAAACCACTCATTTAGAACTTAAAGCTATAAGATAAGCTGCAAAATTCACTAATGTGCTGCTTGGGGCGTTCACCATCTAAAACCGAATACTAAAACCGAATACTTGTTGTAGCTTAATGAGGATATTCGCCAAAATTAAAACCTGTTCTATATTATGATCTGATATGGACCTGCATTCATACGTGATAAATCCCGTTTTTGTAGCAATACAAGTAAAAACTGTTCAAAGTAACATTGTAGTACCTATGTGGCACAGTGTGCAGGAACCGTAGCTCGCAGCCACATTCGTTCGCGGAAGCTGTAAGAATCAATGAAGCGGCAAAGGTTGCAGAAAGTTATACAATGTTTTCATATCCGTACGAGCGCGCTGTAATTTCTGTTGGGAGGTAAAACTAGATACGGCCGGCTATTATTGCATTGTGAATGAAATTGATATATGTAAGTATAGATGTTACTCAACAAATGTTGTTCAGTTTGAAGAGTAGAAGATGTTTGAATTTATTGCTCTTATTACAGGCAACACCCGGTACATGGTTTAGTCTGAAATTGCTTATATTAATTTACATCCAAATGTAGGTACCTACGTACTGTTACCATGCATTCATGGCGCTGCGGTAGCACGATAGCTCCGCAGAGTTTTCTCATTTCAGCGCGTCTCCTGAGAGCGCCTCGTCCGCTGCACACGGAAATGGACCCGCTATAGATTGAATCACCGACTTGTCTCATCGGGTAAACAACGGGCCGTTGGCTGGTTACAGTTTCTGATTGCCTGGTGGTTGGGTGTTCGTGATGAAAATGATCCTGGAATAAGGATTTGTCTGTTATGGATATCGGTAGCTACATGTGGAAAATTTTGAATGTGCAGATTTTAATGACGGCTTAAGTTATTACTTATCTGTTTTTCTTAGGTCTATTTTGATACCAGAAACAGCCTAGCCGTCTCGTACAATAAAGAAAATTATAAAAATCCCTACTTTAAAATAAATCTTGACTTCTTTGTTATGTAGGCTGCATTCGCTATGCATTTAATAAATTTATAATTGTTTTATAAGGAATATACGTAGCTTAGAAGGCTAACAAATCCGTTCGCGTGATTCTCATAAACATTTTTGATTATCTGAACAACCAAAATGGGTTCAATTCCGTTCAGTTTGGCGTTCAGCCTTAAAGGTATGCCGGATGATAGATGACGTTGTAAACAATGCTCATGGAAAACAAAACAAAATGTGCATCGCGCCGATAAGAGTTTTCCACAGTGATGACCTAGAAAATTTGTTTTGAAGACAATATTTAAAGTCTACTTTTAGTTTGTTTCCTTCTGTGTACTTAGTACATATAATTGGTTTTTAATACATTATTTTTTACTATGATAGTATAGACCTTAAGTTAAGTTTGTTTCCTTATTCGGGTCAAATATATAAATTCCAGCCAAAAAGCTTATTCCATCTCACGCAATGATTCCGTAGTTTGCAGAATAATTCTGCAGCGATAAGGCAGAAGAATCCGGCACGCGCCTGCGATAAATTAGACAAGGTCCACGCCATTATTCATCCTCGCATTCCGTACCTACGCTTAATTATTAAGGGAGAGTTTTGCGCTAATCGATTATTCATTACGATTTTTAATCGAAATGACGAAGCAAAATTAGCCTTATTTAATCAGATATATTTATAAACACGATTCCGATACCTTTACATTAAAAGGGTGTTAACGCTGCCTGTAGACTTTGGTGTCAATTGCCTTTGGGTTTTTGATTTTGTGATGCTTGGTAGATGACTGGATGATTGAAGAATGAAGTATGCAGTAACTTTTAAACGATTTTAATGCAAAACAACTTTAGTACATGCAGTTTATACTATATAGACTTATTAACTATGCCACTTGAACACTAATTTTGAGTTTTGAAAGGGGCGTAAGTCTGTGTGCGCACGCTAACAGCGAACGGCGAAGAGTGACATGCAAATTTGATGCAGCTGCCTCCCGCGCGGTGCATTCCCCTCGGAGGTCCGGCGGCCGCAAGATAAGGGTTCCTTAACACTGCCACTTTTCAGGAAAAGCAAAAAAAATAAGAACTTTTTGTTGAAATGTTTCTTAACATGATTATCAATGCTACTACTTAGAACAGGACTATTGAGATTTATTGGTATATATTTGACACCTCCAGTTTCAATTTTACATAGATTTTTGTTTCAGAAGCGGTGGTAGCCTAGTGGTTAGGGCATGCGACTTTCAATCCGGAGGTCGCGGGTTCGAACCCGGCCCGTACCAATGAGTTTTTCGGAACTTATGTACGGAATGTCATTTGATATTTACCACTCGCTTTTCGGTGAAGGAAAACATCGTGAGGAAACCACCTAAGCCCAATAAGGCCTAGTTTCCCCTCTGGGTTGGAAGGTCAGATGGCAGTCGCTTGCGTAAAAACTAGTGCCTACGCCACATCTTGGGATTTAGGTAGCCGACCCCAATTGAGAATTCATTCTCAAAAAATGGGACAAAGGCTAGGAGGATGATGAGGATGATGAATTTTTGTTTCAAAAACTACTCGAAATTGACAAAATTCACACAGAAAACTGTTATTTTTAACTTATTTTCCACTGCAAGCAATGGTAAAAGTATTATTCACTTTAAAAAGTTGTCTGAAATTATATATACATATATTTGTAATATCATGAAAACAAAATTAAAGGAATAAGGCCTCGTAAGTTTCTTTTCTTATTCGGGTCAAATATAAAAAGTAAAACCAAAAAGCTTATTCCATCT
Organism: Apotomis capreana; assembly: GCA_947623375.1. Classification (NCBI taxonomy): domain Eukaryota; kingdom Metazoa; phylum Arthropoda; class Insecta; order Lepidoptera; family Tortricidae; genus Apotomis; species Apotomis capreana. Next base: position 16,666,556 of record OX392517.1, on the reverse strand, counting down.
CGCATTGATTCCATAGTTTCCAGAATAATTTTATTCTGCAGCGACAAGGCAGGAGAATCCGGCACGCGCCTGCGATAAATTAGACAAGTTCCACGCCATTATTCATCCTCGCATTCCGTTCGCTTAATTATTAAGGGGAAGTTTTGCGTTAATCGCTTATTCATTACGAGTCTTAATCGAGATGACGAGGAAAAATTAGCCTTATTTTATCAGAAATATCTATCTATCTACCTATCAGCCACAGACGTCCACTGCTGAACATAGGCCCCATGACTCGCCACAAAGTGCGATCCTGTGCAGACCGCATCCAATGATTCCCCGCTACTCTCACGAGGTCATCCGTCCATCTAGTCGGGGGCCGACCCACGCTGCGCTTTCCTATACGTGGCCGCCACTCTAGGACTTTGCTGCCCCAACGGCCGTCCGTTCTCCGGGCTACATGGCCTGCCCATTGCCACTTCAACTGGGCAATCCTGTGCACTATGTCGGTTACCTTGGTTCTTCTGCGGATATCCTCATTTCTGATTCTATCGCGCAAAGAAACTCCGACCGAGCATTGCCCTTTCCATTGCACGTTGCGTGACTCTTAGCCGCCTCATGAGTCCCATTGTGAACGACGTCTCAGTTCCGTATGTCATCACTGGCAACACGCACTGTTCGAAGACTTTCGTCTTCAGGCACTGGGGAATTTTCGACGAGAAGATATGACGTAGCTTCCCGAACGCTGCCCAGCCGAGTTGAATTCGTCGATTAACCTCCTTCTCGAAGTTGGACTGTGTTCATTTTCAGACCTACCTGTTGGGAGACTCTGTCGACGTGTTCGAGCATAGCGCTTAATCTCTCCGACGACTCCGCCATGACCACGATATCATCTGCAAATCGAAGGTGAGTGAGGTGCTCGCCATTGATGTTGATGCCAAGTCCGTTCCAATCCAGTAGCTTGAAGGCATCTTCCAGTGCAGCAGTAAACAGTTTTGGAGAAATTACGTCTCCCTGTCTTACTCCTCACTGCAGTTGGATAGGCTCTGAGCTCTGGTCTTGGATTCGAACTGACATGGTGGCGTTTCTGTACAAACACTTCATCACTTCGATGTATCGATAGTCGATACGGCACCGCTGGAGAGACTGAAGCACAGCCCAAGTCTCGAGCGAATCAAAGGCTTTTTCATAGTCCACAAACGCTAAGCATAGGGGCTGGTTATACTCCTCTGTCTTCTGTATAACCTGCCGCAGCGTATGAATGTGGTCTATGGTGCTAAAACCTTTTCGGAATCCGGCTTGTTCGGGAGGTTGGAAATCGTCAAACCTGTGCGCGAGGCGATTTGTTATGACTCTGGAGAACAGCTTATAAACATGGCTTAGCAGTGAGATGGGCCTGTAGTTCTTCAATAAGGTTTTGTCACCTTTTTTGAAGAACAATGTCACCACACTCCTTTTCCATGCTTCGGGCGTTGTGCCTTCATGTATGACGGAACCGAACAACTTCTGGAGGACTTTGAGTACTGGTTTTCCACCCCCTCTCAGAAGTTCAGTCGTAATTCCGTCATCACCTGGTGCCTTGTTGTTTTTAAGCTGTTTCAGGGCCATCGTGATTTCATAAAGGCTAACGTCCGGAATGTCTTCGGTATAGTGTCGGGTCAGTTTCGATCTAGGGTCAGCATCGAGACTGTTAACGGGCTTTTGTGCTGAGGTGTATAACTGTCCATAGAACCTTTCGATCTCTCTCAAAATCTCAGTTTTGGACGAAACAATATTGCCACTATCAGTCTTCAGCTTAGTTAACTGGCTTTGCCCAATAGACATATCTTTTGCGAACACTTTGGAGCCTTTGTTCTGCTCAATGGCATTTTTCACACATGTTGTGTTAAAATGCCTCGTGTCACGCCTCAGAGATTTGGAGATCTGTCTATTTAGCTGCCTGTATACCAACATATCAGCTGAAGACTGCAATATTAATTCACGTCGTCTGTCCATGAGTTCGAGAGTGTCATCGGAGATCTTTTTGGTCCTACTTGTGCGTCGGGGCTTATAAAACTTAGCTCCAACGGTACGGACAGTTTCCACCAGCCCGTTATTGTTGTCGTCCACAGTAACGCAATCTGCTAGGCATTCAAAACGGTTTTTGAGCTGCAGCTGAAAATTTTCGGGGTTTTGAATATCGGCAGGGCCTGGACGGAGCGTTGACCTCATCAATTTCATGCGTTCCACTGCAGTATTCAGATTCAATGTGCCTCTTACCATCCTATGATCACTACCGGTTTTCACCCTGTTGATCAGAAATATAAACACGATTAAATAAATAAATATTAGACAAATCGATCTAGGTCAAAATTAAGCTCAAGAAGGCTTGTGTTATGGAGACGACGATATACACACTTATATACATTAATTTTATACCTACTTAAATACAAAAAACAACCATGAGCCCAAGCACAAGTATTCGAGTTAGTCACACAAATATTTATCCTGGCCGAGTTTCGAGCCCGGGAACATCGAATTTTTATAAGACAAATTGTCATGTAAATCAAAAACTAAAATAAATAGGCACTAAAATATCTCCAGCACTGTTGTTAATAAGCGGTTACCAGGCGACCAGAAATCTGGAGGAGCGTAAATAACTCGCAGTCTGTCCAATTACGAAGATAAGGAAAATTGTTACCACTTTGTGTAGTACAAAGTGGTATAACATTGCAATAATGGTATTAGTTTACACCCCTACATGTACTTGATACGAGTAAATGTTGCTTATACATAAGTATGTACGTTTATACATTGTTGGTTTCTCCGAAACGACTTTTGTGGTGTGAGCAATTTTGTGTACTTTTATTTTTTATCGAAGTAAATAAGTTACTATCAAAAAATTAATTTTAGTGACAAGCTTTCATAGCTGACTGTACTTTTCTTTGGATATCCATCAAATGCTCACTGAGACAATTCTAAAGAGCCCAAACTTGGTAGGATTGCTTTTTCTATTATATAGTTCCTATGGCCACCTTTCGGCTCCATCATCAGATCAGCATCATGGTACCATATTATTGTATTGTCATCAAAGGTAAGTAAGTATGCAAAATTTCAGCTCAATCGGTTGACGATATCTGCTTCAAAATTGAGTTGCAAGATTCCACCCGAACAAACATACTTACATACATATACATTGCAAATTAAATAAAAGCTTTTAAAAACATGTCTTATTTCGTGTCAGTTATTTCGATTTAATTATTGGCCGAGCAAGCGAAGCGTCTCCGTTTCAGTTTGGTCCAAAATTCTTCCGTATGTGTGGATGTTTGGATGGCTGGATGCTTTCCGGCTGTTCTCGCCTAGAGATCGTATTTCGTACCGATTAACATGAAATTTTGTTAAGTAATAGGTTCGATAAGTATTGTTAGCCGTACTTCGGAACGCACGAGTGAGGCAACACTGCCCTCTGTGAGAGAGGGAGAGGGATAGACCCCAGTCAAGATGGCTACGGGTAGTTAGCGTCATGTCATTATTTTAGATGAATGGATGCTTGATCGATTGTGTCGTGAATCAATGTTATGTGGAATATATTAGTATCCTAGTATTTAGTGCATTTATCATTTAATAGTATATATACTTTAATTGTGCACATGGAAACGGAGGGATAGACCGCGAGAATATTTTCAACTACAAAGTAACTTAAACCTTTACCGCATACGAAGCCATATATAAACCTTATTGGCATAAGACAAGGTTCAAATTTAAACAACTATTTTTTTTCTATATGCGGTAAAGGGTTAAATGAGGAATCACCTCCATAAGAGGCCTTATTCCTTTTAAAAAATATTTTTTTCATATCATGACAAATACTCTAGATTAAGAATCGATGTAGCGCAATGGATAATTCTGTAATGTTTCTCAAATAATGATTCTAAATAAATAAATAATATTGATAATTTCAACCAACTTTTTAAAGTGAATAATACTTTTCCTTGAGTTCTAGATAGTAACACAGCTATTTCATGCTTTCATTGTGTGCAGTTGAAAATAAGTTGAAAAAAAAAGTTTTCTGCGTGAATTTTGTCGAAACAAAAATTATTAATGAACAATTCAACAATTGTTCTAAGTAAATAGTTACATGAGAATATGTTATGAAATATATTTAATCATAGAGAAAAATGTCTAAAACAATCAACATTTTTTAACGGATTAGGAGCCTTCAATTGCCGCTAATTTATGAAAAACATTACACTGATGCTACATATATTTTCATCAATTAAGCTCCAACGTTCTCTCTCAAGAGGCATTTATCTGCGCTCAATTAGTGTCGGCTCTCGCTCCGCGCGGCAATCTTAGCGGTCCCCGCAGCCGTAATAAATATGTATTACTATAAAAGTATAGTCATCGTGTACAAAGGTACACGATGACATACTGTTGCGAGTTCACTGTGGAGCGTTGCTTTTAAACCCGAAAAAAGAGGGGTGATATAATTAAACCCGACGAAAAAGAGGAGTGTTATAAGTTCAACATGTGTATGTGTGTCTGTCTCTGTCTGCGGCATCGTAGCTCCCATGCGGATGGACCGATTAAAAGCGTTTTTTTAATCGAAAGCCTTGTGTGTCGCGATGGTTCTTATAGTTATTTTTGGAAAAAAATCTTGCAACCGTTTCTAAGATTCAGCTTTGATTGGAACAAATGACAGGATCTCAGTCAATATTGAAGCTAAGAATTACAAATTTTATTGTTATGTTCATGTTTAGTAGCATTTTTATCCCACTCATTAAATGAGAGCCTCATGATGACCAGCTACTTATATCGGGGGTTTTCTAAATTTTATGTTTATGTCCAATGGAAAGTGTCAAATCTTTTATCGGTTGGATTTTTTCATCAAAGTAGCGCATGAGCTTTTTAGTTAGCTGGTCATGTAATGACGTGCCATTTTTTATTAGATTTACAATATAAACATGTCAATGGTGCAAAGTAAATGAGTCGTATTTGCACCATTGATGACACGATAGCGCACTTCATGCGTCATTATATCATGAAGGGTAATTTATCCCGCTCTCACACAGAAGGCACTATTTACCCGCGCCCTCAATTAGTCTCAGCAAACGCTCGCACGGCGTTAACGCTACACTCGGCCTTAATAGCGTTTAATTTCCTGAATAAGGTTCCGACAAGATTTTGCAAAAACACAATATTGTCCAAAAATACATATTGTATGATGACATTCACAATACGGCATTCGACAATAGTACATTGTATCATTAAAACCACTAAACACTCATTCAAAAATACCCGGAACTAAATAAACTACAATACAATACAACAATACTTTATTGCAAGTTTACAAAAGGAAACAAGACAAATACAGTTTATAAATAACGGTAGACAACAGGCGGTCTACCACTAACTTTTAGTCACTACTATTTCTAAATGAGTAAAATCTAAAAAGAGGCGGTGTTTTCACTGCTGATTTTTATGGCGTCACAAGCGTATCTTCATATAAACTTCATACTAGCTTTGATATTTAATAAAGAGTAGCTTATTTAAGTTATCATCAAATACCGTATTCACAAGTAGAGATTCGTTACTACATGCACCAGATAGATACAAATACATCATTCTTACTAATATATAACTACAAAATGAAATGTCTGCATATCGACTATATTTTACCGAAAAAGTTAAATGGTTTTGAATATTTTTTGAAGTCTTAGATTTCAAATAGGCAGATAAGCTTTAGCCGAGTATGATAAATAAAAAAGTTAAAGCGCTTCATAAATCAAATCTTTTATTTCATGTTACTATATTAGGAAGGGTACTGTATCTTCCCATCCTTCACACAGAAGGCACTATATTTATCCGCGCCCTCAATTAGTCTCGGCAAACGTTCTCACGAGCTTAATGCTCCACGCAGCCCTAATAGCGTTTTTAGAGTCTGGCTAGGCAAATAATGTTGGCAGATATTTCCTTGTGGTATCACCACTTGTCAATGATTTAAACAATTTAGTAGCTGGGTCCTCTATCAATAATTTTGATACTTTATGTACTAGTTCTAACATTCCGATCGAGTTGAAAATTTAATGTAGTGTAAATAAGACCTCGGTAATAAGACTCGGCAAGCCTCGTGACCTAAAGTACTCGACTTTAAGGACCTTCATTGTGCAACGATTGCATAAAATAGTCAGACCACGTTAACTCTTCCAAGCAAATGAACTGTCAAACCATACAATGTGAGTCAGTTTGTATGGTTGATTTTGTAATTTCTTTACTGCACTTTACTTTTATCTTAAGTTTATTGTAAAGAACGTAACCTAAGATTCTAAATAAATAAAGGATCATATACCAAAGATACCTCCTCTATCTAGGAGGAGGCACTATTTATATTTACCCGCGCCCTCAATTAGTCTCGACAAACGCTCGCACGACGCTAAACGCTTCACGCAGCACCTAATAGCGTTTACTTTCCTTAATACATTTACCCTTGCTCTTTGCAAGGCGACCGACTAATATTACAACCCATTACTAATTATGGGATAAATCTTCACATTGATTTTTATTTATTTATTTACCAACAGAAATACACATAAAATACAAATTAGGTAATAAATGTAGGCAATATCAAAATATCTATATTATTCCCAAATACACCAAAATATAAAAGGATAATTAAATAAAATTAAAACTAAAAAGATAAAACTAAAGAACTAAAATATAAAATAAATTAAATTAAGCTAAAATAAATCTACAGAACTGTGCCCCCGCGGCATGGTCCCGAAGACGCTGGCAGCATTTCCTCGCTGAATCGCAATGCTCTTCAGCTCTTCGGTCACCAGTAGACTCAATGAGCCTTTTACTGAGGTCATTACTTGCCAAACTCTAACGTTTAATGGTGTTGTTACATACTATTTATACTATAAGATATACATATATAGTCCTCCTCATCGATTTCGATGACAGCGAACCCAAGCATACAAAACGTTATGGACTTCGCCTATTATGAGTTCGAATATGGCTGGCTAGACCAAACTTAGTTTTAAATACTCTCTTACACGTGTGACAGTAGAGCAAAACAACCAAATCTTAGTAAAATTTCCGTCAATACTCTTTAAAAACTTCGTATCTAGTTTGTCGATTGATACCTACTTTAGATACGAGCTTTGTTTGAAGTAGGTATTTCTTACTTAGTAAGTTTTAGTTGTCAACAGAGGATATGATAAGATAAATTAGGATCTATTTCAATTTGAATTTAATTTCAATTGTACAGATTTTCATTATATTTATTTACATTCATCAGGGGGCACATGATGATTGCGTTTATCACGTGATAAATTAGTGACAAAGCATTTGTAACTCACACTCGCATTTTGTCAAAACGTGACGGATGCTTTGTCACTTATTTATTGCGTGATAAAAGCAACCATCATAGGCCCGCAGATTCCTGTTTAAACTCTTAAACAGTAAAATGAACTTGTTTGACGTCCCGTTCTCTCTTGTAAGTTATTTGTAATATTTATAAGGAATACTAATATACAATTTATAAAAACAATTTCCAATCTGAAAGCAAACATGTTCTAAAAATAACAATCTTGGATTGAATTCATGGACAGATGATTGAATTCTGTTTTTATTTAATATATTTATATATAAGATATTTTTTTGTCAAATCTGTTAAAGAAAAAACCGACCAAGTGCGAGTCTGACTCGCAAACCGAGTGTGTCTGTCACCAGGCTGTATCTCATGGACCGTAATAGCACGGTCCATGAGATACAGTCTGATGACAGACGGACAGACAGAAGGATAGCGGATTCTTAGTAATAGGGTCCCGTTTCTTACCCTTCGGGTACGGAACCCTAAAAACCACGTGTCAGAAACTTTTGTATGTTCCAAATAAATCGCTTTTCCTCACACACTCGGCTCCACTACAAGCTATTAGCACAACGGTACACTAACGGACTATGTTAGTGCAGCAGTTAACGCCCAATGGGCTATCATCTCAATTACCCGCTACTTAGCGATCCCAGCGCTAATTCTATGACAACGTAGTCATTATACTGTACCCTGTCTTCATAATTGGACTGTTACCGTTTATTTTTGCTCCTGTAGAATCTGTCCGCCTGGTACCAAGTTATAGTAGACTAGCTGTGCCCCGCAGTGTTACCCGCTCATCCCACGGGAACACTAAATTTATTCGGGATGAAAAGTATCCTATGTCCATCCCCAGGACTGAAACTATCTATATACCAAATTTCATCTAAATCGGTTCAGCGGTTTAAGCGTGAAGAGGTAACAGACTGACAGACAGACAGACAGACAGACACAATTTCGCATTTATAATATTAGTATGGATGGCTTGTTAGGGTTCCGTAGCCAAATGGCAAAAAACGGAACCCTTATAGATTCGTCATGTCTGTCTGTCTGTCTGTCTGTCTGTCCGTCTGTCCGTCCGTATGTCACAGCCATTTTATTCCGAAACTGTAAGAGCTATACTGTTGAAACTTGGTAGGTAGATGTATTCTGTGAACCGCATTAAGATTTTGATGCAAAAATAAAAAAATAATAATAAATATTGGGGGCTCCCCATACTTAGAACTGAAACTCAAAAATTTTTTTTTCATCAAACACATACGTGTTGGGTATCTATGGATAGGTCTTCAAAAATGATATTGAGGTTTCTTAAATATTTTTTTTCTAAACCGAATAGTTTGCGTGACAGACGCTTCCAAAGTGGAAAAAAGTTGGTCCCCCCCCCTCTAACTTCTAAAATAAGAAAATGAAAAATCTAAAAAAAACATATGGTGTACATTACTATAAAAACTACCAACGAAAATTATTTCGAACGAGATCTGGTAAGTAGTTTTTTTAATACCTAACTTTGCACCTAATTTATATGGGGCGCTATACATACCAGGTGCAAACTTAACTTAAACACTTAGGGATGGAAAGTGTTTGTACGGAACCCTCGGTGCGCGAGTCCGACTCGCACTTGGCCGGTTTTTTTTAATTGGACTGTTTTCCAAGTCCTAGTAGAAATGAATTATTTTTACATTGAAACTAGCTATTGGGTGTTTTCTAGGCGAATCGGGCTCGCGCACCGAAGGTTCCGTGCCAACATTTCCCATCTTAACTGGCTGGCTTAAATTAAGTTTAAACCTGATATATGGCGCCGCATACAAATGAGGTGCATAGTTAACGCAACCGATCACGTTTGTTGTATGGGAGCCCCACTTACTAAAACATTATTCTGTTTTTAGTATTTGTTGTTATAGCGGCAACAAAAATACATCATCTGTGAACATTTCAACTGTTTAGCTATCACGGTTCATGAGATACAGCCCGGTCACACACGGGCAGACAGACAGACGGACGGACAACGGAGCCTTAGTAATAGGGTCCCGTTTTTAGGGTTGTCCCGTAGTCAACTAGGAACCCTTATACCTAGTTTCGCCATATCCGTCTGTCCGTCTGTCTGTCTGTCCGTCCGCGGCTTAGCTCCGTGACCATTAGTACTAGAAAGCTGAAATTTGGTATGAGTATTGTGTATGTATTACGCCGACAAAACGGTAAAGTAAAAACTAATAAAAAAAACTTTTTTTCGGGTACACCTAAAGTGGGGGGGTGTTTTTTTTTCATTTCAACTCTAGTGTGTGGGGTGTCGTTGAATAGGTCTTTTAAAAATAATAGGGGTCTCCAAACATTATTTTTTGATAAAGTCAGCAGTTTTGTAAATACTGGCTCCGAAAATAAAAAAATAGTGTCCTCCCCTCTCTAACTTTTCAACCACGGGTCAAAAAACTATGGAAAAATTCATGAAAATGAGGCCTTCAATGACAACTATATTTTTGAGTTATCGCAAAAAAAAAAAAAAACTTTAAAACGACGTAAGTGCCGCGCGGTTTCCTTATACTTCGAACGTTACACTTATTTATTAGTTAAGTACCATACTGTATTAAAACATTTCGCTCAATCTGGCGCGTATAATCGATAACTTCCAGAAGGTAATAAGTAATTACTGTTACTTTGGTGTTTACGACCTTTTTATAGAGCTTGAAATCTTTCTCGTAATTTTCGTCTATTGTGAAGGATGGGCAACTACGGAACCCTACACTGAGCGTGGCTCGACATGCTCTTGGCTGGTTTTTACCCTTAGGGTACGGAACCATAAAAAGAGTCCTTGTACGTTCCATTATGTCCCGTTTGAATATGAACTTCTTTTTAGGGTTCCGTACCCAAAGGGTAAAAACGGGACCCTATTACTGAGACTTCGCTGTCCGTCCGTCCGTCCGTCCGTCCGTCCGTCTGTCACCAGGCTGTATCTCAACAACGGTGATAGCTAGACAGTTGAAATTTTCACAGATGATGTATTTCTATTGCCGCTATAACAACAAATACTAAAAATAAAATAAAATAAATATTTAAGGGGGGCTCCCATACAACAAACTTGTTATAGATTATATATATGTATAGGTACGGAACCCTTCATGCGCGAGTCGGACTCGCACTTGCCCAATTTTTTATTTGCACGATGCCCGAGCGTCAAGTAGTGGAAACTAAAATTCCCATATGAATTTTGGGTCACTTTTTCCATTCTTCACATTGTAAAATTATTTTAAGTCTGAATAGGATGAACCCAAAGTTCTGAAAAAAACAGGGAATCGCTTTTTTTTTTGGAAAACGCTCTGTTACGTCAAGACAAAAGTGCATACCTATTTATCATAGATTTTCTTATATTTTATTTCGAAATTCAATTTTGTTTTTCTTAATATATTTTTTATGTGGGTAAACTATTAATTTAAATTTTGTTTGCGTGTTGATCTTTGTATTTATATAGCAATAGATTTTATTTTCGGTAGATATGTGTACGGTATGATAATGTGTGTACTACCAGTAATTCTCGCGGTGGAATGTAGTAGGCAGAAGCGCGCGCTAATGAAATAACATCATTTATTTACTTTATGGAACCCACTCATTATTTGATATTTAAAGTCTGTCAAGTAAAGAAAATAAGGAAATCAAAACCTACTTCCTCATGTGCTAGATTCTAGCCAGGTTATAAAGGTTTCTACCTTTATAACCTACTCGTATAAACCTATAGTACCTAGGTATCTGCACATGAGAGGAAAATATGGAACTCTTAATTTCTAGTTGTTGTTGTTGAATATTAACTACGACATGTGAGATACACCATCTTTAGATATACCAGTAAAATTCTCTCTACTTCTTTCATTACTATTTTATTGAAGTGTTGAGTTATAAAACTTTAGTTAATACACTGACGCCTGTGAAAATTTTGAATCCCCGTAAAATAGTCTAGTTTTCTTCAAAATTCCTTATCAATAGGCACTCCCGTCTTTCAAAGCTTTAATGCAAATGGCTGCCGAACTCCCGAAAATAGCCTTATTAATTCAATTCTAGGCATTTTCCTCGCGGAATCACACGCGCGGGCGCTCCGTGAGCCGAATAAGAATTAGAAGAAATAACTTACACAACCTTTTATCAAGCAAATGTGTTTTTGGAATTTAAACTCAACTCTCATGACATAATAAGGTCGAGTTTATTAACACAGTATCTAGAAAATGCGAGTTAGAGAAAATTATCAGAATCGAGCCGCGACAAATTTATTATGCAGCTGATTGAGGCGCCACTGTAAAGGAACAAGTTCAAGTTAGCAGGGAATTAGTTTAGTTCCGTATTCGGCCGCGAGAGCGTGTGCAAACGCCGACGGAATCCTTAAAAGTGGAGTTATTACTTAGATAGCGAGCGATGTTTGTCGTGCTTCCAAATCGATATGTTTTCTGTCCCTTTCATTGACATTATTTAGATATAAGACCTACGACTGTCATGTATTCCCTATTTCAAGTTGAAGTACGCAATATAAGAAATCGACAAGAATTTGGCTTATTCAATATACGGTAAAACGGGGTTACTTCCAAATGCAGGGGCTACTTTGGAAAAGTGTTTTTACGCCATATCCTTATTTTTTTAGGGTTCCGTACCCAAAGGGTAAAAACGGGACCCTATTACTGAGACTTCGCCGTCCGTCCGTCCATCCGTCCGTCTGTCACCAGGCTGTATCTCAACAACGGTGATATTAGATGTTATTATAGCTATTTTTACTATCTGTGACAATGCAATACATACCTTCAACAATGACCTAACCTTTTACTTCATTTGCTCAATCTCACTATGAATATTTGCGTTTTTATAACCATTTTAAATCTATCAAAGTAGCCCCAAATTTTCCTAAAGTAACCCCGTTTTACGGTAGTCATTTAAACATATAATTTGCACACATTATTATATTATATCAAACCAGGACTTCCCTTCGAGACCATAGACGTAGCATCACGTCCGTAATGTCGAGGTCATCTTTAGCCGCTCTAACGAGAAATGAAGAAGAGAAAAATATGTAGAATAGTAATTTAACATATTTTATTTCGAAAACTAATACGTCAATGATGATTCTTATCCTGGGGTTAAATCGTGCACCGAAAATCCCCGGGGTGTGAGTTGGTAATTCAACAATTACAGTAATATTTTATTAAAATATCCGTGGACTATGACTGTCCTACTAATATAATGAATACCTACGAACGTTTTGAAGATGTTGGAATGGAGTGTCTGTTGCCACAGATTTAAATGACGCAGATATTTGTCAGGACCGGAATTTGGATATACAATTTTTTTACGATCTATGTTAATTCAAAAACCATTTCTTGGTATAGGGCTCTTATTATATAACACAATGACAATGAAACACCTGTGAACAGGTTATTCACATAATTTCTACTTCACTACAAAACACTTAGTAAGGAGAAGACAATTAAAAGTGACTAATTGGCAAACGGACGAAATTCTGCCCTGCTACGGTAAAAGGTCGTATATTTATACGTATGTCATAGTAAGATACGTCCTTTTGCCGTAGCATAGCAGAATTATTGTCTTAATGACCTAATTTGTTCTTTTGTTCCAAGATTAATTATTGGTATGATGTTTTCACTGGGTATATTATAATGATGTATTTGTGTAAATTTAAGTATGTATATCACACTAATATAAAGACGAATGTTTGTATAAGTGTGTTTGTGTATGTTTGTTACTTCTTAACGCCCAAACGGGTGGATCAATTTTGATAAATTTTGGTATGAACGTAGCTGACACCCTGGATTAACGATTAACGCATAGGCTACTTTTTATCCCGAAAAATTTAGTGTTCCCGTGGGATGAGCGGGTAAGCGGGCGCAGCTAGTGTTTAAATAAAACAATTTAAACGGATTACGAGTATATCGCGTATATTAATATGTGACAGTCGCGGACACCGATGAAAATAAATACTATATATGTACATGTTTTGTGAAATCGACTCAAATAGTATGCTACGCCTCTTGCAACTCCGTCTAATTATCAGAGTTAGATGTTTCTTGAACTTTGCAAGCTTTGAAGTGAACTGTCGAAGTTATTGCATAGTCTTGATAGTTATAGCTTCGCCGTACAAGTACCTATGGAAGAAGATAGTTGGGAACTATTTTATATCTTTACTAGAAGGTGCTTCGTCTGCGTAATAGTGTTTGTTTCTCTATTGTAATCGGGAAAAAATATCCTATAACCATCATCTTAGCATATACAATCATCCTTGTACCAAAGTCTTTGAACCGTGTTTGATGTTCTAAGGACAAAGATAGGCGTTGATATAAAAGCCCATACATAAGAAAAGATTATCGGTAAGATCGCGCTGTTAAATTTTTTCCCAAAAACCCCGAGAAAAAAAAATTGCTCAACTTGCTAACTACTTGAGAAATAGCCAAATTGTGCTAGTAGTACCTAGGTAACCTGAATCATACTAATTTTTTTACACAAGTTATTTTGGTAGCTAGTAGCCCTCAAGTTTGTCTCAGTCCTCCGATTTAGTAACTGGCTAGCTAGCTAACATTTGGGTTACTATTAACAAATGTTTTTTTTTCAGAGCATGATCCCCGTAGAATAATTATTCTAAACCACAGATCACTTAGGGTTAAGTGGTCTGTGTTCTAAACCATTTCACAATATAGTTTTGAACCCCCGACTAAAAAAAAGAGTTTGACATGTGTATCTGTGTATTTGTGTATCTGTGTGTCTGTCTGTGGCACCGTAGCTCCCAAACGAATGCAAACAATTGAGTATGTTTTTTTAATCGAAAGACTTTTCCTTCGAAATCGTTCTTACTTATAGCTAAGTTTGGTGTGAATAGGATCAGTAGTTTCAAAAATATTTAGCTTTAATTGGAACAAGTGACAAGATCTCAACCAATATAGAAACTAACAATTCCAAATTTCGTAGTTATGTTGAGCTTTAATGAATGAGGAGTCTCATAATGACCAGCTATGTACTTGTGTCGGGGATGTTTTAATTTTTTTTCTACTCCAGTACTATTTTCTGTCATTTATATAGTTACTAACTCTAATATAAAGACATAAATTATGAAAGTCTGTAAAAGTCTATACTCTACTGCCCAAAAAAACACTGCTAAACGATGTTATAATGTCGCCAAAAAGGCATCACTTAGTAACACAGATTACAAGATAAACAGCTGCATTCACACAATTTGCAATTTAAAAAAAAAAACTTATTGTACTAAAGCGTTGCTGCCAACTTAAAAAACAAGTTTTATCTTCAGTGCATGGATTTTTAGTATAGTGAACGTATACCTTTATGTATAAGTTCATATTTTTTTGACAGATGTTTAGTATAGCGAACGTATACCTTTATGTATAAGTTCATATTTTTTTGACAGATGGACGTCAATAAAAAAAAAGTTTATCAAGACTATTTTTTTTTTAATTTTGTTGATTCCGAGCGGGAACATGTAATTATTTTCTTTGTTGTTTATTTACATTTTATTTATGAAATGTCGAGTCGTAGAAAAAGTATTGTATGCAACGTTGTATAAGTAGGTCAAAAAACGCTCGTGGCATCTTTCTTACGATGTTTGCTACGCTCACATCGTAACCCATGCCACTCGCGTTTTTTGCCCCCTCTTATACAACGGTTGCATAAAATACTATTAATTTAGGTTAGTTACACGTATAATAGTGTACTCGTAGTTTAGAAGGCAGCCGCAACTTTATTAATTTGTAAAGCAGTTCCTGCTAGCGCAAATTAAATGTTTCCAATGAAGCGAAAAATTTAAAACTTGAATGGTTCAGGCGGGCTTCGCACCCACAATTCCAATGGCTTCCCGGGCCAACACGCATTGGCGCAGTGGACCAATACGCACATTTAACGGACATATTGCTGGACTCATTGGAAACGTCTTTACTCCGCATACGTCATATACGTAATGTCCTGTCTGTGTGTGCTTTTATGGAATAACATTGTTCATTCTTTCTTTGTTTCTTTCAATAGATAGGACCCTGGTGTTGGCCCGAAAAGCCGTTGGTACCGCGGGTTCAAACCTCGCCTGAACTGAATCAACATAACATAACATTTGACCGCAACTTTACTTTATAACTCTGTTTTTGTTCCTCCGCAGTCGGGTAATACGTTATATAACAAATTTATGAAACATGTAATGTCTCATTATTATATTTATTATGTAACACACCACAATTTATCTCTTTGTATCAATGGTTTAATATAAAAATTATGGTGTGTAACAATATTTAAAAAATATGAGACATTACATGTTTCATAAAGGACTGCACCCTCTCTCGCTTGCTCGTTCACTGCTGTAAAGCAGTGCGGTAAGATGTGATTATTAACGTACTTATTCAAATAGACGTCGCTAAAGTGTAAAGCCTTTCAAATAAACAATGCAAAGATCGACAAGTAAAGCATACGTTAGGGTAGTGGAGAAAATAACACGCTGGACCGGTAATCCAGAGATTCCAGAGGTACCGCGCGGTCTCCCGGTCTTTTCAGCCAAATTACGCATTTAAATTTTTCTTTGTGCTTTGATCTTTGTATCAATCGTCCTGTAACAAGTTATTTTTGTACTAAAAATTGTTAAGATACTTACATACATATTCAAAGCACCAGCCTGCGAGGGTGCGCGTGGGCTCCACAAGGAGCTCGGAGTTCAATAAGCGCCTGAGGGAGGCAACCGGGGCGGGCACCCACAGACCCACACGCGGGCAGCTTTCTCGCGCATAGCCATACAGCGTGGGAACTGCCTGAGCCATACGCACCCTACCTTATGCTTTCATAAATATTATTTCTAAAAATACTGGCAATTATTATTTGTCGATTTAATTGCTTTCAACTAACCTTGTTCATTATTATATTAAGCGGTTTACACTCACGTGAAATTGTCAGGAACGGCCCGCCATGTTTCGAACTCGTACGGATCTCTTCATCAGGGACTGCTGGATCATGTCGGGCCGTTCCTGACAATTTCACATGAGTGTAAACCGCTTAATACAATAATTAAATATTTCTCACGAAAATTTAACTCTCTTTTCACTTATATTTAGTAAAATATCTCTAATTTTCTGTTCACCTTATCGTTTTCTTTCTCTGAAGTTGTTCAAGCTAGAAGAGTGTTATGCTAATGAGATATTATGATCACACCTACAAGCTACAGATAGACTGTTAATCTTAGGTATCTAATATTGAAGTAGCTCTCTCACTCTGGCACTCACATATTGGCGTCTTGCCAGCAGCAGTTAGCACCTCATATAAGATAATTTACTGGCATATTGGCCGTTTTCATAATTTTTCATTGAACTGCACGGGTTTACCGCCACTTTCCGGTGACCTAATATATTAAAACCTGAATTCAAAATTTAAAATACGGATCCAAGTAGCTGGAGAACCTCATTTAATGACTAATGAGTGGCATAAAAATGCTACTAAACTTGAACATAAGCACAAGGTAAGGAATTCTTTAATATTGCCTTGAATCTTGTCACTTGTTTGAAGCAAAGCTATATATTGAAAAAGGCTGCCAACCAAGGAAGATAAAAGGTAAGGAAGTATGATGTTCATAGTAAGGGCTAAAGTGGGGGGGTGTTTTTTTTTCATTTCAACTCTAGTGTGTGGGGTGTCGTTGAATAGGTCTTTTAAAAATAATAGGGGTCTCCAAACATTATTTTTTGATAAAGTCAGCAGTTTTGTAAATACTGGCTCCGAAAATAAAAAAATAGTGTCCTCCCCTCTCTAACTTTTCAACCACGGGTCAAAAAACTATGGAAAAATTCATGAAAATGAGGCCTTCAATGACAACTATATTTTTGAGTTATCGCAAAAAAAAAAAAAAACTTTAAAACGACGTAAGTGCCGCGCGGTTTCCTTATACTTCGAACGTTACACTTATTTATTAGTTAAGTACCATACTGTATTAAAACATTTCGCTCAATCTGGCGCGTATAATCGATAACTTCCAGAAGGTAATAAGTAATTACTGTTACTTTGGTGTTTACGACCTTTTTATAGAGCTTGAAATCTTTCTCGTAATTTTCGTCTATTGTGAAGGATGGGCAACTACGGAACCCTACACTGAGCGTGGCTCGACATGCTCTTGGCTGGTTTTTACCCTTAGGGTACGGAACCATAAAAAGAGTCCTTGTACGTTCCATTATGTCCCGTTTGAATATGAACTTCTTTTTAGGGTTCCGTACCCAAAGGGTAAAAACGGGACCCTATTACTGAGACTTCGCTGTCCGTCCGTCCGTCCGTCCGTCCGTCCGTCTGTCACCAGGCTGTATCTCAACAACGGTGATAGCTAGACAGTTGAAATTTTCACAGATGATGTATTTCTATTGCCGCTATAACAACAAATACTAAAAATAAAATAAAATAAATATTTAAGGGGGGCTCCCATACAACAAACTTGTTATAGATTATATATATGTATAGGTACGGAACCCTTCATGCGCGAGTCGGACTCGCACTTGCCCAATTTTTTATTTGCACGATGCCCGAGCGTCAAGTAGTGGAAACTAAAATTCCCATATGAATTTTGGGTCACTTTTTCCATTCTTCACATTGTAAAATTATTTTAAGTCTGAATAGGATGAACCCAAAGTTCTGAAAAAAACAGGGAATCGCTTTTTTTTTTGGAAAACGCTCTGTTACGTCAAGACAAAAGTGCATACCTATTTATCATAGATTTTCTTATATTTTATTTCGAAATTCAATTTTGTTTTTCTTAATATATTTTTTATGTGGGTAAACTATTAATTTAAATTTTGTTTGCGTGTTGATCTTTGTATTTATATAGCAATAGATTTTATTTTCGGTAGATATGTGTACGGTATGATAATGTGTGTACTACCAGTAATTCTCGCGGTGGAATGTAGTAGGCAGAAGCGCGCGCTAATGAAATAACATCATTTATTTACTTTATGGAACCCACTCATTATTTGATATTTAAAGTCTGTCAAGTAAAGAAAATAAGGAAATCAAAACCTACTTCCTCATGTGCTAGATTCTAGCCAGGTTATAAAGGTTTCTACCTTTATAACCTACTCGTATAAACCTATAGTACCTAGGTATCTGCACATGAGAGGAAAATATGGAACTCTTAATTTCTAGTTGTTGTTGTTGAATATTAACTACGACATGTGAGATACACCATCTTTAGATATACCAGTAAAATTCTCTCTACTTCTTTCATTACTATTTTATTGAAGTGTTGAGTTATAAAACTTTAGTTAATACACTGACGCCTGTGAAAATTTTGAATCCCCGTAAAATAGTCTAGTTTTCTTCAAAATTCCTTATCAATAGGCACTCCCGTCTTTCAAAGCTTTAATGCAAATGGCTGCCGAACTCCCGAAAATAGCCTTATTAATTCAATTCTAGGCATTTTCCTCGCGGAATCACACGCGCGGGCGCTCCGTGAGCCGAATAAGAATTAGAAGAAATAACTTACACAACCTTTTATCAAGCAAATGTGTTTTTGGAATTTAAACTCAACTCTCATGACATAATAAGGTCGAGTTTATTAACACAGTATCTAGAAAATGCGAGTTAGAGAAAATTATCAGAATCGAGCCGCGACAAATTTATTATGCAGCTGATTGAGGCGCCACTGTAAAGGAACAAGTTCAAGTTAGCAGGGAATTAGTTTAGTTCCGTATTCGGCCGCGAGAGCGTGTGCAAACGCCGACGGAATCCTTAAAAGTGGAGTTATTACTTAGATAGCGAGCGATGTTTGTCGTGCTTCCAAATCGATATGTTTTCTGTCCCTTTCATTGACATTATTTAGATATAAGACCTACGACTGTCATGTATTCCCTATTTCAAGTTGAAGTACGCAATATAAGAAATCGACAAGAATTTGGCTTATTCAATATACGGTAAAACGGGGTTACTTCCAAATGCAGGGGCTACTTTGGAAAAGTGTTTTTACGCCATATCCTTATTTTTTTAGGGTTCCGTACCCAAAGGGTAAAAACGGGACCCTATTACTGAGACTTCGCCGTCCGTCCGTCCATCCGTCCGTCTGTCACCAGGCTGTATCTCAACAACGGTGATATTAGATGTTATTATAGCTATTTTTACTATCTGTGACAATGCAATACATACCTTCAACAATGACCTAACCTTTTACTTCATTTGCTCAATCTCACTATGAATATTTGCGTTTTTATAACCATTTTAAATCTATCAAAGTAGCCCCAAATTTTCCTAAAGTAACCCCGTTTTACGGTAGTCATTTAAACATATAATTTGCACACATTATTATATTATATCAAACCAGGACTTCCCTTCGAGACCATAGACGTAGCATCACGTCCGTAATGTCGAGGTCATCTTTAGCCGCTCTAACGAGAAATGAAGAAGAGAAAAATATGTAGAATAGTAATTTAACATATTTTATTTCGAAAACTAATACGTCAATGATGATTCTTATCCTGGGGTTAAATCGTGCACCGAAAATCCCCGGGGTGTGAGTTGGTAATTCAACAATTACAGTAATATTTTATTAAAATATCCGTGGACTATGACTGTCCTACTAATATAATGAATACCTACGAACGTTTTGAAGATGTTGGAATGGAGTGTCTGTTGCCACAGATTTAAATGACGCAGATATTTGTCAGGACCGGAATTTGGATATACAATTTTTTTACGATCTATGTTAATTCAAAAACCATTTCTTGGTATAGGGCTCTTATTATATAACACAATGACAATGAAACACCTGTGAACAGGTTATTCACATAATTTCTACTTCACTACAAAACACTTAGTAAGGAGAAGACAATTAAAAGTGACTAATTGGCAAACGGACGAAATTCTGCCCTGCTACGGTAAAAGGTCGTATATTTATACGTATGTCATAGTAAGATACGTCCTTTTGCCGTAGCATAGCAGAATTATTGTCTTAATGACCTAATTTGTTCTTTTGTTCCAAGATTAATTATTGGTATGATGTTTTCACTGGGTATATTATAATGATGTATTTGTGTAAATTTAAGTATGTATATCACACTAATATAAAGACGAATGTTTGTATAAGTGTGTTTGTGTATGTTTGTTACTTCTTAACGCCCAAACGGGTGGATCAATTTTGATAAATTTTGGTATGAACGTAGCTGACACCCTGGATTAACGATTAACGCATAGGCTACTTTTTATCCCGAAAAATTTAGTGTTCCCGTGGGATGAGCGGGTAAGCGGGCGCAGCTAGTGTTTAAATAAAACAATTTAAACGGATTACGAGTATATCGCGTATATTAATATGTGACAGTCGCGGACACCGATGAAAATAAATACTATATATGTACATGTTTTGTGAAATCGACTCAAATAGTATGCTACGCCTCTTGCAACTCCGTCTAATTATCAGAGTTAGATGTTTCTTGAACTTTGCAAGCTTTGAAGTGAACTGTCGAAGTTATTGCATAGTCTTGATAGTTATAGCTTCGCCGTACAAGTACCTATGGAAGAAGATAGTTGGGAACTATTTTATATCTTTACTAGAAGGTGCTTCGTCTGCGTAATAGTGTTTGTTTCTCTATTGTAATCGGGAAAAAATATCCTATAACCATCATCTTAGCATATACAATCATCCTTGTACCAAAGTCTTTGAACCGTGTTTGATGTTCTAAGGACAAAGATAGGCGTTGATATAAAAGCCCATACATAAGAAAAGATTATCGGTAAGATCGCGCTGTTAAATTTTTTCCCAAAAACCCCGAGAAAAAAAAATTGCTCAACTTGCTAACTACTTGAGAAATAGCCAAATTGTGCTAGTAGTACCTAGGTAACCTGAATCATACTAATTTTTTTACACAAGTTATTTTGGTAGCTAGTAGCCCTCAAGTTTGTCTCAGTCCTCCGATTTAGTAACTGGCTAGCTAGCTAACATTTGGGTTACTATTAACAAATGTTTTTTTTTCAGAGCATGATCCCCGTAGAATAATTATTCTAAACCACAGATCACTTAGGGTTAAGTGGTCTGTGTTCTAAACCATTTCACAATATAGTTTTGAACCCCCGACTAAAAAAAAGAGTTTGACATGTGTATCTGTGTATTTGTGTATCTGTGTGTCTGTCTGTGGCACCGTAGCTCCCAAACGAATGCAAACAATTGAGTATGTTTTTTTAATCGAAAGACTTTTCCTTCGAAATCGTTCTTACTTATAGCTAAGTTTGGTGTGAATAGGATCAGTAGTTTCAAAAATATTTAGCTTTAATTGGAACAAGTGACAAGATCTCAACCAATATAGAAACTAACAATTCCAAATTTCGTAGTTATGTTGAGCTTTAATGAATGAGGAGTCTCATAATGACCAGCTATGTACTTGTGTCGGGGATGTTTTAATTTTTTTTCTACTCCAGTACTATTTTCTGTCATTTATATAGTTACTAACTCTAATATAAAGACATAAATTATGAAAGTCTGTAAAAGTCTATACTCTACTGCCCAAAAAAACACTGCTAAACGATGTTATAATGTCGCCAAAAAGGCATCACTTAGTACCACAGATTACAAGATAAACAGCTGCATTCACACAATTTGCAATTTAAAAAAAAAAACTTATTGTACTAAAGCGTTGCTGCCAACTTAAAAAACAAGTTTTATCTTCAGTGCATGGATTTTTAGTATAGTGAACGTATACCTTTATGTATAAGTTCATATTTTTTTGACAGATGTTTAGTATAGCGAACGTATACCTTTATGTATAAGTTCATATTTTTTTGACAGATGGACGTCAATAAAAAAAAAGTTTATCAAGACTATTTTTTTTTTAATTTTGTTGATTCCGAGCGGGAACATGTAATTATTTTCTTTGTTGTTTATTTACATTTTATTTATGAAATGTCGAGTCGTAGAAAAAGTATTGTATGCAACGTTGTATAAGTAGGTCAAAAAACGCTCGTGGCATCTTTCTTACGATGTTTGCTACGCTCACATCGTAACCCATGCCACTCGCGTTTTTTGCCCCCTCTTATACAACGGTTGCATAAAATACTATTAATTTAGGTTAGTTACACGTATAATAGTGTACTCGTAGTTTAGAAGGCAGCCGCAACTTTATTAATTTGTAAAGCAGTTCCTGCTAGCGCAAATTAAATGTTTCCAATGAAGCGAAAAATTTAAAACTTGAATGGTTCAGGCGGGCTTCGCACCCACAATTCCAATGGCTTCCCGGGCCAACACGCATTGGCGCAGTGGACCAATACGCACATTTAACGGACATATTGCTGGACTCATTGGAAACGTCTTTACTCCGCATACGTCATATACGTAATGTCCTGTCTGGTACTCCCCTACTTGACCTAATAACGCAAGTGCTAATATTATTACACCTACCAACGCTAGCTCTAATTTTCATTAGCCCTAATGTCATATCACCTAATTTTTATACCCTAATTAGTTGTTAGACCTAATAATCGAATACTCTAATAATGATTTGTACTAATAATCAACAATACTAATATGAAATAACCTAATAATTACCAAACCTAATGATTATTAGACCTAATCATTACTGACACTAAATGTCAAGAGTACTAAAGATTATTAAACCTATTTTTACGTTAAAACAGAAAATACGGATTTGGACAAATATACAATTGGCTGAACCCCGAAAACTGTAGGTTAGGTTAGGTTTCTATTGTGACAATGTATAGTGGAGCGAGCGAAGCGAGCGGAGCGTCAAAAGATTCCCATGTAGGGTCAAGGCGGCAACAGTGGGTCACTTTTTTTTGCAGAGATGTAATTTGATTTGGGTGAGTGTTGGAAAGATGTGAAAGGATCCGTGTTATAGTGTAACTAATATATATTGATTATTCCAATCGATTTAGCTCGACAAGATAATATTTTGGAAAATATATAGTATTTTCTAAAAAAACTCATTTGAGCCATTGTGTACTGTGGGTGGGATACAGTGAATCGGCCCTCAGTTTACAGTGAATCAGGCAAGTTTACAGTGGATCATCTATAATATAACTCAACTAATTATGCATTTTTTTGCTTCGTATCGGTCTTTATTTTTTTGTTTTAATCAAATAATAAGTTACACATCAGAAAAGAAAACTTTTTTTGACTACTTCAGCCTGAAAGTGACTTCTCAGTCTTACACATTCAAAATGTACTAAACGAGCTTATTTTTTTATGACTTAGTTAATAATCAACGCATAACTGCTACATAAACTAAGTAACTACCATATAACTTAATTAGTATCTTGCATAAAATATCATACAAAATGTTTCTTTGGCCTTAAAATAAATAATAAAGTTATTTTTCGAAATTCCTTTGTGCTCAATCCGTAAAACAGTAACGCACAGTATTTGAAATAATCTTTTAAAAATTCTTGTTGCTCTTCATTGCACATTTTACTAACGCTATAATTTGGCGTAAACGAACCTAGCCGACATTAATATATCGAGTCTTAAAATGATAACGTCTCAGTGCAGTGAAAAGAATTCCTGAAATTTAGACGCATTTCACACGCTCAAACAATTTTTTTTTTATGTCATCAGCTGTAGGTTTATCTATTTCATTGGGCCTTGCTGGACGAGCCATCCTAAAAGGGAAAATTAACAAAAATTATTACATCTCGCTAAATTTTCTAAATTAATGTCTGTTAACCATTATCCAGTACCAATAGTACACAGTGGATCATGAACCACTGTGTACTTAAGTGATTTGAGCCACTGTGTACAAAACGGCCATTTTGGGTTTACTCATACCACGTGTGATGGTTTTACGTAAATCGAAGCGCGGTATACGCCAAAATGACCTCAATTAAGTTTATTTCTTAGCAAAAATATAGCTCCATTGATAAGACGAAAGGTTTGTGAAAAAATAAACAGTATATCTACCTTAAAACTCACTTTTTCTTACGTCAAAACAAAAAAACACTCGCAAAACGGGTTTGTTACATGGCTGACGCAGAAAAACTGGATGTGACCTGTATATATCGGGAGGGCTTCCGAAGAGTAAGAGAGACGGAAAGCTACCTATGATACTTTTGAAACAACGGCCATTGCGCCACTGCCTACTTACATCCTGAGTCTATGGCAATTCCGACTCCACGTGGTCTTGTCTATCCTACCCTTATAGTGTTATTCCAAAAGCGGAGGCGCGGAGGGAGAGCTGCCGTCGCCCGCTGTAACAAATGGTAGGCGCCCGCCCGTGCGAGCCGAAGTTGCCGAGGTGAGCAAGAGTACTAAAGATTATTTAACCAATTCTTTACGTGACATCAAAAATAGAAAACCAGATTAGGACTAATATCGAATTGGCTGAACCCGGAATACTGTAGGTTAGGTTAGGTTTGTATTGTGACCACTTATAGCGGAGCGAGCGAAGCGAGCGAAGCGTCAAAAGATTCCCATGTACATCCAGAGTCTATGGTAATATGGTAATTTTTGAAATTATCCATTAAAGGCATATTTAGGTTTATAGATAATTAGGTATAATAAAATGTAGGTTTAAACATAATTAGGTATTATGATATAAGTAGTCTAAAAAAATCGGCTAAGTGCAAATTAGGGCTAGTGAAAATTCGCTATGATAAAATTAGGCATTATGAAAATTCGGGATCCTGAAATTAGGGCTATTCATTAATTAGGATGAATGAAAATTCGGGTTTGTGATTTTAGGGTTACCAAAATTAGGGCTAATGAAATTAGGACGAAAGTTTTTCGGGCTAACGGAGGGGAACCGTCCTGTCTGTGTGTGCTTTTATGGAATAACATTGTTCATTCTTTCTTTGTTTCTTTCAATAGATAGGACCCTGGTGTTGGCCCGAAAAGCCGTTGGTACCGCGGGTTCAAACCTCGCCTGAACTGAATCAACATAACATAACATTTGACCGCAACTTTACTTTATAACTCTGTTTTTGTTCCTCCGCAGTCGGGTAATACGTTATATAACAAATTTATGAAACATGTAATGTCTCATTATTATATTTATTATGTAACACACCACAATTTATCTCTTTGTATCAATGGTTTAATATAAAAATTATGGTGTGTAACAATATTTAAAAAATATGAGACATTACATGTTTCATAAAGGACTGCACCCTCTCTCGCTTGCTCGTTCACTGCTGTAAAGCAGTGCGGTAAGATGTGATTATTAACGTACTTATTCAAATAGACGTCGCTAAAGTGTAAAGCCTTTCAAATAAACAATGCAAAGATCGACAAGTAAAGCATACGTTAGGGTAGTGGAGAAAATAACACGCTGGACCGGTAATCCAGAGATTCCAGAGGTACCGCGCGGTCTCCCGGTCTTTTCAGCCAAATTACGCATTTAAATTTTTCTTTGTGCTTTGATCTTTGTATCAATCGTCCTGTAACAAGTTATTTTTGTACTAAAAATTGTTAAGATACTTACATACATATTCAAAGCACCAGCCTGCGAGGGTGCGCGTGGGCTCCACAAGGAGCTCGGAGTTCAATAAGCGCCTGAGGGAGGCAACCGGGGCGGGCACCCACAGACCCACACGCGGGCAGCTTTCTCGCGCATAGCCATACAGCGTGGGAACTGCCTGAGCCATACGCACCCTACCTTATGCTTTCATAAATATTATTTCTAAAAATACTGGCAATTATTATTTGTCGATTTAATTGCTTTCAACTAACCTTGTTCATTATTATATTAAGCGGTTTACACTCACGTGAAATTGTCAGGAACGGCCCGCCATGTTTCGAACTCGTACGGATCTCTTCATCAGGGACTGCTGGATCATGTCGGGCCGTTCCTGACAATTTCACATGAGTGTAAACCGCTTAATACAATAATTAAATATTTCTCACGAAAATTTAACTCTCTTTTCACTTATATTTAGTAAAATATCTCTAATTTTCTGTTCACCTTATCGTTTTCTTTCTCTGAAGTTGTTCAAGCTAGAAGAGTGTTATGCTAATGAGATATTATGATCACACCTACAAGCTACAGATAGACTGTTAATCTTAGGTATCTAATATTGAAGTAGCTCTCTCACTCTGGCACTCACATATTGGCGTCTTGCCAGCAGCAGTTAGCACCTCATATAAGATAATTTACTGGCATATTGGCCGTTTTCATAATTTTTCATTGAACTGCACGGGTTTACCGCCACTTTCCGGTGACCTAATATATTAAAACCTGAATTCAAAATTTAAAATACGGATCCAAGTAGCTGGAGAACCTCATTTAATGACTAATGAGTGGCATAAAAATGCTACTAAACTTGAATATAAGCACAAGGTAAGGAATTCTTTAATATTGCCTTGAATCTTGTCACTTGTTTGAAGCAAAGCTATATATTGAAAAAGGCTGCCAACCAAGGAAGATAAAAGGTAAGGAAGTATGATGTTCATAGTAAGGGCTAAAGTGGGGGGGTGTTTTTTTTTCATTTCAACTCTAGTGTGTGGGGTGTCGTTGAATAGGTCTTTTAAAAATAATAGGGGTCTCCAAACATTATTTTTTGATAAAGTCAGCAGTTTTGTAAATACTGGCTCCGAAAATAAAAAAATAGTGTCCTCCCCTCTCTAACTTTTCAACCACGGGTCAAAAAACTATGGAAAAATTCATGAAAATGAGGCCTTCAATGACAACTATATTTTTGAGTTATCGCAAAAAAAAAAAAAAACTTTAAAACGACGTAAGTGCCGCGCGGTTTCCTTATACTTCGAACGTTACACTTATTTATTAGTTAAGTACCATACTGTATTAAAACATTTCGCTCAATCTGGCGCGTATAATCGATAACTTCCAGAAGGTAATAAGTAATTACTGTTACTTTGGTGTTTACGACCTTTTTATAGAGCTTGAAATCTTTCTCGTAATTTTCGTCTATTGTGAAGGATGGGCAACTACGGAACCCTACACTGAGCGTGGCTCGACATGCTCTTGGCTGGTTTTTACCCTTAGGGTACGGAACCATAAAAAGAGTCCTTGTACGTTCCATTATGTCCCGTTTGAATATGAACTTCTTTTTAGGGTTCCGTACCCAAAGGGTAAAAACGGGACCCTATTACTGAGACTTCGCTGTCCGTCCGTCCGTCCGTCCGTCCGTCCGTCTGTCACCAGGCTGTATCTCAACAACGGTGATAGCTAGACAGTTGAAATTTTCACAGATGATGTATTTCTATTGCCGCTATAACAACAAATACTAAAAATAAAATAAAATAAATATTTAAGGGGGGCTCCCATACAACAAACTTGTTATAGATTATATATATGTATAGGTACGGAACCCTTCATGCGCGAGTCGGACTCGCACTTGCCCAATTTTTTATTTGCACGATGCCCGAGCGTCAAGTAGTGGAAACTAAAATTCCCATATGAATTTTGGGTCACTTTTTCCATTCTTCACATTGTAAAATTATTTTAAGTCTGAATAGGATGAACCCAAAGTTCTGAAAAAAACAGGGAATCGCTTTTTTTTTTGGAAAACGCTCTGTTACGTCAAGACAAAAGTGCATACCTATTTATCATAGATTTTCTTATATTTTATTTCGAAATTCAATTTTGTTTTTCTTAATATATTTTTTATGTGGGTAAACTATTAATTTAAATTTTGTTTGCGTGTTGATCTTTGTATTTATATAGCAATAGATTTTATTTTCGGTAGATATGTGTACGGTATGATAATGTGTGTACTACCAGTAATTCTCGCGGTGGAATGTAGTAGGCAGAAGCGCGCGCTAATGAAATAACATCATTTATTTACTTTATGGAACCCACTCATTATTTGATATTTAAAGTCTGTCAAGTAAAGAAAATAAGGAAATCAAAACCTACTTCCTCATGTGCTAGATTCTAGCCAGGTTATAAAGGTTTCTACCTTTATAACCTACTCGTATAAACCTATAGTACCTAGGTATCTGCACATGAGAGGAAAATATGGAACTCTTAATTTCTAGTTGTTGTTGTTGAATATTAACTACGACATGTGAGATACACCATCTTTAGATATACCAGTAAAATTCTCTCTACTTCTTTCATTACTATTTTATTGAAGTGTTGAGTTATAAAACTTTAGTTAATACACTGACGCCTGTGAAAATTTTGAATCCCCGTAAAATAGTCTAGTTTTCTTCAAAATTCCTTATCAATAGGCACTCCCGTCTTTCAAAGCTTTAATGCAAATGGCTGCCGAACTCCCGAAAATAGCCTTATTAATTCAATTCTAGGCATTTTCCTCGCGGAATCACACGCGCGGGCGCTCCGTGAGCCGAATAAGAATTAGAAGAAATAACTTACACAACCTTTTATCAAGCAAATGTGTTTTTGGAATTTAAACTCAACTCTCATGACATAATAAGGTCGAGTTTATTAACACAGTATCTAGAAAATGCGAGTTAGAGAAAATTATCAGAATCGAGCCGCGACAAATTTATTATGCAGCTGATTGAGGCGCCACTGTAAAGGAACAAGTTCAAGTTAGCAGGGAATTAGTTTAGTTCCGTATTCGGCCGCGAGAGCGTGTGCAAACGCCGACGGAATCCTTAAAAGTGGAGTTATTACTTAGATAGCGAGCGATGTTTGTCGTGCTTCCAAATCGATATGTTTTCTGTCCCTTTCATTGACATTATTTAGATATAAGACCTACGACTGTCATGTATTCCCTATTTCAAGTTGAAGTACGCAATATAAGAAATCGACAAGAATTTGGCTTATTCAATATACGGTAAAACGGGGTTACTTCCAAATGCAGGGGCTACTTTGGAAAAGTGTTTTTACGCCATATCCTTATTTTTTTAGGGTTCCGTACCCAAAGGGTAAAAACGGGACCCTATTACTGAGACTTCGCCGTCCGTCCGTCCATCCGTCCGTCTGTCACCAGGCTGTATCTCAACAACGGTGATATTAGATGTTATTATAGCTATTTTTACTATCTGTGACAATGCAATACATACCTTCAACAATGACCTAACCTTTTACTTCATTTGCTCAATCTCACTATGAATATTTGCGTTTTTATAACCATTTTAAATCTATCAAAGTAGCCCCAAATTTTCCTAAAGTAACCCCGTTTTACGGTAGTCATTTAAACATATAATTTGCACACATTATTATATTATATCAAACCAGGACTTCCCTTCGAGACCATAGACGTAGCATCACGTCCGTAATGTCGAGGTCATCTTTAGCCGCTCTAACGAGAAATGAAGAAGAGAAAAATATGTAGAATAGTAATTTAACATATTTTATTTCGAAAACTAATACGTCAATGATGATTCTTATCCTGGGGTTAAATCGTGCACCGAAAATCCCCGGGGTGTGAGTTGGTAATTCAACAATTACAGTAATATTTTATTAAAATATCCGTGGACTATGACTGTCCTACTAATATAATGAATACCTACGAACGTTTTGAAGATGTTGGAATGGAGTGTCTGTTGCCACAGATTTAAATGACGCAGATATTTGTCAGGACCGGAATTTGGATATACAATTTTTTTACGATCTATGTTAATTCAAAAACCATTTCTTGGTATAGGGCTCTTATTATATAACACAATGACAATGAAACACCTGTGAACAGGTTATTCACATAATTTCTACTTCACTACAAAACACTTAGTAAGGAGAAGACAATTAAAAGTGACTAATTGGCAAACGGACGAAATTCTGCCCTGCTACGGTAAAAGGTCGTATATTTATACGTATGTCATAGTAAGATACGTCCTTTTGCCGTAGCATAGCAGAATTATTGTCTTAATGACCTAATTTGTTCTTTTGTTCCAAGATTAATTATTGGTATGATGTTTTCACTGGGTATATTATAATGATGTATTTGTGTAAATTTAAGTATGTATATCACACTAATATAAAGACGAATGTTTGTATAAGTGTGTTTGTGTATGTTTGTTACTTCTTAACGCCCAAACGGGTGGATCAATTTTGATAAATTTTGGTATGAACGTAGCTGACACCCTGGATTAACGATTAACGCATAGGCTACTTTTTATCCCAAAAAATTTAGTGTTCCCGTGGGATGAGCGGGTAAGCGGGCGCAGCTAGTGTTTAAATAAAACAATTTAAACGGATTACGAGTATATCGCGTATATTAATATGTGACAGTCGCGGACACCGATGAAAATAAATACTATATATGTACATGTTTTGTGAAATCGACTCAAATAGTATGCTACGCCTCTTGCAACTCCGTCTAATTATCAGAGTTAGATGTTTCTTGAACTTTGCAAGCTTTGAAGTGAACTGTCGAAGTTATTGCATAGTCTTGATAGTTATAGCTTCGCCGTACAAGTACCTATGGAAGAAGATAGTTGGGAACTATTTTATATCTTTACTAGAAGGTGCTTCGTCTGCGTAATAGTGTTTGTTTCTCTATTGTAATCGGGAAAAAATATCCTATAACCATCATCTTAGCATATACAATCATCCTTGTACCAAAGTCTTTGAACCGTGTTTGATGTTCTAAGGACAAAGATAGGCGTTGATATAAAAGCCCATACATAAGAAAAGATTATCGGTAAGATCGCGCTGTTAAATTTTTTCCCAAAAACCCCGAGAAAAAAAAATTGCTCAACTTGCTAACTACTTGAGAAATAGCCAAATTGTGCTAGTAGTACCTAGGTAACCTGAATCATACTAATTTTTTTACACAAGTTATTTTGGTAGCTAGTAGCCCTCAAGTTTGTCTCAGTCCTCCGATTTAGTAACTGGCTAGCTAGCTAACATTTGGGTTACTATTAACAAATGTTTTTTTTTCAGAGCATGATCCCCGTAGAATAATTATTCTAAACCACAGATCACTTAGGGTTAAGTGGTCTGTGTTCTAAACCATTTCACAATATAGTTTTGAACCCCCGACTAAAAAAAAGAGTTTGACATGTGTATCTGTGTATTTGTGTATCTGTGTGTCTGTCTGTGGCACCGTAGCTCCCAAACGAATGCAAACAATTGAGTATGTTTTTTTAATCGAAAGACTTTTCCTTCGAAATCGTTCTTACTTATAGCTAAGTTTGGTGTGAATAGGATCAGTAGTTTCAAAAATATTTAGCTTTAATTGGAACAAGTGACAAGATCTCAACCAATATAGAAACTAACAATTCCAAATTTCGTAGTTATGTTGAGCTTTAATGAATGAGGAGTCTCATAATGACCAGCTATGTACTTGTGTCGGGGATGTTTTAATTTTTTTTCTACTCCAGTACTATTTTCTGTCATTTATATAGTTACTAACTCTAATATAAAGACATAAATTATGAAAGTCTGTAAAAGTCTATACTCTACTGCCCAAAAAAACACTGCTAAACG
The DNA here is from genome assembly GCA_947623375.1 of Apotomis capreana. Classification (NCBI taxonomy): domain Eukaryota; kingdom Metazoa; phylum Arthropoda; class Insecta; order Lepidoptera; family Tortricidae; genus Apotomis; species Apotomis capreana. The sequence continues at coordinate 16,634,936 of OX392517.1, read as the reverse complement.
ATGTTATAATGTCGCCAAAAAGGCATCACTTAGTACCACAGATTACAAGATAAACAGCTGCATTCACACAATTTGCAATTTAAAAAAAAAACTTATTGTACTAAAGCGTTGCTGCCAACTTAAAAAACAAGTTTTATCTTCAGTGCATGGATTTTTAGTATAGTGAACGTATACCTTTATGTATAAGTTCATATTTTTTTGACAGATGTTTAGTATAGCGAACGTATACCTTTATGTATAAGTTCATATTTTTTTGACAGATGGACGTCAATAAAAAAAAAGTTTATCAAGACTATTTTTTTTTTAATTTTGTTGATTCCGAGCGGGAACATGTAATTATTTTCTTTGTTGTTTATTTACATTTTATTTATGAAATGTCGAGTCGTAGAAAAAGTATTGTATGCAACGTTGTATAAGTAGGTCAAAAAACGCTCGTGGCATCTTTCTTACGATGTTTGCTACGCTCACATCGTAACCCATGCCACTCGCGTTTTTTGCCCCCTCTTATACAACGGTTGCATAAAATACTATTAATTTAGGTTAGTTACACGTATAATAGTGTACTCGTAGTTTAGAAGGCAGCCGCAACTTTATTAATTTGTAAAGCAGTTCCTGCTAGCGCAAATTAAATGTTTCCAATGAAGCGAAAAATTTAAAACTTGAATGGTTCAGGCGGGCTTCGCACCCACAATTCCAATGGCTTCCCGGGCCAACACGCATTGGCGCAGTGGACCAATACGCACATTTAACGGACATATTGCTGGACTCATTGGAAACGTCTTTACTCCGCATACGTCATATACGTAATGTCCTGTCTGTGTGTGCTTTTATGGAATAACATTGTTCATTCTTTCTTTGTTTCTTTCAATAGATAGGACCCTGGTGTTGGCCCGAAAAGCCGTTGGTACCGCGGGTTCAAACCTCGCCTGAACTGAATCAACATAACATAACATTTGACCGCAACTTTACTTTATAACTCTGTTTTTGTTCCTCCGCAGTCGGGTAATACGTTATATAACAAATTTATGAAACATGTAATGTCTCATTATTATATTTATTATGTAACACACCACAATTTATCTCTTTGTATCAATGGTTTAATATAAAAATTATGGTGTGTAACAATATTTAAAAAATATGAGACATTACATGTTTCATAAAGGACTGCACCCTCTCTCGCTTGCTCGTTCACTGCTGTAAAGCAGTGCGGTAAGATGTGATTATTAACGTACTTATTCAAATAGACGTCGCTAAAGTGTAAAGCCTTTCAAATAAACAATGCAAAGATCGACAAGTAAAGCATACGTTAGGGTAGTGGAGAAAATAACACGCTGGACCGGTAATCCAGAGATTCCAGAGGTACCGCGCGGTCTCCCGGTCTTTTCAGCCAAATTACGCATTTAAATTTTTCTTTGTGCTTTGATCTTTGTATCAATCGTCCTGTAACAAGTTATTTTTGTACTAAAAATTGTTAAGATACTTACATACATATTCAAAGCACCAGCCTGCGAGGGTGCGCGTGGGCTCCACAAGGAGCTCGGAGTTCAATAAGCGCCTGAGGGAGGTGTTGTAGATAGTAACCTTAGTTGTGTCTAGACTTTTTAATAATTAAGTTTTTTATAGTTATGTCATATTTTAAATTTTCTGTTACACTTTCGAATATACATTTTAACCGTCAACATCTTTTTCTAATTTCTATTTACCAAAATCCTAAAATAAATATACTCTTCCAGGCTCTATACCCCGCGTATCACAACTCGTTATCAGCACGAAGCCGTAGAAGAGTAGTAGGTTTGTGTAAAAATTGTGAAAAAGTTGTGGTTTTCATTGTGACTGAAAATAGTAAAAGTAATCGAAATGTCACATGAAACTGGAGACTCCTCGAGTGTCAATAAGTCGAATTCCCCTACGAGTTCATCTTCAATTCCATCTTTTGGTATAAGAAATAAGGATGGATATCCTACCTGGAAATTCAAGATGAGGAATTATCTTTTACATGAAGACCTGTGGGCAACAATATGTGGTTATCCGGAAGATGACACGACCCCCGCTTCGAAAAAGGTACGAAACGACGCAAAAGCGCTAGCAAAAATTTGCTTAACAGTTGACGGTGCAGCTATCACTCATGTCAGATGTGCGAAAACTGCTGCCGAAGCATGGAAAAATTTGCAAAAAGCTTTCGAGGACAAGGGAATGGGTAGAAGACTAGCTTTAGAACGAAAATTGTACAGATTAAGCTTGTCGGACTTTGAAAATATCGAACTGTACATTAATGCAGTAATGTCAACCGCACAGGATCTTGCGGATATAGACAAGGTTATAGAGGACACATCGCTTGCAGCCATACTTTTAGGAGGACTCACCCCAAAATATGATCCTCTCATTATGGCACTAGAAAATTGTAATGTCGACGTGACCACTGACTTGGTGAAGACAAAACTGCTGAACGAAATGTCTAAGGACGCAGCTGTACCTGGAGATTCGGTTTTACTTACTAAGAAGATGCCTAAGTCAAAGAAGAAGGAAGTTATATGCTACGAATGTAAAGTGCCTGGCCATAAGAGACCAGACTGTCCGTTAAGGAAGAATAAAGAGAAGGTTAATGTAGTAAAAGTAAACGACGCCACATTTACCGCTCTTAACACTTCTGGAAGTTCAAACAAGGACCAATGGTACGTAGATTCGGGTTGTACAAAACATATGACATCACGACGTGATTGGTTCCAAGATATTATGGCTCTTGATAATGGTAGCGTTACTGTCGCTAACGGTGAAAAAATTAAATGCTGCGGAATTGGAGACATTTCTCTAAACACACCCAAAAATGTTATCAACAAGATAAGTGATGTTGCTTTTGTACCAGATTTAAAAGCTAACTTGATTTCTGTAAAGAAAGCTGTTGATAAGGGTTTTATTTGTGTTTTTGATACTACTGGTTGTAATTTTTATAAATCTAATACTTTTCGTTTTACAGGTGATTCCGTTTTACATGCCTCGCCCTGTGGTGGATTGTACATTTTGGACGGTACTGTTAATGTTCCCGAGAATGTGGCGAATAATAATTTGACACAAGATGTGCACTCTGGCTGTCAGGACAATAGTTATAAGCTCTGGCACAAGAGGTTAGGACATTTGTGTCGTATAGGCATGAATCAGCTGAAGAATCACGAGGTAGGCGTAAAGTTTAGTAAAGTAGACAAAAGCAGTTGCATTGCTTGCGTGGAAGGTAAACAAGCACGAAAACCTTTCAAGAAAGTAGCGCATAATAGAGCTACTTCCCCTCTTGAGCTGATCCACATGGATTTGCTAGGACCGGTCTCTACAACCTCCTTTCAAGGAAATAGGTATATGTTGACTATTGTAGACGATTTTACGAGAAAGGTGTTTGCTTATTTTGTCCCTTCCAAAACTGAAGTTAAAAATAAATTCTGTCTGTTTCAAACATTTGTTGAAAATCAATTAGACAAGAAAATTAAAGCGGTTAGGACTGACGGCGGAAAAGAGTTCGTGAATAAAGAGTTTGTTGATTATCTTGCTTCAAAAGGTATCGAACATCAAACGACGACGCCTTACAGCCCTCAACAAGTTGGAGTCGCAGAACGTACTCACCGTTCCATTACTGAGAAGGCGAGGACGTTGTTGGCTGAAAGCTCACTGCCAAAAGCTTTCTGGGAAGATGCTTTCCAAACTGCCGTATACCTAAAGAACAGGTCACCTCATCGAGCTTTAGGTGGACAAATTCCATATGACAGATGGTGTGGTCGTAGAAGTGATCTTGAACATCTGAGAGTGTTCGGATGTAGAGCACTTGTCCACGTGCCTTCGTGTCACCGGAAGAAATTGGATGTCAAGGCAAAGGAAGCGATTTTTGTCGGTTATTCTGAGAATCCAAATACATACATGTTTAGGGATCCAGCTAATCCTCGAAAAGTTATTACTTCCAGAGATGCAACCTTTTTTGAAAATAGTTTTACAACGTTGAAGCAGAGGCAGAGTGAGCCTGTGGCACAGTCCGACTCCGTACTGATCTTTGAAGAAAATGAGCTCCATACTGAGCACGAAGATCCTCAATTCTTCGACTGTATTGGGAATACCGAACCTGAGGCTGGACCATCTTCACAGGTAAATCCGGAGAGCGCTGTAGAATCAGCAGATATGGAAGATCGCGAGTGCGAGTCTCTCCATGAGTTACCTCATAGTGTCGATGTGGAGCCAGCAGATGTGGAAGAGGAACAATATATTCCTGAGCAGAGGTACCCCTCAAGAAGTAGGAAACCACCCGATTTCCTTTCATATAATGTGTCGATTGATGATTCCGATCCTATGACTTATTATGAAGCTACTCATGTCGATGATGCCGAAAAGTGGCACCATGCAATGGATGACGAGTATAAGTCGTTAATGAAACTCCATACATGGAACCTGGTGGATAGACCGAACAAGAAGGTTATACCATGTAAATGGGTTTATAAGAAGAAACGGGACGCTCATGGAAACGTCATCAAATATAAGGCTAGACTGGTTGTCAAAGGTTTCAATCAAGTCCAAGGTGTGGACTATACAGAGACGTTCGCTCCAGTTCTTCGTCATTCTTCCCTCCGCACGTTGTTTGCCTTAGCTGCAGAAAAGGGCTTAAAAATGAGGCACTTAGACGTGGACACGGCGTTCCTGAATGGGGACTTGGATGAAGAGGTTTTTATGGAGCAACCTGTTGGTTACAGAGAAAAGGGCAAGGAAAACAAGGTTTGTTTGCTGAAGAAATCTCTTTATGGCCTTAAACAGGCGCCCCGTGCTTGGTATAAAAAGTTGAACGAAACGCTTTTAGAAATTGGTTTTACAGGAACTCCTTCCGAGCCTTGCGTTTATACGAAACTTTTTAGAGATGAACTTATTATTTTGGGTATTTTTGTCGATGACATAATTGTCTTTTATAAATCAGATTTGACTTTTGACAATGTCAAGAAAGATTTGTCTACATATTTTTCTCTGAAAGATCTCGGACTATTAAAATGCTATTTAGGTTTAGAAGTGGAAAGCAATTCCGAGTATATAAAAATAAATCAGAAGAATTATATTCTATCTTTGCTCGAAAAGTTTAATATGAAGGATTGCAAGACTGTGGACACTCCTTTAGTAAAAAAGACTATGGAACGACGAACTGATGGTCAAGTTGGTGAGTCTTATCCTTATCAGAACTTAATAGGATGCCTCATGTATTTGACGGTAAACTCACGACCCGATATTGCATACGCAACAAGTTATTTGAGTCAGTTTAATACGTGTTTTACAAAGGAACACTGGAATGCTGCAAAGCGAGTCCTGCAGTACCTGAAAGGTACTTTAAACTATTCTTTGGTTTATAGGAGAACAGGAGAACCTTTACGAGGTTACTGTGATGCAGATTGGGCGAACTGTGTAATTGACAGAAGGTCATACACTGGTTACACTTTTAAGTTAAGTGGCGGTCCAGTATCCTGGGAGTCAAAGAAGCAACCGACAGTTGCGTTGTCGTCCGCGGAAGCCGAATACATGGCACTAGCGTCTGCTACAAAGGAAGCTTGTTACTTACGTCGCTTTATTTATGAAATAACGGGTAAGTTTTCTTCAATTAACTTAGCTTCTGATAGCCAGAGTGCCATGAATCTCGTTCGTAATCCTGTACACCACAACAGGACGAAACATATAGATACGAGATTTCATTTTATTAGGGAAAAAGTATCTAGTAATATTGTTAATTTAGAATATGTGCAAAGCAGTGATATGCCTGCAGATGTCTTAACAAAGCCACTTGGGCCAATTGTACATAAGCGATGTATAGTTAAGTTAGGACTAGGAACTTAATTTCGTTTGTCTTTTTGGCACAACTTCGATTAAGGGCGGCTGTTGTAGATAGTAACCTTAGTTGTGTCTAGACTTTTTAATAATTAAGTTTTTTATAGTTATGTCATATTTTAAATTTTCTGTTACACTTTCGAATATACATTTTAACCGTCAACATCTTTTTCTAATTTCTATTTACCAAAATCCTAAAATAAATATACTCTTCCAGGCTCTATACCCCGCGTATCACAACAGGAGGCAACCGGGGCGGGCACCCACAGACCCACACGCGGGCAGCTTTCTCGCGCATAGCCATACAGCGTGGGAACTGCCTGAGCCATACGCACCCTACCTTATGCTTTCATAAATATTATTTCTAAAAATACTGGCAATTATTATTTGTCGATTTAATTGCTTTCAACTAACCTTGTTCATTATTATATTAAGCGGTTTACACTCACGTGAAATTGTCAGGAACGGCCCGCCATGTTTCGAACTCGTACGGATCTCTTCATCAGGGACTGCTGGATCATGTCGGGCCGTTCCTGACAATTTCACATGAGTGTAAACCGCTTAATACAATAATTAAATATTTCTCACGAAAATTTAACTCTCTTTTCACTTATATTTAGTAAAATATCTCTAATTTTCTGTTCACCTTATCGTTTTCTTTCTCTGAAGTTGTTCAAGCTAGAAGAGTGTTATGCTAATGAGATATTATGATCACACCTACAAGCTACAGATAGACTGTTAATCTTAGGTATCTAATATTGAAGTAGCTCTCTCACTCTGGCACTCACATATTGGCGTCTTGCCAGCAGCAGTTAGCACCTCATATAAGATAATTTACTGGCATATTGGCCGTTTTCATAATTTTTCATTGAACTGCACGGGTTTACCGCCACTTTCCGGTGACCTAATATATTAAAACCTGAATTCAAAATTTAAAATACGGATCCAAGTAGCTGGAGAACCTCATTTAATGACTAATGAGTGGCATAAAAATGCTACTAAACTTGAATATAAGCACAAGGTAAGGAATTCTTTAATATTGCCTTGAATCTTGTCACTTGTTTGAAGCAAAGCTATATATTGAAAAAGGCTGCCAACCAAGGAAGATAAAAGGTAAGGAAGTATGATGTTCATAGTAAGGAGCGTACGCCGATAAAGATTTTATCGTCGGGGAACTAGATGCCGTCGTATGTATCAAAATGAATTAAAACGGCGTTTCAGTAGCGACATAAACGACATAGAACGGTGTTAATATTAGTCAACTTTTGCAGAGTTTTGTAAGTATCTTAATGTTATACCTTGTTGACAATAGATGGCGTTTCCACGTTGTGCTTATACAATTTTTGATATGTTGAGAAGTTTTTTCACTGAAGGTAATTTTTCGCTTTTAAGGCTTTTATGGTTGATTAAGTATTTATTATGGACGAAAATATTTCAAGTCAAGCCTATGAAGTAAGCCTGGCCATGTGCTGGCCATAGTGCTTTAGGTAAGTGTGCTATACTGTCAAATGATGTTTTGTCTCTTTCAGTTTGAATGTAACGTCATGAAAATGTAATTAGTTTTTGATTGATGCATTGCAATATAGTTTTGCTATTTTCGATTTACATTACGCTTAAAGGAGGTTTATTATCAAAATTTATGACTGGTTAATAAATAGTTTTCAAATGACAATCCTAAACCTTCATTGTAAGAGCATTATTTTATTCTGACAAGGTTAGCATCACAAGATTGCTTATTTTAAACAGTTTAAGAAAAGGCTTAAATAGCGTGCTGCCATGCTACTTTGATAGGTTCTATATTTTTAGGTAATGACATTTTATGCCAAAGCAATTACTAATTTTAGAAAGTATTGAAGTTTTGCATCTAAAGCGCTGAATCTTATGATTAAATTATGGGCGTAATGCGAATTTGAATTTTCAGTTGAAATCATCTGTAATGCAATGAACCAGAATTAAAATCTCACTATGTATGGTATGGTAGTAGAGGCATAACGCCAAAAGAAAGATGGAAGCGAAAGCTTTTAGAAATATATGCTGAAGAAAAAATGGATTTAAAGAAGACTCTATTCCTAGAGAAAACTCTATACTTGGCGCGCTTAAAGTGTTAATTAAAGATTCCTAAAGTTTTTCAGTACGGAACATGAGGGGCATTTTACGGTACAGAAGATTGAAATTGACAAGTCGTATTATGGCTACCTATATAAGTATGGCTTACGTCAAATTAAAGCAGAAATAATCGCGATTCAGCGATTTTTGTATATGATGAAATGAGATATTTTGACCAAAGACCAATTTTATTGGAGTAAAATGGGCTTAACTAGTATTTATAATTACTTCTTCATATTGAACTTTATAGTGTGCCGTATGTTGTTAAAGTGTGTTAAAATGTTGGTTGTGTTGATCATTGTTCATAATGAAGATATACAATAAAAATAAGTAGCAGAATGTATTATTTACTGTTTAAGCCAGTATTAGTACTCGTAGTATTAATATACTCGGGTACTTATGTATCCTTACCTACCTACTTAGAATAGTTTAATGCAAAGGGTAATAATTATAAATATAGGTATGCCTAATCTCTCGTACAAATTAGTCGTGTCAAACTCATTGCATAGTATTCATTACTGCGCAATGAGTTTGCCATCTCTCTTTTTCCGTGAGATTACCTACTTATTTCAATGTAATAAAACGAACATAAATGGCCACGAATTTCTGAACGGGTTGTCGTATAGGTAGTTCTGGCTAATGCATGATATAGATATGATATCATTGGAGCGCTAGGAAAGTACGGACGTACGTTTATGACTTATGACGTTGGCTGTACCTATTCAATACCTAGTCTCCTTGATTATTCGTGATTAAGAAATCAACACGAGTACCTAGTTTCAGCGCCATCTAGTTAAGAACTATACAGATACCACGCTGTCTCTTTTTGGTATAACGCTCAGCGACAATGACATCTATTATGTGTTTTAATAAAACATTGCGTATCTACGTCTTATAATCAGCGCCATCTAGAAATAAGACGATATTTGAGCTTTTTTCCGGAGTACGTTTTTTTCTATGAGGTTGTCAATCCTTATGTATGATCCTTGATTTTGGTTAGGATAGAAGCTCGATAGGAAAAAAGCTCAAATATCGTCTTATTTCTAGATGGCGCTGATTATAAGACGTAGATACGCAATGTTTTATTAAAACACATAATAGATGTCATTGTCGCTGAGCGTTATACCAAAAAGAGACAGCGTGGTATCTGTATAGTTCTTAACTAGATGGCGCTGAAACTAGGTACTCGTGTTGATTTCTTAATCACGAATAATCAAGGAGACTGGGTATTGAATAGGTACAGCCAACGTCATAAGTCATAAACGTACGTCCGTACTTTCCTAGCGCTCCAATGATATCATATCTATATCATGCATTAGCCAGAACTACCTATACGACAACCCGTTCAGAAATTCGTGGCCATTTATGTTCGTTTTATTACATTGAAATAAGTAGGTAATCTCACGGAAAAAGAGAGATGGCAAACTCATTGCGCAGTAATGACTACTATGCAATGAGTTTGACACGACTAATTTGTACGAGAGATTAGGCATACCTATATTTATAATTATTACCCTTTGCATTAAACTATTCTAAGTAGGTAGGTAAGGATACATAAGTACCCGAGTATATTAATACTACGAGTACTAATACTGGCTTAAACAGTAAATAATACATTCTGCTACTTATTTTTATTGTATATCTTCATTATGAACAATGATCAACACAATCAACATTTTAACACACTTTAACAACATACGGCACACTATAAAGTTCAATATGAAGAAGTAATTATAAATACTAGTTAAGCCCATTTTACTCCAATAAAATTGGTCTTTGGTCAAAATATCTCATTTCATCATATACAAAAATCGCTGAATCGCGATTATTTCTGCTTTAATTTGACGTAAGCCATACTTATATAGGTAGCCATAATACGACTTGTCAATTTCAATCTTCTGTACCGTAAAATGCCCCTCATGTTCCGTACTGAAAAACTTTAGGAATCTTTAATTAACACTTTAAGCGCGCCAAGTATAGAGTTTTCTCTAGGAATAGAGTCTTCTTTAAATCCATTTTTTCTTCAGCATATATTTCTAAAAGCTTTCGCTTCCATCTTTCTTTTGGCGTTATGCCTCTACTACCATACCATACATAGTGAGATTTTAATTCTGGTTCATTGCATTACAGATGATTTCAACTGAAAATTCAAATTCGCATTACGCCCATAATTTAATCATAAGATTCAGCGCTTTAGATGCAAAACTTCAATACTTTCTAAAATTAGTAATTGCTTTGGCATAAAATGTCATTACCTAAAAATATAGAACCTATCAAAGTAGCATGGCAGCACGCTATTTAAGCCTTTTCTTAAACTGTTTAAAATAAGCAATCTTGTGATGCTAACCTTGTCAGAATAAAATAATGCTCTTACAATGAAGGTTTAGGATTGTCATTTGAAAACTATTTATTAACCAGTCATAAATTTTGATAATAAACCTCCTTTAAGCGTAATGTAAATCGAAAATAGCAAAACTATATTGCAATGCATCAATCAAAAACTAATTACATTTTCATGACGTTACATTCAAACTGAAAGAGACAAAACATCATTTGACAGTATAGCACACTTACCTAAAGCACTATGGCCAGCACATGGCCAGGCTTACTTCATAGGCTTGACTTGAAATATTTCGTCCATAATAAATACTTAATCAACCATAAAAGCCTTAAAAGCGAAAAATTACCTTCAGTGAAAAAACTTCTCAACATATCAAAAATTGTATAAGCACAACGTGGAAACGCCATCTATTGTCAACAAGGTATAACATTAAGATACTTACAAAACTCTGCAAAAGTTGACTAATATTAACACCGTTCTATGTCGTTTATGTCGCTACTGAAACGCCGTTTTAATTCATTTTGATACATACGACGGCATCTAGTTCCCCGACGATAAAATCTTTATCGGCGTACGCTCCTTACTATGAACATCATACTTCCTTACCTTTTATCTTCCTTGCCAAAATGACTTAGCCACCATTTTGACGGACAAAACATCAATAAAAAAACCGCATTCAAATCTACCCATCCGATCGGGAGTTACAATTCCAGATATACTCTTTTTTCGTCAGTGGCTAAAAATATGTGGTATATCATAGCATTTATTACACCATGATAAAGATATAATGACACCCAACCACAAGGCACCTGGACAATTGTGTTGCTGGCAGACATGAAAGAAAGCAATGTTTCCGAAGACGAAGTCTTTTTGACGCTTAGAAACTTTCGTTTGCGGATTTACCACCCACACAAAACCCAGCTAGCTCTTTACTGTTCGACATTTAAAAACCGGTCAAGTGCGAGTCGGACTCGCGCACCGAGGGCTCCGTACAAACACTTATCCCATCCGACCTGGCCGGGTAAAGTTAAGTTTGCATCTGAAATGTATGGCGCCGGATACAAATGAGGTGCAAAGTGAACGGATCCGATGACGTTTGTTGTATGGGAGCCCCCTTAAATATTTATTTTATTCTGTTTTTAGTATTTGATGTTATAGCGGCAACATAAATACATTACCAATCTGTGAAAATTTCAACTGTGTAGCTATCACGGTTCATGAGATACAGCCTGGTGACAGACAGACAGACGGGCGGAGGAGGTTTAGTAATAGGGCCCGTTTTACCCTTTGGCTGCGGAATCCTAAGAAGGGTATTAAAGTTAATGCGAAGATCCCATCGGGCATACGGTTGATAAGTAATGGAACGATAAAACCTTCGCTATCAGACATTCAATTCCCAGCTTCATTTAACTATTAGCAGCGACAAAGACTCGCAAAGGGTCGAAATAAGAAATATCCCGTTCCCATGTGGCCTCTATTGTCCCATTGTGAGCGTACAAAGCGGATAGTTCTGCGTTCGTGAGCGTTAATCGATATACTTAGCGATTTGGGTAGAATAGAACGTGAAAAAGGTGTGTTTTATACTCAGGCTTTGTGACTTAACAGATCAAGTGTCTTCGAAAACTGAAAGGCCATATCAGTGTTGTCATTCTTATGCTTATATGCCTTTTTAACTTATAATGCAAGGGCTACAGAACTTTCCATTTTATTTTCGTTTAAAGTATATTTTATTCTTAATATAAATCTTAAAACGATCACATCATAGTTAAATTGTATGACGCTGTAAAATTCGATTCGTAGCAGGGATTGGAGTGGTTGATTATGTTGCCAGGATGTTAAACCAAGGACGATGCACGTTTTAAAGTCGATAAGCTGTTCATTCGTTGGTTTTATTTACTCCGAAGCTAAATATACTGTGCAAAATATGTATTAGGTACTTATATTTTAAGCAATTTATGGTGGTGTGCCATAGGGAACGTCACGTGGACCTCAAATGTTTCCCAATACGATAAATTACTTGCATTATATTTGTGGATTTTAGCATTAAATTTTTGTCTTTCGATCACAGAGAATATTTAGTATAGTAGGTATGCAATTTCGGAACAACCACTGAGACGGTGATACAATCAGAATGTTTAATATCTGCTGGTACTTTTGCAAGAAAAATACATACACAATACTTAGTAGCAGATTTTCTTTATTGTTCGCGCACATGCAAAGAACATTTAGATCAGCGGTAAAGGCACAAGAAAATGTATTAGCTTTGTTATCGTAGTCTAACATTTTATTTTTCTTTCAACGTTATCTATAATTGAATGTTACTTTGTGACGCAGGGGACGCGGAATGTGCTTTGCATTTCATTTATTAGGTATTTGTCAAACAAATGTTACGTATTAATCATCATTATTATCATTAGAAAAACGGTAACCGGTCCCTTTTTGGTTTAGTCCCAATTCCCAATTTGGTAGCCAGCTTACGAAGTGTAAACGTTAATTCCTATCTCGTAGCTAGTTATGATATGGGTAGATTTGATAGTTGTTTGTCTACGAGATGGGACTGAAGGATTCTCAATTTTAGTCAGGTAAAAACTGGGGTTATTTTTCGCATTTCAAGGCTTGGGAGGGGATTTGGGCATAGAGATATATGTAAACTATCAAAAAATATTACTTTATACCTATTATAAGCAGTATGACAGTTCATACGAAGGTGCCGATCATTAAGTCAGAATCTTCACGGCAGATGGAGCTACGATGCCATCCTAAGGCATTCAAGAAGTTTCAATGGCTGTCGCATAGGTTCAGTGGATCAATAGGTAAGACGCTCGTGTTCGCCCGGAAAGCCGTTGGAAACACCTGAATCATTTTTTAGGGTTCCGTACCCAAAGGGTAAAAATGGGACCCTATTACTGAGACTTCGCTGTCCGTCCGTCCGTCCGTCTGTCACCAGGCTATATCTCAAGAACGGTGATAGGTATTTCTATTGCCGCTATAACAACAAATACTAAAAATAAAATAAAATAAATATTTAAGAAGGGCTCCGATAAAACAAACTTACAGATAATGTACGGAACCCTTCGTGCGCGAGTCCCACTCGCACTTGGTGTATTTTTATTTTTTGTCGAATCAACTTTACACCTGGTTGTAGTACACAATGAGCAAAGTCAAGAAAAGCGCTCATTTTAGCATTGTATGTTTCCGACTGAGACGCTCTTGAAAACATTTGCTCAAAAGGCCACTTTAAAGAAAAATGGCACTTCCAAGAGTTGGACTTTAACGATATTTACTTGTTAAAATCCTTGGTTCTGCATACTGCAAAACTTACACTACAATACCTACCTTTTGTAAAACTAATATGGCTGTGTTTTGAGCAACAGACTTTGCTTCTTTAATATCCATATGGTTGAATTCAAGTAAATACACAAATGAAAATTCCTTTCTCAAAAAGTAAAAGCTCATACAAATCAAAAGGAATCCTCTCGAACGAATCTTTTGTTCTCGTATCCAGCTAAATAGATTTCAGCATGAGACATTTTAGAATGAAGATGCTTTTAACAGAGACTATGTGAAAAAGCAATATGTGTATGTTGGAAGTTGCGATACCAGACACATCGTAGACGACGCGAATCTCTGCTATTTCAGCTACGTTAAGAAAAACATGTTATTTCTAGTTGAAGGAGTTGTTGTTGTCTGGATGGGTGCTAAATGATAAATATTAAGAGCTCTTACAGCTAATATTAGATTCGATTTATATCTATACTATCTATTATAAAATGTATAAATGTGTTAAGCGGTTTACATTCTTGCGAAATTGTCAGGAACGGCCCGACATGTTTCGAACTCGTATGGAGCTCTTCATCACGGACTGCTACCCGTACTGCGGCGCGGTAACTTCGTCACTCAATACAATAATTAATAATTAAATATGTCTCACGAAAGTTTTAATAAGATTATTATAAAACACTAGATTTGTATTGAAAATCAGTTTTCTATGGAGAGGGGACATTTCAAAAAAATCTTAACAGCTCAATGCACTAATGCAGGATTTGTAATTTGTATGACCGCGCTATGCCAGCCAGCAGTGTTGGTATACACTTTGTCCCCTTATAACGCAGAAACTGTTGGACGGATTTTAACCAATTTTGGTACAGCGGTATAGCTGAACATCCAACGATGGTTATAGAATAATACCTGACTTACCTACGGTGAAGAAAATAGACTAACGCGGATAATAGTTGCAGGCACCTTCTAGCTTCTTAATAAAAAGGAGAATATTTATCAGCGTAATAGTTTATGTGACTTTTATTGTTAGGTACTTTAAAGAATTTGAATAAGTATTAAGAAGGATCTTTTTTGAAACTATGTTCATCAATAACAAACATAATAATTTTGTTTCAGGTATATCAATCATCATCATTCATCTTATAAGCAGAAATCAGGTAAACTAAAGTACCCATTACCATACGCTATGCAATATTAACGAGTTGAAAAAAACTGGCAAGAGCATGTCGGGCCACGCTCAGTGTAGGGTTCCGTTAGTTGTCCATCCTTCACAATAGACGGGCTAAAAACAGCGGTTTTATTTGATACTAATGAACATAAAGAATGGCTTTATTGCTTTAAAAATTTTTGGCTTATACCTAAATAAGATACGGGCCCATATAGGACGATGATAACTGAAGAATGAGTTATTAAATCCCACAAGCGAAGTTTGAAATTTTTTTGTCTATTTGAGTTTCACCGTGTGTGGAGGGAAGCGGTTGTAACTGGGAGTTATAACCAGCGTCATTGAGAGAAAGATTTCAAGCTCTATAAAAAGGTCGTAAATGCCAAAGTAACTGTAATTACTTATTACCTCCTGGAAGTTATCGATTATACGCGCCAGATTGAGCGAAATGTTTTAATACAGGCACTTAACTAATATGTGAAATGTTCGAAGTATAAGGAAAACGCGAGGCAATTACGTCATTTTAAAAAAAATTGTGAAATTTTGCGATAACTCAAAAACGGCCCGACCGATTTTATTTAATATAGTTTTCTTTGAAAGTAATTATAAGGCCTCATTTTCATGAATTTTTCCATAATTTTTTGACTCGTGGTTGAAAAGTTTTTGGATTTCCGGAGCGAATATTTAGAAAACTGCTGACTATCAAAAAAATAATGTTTGGAGACCCCTGTTATTTTTAAAAGGGATATATTTAAATGCACATCTATATAATTTTTCAGTGCACTAGGTAACTCAACTAATTAACTGAATGCATACCAAAAAAACTTATGCTGTGCAAAAAAAAACAATTGATTAACTGAACATGTCCTACAAAAAAAACTTAGACATCATACAAAACCAGATGACCTTTTTAACCGAATTCACACCAAAAATATGGTTTGTACATCAGATATATTTGAAAGTTTCACCAAAAATACTGACTTGCGCACTAATTATCCCTCGCACTGCACACTAAGATCCGGCTCGGCCGGGTTAGGTTAGGTTAGTTTTTTTTTATATCCAGTAAAACAGTTTTGCAAATACCTTTAAATAGTATATTGAATTCGCATTATTTAGTGTGCATAATTAGGGTGCAAGTCAGTATTTTTGGTGAAACTTTCAAATATTTAGATCGAAAAAAGGGAATATACAGATATCGATTTAAATACAGCCTTTTTAAAAGACCAATTTGACGACACCCGACACGCTAGTGTTGGAACGAAAAAAAAACACCCCCAATTTATGTGTAGGGGAGAGGTAAAAACGATCAAGTGCCAGTTGGCCTCGCGCACCGTGGGTTCCGTACGAGCCATGTACGAACTAAGAAAGCACTGCATATTGTACATATCGTACCGTTGGACCCGAGAAAAAGTTTTTTAGTTTTTATTTTACAGTTTTGTCGGCGTGATACATACACATACTCATACCAAATTTCAGCTTTCTAGTACTAATGATCACGGAGCTCAGCCGTGGACAGACAGACAGACGGACAGACCGACATGGCGAAACTATAAGGGTTCCTAGTCGACTACGGAACCCTAAAAAGCAGGTCAGACGTGAGTCGGCCTCGCGCACTGGGGGTTCCGTACAAACTACGAAAGCGCTGAATTGCTTAAACGAGAAGTTAAATTGTACTGATGCCCAAACTAACGTTGCCGTTGGAAAGCTGTTGTCTCCATACATCGACATAGGACTCGATTAGTTAACAACTGCAAATAAGTTTGTAATCACATAATATTTTGGAATGAATCTAACTACAAATGTACGGTTTTCGATTTTTTTTTAATTTGTGCTTAATAATGTTGCTTCTTATCAAATTTCATGATTCTAGGACAACGGGAAGTACTCTATAGGCTTTGATTTCCTTGCCAGCAACAAATGCAGCATAAACCCTCGTATCTTTTGATAACGATGACTTAGAAGTTTGATACTTTCACAGCTTCAAGGGGTAGCAGACCTCAGTATTAGATATTAATGTCAGCTTGATAACTCCACGCGTTTCTGAGACAGACTAACATACAGACAGACAACAATTGTGTCCTATAAAGGTTCCGTTTTGCCGATTGATGGGCTATTCTAATTTGGTACTTAAAACTAACACGTTTGACTGCTGAACGCTCTTTAACGTAATTTCAAGCAAATTTGCTTAAACAAACATTCGCACAAACCCTGTGAGATAGTCAAGATAATACTGGTGTAGGTTGTACCTACTATTATACAAACTTCTGTAGGTATCTGCTCTGGAAGGGGTACGTCGGGTCGTTCATAGTTTAGTTTAGTGGTACTTATAACAATAATAATATGTGTAAAGCCCAGGGACTACACTGTTAGTTGGATTTCTCATTAATTAATTTGGGTAGTTTAGTTAGCAGCACTACTAACTAAATATATCAATCCAAATGCCTCTTACGACAAAAGAAGTAAATGTCGTGATGCATCTCAAAAAGCTGTTGTTAAAGATGTTCTTGTAAACAGTATGATTATGGATAAATTGAATAATCTTTTTAGTCCGTGTGGCATCATAAGCAGGGTTTGGCGTGTACTAAAGTAATTAGTTATAACACTAGGTCGATGCAGAGTCAGCCACCGGCTAAGCTTGCACCATAGATTGGAGCGGTTTTTTTTTTTCGAAATTTTCTTCGTCATGACCTAGCGAAATTTAATTTGTGCATTTTAAAACAAAAATTTCTAAAATCGGTTGAGAACTCGCTGAGATCTGCGCATTGTTACAAAGTCCATTCGAGTCGATCCATGGGAGCTTCGCTCGCTTCGCTCGCTCCGCTCCAATAAATGTAATTGATTGTTCTAAGTATCATTTATGAAAAAAATACTTACTGTTGAGTTTCTTTCAGCTTTCTTCTCAACAGCGGTCTCCTCTTAGGAAACGCTGGTAGATTTACAACCTGTAAAAGTGCTCTTGTGGCGTACTTACTCAATAAATTATTTAATTTCATTTCATTTGTAAAATGCGAGCGAAATTTATTGAAGGTCTAGTCATTGGTCATCCTTGATCGTAAGTAATTACCCTGCCCCTGAGAATTTTCGCATATTTCAACCGTATCCAAGAGAACTATGTGAACTATAACTACTAGTGGTTGACTGGTAGAGAATGCCTCATGGCATTAAGTCCGCCATTTGTACTTTTACTTATGTATTTTGTGCAGTAAAGTTTAAATAAATAAATAAATAAACTATTGTATCTAGTTACTAAAAGGCCCGCAACCTCGACCACGCAAAAAATATCCTGTACCCATCGTTAGATGTACAGATATTCCTGTACCAATTATTTGTTAAATTCATCCAGCCGTCCTGCTTTGAGCTGGTAAAAATAATCAAATCCTGAAATTATGGCCCCTCCCATATAAATTTTCAATAAAAAATTTGGAATAGTATAAATTGTTCGTCTTGAGCGAGTCAAATTATTTACAGTTATTCAATAAACATTCTTACCGGTTGCATAACCCGATATCCGTATTATTATAAGTTTACAAGAAAATCAAAAACTTCACATCGAAGCGTATCGTTAAAAGTTTATAAAGTTCGAAACTCAGATTCCGCTAGAGGTCGTGAGTGCGGAACTTGCCGTGCATCGTGCATGCAAGCGTGCAGCGCTTGACATGCATGATATGCAGTATGCAGTACAGTCCGACTAAAAAGAGTAGAAATTAAAAAGTGGCAATACTGTAGTGTCCTCCCTTTCTAATCAATATAAGGAAACGGGGGACGACACTACAGTATTGCCACTTTTTAATTTCTACTCTTTTTGGTCGGACTGTACCTACGTCTCACAATGTGTGGGGAAACGTGGGCTGAAGACTGAGCTGTATATGTCAATGCAAATAACATTTTATTTATTTAATCGTATGGTGAAAAGTTTGCTGTAGGAAATTATAGATTTATATCCAGGCTACGATATTATCTAACATTTCATTAAGTAGAAGCATTCAGAATCTAACAACATAGTGTAAAAAAATAAATAGTAGTACAGTCGCCATCAGATATATCGCAGCATATAAGGCGTTCATAAATATCTGAACACGACTCTTATTGAATAGGCGTTACAGTACATGTTCAGATATTTATGAACGCCTTATATGCTGCGATATATCTGATGGCGACTGTACATTACATACCTAGGGCGGCGAATTCGTAAATCCTTACGTTCCTTACCTTCGGCTCGGGCCACACACACCTACGATCTGGGTCTTTAAAAATGACCGCCCGTGGTTTGTCTAAAGCTTTACGTCTTGCCTTTGTCAGAAAGTGAGATTACTTACACCTTACACCTTAAACTCGCAAACATTCTGAAATAATTGCCAGTCTCTAAAGAAAACTGATATACAATGTAATTATAAAAAAAAATCATCACACTTGCTCGTAAACGCGGGCAGTAAGTTGTGAATTACGCCCTAGGGCGGTAAGTAATTTTAAGGGTTTACATGCTAGAAACCGCGCGGTAAATCGTATATTACGCACTAGGGCGGTAAGTCGTATATTACGCCCTAGGGCGGTAAGTGATTTTGGTATTGACTACACTACTTTTGTTTTATTTCCTCCAAAGTGTGATGAAAAACGTCGTACGTGACTCTGGTGGTAAAGGAATTCCAAATTCATGTCATTAAAGCCCTCGCCTTCGGCTTCGGGCTTCTAATAGACACTCGTTTGTAATTCCTCGTTTACCACCCTTGTTACGTAATGTACTATTTACGTCACCCTATGCCGTTGGTGGGATTTTCTGCTACGCGGGAAGATATATTATAGCTTATAACCATATATGTATGAACCTATTTTGCGCCTGAAGAGCAACTAAAACGTATATTGGATTAGCTTAGGTTACGGTTATTTTACAACAAAAAACCCACGTGTGAATTGGGTTACGACGATACGAAAAGATACTTTAACGTAACGTAACACGTTAAGTTATGTTTATTGTTACGATTATGTTATAGGTAAATACAAGATTATTACATTACATTTAGGTACCTGTACCTGACTTCGAGCTAGAGATTGCTACATGCTTATATGTATGTAGCTTTACAATGTAAAAAATACGGTATTCGACTATAGTGAAAATTAATCATCTAATTGAACTACTAAACATTTCATTAAAAATAGACGGAACCATAAACTACCACTAACTTTTGGATACGCGAAAAGTAGGTGGATTCCCGACATTCATTTATTATTTACTTATTTAAATACGTGGATCTAATAAAAGCGAGCGAAAATAGGTTACCTATCTGAAACACTAAAAACGTTAGTCCGAATTTCATTTCGACAAAAACTATTCGACAAATATCATTTTAACTTTTTTTCATTTGTCCGAAAATTCAATTCGATAATTTACGATTGGACATTAATTGTTTAGGATTTTATTCACTCTACTAATGACACGTTTCCCTAAATCTTATTTGTCCGTAATATCAGTTTTCCGATGTAACGTTTCTGTTTATTAACTACTCGACTTTTTTTGTATGACTTTGATTTCATTTGACCGATGTAACGATTCGATTTATTAACTTCTCGACTTTTTTTGTATGACTTTGATTTCATTTGTCCGATGTAACGATTCGGTTTATTAACTAACTACTCGACTGTTCTCAAGTGGACTTTTTAATTTTAGTCATATTATTGTATCCTTTTTCAACAATTTGTCAAATTAACATAATGTATGTGTATAGTCGGCATTATAATGGCAAACTGGCAAACTAATCTGCAACAATTTAGCCGCTTTGTACTTTGATAAAGATAACCCTACCCGCCACATAAAACTTGTTATGGCGTATTAATAATCTAACAGCGAGTAGCATTCGCTCGGCTCGCGCGCTGTTGTGGTTACTGTTCTAACCTAACCTAACCCAACCAGGTCGGTTTTGGCGGTTTGTCGGCTGCTGCTGTAGCACGGTAGCTTCGCTCGCTCGGCTCGTGCGCTGTTGTGGTCACAGTTCTAACCTAACCTAACCCAACTAGGTCGGTTTTGGCGGTTTGTCGGCTGCTGCTGCAGCACGGTAGCTTCGCCCGCTCGGCTCGCGCGCTGTTGTGGTCACAGTTCTAACCTAACCCAACCAGGTCGGTTTTGGCGGTTTGTCGGCTGCTGCCGCAGCACGGTAGCTGCGCTCGTTCGGCTCGCGGGCTGTTGTTGTGGTCGCAGTTCTTATGTAATGCCGAAAATATTATTGGGTAAATAAAAAATGGGTATTAAACAAAAGACGTCTCAATTCAGATGGCAAATGAACGGGGCGGGAAAAGTTGAAAGGTGAACTGAAAATTTGGCTAAATGAAAAAATGGGTATTAAACAAAAAACGTCTCAATTCAGATGGCAAGTGAATGGGGCGGGAAAAGTTAAAAGGTGAACTGAAAATATGTTCAAATGTATGAAGTGCCAAAAGTATCATAGGGTAAATGAAATATGGGCTACGAAAAAAAATACGTAACAACTCATAGGGCAAGTGAATGTGACGGGAAAAGTTTTTCGGACAAACGATACTTCTACTTAATGTAAAATTGTGAAAAGAAAAATGTACGAATCCTGTCATCGGACAAACGATAATAATTCGAATAGTTTTCGGGCAAATGAAATTCGGTCGATGGTTTTTAGTGTTTGAGATAGGTTACCGCGAAAATAACCCATCACTTCCTCAAAGGCTGCTCTTTATTAGATAATCGTGTACAGGAATCGTCCGGGCCATCTCTCATTCGTGTTCATTTCATTTCTCATCTCAGAATTCCTTGTAAATTACAGCTTCCTATAGCCGCAATAAAACTCTGGTGATCCAGAGCTCTCATCACAAGATATCCGTTTTAAGGTTATCGCGCATCTAACCGCTGGTAGCGAAATATTCTTTGTATGACATTGCAAATATAATAAAGAAAAAAAAAACACAAAATAAAAAGTATATATAACTAAACCTTAAGAAACTTATGATCTAATAAAACTTAACTTAAACTATTGGGACCTAAACTATATGAACATATATCCCCTAGGTCGCTACCATTGGGTAGGGTGCCCATAAGGCTGGCCGCGTTACCTCGCTGGATGGCAATGCCAATGCGTTGGGCGAGGAACGAGTCAGCCCTATGATCACCGGAGGACCGGATAAGCAAATAACTCAGCTTTTTGAAAAGCTTAGTTGCTTCCGGACCCCACGGTCCTAGGGTCTCCACGGCAAACGCCGCAAATACCTACGTAGCTATCAGCGAGAGCTGCGTAGGTACTTGCGGTGCCTGCCCTCAACGACGTCGTGCCCACATCACATGGGACGGCGCTAGGGTATCCACACATGTGGCGTCCCATATTAATGGCTG
This sequence comes from Apotomis capreana, assembly GCA_947623375.1. Classification (NCBI taxonomy): domain Eukaryota; kingdom Metazoa; phylum Arthropoda; class Insecta; order Lepidoptera; family Tortricidae; genus Apotomis; species Apotomis capreana. The sequence continues at coordinate 16,612,868 of OX392517.1, read as the reverse complement.
TCTCTGTTGCCAGGGCACGAGGGTCATTCCGTCGGGCTTCTTGCCATCGTCACGCGCCATGCCATTTGGCTCTAAAGTGGTCGGCACGCGCTGACCGTCGCGACGCCGAGCCGCTTCCTTTACGTGCTTGCTTGGTTGACGGCTGTTTGACACCGAGTCTAATCCGTTACGGTGCCGGGCGGTTAGGTCTGCGATAACCTTTAATCGCCGAAAGATAAGGAACCTGAAAAAGCTGTGAAACTCAAATATAACTTTCTTTTAAAGTCGATTGAGATTTGCCGACTCTGACAGTTAAGTTACCGGAATGACTTCGCAACTCGGAGTGGAATAATAATACCGGTATATTACACTTTTCACGATTTCATTGTTCGACATAAAGTTGTGCCTATCTAAAAAGGTTACGGGCCTTTTAAGCGATGTAAAGAGAAATAACACGATTATTCTATTTGACGGGAAAATATTTTAGTCACATAACGCGGAATGGAGGCAATCGGGAGAGACGATGCGTTATTAGGGGCACAAAAAAGGTCTAAAGAGCTTACGAGCTTATAGAAGAGCTAGAGGGCTCCCGCGACTTAGTCCGCCCTGAGGAAAATATCATAATATTTTTTTACTTCGTCGTGATCGGGTAAAAAATGTTTTATAACAACACTTACGTAAAACTATGATATGAGTGTATCAGAAATACTTTAAATTCAACCAGTCGTTTAGGCATGATGGGGACATAAAGAATATATCTCCAAATAGCTTATTTAACTTTGTTAAATAAAACTCCATCTATGTGCGAGATTCTTTTTTTAGAATTGTATATGGTATAGATAGAAGGGTTTATCATCATTTGCTAAACAACTTTTTACAAATAATCACTTAACAAACAACGATTTACATGTAAACTATTCATTTCACAAACCTATCATTCCTTAAAATGCTCGTTTTACAAATAATTACTCTAGATAGAAGGGTTTCTCATCATTTGCTAAACAACTTTTTACAAATAATCACTTATCAAACAACCATTTACATGTAAACTATTCATTTCACAAACCTATCATTCCTTAAAATGCTCGTTTTACAAATAATTACTCGACAAATATACATTTAATAACTTAGACGCTTTTTAAAAACATTGAATGACAAAGTTTCATTTAAAAAATGTTCACTTCACGAATAAATCGTTTTACAAATCAGTTATTTTGAAAAACATTATTTGATAAACTATTGTTTCATAAAAATATTAAAAATAACTCTCTATGTAACGAAACGCAGGACGGTGTATGAAGTTTAATACTCGAAACACTTGGGCCAAATATTAAACAGGCAAATACTTATTTCGGTCAGATTGTACCAAAGAGGGGGCCGTTTCTGGGACTTAAATTTTTTTTTTACACTTTTTTTTTTGCTGTTTTGGGACTTAAATTAGATTGAATCTTGTAGATTACACTAAAATAAGCATGCTTTGTTTTTTAAAATTTTCTCAGAGCGATATTTACTAAAATATTGGGGTTCAAAAATTTTTTTTTTCAATTTTTGCCATTTTTAGGCTAAATTAGATTGAGTGATGTTCCATTTTTTAAGCAAGCATTTTGACGCTCCGCTATACATGGTTATAAAACAAACTTAACCTAACCTACAGTTTTCGGTTTTCGAGCCATATGTTACCTAAAAAACCTCAATAACCTGAAGACTAAGACGTCTGTATGCTCATCAGAACAATTATACTTTGTTAAAAATTAAGTATGTTAATATTTGTACTCGTAGAAAACTACACATATAAATGGCGTTCACACCATGATGATTTATTAAACGAAATGTTTACCAAACAATGCATTTTATTAACGTTGTTTTATCATCCGTTATTTTGTTATTTGACTAGAATAATAAATGAATAATTTGCGAAATAATGTTTTGTGATATGATGTTTTGTACAATAAATAATTTGTATTATGATCTATTTGTAAAACTATATTTTATGCAACGTCTAATTTGTGAATCGTTCATTTGTCTAACGTTGTTTGTAAAATGAATATTTATGAAACGTTGTTTAGCAAGTGATTGGCTACCAGATAGAAGATATACTTAGAGAATTAGTGGCAGTGGGCGGGACACATTGCCCGTAGAATGTATGGACGGAAAGGTTCTCGTGCGGCGATCGCGTATCGGTAGACGCTCCTGCGTCCCTTGGGGAGACCTTTGTTATTATTATGAATGCTGTGATGACTTAATTAATCCATCAGAATTTACCATACTATTGTATCACGGTACTTACTGCGCTAACCCAAGCTTCACCCAAGCTTCGTAACAATGAACAGAGAATCTTAACAAGGATACTACACTCGCTCGCTACGCTTGGCTTCATAATTAACGTTCCTATTGCGCTTTTGTCAAATCTCGCTTCATGATTGCATTCGTCGGAGCTGCATGCATGGGTGGGTGCATTATATACAGGGTTTTATATACGGGGCTTGCGTGGGGTATGTCACTGATATTAAAATATATTATTTAAATGTTTTTAGGGTTCCATACCTCAAAAGGAAAAAAACGAAACCCTTTTAAGATCAATTTGTTGTCCGTCCGACTGTCTGTCCGGAACGCGTTTAGGTGTTGAGATGAAATTATAATCATACACTTAGGTCTGCAGCCCCTTGCAGCTGTGAAAAGAATTAAGCTTCTAAGTTAGCGTAAAAAAGAGATACGGCCATTTCTGCCGCAAAAACATATATTTTTACATTCTCAAGGGAATCAAAATTTATAGGGTATTTCCCGTTGACCTAGAACTATGAATTTTGGCTAGTTATACCGTTCTATACTACGAGTATAGGGAAAAGTCTGAAAACTATACATTTTTAATAAACCACAAGAATATAATAGTCTTTATTTAGAGTACATAACACAGTTTCCAACGGTCGTTATGTTTGTCGCTCAGTATAGTTTATCTTTTCGTGAGAGCAATATGCAGTGCCTTCAGTTCGTAAGGAACCGTCGGTGCGCGAGTCCGACTCGCATTATATGTACATTACTTAGATGATTCCATACATTTAAGGAAATCTCATTTTGTTCCATCCTGTATACAAAATATACAAATATAGACAAAGGAAACTGAATCGCGTATAGAAACATATGAACTGCAATTTAGGGTAAAGGAAACGCGTAGCTTTTTAGCCTTTCTTGTGACTTTGACAAGACCGAAAAGGTACGTTTAAATTTCCTAGACTGTACAGTTAGCAGCAGAAGTTGCTACGCTCACCAAGTGCTCCTGGTTATGCATGACATTTATAAAAAAAAATAATGCAGTTTCTATTAAATCTAAAATGGACGCCATGGTTCCTAAGAACAGATTTCCCTATTTCTTATAGTTTTCGTTTTCTACCTACTGACCTATTTGGATTGATCACCCTGTATATACAATTACACACGGACTCTATTATCAAGGAAGTAAGAATTGTACAGGTAATTGTGCGCATGTTATTCTGCTTAGCTACTTCTGTCGCTGACTGTACTCGTGTCTTACAAGGCACTTGTAATTTCCGGCTTCGTAGTCTAGCTGTTAGTCTCTTGGTTAAAAGGTTAATACGACTAGCGGGCCTATGATGGTTGCGTTTATCACGTAATAAATAACTGACAAAGCATCTGTCACTCACACTTGCATTGTGTCTAAACGTTTGTCACTTATTTATCGCGTGATAAAACCAACCATCATAGCCCCAGGGCGCTAATTCGGTAATATTTTGAGAGATCGCCAAATGTATCCTCGACGGCGTAGTCACTTACTCTAAGGTACAGAGGTCAATCGTCATTTATGAAAAAAAAAACTTTTGAGCATTTTAGCACTGTTCCATCTATTGATCTTAGAAGTAAGACTAGTGCAATTTAGAGTAGTTTTTGAAACAAAAATTATCAATTAAAAACTGTAATAATTAGAATTTGTCATTTAAATGTCTGTTAGGGTGTTGCTTATTTTCTAACCCCGTACTCTCACCCCCTCATTCTGTTCTAGGACCCGAAAAAACGTCACTGATTTTTTATTTATTTTTTTAATGCAGTTTTAGGGGTCGCTACCGGCAAGTAAAACATCTAAAAAAAGATATGAGAAAAAAAAAGTTTTTTTCTTTGTATCATAATACTTACAGAACGTACATAATTGTATAAAAAAAAATATAAAAAAAAAATATCTAGTTCAATATGAACTACCTAATTTTTTTTCTGATACACAGAATAATTCACTTGATATATAACTAGATTGATACATTACGTTATTCAAACAATATCACTGCAAAAAAATTAAATTTAAAACTATGTGAACCAAGTTTTATTAACATTTATCTCGGTTTTTTAATGGGCGGTAGCAACCCCCAAAACTGAATTAAAAAAATAAATAAAAAATCAGTGACGTTTTTCGGGTCCTAGAACAGAATGATGGGGTGAGAGTACGGGGTTAGAAAATAAGCAACACCCTAATGTCTGTCTTTAACCAGTGACGCGTCCTAGGGGCCTACATCGGTCCATAAGAATCCGAGGACCTTTAGCGTCCCTGTACCAATTTTGGATGACTTTGGTGTGCTACCGGCCAAAATGTTAATACGACGGACGCGCGACATGTTAAGTCAGCTCCATTGTTTTTGCCGACAATGACGTTCATACGTAGGCACTAGACACTCGAGTGTCTGCCTGAGTGCACACTGAAAATGTCGTAGTCTAGCTAGCTTACGCTCTTTGATACTGGTACAAGAGCGAAGATAAACCCAGTTTGAAAGCACGTCAGTTGCACGTTCGTGGCAAAGCGGGCCAGCGTTGTTTGAGTATGACAAATCTTGACCAACATAACTACAAGCGGTGTTGGATGTAATAACTACTACATGTTAGTATGCGGAGTATGGCCACAGAATATAACACCACAGAAGGGGGCAAACGAGAAAACGGATCGCCTGATGGATAGTTATTACCGTCGCCAATAGACACCTGCAACACCGGAGGAGTCACAAGTGCGTTGCCGGCTTACAAGATTGTTGCAAAAACCACGTATTTTAATGGGTGTTTGTGTAAAATGCGACGCAAGTCGCCGGGTGCAGTGACACTACCTTGATGCATGTAAACACTTTATTGCATTCAACAGGTTATAAAAACAATTATAATAGATATAAGACGAAGTTATCCCTATTAGGGATTCGCGACTCCACTTTTTGGTGACTCAGCGCGCGTTCGTTGCATAGCCAATCACACTCGACGGTCTGACGCGTGTCGCGTCGCCAGACTGCACGACCGATTGCGTCGCATTTTAAACAAATAAGGAATACAATATAATTCTCAGGCGGCATTTGTGAAGATGATCTATTTTATATACAGATTTTTCTATTACAAATTTTCTTTTTCAATTCAACATAATATTAGTTTGAATACGTAATTTCTATAGCGAAATCTTAAATTCGGACAACCCATGCCACGGCATAACATCAAAAAATATAATTTACTTAAGTGATTCAAATATTTGATCAGTTGAATATATTTACCCAAGAACCTATTAGTCCATCTACCTCGATCCGCGTCATTGGATTATTCGATCACACGACACGGCTCACACAAGGCAACACTTCTAAGTGAAGGGCATTCACGTAAATGCCTCGTCAAAGGATTCGGCATTACAAGGTCACTGACGCCCGAGTTACTCCGATAGGCCGCTGTCGCGCCTGTGCCCTAACGGTACAAGGTCTCACTTCACAAACTCTACACTTGGCCATTTCGTTACATTCAATGGGAGTAAAGCTCATCTGACTGTTATTACTTTTTTTTTGTTCTTGTATTAACGAATTGGCCAAGCCACATATTTTGACTAAGGCGTAGAGTTTGTGTAGTTAGGCCTTGTAGAGTTAGGGTGTGTAGAGTCAGATGCTTGGCTCTACATTAGATCTGATAGCTTTTTGACAGTGGATGTCATATGGTCTCGTAAGAAATATAATATTTACGATATACTAAATGTGTTGATCTTTTTTTAATTTTTTTAGCAAAAAGTACTGTAAAAGTTTACTGTCCGTGCTGCATTAAGTGACATTTGAAATTGTATAATTATTTTCTAAACGGGATGATTAGAAAGATCCCATTTAGCCCAAAGGCAACACGAGCATGTTTCTAGCACACATACCTACTCAAGATAATCTTGATATATCTCAAATTAGGACAGAGACAGACGGTGGTTCTTTATCAACAAAATTTAGACTTTTTGGCAAGTACCCAAATACAAGCGTATGACGCAAATTGTTTCATACATTTAACTTTTCTATTTAACCAGTACCCAAAAGTTGTCTGGAAGAGGTTACCCTTTAGAGATAAGACCGTCTGTTGTTTACCTCTATTTGTAATTTCTTGCGTTGCATCTCTCCGTTTGCTTTGTGAGGTGTGCAATAAAGAACAGGTACTTGTATTGTATTTATACCTCCAGTTTATTTTTTTCCTTACTGATTTAAAGTATTTTTTACTGCTTATGCAAGCTTAAGTAGTAAGCTAGTAACTTATCCCGAAGACAGTTCTGTAGGAATAAAAGTAATTAAGCCCGATCTTGCTAGTTTCCAGAAAATAATAACTTAGTTTATAAACGAGCATCCAAGTGTTTATTAAACAACAAAGTAAAAATCTAGCAATAATTTACAAACTAACTTAACCTCTCCTCTAACCTACAAAGTAAAACAAATTTTCACTTACCAGGACTAGAACTTAAAAGAGATCGCATCGCAACAGAATCAAATCCAATTAATTCCCACCGATTAGTTTCACGGCTTGAGCCCCAGCAGTTAAAGAAGAATTTCAATTTTAAACACGGCTCCAGAAACACAACACCGCCTGACGTAATCACGACGCGACCGAATTATTTAAATTAAAAACGCCTTAAGCTACCAGGAGAGCAGAGAATACGGGTGTTCGTGTTATGTCAAGTGTTTGTAATTTAGCAGACATTGTTACTTGGTAGTGTATAGAGTTTCTGTGGTCCTGGTGATTACTAATTCACTTCAGTCGAGAGTTGAATGTTAAATACTGTGTTTTTGTGACAGTTTCGTTGTTGTTTTGATTTCCAAAATGGTTGCCGATCAGTCATCAGTATAACTTTTTTTGGAAGAGGTTGTATAGTGCGGTCAGCTTCTCTTATCTGTGAAACTACAAATGAAACGCTTCGACAGATTTCAAGTAGATAAATAATAAATTGGGCAAGTGCGAGTCCGACTCGCGCATGAAGGGTTCCGTACCATAATCTATAACAAGTTTGTTGTATGGGAGCCCCCCTTAAAAAAATATTTTATTTTATTTTTAGTATTTGTTGTTATAGCGGCAATAGAAATACATCATCTGTGAAAATTTCAACTGTCTAGCTATCACCGTTCTTGAGATACAGCCTGGTGACAGACGGATGGACGGACGGACGGACAGACGGACAGCGAAGTCTCAGTAATAGGGTCCTGGTTTTACCCTTTGGGTACGGAACCCTAAAAAACACAAACAAGATGATAATCTGCGTACAAATCAAGAATATGTAAGTTCAAATTCAGTAGAAGAAATTTAAATCTGTGAAAAAGAGAATTTGTAATAGTTAAATCTGTATATATAAAATAGATCATCTTCACAAATGCCGCCTGAGAATTATATTGTATTGCTTATTTGTTTAAAATGCGACGCAATCGGTCGTGCAGTCTGGCGATCCGACAGACCGTCGAGTGTGATTGGCTACACGCAACGAACGCGCGCTGAGTCACCAAAAAACGAAGTGGAGTCGCAGTCGGAGTCGAAATAGTTATTTGTTATGCAAGGCTGCAAAGTTGTTATTTGGCGCGAGTGTTGAAATTGAAAGCTGAGCCAGCGAAGGAATCTAAGATTGAACCATGAGCGAAGCGAATGGTTCAAAGATAGATTCCTGAGCGTAGCGAGGCTTTCAAGACACGAGAAGCTAAATAATTTTGCAGCCATGCGGAACTCACAACTTTTCACCTCACTACAGCGAGGAAAGTGCAAGATTCAAGAAAAACAATTAAAACATAAAAATAATCATATTTAATTTTGCCTTCTATTTAACTCATCAAATTAAAAACACAACACACTCAAATCCAAACCCAAACCAAATAAAAAAATACGAGAGAAGCACACAATATTAAAAATTAAAAGTAATATGGCCGTAGTTTGTATTATCGTCGTGTATATTTATTTTTATCGTTGAGTTTTTCTTAAGCACTGTTATATTATATTTTGTATTTGAAACAACTTGACTAATTCGTTGTGAATGTGGGGATTTGCATTCTAGGAAGGACTAGTTGGCCACTCGGAAGTATTTTTCATAACACTTGCTTTGGAAGTTATTGGACGATGGGATCCGAACAAGATTATTTCGGCTTTATCTTCTTTAAAAACGCCAATAGTTTCGGTAAATTACTTATCGTCTCCAAATATTTATAACAAATCCTTTTTCGTTTCAATGCAGGCTTTTAGCATTGAATAAATACTGGGCTTAACCTTGATATTGTAGGTGTATTTTTTTTTAAAACAAGTATTTAAACGTACATATGATTTTAGCCGGCCTGACCAGATCGCCTTTATTAGCGTGCGTTGATTGGCTATTCGAAGATTTATCGACTGATGAATCAGTCACGCGTTGAAGGAGTCTTAACTATAAAAAAGTTACATGCACCACAGAGAATCAAAATCGTCGTGTTCGAAATTCAGGTGAAAAAATCTTTTCACCTCACTCGCTCGGAAAACCTCCGTTTATAGGGCGAAATCTGCGTGCAAAAGTCTATTTTATCCGCTAGCGTGCAAAAGTCATTTGAATTTCGAACACGACGATTTTGATTCTCTGTGGTGCATGTAACTTTTTTATGTTTAAGACTCCTTCAACGCGTGACTGATTTCATCAGTCGATAATTCTTCGAATAACCAATCAACGCACGCTAATAAAGGGCAAGCTGGTCAGGCCGGCTAAAATCATATGAACGTTTGAATACTACTTTAAAAAAAAGTACACCTACAATATCACATCCAGAAACCTGGTTTGTGGTTAAAGATTTTTAAGCTTTTATTTTTTCTACACTTTATTTTATGTTGAATATGTTTATAATATTAAAAGTAAGTATATCAGTTTCATTTACGTATTTTGACTAGTAAATATGTTAAATACAACACAAATTTTAATATTTATTTGTTATAAAAGTTGGAACATAAGAGTGTAATTTCTTAACGCACCCGAGAAAAAAATAATATTTAAAAAGTTGGAAGTTTTCACAATTTACGTAAACAACGTAAATTTGTTCTGTGGAGAATACATACTGTTGTTTTACTATAGAAGTATCGAAAACAAGAAAGTTAAGGCCAATTTGAAGTATTTATTCAATGCTAAAAGCCTGCATTAAAACGAAAAAGGATTTGTTATAAATATTTGGAGACGATAAGTAATTTACCGAAACTATTGGCGTTTTTAAAGAAGATAAAGCCGAAATAATCTTGTTCGGATCCCATCGTCCAATAACTTCCAAAGCAAGTGTTATGGAAAATACTTCCGAGTGGCCAACTAATCCTTCCCAGAATGCCATTCTCCCACATTCACAACGAATGTGTCAAGTAGTTTCAAATACAAATATAATATAACAGTGCTTAAGAAAAAGTCAACGATAAAATATACACGACGATAATACAAATTACGGCCATATTTCTTTTAATTTTTAATATGTGTGCTTCTCTCGTATTTATTTGGTTTGGATTTGAGTGTGTTATGTTTTAAATTTGATGTGTTAAATAGAAGGCAAAATTAAATATGATTATTTTTATTTTTTAATTGTTTTTCTTGAATCTTGCATCTTCCTCGCTGTAGTGAGGTGAAAAATTGTGTGTTCCGCATGGCTGCAAAATTATTTAGCTTCTCGTGTCTTGAAAGCCTCGCTACGCTCAGCTTTCAATTTCAACACTCGCGCCAAATAACAACTTTGCAGCCTTGCATAACAAATAACTATTGGTGTTATATTCTGTGGCCATACTAACATGTACTACATAGTAACCTCCAACACCGCTTTTAGTTATGATGGTCAAGATTTGTCATACTCAAACGGCGCTGACCCATTTGATTTGTCATAAACGTGCAACTGACGTACGTTCCAACTAGGTTTATCTTCGCTCTTGTACCAGTATCAAAGAGCGTACGCTAGCTTAGACTACGACATATTCAGAGCGCACTCAGTCAGACACTCGAGTGTCTAGTCTGTGTCTATGTATGAACGTCATTGTCGGCAAAAGACCTTACCTTGAGTCTGTTCAAGACAAAATTGTATGCGAATTTAACTTTTGTTCGAAAAGAGAGTTTTGAATACGAGATTTAGTAATAAGTAACAGTTCGTTGTCCAAGATTTGTATCTTATACTCTTAGAATAGATACTGGCTTCTTCATTTTGAGAGAAACATTAACAAAATTTTGATACCAAAGTTTGCATGCTGAATAAACAAATTTTCCATACAAACCGTTTACACAGTCGCTGGTAAGGGCACTGTGTTTAATGTTGGTTTGTTGTAATATATGAGGTTTTAAGGATTCCGTGCCCCAATCATCAAAACAGGATCCTTATAGAATTTATTATTTGTCTGTCTGTCTATCCGTCTGTCGACTCTTTTTTATCACGCTGTAATAAGATTCTCATGTGACCAAGATATCGGATACTCAGGTTCGCTACTTTGCTACCCTTAATGCCGTATTAATATAGCCTTAACTTATTATTTGAAATTTGTATCATAAATTATTCCAACCTAATACGAACTAATCTTCGATCTAAAGGCAAACTCGGGGGCAAACCTTGATATAATGTAATATACGTCCACTTTGGCCCTCCCTTGTTTGCCGAGTACACAGTCCTCACATATTGACATACGCCGCGCGTAAGTGTCCATTTGTTCCATGTAGGGTTGAATAAACTGAACAAAGTTTGGTCTCTGTGAGCTTATTGGGCTCAAGATGTTAGTTGCATAGTTGGTCTTTTAAACCATGCCAATCAAACGAATCTGCAACCTGCTTACTGTCCCTTTGTCGTGCAATTCATGGGGACGCGGAATGCTCTGAACTGGCGGAGCAACTGATCAGATTATTTGTTCGACAAGTCCCCAGGAACAGGAAAACTCTCCAGTTAGACATTAATTGTGTCATGTATAGCTAAGATAAGTATGTATACGCCCGTTGCCATGAGGAAAGTTATACAGACATAGAAGAAATCGCAGTTTGAATTAAAATATTGAACAATAACGCGACGCGATAGTTCAGACCTAAGGACCAGCAACTCCTCATATCAAACACCTTACGCCTTTGAAGGTGGTCTTCTTTTGCCAAATTGACGACTTGATGGAAAAATCCCTGAATCGCACCAGAATGGGCTTAACACGGTCTGATGATGGCTTGCCCAGTCTGTGGCAAGTATTAAATGAATCAGTAGAGATGCCGGGTATCTTCAGTCGCTCAGAGATAAAAGGTTCTCATTTTTTTTCTCGGTGACTGCACTAAATAAAAGGAATTTCCTTCGATGCCGCATTTCAACAATGCCCTGACACTTACTGAGAGCCACAATTTGATCCCTGAGTAGCTTCAACTTAATATTAGTTGAAACTATTCGCAAAACCCTTTTGACGCTTTTAGACCTGTATAAATATTAGTGCCAAGTTGCCAACCTATGTCTAGTCTTAAGGAAAGTGTAATTTCAACACCTTTGTAGATTTAGGTGGAGCAAAGGTTAATCTGAGGTCTTCGTGAACTGGGGTCTTAAATGTGTTTTGCGGGCTTAAACGACCCGCGTTAGTGTCGTATGTCAACATTATTGTTATCCAACAGGGCATCCATAAATTATGTTTTTTGTTTCACAATCGTCAGACAGGCGAGGAGAGTTATTTCACCCTTTTGTTCTCAGTTCACCACTTATTCGTACGAAACGATTTGATTCATCATTTCTAATGCGAACCGCTAAGGAATGGAACTCGTCCCATCGTGTGTAGTTCAAGAAAATTATAATTTGGGTCTGTTCAAGGTGAGAGTCAATCGGTTATTAGTGAACCGGCGAGCTACATCCTCGACCCCGTAGTCACTTACCATCAGGTGATACTGAGGTTAATGGCCGGTCAGTTTGTGAATAAAAAAAACCTTCCTGTCCGCTTCTTACGGCCCAACCAAGATTTCAGCGGCAAGCGAACGCGAAAGCGTTTGGCCACCGCTCGCCGCTGCCGCCGCCGAAGTTGTGGCTTGTCCGTTAGATGAGATTTTAACAATTACCTGAACCACCCTGAACGCTAAATGTTTTTTGAGATATTATGGCAAACATAAGAAAATAAGTGATGTCTCTGGTGTATTCGTCTTTAACCGTGATTAAAATGCGACGTTAGCGAATCAAAGTGACATTTTACGATATTACCCGATCGAGTTAAGTTGGAATAATATAATTGAAATATTGCTTTTATCACTCTCGAATGCCGATGCTAACGGATCATATTACAACGTCTTCACTATCATATTTTAAGTGCACAGTGGAATCGCAGCCCTGACATCTTTGACGTCACACATAAATAAGGCGCTAACTTTACACGACTTTGTCGAAATTGCGATATACTAGGTATATCGCCACTTCTGAGATATCTGAGAGATTTAGGGCCCATTATGTGTCTATAGAAGTGTCTGTCCAAGAAAATTATTAAGACATCTATGACATTAACAAGCCTAAACGCCTGAGAATGTTTCCTAAACTTTTTGAATTCATGGGAGCCGATAGTACTGTTGGTAAGAACCTAATTTTTAAGTTTTTTTTTTTAAATTACATAATTTTTAATTTAATGATACAGACGGGTGCGTAACTACTTTATTTTTTACATCTTTACAAGTGAGTTGAACATAAAGTCTCAATATAACGGTAGCTAATCTAACTTCATCGTAAAACCAATAAAACTTTTATGGCACACAGGTTTCAGAACGAATCAGACGAATATAACGCTTATGGCGATACCTTTCGATACTTATTCGTTTACCTTTAATCGGACTCTCGACATTATTGGCAAAAAATCCAGATTCCTTTTCTGAGACTTCAGACGACAACGGTAATTCAATTCTAAGATACTCATAACCCTTCCAAATTAAATCCAAATCTGTTTTCTTATGGCGAAGTTTAAATTGTATAGAGTCAAAGTTCGCAACTTTCCCAATCACCGCTGGAATACATAACTTGCTTTGCGTCTTATCTCTGGATTCAAATTTTGTTTACGTTTGCGGTGTGAATCTTGGTGATATTTATTACTGAGTTTGTTTAATCGGGACGCTTTGATTTTATGATTTCCTGGTGTATTTATGGATAACTAGCTTCGCTCATCCCATGGGAACACTACATTTTCGGGATAAAAAGCAGCCTATGTGTTCCATAGTGTCCGCTACCTTCTAACCAAAATTTATCAAAATTGTTTCAGCCGTTTGAGCGTGAAGGAGTAAGCAACATACACCTAAATACACTAACTTTCGTTATACACACACTCGCTACATACGCGTTTGCATTGTTAGTGTCATAAGTGCAGTTTGTGGCCGCAGTTCATAAATTCATAATGCACGCAATACCTATGTACCCATTGGTTGCCACTGCCATTGTTTGTTAAAACAAAGTGAAGTGAATTCGGCCAGTGCCCCGCCTAGACAAGCCAAGCGAAGCGCAAGGCCACTAACTAGCGCCTACTACCTACCTACCCACTACCTCTAGCGCTTTGTCGTTTTTTGAACCCTCATAAGTCATAACTTGGATTTGGATTATACCAGATACACCAAATTCTCTTTTACCAAACTCTTTGTTGAGGTATAACTTATTACCTACTCGTAAGCAAACGTCCCAATAGATCACTATAGCCTCTCAAGGATGTCGGTATTCCGGCAAGCAACATGACCAAAAGACCCAAGTATCCTTTGTTAGTTGATATGATTGACAGTCTGGTTTTGACCCTTAGTTGTGCCACGGTGGATTTGTTGGTCCTCATGGCTGTACATGGTGTAAGCAACCTTCACCAACACCACATCTCGAAGGCTCTATTTAACTAGGCGCAGTGATACGTGTATTTTCAGGATCCCACTCCTGGGAAAAGTAAAACCACTAGCAAAACTGTAACTTGCGACTCGGTAGGATTGCTATAAAGCAAAAAGTTTGGGGTATTAAGGTGGAAGGAAGGTGGCCCTAGAAACTCATGGCTAGAGTTTCTAGGGCCACCTCCCGGTTCCACACCAGACCAGCTCCTTGGAACCATATTATTATATTGTCATCTCATCAATGTTAAGTAGGTATGCAAAATTGCAGCTCAATCGGTTGAAGATGATTTGTTTACATACATACGTCGAAATTTAAATAAAAGCTTGTAAAATTTCCATTATTGATAAATACATATGTAGGTATATATCGATACCTCCATGAGTGGAGTTAAGAGAAAAAGTGGTTACCAAACAACATATTTATTCAGTAAATATTGTACAAATTCAGATTCACATCGCATTTGTAAAAATGCAGTAGTACTAAAATGTAATGAAAGTTAAAGCAATCTAGACACGAACCCAGTAAAAAAATGTTTTTTCTACTCCAGTACTTTTTTCTGTCATTTATATAGTGACTAACTCTAATATAAAGACATAAATTATGAAAGTCTGTAAAAGTCTATACTCTACTGCCCAAAAACACACTGCTAACCGATGTTATAATGTCGCCAAAAAAGCATCACTTAGTACCACAGATTACAAGATGAACAGGTGCATTCACACAATTTGCAAATTAAAAAAAAACTTATTGTACTAAGGCATTGCTGCCAACTTAAAAAAAAAAGTTTTATCTTCAGTGCATGGATGTTTAGTATAGTGAACGTATACCTTTATGTATAAGTTTAATTTTTTTGACAGATGTTTAGTATGGTGAACGTATACCTTTATGTATAAGTTAATATTTTTTTGACAGATGGATGTCAATAAAAAAAAAGTTTGTCAGAGACCATTTTTCTTTTTAATTTTGTTGATTCCGAGCGACATGTAATTATTTTCTTTGTTGTTTATTTGCATTTTATTTATGAAATGTCGAGTCGTAGAAAAAGTATTGTATGCAACGTTGTATAAGTAGGTCAAAAAACGCTCGTGGCATCTTTCTTACGTTGTTCGCTACGCTCACATCGTAACCCATGCCACTCGCGTTTTTTGCCCCCTCTTATACAACGGTTGCATAAAATACTATTAAATATTCAGCAAGCTTTATGAATTTTAAAAGCAACTTCGTGAGCTTTTTATAGTATTTGCAATGAACCTAACACATCAACTCGTAGTATCAATAAAATGCCAAGTCGGACTCGCACGAGACGGGTACCGTTCTTCCATATCGTCAATTTTTTTTCCTTGCTTCTTTGACTTTTTAGTGATCTTTGCTAATAGAGCTATTTCGCCAATACCGACGTTTTGACATTTGAGGAGGATGACCGGTAGAAAATTTTGATTTTTTTGATGGGATAATGTCATGTAGGACCCTGTACCTAAAACAACTGTCATCCTCTTTCCGCTCTTTTAATTAATAACTGTACTGTACAAATGTCTTGTGTTGTCTGTGCTGTCAAACATAAAAACATTTTTTTTTGTATATGTTGTTATAGCGACCACAGTATGTTGATCTTTTATGCTAATTGCCATAACTCTTGATAACATTTGATATCGATAAAAATATGTCGATATATAAATATATTAATTATTAATACATGTGATCATTGAATAGTCTCGATTTCTATAAAAAAGTTTGATATCATGTCTTTCATACTTACTATGAAAACTATTTTCAAATAGACGAATAATAGACGTTTTATTGTTTATATTTTAATTAAGAGAAAAAATTATGTTGATAACATTTAGATCTTGACAGTAACATCGATATATTTTTTGTTTATAAAATATTTTGCTACATCATTTTAGTATCGGTGCCCCGAGTTAGCACAGGTATGCTAATTGTATGTGTTGCAAAGCCCCAGGGTATGAATCATCTCAAATCCCAACCATTTGCTTAATATCTAATAATGAGTTTTGTTTCAGGTAATCCAAGCGGGCATAACCCAAATTAGTAAAGGCCGTTCCGGTAAGCTTATTGCCTAATATATTCTGCCGGCAATTCTATTGGAGTTTAACTTTTTTAATTTCGTGTTGTGTGATTTATCGACGTTTACGCAAATTAAGTTCCGTTGCTGTCTTCCTTTAGAATAAGAGTGTAATTCCTAAACTTTTATAGTTCACGAGACACTTCACCGGGTAAAGTATTTCTGGTTAAAATAGCGTATTTTCGTTTTCGTAGAAGAGGAAACCTGTACGGCGCACTAGCCCGTCTAGCTCACTGTCACCCATCACTCTCTCAGAGTATTGCATAGAAATAGATAGGTAATATGTCTCATGCGTGAAAAAATCTCGTGACACAGTTGTGCTAGAGGGGCGCAGGACGCCGCTGCGCAGACTTTAGAAACGCACACACGACATGGTTTGTGAGGCGACGACATTTAATAGTTTTGGACAAACTAATTGACAGTCAGATTCTTATTTCAAAAACATGAAAAGTACCTTGGGTCCCATGGGGAAAAATGGCCGCGCACTCGAATGCCATGAAATATGCGCACGAAATTGGTACTGTTCGGAATTAGAATAACAATACATTCCCGCGTATTGTCCCGATATTAACGTGTCCCGACCTTTTCCCGTCGCGCGAGCGATGGACCTATTGTTTTCACTTCCGAGGGTTCAGGCACGATTCTACGGACAATTGAACGATTATTGTTAGAAAAATTGAGAATGGGGAATGGAAGGTACAGATGGCCTTATTCGATTGACAATAACATATTGCCAAAAAAATTAGTTCATTTCACAGAAAGTTCTTGATAAATGATGCATAAAAACTTAACTTCTAATCTTAAATATTAATGTTTTTTGATTATAATTGCACTTGATTAATATTACACAGTTTCAACATTGTGAGAGGGTAAACACTGTCCTGTTTTTAATATATATTTCTTAACAATGCGCTTTGTTTGTTTTATGGTTTTATTTTCAAGATCAGTTAGTAACTCGCTTGAAAATCAATTTAATATATTTAAAGTACTTATGTTGTATTTGAGTATTTAATGACTATTTAATTTGAGTTGCATTCAGGGTAATTGACCAGTTGTCCTATAAAGGTAAATAGATTGTATCGCTATATTTTACGTTTAGTAGTAGGTAGTAGTGGGCGTTCACGACATTTAAGCGTTATACGGCATTTGGTGATCAAAAGGTTTCCTTTGGCAGGATGAACCTTCTGAACTCTAAGAACATTTTATGAAGGAGCGCCATCTTGAATTAAAATTAAATTACAGGAAGGAGTTGTGATGTCATCAATGAAACAAATGTCAAAATCCTATACAAAAAATTATAACTCCTTCCTGCACTAAAATGCAGGCTATCCTCATAAAATGTTTAAAAGAGTTCAGAAGGTTCACCCTGCCAAAGGAAACCATCTGTATAATCTGTATATTCAAGAAAACGCCGCCCACTATTGGTTCCGAATAGATGTCATTTATGTCATTAGAAAAGTTGAAAGTTGGAAAAGTCGAATTTAACACCGGATTCGTGCGGCTTTGGCCAGATTGTTGCTTTCAAATCCAAGATTTTTTCTGCTCCAACGGTCACATTCTGTAAACATGGAATTAAATCAAATGTTAACCGCTTCTAAATTCTTCTTGCTTTCCAGGGTTATTTATATGCCCCAAGATACCGACGAAATGAAATAGGAATATCCCTTCCACTAACTCAATTGTGGTTTCTGGTCTCCCGAGACAAACTCCAAGTAATTGCTTATTTTTGAGGCTAGATTTTGTCTCAACACTAAGTGGAAGACAGATATTGTCATTTTTGTTAGGATATACACGAAACTACACTTATTTCTTTATCAGAGAAGCCTTTTAGGTCATTTGTTTACCCCGAGGGAACTTTTGAGTCATCCCCGAAATTTTATCAGTAATTTTTCAAGAAGACTTTCTGAATTTTTGCAAGATTTTATGTACCGTCATTGACAATAGTAATGTTTTATGTTATCTACTAGATAGTATTTAATATACTTATTAATTATTTTTTCATGTGTACTAACAAACTATTGACCCAAGTTATCTGGAAATAAAGACTTTTTTTGCAGCTTAGTATGCGATGGAAAAATAAAGTCATTAGGTATCCTTTGTTATTTTTAACCGGCGTCGAGTAAATACACCCAGTCTGATATGACTACTGTGACTATAATAATCTCTTAATTTCGCAGACATATTTTTATTATAAACGGCTTTTTCATACATATTGATTTCAGTTAATTTCATTTATTCGATGTGTCACCTCTCTTTCTGTATTTGTTGAATTTTTGATTTGATTCAGCTCCTATAACTTTAGAAAGTTTGCTTACTACACAAACACGTCTAGATAGGTGTTCGAACCCTACGACAGAAGGACAGACAACGAATGCTTAGTAGAAAGGATTAAAACATAAAATAAAAAGCAAATAAAACGGATTTAGTCTGTAGAAATTTTGGGTTCCGTAATTTTTTATATATTATAATAATTTTTCATCTAATGTAATGATTGATATAACACTCTTCTGATATGATTACAGTTTTTATCCTAACCTAACCAAAGTCATTTGACAATTTATAAGTTGATATATTTTAAAGGAAATACATTAAAGAAAAAGCGCGTAATATCAAACGTTACATACTATACTTATACTTTTTATTTCGTGTTGTTTTTTCTCTAATAAAAGACATTAGTATTGTAACGTTACAGTATGCGATTCGTTACATTAATTCAAAAAAACTTTATATCAAACGTTATACCGCAATTTTGTATTTCAAACGTGTATTTTTGATTTAGTGAGTACATACATCATAATACTGCTGATAAAAAAAGAATTTTTATCCGAAGCAGTCCCAAAGCCACCAACCATGATATAAGCAGTTATTTACATCTAGCGGTCGGTATCGTGTGTTATGCGCACATAGCAGTTTATGGAACACTCTATAATCCCTCTCAATGGATACGCAGTATACCAGCACACAGTAGCGTAAGTAATCTATAGTATGTTTTAGTTCATTAACAGGCATTGTTCATAAAAAATAAATAAGTATGGCAACATTTTGTTCCCTGCCCCCCCTCTCCATGTACATACCTTTGTAATCTAACGTGCCCTATTATAAATGCGTTTAAAATTAATTCGGCGCTCTTCAATAAAAATCTTCTTTATGACAAATAGGTATAATACCTTCAACATAGATATATATAAAATAACAAGGTTTTTGATTAATCTTCGTTAGAACAAACAATAAGGCCGGCGATAGGTAGATGTTGCACGGCGGTGTATATGCAAGTGAGTGCTGCTGTCCTCCCGCGCCCGCGCGTCGCACCTCCTCTCTCGTCCAGCAAAGGGTGGGCGTAAACATCTTCCCCCCCCTCGAAGACTGCGGGATTTCGAGGTATCTTCTTGATCATTGCTCTGTGGGCAATGGACAGAGGTTTGTAACTGCACGCCGGATGACACCTCTTGAAGTGTTGACATCTGCTACGCGTGCAACGCCATCGGACCCTGGATACAGCCGATGGATGCGTCCCATGCGCCATTTGAGTGGTGGTAGATTGGGTTCCTTGAGTACCACCATATCGCCCTCGGAAAGCTGTCCTTGACTAATGCGCCACTTTGATCGCTGCTGCAACTCATTCAGGAATTCCATACGCCATCTCTCCCAGAATTGCTGACGAATCTGTTCTATTTGCTCATATCTAGCGAGGTATCTGGGATTTGTTTCAATTAGTGCGGGAGATGGTAGTGAAGTGAGCGGCTTGCCGATCAGGAAGTGCCCTGGACACAAGGGATATAAGTCTGTCGGATCGGATGATAGGGGAGTTAAGGGCCTGGAATTTAATATTGCCTCAATTTGTGAAAATAAAGTCGCTAACTCCTCAAAGGTTAGATGCGTATTCCCTACCATTCGCGTTAAGTGATGTTTAGCTGCCTTAACACCGGCTTCACTAAGTCCGTTAAAATGTGGAGAATAAGCTGGCGAGAACTTGAATTTAATAAATTCTCCGGCAGCGTAGGATGAGATTGATTCACTACATAATTCGAGAAATCTTTTGAACTCATTATTTGCGCCCACAAAATTTCGACCATTGTCGCAGTGTATTTCGCTTGGTTTGCCTCTGCGAGAGACAAATCGATTTAAACACATAATAAATGCCTCAGAACTCAAATCTGATGCAATTTCTAAATGAAGTGCCTTTGTTGTGAAACACACGAATATACATAAATAGCTCTTTATAATTTTACAACCACGTCCCTTTCGGTCACGTGTTAGAAATGGGCCAGCGAAGTCAACACCCACAACTTCGAACGCAAAGCTAGGATTCGTTCGGGCTGATGGTAAGTTTCCCATTATTGGAGTTATTGTTTTAGCCCTCAAAATTCTACATATCCTACAATTGTTAACCGTAGATCTAGCTAACTTCCTACCCGCAATGGGCCAAAATAATTGTCTCACGTTAGTCAGAAGAAGCTGTGCACCTCCGTGGAATAACTTCTTATGTTCGTGAACAAACAATAGTTTTGTAAACTGATTTTTTGATTCTAGAATTATCGGATGTTTTTTACTAAAGATTTCAGGTGAATTTTGAATACGACCGCCTACTCGAAGAATGCCCTTTTCATCAACGAATGGCCTGAGCGATAATAGTCGCGATTTCGAAGGTAAGCACTTTTTATTATTTAATAGATTAAGTTCGCATTCGAAACACTCCTCCTGGTGTTGTTTGACTAAATGATGCAAGGACTTCTCAATTTCATCTGTAGTTAGGTGTCCTGTAATTTTAGGTTGTAAGTGTTTTACGTTGTTAATAAAACGCAAGGCATAAGCCAAGCTTCGCAATAAGCTCGTGAATTTTGAGTGATTCTCAAAGTTCACCAGTTTATCAGGAGTGTTTGTTGTCTTGGTGCAAGATGTAATTGTAGTGCATGTTGTAGTTTTGGTAGTTAATTTATTAGGTTTAGGATTAGTTGTATAAGTTCTTATTTCAGGTACATCGAGAGTAGGTTTAATAACATCTGGCCATGCCGATGGACTGTCCCCTAAAAAGGAAGGTCCATGCCACCATAAATTGGCATCGTGTACTTGGGTGGGATTTACGCCACGAGATGCCAAATCGGCTGGGTTTAGGACCCCTGGTACATGGCGCCAGGAACCCGTCGTTGTTAATTCTTGGATTTCTGAAACACGATTGGACACGAAAGTTTTAAGATTCTGTGATGGCGTATGAATCCACCCAAGTACGACAGATGAGTCTGTCCAGTAATAAGTATTTGTAAATGTCAATCGTAATGCCTTTATTACCTTCGAGCTCAATCGTGCCGCTAATAACGCGCCACACAGTTCGAGACGTGGAATGGTTTGAGCTCGGATAGGAGAAACCTTTGTTTTAGCACACAGCAGATTAACTGTTACTTTGCCTGAGCTACTGATTGATCGGACATAGACACAAGCTGCATATGCATCTTGTGATGAGTCACAAAATGTATGCATCTCAACAATAGCGTTTGGATCGTTGTCGAGGACGAATCTAGGTATTTGGAAGTTCACCAAACACCTGAGCCCTGACACGAAGTTGAACCACCTTTGAGCCAAATCTGCGGGAATAGGATCATCCCAATCTGCCTGAGACATCCATAATTTCTGAAGGATTATTTTAGGTACTACCGTACATATACTTAATAATCCAAGTGGATCAAATAATCTAGCTGAATTTGACAAAATTGATCTCTTAGTGGCTGTTGAGGAGCATCTTATGTCGACAGGAAAATTAAAGGTGTCTGTACTTGGATCCCATTTAAGTCCCAATGCACTGGATTGTGAACTGACATCTAAATCTTTAGGTATGAGGGAGTTAGAGTTATCCTGGAGGACGGAACACACATTAGTACGAAACTTACGTAATGGCAAATGTGCTGAATGAAGAGTTTCTGTTACAGAATTTATTATATAACGCAAATCCTCCTTCGAATTACTTCCCGTAATTATATCATCGATGTAAAAATCGTGCTTTATAATGTTAGCA
The DNA here is from genome assembly GCA_947623375.1 of Apotomis capreana. NCBI lineage: Eukaryota > Metazoa > Arthropoda > Insecta > Lepidoptera > Tortricidae > Apotomis > Apotomis capreana. The sequence goes on along the minus strand of OX392517.1, from coordinate 16,590,736 downwards.
ATCCTACTGTCAAGACATTCATCAGCTAGTTGAACTAGACATCTCGTACTTAAGAAGGGAGCCGAGGATGTTCCGTACGTAACTGTGTTTAATTGGAATATTTTAATCGGTTCGTCCTCATGCTCACGCCATAAAATCATCTGGAGATGACGCTGTTCAGGCTGCACTAAAATCTGTCGGTACATTTTTTCCACGTCAGCTGTCACAACGTATTTGTATTGCCTAAAACGTAACAGGATTGAAAAGAGATCATCCTGCACGACCGGCCCCACGTGCTGAATGTCGTTGAACGAGACACCTGTTGTTGTCTGAGCTGACGCGTCAAAAACGACCCTAAGACGAGTTGTTTCACTACTTTCCTTTATAACAGCATGATGAGGTAAGTAGCACCCACGCTCTGGCTTACTAACTTCACTCATATGTTTTAAGCGCTCGTAATCTTGCATGAATTTTGTATATTCTTGTTTGAAATCTGGTTTAGTTTTCATCTTTCTTTCCATTTGAAGTAGTCTCTTTTCAGCCATATTATACGAGTCGCCTAAAACATCTGGTGATTCGCAAAGAGGTATTTTAACGCAGAATTTACCGTTCGCATCGCGATACGTGGTATCTTGGTACAGTTTTTCGCAATAATCTTCGCTATTTGATAAAGGTTTACTAACAGGGACCTCTTCAAGTTCCCAAAACTTGACAAGCTGTTGTTGTATGTCTTTACTGAAATGACAATGTACTTTCGTTGTACTCTTTAAATGTTTCCCCCCAATGGGACCAGCCACTATCCATCCCAGAAGGGTTTCTTGTAAAACTGGTTTGTTTTGTCCGAGCTGCACGCGAGATGATCCCATAATATCCCAGAAGATGTCTGCTCCTAATAACAGATCAATCTGTGATGGGTGAAAGAAGGTTGGGTCAGCTAACTCGATGTGGCCGGGAATATTTAGCTCAGAAAGATGTACTTCTGTTTGAGGAAGGTTGTCAGTAATAGTAGGAACGACATAACATCTTACAGAAGTAGTGAACTGATTATGTGTTGATTTAATGTTAATATTGCAGTGCTCGGCAATGCTTATTGTTGCATTATTAAGACCGGACACGTATTTATATTGGTTTTTATTTTTAATGCATGCCAATCTAGCTTGAGCCGCCTCCGTAATGAACGATGATTGTGAGCCACTATCTAAAAGTGCTCGCAACTTAATAATTTTGCCATTGTTTGACACCTCAACTAAAGCCGTTGAAAGAAGAACCAAGTTTGAGGCGCCAGCAGACATTGTAACTACCGGAGTAGGACCATTAGATGAAGGATCAGCAGCATTAGATGCAACTTCATTATTTGAAGTCGGGTTTGTAGTAGTCAATGATGTAGACGTAGATGTACCTACATTGTTTTGCGTATCGTGTTGTGTTGGTAATGGTTGGCCTTGCAATGACGGTTGGCTATGTTGTGATTTATGTTGTCTGTGTAATAAAGTATTATGCTTTCTTTTACAGATACGACAACCTGCAAGACGGCATTGATAAGATTGATGATCATTCCGAAGACAATTACTACATATTTTCCATTGATACACCTTAGCGTTTCGTTCTTCGACTGGCATAGATTTAAATTTATTACAATCATATAATTTATGATCTTGTTTACAGGCCAAACAATGACCACGGAGTGGTGAATCGAGCGAAGTAGACATGAATGATTTCGATCGCGCAAAGTTTTGACGATTTTCTGTTTTATTATTATTTGTAGCTTTAGCGGCGTAGACTGTTTCTAATACAGTTGCCCTTTGACGAAGAAAATCGAAGAAATCGTCCAAACTATGCGTTTCCAATTTACTACGGAACTCTTCCCAACTTCTCGCGGTTGCGGAATCCAACTTCGATGACCCAATGTAAATAATAAGCGTACTCCAACTATCAGTCGGCTCGCCTAGCAACTTTAAAGCACTCAAGTTTTTCGAAATTGTATCGACTAAGTTGCGCAGGCCCCGGTCGGACTCCTTATGAAGTGCCTCAATAGAAAATAAACATTTAACATGTTCGTTAATTAAAAGGCGTTTATTATTATATCTATCGCAGAGCAAAGACCAAGCGATTTGATAGTTATCGGCTGAAATGTTAACAGCGTTAATCACTGACAGAGCGGAACCCTCCAAGTACGATTTTAAATAGTGAAATTTACTGATTGCATCTATACTTTCGTTATTGTGAATCAAAGACAAGTACATGTCCCGAAACTGAAGCCAAGTATTTGAATCGCCCGAAAAAGGAGAAATTTTCAACGGAGGCAGTTTAATATGATTTGTAAAAGACGTAGCACTGCCATGACATGAAACATCATCCCTTTGTTTAGTTTTACTATCTGTATATGCATCTAAAAACTCTTGAGCCGTACCGATTAAATAAAAGAACTGGTTCTCGGTTTGTTCCCGTTCTTCCAATTGTTTTGATATGTCGGGATCTAATTGTTCAATTTTGCTTTGAATTTCATCGAAACTATACGACAATTCTTGTAATTTTGTTAATCTCAAATTTAATTCATTATTTATTAATTTGTTACGCTCAGAAATACTATTAATTAAAGTTAATGGCGTCAAATACTTTTCAAATATAGTTATTCGACCTCGAATGCTACCTCTCTGTTTTATTAGTTCCTTTAAGTCGGTCATAATGTGGGCGAAACAATTAGTAAATAAGGTTTACTTATTAATAAATGAAGTGAATACAACCTCGTAAGTCGTAAACAATGCGCCAGCCACCTGGGCGCTGATCTGAACTTTGTCCCGGCCGGGCGCAGGCGCAGCGACACGGCGTAACACGGCACGGTTGCAGGAAACGAGTCCGCTGTGTCGATGCCGAAAACTCTAATTTCTCGCCAGCTTACTCACCACGAATGCCTGGAATAGTCAGCCGATATGTTTAACTATATGTTTATGTTAATATTTTAAGTGATACTACTGCGAATTTAATGATTTAACGAGGATAAAATATCAACGTTAGACACTGTGTCTACAAGTTATTAATTGATATTTACGCTAAGTTATATGCTATTACGATATAAATGTTGTTTTATGTTTACTTTAGAATGGATATGAAGTTATTAAAATATTACTTATTGCTTATTTACGAAGATTATGTAAAATTTATTGTATGATTGACGAACTATGTAGGTAAACGTAACTTGAAAATGGCACTTGAATTATCGAACTATATTTACACAAATTGAGCACAATATATAAACAAGGAGATGAATATTTTTACTAGGAACGGGCGTACTTCCCTCGGATCCGTGAATACCACTTATTCCGGCACTATGCACTTATTCCGGGAGATCTTCGCCTTCCTGTTGCGTCATCCATATCACGTCGGGGTCACCAAAATCTTGTTCGGTAATTCGGCGCTCTTCAATAAAAATCTTCTTTATGACAAATAGGTATAATACCTTCAACATAGATATATATAAAATAACAAGGTTTTTGATTAATCTTCGTTAGAACAAACAATAAGGCCGGCGATAGGTAGATGTTGCACGGCGGTGTATATGCAAGTGAGTGCTGCTGTCCTCCCGCGCCCGCGCGTCGCACCTCCTCTCTCGTCCAGCAAAGGGTGGGCGTAAACAATAATTATTTATTTTCATTAACAAATTGGTGCCGAAACCAGGGATTTAGATAAAAGTATGTACCTACGAGCAGAATTGTACTTGTAAGGTCTAAAATACTTATACATAACCAAAAAATAAAATACTGCAACAAAACAATCTCACCTTTGATTTTTACATAAGCCGCCTGAGAATATAATTTTATTGGTTATTTAATCATAACGCGATGCGATTGGTCATGGGGCGTGGCAGCACAACCGACTAACATGTAGGTGCCTCTTGAAGTAGCTACGAATGTGCAAAGATTATCCCTAAACAAAAACGCAATGCCCGTTCCTGTGTTAGTTGATCTGCGAGGCTTTGGGCAAGCCTTTACCCTTACCATGAGTTACCGTGACTGTACTTGCTAGCGAATACGTAATCTGTATGGAAAATAGTACAGTGCCCTTAGTGGTTACTTTGTAGAACTACAATACTCCATACAGTACTGTTAAGCACCAGCTCAGATACGTCATCAACACGGCGAGCGCTGCGGGGCGACCCGGCGGCGACACTCGGCTTCTACTCCACACCGAACGGACGATTACCGATATTAATTGTGTTTGCCCGGGAACCGATTAAGACTGCACCGAGCGAAATGTGAAAAAATAGGCAGTTGCCGTTAAGTAGATAACGTTAACACTAATTGTTTAATCCATTTCTTAACTATATATTTAGCATTTCGAAGAATGTGTTAACAACTTCTCCGTGGAAAAATTATAAGATTATTCATATTTTACCCTAGAGAACTAAGTAAAGTTGGACGAAAATTGTAAAATCGTAAGCAGGCGTTAAGTGTTTTTTTATACTACAATGGAAATCTATTCTGATTTTCAGTTCAAAAAAAAGATGAATGTTTACATTACAATTTGACCGCATCAAATATTTCAATTATTGTTTGGTATTAAAGGTCCAGATTTATCAAAAAGTGCTTTTAATTCTCCATACATTTTTACTATGGCGGCCGCGCGCCGATTTAAATACGCATTCCCCGTGCTCTATGGTTCAGTCGCAAACGCTCGGCGCCCTCTTAATGTATTGAGACGGCTAATAAACCAGCCTTATATTTTACAGTCCACTATTATTTACGTCCAGTAGGACCCTAACAGTACCCTTACCATGACGCGACCGTACTCGCTAGTGACAGCGTAAACGGTTCGATTCTCCATACAAATTGTTTACGCAGATAGCGAGTGCGATCGCTGCAAGCTATATGGGTGAGATACATGAAGATATGGTAAGGTTACTGAAGGAATGTGTTCTATGGACGCCCCGCAGCTATATACTGTGTACAATCTAGGCTTGACTTGACCAAAATGGAACAAGACCTAATATGTCTGGACATAAAGGGACAAAATTACATAGAAATTTTACTTTAATCCTAAGAGTATATATCTTGGTCCATTTTGTTCAAATCAACCTTATTTGTAAGGCGATAAAGTCGGGTGTACGGTTTGCATGATAATGATAAATAGTTTAAGTATAATATATTTTGAGATAGGCTGTAAGCGAGAGATAACGCGGTGGCAGATAAACCGTGCGCGGTTTTCGCCCACCGTATATTATGTAATAGATAATATTAAGTTCCTTGTTTTAAATAAATAAAAAAAAAAAAAAAAAAAACCACACTATGGGGTTTCAGATATTAATTCTAGGAAAATATCCTTACTGGTCGTTTGCCGGTTCTGCGGGCGGTAAATAGATTTTTTCGCCACGGGAGACAGACTAATTTGATGGCCTCTCTTATGCGGATAGGGCTGCCTGGATTAAGAGATTTAGTTCACTGAGATTGTTTTGCGAATGGCCTTGCCGTTATATTTTCCATGTCCGTATCACTCATAGATAGATACTGGTAACAGAAAATGACTTTTACAACAATATCTGTTCCCTCTCACTAGCATTATTTATTATAAAGCTTAAATTTAATTATTAATTTATAAATGACAACTATAAAAAAGTAGTTTTACAAAACCTATGCATCCTTTTAAGTTGTGATATATATATATAACTTTGAGTTCGTGTTTAATTTGTTGTGTAGGTAGACATGTTGTTTTAAATATAATGAGAATTTGGTTTTACTAAAAGAAAACCAAAAAAAAGATACAAACCGTAAGTGAGTTATACTTTTATGTAAATAATGAAAAGCTTCAATGTAGACTCTCTCGTATTTTAATATTACTTTATTTCAGAGAAACCGTAAGACTGAAATGATACGGCGAATTGTTTCATTCTGTATCTAAGGGTATTGTGCTTTGGAGACTTCAATTGCATTATGGTGATAGCAAAGTAATTAATTAATATAATGGAGTTTAATGGTTATGTGGGGTTCTGAGACAATGTTGAGATAGGTTGGGATCTAGGCATAATTGGGAAACATTACGTTTCCTAGAGGTATCCAACTTAAATACTCGATGGTACGAGTATGTACGCTTAAAATATGTACTAGGGTTTCATAAATCTCAGGGGGGGTATTCGACCAATTTTAGAGATATAATGGAGATCTCTCTAATCCATCGCCATCCGTCACTTTTGACGTGTGCCTACTTGACAAGTGGCGATATCGCAACTTCGTCAATTCGGACGCGCAAAATTTTCGTTTCCTTTGTATGTGACGGCATAAATAACAGGCGCATACTTTAAATTGACCGCGTAGTACGTGAAATTAGTCCGTTACGTTTCGTTCAAAACAGAAATTTATATACATGAATAACATTTTTGACAATCATTATCGCCTTCGTATTTCCAAAATTGAGATGAGATATGTCACTTTCAAGCTCATCGCATTTAAATGACAGTTCAATGGCGATATAACTGTTATCTAATGGAGATTTGACGTTCGGCGATATCTCGAACGGCATTCTCGAATTGGGCCCCTGGGGGGGTATTCGACCAATTTTAGAGATATAATGGAGATCTCTCATTTTCATCGCCATCCGTCACTTTTGACGTGTGCCTACTTGACAAGTGGCGATATCGCAACTTCGTCAATTCGGACGCGCAAAATTTTCGTTTCCTTTGTATGTGACGGCATAAATAACAGGCGCATACTTTAAATTGACCGCATAGTACGTGAAATTGGTCCGTTACGTTTCGTTCAAAACAGAAATTTATATACATGAATAACATTTTTGACAATCATTATCGCCTTCGTATTTCCAAAATTGAGATGAGATATGTCACTTTTAAGCTCATCGCATTTAAATGACAGTTCAATGGCGATATAACTGTTATCTAATGGAGATTTGACGTTTGGAGATATCTCCAACGGCATTCTCGAATTGGGCCCCAGGTTCTTAGTCATAACTAACAACCCTACCCGCCCACTTTTACTTCGTCGCTTGAATGCTCCTTTTCCTAGACTACGGCGTTCTATTTTTAACCCCCGACGAAAAAAGAGGGGTGTTATAAGTTTAACATGTGTATCTGTGTATCTGTGTATCTGTGTATCTGTGTATCTGTGTGTCTGTCTGTGGCATCGTAGCGCCCAAGCGGATAGACCAATTTAAGTGCGGTTTTTTTTAATCGAAATACTTTTCCGTCCAGATGGTTCTTAGCTATGTTTGGTAGAAATAGGACCAGTAGTTTCCAAGATATTCAGCTTTAATTGGAACAAGTGACGAGATCTTAGCCAATAATAAAGACAATAATTCGAAATATTGGCTAAATGTTAAGTTTTATTAGCATTTTCTATATGACTCACTAATTGAGGGTCTCATGATGACCAGGTAGATGTTAATGGATCTCAGCCAATATTGAAGTTAAGGATTCCAAATTTTGGTTAAATGTTATGTAACTTTAGCATTTTTTATATCACTAAATAAATGAAGGTCTCATGATGACCAGCTAGTTGTTAATGGATCTCAGCCAATATTGAAGCCAAGAAATCCAAATTTTGGATAAATGATAATTTTTAGGGTTCCGTACCCAAAGGGTAAAAACGGGACCCTATTACTGAGACTTCGCTGTCCGTCCGTCCGTCCGTCCGTCCGTCCGTCCGTCTGTCACCAGGCTGTATCTCAAGAACGGTGATAGCTAGACAGTTGAAATTTTCACAGATGATGTATCTCTATTGCCGCTATAACAACAAATACTAAAAATAAAATAAAATAAATATTTAAGGGGGGCTCCCATACAACAAACGGGTTGGTTGCGTTAACTTTGCACCTCATTTGTATGGGGCGCTATACATACCAGGTGCAAACTTAACTTAACCACTTTAGGATGAAAAGTGTTTGTACGGAACCCTCAGTGCGCGAGTCCGACTCGCACTTGCCCAATTTTTAATAGCATTTTCTATATCACTCAATAAATGGAGGTCTCATGATGACCAGCTAGTTGTTAATGGATTTCAGCTAATATTGAAGCCAAGGATTCCAAATTTTGGTTAAATTTTAAGTATTATTAGCATTTTCTATATGACTTACTAAATGAAGGTCTCATGATGACCAGGTAGTTGTTAATGGATCTCAGCCCATATTGAAACTAAGGATTCCAAATATTGGTTAAATGTTAAGTATTATTAGCATTTTCTATATCACTCAATAAATGAAGGTCTCATGATGACCAGCTAGTTGTTAATGGATTTCAGCCAATATTGAAGCCAAGGATTCCAAAGTTTTGGTTAAATGTTAAGTATCATTAGCATTTTCTGTATCAGTCAATAAATAAAGGTCTCATGATGACCAGCTAGTTGTGAAAGTATCTAAGCCAAGAATTTCTAATGTTGGTTAAATGTTAAGTTTTATTAGCGTAATCAACAGATTAATAAATTTTTAATAAATTTTTGACAGTACAATAATTTGGTACCTTGGAGCTGAAGATGGCCGTAGGAACTCCTAAACAGCAAAAGATAAACCCATGGTGTTTGGGCTCGTCTGATTGTTCTTGATGAGCAATTAACATTTGTGTAAGAAAGTACAGTCAATAATAAAACCGAGTCTCAAAAAAACTTTTTTAACGAAAAAAACTCATTATAATTTCTGTCACAGTACTGGGTAATTTCTGTCACAGTACTGGGTCACTATTTTTAAATTTCGGAATTCTGCTAAAGCTGAATTGTTATTAGGACTATTGAACAGGTTCCTTTGATTGAGGTCACAAATAGCAACACCCTGCAAGATTTTAACGCGGCTAAATGACACGTTAAGCTTTAGCAAAAGTACTCTTGCCTAAGTGAATAACAACTTTTTAGGATTTTGTAGTTTGTGTCAGTCTGTCCACACCTTAGCTCAGAGACATAGTAGTTAAATACATTTTTAAAAACAATTTTTTTGTGGACCTTCCCTACACGTAACAAAAGTGGGGATGTTTAACTCCCATGGTGTGGGGTACCTATCGATGATTAGGTCTCTCAAAACTAAGTCAAGTTACCTAGCATCAACTGCAATTTTTATGGAGCTAAGTAAGCCACCCGTACCGTATTTGGATCCTGTAGAATAGAAACCTGGTTCTGTTTTAGGCCATAAGTAGCAGGTTCCTGCGACTCATGCAGTGCATTTAAAGTCTTGGCTGATAACTTCGCCATTTTGCTATTATAAGCATTAACTAGTCTAACTTTAACGATTTTTTCCCAGAATGTTGCTTAAGGCTATTGAAATCAAAATATATCCTAACTTCAATCTTAGAGAAGACGGTATCCATTACCACTGGCTTGGGATCCTGTTGTGCCTACATATAATCAAGGATCAAGCTCGACGAAAGATTGGAAACCCTGGACCTTAAACGGTATAAAACAAAAATAGTGTCAAAAGAAGAAAATTCCGGGACGAAACTTCGGTTTGTTTAAAAAATATGAAATAAAAATAAAATTAAAAATTTTAAAAACCCCCGACTTGTCAACCAATAAAAAGAAAGAAATAAAATCTACGAAATGTGCCTATACAATTAACAGTAGAAAAAGAATCCAAGCTTTGTTGCGTCGGGGAACCGCTAAGTAAATGAAATGCAATGTACTGAAAATCGTAAAGTGGGAAGCCCAAATGCATACATTCAATTCTGCGTTGAAAAATATATTTCATTTCATTTAAGTACTTAGCGGTCGCCCGAACGCAACGAAGCTTGGATTCTTTTTCTACTGTTCATTGTATAGGCACATTACGTAGATTTTATTTCTTTCTTTTTATTGGTTGACAAGGCGGGGGTTTTTAAAATTTAAAATTTTATTTTTTTGAGTGGTGTATTTTGTTATTTTAAGTAAGGCCTTTACTGACGAAGCGTGTTGCAGATATTATTTTGTTCCTATATTAGGTTATGTTGACGAAGCTTATCGCGAATATTATTTGTAATTGTAATTTATAAGTGTGATTATGAATAAAATTAAATAAATGCTTTTTGAAAGATACTTGGAATAGACATAACAATGTTAGAATTAAGTGTTGTTTATTACGACGAGATATTAATAATCGATTTTGATTTTTGATTTGAATTAGCCTTAATTATTTAATAAGTTAATTTTTTCATCCATTTCACTACCCAAAGTTGGTCTGGACGAGATCGATTTTTAGCGATAAGACCGCCTTTTGTCTACCGTTATCATTATATGCCTCTATAACTATAACAACCTGTAAGTAAATATGTACGTGGGTTTAAACCGGCGCGCTTCGGCGAATTCATCAATTAGTTCACTTGACTCCTACTCTTTGATGCGCTCCTGGTATCTATCCACGTTATGGAAATTTTATAATAAATTTCAACAGTTGTTTGAACTTTGAAATTATTCGCGAAGTTAAACTTCGTATTTTATTTATCACAGTAAGATAGAAAACTACCGCGAGTCTCAGACATATACATACATACGAAACGAGTTTACTCATGTCGTAAATTGAACTTCTCGTCACATGATCCGAACCGATATTCGACTTCTTCTGTATTTTATTATCACTGTCACTTTCTATTCAATACTGCGCGAGCAAGTTGATGCTAAGTCGCGCGGAAAGCAAAGTCATACGGCAAGATAAGCCCTGCTAATATAACATTCCAGGCGCGTCGCCTGCAAAGAGACTCTTTTGTTTCAGTATCAATTGTTGACATAACATCATAGGCATCAGCCATTAAAAAAAACTATAAGCGTTATGGCATTCTACCACTACACCCATAAAACAAAAAAAAAACAATGAGCGATGTTTGCAGTTTTATATTAGAGATAAGACATAGAGCACTCGGTCACAGTATATATAGGCTAAAGCAGTATATGGAAACTAAGGCCTGTTTTGAAGATAAATACCTACACGCTAGGGTTGTCATCCGCTGCCGGCGGCACCCTAGTTAGGTTTTTTATAATGTATTTATATTTTGTAATTACTTTATTGTATTTTACTTTTTATATACATTTATTATAAATAAGTTTCTGTCAAAAATGACATTTTAGTGGCAAGCTTTTATAGCCGACTGTACTTTGCTTTGGATATCCATCAAATACTCACTGAGACGATTCTAAAGAGCCCAAGCTCGGTAGGATTGCTTTTTCTATTAAAGAGTTCCTATGGCCACCTTCCGGCTCCATCATCAGATCAGCCCATGGTAACATATTATTGTATTGTCATCAAAGTCAAGTAAGTATGCAAAATTGCAGCTCAATCGGTTGACGATATCTGCTTCAAAATTGAGTTGCAAGATTTCACCCGAACAAACATACTTAGATACATACATACATACATACATACATACATACAATGCAAGTTAAATAAAAGCCTTTAAAAACCTAGCCTAATCGAATGAATTGACTAGTTTAAAAACAAAATTATGTAATTAAAAGACTTCAACATTTTAAAGCGTCTTTATTCAGTTAAGCCAAGTTTGTACAAATTATAAATTGCTGACTGAGAAATACTTTCGCCTGCTACGACACGTTCGAAAAGTTTTATTATTCAATTGTATCGTGTAAAAAATCCTCTTTCTAATTAATAAATTACCAGAAAGCATGGGCACGGCACCACAACTGATTTAATCTACTTATTGATAAATTGATGCAGCTACTTTACACATTTAGGTACTCTCTTTGAAAACAACATGCAGCTAAAAGGTTTGAAGAAGCCGAGTTCAAGCAACCGTATACAACGCAATACGCTCGTGGCATCTTTAAAAATTCGCGGACAGCGCACGCAACATGCAATAAAAACAAACAGTCCGCCCGTCGCGACGCGCCACGTGCTACTGACAGCACCGCGAAGTACGCTTAGCCGCCTCGTAAACGCTTGCGTCTGTGTGCGTGCGCTGTTTCGACCGTTTGTTCGTAGTTTCCATACTGCTGTAGCCTATATATATATACTGTGACTCGGTCGTCTGTCCGTCAGCCCTTTTCTCATGCAGGAACGCGTGGAGGAATCAAGTACTGAAATTAATATCAAATACTTGCTTAAGTCCGTTATCTCTTGGAGACATTATTCCTGCATTTTATTAACGCTGATAAGGGAATCTAAACCAATAGGGTACGTAGGGAAATTATTCAATGTAGATATAACGCGTTCCTTTACGTAATGCAACGTTTCACACAATGTAACGTTCCATATAAGGCGGTTCTTTCTTTTCCTTCATTTCTTTTCAAGTAAATGAACTTGTAAATTATTAGACGAGTTAGGTTAGATTACAATGGGTTGGGTTAGAAACTTTTATAGTTTTAGAAAATGATGTCAGCTTATAACATTGGATCAAAAATAATTACAATAAAAATTACTAAGTCGCTACGTTTCAAAGTCGTTAACATTCTCTCTAAAGGAAACATATATTGCACTCGATCCGTTTCCGAAGTCATTAAGTGGCACTTCGCAGTTTAGTTTAAGTTTCAATATGAGGCGAATCACCGAAGTCTACCCGAGATTGTGGAAAGTTAGTCCGCGCGGCGGCTCTGTCCGATTAATTGCTTACCGAAGCCTAGTTGGTAGAGGAAAACCCGTTGGATGCAAGTGATATCTGATATTAATGTTTTTTAGGGTTACCCAAAGGGACTCTAGAACCCTATTACTAATCCTTCGATATCTGTGCGTCTGTTCATCTGATCACAGGTCGTATACGCTACAACAATAAATACAGAAAAAAAAGTTCAAAAGCGTTCCTATACAATAAACGTGTTTTGTTTAGATTATTCTACTTTTTTGCCTGTACACTTCAAATGTTCGAGCGCGGATTTGACTCGCACCTGGTTGGTTTTATCTCCGCGTGCACCTGACTGGCTGGTTTTCACACATACGCACCGCTACGACCGGCCAGGATTTGTCTGAACAAAATATGTATGTATCGGTGCGGCTCTATTCATGATAGAAGTAAACTTTTCGTTGACAATTTGCAAACTCAGTTAAAATAAAGTTAGCCCCTCTGGGCTATGGCCCATGGCTGTTTATATTGGTAAGTCTGTAATGTAGCATTACATTTCCTAAAAAGATATCCTAAAACTTAATTTATCAATAAACGCAGACTGGAAGCAATTGAATTAAACTCTGTAAAAGCGGTTTTTGTCGTCCGAGTGTAGGTTTTTGTGTAAATTCAGACATGAGACCCGTTTTAGGCATCAGCTGTCTCCACCCAAGGGATTAAAAGTTGTTGGAAATACGATCTGACATTTAAAATGAAATGTGTTGGTTTTTGGGCTTTGTATAACTGATTTTTATTGTGGATGGGAAGTTACTTATAATGAGCGCGGCTGGGCTGCATTTCCCATATGTGCCATTATTAAATAATAAAATATTGAACTGTTTTTTGTAAGCAGGCCACAAGGGCACTTTTACATATCTGAGTTTCAACGTTTTACACCGAAACAAACTGAGCAGTCAGTAATTTGTATTTATAATATTTTCTTCCGGAATGATGAATGGTTCAGGAACTCGAGTTCATCACAGAAATATTTATCATTATCGGGATTCGAACCCAGGACTGCCGGCTGGGAGGCGGCTGCACTACCACTGCACCAACCGAATCGTCAAAAAATTGGGCAAGTGCGAGTCCGACTCGCGCATGAAGGGTTCCGTACCATAATCTATAGGTAACAAGTTTTTTGTATGGGAGCCCCCCTTAAATATTTATTTTATTTTATTTTTAGTATTTGTTGTTATAGCGGTAATAGAAATACATCATCTGTGAAAATTTCAACTGTCATCGTTCTTGAGATACAGCCTGGTGACAGACGGACGGACGGACGGACAGCGAAGTCTCAGTAATAGGGCCCCGTTTTTACCCTTTGGGTACGGAACCCTAAAAAGAGTAAACCACTATGGATTAATATTATATTTTCCAATGGTGCAAAACTTATCGAAACTCATTTTAAAAGATGAGAGGGCTAAGCGATAACATTTACCCGGTAGGTAGCTGATTTCTAAAACACACATTTTGAAAGAGAAACTCCAAAAAACTTCAACGCCTTTCATATTAGCTACCAGGGCGCCAGCAATTGCGCGGTAGTGAACGCTACACGAATGAAGGCACAAAGCGAAAGAGTTACTAAACGTTATGGAGTACTCTTCAGCAGGTCAAGAGCCGCCATTAAATATGAGGAGCGTTGAATAGGCTGGCTGCCAAGCACGCCGCGCAACGTATCGATAGCATACTGTAATGATTTAATGAGTATTACTGACTGTACATAATGAAGGGTATAAGACACGAGGTTTACGAAACGAGCCGAAGGCAAGTTTCATAATATCATCACAAGAGTGTTTTAAAGCCTAATTATGTACATACACTACTTTATCTAGCCACATATAATAAGCCTCCATTACGCGTTCAAGAGTTGCACATTATGACAAATTTTACCCGGTAATGGGGGTAATTAAGTTTTCTGGTGGCCTTCATAGATTTTTTTTAATTCAGAGACAAAGTAGAGTCGGCCCCAGCTATCATATCGTTCGATATCTTACTTTACTTGCGACATTTGTCAAATTTGATTGAAAATTGACAATTCATTTCGACCTAAACGTCATCCCGACTGATATTAGAATAAAGGTCAAATCAAATTTCATTGTTTTTCAGATGTCCGAAATTTTAATTAATATTACTATCGAAATCGATGTTATTATTTAGCAATAAGATTTAACATTTTTACAGATAAGAAATTAGTTTATAAAAACAGTCTATTTTCATGAAGGAATCATGGAGGGTTTATGATATTTGGATAGATAAAATCAGTTTATAATCTCGATTCTTCCGAAAGGGGAAACTGGTTAAAGATCAAGTTGGTAAACTGATATTTAACTGCAGTGAGTTTTTAACCTTTCACACACAATCGTAATCATCGGAAGGCTCAGAACATTTCGTGATTAACACAGAAAAGTACCGTCCACATACAAACATACAAAATTCCTGGTCTCTGGACTATTTTTATTCAGTTCTTTCTTTAATAATTACTTTTTTAATTAATTCACGTTACAAACTAAACAGTTGCATAATTTGTGAAACATGTAAATGTTACATTCTTTTTTATTGGACCATTGCATTGATATAAAGATCAACGCACAAAGATAAATTAAAATGCGTAACCTAGCCACCTAAAAAAAATAGCTTTCATAATTTATTTTATACTGACATTTTATATGTTCCTCGAAATAAAAGATGTTTATTTTTATTTATATATTTAACGATATAAGTGTGTATATCGTCGTCTATATAGTGTCCATAACACACTTCTTGAGCTTAATTCGGGACTAGATCGTTTTGTGAGGGTTTGTCCGATATTTATTCATATTTATTTATTTAATTGCGACAACATTGCCGTTTCAACCTTTCGCAATTGGGTCAAAAAGTTCTAAAGGCCACTCAAAAGGCTTACAACCGAGCGACCCGAGCCTGACCTCCCCAACAGCCCTCCCGAAGACAAACCTCTTCGGAGGCATGGATTTGACAGCTATAAAATATCTTTGGTGAACAACAACAATTTATCATCGGGCTAAATACCGCCCGAATTAAGAACCATTGTCAAAAACAGGGCTTGAGATAATCTTCGTGTTTTACTTATAGGTAGATTTTAGATATTAATCTTAATGAATGTTGAATTTTTAAGTTACTCTTTTTTGTCGACGATAAAAAAGGAGCAGGATACTCATCGGGATGTTATTTTTCTGTTTTTTTTTTCAATGTTTTTATTTTTATAAAACTACTAAATAGAAAGTGTTTTTTATGCATGTCGATATTCTCCCGTCAACTGTGGCTATCTTAAAAACTAGGCGGGAATATCAACTTTTATAAAAATAGGCGATCATAGGTATTCCAGGCGAACTCACGAGGTTTAACAAATAAATAAGAATCACATGAAAACTAACTACCTACTTATTTTTATGTTTTTAACGCAAGGCAAATTCATCAAACCACATCTTTAAAAAAAATATTAGGTACTTGAAAGAATGTATTAAAGCAAATTGCACAGCTTCCACTAGTGATAAATCCATGTCTAAATTGACTATGTGTAATTTGTAAAAATATGGTGTAGCTTTAAATGGACTGTAAATCCTGGTTCGTGGGCATCCTAGAAAATTTGGAAAAATAAAGAGAGCGGAGAAGAATAGAACTAGAGATAATATTTATGAAATAATGTGAGGTTCCACTAACCTTTAAACAGGAACAGGCACCGAAACAGGAACAGGAACAACACTCTAAATATAGTAGTTTATGCGGGTGATGATGCTATTAATATTATTATTTTAAAGCGATATAAATTTTCTTTTGGACGACGACGACACGCACTGACATTATAAATATGGGATGGGATGTCCCTAGTTCCGTGGAGGCTGGGACGTGTGCTTGTGTGGGATGCCACTTGTGTAGACACACTGGCGCTGTCCCACCTTCACGGAACATCTGGCAGAGCGGGTGCAGCTGCTGAAGCGGCCGAGAAACTGAAAAGCACCAAATATAGGGGTCTCGGCCCCGAATACAATTTTGTACCGTTTGGAGTCGAGACCCTAGGTCCATGGGGTCCCAGTGCCCGCAAGCTTTACAAAGAATTGTCCAAAAGGCTTGCAGAGACCACTGGGGACCGAAGAGCTGGCAGCTTCCTCGCTCAACGTATCAGCATAGCTGTTCAGCGAGGAAATGCTGCCAGCATTTTCGGTACCATGCCGCAGGGGAGTAATTTTTTGAATTTGTTTTAATGTTAGGTTTTTTGTACATAGCTGGTAGTATTTAAGCTTTTTATTTTCTGTTTTTGAAATAAATATACGTATATTATTTATAATGTATCCCTATATGTGTGAAATAAATGTAATCTAATCTAATCTATTAAATCTGTAATCGACGTCATGATTCCTAAGAACAGATTTCCCTATCTCTTATAGTTTGTGATTTCTCCCTAGTGATCCATTCGGATTGATCACCCTATACTTATATATGAATGTTATACTGGTAACTTCCCTAATAATTATTATGCTAGGAGCGTTTGTGGAAACGAGACCTGATTAAGTCAATATTGCTTAAACTCGTTAGAAAGAGTTTGTACGCTGCTCGGATCGATACGGTCAGATTTCCGTCAGTCTTCCATACATATTGCATTGCATTGAATGTGGAATAGATTTCATCGGGAAAATCAAGAACAAATGTGTGTATAGGGTAAACTACCTATACTCGTACCTATCCAGATAACGTGCGGATGGGAGGATGTTTGCTTTTATCACGCGGTACGATAAATAGGTAAGTGACAAAGCATCCGTTTTGACGACGCGTTTGGCTCGGTTTGTAGACACCTGCCTACTGAGCCAGCGGTCCCGGGTTCGAATCCCGGCCGGGGCAAATATTTGTGTGATGAACTCGAATATTTGTGCTTGGGTTATGGTTATTCTGTGTATTTAAGTATATATTTATCTATGTGTGTAAAACAAATGCGAGTAACTTTTAAAATTAACGTTTATTCACTTTTTAATTAAATTATTACAATAATAGCCCGCGGAGGCGTGAGGCGCCGCCAAGAGCAGAGATAGAAGAGAATGTTGCTACATAAAAAAAAATATTAAATGCAAGTAACAACTTGCCATATTAAAATTATACTTAAGCTAGGTTTACACATTTATTTATATGTTTTGTATTAAACACTATATAAGGACGTATATCGTCGTCTAGTACCCATAACACAAGCCTTCTTGATCTTAATTTGGGACTAGATCGATTTGTGTGAGGTTGTCCGATATTTATTTATTTATTATTTATCCGTCGCGTTTTGTTAAAATGCGAGTGAGGGACAGATGCTTTATCATTTATTTATCACGTGATTAACGCAATCATCATAGATTCGGTAATGTGGAGATTTATACAATTAAGTATTATTATTCTCATTGTTTATTTCCTATGTTAGGCTAGGTGTTTACAATATATGTATATAGAAAGTAAAATACAATAAATAAATTACAAAATATAATAAAGACATTATAAAAAACCTAACCTAGGCTGCCACCGGCAGCGGGGCAGGGCCCAGGCTACCGGTGGTTAGGGCTGCAGAGAGAGGAACCTCCTGACGATGCGCGCCGTGTCTAGGAGTACCGCCTATTAATATTATTATTAAGGGACAATCGTACACAAATCGATATAGTCAAACTAAGTAAAGCTTGTACTATGGGAACTTCCGTTTCAAATTGATGAAAAAAGATATAAGTATATGCAGCGGGACCCCATGTATTAATGGTTTAGGTCCTAAATAATCGAGTTGGTATATATTTCTACCTGTCGATTTATATACTTTAAAATTTCTACCTTTGCAAATTAATGAAAAAAAAAATGATTCTGTGCCAGTTTTCAAGAAAAAAAAAATTAAAAAATATTATTGCATTATATTATCACTAAACCTGTCACTAGCAAGTTGGTAATAATTGATTCAGTAAGTAGAAATAACCGGCTGTTTTTTAAAATTACCTGGGGTCATGTAAGTCACTAAATACCATAGGGCCCTGCTAGAAGGACAAAATCTTCGAACGCGTATTTTCAAAAACTATTTATACCTAGGGTGTAGTGAAAAGTTATTTGGACGGTAGAAATAAGAGGCTCCATGAATAGTAATTCATTTAGTCTGTAATCTTACAATTAACAAAGGGCCCCGCTGGCACAGAATAATTTTTTTCATTAATTTGCAAAGGTAGAAATTTTTAAGTACATAAATCGACGGGTAGAAATATATACCAACTCGATTATTTAGGACCTAAACCATAATTACATGGGGTCCCGCTGCATATACGTATATTGAAAAAAGGTTTTGCAAAAACTTAGCTTAGTTTTACGAGTATGTAGGTAAATGCTATCTTTTATGTAAAACCTCTTACTAAATTCCGGTCTTTCTTTTGAGCCATCAAAAGGTCTAGAAAACACTAAACTGTCGAGAACTGGACCTTTATACATTATTTACACACGAATTTACGTATCGAGATAGAAGTTAGTTGAGTTTTCCTGACAGAGTTAGAGATAAGGGTCAGTTTCTGGAACCCCGACCCCAGGTGACCCCTAAGATGGCCCCAAAACTCCTCCTAAAGTTTATAATGGAACAATCAAATTATAAGTATTTGGTTATATACTGTTTTCATTTTTTTTTGTATTTGTTTTCTTATTTATTTATTATTATTTACATAGCTGTCCTTGCAGGCTAACCTAATTCAACAGCATGGAATATTTAACAAAGATACACTAATCACAACAACACTACACATTATCCGTATTACACAAAACATACAGTGCGGCCCTTGTGAATTCGTTCAAAGAACAAAAGAAAAGGTCTACAACAGTAGCAACTCGATTGAGAGTGCGAAGCGCTCTGGTAAAGGGTGCCTGGCTGCTGGTGCTTATGTGTTGTTTGGTGAGCAATAATAAAGCATATTGTATTGTTGTTACTTAAAGGTCGCTTTACCTTGTTCGCACTCAGTGGGATAGTTGACGGTCACAACGGACAAAAAGAACAGCAGTACAATTTCGATAGCAAATCCGCCTTAGTGATAATACAACAGTATGATTTACATGCGCTGTGATCAATTACTTAATTGTCTACGCTTTTTTAAATGAGGAAACTTTCCGTTCCGTAAAGCCGACAGCCATATGAGTGAGCGAGACACACGTTCCTACACCGCTGTCGCTGTCGCGCACAATCGAGGAATCTTCGTAAGGCCTTACCTCATTCCACAATAGGGGATGCGACTGATGATGAATTATACAACATAGTGTAGTTATATGAATAAAATTAGTTCAATACGTTATAATACAATGAAAAAAAAAAAACTTTTTTTTGAAATATGTAACTTTAAAGGTACCTAGGAAAATCTTATGATCTTTTTTTAATCCAAAAGAAATGTTGAAATTGTTTTTACAAACCTCATTACTGAACAAAACAATAATTGTATGACAACCATAAACTTAAACGAACTTTGTAAGGGTGAAAATGAAAATGGCAAATTACTTATTTTCTCCATACATATACTGGTACCCCAATCCACGGATGACGTCATAGGCAGGTAGGCCATTAGTATATTGGAGCGTTTTTAGTACTCTGTAGGAATGTTGAACTTTGACGGTTATTTCCCTTTATTCCATCCAGACCTACTAGTAGTTCGATAGTCGAACTGTTTGGACTTTTTTTCCAAAAAATTTGAAATGATGTCCATCTGTATCGGCCCTTAGGACAAACCGTTGGATCGCGATAATCAAAAAGATTCATCAAGTACCTCTTCTATTTCTGATTGTACCATAATAATATTCATAGTAGTTCTATTTGGAATAAAATCCGTGCTTCCAATTAGTTCGATCCTGTCTATTTGGAAAAAAAGTCCAAACAGTTCGACTATCGAACTACTAGTAGGACTGGATGGAATATAGGGTTATTTCTGACTATTAGAGTTGACTTAGTGTAGAAGCATATAGTCCGATATAGACATTTGATCCCAATAAAAAATAGAATCGATTGACACCCTCAAAAAAAATATGTCCGCACGCCTATTGTACTCCTAAAGGTGGGAGCATTTCACTTCCCCGAATTTCATTTGTCATAAATGTATCACTTGCCATAATTTTCATTGGCCATAAACTTTTTATTTTATAAATCATAAACTCTTCGGGATTTCTTTAATACTATTCAAGGAGAAATCATTAGGTTAGGTTACGTTTGTTTTATGAAAATCCCGAAAAGTTTCAGCTTACAGAGAAAAATAGATTTATGGCAAATGAATATTATCGCATATGAAATTCGGGCAAACGATAGAGAACCCCTAAAGGTACGATGGCTTCTCGTAATCAGATATTCAGAGACTTTTAACAACCGGGCAAGAATATTCGAAGGATCCTTATTAAAATACAAAAGGACGAGCGTCTCGAGTTTCAGTCGAATCCGGATTATAATATCTATCTACTTGCGACTCGCCCCGGCTTCGCACGGGTGCAAATAGAAACCTCTAGAATAGTCAGTGTTTCTCTACTCTGATCTAAGCATACGTATGGACAGACAGACAGCAGGAAGCGACTTTGTTTTATACCACAGACAACCTCCACTAGACGGAGCATGTAAGGCGACCCGCGCGCACCAACGATATGGTACGGCAGAACATTAAAGTATCAACACGGCGGCCATCGTTTAGTTGCGTCCTTGTTTATGATCCATGCGTACGTCAACGAAAAAAGAAATTAAATAAATAACATGGTAAATTGTAATGTTAAGTGGTGTAGAGAGACCTCATAAATATGGACGCAACTAAACGGTGGCCGCCGTGTTGATACTTTAATGTTTTGCCGTACCATATCGTTGGTGCGCGCGAGTCGCCTTACATGTACCTTACATGCTCCGTCTAGTGGGGGTGGTCTGTGGTAGTGATTGACAAAAGTGAAAAGGTTACGTGTTTCAATTACCTTGACTATAACTATTTGACGACGCGTTTGGCTCGGTTTGTACACACCTGCCTACTGAGCCGGCGGTCCCGGGTTCGAATCCCGGCCAGGGCAAATATTTGTGCGATGAACTCGAATATTTGTGCTTGGGTCATGGTTGTTCTATATATTTAATTATCATCATCATCATCATCATCATCATCTCAGCCACAGGACGTCCACTGCTGAACATAGGCCTCCCCTTTGGACTTCCATATATACCGGTTGGAAGCGACCTGCATCCAGCGCCTTCCGGCGACCTTTATAAGGTCATCTGTCCATCTTGTAGGTGGACGTCCCACCATTCGTCCATTTAATTATATATTTATCTATATAAGTACGTATATCATCGTCTAGTACCCATAACACAAGCCTTCTTGAGCTTAATTTGGGACTATGTAGATCGATTTGTGTGAGGTTGTCCGATATTTATTTATTATTATTATTTTATTGACGATCGTGTAGGCCGTTATGAAAGCTGCAAACACGGCCCAAGTATCGCGCTGGTAATAAATGTTTTTCCCGCGTAATGTACCGTCAGTAACACTGAAACATGATCAGGTTAATTAACGGAGCCGATACTCGGATTAATCGCTCCGGTTGTGATTACACTGATTACTGATTAAATTGCTTCGATTACATTATTATCGCATTAGGTTTGCGTGTTTCTGAGTAACAAACAATATTTACAAGTACAACAAATAACTTCCTCTTAAGGCTGCGTTTCCACTAGTGCGAGGTTGCGTAGCGAGAGCGAGGGATGTGTTTTTATTAGGCAGTAGAATCAGTTGCGCTGAGCGAGGATAATCAAATGAAGTCATTCCATTGGTTAACAAAAACACATCCCTCGCTACGCATCTTCGCACATGTCTGGTGGAAACGCAGCTTAAGGCTTACGTTTTATTGCCCACTAGCGTATCGAGCAACGGATCCCATGATTGTGTGTGACGTCATCGAGTCTGTAATCCTGCGGAATTGCAACCTGCACTTCTAGCACACCTGTCATACTTGACTCTTTCTCGTCTAATCTATCTCTTTCCGTGCAGTATTGTGAGAAAGTGACGGGGAACCGTAGTTTGCGGGCTGTTCCGATCCGATTGGATGACGCACTCGTATCGCCAATTTGACTGAAAGCAGTGCCCGATCTTTTCTCGTAACCTTACACTCAGCAAACACATCAATCTCCCCGACAAGGCATTATCCCTAAGTCCTAGAGGTCAAGGGCGTATTCTAATGTGCCCGTTTAAGGGGTGATTGCATGCGGCTACACGAAAGGTTTAGTGAATTTCGTTGCCTATCACACTAATATTATAAAGGCGAAAGTTTGTGTGCGTTTATGTGTATGTTTGTTACTTCTTCACGCTCAAATGCTCAAATCATAATTTAGGTGAAATTAAATGAAATGAAATAAATGAAATGAAATAATTTATTCAGTAAGTAGGTCACAAGGGCACTTTTACAAGTCAGATTGTGAATCTACCGGCATTTCGCAAGAGGAGACCGCTGTTGAGGAGAAAGCCGAAAGAAACTCAACAGTAACTCATTTATCTTCAAGGTATCTTCAAGGTAAGAGTAAATAGGCTATTACTGAACCGGCGAGCTACATATTCGACCCCGTAGTCACTTAGCAATCTTAGCATCCGGTAATACAGAGGTCAATCGCCGGTCAGTATGTGAATAAAAAAGAAAATGGTTGAACCAATTTTGATAAGTTTTGGTATGAAGGTAGCTGACACCCTGGATTAACGCATAGGCTACTTTTTATCTCAAAAAATGTAGTGTTCCCGTGGGATGAGCGGTAACACCGTGCGGTGCGGCTAGTATTTACGACATTTATAATGAATGAATGATGAAGAGCTCCATATGAGTTCGAAACATGTCGGGCCGTTCCTGACAGGTTTTACGTGAGTACAAACCGTTTTTATAATTGTTAAAAATGTCTCACGATAGTTTTAATAATATTATTGTTCAAATGTATCGTCTGAATGGCACTTTTGCACACCACAGCATGAATGGTCAAAATATAACAGTCAGAAACGCTGAAACATTGCCAAATTTCGGACACGACTACCCCTCATTACACACCGACTACATGTACAGCAAATATTATATGTAGTTGAATAGCGCATAGTCATCGCTTATGAATAAGATCTTGGCAGAAGTGATTTATGAAGATATTTCAATTCACAAGCGAACGCTAGGACGTTCGGGTTATTGACTTCAATGCAAATATTTCAATAACAGAATGGTTTGAGAATTGACATTGTCATAATGAACTTGTATGGTGCCAGAACCTAACAAATTCTCAGGAAATATATATAAAAAAAAACAGTTTGCAGCACTTCGCTAGTGTATTATATGCATGCAATAAGTAGAATACAACAATTCTTTATTGCACATCGACAAGAAAAACGTTAAATTTAAACCTTAATTGGAAAATGGTAGACAATAATATGCGGTGTTATCGCTCAAGACTGATCTCTTCCAGACAACCTTTGGGTAATGAGCAAGCTGATACCAGATATAATATATTGAACATTTTTAACGGTTTTGTGATCAATTGGTCCCGCTGAGACTTGAGTAATACATCGCAGGAAAAAATGTGACCTTAGTTGTTTATAGTGTTTTATTTAATATGTAGATTGTGAGGTATTAATCTATGGGCCTTTGATGCCTGAAATAGATGAATTATCATATTATTAGTCTATCGATAACGACGTTCGTTCCGCTCATCCCGATCGTTTATTATACACAATATAACAATAAAATACATTTCTAAGACGGCCTTTATTAAAATCGAAAGTGAGAATCCTCGGTACCATTTTATTGAATAATTAATTGGAAATTGACGACTATTAAATATAATGAAGCTCATAGCTAAACTACTCTTATATGTTTTTTTAAAGGTAGACGCAGAATGTCAAGGCCGCTATTTAAATGTCAATTTGACTAGAAAAATAAATGTCTTATTTATCGAAAAAGCAATTGCAGGTCAGTAGTTTATTATATAAAAGTTTGGAAACTTTCACAAAACACAACAATATGATAGATTGTTTTCCGCTACAGTACTTATGAGTAGAGTATGAGCATGTGTTATTTGAAACATGAAATTTTTTAACACTAAATATTTAACCATCGATACAAAGATATTCTAAGCACAAAGAAGACTTCTTCTTTGTGCTTTGATCTTTGTTGTGTGTGTTACCCATATGAAAGAGTATTAATGTCCAGCGGTTTTCTATTCTAATGATCCCGCTGTCAACATAGTCTACGGCAGCTAATGTTCGCTTCGGCACGTTCCGGTCAACGCGTCAACATCTGATAATTCAATACCTGGCGACGTACCCGAAGCCGAACTGATTGCTTACGTCCAGGGACGTAATTCCGGTACGCTGTGTAGAGATTAAGATAAAATAGGACAGACTGTGAAGGTGCGATAGGTAATGATAATGATTAATGGATTGCGGTAGACAGGTACTTAGAGAAAGCTCTATGGCGTGAAGCCGTATATTTGTACGATACGCTTCAATGTTTAAATCTATAGGTACCTAATATTATAAAAATCCAAAAAAATCATTATAAATGATTTACCTTATTGAAATATAAATGCTGCATCGCGAATCGCGATGTTAAGATTTTTCTTGATATAATTTACCCCTCTCCATAGACTGATTGTTAATACAATTATATACTTTTTCTCGAATATGCAATGAATTATCGTCATAACATGCGCTATAACAGGCTTCGAAGTACCACGTTTCGGGCGGAACAACTCGACTGAACTGTAAAGGAATTCTCATTCAAAATTGAAGGACTAGGCCGGGAAGTAAATGTTTTTTAAACATGGCGTCTGTGTTCATGAACATGGTAAACAGCTGAGTTATATATTTTTTAGTGTTGTATTTTTTTATTTTATTGCATAATGTTTGAGAAAAGCACTATACACGCCTTAGCTGTGAAAAGGGCTTGCCGGCTTCGTATCACTATCCGTCTATACCTACTTTCCCGGCAAGCCCTTCTTTCCCGGCGTCTGCAGTAATGTACTATTATAATAGTATATGCACAAACAAATCTGTTTTTGCCACATAGCAGATTTAGTGGCAGGTAATTTAGTGCAGCAGTTCTTTCGAGCCCGGTTTCGCTCGGCGCCTCTAGTGTAGAGCAATACGAGGTAAGTTGTGGTCGAGGAATTAGCGGGAACATCTTCGACTCAAATAGTACATAATATGCATTTAATAATAATAATAAATAAATATCAGACAACCTCACACAAATCAACCTAGTCCCAAATTAAGCTCAAGAAGGCTTGTGTTATGGGTACTAGGCGACGATATACATACTTATATAGATAAATATACTTAAATACATAGAACATCCATGACCCAGGCACAAATATTCGTGTTCATCACACAAATATTTGCCCTTGCCGGGATTCGAACCCGGGACCGGTTAGAATTTGGTAGATCAAATTGAATAAAAACACGAGTATCTTGAATTTGCGATGGATTTTTGCATAGGAAACTCCGGTGAGACTCGGAACTTTTAAAATACATATGATTATGAAACTGACATCGTTAAGATCGAATATCGCTTCGAACCTGTTTGCCGCGAGGCGTCATCGCATCCAAATGCAGCTCATAATTAAGAATCGCGAATCAAAAACATATCGTTTCGTAATCATTTGCAATGGATTTCAGATTGTTGTCTATTTAAAAAACATAGGCAACAATATCGCTTCGAACCTGTTTGCCGCGAGGCGTCATCGCATCCAAATGCAGCTCATGATTAAGAATCGCGAATCAAAAACATATCGTTTCGTAATCATGGATTTCAGATTGTTGTCCATTTAAAAAACATAGGCAAAAATGAATACCTATCTAATTACCAACTAATTACTAAATTCTTATTTCTGTTGGTTCTTGGTTCATTCTTCGTACAAAATGGCTCTATGGTCCTTTGTTCTGAAGAAAAAGGACAAGAACGGCTATTGACGGAATCATTCCTCGCAAACTGCTTAGCTGCGTAGTTTATTATTATTTTTTTTTTTTTATTCATTCAGAAACTTAAATCTATCATTACAGGCCATTACCTAATGCGATAGACTAGTGAATATTAGTACCTATAGGTACTACAATTACACAATTACAAATTTTTACACAGTACAAACATAGTGGCCTTTGTAAAATCGTTCAGGGAGCACGTAAATATATCCAGCGTAAGCGACACCTTATTTATTGTAAGAATAGCCCTCGTTAGCGGCGCGTCTCGCAGCAGTCTCGTGCGAGCGGCGGGCACGGCCAGCAGCGGCGGCTGGCGGCGGCGCCACACGAACCGGTCCGGCACGTTCAGTGCCAGGGCGCACGCCACCCCGGGGTTGCACAACTCACCCCTCAGTACTCTGACTACATATGAAGCAAGGGTCAGTTCCCGTCTCACTTCTAGCTTATTGTATCCCACCATTCCCAGCACGAAGAGGGTTGGATACAACAAAGGATATCCAGGATACACACCATACAGCTTGAAGTAAACAAATCTAGCATACTTGTTTTGTATACGTTCCAACATAAACTTGTATTTCGTTTCGCTCGGGCTCCAGATTGCAGCGTCACGTTCGAGGTGGCTCTTTACGATAGCCTCATATACGGCTTTTATTGCCGATATGTTAGTGAAATTCTTGGTTTGTCGTAGCACAAAACCGAGGTTTCGGAATGCCTTTTTGCATATGGAAATTATGTGGTCACGGAATGATAAATTTACTGTTAGGCGAACTCCGAGATCACGTACCTCCGTTACTCGCTGCATTGGCTTTCCACCGACGTCGTACTGATGGTGTATTGGATTTCGCCCACGGCTGAACGAAATTACTGTACATTTAGCCTCGTTAAAGTACAGCTTATTCAGTACACTCCATTGCACCACTCTATCGATGTCATCCTGCAGTTTGCGACAGTCCAAGGTATCGCTTATCATTCGAACCAGCTTTAAGTCGTCAGCGAATAACAGGCACGTAGAATCCATCACCACATCTGGTAGATCGTTAATCATAAGAATGAATCCTAACGGCCCTAAATTGCTGCCCTGACTCACCCCTGACCACACATAGTATGGCTGTGATTTGCTGCCCGCACAATCCACATACTGTTGCCTATCTCGCATATAGCTAGCAAATAATTCTAGAGTATGTGGCGTGCAACCGGCCTTCGCCAACTTTGTGAGCAGAATGTCGTTATCCACCGTATCGAACGCCTTGCGAAAATCAAAATATGCTACATCGACCTGTTTACCAGCGTCCAAGGCCGGAACTAATATCGTCATAAGATGCAGGAGGTTTCCAGTTGTGCTACGTGCTGCTCGGAATCCATATTGCGCCTCGGAAAGTGTAGCACTCACTTGCGACTGTAGTGTTTTATGTAAAACCGATTCGAAAACCTTGGCAGGTGCATTCAATATAGCTACAGGCCTGTAGTCGCTGGAGTTCGACCCCCCACTACCCTTCGGCACAGGTACCACCCTAGTCACCTTCCACTTCTCAGGAAATACTCTTAACTTAAGGCAAACATTAAATATATGACACAACGGTTCAGCTAGCGTCGAACTACAGTCCTTCAGGATAAATGGTGGTAATCCATCCGGCCCCGTAGATCGCTTGGCCGGGAGTCTTGTCAACGCCTGTCGCACTTCACCTGGTTTCATTGCATTCGATGTGAACTCGCGCGCTGGTGCCTGAGGCTGATTCCGCCGCGGTACAGTCTAATTTAGCCGGTAACTGATTGAAAACGGAATAAAAAAACTTTGCGAACTCATCGGCGCATTCCTGCTCCGATACAATCCTACCATCCTTAATAATTTTCTGAGCACATCCTGTTGCCTTTTTTGATTTCAGAAATCGCCAAAAAGACTTAGGATCTACCGCCAATTGTTCTTGCACTCGGTGTTGGTATTGATCGTGAGCGTTAGCGATATCTAACTTAACTTGAGCCCGGCACATAGAAAACGCTTTATAATCCTTCTCAGACTTACTCGATTTATACTTTTTGTGTAGTTCATATTTAGATTTAATGTCGCGAATTAATTCCGTCGTGTACCACTCTGGGTAACAGTACCGAGAGTTTACAGACTTTCGCTTTTTTATAGGAACGCATTCATCTATTATTTGTGTAATTTTAGTATAAAAAAACATTAAAACCTGATCCAAGTCATTTATATTATAGATATCACTCCAATCTATTGAGCCTAATTTGTCATAAAGTGTGTAATAATCAGCTTTGTAGAAATTCCATTCCCGCCCAATAAGCGAGCGCTGGGCGTTATGGCTCATCGATCCTAAATCGCGCGGCTCGCTGTCGCTAATTGCACAGGCGGCCGCTTGTGAAGGTACCGTCACCGACACGCTAACCGCTAACGGGGGATGGTATGTATCTATGGGTTGTAGGCTATCATCGTCACAGGCCGCGTAGACGGATACCTTATCGTGAACTGGCTCTCCACTCAGTACAAGGTCAAGCTGCCTCCCGTCACAATTAGGTATATTATTCCCCTGAACGAAATTGCAATAGGCCATTAAATAGTTATAATAATTACTTATGCTAGTTTCACAAGAAAACATATTAAAATCGCCCAATACAATTAAATTTCCTTTATATTTAACACAAAAACTTTCTAATAAATTGAACATAGATCTGTATTCGTTTTCATCTGATCGCGGTGGGATATAAACAACACAAAGGGCGAATAAGAATCTCTTATTTAAAGTAACCGTTGCGCAAACAAGTTCAAATGCACGATCATTCAAGTTAACGCTATGACTCACTGGCCGCAGCTGAATCCGAGGTGTGGCCACTAAAAGCGCGCCTCCGTGTTTGCGACCATCCGTACGATCACACCGCAATACTTGAAATCCAGATGGCACAATCTCGGCGTCAAGGATGGAATCATTAAGACCCGTCTCTGTTATTGCAAAAAGATCAAATGTAGATGCTTGCAGAAGAAAAAGGAAGTTATTTGTTTTTGTTCTAAGTCCTCTTACATTTTGGTAAAGGATTCCTATTGGCTTGCTTATTCTGCCCCTTTTCCCGTGCAGCTCCCTTAAACAGTCACCGCTATTCAGGGGGCTTTGTTGTATTTTTTGTTCTCCGAAACCAAATCCACTCGCTGTACTCCACATTCACAGGCCAGACTGTAGAATCACATAGTTTATCGTAGCTACTCTTCGTAACTCCAATAACAAATGAAGCGTAGTCCCTCTCCGTTTTATGTTTTATTTTTTCCACTTTATATTGTTCCTTTTCTCCCCCACATACACTTCGTACATATTCTTCCATACTCTCTACTGTGGTACCTTTATCGAGTCTCCATACATGTAGATATTTTTTCCTCTCGGCGCCCTGGATATTTAGAACGCTGGTATTTCCTCCTTTGTTAACGGCAGTTCTTGAATGTGTGCGACTATTTTTCTTCGAAACCATCAACCACTCGTCCTTCTCGGCCTTCTCGGTATCACGATCACTTATATCCTCTTCGACAGAATTAGCCGCAATAACTAGAGCATCTTCCTTCAACGACGGTAAATCGCTCGCTGGTTTCGTGGCCACAGTTTGTTTACTGACCACCGCTGGCTTGCTCTGTTTTTTTACTGCTTGAGAAAATGATGATATCGGCTTATCAGTTGCTACCGGGGGCAGTTCTTTGTTTGACAACACTTGTCTTGATTTAATGAGGATTTCTAACTCGTCTATTCTGGTGACTTTTTCTTGAATTACTTTCATGCTTTCGCCAAGTACCTCCATTTGTAACATTGTATTTTGCACTATAACTTGAAGTGATTTGAAAGCCGCATTTTGTGTATCAAACTGGGACTTCATTTCTAGGCGAAAATCACGTAATTCATTGAGTATTATCATATCGTTATCACTGCCCGTCATAGAATGTTTAAGGGGCTGTTGGCAACGACTCCCGCGTTCAGTGTTTACGAAGATTCGCGGTGTAAACGTTTGATTCATAATGTTACTTCGGGCCGGTGTATCAGTGTTATCTCTCTTTGGAATATTACGTGAACAATCCGGGCAAATCCAACTCTTCTTGTAATCATCACTGAACTCTTCAAACGATTCTTGAGACAGCGCCAAACACTTTAGGTGAAACAGTTTTTTACATTGTTCTTGAGAACACTCCATAAACGAGATGTCGTAAATACAAAGGTCACAAGCGTTACACTTCGTAGTCATTTTATTTACTTAATCACACCCAGCACACAATTCGAACACGTCCGATCGCCGCGAGCGCGCGCAAGTTTAGATGTAGTGTAAAGGTATTCTTATGGTTGTGTGTGATGTATTAATTAATTACTCACTAGACGTAAATAATTATTTATTTACAAACACACTAATAATTGCTAGTACAGTATTTTGTATAGGACGCCATGCCTATTGTCACTGTATTGTTGACGGCGCTGTACGGGTATTGTCCAAAACGCTCTATACCACATTGAAAGAAAAGGGCGCTGTATCTACGGGTATTGTCCAAAACGCTCTATACCACATTGAAAGAAAAGGGCGCTGTATCTACGGGTATTGTCCAAAATGCTCTAAACCACATTGAAAGAAAAGGGCGCTAAATCTACGGGTATTGTCCAAAACGCTCTATACCACATTGAAAGAAAAGGGCGCTGTATCTACGGGTATTGTCCAAAACGCTCTATACCACATTGAAAGAAAAGGGCGCTGTATATACGGGTATTGTCCAAAACGCTCTATACCACATTGAAAGAAAGAAATATTTATGTGCACACACTCGAACACATTAGTAGTACAAACAAAATCAAAAACATTCCGAAATTTGAGCCTCGTGCAAGCAAAAAGGGTGAGGTTCAGCATGTGCTACAGCCCGCAGGCCGCAACGCTGATTTTCAGCCCAAACTTCTTTTCTTGGTGACAAAACGACCACACACAGAGAACATTGGGCTAAGACATTCTAAATACTAAAACATACAATTCATCTTACCCAGTAATCTATGTGTTATATTATGAGTACAAATTAAATTAGTTATTATTGGGTACTTATGTAACTCGCTCCGTCTATTAATGAATGCAGCCTTACACGTCCAGTCCAGTGGCTCTCAGGTAATTGCGTCTTTGAGAATCTCCAGGAAATTTGCCGCTTTTCGCGGCGGCTGATAATCCGCCTTTTGAGAATGCTTACCTTTAAGAGAGAGAGCAAAGTTTTTTACACCTGTTAAGGAAGTTCTTTGAGACTTAACTGTTAGAGTTAGAATAGAATATACCTCGACGGGAAATAAATACAAGTTAAGTATTAATAAACTTAGAATAAGCCTAGAACGAGTCTTTATAAAACAGAAGGATTTTTTTTTCTCAAAATGTCACTTAACATACTTACACATAAACACTTACGAATTATGTTTTTGGAATAACTATGAGGCAAAACTTTCTGAATTCGAGGCGAATCTTTAAATCGATTCTGTTTTAATGTTGAAATACCACATTTTTATTTTAATAAATATTGACACGAAGGTAAATTTCATAAAAATGTAATATGATCCACTGCGCATAAGCATTTTAAACACATATGACGCATAGGGCGCTCCAGTAGCATGGGATTATGAAATCAAAGTCTTCCTCTTCTTCTATTTTGCTCCACATTCATCTACAACGTCTGAAGATATTAATTGAAATTTAGAAAAGAATATAGATATTTTCGGCGGAGTATGCTTTTTTCTAGATTATTCCTTAGCATTCGGCATCTCGTCTTTTAATTCCTTCTTTTCCATCTATTATTTTCTATATTTCGACAAATATCTTCGCAAAACGCCTTTTGGATGAACGTGAAGAAAAGGCCAAACAAAAGATGAATTGATTGTGAGAGAGATGATATACATCTATATATACCTATATCAATTTTACTCTACATTCACCCAAAAGGTGTTTTGCGAAGATACTTGTCGAAACTTAGAAAATAATAGAGATATTTTCAACACGTGACAGTAAACATTGAATACGGATGATCCGGCTTGCCCCGATGGCGGACGTGTCCCAGGATAAGCCGATGGGACGATTTCCATGACACCGGATATCCGGGCGTCTTTTCATGTTCCGATTTATGGTATTCAATTTGTTTTTGATCGTTTACTAACGTTGAGAAGATTGTAACTATCGAATTTGATAGACCACATTCAATAAGAAAGTCCTTAAAATTGTAAGTGATTATTTATCGTGTAGGTCATCATCAGCGATCGGAAATTTGGGTAGATATATACCTGACATAATCCTATTGATATCTCAGTTATACGTCAAACAAAACCAAAGTTTAGGTAAATATCTACCCGAATTTCTGATTCCTGGTCATCACCATCACCATCATCATCATCACTCACTAGTGTCGTAGACAGCTTATAATATCTCTTGGACAAGAAAGTTAGGTTTTCGGTCCTCTTCATTTAAGGGTATTCACAGGATAAATCCGTAACTCATTGACCGAGCGAGCGTAGTGTCTCAGTTTCAGCGTGGTCAAAAATTCTTTTGTAGGTCCCCTAGGTTTCGAGGGTGAGTCAAATGTAATCTGTACTTGAACGGGTTATTTTTGGCTTTTTAGTTTTACTTTTTTTTGTTAAAAATTTTTTTTTTCGCTTTTTAGTGATTCATTTAAAATACTTATGACGGGGTGATCAGGGCGGTCTTGAAGGCATGCATCTCGTTTGGATTATCTCCTAACTCCTAACCGTTAAGGAGTTGTACCTTCCATCATCAATTCAGCATTGGAAGATGATGACTACCATATGCGAATACTTAAATAGTTTTAGAAAATATATGAAAAATATTATGAGTGCCTATTAAATTTCAGAAATTCCTTCGATTCCTCATGGATCTCGTCATCCGATCTTCACCAAAATTTTATGTGACTAACCTTGAGATGTGTTTTGATGAACCTAAAAAGAATTTTCCAAATCGACTCATAAATGACGGAGTTAAAAAAAAACAAACTATAAAAAAAAACTCAACCGAACTGAGAACCCCTCCTTTTTTTGAAGTCGGTTAAAAAGGAAAGAAATTTTCATGTAACGTTCGCATTACCTTATCCTTATCAACACAAACACTGTCAACCTTGTACTCGTAACTCACACCTAACCCCTGTACTCCTGATCACTGCCTCCCGAAACGAAAACATAGTAAACAACGATAAAGCCAATAAAACCGATAAACACTCATAAACGTTCATAATTTTCTACCTACATCATAAGATCATAATTACGTCCATATACATAGGTAAACTATACTTATATTTTAAGTAACACACGATATTTGTGTTGTAATAGTAACGTTACTGCAGACGCCGTGAAAGAAGGGCTTGTTGGATGAGTAGGTATAGAGGATAGTGATACGATGCCAACAAGCCCTTTTCACGGCTATTCATGTATAGTGCTTTTCTCAAACATATGCAATAAAATAAAAAAATGCACCAGTCAAAAAAATATAATTCAGCTGTTTAGCCTGTTCATGAACACAGACGCCATGTTTAAATAAAATTACTTCCCGGCTTAGGCCTTCAATTTTGTATGACATTCCTTTACAGTTCTCGAGTTGCTTTGTACCTCCCAAAACGTGATACTTCGAAGCCTGTTATAACGCACGTCATAACGATATTTCATTCCATGTTTGAGAAACAGGCGTAAATCAACTATTCTTTTTTATCATTTGAATCACCTCTCTATAAACAGCCAACCTTCGACCTTGTACTCGTAACTCACACCTAACCCCGGTTCTCCTGGTTGCTGCCCCCGAAACGAAAACATCGTAAACAATGAAACAGATAAACACTCACTCATAAAATGTAGATCGTTTTCTGCACCATTTTGTATGCTCGGGAATGACTACACGTGTGGAAGGGTTGACACTGCCATAAGGCTTATCCGTTGAATAATGATGATTGTTTTAGACATTTTTCTCTATGATCAAACATGTTTCTTAACATATTATCAATG
This sequence comes from Apotomis capreana, assembly GCA_947623375.1. NCBI lineage: Eukaryota > Metazoa > Arthropoda > Insecta > Lepidoptera > Tortricidae > Apotomis > Apotomis capreana. The sequence continues at coordinate 16,556,318 of OX392517.1, read as the reverse complement.
TTACTACCTAGAACAGGGCTATTGCGATTTATTGGAATGTATTTGAAACCTACAGCTACAATTTTTTATTCATAGTTTTTGTTTCAAGAACTACTCGAAATTGACAAAATTCACGCAGAAAACTATTTGTTTAGACTTGTTTTGAAATGAAAGCATGAAATAGCTATATATTACTATATAGAACTCAGGCAAAAGTACTGTTCACTTCAAAAAGTTGGTTCCAATGATCAATAAATTTGTCATAATATGAGTGGCAGCGTTACTTTACTTATTTAGGTTGGTATTTCACTTTAGGTTTATTAAATAGATCAACTTCATGGTTTGCTTTTATAAAATTAAATGTATTTTTTATAGGAGACATTTTGTAGGTATTATGTAATTAAATACCATTGGCCTTTTACATCTAACAGATGAGTTCAGCAGCGTCTAATAAAGTGCGGCATTTACGGAGATGGCTGGATAGCCCGATACGAGAGCGACAGCCACGGCCGCATAATTGATATTTCAAAAAAGTATCTAATTTACAATTACATTTTTTTTTACAGAAATTGGTTTATTATACAAACCAATAGTAATATTTGAAAGTAAAGTCCAGTATAAATAGCGTTTTAACAGTTTACAAATTTTAAGGTCTATGATTTTTGTTTCAGTGCATTATTAATGTTAACTGAGAGCTAAATTTAAAAAGTTAGAAGATACTCTTATGCTTTGTTGCTTTTTCTCCCTAAAGCCTGGCGAGATGGCAGTCAGCAGATTCCACTTTAAATCCGTCTTAGTACCCCGAAGGTTCACATATGCAGTGCACATTGCATTAACTGCGGTAGAGTTATGGTTTTTCCGACTTTTTTTCATATTTTCATGTATCTGTAAATAATCGCTACTTATCATTATTTAAATAGTTTTATGTAACAAATTATAACCATACATAATTTCTTATTTTTTTTTCATTAACAAAAGAACGCAAAAAATGCTATTTTACGCAATGCATAAGCATAGATTTTCTAAAATCTTGAGAATAATTTTCTTAAGTCATCATTTATCAACATACCAAAATTTAACGAATTTAGAATTGCCAAAGATTTTCTATTTTACTTATGTTTTACAGACGTTATTGCTACTCATAGTCAGAGAACACTACCTTGTCCCTCAGATACTAAGAAATCTGGAATAAAAATGCATGTCAGGTTATGAATGCTATTATTCCATTTGTCCCAGAGCAATCTACTAGTTCTCTGAACGCGGCTTTTTGCGAAACTGGAAGGGAATTATGAATGAGTTCGTTGTAAAACGAATTATTTTGTACCATAGCTTAAAGTAGTATTTCAAATTAGTTCCATTCTTCCTTAAACTAGGTTTCTTTGCACTTTGAGTCGGGTTTGTGATATATTTGGATTCCGTACCCAAAGGGTAAAAACGGAACCCTATTACTAAGCCTCCGCTGTCAGACGGACAGTCTGTCTGTCTGTCCGGCTATATCTCATGAACCGTGATAGCTATCTAGACAGTTGACATTTTACAGATGATGTATTTCTGTTGCCGCTATAACAACAAATACTAAAAACAGAATAAAATAAATATTTAAGTAGGGCTCCAATACAACAAAAGTGATCGGTTGAGTTAACTGCACCTCATTTGTTTCCATACATACCACGTGCAAACTAAACTTAACCGGGCCAGGTCCTTTTAGAGAATATTCTGTCGCGTTTATTTCTATGACAGCGCTAACTTTTTCCTAACACGTTTTTGCTCATCCGACGTGCCATGTTCACGTTCCGACTGATTTACGACCCGTCCGTCGAAGACAATTACTCGGCCACGCAGATTTATTTTTGTATGAAAATATGTGTTTTTACGCACACCATTAATCCTTGTTGCGTGTTCTTTGAGACCTCAAGCTAGACGCGATGTGTGCTACTAAATTAATTTTTTTTTTACAATTTATACGATTATAAAATTGTAGGTTTGTATACAAAATCTGTTTTCTATGGAGAGGGGTCAAGAGTTCAGGAAAAATCTCACATGTATAAAAGAGCTCTTGTAGCCTACTTGCAGAATAAAGTTTTTAATTTGAATTTAAATTTGATATCATGATTTCATGCAACATTTCTGTCATAACATCGACATTATAACCCAAAGAACCGCTTGTAATTAAAGCACTGTCGTAAACTGTTTTTAAGTCCCTTAGTTCTCTGAACTTTTAAATCGCGTCGTTAAGAAGTTCGGCACTCAAGTGGTCTCAGACAGCGATGAGGAATGAAAGCTTCGTTGATTGTATAAAGGTTATCGCACATCTAATCGTCCGGCACCGGATCGGCACCTCAACTCGACCCAAGTGCACACAGCCTTTATTCAGCTTAAATAAGCGGTATAAGAGTTGTATAAGCACTTATGTAGCTTGTGTGCTACTTGAAGAGTTGTACAGTATTCTTTGAAATCAGTAAGGTAAGTTTGAACTCAGTATTGTGTGAAATGTCACACAGCTATCAAATCAGTGAGGGCCTCAATTCACCTCTACAATGGTGCGTGGACAACGCGTTTTTCTCAATTGGACGTCGCGCTTCTAAGGCCGCGGTCGTTTCAAACTTCAAACCGCCGCCGCGTGCACCGTTCCCCCGCCGCGAGGGCAAAAACGACCGCTCCCGAACATTCCGGAACATACCATGCAGACGCCGCGGGCGACGGGCCGCTGTCGGCCGCGGGCGGCGGTTTAAAACGACCGCGGCCTAACTAGCCGCCAGCGGGGGGACCGCACGTGGTTCCCACCCCACGCTTATAAAAACAATCGCAAAAAGTTAACGTTCCGTCCCAAACGCATCGTGGCCTCGCCTCCGCGCGGCCATGTTAGCGGTGCTGGCCCGGTCTCTGGTGTCACGTGCTTGCGTTTGGTTGACGCCTGTAGGATGGTGAGCTAATGAGTTGAGGTGGCTGGTCCGAGCGGACCGAGCGGTTAAGTATGCGATAACCTTAAGAATACTCTGTTTGTTTCTTCTACAATATTTTCCATTATTCTCTCTTTTAATTATTAAAAGATGCGATTTGGTGATGTGACGTGGTGACAAGATTCACTGTTAACCACGTGATTATGTTCTAGGTTCTAACGCGTCTATCTAATCTACAATTACTAAGTGTCTAAAAAAAATTGTATTAAAAATCAGTTTTCTATGCAGTGGGGTCATTATTTCAGATAAAATCTTAACTAGGTACGCAATGCAACAACGTGGCGCCAGCCGAACAGTGCCATCTGTTGGTAAAATTGTCTTTGTCCTCTCATCAAGCCGAAACGGCTGGAAGGATTTTAACTAATTTTGGTTCACGGATAGCTGGTCATCCAATGATAGTTATATGATACTTTTTATCCGTCTACGATAAAGAAAAAATACGCGGACGAAGATGCATCCACCTTCTAGACGTTCACAACTAAAAACTGCTATAAATTGAATATGGACCTTTAGCAGTGAAAAATCTGCGAAGCGCGATTAAGAAATAAAATAAATTCAAGCTCAAATAGCTGACACTTGCCGACACTAACGATCCAAATACGTAGAAGTTCAACTACTAAGCTATGGAATACAGAATACAGGGTTCTTGCGCCGAGAATAGATCTTTAACGATGTTATAATATACAATTATGAACAATACAATACCTAGTAAGGTATCAACACAAGTCAAATTGTCGTTCTTTGATGAGCTCTGTTTTTGAGAGCCAAACAGAGACATTATTCAATCAATCAATATCAATATCATTTATTTTCAGGCAACTGTGGCCCATAGATAAATACCTTAAAACTAACATACATATCAAGTAACAAAATAATATAAAATAATCATAAACACGTTAGTCCGGCGACGTGCGACGTAACTTCTGGGTGTCGGGTAACCGTCCGCGGAATCGCCGGAACACGACACCTTTCGGCCAGAATTCCTCCTGCAGGAAGGTCGACAGCTTGATAGTAGGCACCCTCACCACAAACGAAGCGAAGTTCACATTGTGACGAGACTCTAACTGATTATTGATGCGGGATGGGTGTACAACAAAACGTGTATATGTATACGATGCAAATGTCGAAACAAACAAGTCAATTTTACAATAGTAAAGTCATTGTAGTAAAAAATACTTAGGAATTAGCCTGTATACAAATATTGAAGTCCTTTGATTTATCAGTTTTCTAGTCGCAGCATGGTTGCTAGGCAACGTCGGATCGTGACCTAGATGGGATGTCAGGAAATACGTATGGCGGCCAGGGACTATAGGTAATTGGTTTCTACACAGTTAGAATTATCAGGGGCTTACTTCGATTCAGATCTAGATAATTAACTGACACATAATGGGCGTGACTAACGTTATTCATACTATTATAATGACCTACGAAAAACTTACTGTCGAGTTTATTTCGGCTTTATTCTCAAGACCGGTCTCCTCAATCTGACTTGAAAAAGTGCCATTGTAGCCTACTTACTGAATAAATTATTAGAATTCTTAGGTGGCCCTAATATCCCTACTTCCTCTCTGTCATTTCGCTCTTGGCAGAACAGTCGTGGTCATATTTAGACGTCCACGTCGATGGTAGAGGCGGACACAGCTTTCTAAACGATTTCCCGCCATCTCTCCCTGTCGGCAGACTGTCTGGCGCATAATATCCTTATTAAAGACAAGTAACATTTATTGGAGTTTACTCCTTAAGAATCAATTTTCATATATAAGCCCGGGGTATGAAAAATATGGGGTGTAAAATCGAACGTATCTCCCGTGCTAATTTAAAAAGTTGTATTTCAGTATACGATCGGGGTAAAAATACGACTTCGTAATTTAGCAGGTTATGCGTTAAGCGTTATAGACTAAGGTCCCGATATAAAATAACCTTCACCGAGATTGTTTATTTGATGAAATGTATTTTATATTTAATTTAATATGTCAATAACTATATTGCATATGGGTTGCCTAACAAATTTACGTCCAGGGTAACGTTTGGTTGTCAAAGGCGACGGTTGAAAATTTTATCAAATTTTATTTTATTTATGTATAAGTTAATTCAGTTTTAGAGTCCTTTTCGCTGTTTTTGCGATGAGTGAGTCAAGTCGAGGTGTCGTGAGTGATACGTCACTTTTAGAATGTGGGCAGCGGGCAGCTCCGTCGTGGCTATCTGAAGTGGAGTTTGATAATAAGGCAGGGCCGAGTCAATCGGATATTGTATCGGACGCTGAGTCCATGTCGGATGTGCGGCATATAGCGGTGAAGCGTGCTTGTGGTCTGAGCGACGAAAGCTGTGGTTGTAGTGATAGTTTTATCACAATAGGCAGGAAACCTAAACGCTTGCGGGTTTTAGCAACCGCCAAAACGCAGCTGGAGCCGGACGGTGTGCCTGACAAGCTATTTGAAGTTTATATAGTGTCAAAAGAAGATTTACCGAAACAGATTGGTTTGGCAAAGTTGCTGCAATTTAAGGGTATAAAAGGAATTTTATCCGTCAAGTTTATGGGTCCACGTAAAGTTCGCATACAGTTTAACTCTAAGGATGATGCGGAGAAGCTTCTGGCTTCTCAGGAGTTTAACAATGAGACGAGACGTTCTTATTGGTCTAATATGGCATGCTGCACTTATGGAATTATAAGGCAGGTTGAGTTGGAGGTTGAGGAAGACGAATTTTTAAAGAATATTGAAGGGTCTGAAGACATTTTGTCAATATGTAGACTGAACCGTTTGGATCATGATGGGCGTTGGGTTAAGGCTGAAGCTATTCGTCTGTGTTTTAAGGGAACTTCTTTACCGCCATATGTTTATGCCTACGGTTGCCGATTTAAGGTAAATCAGTACACTTTCCCGGTTACCCAATGTTCAATATGTTGGAAGTTCGGTCATCTGAGCAGGTTTTGTCCTACTACTAAAGTTACTTGTCCGAAATGCGGCGGGGAGCATGCCAATTGCGAAACGACTATTTTTAGATGCATTAATTGTAAAGGCAGCCATATGGCCTTAGATAAGTCGTGCCCGGTTTTTGTGAAGGAGTAAGAAATTCGCAGGATTATGTCTGCTGAGGGACGTATATATAAACGGGCTTTTTGGTTGTATATGCAAAATAAGGAAAAAAAGGATACGGATGTTTGTAGTCAGGATGCGCCATCTGTTTTTGAGAATGACTTAAGTTTTGGAAAGTCATATAGAGATGCTAATTTGTCGAAGCCGTTACAATCTAAAGAGTCTGAAGATTCTGTCTGTCAGGCTGAGGGCCAGCGATTAGTAAGTTAGTACAGATTAGAGAGCGAGCCACAACAAGAGGTTCGTAAGCCGCGGAAGTCAAAAAGAGTAACAGATGTGAAGAGGTCCGAGTGCCTATTGGTCAATCAGCCTACTATTGAGCGGGCTGATATGGAAGATCAAAGACAAAATAAGGACAAGAAGAAGAGACGTATTACTTTTGAAAGGCTGGTTGAGAAGACGAAGGATAGTTTGTTTTCTACCGAAAGTTGGGAGGAGAAGTTCAAAACGCTGTTTGGAGTTGTTGTTAAGGAGATTTAGGATTTATTTAAGGATTTTTTTAAGGAAGGTGATTTTGTACGTTTGTTTTTGTCTAATGTAAATGGCTAGGTCTAATACCAGATCTTTCTTGAATGTAATGTTCAATTCAATATTGGCGGAACCCTTATCGGAATCGCCTAAATTTGTATACAGTTTTTTTAATGTAAATAGTGTATACAAATTTAGTTGTTTTCGTGTACATGTTATTTTTAAGTTTATACGGTTTATGTTTTTATTTATCTATGTCTTTTAGATGAATGATGTTGTGTATTAGGCCTGCTGGAGCTGGCATGTTCATAAAAATTATCAAAGCTCCTTAATTAATAAGGTCGTATCTTTGTATGGATTTCATAGTAAGATACGGTTTTTTTTTCGTAAATTTAGTAACTAAACTAGCCGCTCGAGGGCGCTTTACATCACGCTTCCTTATTTAGTTACTACTCATGATCTCTCCAATTTGTTAAAAATGAATCGGAAGTAAATTTTCCTTGTAAAATATTGTAATTTTGCTGTATATTATACTCGTATATTAATATTATGTAAGTGCCTACCTCCTCGTTCTTGTTTGCAGCACCCAACAGGGTACATAATGTGATACTTAAACTATTTACTAATCATTATGTGCAACGTATTGAGTATTGAGTATATATTTTATAATCGTTCTTAAGGCCAGGCGCGCACCACGATTTTAGTCGCGCGATAATTTTGTCGCATAAATGCAAGATATGGGTTTATAATGAGAGTGCGCGCACCACGATTTTCATAAACCCAGAAGTACGCTTATTTCTGCGACAAAATTATCGCGCGACTAAAAAAAAATCGTGGTGCGCGCCTGGCCTGAAGAGTAAACTCCAGTCGTGCGTCGGAGCTGACACACACACTTTTATGTCTAAGTATTTATGTAAGTACTAGGAGGACAACTTCGTCCGCGTATTTTTTTCTACACTACACGCATAAAAAGTATCCTATGACCATTTCTGGATGACTAGCTATCCCTATACCACAATTGGTTAAAATTTGTCCATCCCTGATGCGAGGACAAAGGAAATTATGAAAACAGATGCCAGACTGCTGGCATGGCGCCGCGCGCCCATACAAAACAAATTTTCTTTTGTAATTGCCCGACCAGGCGGTAATCTTCGCACCTCACGGAATCTCAAACTCAATGTCCCCCTTCACCGCACTAGTTTCATGACGCACTCTTTCACAGCTGAAGCAGTTCGGCTTTGGAATGATCTACCGCTTCCCATCAGGCAAGCGCAAAGCAAGCTAACCTTCAAGCACATGTTGCGCAAGCATTTCTCCGATAAGCTATGTGACGAACTGTCAGCATAATGATTCACACAAGGTACATTTATTATATAAGTAAGTATATTGTAGGTATGTCATATTTATGTACGTTTATGTTATATATATATATTTGCATACGAGGTATATTACTTATGTGTTATTTAATTGTTTCATGTAACAGATTACATAAAAGACCCTGCACCAAACAAATGTTTCTGTTTAGTCCTATGGTTGACTGGTAGAGAATGCCTTATGGCATTAAGTCCGCCATTTGTACTTTTACTTGTGTATTGTGTGCAATAAAGTTTAAATAAATAAATAAATAAATAAAACAAATGACGATCCTGCATCACGCTATTAAGATTTTTCCTGAAATCATGAACCCTCCCCATTGAAAACTGATTTTCAATACAAATCAACTTTTGTGTGTTTATGGCTGTCGTTTATTTAGTCTTATTATTGTTCTGCACCACCTCCTAAATTCAAACATTAATGGTAACTACTCCGCTACCTAAAAGGTTGTCTGGAAGAGATTAAGCGATAAGACCGCCAGTTGTTTACCTATGCTTGTTATTTTAATGTATCTCATGTTGATTTGTCTTTTCCTTGATGTTTGAGGTAGGAAAATCAACGTCAAATTTTGCCCCAAGAAATAAAAGTGGGTAGTTTATAGACAACTATTGAATATCTTTCAGTTTTCCAGTGGACGCGCGGTCGCTAGGCGACGACTGTTGACCTAGATGCTATGTCAGGAAATATGGCGACGGACTAGAGATATTCATAAAACTATCACCCATGTAGCATGCAAGCTGCATACGCGCTTAATTGGTAGAAATTCAGATAGGGGTCTAATCTAATCTATTTTCGATAAGTACCTTTTTTTGTTTTGATTTCTTTTTACTTAGAAATAAGTTTGCACTGAGCGTTTTTTCGTCGTTATACATGTTATATGTAAAATTCTTATGAGAATAAAAGTCTTTAAACCTATCTATCGATATTGGCATAAGTATAAACATGTTAGAGATACTATTCCGGTTGCATTAATAACAATTAAAAAAAATATATATCGGACAACCTCACACAAATCGATCTAGTCCCAAATTAAGCTCAAGAAGGCTTGTGTTATGGATACTAGACGACGCTATACGTACTTATATAGATAAATATATACTTAAATACATAGAACAACCATGACCCAAGCACAAATATTCGAGTTCATCACACAAATATTTGCCCCGGCCGGGATTCGAACCCGAGACCGCCGGCTCAGTTGGCAGGTGTCTACAAACCGAGCCAATCGCGTCGTCATAGCATTACAAATCATCTTTAAAATAATGATGAAGCATATAGCTAAAGTAGGCCATCATGGGCTTTATGTTCGTAATCTGAAGGAAATTTTCGTAAGACATATTTAATTATTGTATCAAACGGTTTACTCACGTGAAATTGTCAGGAACAGCCCGACATGTTTCGAACTCGTGTAGAGCTCTTCATCAGGGATTGCTACCCATACAGCCGCGCGGTAACTTTGTCACTCAGAGCTCCATACCATACGACCTCGAAACATGTCACTGTCATGTTATTTCACGTGAGTTTTTAAACAGTTACAATAAATACAAGGGTTATATTTTAATTCTTGAAGACATTTTTTCCTGGCAGTGCTAAATGTGGTGCTGATATCTAGTTTCATTCCAGTAAGGTAAAGAACTAAATCACCTCGTGACTAGTATCGAAGTTCCTTCAGTTTATCAGTTTTCCAGTGGGTGAACAGTCGCTAGGCGACGACTTGTGACCTAGATGTAATGTCAAGGAATATATGGCAAGGGAATAGAGATATGCATAAAACATCCTGGCCGTCGATCGGTTCGAGCTAATTCCGATACAGACAGGATAGTGGCTACATACCCAAGTTCCTTTTCCCTTATTTATTATGGACATAACCAGATTAACCTATCTATCAGACGTCCACTCCTGAACATAGGGCTCCCCATTACTCGCCACAAAGTGCGATCCCGTGCAGACCGCATCCATTGATTCCCCGCTACCCTGACGAGGTCATCCGTCCATCTGGTCGGGGCCTAACCACGCTGCGTCATCCGGTGCGTGGTCGCCACTCTAGAACTCCATGGCCCCAGCGGCCGTCGGTTCTACGAGCGATGTGCCCTGCCCATTGCCACTTAAGTTTTGCTATCCTTCGGGCTATGTCGGTTACCCTGGTTCTTCTACGGATCTCTTCATTTCTGATTCGATCGAGCAAAGAATCTCCGAGCATAGCCTTATTGCTCTCTGAGTGACTTTGAGCCTTCTAATAAGACCCATCGGCCCATATTCAATCAGTTCGCTAAATTTAAAAAAGTAAGCTTTGACGAGATGGGTCGGATGCGAACAACGGTCAATTATTATGCATGTATTATACATATAAACCTTCCTCTTGAATCACTGTCGATTAAAAAAAAACCGCATCAAAATCCGTTGCGTACTTTCAAAGATCTAAGCATACATAGGGACAGACAGACAGACAGACAGCAGGAAGAGACTTTGTTTTATACTATGTAGTGTAGTGATGATGCAGGTTAGATTTAATGGTACTATTGATTTATAGGTATTTTTTTGGAGCTTATTTTGTCCTTTCTTGTCCTGCCACTGCCTTAACAAAGTACACGATACAAAAAGCTCAATTACGTTAATATCGTAAAGCATATAAAAAAAACTAGCGTAATCCTTACTTCCCCTAGATCCCGGCATTAAAAGAACCGCTCAGCAGTTAACTTTTAAGAGACAGCGGCATTTTCAATTAGGCGGCCGTCTGGAGGCTATTTATTACGGACACAGCTTATCTGCAGGATATCTGCGCAAAAAAACGTATCTTAGGGCCACGATGCGACGTCGTGCGCTTGTATAAAATGAATTTTAATTTTTCATCTTGTCACATGAAGACAAAGTTAATTTTGGATTTATGCATTTCCGCGACACGACGTCGCATCGTGGTACAATATCGCGTCATACGATGATGCGATGTCGTGTCTTGTAATTGTGTTTTGGCCCTTAGGGTGCGACTCTCCACTGTAGCGGAGTGGAGCGGGGACGTGCGGGATCGACCAATCACCTGAGTTGAAATCTGTATCTCAACTCCGTCTCACTTTTGTGATTGGTCGATTCCGCACGTCTCCGCTCCGCTCCGCTCCAATTGAGACGCACCCTTAAGGCCTTATACATTTTATAACCTATATAGGTTACCTATATAGGTATAACCTATATGTTCATATTATGACAAATATATTGGTAATTTCAACCAACTTTTTAAGGTGAATAATATTTTTCCCTTAGTTTTCGATATTGCGTGCAGTCGAAAATAAGTTAGAAAAACCAATTTCTGTTTTGAACGAAACGTGACTGACTAATTTCACGCACTACACGGTCAAGTTAAAGTATGCGGCTGTTACTTATCCCGTCACATAAAAAGGAAACGCAAATTAAGCGCCACCGGATTGACGAAGTCGCGATGTTCTAGGGATATCGCCACTTGTCAAGTAGGGACACATCAAAAGTGACAGATGGTGATGAAATGGAGAGATCTCCGTCATCTCTCTAAAATTGGTCGAATTACCCCCCCAGCTTTCTGAGTGAATTTTGTCATATTTCTTTAAACTTACAGAGGAGGAAATACCCCTAGTAATATAACTAACCTAATTATAAATTTGACACAAGTGGCTGGTCATCATGAGATCCTCATTTAATGAGTGATATAGAAAATGCTACTTAAACTGAACAAAACTACAAAATTTAGAATTCTTAGCTTCAATATTGGCCGAGATCTTGTCATTTACACAACTGTCCAATTAAAGCTGAATATCTTGGAAACTACTGGTCCTAAGTATTTCCACCAAACATAGCTAAGAACAATCTCAACGAAAAAGTTCTCCGATTAAAAAAACACTCTCAAATTGGTCCATCCATTTGGGAGCTACGATGCCACAGACAGACTCACTGATACACAAATACACAGATACACATGTAAGCTGAGGGCCATGTTTTCCTGAAATTTTCATCCCGCCATTATTTGCATCTTGCTCTAGCGTATGGTGCCAGAGAAGGACGGGCATAGTTGTCAGCCACAAATTTTAACAGTAAAATATGGCCCGCTTAGAAGCACCATAATACCCCTCTTTTTTCGTCGGGGTGTTAGAAAATAGTCGATTCATTAATGAATCCAAGAATCAAGTTGTTTTCATAAAACCAAGGCTATTTCAGCTGATTTATATCGAGGTTATTGACCCGACCTCTCCACTTCATCTCATAAATCTTGTCAGTCTTCGATTTTGTTTAACAGCTTTTTATGAAGTCTTTTCATATTTATTACTAAGTAGAACTTGGGGGAACTTTTTTGATTTCTCGCTGTAACGGTAATTTCTGAGAAACGTACATTTTGACTATCTCGTTATAATTAAGTATCATCATCACTACATACATAGTATAAATTAAAGTGGCTTCCTTCTGCCTGTCCCTATGCTTAGATCTTTAAAACTACGGAACTGATTTAATGCAGTTTTTTTAAATAGATGAAGCTACGCTATCGCTATACCCCGCGCGGCGAAAGATGAGTCCTATGACACCTGTCATCTCAGTACATAACCTATAATCGGAAAAATGTACTGAGATGACAGGTGTCATAAGGGTGTCAGGGAGGGTGTGAGAGAGGGATCATCGTACGCCGCGCGGGGTGTAGTAATACCTAAATCGGGAATTATGAGGAATAATAGATATCACAACAATACACTGAAATCAGAATCACGATTTGTTGTGGTAAAATGCTAAGTAGTTAAACCTTTTAGCGTAGTCTATTGAATTAACATTGAAAATGTTTATGTTTTCCTAATCGAGTATATTGCACCGATTAAAGAAATTGTGACATTTGCCAGTAGTTTCGCAGATATGATAGGTAAGCGGATGAGTCATATGTCAAAATGTGCGTCTGCTGCGCTGCGTGCGCTTCAAAGTAAAATTTAAATTCCCGAAATCGATTTGAAAATTCTAAAATTTGACAAAATTTCAGAAATTTTCCGCTGACTTGGATCGAGAATTTCCCCGTAACAGTAGCTCGCTATTCAAGAATCCGAATAAATTGGACCTCGGCACTGAATAAAGTTACAGTCTCAGCCATCTTAGGAGGCGGGCGGACAAAAAATTAAGGCGGTAGCGGGCCTGCGAGATCTATAAACAAATTTGACAAATTTTATTATGTGCTTTATTTCTAAATTACATTTTCAATGCCTTTGATAGTTGCGCGTAGTGGAGCTCTGTAATTTTTTCTTTAAGTTGTACATTTTTTTTTCTCTTTGTGGCGTTGACTTCTTGCTGATTTTAGCAAGAGGTATTTCGCTAAAGACGACGTTTAGACATATAACACGAGAGGAGAATGATCGCTAGAAAATTTAGATTTTCGTGATGGGAAACTTTTTCATGTTTATGTTGGAGCGTTTCTCTCTTATCGACCACTAATTCGGGTAGTTACGAATACAAATTTACAAGTAATCGATCTTGACGTATCTACTGACAGCTCAGATCTCAACAACTTCGTTATCCGTCGTCTTCAAAGAGCGCTTTTCCTTGAAGCTCAATTATACAGATAGCGTCAATCAATAGCAAGTGGTGAGGATTCTCATTTAAAAAATCTGAGGCTACTTATCTGTTCAAAGATGCTGATTGTTTTAGATATTTTTCTCTATGATCAAACGTGTGTCTTGACATATTATCAATGTAACTACTTAGAACAGGGCTATTGTGATTTATTGGTATATATTTGAAACCTAGATAGTTAAAAACACGGAGTATATGGAGATGGCATTCAGCGCAGTTTGTTCTAGCACCGCTGTAGCCGACTTTTACACGCACACAATTATATTCGTATAAAAATAAGGTTTTTCAACAAACAGAAGTGAGTTGACATTGGCTGAGCTAGTGTGTGCGTATTACGTGGTCATACACTACTACGATCAATGTATCGAGAATTTTAGTCCTTATATCCATATCAGACAATGTCTTTATTTTTATTATAACTTAAATAGAAATAAAATAAAAGGCAAATGAGACTTTATGATTCAGTACGACAAAGCCTCGAATTGACAAGAAATTGATTTCTACTTCCGTCAATTCAATAGTGTCACTTTTGATATTAACGCTGGCTAAATATCGCAAGGTTTTATGTTACAATTTTAAAACATTTAAAATTGAACCCTATCCTTGTAACACGGGGTCTAATTTTAACGACCCAGAAAATGTAATGTAAGCTCTGCCAGCGGTATGCATCTAATGATTCTAAAGGTTAAGGGCGTGATCAAATCAAAATAGTCGATATCGATAAAATAATAATATGTATAGGCTTATAATATGTATAATGCATGTTGAAAATATTTATTTTGTATGGTCGTAAACGTCGTAAATTAAATTATCAGACCTTTTAATTTCTGGCGACGAAATCAAATGGAAGCGTCCATCTCAATCTTCCTATCGTTCAGAATGTTTACTTTACATGTAGTGATATATGAATAATAAAAACATCACCTTACAACATTTGGAACAGGTAGTAGGTAAATTATAAACGGAGTAGATTTATTTATTTCATCATATAAAATGTAAACAAAATAATTAAGGGACAATCGTACACAACTCGACCTGGCCTTATACTAACCAATAGTAGACGACGATATAAACAATATATATATATATAACATCCATGACCCAGGAACAAATATTCGAGTTCATCACACAAATATTTGCCCTTGCCGAGATTCGAACCCAGGACCGCCAGCTCAGTAGGCAGGTGCATTAAAACTGCGCCAACCTTGTCGTCAACTGACTAGCACGTATTACATTGTGGATTAGCGAAACAATAATACTGTTCTAATCTAATGATTTTGTCACCCACTGCTATTGATTTCGCTGTAATAAAATTACTTGTCTGAATAAAAAAAAACCGGCCAGGTGCGATTCTGACTCGCGCACCGAGGGTTCCGAACAAACTTTCACTTATCCCATGTTAATTGGCCTGGTTGAGTTAAGTTTGTATCTGAAATGTATGGCGCCGCATACAAACGAGGTGCAAATACTTATAAAAATAATGTAATAATCAATGTAATTTAATCTGCAAATTCTGAGTTTTAGTAATTATTTTTGACATAAGTAACAAATTGAAATATGTAACAATTAAGTATTTGAATATTGTTTTATTTTGTTTGCATGCCTATTTGTTAGAACATAAGCAACACTGTATATACCTGTATCACCTAATTTATTACTATGTTTTTGCAATAAACGAATTTGAATTTGAATCAAACTTAACGCAACCAAGTTCTCCAAATATGATTTACCTATTTATTTATTTAATTAATATTTATTGCACAAAAGAAAACGTATCGTACAAAAGGTGGACTTGATGTTTAAAAGGACTATATTTTTTAAGATTTTTATTAGTATTTGTAGTAAGTATGTGGCGATTTCAGATTTTTATAAGTATTTGTAGTAGGTACTTGCCAAATTTCATAGTTCTAGGTCATCGGGAAGTACTCTATCACTTTGATTCCCTTGAGTGACGAAATGTGTGTTTTTGGCGACAGAAACGGCTGTATCTTTTTTTCACGTTAACGTAGAAGCTTGATTTTTTTTTCACAGCTTTAAGGGACCCTAGAACTGAGTATATATACATATAGTGTTAATTTCAACTCGATACCTCCACGCATTCTCCAGATAAAGGGTCTTGACAGACATACAGACAGACGGACGGACGGAAAACAAAGTGATCCCATAAGATTTCCGTTTTTTCCGATAGAGGTATGGAACCCTAAAAAACAAGGTGATAAAGTGTAAATTATATAATTAAAATGGACAAGTTAGTATGAAACACGAGCGGCTCACATTAAAACCTCCATACAGAATATCGACAATTTATGATTTAGACTTGTTCCCCCGCACTAAATTGTCAGATGGACGTATACATTGCGTGCTCCTAAAGATGTTGCGTGAATAGTTGCCATGTCAAGCTAGTAATGTATAATTGTCATAATGCACTGCAATATTTTACGAAATATTACAAAATACCGAATTTTATTACTTTCCAGTGAAATTAAACGGTATCAGGTATCTTTTTGAGTATGCAGATCTCGCCTGTGACGATTATAATGGCACAATTCGGCATATTTCTAATTTTTTAGCACATAATTACTCAAGCACGTTCGTACGGTAACTAAGTGACTGTTGACATCACGTTGACATATCTTTGGGTATTTGGGCCTAAGCTCGGTTACGCGTGCCCCGCCCAATACCCAGTCTATAGTATTCTTATGGTCTGTGGTTAAAAATTTTCATTGATAATCTTTGTTTCAAAAACTACTCGAAACTGGCAAAATTTACGCAGACTGTTTTTTTAACTTATTTTGCACGCAAACAAAGCATAAAATAGCTATGTTAGTATCTAGAACTCAGGGAAAAGTATTATTCACTCCAAAAACTTGGTTTAAATTATCAATATATTTGTCATAATATGAAAAAAAAATATTTTAAAAAGGAAGGGCTCTGAGATTATGCTACCGTAGTAACGTGCCTTCGGAAATCGTGTGAAATTCGTATAAGTACTTTAAAATCAATATAATAAGTAAATGGCTGGAAAAAGGTCAAAATTCGTACGTTTCTAATGGCAAATATCCCAGATATCAGTACGTTAGTGATGTGCTTATTATTAGCTTTGCTGGGGACTGGGGTACCTAGTGACTATGTCTGTTTTATGAATATATACTTAAGTTTGTTTTTAACTTGGTGGAAATTATTGACGACGCGGTTGACGCAGTTTGTAGTGCAGCTACCTACTGAGCCGGCTTTCCTGGGTTCGAATCCCGGAAAAGGCAAATGTGTGTGTGATGAACCCGAATATTCCCTGGGTCATGGATGTTATCTATGTATGTTTTAATGTATTATGTATATCGTCGTCTAGTATCCATAGTACAAACATTACTTATTTTGGGATTAGGTCGGTTTATGTATTTATTATTTTGGAGAGTTTCCTTCGTGTCTAGTAAATGGTTACTAATTTACGAGAATCCGATTCTGATGTATCTATTGACAGCTCAAATTTCAACAACTTCGTTACCGTCTGAGTCGCGCTTATTTTTCCTGAAGGTCAATTAGATAGATAGCGTCAATCAACCGTCAGCCACGACGCGACGACACTGTTACTGAAGAATCTCATAAAAAAAGTAGTAATGGTTTCATTTTACGCGTCTGCGCGACAACAAACATCGAGATAATCTATTTTTAAGTGTGTATGTAAGTATCTAATGTGGATGTCAAAAATGCCAATCCCTGTTTCTTCCAGAACTTGATGTTTATGGGTTGATCTTACTCACAATCGATAGCATTTTCAATTTGAAGAATAATAAAAAGTGCCCTAAATTAGTCTTTTTGAATATACAGGATGGAACAGATCGAAGGGAATTGTTCAGACATGAGTACTTAATTTTTTACCAATGAATAGAAAATGGAGAGAAATATGTGAATATGTCTATCCATTTTTGAGATTCAGTTTGTTAAACATTAGTGTAAAAATCTCCACATATCAACCCTAGCATCTTTTGAACGTTGCTTAAGTTAAAGACAGGTGTCAATTTTATTTAAAATGTAAATAAAACCTTTGAATTAGTGCGGTTGTCAGGTTGTCACTGATATTAAAATAATTATGTTATTTTGACGACTTTTTACTTTTAAAACCAGCTTTACAATTTGCGATTTATGGTGTAATGTTTGAAACACCGTTTCTGGTGGCCAACTAAACCGATACGAGGTCGACACATTCTACCGCAGGCCTGACAAGAGAAGTGTGCGACAGGTGGTACTGCATCGCCTTGTCGACGTCTTTGTCTCTTGTCAGCGAGTGCGAACTAGGTCTCATTCTCATCGCATAACTTGCGACCCTCCACAACGCGTTTGCGCCACTCCGTCCGTTTGAATATCAACTTTTTATTTATTGGCACGAGCGTTACGTAGTGTAAATTAAAATTCCCATAAACATTTTGGAACACCTTTTTCTATTCTTTACTTTGGAAATACTATCGATTCTGAGTAGGATCGACCATAAAACGTCAAATTCTGGAAGAAACAAGGATTCGGGTTTTTATTTGGAAAACGCTCATTTATCGTCTCGAATTTGCACGACTGGTGGATTTTGATAATTGAGGTCTTATATGCAGCAATTGATGTCACAATATGTCTTCTTGGGTTCCACCCTTGTACTTCGATCGGCCCATGCAAGCAGTTTTAGCCCATTGATCCTTTTCTATTCTTTCAATGTGATCGAGCTGTTTTGTTGAAGATGATTAAGAAAAAGGTCTATTTTTGAGGTTTTAAAAGGTTGTATTAATTACTTTTCCCCGCTTTCAAGACGTCTACAGACCGTGAGCTCTTAGAGTGAAAGCCTTAGGTAACACAGGCTTAGGAAACACGCAATTTATTTTACAAAATCATAATAAAATGTACTTACTCATTGCTGGTTCATGAAGTTATGATTGTGTGAAGTATTCGATAAAATATTTCTTAACACCTAAATCTCTCTTTTTGCCCCGCCTTAACCATTATATTTTCAGTTTTCGTAACCATTTAGCTACTTTCTCATCTAAAACACAACGATTATATTTTACTTAGATCGTTTGGCCTGTTATTACAGTGGGAAGCCAACATTTTCATACTGTTATCATGCGGGTACCTCACATGACGTACTCTGTTGGCACGGGCAGCTAAAATAAATCTTGGTCAACATGAGATCACTTCACTTTTCTCGGTTCTGAGCCAGATCTGGTTTGATAACATATGCGGGATTATAACATGGTGTGGTTACCAAACCCAAAAAGTAAAACAAGACAATAAAATATGAGAAATAATAAATCCGGCCGCAATTTTATTTTTTGGCCACTTGGTCGAACTTCTCCTTTAATAACTAAGCATCGGGAATATGAGATAGCCTCTAATAAACTAATTCATCTTCTTTACAACGCCAACTAAAAATGTTAAAGAAAGCATCAAGTCATAATCAAGAATTATTATTACTTGTCCTCCTGATTTATACATTGCCATCTAATTTACTAACTCAGCCACGAAATTTGTAACTCATCATCATTTTTCGTTTTACAGCTTCAATACAAGCTCCTCAAAAATTATATATTCGAGCTTCAATAGACAGCATCATATATTATAACTTAACATCTAAAATAATACTTCATATTCTTTTATCATGAAAATAGCCACTGTAGGAACGATTTGGCGCGAGTGCGCGCCATGACAGCCACGGCCATTTGCACCAATCAGAGAGCGCCATTCGATAGACAGCATCATATATTATAACTTAACATCTAAAATAATACTTCATATTCTTTTATCATGAAAATAGCCACTGTAGGAACGATTTGGCGCGAGTGCGCGCCATGACAGCCACGGCCATTTGCACCAATCAGAGAGCGCCATTCGATTCTTGTACCGAACGACCCGCCATGTTTGTTTATTGTCATTCGTTCGTTCATATTGCGATAGGTGCATGTGTAATTAATTAAAGTTTTCGAAAACTAATTATCCTCGCACTGCACACTAAGGTCCGACTCGGCCGGGTTAGGTTAGGTTAGTTTTTTTTTTTTATATTCAGTAAAACAGTTTTGCAAATACCTTTAAATAGTATATTGAATTCGCATTATTTAGTGTGCATAATTAGTGTGCAAGTCAGTATTTTTGGTGAAACTTTCAAATATTTGATCGAAAAAAGGGAATATACAAATATCGATTTAAAATACATGCCCCTTTTATCTCGAAAAATAAATAGTGTCCCCGTGTGATGAGCGGGTAACACCACGCGGCGCCGCTAGTACCTAGCAGGTCCAACTTAGCTTAGGTTAGGTACGACGACGAGCGAAGCGAGGAGGAGTGTTAGGTTGAACTGCGACCCTAACCTAAAATGAGATTTAAGTATTTTGTTTTGTTCTCTCCTCAATAGTTCATATGTAATAATAGTGGCTTTAATATACTATTTGATGACAATTTTAGGTAAATTTTACGATCGATTAATGTAGGATGACTTACATTTTAAACATATAATTATACTAAGTTATAAAATTAGAAGCTAATAGAGTTACTATTTTGGTGTCATATAATAATATTTTAGAAGTTTGCTATTTGAATGCATGCCTCAAATTTAGATGCTAAAAAATAATCACCATGCTAAGTTACAATTACAGTGTCTTACAAAGAAGATAACTAGTGGCTGAGATATTATTATTCAGACGCGCGTTGGTTGTGGCTGACTTAGTAATTTAGAAGGTAACTTATATTTTCTGAAGCGAATAATGTAATAACCTATTAAAAAGAAGCTTGTTTAATTAGTACCCATAAAATATTACGAATTACTTCGTTGCGCGGGTAAAGAACGCAATAACAATCACGTTTTTTATAAAGTTAGTTTTGTCAAGACATTAATTTTTTAACCGAGCTCAGAATTATTTTTACAAGCTTTTATTTACTTTCACCTGTGCTGTAAAAAATAAATGTGCTGTTGTAATGGAATTCTGCAAGTTAAATTTGACCCACTTTCCGGTTTTCGATTGAGTTGAAATTTTCCACGAATATGTAAATCGCGTGACAATGCAATATTATAATGACGTGGAGCTGATCTGATGATGGACCTGGAAGGTGGCCATAGGAACTCCGTAATAAATAAAGCAATCATATCGAGTTTGGGCTCTTTAGAATCCCCTGTGAGCAATTGATGGATGTTTCAAAGAAAAGTACAGTCGGCTATAAAAGCTTGTCACAAAAATGTCATTTTTGATAGAAACTTATTTATTCACAAACTGACCGGTGATTGACCTCAGTATCCGGATGGTAAGTGACTACGGGGTCGAGGATGTAGCTCGGCGGTTCAGTATAAGCCTTGCACTCTTACCTTGAAGAGACCTAAATTATGAAACCAAACATGATTATGGTAAAGCAATTGCAACGACTTGTTCGTTTTGTGAATACGTATTTATGACACTCATTCCACTCTAAATTGAGTTATACCAGGTATATCAAGAATAACTCATTGTGGTACTAAGTTAATTGGGGTGTCATTCATAGCGAGAATAGGTATTTTTATTATTATATCGTCTTAAGGTAACTTTCAAGGTATTTTGAGTTTCGAATGCACTCGAAAAAACAGTTTCACGGATCAGTTTTTTATAAAATGAAACTTTAAATGTGGGAATCAACACACCACAATTTTGATTTAAACCATTGATACAAACCATTGATATAGTTATTTGTGAAACGTAAACGGTTACGTTTCGTTTTACTGATACCTTGAAACGACTCAGCTCTAATTTCAAGAAATACCGATCAGATAAGACGTTGGGACGCATATGTGCAGCGCGAGCAATGCATCAATATATGGTTCACCAGGTCACGTTTAATGACGTTTCTGCTTCTCGGAGGCAGCGACGGGTTTAATAGGTCTCGTTATCGGAAAATATGTATAGATAGAGTTGAAGTAAAGGTATATCAGGAATCCTTTTTGGAGGCTGAAATCACTTCGCTTTGTTCTAACAAACAATCGGATCCAATGGATATTGTATGCAGTATGAACTACGGCCACAAACTGCAGTTGTGATACTTTTTATTTCAAAGTAGCGAATTTGGCCTTATTATAATTAGGTTACTCGTAAGTTCATCTTACTGTAATAGTTAAGTATCCTTTACGAAAAAAATATTGACTGTTGAGTTTCTATCGGCGTTTTTTCTCGACACTGGTCTCCTCTTGTGAAATGCCGGTAGAATCACTCACTTTCATAGAAGAATGTTCATTATTGCATTATAAAATAAGTTTGCAAAAAAAAAATACATTTTTGTGACAAACTTTTAATACCAACTGTACTTTTTTTTGAACATCCATCAATTGCGTATTGAGACAATTTTAAAGACGCCGAACTTGGTAGGATTGCTTTATCTCATACAGAGTGTCTATAGGGCCACTTTCCGGCCCCATCATCAGACCAGCTACAAGCATATTAGGTAAGTAAAATTTCAGCTCAATCGGTTGAAGATATCTATTATAATTTGTTTTCTCTTTATTGTATTCCTCCTGTATGTTTTGTGAGGTGTGCAATAAAAAATACTCGTACCGTAAATCGGGGTTACTTTAGGAAAATTTGGGGCTACTTTGATAGATTTAAAATGGTTATAAAAACGCAAATATTCGTAGTGCCATTGAGCAAATGAAGTAGAAGGTTAGGTCATTGTTGAAGATAGGCCTTTGAAATTTTAAAATTGTCAAATGCATAGACCTCTTCAACCACTATTATTGAAAACTGTCAAATTGTCAATTTCAAGAACATTTCGGAAAAACCATGGTTAAGAAAAATGAATGACCATGACGTCATGCTTAGCGAGAATAATTCAATTGAAATATTATACTAAACATTTATAAAGAATGATATTTAAAGTGCCTTTATTATGATCTTTTAAGTACAGAGTGGAATCGCTACCCAGTATTCGTTCAATACCAACACACACTCAGTCACTCATGTGTAGTGTAATCACGATTCTAAGGCCACAAATTCGATTACGTGCGACAAGGAGACTTGTTATCGATATAATCGCCGTATGATTCCGGCAGATCGAATAGTGCCAGGTCGGTCGGCAACAAGAGTGAATAGGAGGCTTTGTGATGTGACGTCAGTTTCTGGATATTAATTGAAAGCGTGCAGCCTGGATACTTTTTAGCTAAATACTCGATGTACATGTTTGGAGATTGGAGCGAACTTTATAAACTGACAGCGTGATTTAGGGCAAAATTTCCATATCGACGCCAAAAAGCGGAAACACTGTAAACGCCAAGGGAATTTATTGTCGTTTACAGCGCTGCCGCTTTTTGCCACTGATAGTTTATTTTAATTATAGTTTTAATTTTAATTTATCCTTATCCGTTCCAAAATGCTGTTTGTTTAATTGAGTTAAAGACCTCAAGAATTGTTTCGAAATCGAATCTAATTACAAAGTTTCATGCGAATCGGTTAAAAAATGCGTCCTCTGCGGCCGGAAATCATCTGGAAAAGGCCAAGTTGAAAAGGAGAGACTTCACTCGCTCGGTCAATAAAACACAATAAATGATTTCTCGTAGCTGTAACTACTCATACCATACCTGTACCTTTACCATTTACAGTGACTGTACTCGCTAAAATGAAATGAATTGAAATGAAATAATTTATTCAGTAAGTAGGCCACAGAGGCACTTTTACAAGTCTTGTGAATCTACCGGCATTTCGCAAGAGGAGACCGCTGTTGAGAAGAACGTGGAACGCGTGGAACAGATCGAAGGACTTTTAAGCGAACAGGGAACTTTCAGTTCATCAGACTAAGTACTTAATTTTTCACTAATGAACTATGTAAATAATTCTATCCATTTTTGAGATACAGTTTATTAAACATTAGTCTAAAAATCTGCATATATCAACCCTAGCATCTGAACATCGCTTAAGTTAAAGACAGGTGTCAATTTAAAATGTAAATTAAAGCTTTGAGTGAGTAGGGTTGTCACTGATATTAAAATATTTTATATTGATAACTTCTTTTTTGAATCCAGCTTTACAATTATAATAGGTCAATTGTAGATCACTCAGATGTCCCTATCCTGTCAGAGCAGTCTTTAAAAATGTTCCACCCTGTATATCCGTCTACCGGTCAGGTGTTGGTATTTCGGTATAAATTCGTTAAAACTGTGAACTCATCCCCCGCGAGGACAGATGCACGTAGTTGGACCTCCCTCGTTGAAACGTGTACAAATTTTAAACTGAACAATGGAAAAGTAAATTGCAGTTTTGATCCGGGTGCCTCAGTTTAAAATGCAATTCTACTTGGGACTCTTGCTATCTCTGATAATTAGTTGTATGCTGTGCTATTTGATTTGCTCGATGATTGATTTACATAGCCCAAGATGAGAGTTGTTAGCCTTATTTTAGGGGCTATAGTTTTATCAAAAATGATAGTGCATTAAAAGATAGGACAGGCAGACATTAGAGCAGCGTAGAGTATGAATAGGCCGCAGTTAAGTTAAAACAATATTTTGTCTAACAATTTTTGCACATTGCTACTCGTATATAGACAAATACCAACACGGAAAGAAAAATTAAATTGCGGTCGGGGGCAAACGTTCAAACGGATCGCCTGATGGGTAGCGATTACCTTCGCCCATAGACACCTGCAACACCAGAGGAATCACAAGTGCGTTGCCGACCTTTCAGGTCTCTAGTACCTACACTCTTTTCGTGAAGGTTTGAAGATCGTATCGGTCCGGAAATATCACAAGCGACAATTCATTCCACATTTCCACAATGTATGTATGTATGTACCTATGTATGTAAACACTTCATTGTACACAACAACTGGTTATAAATACATTGATAACAAATGAAATATGTAAAAAGTCGAACTAACCTTATTAGGGATCTCTTCCAGTTAACCTTTGAGCAATTTAAGGAATGGGTATTTGAAGAAAATAGGCAAACTACACTGCGTACAAACGAGATATCTATATTATACTTAGTAAAAGTATGATACAATGCAGTCGTGCGAAGCAGGACATTTCTAGTAGTATAGTAGGTCTATCTGTGCCCAATTTGTATGTATTTAATTTGTAAGACACCCAGCGTCTGCACTCGGGATAAATAAGCATTTGCAAGTCCTCGCCGATGTATTATTGTTGGCTTCGTGGCGGATTTACAAGGGAAATTCGAGCACTCGTGCCGGAAAAATACATTGTGTATTCCGACCACTTTGGACGGAGTTCTGCTTTATTGTGTTTAATTTCGGTAGCTCTTGGAACAAGTTGAAGTAAAGCGATACCTATAGATTTACCTATTTTGCCTTTCTTACCTTTACCAGGAAATGTTTTCGAGAACGTTCTTTTTCCATACAAATCGGGAAACGTTAGCCCACTAGGGTCACATCAAGGCTGGGTATCATTTTTGGAAAACCATTAAAGTTTGTTTTTCGATTGTCCTTGCTGTACATAAGGATCGACAAACATCGTTTTTTTTTTATAATTTGGCATCTCACAATAATATGCCTTTGCCTACCCCAATAAAAAACAAGTCGATCACAAGTCAATGTCAAAATTTCAACGGTTTGACATTGACATGTGTCAGAAATTGAACGGTTTGACACTGACATTTGTCAAAATTTGAACAGTTGTTAATGTTTTCATTTGAATATTGAATTAACCGCTTGTTATCTTTTTCAGGTATGTACAAATACAACATTGAATGGTGCCTGGCGAGTTTAGTGTACGTATGCAGTGGTCTTTTGAAACTTTTTCTGTGTATCCATAACTGCATAAACTTAAAGCCAATAAGTAATTTTGTTTGTGAAAATAAAAACTAATAAATAATAATAAAGTGATAATTTATACAATACATATATACCTAGTTCTATATAGAAGGTCTGCTGGGAGCTGTAGACTTCGCGATTATTTTTGAAATGGCTGAAATATGACAGTTTTAAATACTTTTAAACAGTTTCAACTCCCATTGATGAATCTTCGCCAAATTGAATGAAAAAACTGACGACAAAAAATTATACATTTATTGAACCTGCTCACAACGAGAATCGGTTGAAAATGCGACATGAAGGCGAGAACAGCTGGGTATCACTACATAGTATAAAACAAAGTCACTTTCTCTGTCCCTATGTCCCTTTGTATGCTTAAATCATTAAAACTACGCAACGGATTTTGATGCGGTTTTTTTTAATAGATAGAGTGATTCAAGAGGAAGGTTTATATGTATAATACATGCATAATTTATCAGCATTTCACCCGTGCGAAGCCGGGGCGGGTCGCTAGTCTTTGATAAAAGAAAGATTTTCCGGCCAAGCTGAAACAAAGACGCTTCGCATGCTTTGCTCGCTCCGTCAATTCAATGATTTCAAGTTATTCTCGTCTGAAGTGAAATTTTCTCCTCGTTTTCCCTTACGGAGATGTCATAATATTCATTTCATAACACACATTTATTCTCGCTATACTCGTAAAAGTCCAACATGTTTTAGCTCTTTCAAGTTGTGTCAATTAGGCTTATGAAAAAAACATACTTTATTTTACGTCGAGGGTCGGCTGTCAGCGAGGGGCATATCTACAATTCTGAGTAATATTCGGCTTCTCGAGATATCATTCTGAATTGGAGTGACAGTGTCTTATATGATGTACGACGTTGCGCAGTAAACTAGGTGAAAACGGTATGTCGTTTCCTCTCTGTCAGGGAAAAACTTTACTGTGTCTGTGTCGAGCAAAATTGGATAGCGATGCACTAATTAGAATTATAGCTGTAATGAATATTAATGTACCTAATACTCAATGCTTTAACATTAATTACAATATTGTTTGTTTAGAATAAATAAATAAATAAAAAGCAGTGCGGCAGCAAAAATTAATCAAGAAATACCACTTTACACATTGAAAATGTCTGTGTTTTTCTGATCGAGTATAGTGCCCCAATTTATGAAATTGTGACATTGGCCTGAAGTTTCGCAGATATGAGAGGTACGCGGATGAACTATAATATGTTAAAATATGCGTCGGCTAGAGAGCTTCAAAGTGCAATTTGAATTCCCAAAATCTTTCGTTACCTTTTTGAGATTTTCTAAAATTAGTCAATATTAAAAAAACACTGATTTGGTTCGGGAATTTTCCGAAAACTTTTTTTGAACTCGTTATTATAGAAACAGAAAAAAGTATCTCGGGATTGAATTATGCTACCGTTTGAGTCATGTTAAAAGACTGGCGGACAAAATATGTAGGCGGTAGCGTATCGCTTACGCGTGAGGTCAAAAAGCTTTGTTTCTTAATTAAATTTTCAATGCCTTTGATAGTGTAGTAGCGTACGCTAATTACATGTGTGTTTTAGTTATCATACTGACGAATTATAAGTACTGTGGCATCGGCGTCGATTTCGCCACGTTGCTTTTTGCCCCGGCGTGTCACATTTAGTTTGTGGCGCGGCGAGTAAGTCCATTATGCCGGAGTTAAGCGTATTCGTCTCAATTTCCCTACTGTGATACAAACTGTGACCTAAATCGATTTTCTTTAATATGTAGCAATTTTAGCGATCGGGTATATTACAGCCTTGCGGCCGGCCCTAACATATCGCATCTCATTCTTAACCACCGATGAAAAAAGGGGGGTGATATAAGTTTATGAGTATCTGTGTACTGTGTATCTGTGTATCTGGTTGTGGCATCGTAGCTCCCAAACGGATGGACCAAATTTACTGCGTTTTTTATTCGAAAGACATGTCCGTCGAGATGGTTCTTAGCTATGTTTGGTGGGAATAGGACCAGTAGTTTCTAAGATATTCAGCTTTAATTGGAACAAGTGTCAAGATCTCAGCCATTAAGTCCAAATCTTGTAGCTATGTTCAGGTTTAGTCGCATTTTTAATTTAGGTTATTGTTATTCAAGTTGAGTATAAAGATATACCTAGTGGTGAAAATTTGGACAGTATCTTTAGAATCGTCTTAATTTTTAATCAGCCGATCAACCTTTGAGTCGAACTCAGATGTTAAAAATGAGTGGGATGAGAAAAATCCAATCATGACTGAGCACAATATGTGAGTTAATATGGAGAGGGGAAATCGAATTCCATATGAAGGATGAATCTTAAAATTCACTGGCCCAATATTTAGGGTTTTATGTTTGACTTTCGACGAGTTCTAATTTGAACAATGTCATAATGACATTAAGTCAAATTTTGACTACCCTGATGTTACATAGACCCTTGTAATATTGGGTCACCGAAATATCGTAAGAGACTATCGTACACGGAGAATATACCTACACTTACTTATATTTATGTACAAGAAAAGTGCGTTTATTTAACGAAAATTCGTCTGTCTCAATCGTATGTCGAAACAGTTTTAAAAATAAGTTGTCACGATGTTAATTCCGATTGAATATGTGTGTAAGAAAAAATCCTTACAAGCTATCTGTGTCATATTTTTGTCAGATGAGCAGGTTATCCCGCTTATTGGTACGTTGACTTGCCAAGCCTCGGCAAGCCTACAGGACGCAGTCATATGTTAGAGTGAGATGGAACATCGTGCTCACTCTAACATATAATTGCGTCCTGTAGGCTTGCCGAGGCTTGGCAAGCGTGTAAACGTACCATAATATTTGAGATTTTCCCTGGCTTTATCGACAGCCATCTCATCAAATATAGAAATTCATGGAATGGTTTTTAACCCCTCTTGCAGACGGATAATCCGATTTGATTGCGGTTTTCTTAAATCAAAAATGGAGAAGTTTCTTAGCCATGTATGCTGGAAATAAAAACAGTCCTCTCCTATATATTTAAATGCCTGTGTCGGTGTTTTTTATTTAGGTTATTGCCCTTTGTGTGTTTGAATTACTATAGTAATATGTACTGTACTATGAATAAAGAGGGTTTACCTTACAAACAGTCCGGTAGTTTTGAATTTTTGATATGTAGTTTAGGAACACTGTTTATGCTTATTTCTTGGTAAAATGTTCCTAAACGAAGAAATAAGCCAGAAGTTTGATTCATTTCTGGAAATTGCGATTTTGTAATTTTTTTTAAATGTGCGTATCTCTGTAACTATCTGTCTTTGAATCAAATTTTAAAATGTTAATTGTCTTCAACATTTTTTAAGCTCTTTTCTAGCTAAAATGCTCCTAGACGAAGACATAAGCAAAAATCTGCATAATTGCTGTTTTTTTCAATATGGCGGGCGCGGAGCAGGAGGAATTTTGCATTTTAAACACTCACTAGACAACATATCAAAAATTCAAAACTACCGAACCGTTTGTAAGGTCACCCCTAGTACCTACTTTAGTCTATTCACCGAACTAATAATCTAACGAATTATTTCTTAGAAACGTTTTTTTCGTATCTCGTTTTATTCGTTCTTAAAAGAATGTTGACATTCATCCCTCATGTTGACAGTTGCCAGAATCAAATTAGTCGTGTATATTTGCTGCCACAATAATTGAAATGAACTATTCTTATATAATGCAAACCCGTAGGTTTATAAAAGAATAACTATTTGTGTCTAATATTTGACGACGTTGACGGAGGGCGACCATTTTTAATATAACAGGGTAGGTATTTATATTTATAAACTATTTAAATATTATAAACTATAAATATAAATATCCCAATTAGTTAGCCAGATTATAAATAGAAGGCAATACGCGCATAATTCATAGGCATGCAATAATTATTCGGCATCTGCGGGCTGACGGGTCGCGACGGTATCGTGATAGATTGGACTTATCGATTGTCGTTTGCTCATATTGCAGCTGAACAATGACTTATATTATGGGTCTATATCGGATGGCATACAATAGCTAGTCCTGTTGTTGTGTTGCATAACGTCTTTTGTCCGTATTACGTATGGCATTAAACTTTATTCCGCATATTTTTGAATTGCTGACATTGTTGCTGTATTATCATTAGTCCTAAATACTAACTGTGTTACGATCTATAAAAATAAAATAAATAAATAGAAAGGGACGATCTTACACAAATCGACCTAGTCCCAAACCACCCAATGCTTGTACTATGGGAACTAGACGACGCGACGATATTACTTAATGTATAAATACGCATATAATATCCATGGCCCAGGAGCAAAAATATTTGTCCTTGTCGGTATTCGAACCCAGGACCGTCGGCTCAGTAGGCAACTGCACTACAACTACGCCAACCTATTCAATAAAGCCCAATAGAAATTTATTGCTGTTGTTATTTCAAAGAAAATTTTCTTAAAGCAATCTGAAGCAGCGGACAAAACCAATAATATCAATATCACTTTCCACAAACTAAACAGTCAAGTCAAGATAATCAAAGAAACAGTTTATGAATCTCCAATGTTTCAATTACTCAATTAAATTAAGTGAAAGGGTTAGGTAATTGGGTTTTGTAGACATTCTCAATTCAATCCAGTGTTTCTAGAGTCCGTTTAAGTGGTATTCAGCTTTTTAGTGTCCTTAAAAAGGCATTGAATGAGTATTTTATGGTCACAATTTAGATGGGATTAGTCTTGATTGCTTCCACAGTCTGTTGCGGGTCGTTTAATGCGAATCGTTCCAGTATAGGCAACAGTTAGGAACAGAATATTCTTTTGATAGTCTATGAAGTTTGCTGGAGTGGAATTCACAACTTCACAGTTATCGCCACGCGTAGTTCGTCCCTGAATTAATTAGATACGTAAAGTAGCGGTAACTGTTCGAGATGACAAGCCAAAATATAATGGTAGGTATGTAAAAGTCACTCACTTAACTTAAAAGAATATGAAATACGTGGTTTAGGTGCTCGGTAAGTAAAACGACGAGCGAAACG
This sequence comes from Apotomis capreana, assembly GCA_947623375.1. NCBI lineage: Eukaryota > Metazoa > Arthropoda > Insecta > Lepidoptera > Tortricidae > Apotomis > Apotomis capreana. Next base: position 16,526,109 of record OX392517.1, on the reverse strand, counting down.
AGGAGGAGTGTTAGGAAGAACTGCGGTCGAGCGAGCGAAGCGAGCCTACCTCGGCTGCGGCCAGTGTTGCGCCAGAAACGATAATTTCATCACCCACGTTACAAGAATACCTACGTCCATCGTAGTGCATAAGATATTGGGGCAGTAGGGTTAGGAGATTTAATACTTACCTATATCATATAAAATTATGATATTTCAATTAGGAGAAAAAATATCAGGACAAAAGATATTAGGGAAAACAAAAAAGGCCAAATAGTTTTAGGGATTCCCATATAGATCCGTAAAAGTCATTTGTTCCGACAATGACGCTCGCAATGAATATATTCAAATGTATTGTCTTGTTAATTGGCGCTTGCATTCAATTTCTATTCATAAAGCTGTAACAAAAATAAAAATACGCTGGATATTATTTCGAGTGGAAAGATCATGTCGGAAAACTGCGCAACTTGCCCCGTAACTTCTTTTAATGAAGACCTACTTTATCCGAGTTTCGCACAGTGTACATTGGTAACAGCAGCAATTTATTAAAAAAATCAAATTATTACTTGTGTAACTATTAAAAGTCAAAATAAAATAGGGTATTACACACTTTTGCCTTTGTACATGCTTATTCCTTTAATAGTACATTACTGCATTGTTATTTATGAGTGCAGCTATTAACTTTATTATTCACCTTTTTCAAGCAAAATATCGTTTAGTGATAAAAAAACTGTTTATTGAACCTATATATACGGAACTTGGTTTAATATTAAAAGCCTCTTATAACGTTATACAACTGTTAATTAATAACCTGACCCTATTACAGATAAACTAGAAATGTTATTATTCACCTTTTTCAAGCAGAATATCGTTTAGTGATGAGAAAACTTTTTATTGAACCTATATATACGGAACTTGGTTTAATATCAAAAGCCCCTTACAACGTTATAAAACTGTTAATCAATAACCTGACCCTATTACAGATAAACTAGAAAGGCATCAGAAAGTGCACATCATTAATACTATGGTAACACTTGTCGAAACAAAATTTGTGTATAATTTGTATTGAAATTGAGGCATGTCAGAGTATTTTATTTCTACGGGTTAATTGTTGAATATTTTTACTGTCATACATAAAATAGCTGTCTTTGATTAGCAAAGGATAACAAAGATTTCTAAATAAGCCTGCTTGATAAATAGTGCTACTTCAAAGATATAAAGATACTAGAAAGTGCTCGTAACTTCGTTAAAAAAAAATTATACCGTAATTGGGTAAAAATTATCCTATATAACTATCATTGGATGTCCAGCTATCCCTGTACCGAAATTGGTTAAAATCTGTCCAGCCGTTTCGGCGTGATGCGAGGACAAAGGAAATTATGACCAACAGATGGCGCCAGGCTGGCATGGTGCCGCGCACCCATTCGAAACAAAACACGATCCTGCATCACGCTATTAGGATTCATCCTGAAATCATGACCCCTATCCGTACAAAACTGATTTTCAATACGAATCTAGAATTTTATAATCACTTTACATCAGTATAAAAGTCGCTTCCTGCTGTCTGTCCCTATGAAGGTATGCTTAGATCTTTAACCTTTTGAGCGCCAAAGACGGCAAATCACATCGACGGAAAGCTGTGCCCCAGACGCCACGACGTCATTTGCCGCTATACAATGCTATCTCCTGTCAGCTTGGCGTCAGGGACACAGTTTTCCGTTGACGAGCTGAGCGGTAGAAAGGTTAAAACTACGCAACAGATTGTGATGCGGTTTTTTAAAATAGATAGAGTGATTCAAGAGGAAGGGGTATATGTATAATATTTACATGTATAATATAACATTGCACCCGTGCGAAGCCGGGACCGGTCGCTAGTAGTATAGATATGTTGCAAGTGAAGCTAATAAAAGTATTTGATACTTGTGCTAAGAGGCAGCACTCTTCTACGTGGTAAGTTATTTGTATTTCTAGTACTAGTATACAATGGAAGTCATTAGCCAAAATGATAGGCTATGACTGGATTATTATAGGAAATAGATGTATTTATAAGGGAGGTCAATATGATAGACCAAGTTGAATTTAAAAGTGATATAGAAGACTTTAAAGTTGAAGGTCATTAGTCAATAATGTCAATATGATAGGCTATGACTGTATGGTTACGGAAAACTAATGGTTTTATATGAGAGGTCAATTTGATAGGCCAAACTAGATTTGAGTTAAAATCGGCCTCATACGGCTGTAAAGTTAGTAGATCCACTGTTATACGCTCACTAGGTCAGGTGCTCTCCTCACGGACTCCAATAACTCATAACGACTCGGTCTCTGTTTACGTGACTCTTTGTAACGCTCACAGAATACCTAAACAAGTTTTGTATTAAAAAATATTTTCGGCGCAGCAATAACACCGCAGTTTTTCAAGCTTTATTAAACTACAGTTTCATAACAGCTAGCGGCTACATTTGATAAGCGTTTTTATAGGTGGATGCTATACAGGGTGGAACAGATCGAGGGACTTTTAAGCGAACGGGGAATTGTTCAGACTGAGTACTTATTTTTCACCAATGAACTATGTAAATATTTCTATCCATTTTTGAGATACAGTTTGTTAAATATTAGTGTAACCCTGGCATCTTTTGAACATCGCTTTAGTTAAAGACAGGTGTCAAATTATAATGTAAATAATCCCAGATCGTGCGGGACGATGGCAAGCGCTCCGACGGGATGTCGTTGATCCCCTGGAGAATGGGCCGCGCGTTGGTGTGGGACGCCAACAACGCTGATACGCTGGCGGCGTCCTACCTCGTTGCAACTTCTAAAGCGGCCGGGGCGGCGGCTGACGCCCGGGAGAGTTTTAAATTCAATAAATATAAGTGTCTTGGCGCCCAGTACGAGTTTATCCCTTTTGGCGTCGAGACACTAGGTCCGTGGGGTAGGGCTGCGCGTGGGCTCCACAAGGCGCTAAGCAAACGCCTAAGGGAGGCAACGGGTGACCCTCGCGCAGGCGGCTTTCTCGCGCAAAGAATTGCCATCGCAATACAACGCGGGAATGCTGCCTGTGTGATGGGCACGCTGCCAAAAGGACCATATTTTTATAATTCTTTATAATAGTTTTAGCCACCTTTTAGTATAAGTTTATTTGTTTTTTTAATGTTTTCTTGTAAATAAATTTCTTCCTCCATGTAAATAAAACCTTTGAATTAGTAGGGTTGTCACTGATATTAATATATTTTATTTTGATGACTTTTTACTTTTAAATCCTGCTTTACAATTATAATAGGTCGATTGTAGATCACTCAGATGATACTATCCTGTCAGCGCACAGTATTTAGAAATATTCCAACCTGTATATCTCTCTGATAACTCAGAAGTGGCGATATCCCTAGTATATCGCCACTTCGTGAACCCGGCGGCGTTAAGTTTACGCCTAATTTATTTGCGACGCCATGATAATCAGGCGTGCATTTTATTTATTTATTTCTGAACATATTATAATATTTTTAAAACTATCGTGAGACATATCTTTAATAATCTCTCCCTGATGAATAGCTCCATATGACGAAACGTTCCTGTCATTTTTAACGTGAGTTTCAATAATTATTATATTTATAATTTACACATTGTTTCATAGAAAATAGTTATAATTAACAAAAAAATACTTGTATAATATTTTTAAACCTACAATAAAATGTTTGAAATTTTATTACTTCTCATTTTAATATTTTAAATATGTTTTTTTTTTGTTTATTTGTAAATAAACTAGTTTATTAGATGTACTACATGATTTGATCTTTCTAACACATCTTTAAAATCTGGGATTCGACGAAGGTGCTGCCCACACATCGACTGAATGTTATTTTTACGACAATTTATTGTATTTGTATTGTATCCACTTTATTGAATAAAATATACTTGATTTATTATTAAAATGTAATCTATAAAACATAAAAAATAATTCAATCAGAAACATCACGAAAACACCAGCATTTCTGAGAATCATCGCACTAACCATTTTCTCTGAAGTGTCCTTTAACCTATTTAACCTTCTTCAAAGCGGGTAAATAATGACAAGTGATTTATGAAATTATACGCAGTTTACCGCACTCCCTTTGGCCTTAATACCCATTCTGTCCTTTCATTTAGGACCTAGTGAGAAAAGTGAGAAAGTCTTTTTATATTAGCATTTTTCTGTGTTATAATGTAAGGTTGTACAGACACAGGTTACTTGGAAGGTGCGCCGTTTAGGTACTTGAATTAATTAGCGTGAGGCAGTTTTTCAAGAGTTTATTGTTCGTGTTTCTTGTTAAAAATACGGTTTTGGTTGGAGTTCGGCTGTTGCTTTTGACCGTCTGTGTAAAGTAGGTTTCGGTATAAAGTTGCGAGACTAGCGCCACTACCGATTTTTTCTTATATAGGAACTGAAAAAACACCTTTAATATTTATTAAATCATTATACACAATTTTTCGTTCTGTAGTTGTCCCCAAAGACATGCCCAAAACTATTGTGGCCGCTTTTGACGTGAACAAGAAATTGTGAAGTAAACTACAGAGACCAAAATAGTATACAGTTATTTAATAAATATTAAAGGTATTTACAGAAATACATCATCTGTGAACATTTCAAGTATCTAACTATCACGGTTTTTGAGATACAGCCTGATGACAGACGGAGAATACTGGGTAGTGAATACCAAATGATTCTTAAAATAACATGTATCGTATTTCAATAAGGATACATTAATTATGATATACTTAATAATATTTCGAAATACCCTGCGCAAATCGAGCTAGACACAGTGTAAATAATGCTTGCACTATGAGAACTAGGTAATGATATACATAATTATAGATATGAAAATAAACAAACAACAATAAAATAAATATACGCTCTCATCCTAGATTGAACCGAAATCAAGCTTCGTTAGTATTTGCATTACGAAAACACAAGATCAGCTGCAATTTTATTTACCGTAATATCATTCGGTAAAAGCACTCCAATTAGGAATGTAGATTGTAGGTATTTGAAAATACGGGAGCATCAACACTAACCTATGTTAACAACTGTATAATTTACCTTATTAAATATGATGAATTTAGCAGTATCAATCAGTAAACCTTAGATATTATACTTTGGATTTGTTAACTCAACAACTAAAGATGAACTTCCGGTCGGCGCCATTTTATGCGAGTTGATTGTCAATATAAAACTTCGCATGCCGCCATTTACGTCAGTTCATCTTTAGGAGTCGAAGAGTGAGAGTGTGAACAAAAGCTGTGTATTAATTAAGTTAAGTAAGTGAAAGCTTTGAAAATATATACGAGTGAGTACTGAATTTGGTTTCCTTGCTTAATTATTATTTTATTACCCACCGTTGCTAAACCCATGTGAGTGAGTCGGCATCTAACCCATAAGTTTAGATGATGCCAACCTGAACACTGAGTCTGAATGTAGCTCCTTTCAGTAAGAATCCAATAGTAGAAAGTATATTCAAAGCATAGCATGAGGATTCCGACTGAAATGGGCTACAGTGCTTAACATTTCAGAAGTGGGATTCGAATCATTTACGCAGTATTCGTTTATATATAAATAAATAAAAAAATACAAATAAAAAAGTTGCAATCTTTTGGGTATGCTGAAGTCACATTAACGTTAAGCAAATAATTAAATTTAACGTTGAGAAGTACAATATTACTATAGATATCCATTGGTTATTTTTTTTTCCTTTCTACTCCTTTCCGTCGTTTTGCTTTGTACCGCTACAATATATGGAAATTAATGATCCCACGTTAGTCAGATGCATAACAGTTTCGTTTGTCAGATACCCTATCTATAATTTACTAGCTGCTTTCTTCTAAAGCCAAGTGTATTTGTTAATGGGTATAATTTTAATATGTACACTTAGTAAGAGACATTCCATGAGCTTGAATTACTTTTCGTAGGGAGAATATATAAATAGAAGTGGATATTGAGCCAAGCGGGCATAAATATGGAAATTAACAATCATAAATCATTATTATAATTAAAATTAAAACTTCGTTGTTTGTTGCTATACAATTTAATAGTTTGTTGTGCACGTCATTTCAAGGTAATCTCGTCCCCTCGTTATTTATCTATTAAGACCAGTAAACTGCCGTGCACGCCTTTACAGTGGAAGCTGAATCCGCCCGGCCGAGAATGTACACGCCCTCGAGCCCAACTGGTGAGCGGCAGTCACCAAGTCGCGGGCACCCCGTCGCGCAATCGGATGCAGCAGCCCTCGCCCAGACGGGCAGGCCATCGCTTGCGCAGGCGGGCCAGTCGTCGCTGGCGCAGCCGGGCCAGTCGTCGCTGGCTCAGCCGGGCCAGTCGTCGCTGGCGCAGCCGGGCCAGTTATCGCTGGCGCAGCCGGGCCAGTCGTCGCTGGCGCAGCCGGGCCAGTCGTCGCTGGCGCAGCCGGGCCAGTCGTCGCTGGCGCAGCCGGGCCAGTCGTCGCTCGCGCAGGCGGGCCAGTCGTCGCTGGCGCAGCCGGGCCAGTCGTCGCTCGCGTAGCCGGGCCAGTCGTCGCTCGCGCAGCCGGGCCAGTCGTCGCTGGCGCAGGCGGGCCAGTCGTCGCTGGCGCAGCCGGGCCAGTCGTCGCTGGCGCAGGCGGGCCAGTCATCGCTCGCGCAGCCGGGCCAGTCGTCGCTCGCGCAGGCGGGCCAGTCGTCGCTCGCGCAGGCGGGCCAGTCGTCGCTCGCGCAGCCGGGCCAGTCGTCGCTCGCGCAGCCGGGCCAGTCGTCGCTGGCGCAGCCGGGCCAGTCGTCGCTCGCGCAGCCGGGCCAGTCGTCGCTGGCGCAGGCGGGCCAGTCGTCGCTGGCGCAGGCGGGCCAGTCGTCGCTGGCGCAGGCGGGCCAGTCGTCGCTGGCGCAGGCGGGCCAGTCGTCGCTGGCGCAGGCGGGCCAGTCGTCGCTGGCGCAGGCGGGCCAGTCGTCGCTGGCGCAGCCGGGCCAGTCGTCGCTCGCGCAGGCAGGCCAGTCGTCGCTCGCGCAGCCGGGCCAGTCGTCGCTCGCGCAGCCGGGCCAGTCGTCGCTGGCGCAGCCGGGCCAGTCGTCGCTGGCGCAGGCGGGCCAGTCGTCGCTGGCGCAGCCGGGCCAGCGCCCGGTCAGTCCGGTGAACCGACCCACGCCTGGTCAAATGTGAGTCCACTTCTACTGACGCTGATAATAATTTTAATCTCTTGCTTAGCGTATTAAAGTCATAAGGGCGTTATGATTCTCTAGATAGAGTAGCAAACGTAAATAATACTGTCCCTGAATTTGACCCGGTAAAGAGTCTATATGTGGTTGGACCGAGAAACAATTAATACATTACGCCTTACTAAAGTTACGGTGGGTAGCACAAAGATGGTACGAGGGACTACCGTCTGTCCTCTTTTCTTGGGAGGAATGGCAAGCGAAATTATAAGCTGCCTTTACCCTTAGTTCCCCTTGAATAAATGAATAAATAAATAAAGCCAGTCTCCGATCGTAAACTAGCGCAAAGTGCGAATGGGGGTAAATCTCGATAAGTTATTAGTCAACCAGCCAAGCCACGTAACTATAACTGCAAACAAGAAGGACATATATCATCGCAGTGCACTTCACTACATAGTATAAAACAAAGTCGCTTTCTCTGTCCCTATGTCCCTTTGTATGCTTAAATCTTTAAAACTACGCAACGGATTTTAATGCGGTTTTTATAGATAGAGTGATTCGAGAGGAAGGTTTATATGTATAATACATGCATAATTTATCAGCATTGCTCCCGTACGAAGCCGGGGCGGGTCGCTAGTTACTTATAAAGAAATGTACAAAATGTCTGATATTAGGTCATAATGCCGAACGATGCTATTCAAAATTGCCAACAACTACTGCTACCACTGAGAAGTCTGTTCTGTGCTGTGTCTGTGACAATTCGTAAAATAAATATGTGAAAATAAGTACGACTTGATGGAGCTCAGTTTAAGTTGTATATAAATTACGATGGAGAATGTTTTAGGACGTAGTGGGGCCTGTTGTCAACCTTAAACTATCACAATATGGCATTCAGGACGTAGTGGGGCCTGTTGTCATCCTTAAACTATCACAATATGGCATTCAGGACGTAGTGGGGCCTGTTGTCATCATTAAACTATCATATGGCATTCAGGACGTCGCGGGGCCTGTTGTCAAATCTAAGATTATTTTATGGCATTCAGGACGTAGCGGGGCCTGTTGTCACTAGATTATTATTTGATCGCACTCATTTGCCCAAAGGTTTCTTGTGTAATGTGCTTTTCTTGTTTTTATGTACAATAAAGTGTTTACATACTTACATTAGTTGATATAGGTGGAGCGCCTAGAAGGCGGATATCGGATCTAGTTTACTAATTTAACTAATATTTACATGTTTTATTCACAGCAAACACCAATTAATGGCATTCAGGACGTAGTGGGGCCTGTTGTCATCCTTAAACTATCACAATATGGCATTCAGGACGTAGTGGGGCCTGTTGTCATCCTTAAACTATCACAATATGGCATTCAGGACGTAGTGGGGCCTGTTGTCATCATTAAAGTATCATATGGCATTCAGGACGTCGCGGGGCCTGTTGTCAAATCGAAGATTATTTTATGGCATTCAGGACGTAGCGGGGCCTGTTGTCACTAGATTATTATTTGATCGCTTTGATAAACTATAAAAATAAAATTAAACTTAATATTGTATCAGAACTCATTAACCAATTTTATTCTTATTGTTGTTTTAATTCCACAAGAAACAATTATTTATGTTCATGCCTTACAACTAGACTTAAATGACATGCATAATTGATATGAAACATCATTTTTTAAATGTAAGTAATGTATAAGCTGCTCAGTACGAGGTCGTACCGATTTAATTCGGATGGCCGACTGTTAACAACTGTATAATTTACCTTATTAAATATGATGAATTTAGCAGTATCAATCAGTAAACCTTAGATATACTTTGGATTTGTTAACTCAACAACTAAAGATGAACTTCCGGTCGGCGCCATTTTATGCGAGTTGATTGTCAATATAAAACTTCGCATGCCGCCATTTACGTCAGTTCATCTTTAGGAGTCGAAGAGTGAGAGTGTGAACAAAAGCTGTGTATTAATTAAGTTAAGTAAGTGAAAGCTTTGAAAATATATACGAGTGAGTACTGAATTTGGTTTCCTTGCTTAATTATTATTTTATTACCCACCGTTGCTAAACCCATGTGAGTGAGTCGGCATCTAACCAATTTTCGTATTGTGCCTATAATGAGATTATAGTCGCCATTGATGTATGTGATTCACTTTACGAGGCTTCACTCCCATAAGTTTAGATGATGCCAACCTGAACACTGAGTCTGAATGTAGCTCCTTTCAGTAAGAATCCAATAGTAGAAAGTATATTCAAAGCATAGCATGAGGATTCCGACTGAAATGGGCTACAGTGCTTAACACCTATCTATATGGACATATAGTTTAGGTGCCAATAGTTTAAGTCAGGTTTAATTAGATCATAAGTTTCTTAAGGTTTAGTTACCTATCTACTTTTTTATTTTGTGTTGTTTTTTGTCTCTAATAAATATTTTATATGCAAAAAAAACTAACCTTATTTATCAAGTCGAGAAAAAACAAAAATGCTAACAGACATTCATGAATAGTTTACATAACCCGATCCAACATAATACCCCCGAAAATCTATGTTTTCCGAAATATCTTTGCAACTTCTGAATTTCACCTCTGCTTCACCGAGAACACTGTTGATTTTGCTACAGCTTGGTAGGTTATGTTGAGACATTATCAGGTTGGTATTCGCAGCAATTTCACCTGCTCCCTTCAGCCAATAGACTTAGTAATCTGTATGTTTATCAGTTCTGATTAACTCTAAACACTATTATCATAGACGGAATAGGGTTGTCACTTTGAGTCAAGTTGAAACATTTAAATGACACGTACCTTGGTAGTGATTTGATTAGTGTTTATTTTGATTCAGCTTGGTAGGTTATGTTGAGACATTATCAGGTTGGTATTCGAAGCAATTTCACCTGCTCCCTTCAGCCAATAAACTTAGTAATCTGTATGTTTATCAGCTCTGATTAACTCTTAACACTATTATCATAGACGGAATAGGGTTGTCACTTTCAGTCAAGTTGAAACATTTAAATGACACGTTACTTGGTATATAGTGATTTGATTAGTGTTGATTTTGCTTTAGCTCGGTTGGTTATGTTGAGACATTATCAGGTTTGTATTCGCAGCAATTTCACCTGCTCGTTTCAGCCAATAGACTTAGTAATCTGTATGTTTATCAGCTCTGATTAACTCTAAACACTATTATCATAGACGGAATAGGGTTGTCACTTTCAGTCAAGTTGAAACATTTAAATGACACGTTCCTTGGTATATAGTGATTTGATTAGTGCTGATTCCGCTTCAACTTGGTTAGGTATATTGAGACATTATTAGGTTGGTATCCGCAGCAATTTCACCTGCTCACTTCAGCCAATAGACTTAGTAAACTGTATGTTTATCAGCTCTGATTAACTCTAAACACTATTATCACAGACGGAATAGGGTTGTCACTTTGAGTCAAGTTGAAACATTTAAATTACACGTTCCTTGGTATTTAGTGATTTGATTAGTGTTTATTTGGCTACAGCTGGGTTGGTTATGCTGAGACATTATCAGGTTGGTATCGCAGCAATTTCACCTGCTTGAGCCAAAAGACTTAGTAATCTGTATGTTTATCAGCTTTGACTAACTCTAAACACTATTATCATAGACGGAATAGGGTTGGCACTTTGAGTTGAAACATTTAAATGACACATTCCTCGGTAGCCTACTTTTGACAGAATGGTTGAGTGATGTGAGGTATATCTTAAGTTAATTATGCACATCTTAAGCGTTCACTTTATTTATACATGCCATTGTATTTAAATAAAACGATATTAACGGATTATAATTATAGCGTTTATTAATTATTTGAGCCTCCTTAATATGTTACGCGATCCGTTTAAATCGTTTTATTTAAATGTGTCAGTCGCGGAAACCGAAGAAAATATTAAATGCATGCTATTGTAATCTGCTTGTGTAGGTATTTGAAACTGAAACCCTGTTAGATTTCTCACATCAATAACTTATTACTTAATATTATATGTTGTGTGTTCCTGGAACATTTTCCGAAGCAAAATTATCAGAAGTTATGAAAATTATTAGAATATATCAAGAAACCAAGATTAAATACCTACGCATAAACATAAGTACTGTCCGTCTAGCATACCTGATCGCCTATTGTTTGCCTCTATTGTAATGTTAAGTGTCATTTGTATTTGTATTTCTTTCTTCTTGAGGTGTGCAATAAAGAGTATTCTATTCTATTCTATTCTATTCTATTCTATTCTATTCTATACCTGAGAAAAGAGAAATACTACCTGTCACTTTCCTTTCAATATCGTGCGAGCAGCCCGTCTAGCACAACTATGCTTCGTGACTCTTGTCCCGCGAGATAGCGCTACCCGTCACTCTTTCACATTACTGCACAGAAAGAGACGGGTAACTATCTTTCGCGAGAAATAATCGCGTATGACAGTTATGCTAGAGGTGCTGGTCATGAGACTCATGAGTAGCGTGACATACGATGTCGCGGCAAGATATACGGTCCTGCATCTTTAACACAACTGTGAGACGCACTTTTTCTCGCGCGAGAAGTATTATCTATCTCTTTCTTCGCTGTACTGTGAGAGAGTGACTCGCGATACTATGTCGCGCGACAAGAGTGGCGGAGCGTAATACCTAGTAGTGCTAGACGGGCTTCTGGTATCAAACTTGCTTTACCTATTTGGTTGGGGGGCACTGTCATGTCAAAATAAGTAATATAAACAGCGTAAATTCCCAATTCATTCAAACAGTGGCAACCCTAGCGAAACTGCTGCATACATAGGCTTAATTTATTAATTGTTTGAGAGTCTTCATTGGAATATAGTTATTCTCATTGTTTAGTCTTGATTTTAAAGAGCATGGAGAGGAATTAATGGAGTCTGGTCAACGATAGTAACGCCATCTATTCACTTTTTTACAAGGACACATAATTTTTAGACAGAAAAGATCTGCGTCAAAATGATTGCGCAGTATAAATGACTACTGCACTATGAGTTAGACAATGCTCTTTTTACGTGAGATTGGTACTCAATGAACTTAGTAATTACTCTCCGTTGATATCGATGAGTAGGTATATAACTTCAAAATGCTGTTACACAAATCACCCTCTAAGGACGTAATCTCCCCTTAAATCACTTTAAATGTGGTCATTAGGACGCATAATTAATTAATCATTAAACCCGACGTCACCAAGTGACGGTCGCTACAACGCGACAAAATAAAAAAGTCTCTTGACACTTTCCTCGTAAACTTTTGCGCTTAAAAAGTATACAAACGCAATTCTTAATAAGTTTTCTTCACGTTTCTTTTGAAAACTCGAGAATTATTCAATTAAGTACGTAATTTTGTTGTAACTTGAGAATCGTGTCAGCCCGGAAGAGGTTGCGACGCAACTTGGTTGAAGACGTAAATTAGAAATAAGAAATCTTCGAAAGCTGCTGGTGTTATGACGTGGTTGTAGTCGCAAAGCTGTAAAAAACAATATGGGAAAAAAAAATCAACACAAAAAAGGAAACACAAAGAGACAGTAGGTAAATAAAAAACTTAAACTAAATACTACTAACAACTATGTACAAAACAAATTCTGGAAATTGCTCCCCTGCGGCATGGTACCGAAAATGCTGGCAGAAACTCCTCGCTGAACGGCTTTGCTGATTCGTTGTGCGAGGAAGCTGTCAGCTCTTAAAACAAAATGAAAAGCCAAAAAAAACAGAAAATCTGATCTGGCCAATGAAATCTGTTGAACCAGATACGACCCTGAGCGAGGATCACACCCTCTGTCTCTGAGCCTGCGACCCACCTCCCTTATAAAGTCCCTGGCCTCAGTACCCCACGGTCCCGCAGTCTCCACTGCCACAGGCACAAAATCATACATTGGTTCCAGGGCAGAGTACTTGGTGTGTTTGAGTTTTGCCGCACATTTTGCGGCGGCCCCAGCAGATCTAGTAGTGTGGCTCAAGCGTGACGGTGCAAACGTGCTAACACACGTAGCGTCCCATGAGAGACACCGTCCGTCCATTTCTTTTTGTCTAATCTCATACATAACTGGGAATTGAATCTGGTTAAAATTCGGTAAGTAATCGCATGTCGTATTGTAACATTTTTCACAGCGGTTTTGTTTGACCGGGTTGTGTATGAAATTATGTATGAGATTTATAGAAATATAGTAATGTAGTTTTTATTAAATCTAAAATCGACGATGGTTCCTAAGAATAAATTTCTCTATCTCTTATAATTTTTCATTTCTCCCTACTGACCCATTTGGATTGATCATCCTGTATACACAAGGCACACTTTGGTTACCTACTAAGATAATAATTACGTCTGTGGTTGTTTAAAACGACTCGGAAACAAACAAGTCGATGGGAAGCGTCATGTGTTAGTATTTCCTTTTAAATTTATCATTTATTAAACCCAGTAAACGAACCAAGTACAAACTATTGACATCCACAACACAGGTAAGGGTGAAGCCACACGAACGTAGGTAATTTGAGTCGCGTAATTTCGGTCGCGCCATAGATCTTGTCGCGTGATGTCGTCACACTAAGTATGGCGCGACCGAAATTACGCGACTCAAATTACGCTCGTCCGGCTTCACTCTAAGGTTTCATTTTATGCGGAACAGATACGTTAAACGACGTCACAGTTTGTATTATAACACATTGGAAATGTACTATTGCTCAGTTATGAGAAGACCATTCAACATTTTCGGTTTTATAATATCGATAAGATTCAGCTGGTTCACATGAAGATATTGTTATTTTTCATTCAATACTGTACGTTCAAGGAGTTTACTCGATGACTTAAATTAAAACTAAAGCGTTTTTTTCGATTAGATCAGACAAACGGATGAATGACGAGCCGTATTTCTAAAATCAAAACATATATTCTGTATGTGCCTACATACAGAACGTGCCTACATACACAAGGGCACTTTCACATGTCTGAATCAGAATCTACCAGCATTTCACAAGAGGAGATGTTGAGAAGAAAGCGAATTCCAATGTCAAACGACTTTTTTATTGATATTCTTGGGTCACGGCTTCACTTGTGTAATAATTATTATAGTCACCCACTATTTTGGGACGATTTAAGGGCTTTATATCATAATTAAGTGCATCACGTCCCACGAAAATGCCCTTAAAACTCAAAACAATTCCTTGTATTGAAATAAGAACAAAACAAAAAAAAATACGGTTGGCATTCTATTTTCAAATAGTTTTTTTTTAACTTTGACGGTGACGTTCAAAGTTTGAATTTAATATATAGCGTGTCGAATAATCGCGGCAACTTGGGAGAAGCCTACATAGTGTGGTCAAGGGACTGACCACATCACCTCCTTACTCATCAACTACCCGACTTAACACTCATATCTCCATTAATAACTACGCTGTAACTAAAATCTTCAGTCTTTGAAATTAAGGTTGAAATTTCATGTGAAACTGGGGGCATTATATGATGTTTTCAGAGGGATTTGTGTGTGTTAAGTGTATTTGAGAGATGAAACTTCAAAGAATCTCAGTTTATTCCGGGCCGGCAACATTATTATTCGTTTAGGAGAACCTCTGGACATCTGATAAACGGAATACGTTATTTGTTTTCGGGATTTATCAAAACCTAATTATTTCCTAAAGATGTGTATTTGCATAAAAGGTTTAAACCTTTTAGATGAAAAGATGGAAGAAAGATAAAAGGCGGCTCCTGGATATGTGCTTCTATAGTGTTTAGCATTACTCGTATTTGAAACGCAACTTACATCTCAATTTTATTATTCTGTTTTATGATATCATATTTTTTTGTAATTTAGTTTTATTATTTTATTGTGTATTGTCTTTATATTATGTTAATCATGTTATCATTATGTAAATAATTAATTTATAATGTAATTAATATGTATTATACCGCGCTCAAACATTTGCACGCCTGCTTGCAGGTTGAGCATAATAAATACTAATAACACTGTGTGCTAGCAAATATGTTAATGATTTGATTAAAGTCAAATCATATTTCTTGATCTGCCCCTTTTTAATTTTGATTTAGGTTTACGATATTAAAAGTAGAGGATTTTCTAAGAAAAGCATATTAAGAAGCTTTAACAAATTTGAACTCTATTTCAGGAGAGAAGAATTCCCATTGCAAACAAAATATATTGGAGATACGAGAGAAAGTTCTCGCTTAATATGTACTTAAATCACAGTGAAACTATACTGAACAGTACTCCTTCTCACCTTCATTTCTTTATTATGTACATGTGATTTTATCCGATTTGAATTATCCATCTGCCCGTATTTAACCGATTTTGGCATCTGTCCTTGGCTTAATGAGGTGCTTTGTTTTATTTTGTTTACTCAGTGGTGTGCAGATTTGGCTGATCATCTTAAAGAACAACGTTTTACAAAAACCCGCTTCAACTATATCTCTGTTCGCAGAGAATGCTTCATGACATTAAGTCTACCATCTCTACTGTTCAATAAAGTTTTAATAAATAAACAACGACATCTGGGATGCTTGCCTTTGATCTTATAAATGTAGCAGATTACAAACCACCTGATGGTAAGCTAGCATACATGAATATAACTTGACTCTGCTATATTCATCTATGCTGTATTACTGAGAAATTTGTACATATGTCGAAGCTTTAATTTTACTTTATAAGCTAGAGTCTGGTCAATGAAATATTACTAAAAGCCTTGGCGGGAAATTTTAAAAAATCTGTGGCTGGTCACACTGTGAAGTAGGAATTATAGTTTTGATACTAAAAAATATTTTTGATTTTCTATCTACAGGTAAGGAAATAAGTTAAATATATGTTGACGTGCACTCATAGTCAGCTCACATAATTTCTCCCACTAAGTTTGTACAGTACAGCCAATGACAAACACATTATGTTTATACTTTCCAACTATACACGATGATTCTTAATCGGTGATCAGGAGTGGAAAAGTATAAATATCTAGCTAAAAATAAAACTTAATAGGCGAGGTCTCACGCAATTACCTCTCTGTTTAATTAATTAAAAGTTAAAATATAATTAAAACTAATAACCACTAGATACATGGTCATCCTACATAAATTATTGAAGTACGATACCTATGTCAAGTGTCATCGCTTTGGCGGAAATTTTTACTACTAATTTATTACTCACAAATTGTCATTGCCATTAAATTATTAAAGAGGTTGTAAGCTGACAGATACAGATTAGTAGGGTGACAAGGAATTTAAGACAAAATAGGTTTCAAAATAAAAATTATCATAGAAAAATAAAAGTTTGTTTACATGTAATTACTTACGGCTTCAACGTGACCGCCAGCATTTACTGAGTTAGAAAAGTTGGTACCTGATCACCGATTCAAAATCATCGTGTATACAAGGAGAAAAATAAAATGTAGTAAAATAAGACCTAGCTCGATAATACCATAATATTAATCGTTCACCAAAAAAATTACATAAGTACTTTGCCGAATTTCAACTCAAGCGGAAACCGCGAAGTTTATAATTTATTTAGTTTTTAGTTTATAAATTTCTTTACACAATTATCCTGTTTATGAGATTGAGGTATTGACAAATTCACGTACATAATCAAAGTTCTAGGCAAAATGTTAGAATTAGTACATAAAGTATTAAAATATTTATAGAGGACCCACCTACTATATTGTTTAAAATTTTCATAGAAAATTGGTGATACCACAAGGAAATGTCTGTTAACATTATTTAGCTAGCCAGACTATTCCTGAGCTTTTTCAAAGTAGTAGTGACGACATCATTGACATTCATTCTCCGATTTACGTATTTTTTGCCTGGGCAAAACTTGATGTGGCTTCCTTTCTTTTGGCGTCCTTTTTTCTTCTTTGAGCCAGGGCAATAACTTGATACTGCCCCCTTTTCCACTGTTAGACGCCTTCTGACGTGAGCTCGAAGATTCATTTATTTAAGGACATAAATGTCCTTAAATAAATGAATCTTCGAGCTCACTAAAAATTACGAGGCAGGGTGCAGGGGCCACTTGCCTCTGGGCCTGATCATTGATAAAAGTACTGCCTGCGATAGTTAAACTGTGTTGAAAAAGTTGTGGCATGGGAGTCACGTGCCGGCCGTTGACCTATCGTTTTATTGGGTGCTCCTCTCCTCCCCTCTCCTCCAAATATCCTCAGGGGAGTATAATGAATGTGTGCAAACGCTTCAATGCGAGTGGATGTATTTAGATTGCGTAACGGTTTAGCAGGGAATAAGTTAGGTTTTTGCGTTAAGAATAAAGAATGAAAGGTTCAATCGTAAAGGATAAACAGATATCATTGCACAAGATTTTCTTAACTTAAAAAAAATTAAAAGCATGTGTCATCCCAGCTGCTTTTAGGCCTTAGTAAATTAGTTTAAATCCTGAAAAATATTCCTTTAACGTTAGTAAAAAAACCCGGTCAAGTGCGAGTGTTTACTTATCCCATCTTCACTGGCCGGGTTAAGTTAAGTTTGCACCTGGTATCTATGGTGCCTGATACAAATGAGGTGCAAAGTTAAAGAAACTGATCACGTTTGTTTTATGGGAGCCCCCTTAAATATTTATTTTATTCTGCTTTTTAGTACTTGTGGTTATAGCGGCTACAGAAATACACCATCTGTGAAAATTTCATATTTCTAGCTAAATTCATTTATGAGATACAGCTTGGTGACAGACGGACAGCGGGAACTTAGTTATAGGGTCGCGTTTCATACCCTTTAGGTACGGAACCCTAAAAAAAACACCGTGTCCATTTATTAACTCTTATTTATCCTTCTGAAAGAACCTTATTGCCTAAAGGTAAATTTTGTTAGCACAAAATTAAGTTAATAAATTAAGCGCTAATTTTCAACCATTATTGAAAATAAAAGCACTCGAGTCGCAAGAACACGTACACTCAAAAAAAATACCAGGTCTCAATTCAACAAGGTTACAAACGCCGCAATATTAAAGATACTTGATCCCTTTTTAAATGGGACACTGGAATGGAAAACAGGAAAATGGCCGACTTAAGCGTTTGATATTGCTAGGAATAGATTGAAACGTGACTCGATGGAGGTATTGAGAATCTCGAATACGATATGCCTGTTTTTTTCAAGACAAGAAACTGGAAGGTATCTTCCGGTTTATTATTTAGATTCTCTTCCGCAATATCAATAAATCGAATATTGAGTCTTAAGAGGCCTTCTTCTTCAATTTAAGAGCTGCGCTCTTATCGGTGTAGCTGTCGTTTCTTTCTTGGGCTTTATCCTTTACTTCCTTGTAAGACAGGCCTTTAATCTTTTCTTTTATTTCCTCAAAGTAATTTCGTCTTGGCTTTCCTGTACCTCGCTTAGAGGCCTATACGTTTTAAAATGTAGTTTTTTCATATTATGACAAATATATCGATAATTTTAACCAACTTTTTGAAGGGCTAATATTTTTTTTTATACTTTTCTCTGAGTTCTAGTAACACAGCTATTTTATGGTTTTAAATTTTTCATTGATAATTTGTGTTTCAAAAACTACTCGAATTTGGCAAAATTCACGCCTAAAACCGTTTTTTTAAACTTATTTTCGACTGCACGCAATGAAAGTATAAAATAGCTATGTTACTTTCAAGAACTCACGGCAAAGACCTATTCACTTCAAAAAGTTGCTTGAACTTATCAATTTTGTCATAATATGAAAAAAAAAATAGATTTTAAAAGGAATAAGGCCTATAAAGGAATAAATACGCAACGCACTTGTGACTCCTCTGGTGTTGCAGGTGTCTATGGGCGACGGTAATCGCTTTCCATCAGGCGATTCGTTTGCTCGTTTGCCCACTATGACATAAAAAAAAAAAAAAAAAAAAAAAAATCAAGTTGATTGAGCCTGAAATATTTCATCTTACTCTATCTCCTCCACAACAATGTCCGATAGCAATTTTATGTGCCACACACCGCCCTGGCCATTAATTTTATTCTAGAAAAATACAAAGTAAACCATTAATACAAAGATCAAAGCTTAAAAATAAGTTGAAATGTTTTTTGTTTTGTTGAAAAGTTACCTGGTAGAAGAGACCGGGAATCGAACCGTGTACCTCTGGATTACCGGTGGATTTAACGCGCTGGGTTAACCTTTTCGCCACCGTAACTTTCAAGCAACCTATCGAATTTTTCCTTATGATTTGTGTGTCGATCTTTGCATTGTTTATTTGAAAGGCTGAAATACAAATGACCTATGTGTATCGTCATCCCGCAAATCCAAACTCTCAAGTGCTCGCGTTCTCACCTGCCGCAAACAAACAAGGGTCTAAACTCCGAAGTTAAACGAGCCGGCGTGTAAACATATTTTACAAGTCGTGTAACTTGTTCGCGAGTTTGATCACGCGGAAACCTTGTTTGTTTAGACCAATCAATGAAATAGGCCGATTATTTTATAATCAAAGCTCGACGAGGCTTAGCGATATTCCTTATCCAACAATCATAACGGTTATTTTAAATAAAGCTCATCACTAGTGACCTTTGAACTGGTGACCTTTTATACCTACTAACGGCTCTTTTTTTGTGAAACATCTAATGTTTCATTATTTTTTAATATGGGAAAACCACAAGTTTTTGTACACAAGAAGGTGTATACCCTTTCAAATAAAAAGCCTCCTGGCGTCGGAGTGGTTGACGCGTTGAACCGGTAATTCCTCTTGGTACCGGGTTCCATTCCCGAACACTACTGATAGGTTACGTATTAAATTTTTTCGTTGTACCAATAGTTTTAATTTTTTTTGATCTTTGTATATAGGTACAATTAATTTATAGCTAAAAACAAGTTCACTTAATCATATACGTTACAAAATACCTACTACACACCTTCAAAAAAAGAGCATACTCCCACCTGAAAGGCCGGCAACGCACTTGTGACTCCCCTGTTGTTGCAGATGTCTATGGGCGAAGGTAATCGCGCACCATCAGGCGATCCTTTTACTCGTTTGCCACCTATGAATAAAAAAAAATACAATTCTTTCCTTGACATAAAATGTCGTGTTAATCGTTGCATATAAGCACTATATCAGCCAGATATGAGAAGCCGATACTTGTGCGAGTCTCACCCTGACACAGTTTCCCGAGCCTAATATAACTACCCCCACTTATGTCACCCGCGGAAAACTCAACGTTTGATTCTGTTGCCTTTTAAATGTAACTGTTGTTATTTAACGGAGTACCGCTAGGATTTAGTGTTTTTCTATCAGTTTTGTCACTATTTGTTTGTCAATATTTACTATCAGAATAAAAAAAACACTTTTTCAAAACTATAACAGCGGTCATCTATTTGTGAGGGGTTGAGCGACGAAAAACGTTAGTTTTTAACCGACTTCAAAAAAAGGAGGGGGTTCTCAGTTCGGTTGTAAGTTTTTTTTTTTTTTTTTTTATGTTTGTTACCTCATAACTCCGTCATTTATGAGTTGATTAGGAAAATTCTTTTTAGGTTTATGAATAGACATCTCAAGGTTGGTCCCATAAAATTTTGGTGAAGATCGGATGACGAGATCCATGAGGAATCGAAGAAATTCCTGAAATTTTATAGGCACTCATAATATTTTTCATATATTTTCTAAAACTATTTAAGTATTTGCATACGGTAGTCATCATCTTCCAATGTTGAACTGATGATGGAAGGTACAACTCCTTAACGGTTAGGAGTTAGGAGATAATTCAAACGAGATGCATGCCTTCAAGACCTCCCTGATCACCCATAAGTATTTTATACGAATCACTAAAAAGTGATAAAAAAAAAAATTTAACAAAAAAAAGAACCGACTTCAGTTAAACTAAAAAGCCGAAAATAACCCGTTCAAGTACAGATTACATTTGACTCACCCTTTGAAGTCGGTGCCAAACCGCACGTAAACTTTAATATTGTATGTATAAATATAATAACTGAGTGGTTTGGGATCGATTTCAAAGGGTGAGTCAAATGTAATCTGTACTTGAACGGGTTATTTTCGGCTTTTTAGTTTAACTGAAGTCGGTTCTTTTTTTTGTTAAAATTTTTTTTCAAAAGTTGTTTAATAGCAATGTGCCTGTTTTCTACCAAGGATCAAAAGTCTGTTTCAAACAAATCAGAATTAAAATAAAATCTAAATAAAAAACATTCAATAAGTATACAATCACTAATAAAAAACTCAATATTTCAATCGTCCTAGAGAGAGTTTTCAAATGTCCTCCCGAAATAACACAGGGAAGGTAACCTGCGATATTATTTTATTTTCGGTTCTTATTCACTTACTCCTCTGCCTGGCGCAGCGATCTAGTGAGTCTTGGCCTCCAATACAAGTCCCCCCACCGGTCTCGGTTTTGTGCGGTTTCCCTCGTTAACGGGTTTTAGTATTTTGATATTTGTTGTCTGCCCTTATTAATTAATTTATATGTTCCTTTCCTACCTATATTAAGAGGCGTGGGATATTCAGATGCTTTTATACCTAAACTTTGGTGTCGGCGCTGAAGTTGCTGGATTTGTATCGAGATGGACTCGAATTAATTTAATGAATCCCAGGATTTCTACATTAACTAATTAGGCTGACATTCAAACATACTATTAAGTTTTAAAATGAACTAATTGAAGGTACTTTAAAGGTATAGATCTACTATATGTTATTTAATTAACGTGCGTTACGAAATATTTTTATTAAATTGGGTCCGCCTCCATACAACTCAACATCGACACCGACGCCGAAGTGTAGGTATAAAAGCATCTAAATATCCGATGCCTGTATATTAAATAGCCTTTACATAATATTGACATTGCTGCGTCAGATAATTGTTGAATGTCACTTCAATCAACTCTCGTAATGATATTATTCAGCATCAATTTATTTTAAAGAGTAATGGAAATGTACATTAAATAAATTCTGTAGGTGCACCAAAATTATTGTAAATATTCGCTGTTATGTAAAGTTTTCAGAAAACAACTAAATTATATTTTTCTCCGAATAGACCTTGCTATAAACTGTCACTCTTTCATTTTTACTCCACATTGTTTTACCAATACTTATGTATTTTTCGTCATGACAGTTTGCTTTTTTTGGCTGAAAGGCTCATAAAATTTGGAAAAACGACGGCGAGGAAAAATTTAAGTGCTGCAGCTTGTAGATTCTCAGCGAGGCCCATTGGAAAAATATATAAACCAATTCATTCCGTCACTTTATTAGATAGATACATAGATTTTTTATTTGCACTAATCATACATTGTCACTATAAGCTATAACACAATCATAGCCATTAGTATTATTACTTAAAGACTAAATTAAATTCGATATTCTTATTTTACATTTGGTATACACTTAATATAGGTACATAGGTATATGTAGGTACGGAACCAATAAGTCAAAAGGTACAAATAATTTAATTTACTTATATTAATAATTGAGATTAAGTATAGTCAATAATATTGAATAAGATGACAAAATGATGGTAAGATTTTAAAATAAAAAAGTTGAAAATAATGATTATAAAATTTCAATAAAAATAACTAAATTCTCCCACGCACGACGAAAGTGTTTCATATCTCTAAAGCTACGTCGTATATAGTTAAAACGTCACAATAATAGCACAACACCGCATATCTCTGACGTATCAGGAGTGACATTTTGAAAATCTGCTTGACACCGTGCAATCAAATAATCCATTCCAGCGGGCCTATGAGGCCTGCTTTTATCACATAGAAGAAAGATCACGCGATGAAACAAAGCGTCCGTTGCTTTTTGTCAAAATGCGAGTGTGAGTGACAGATGCTTTGTCACATATTTACCACGTGTTTTTTTTTTTTTTTACCATTTATTTATTACACAGAAATAAAAACAATACATTTAATAATAATGCAACGAGCAAAACCATACTAAGGTTTAACTGCCGTTGAATTCACTCACATCACAATAAACGCAACCATGATATACGCACTTAATTTGACAGGGGAAGTTGTGACAGTGTACAGTTCAAAATATACTAGTTTTTCAAAAACATTATAAAACCAGCAGACTTGATTTTTTTACTATTTTAATAGTCAGTTTTTAGGGTTCCGTAGCCAAATGGCAAAAAACGGAACCCTTATAGATTCGTCATGTCTGTCTGTCTGTCTGTCTGTCTGTCCGTCTGTCCGTCTGTCCGTCCGTATGTCACAGCCATTTTATTCCGAAACTATAAGAGCTATACTGTTGAAACTTGGTAAGTAGATGTATTCTGTGAACCGCATTAAGATTTTGATGCAAAAATAAAAAAATAATAATAAATATTGGGGGCTCCCCATACTTAGAACTGAAACTCAAAAAATTTTTTTTCATCGAAAACATGCGTGTGGGGTATCTATGGATAGGTCTTCAAAAATGATATTGAGGTTTCTAAAATATTTTTTTTCTAAACCGAATAGTTTGCGTGACAGACGCTTCCAAAGTGGAAAAAAGTTGGTCCCCCCCCCTCTAACTTCTAAAATAAGAAAATGAAAAATCTAAAAAAAACATATGATGTACATTACTATAAAAACTACCAACGAAAATTGTTTTGAACGAGATCTAGTAAGTAGTTTTTTTTTTATAATTGAATACCTATCTTTGCACCTAATTTATATGGGGCGCTATACATACCAGGTGCAAACTTAACTTAACCACTTAGGGATGGAAAGTTTTGTACGGAACCCTCGGTGCGCGAGTCCGACTCGCACTTGGCCGGTTTTTTAATGTTCTGCGGCCGTTTATAGACCAAATAAGGATATTTTTTTTTGGATGGTCTCATTCTTGTTAACATTATGAATATGACGATGGGATCCATGGGGAAAAGAAAGAAATGTATAGGTAATATTTGGATGTTTTGTTCATCATCAGTGTTCTCCAATAACGCATCATTTTAAGTCTTTTAATAAGAGCATTTTGTTAGATGTGATACGTGGCTTACCTACCCAATTTTAACGCTAGAGGTCGCTCTTACATTTGTATCATGTCGAACCTACAAGAAGATTTAGTTATTTTCATCAAATAATTGGTAACCTAGCAACAGTGATTCAAACAAAATGGTCCTTCGAGCCGGATAAATGAGCGTTTGATTCAAACCAAATTTGTGAAAACGGGTAAGTTTGTGAATGCGATAGCTGTAATCAGTACACGAGACTTGTCAGCCGACACTGACTCGGGTCGGGCTAATCGGTCCGTCCGTTGATCTCGCCCTAATGCGATCCGTACTGAATTAGGGTTCCGTCATGTTGAGATTTCGCATAAACTCCACAAACAATATAGAAACCTTAGCTATGTGTTAAGTGAGACAAACTAGGTGCTAACCTACGCACCAGCGGGCACCAGTGTGGTTCGCTCCGCATTCCATCTTTGTTCGTGTACACATCGGTGCCTTCATAGCCAGTCGTAGCGGGACGCAAGTGCCAGTCCGTTGTGACGCTCCACCACCAATTGCATGAAACTTTACACAAAAAACCAATAACATACGTTTCTCAGGCGGATTTTACTAAGATCGGAGACTGAGCCTGCTCGGCTCCGCTTTCCACCTTTCGTGGTTTCGTGGTCACATTGGTGCGCCTCGCTCCACTACCAATTGCGTCAAACTTTACACAAAAAACCAATAACATACGTTTCTCAGGCGGATTTTGCTAAAGCCAAAGACTGAGCCTTCTGTAGTATTTTATTCTGTGAATATACAGACATTTAACATTTACGGCTCGGTTCACGACCTCGATCTTAGCGGCGAGCGGCAGCGGTGTGCGGTATGCGTGTCTCGCTCACTCGTATGGCCGCCGCGCTCGAATCTCTCCCTCAACAGCTCGCCAAGCCGCTGGTCGTGGTTACCCTTAGACTAAGTTAACAGTGACCGTACTCACTAGCGACTGTGTAAACGATTTATACAGGGTGGAATTTTTCTATGGGCCCTGGAGGGGAACTCCCTTAAATCCTTTAGTTAGCACCGTTTACTGAAAGGAAACATTCCTTTATTTTTAAAAAGAAACAAAACTGCATTCAAATATTTTCCAAAATTTGCTAGCCTCAACCGGGAAAAAACTTGTTATAAGTATAAAATTTCATGGAATCTCGTACAACAGATGAGTGTAGGGCTAAGTTTACGGGATAAATTTTAGCCTGAACAATAATCCTACTGATTCGTGAAATAAAATATCGAGGGTTTATTTTTTTTAATTTTTAGTTGGTTCGATTCCCGGTTGAGGCAAGCAATTTTTGGGAAATTTTTGAATGCAGTTTTGTTTCTTTTTAAAAATAAAGGAACGTTTCCTTTCAGTAAAATGAGCTAACTAAAGGATTTAAGGTAGTTCCCCTCCAGGGCCCATAGAAAAATTCCACCCGGTATAGAGAATCGTAGTTCTACCTGTCGTTCCACAAAGGTAGTCGTTGGGGGCACTGTACTATCTTTCATACAAATCGTCTTACACATAGTAAGGGTACTGATTATGCGATCCATGGCGAATTAGGGCTTCATCATGTAGACAGCGGTGGCCCTGTTTGTAATACTGCCGTGCTAAGGTAAACGGCGACCTTTTTGTAAAGAGCTCTATAACAAAAGGTCGCCTTTTACCTTAGCACGGTAGAATAGGATTTAGACGTTCTGGTGGAGCACCACTGCGACATTAATACACAGATTCTCAGTCGAGTGTTCAAGTCAAACAGAACTGTCCTCCACGATTCACGTGCGCCTGAACAGCGATATTGCATGTCGGCGGAGAGGGCACTGCAAACGAGAACTTTTCCCATTTGCGGGGATAAATAATCTTGTACCTATTTATAGTTGTACTTACGTACGTGTATGAGTCTATTTATAGTTGTACTTACGTACGTGTATGAATCTATTTATACTTGTACTTACGTACGTGTATGAGTAGATGTGGCGGCAAAGGTTCAAGATTATAGTATATCAGAGTGACTTTTACCCCAATGGGATCCATACACTGATAAATGTTTCAATATACAGAAATTTAAATATAAATTATATATATTTGTATAGAATCTTTTTATCGATTCTATATTTTTTTTTATGTGGTAATACCACATTTTTATTTTTATAAATAATGACACAAAGGTAAATTAAGAAAGAAAAATTGAATGCGATCTAACTACACCCCGCTTCGATTGTAGTTAGATCGCATTCAATTTTTCTTTCTTAATTTACCTTTGTGTCATTATTTATATAAATTATATATATTTGAAATATTTTAAAAAAAGTTTTATAATTAACATTGAAATGTACAATTGAATTTAGTAGATAGTGATTCTTGATTTGTTTTACCGAAACGAGTTCGATTGTCGGACTCCAGACCGTCATCTCCTGATGATACCTCGTCGAGGAGCAAAACACGTGTCGAGTAGGTACGTTCTGTTATTTTGGTGGTGGTTTGTTATATTTATTTGCGTATATCTTTTTCTTATCATTACCATTAAATGCATGTATGCATGAAAATATACGCAACATTATTATTTTAATTAAGTAATATGGACTTCCGCAAAGTAATGTTTTTAACCTTCAAAACTCCGCTATTTCGTTTTTTTTTGGAAAACTGAATGTACAAAACAGAACTATATAATTAACGAACCTACTCACAAAACTTCATGAGAATTGGTAGAGAAATGGATCATTATATCAGAAAAAATAGTACATTACATCAGAGGCCGGGAATCCGTTTTCACGACGAGGCATGTATAGTGCTTTTCTCAAACATACAATGAAATAAAAATATACATCAAAGAACAACATTTTATTAATTGACAAATAGGACATTTTTGTCTAACAACCAACCTTTAAAAACAAAACCTGCTTTTTGTCAAACCAGCCAACTGTGTGAATGACCTTGTTGTTGAAACAAAAAAAAAGTTACTTTGCAGGCCTAGGCCTGAAAAGCAGTATGAAATCCCTTTACAGTCCTCTCGAGTTCTTGCGCCCAAAAAGCGATACATCCGAGCCTATTATAAGGAACGTAAAGACAATATTTCATTGCATGTTTGAGAAAAAGAATATTCCAAATCGCCTCATAAATGACGGAGTTCTGAGAAAAAAAAAAAAACATACTACCGAATTGCGAACCCCCTCCTTTTTTGAAGTCGGTTAAAACAGCACGATGCAGGACATGTCATGGGACCACGGCGCCGCCAGTACAAGGTCACATCTCCTCGTAAAATTGTCTTTGTCCGCTTGGAGTAGTAGGGCCTCGTGCAGGGTCCGTCCGGATTGTTACTACCGTCTTGCCTGCTAACCCACCGCCAAACAGCAATGTCCGCATTGTTGTGTTCCGGTGTGGGGGTAAGATAGCCGGTGAAATTACTAGCATAGAGGCATTCTATCTTCGTCCTCCGGGTAGGCAAGCACTTGTGACTCCTCTGGTGTTGCAGGTGTTTATGGGCGACGGTAATCGCTTTCCATCAGGCGATACGTTTGCTCGTTTGCCCCCTATGACATAAAAAAAAAAAAAGAAATTATGTCGGAATAGCTGGACGGATTTCAGCAATTTTGGTACTAGGGATACAGAACGTTTACAGAATAAAGATGGTTGTAGTTTTTTTTTGTACTCGACCACACGAATATTTTTACGACGATTTTCACTTTAACGTGGACGAAACATGGACGCAACTAAACAGTGGCCGCCGTGTAGATACTTTAATGTTCTGCCGTACCATATCGTTGGTGCGCGCGGGTCGCTTTACATGCTCCGTCTAGTGGGGGTTGTCTGTGTGTTAAACATAACATAAGTTGCTTGAAACGATCATACCAGTCATGCAGTCATGGTTACCGAATACAAAAACCGCACTTAGATCGGTTTATCCGTTTGATGCTACGATGCCTCAGACAGGCAAACACATAGACATGTTAATAAACTTTTGACACCCCTCTCTTATCGTCGGGTTGATCCTAAACGTCGCAAACTAAAAAAGAGATCTTGGTTTAAACCTTGGTGCCGTTAAAAATAGTCAAAAAATCTGTTTAAATAAAAAAAAGTGTGTGTGTCAGCTCCGACGCACGACTGGAGTTTACTCTTCAGGCCAGGCGCGCACCACTTTTTTGTCGTAGAAATAAGCGTACTTATGGGTTTATGAAAATCGTGGTGCGCGCACTCTCATATAAACCCATATCTTGCATTTGTGCGACAAAATTATCGTGCGACTAAAATCTTGGTGCGCGCCTGGCCTGGCGAGGAACGTTTATAAAATATATACTCAATACTCAATACGTTTATTGCACATAATGATTATACAGGTGAAAGTAAATAGTTTAAGTATCACATTATGTACCTACCCTGTTGGGCGCTGCAAACAAGAACGAAAAGGTAGGCACACTTTTTGTGCAACCTGAATTCGAGCGCTGCGAGGAATTCGTTTGACCACTGGAATTGAATGTTTATTTAAGCTCACTGATTTTTTCAGAAAAAGGCCTGATCTAACTTGGTTGTGAATTGTTTGCCTGGTGGCGACGTAATTGCGCCAGCACGAATGCCATGGGTTCTACTGATGTGTATATTAAATCCTTTCTGACCTTTAAAGAAACGAATCTGGGAGCAATGTGGGCACTGTACGGAATTCTCCAGCGACAGCGACACAGACCTGGAAGCGACATTCTGAGAGGAGCCCGTGCTATTAGGATTCATCAAGTAAACTATTAAAAAACGCAATAGATAAAAACTTACGGCTACGATAACAAATAAAGTATTTAAAAAAACCGCTCCAAGTTTCGGCATACAAATTGCCCCATAAAGTTCCTGGGGGAAGCGGTGGTTTATAATTGCACATATAACTAGATAGTACTCATGCACTGATAGCAATCACACTCGTAACATGATAGAGATTCACGCAAAATATTAGCAAAAACTTGAAAACAAAAACACATTTCTCAGCTGTTGTAGATTGACAACTGTCAGTCAAGCTGCCCGATGCGCACTTGCGCAGCAACGCGCCGTGTAGGCCGCCGGCCGCCGCCGCAGTCTCCGCGGAGAAATTATGAATATGTTTCTTGTCTATGTTATTTGTTAAGCCTCTTGTGGTAATTTAAAATAAATAAATGGCAGAGAACAATTAATATTAATTTTCTCTAACGGGAGCCATGTTTTCCCGTTGCTAAGTACATTTAAAATACATTTCATGAAATAAACATCTCGGTGAAGGTCATTTAATATAGGGATCTTAGTCTATAACGCTTAACGTAACGCATAACCTGCTAAATTAAGAAGTCGTATTTTTACCCCGATCGTATACTGATATACGACTTTTTAAATTAGCACGGCAGATACGTTCGATTTTATACCCCATAATTTTCATACCCCGGGCTTATACATATATGAAAATCGATTCTTAAGGAGTAAACTCCAAAAATAAAAAAGGTGGTAAAAAAAGTGTGTGTGTCAGCTCCGACGCACGACTGGAGTTTACTCTTCAGGCCAGGCGCGCACCACGATTTTTTTTAGTCGCGCGATAATTTTGTCGCAGAAATAAGCGTACTTATGGGTTTATGAAAATCGTGGTGCGCGCACTCTCATATAAATAAACCCATAGACGCTGACGGAACAATTCTACGGGTATGGCTACGCCGGGATTAAGAGCCGTCCAGGCCGTCAAAGCATCGGAGGCGTAAGGAATGATAGCCTTGTCACCATCTAAAGATAAAATTTGAGTGACAAGGTCCACCACCCCACACGCCGAAGCCAGAAAGGCCGGGAGGCTCACATCTCGCGCGCGACGCACGCCCAAACCACCAGTTCGAATCGGCAGAGAAGCCTGGTCCCATTGACCTTGGTTAAGGGAGACGTTCAGCATCTTTTCCAAACTCTCCTTCAACACGAAGTCAAAGGAGTCTGTCTGGACAGGGTGCAGCCAGGCTGGCACGGTGCGCAAGAAATATGTCAGCTTAGGCACGGCAAAGCAAACTCGCAACATAACGAGGGCTACGTGAGCCGAAAGTTCATTCAACCTCTGCGCAGCCATCAGCAGAAGCAGCTTTCTCTCCTCGAAGGCTTCAGGAATGGCTTCCGGGAATATTGGGGACCCCAAGAGGTTAAAAGATCTCGCCGACAACACTTTCAGTCCGGGGAGCAGAGCACTGAATAAGGGGAAAGAATCGTGTGAGTTGGTACTGCAGGGGAAAAATTCGCATTTGCTGAAATTAATATCTAAACCCAGAGCTTTTAAACGAGGCAGGAGCATGAGCAAGTCTTGTTCCACTTCTTCAGGTTTACCACCTAGGGTACCGTCATCTAGGTACCAGATATTCAATGGGGATTTAACCTCTGAAATTACCTTTTGTATGGCCAGACAGAAAACTAAAGGGCCTAGCGGATCCCCCTGCAGTGCACCAACTTGGGAAAGAACAAGAGGACCATTGTAGAAAGATTAGAAGCGGAAGAATATACTTGGAAAAGGAAGGGGTAGAGTGATGGCACTTTATCCTTCACTTCGGACAGTAAAACATCACGCTCCACCGGCTCCACTGAGTTAAATGCGTTTTTTAAATCAATTTTAATTAAAACGGATTCGTATAGTTTTTGGTATCTACCGAAAAAGCCCGCGTAGCGTGAATTGCAGCCTCGCAGCCCAATCTTGTGTCAAACCCTAATTGGCAAGGTTGCAGATAAGCTGCCATTTCTTCTCTCACTGCACGGCATCCTAGCTTTGCCGCTAAGCGGCGGAAAGCGCTGCCTATGGCAATGGGTCTTATACCACCGTCTTTTTTTGACAGCGCACATAAGGAAGCACCATAAATATAGGGGGCAAACTTCAGGGTTTAATTGACCACTGAGCAAAAAATTACAAAGCTTGGCCAGATGTTCCAGGAGCCGAAAACCGGCGCCTCCCGCAGATGCAGACGTAACCTCCTTAAGATGAACAGGGCGGATACCATCCAAACCGGCGGCCGAACTATTGTTGAAAGAGCTGAGTGCCTGCACCACTTCCTCCGGCTTAACAGTTAAGGCAGAAATAGATATGTCAGGTTCCGGTGGAAGTACCAGCGGCCGGGACGGGGCTGGATGCTTCGACTGCAGCGTAGCTAAAGTCTCAGGGCTCGACGGCGCCACGCCTTCATCCGACATAAGCACTCGCACTGCACCTGAGAGATCCCCTTCATGTACTTTACGCTCAATTGTCTTCAGTATGGAGTGTGATCTCAAAGGCGTGGTCTCTGCACCGATGTTCCCACTGATATCAAAAGAAGCAGAGTTAATATTTCTCTTAACTTTCGTGGTTAAATTGCCCGTGGCCGACGCTTCAGGCGATTTGAGTGCGGAATAGGCAAAAGACAGTAAACTAAACCATTCGAGAGTGCCATTGGAGTCGATACACTTATCAATGAGGTCGCTCAATTTGGCTGCTGCCAAGTTTCGCGCCCCTTTGGGGATATGCCGTAACACACGTACTGACTGCTTTAACGTAGCTAGATCACCAAAATCTAGATGAATGGGGTTGTTACCATGAGCTTGCTGTGAAACCGACAGTCTAGGGTTGGAAGGGATGACTTGGGGAAAATGTTTATGCATGCGCCCTATATGCACTTCCATAAGTCCATGAGGGGTAAAAGTTCGAGTTGAGTTGGGACAATGGGGACAGCGCAAGGATGAAGAAGGATCACTCATATTTATAACTAACACTTACAAATAAAAGTAAAAAATACAAGCAATTATAATAAAAAAAGATACAATTTAAAAGCCAACATCAATAACATAACAATTTCGATTTAAACTTCATAGCTTCTTGTCGGTCGGCAAGACTCCCGTCTAGAAAATGAATGGCTCGGTTGTGTTGGATCCTTGATTTATGTATGTGTATTTATCCTGGAAAGTTTCACGAAATCAAAACCATTCTGCGGCTGAATGCAGGAAAATGAGAGCAGTGGTGATGGAAAAGTATTCACGCCTTCTCTATTTCTAAGCTTAAAGCTGAGTCACAATTAAAGCGGTCTCTCTCTCTACAGCAAGACGTCTTCTTCGATCTTAGCACCATACAAGCACGGCTTAAACACCAAGAAAACAGGGTCTTTGCATTGCACGTTATAAAAGTTGTAATCTTGGATATCACAAAAATTCGTTAGGTTTGTTTGGGAGCTGAAACGAACACGTATCTTTTAGCCGATTGTGTGACGGGCGCTATTGTTTCAAAAACAGCACATTTTACCCGTTAAGCGTAGATTTTATTAAATTTTATTTTATTTATAAAATTTTGTTGACACTCGACATGAAGTTGACATTGACAATTTTATAGTTTGTTTATTTAAAAAGTCGTATCTCAGTATACGATCGGGGTAAAAATAAGACTTCTTAATTTAGCAGGTTATGCGTTAAGCGTTATAGACTAAGATCCCGATATAAAACGACCTTCACCGAGATGTTTATTTGATGAATGTATTTTATATTTAGTTTAATATGTCAATAAATATATTGCATATGGGTTGCCTAACAATTTTTAGTCCAGGGTATGTTTAGTAAAAAATAAAAATATATTTTTTTTAACATTTCACCGATTTGATTATTAGATAAATTCATAATTAAATAATCTTTAATTTTGTTCAGTTTCAATTCAATAATCAGACCGTTGCAAAATGCTAGTAGGTATAGATTTACCTGTTTATACCTGGCTACCCGATAGTTGTGACGGGAAAAGAATAGGCAACCTAACGTTTGCATATTATATGGGCTTCATACTTTCGATTGGTATAGAATTTATCTAATATTAATCAAACCGGTGAAATGATTAAAACATTTTTTTTTATTATTAATTAAACATACCCTGGACTAAAATTTGTTAGGCAACCCATATGCAATATATTTATTGACATATTAAATTGAATATAAAATACATTTCATCAAATAAACATCTCAGTGAAGGTCATTTTATATCGGAATCTTAGTCTATAACGCTTAACGCATAACCTGCTAAATTAAGAAGTCGTATTTTTACCCCGATCGTATACTGAGATACGACTTTTTAAATTAGCACGGCAGATACGTTCGATTTTATGCCCCATATTTTTTATACCCCGGGCTTATATATGAAAATCGATTCTTAAGGAGTAAACTCCAAAAATATGTGGCTTTACATCGTAAAATTAATGGTGAAGGATTTTCAGGGGCCCATTTGTCTTTTCTAATGACATCATCTTTGACATCATTAATGAATCTGAGATACTCTGTATTACGGAATACGCACCAGGCAACCATAAACACCTGGCAATCTCAACGTACATTAATCCCATACAGACATATCCATAACTGCATATAGCATTAAGAAATGCCTACGCCTATGCCGCTCCAACAAGAAACAAGCGAGTTCCATCTGTCTCTGAATCGTGCAATAAATCAAAACTTCCACTGCTCTGCTGTCGCCTTGGTACATGTAATGCTCAAACTTCCCTGTCTCGGCTGAGGGGCCTTTATTTATTACTTGTCGTGTCGATGCTATGGTGTGTTCTATTATGTGCAAGTCAGGTCGATTAGATAGAAGATATGTATAGTGTATGACAAGTTTGTCATTAACGTTTCTGTGTCTCATTTGCATTTGACAAGATGGTGGGTAACGTCTTTTACGTCATCCTAGGCCAGAAGTCGGTTTTTCTGCCCGTTATGCAAGGGAGAAAAACTCGCTTCCTGATCAATAAGACGTAAAATTTTATACAAACCACGGGCGGTAATTGGTAAAGACCCAGATAGTAATTTTTCGGTTAGATTTTTTAAATATGTAATAGGACATTCTAACTTTGACAGACAAAAACAATCTGTTTTTCTCAGTCTATCCCTATGAAAATGAAAGTTATAAAGCATCTAAGACATTGCAAACTCAAATTAAGTAATGTACTCGATTTAATCCGTTTAAATTGTTTTATTCAAATGTGTAACAATCTCGGAAAACAAGGAGACAATTACAATTCCACGTGCCACCCTGCGTCGTCCCTATGTCTACCGCAAATTTTCTTTTTCTTCTGTTCTTAGAAGAAATTGGGTAAATTTAGAAAGAATTTCTGAGAATAGGATTCTTATAACGAAATAAACAATTGGATTGTGTCAATATGATCGTGAAAAGTTTTTCTATTTAAATTTTTCGACTTTCATTCTTCCTTTTGCAGCACAAGTAGTTGAGTTGTGACGTCACCGCAAAATACTTGGGAGTACAACAATAAAATCATCATCATCTTCCAAATCAAAACAATTTTCAGTAGGTCAGACACTAAGTCACACATTTAATATAAATTAAATCACTTTATACAATTTGTCGTTTTAGGGTTGTCCCCATGAATTTGCCCACAACTGAACTGAAGTTTATGACTATCTCGTTAGTTCTTATGCGATCGAGCATCGAACCTCTTTGATTTCCCCTAAACCTGAAAGCCAATCTATGGGTGCTATCTCACCGCGAGCATTCGTTTATAATGTAACAAAAAACAAATGAAATGTTCATATCAGGCGATGGTCATAGACCACGACAGTAAGGGATGCACCCTAAGCGCTCACGGACTGTGCATCTATTAAATACAGTAAACTAAAGACCATCTTGAAAAGTTTCGTCAACAATAACTTCATCTTCTTCTTATCGTCGTCCAGGGGGCCTATGATGGTTGCGTTTATCACGTGATAAATTAAGTGTCAAAGTACCAGTAGTCACTCACACTCGCATTTAGTTAAAACGTGTTGAATGGCGCTTTGTCACTTACTTATCGCGTGATAAAGACAACCATCATAGGTCTCCTGAGCAACGTAGAACCAGACCACGTAGAAGGTCCTTGATGAGATGGACCGACCAGATCAAACCAGTTGTGGACGGACCTTTGCATGAGTGCACCAGAATGTCTGAATGGCGGATTATCAAAGTGAGCAATATTTTTGGAAAGCGCAGCGTGGATCGGTCCCCGATTAGATCGACGGATGACCTCGTGAGGGTAACGGGAAATCAATTGATGCGGTCTGCACGGGATCACACTTTGTGGCGAGTCATGGGAGAGGCTTATGTTCAGCAGTGGACGTCTGGGGCTGATAGACGGAACAACATTTGCCTCTAACCTAATAGTACTAGCCGTTGATCACGACCACTCTGTAAACTACGAAGAAGAAGAAAGACCAACTAAGCTATAATCATAGCTTCAATCGTTTTAATCTTAAACTTGTTAAACCCAAAGGTCGTGTCTCATAGCTTCTAGAATATTCTACAACGACGAAGTTAAGAAACTATTTCAATAAAAACCTGTGCTGTTGTTTTCTAGAGGTAGTTCTAACTTTGCATCTCAAGAACTTAATACGAATAATGATTACCATGCGTGGAGATTGTTCCAAACTTAAATTGAATTCTGCTAAGCGAGGAATGAATTCTGTTAAGCGAGGATAGGTTAAGGTAAGACAAAGGATATTCATATCATAGTTCCCGCCGGTTTTATCGTTTTCGCTGTTAATGAGATTCCTAATTAAGTTTGCATTATTATTTGTTATGGAACTTTCAAGGAAACATAAATGAACATGAAAATTAATTGCACCAAATACGTTCGCAGCAAGGAATATTTATAATACTCACAGTTCGCAGTACGAAAGTAAATGGCGCAACTTTTAATTGTATAAAATAATGTACACGACCAGTACGTTCACTATGTAAATAGACACCCCAAAATAACCTGTTAAAAGTTCAGTGTTGTGTAGTATTTTTGAATAGAAGGCCGACCGTAGGGAGGCCGGGTAGTGATACGAAGCCGGCAGTTCCTTCACGGCTAAGGCATGTATTAGTACATTACGGCAGAGACCAGTAAGTAAGCCATACTGGCCGAGTAGGAATTAGACGGACCGAGCCGTAGGCGAGGTCCGGATATAATACGAGGCCAGGATGGCTCTTACGGTCGAAGCAAGTATAGTGCTTTTCTCAAAAATTAAACAAGAAAATTAGATTAAAATTATATTTTATAGGTGACATTCATATTTGGCCATTTTCCAATGAATATTTTTGTTATATCCCATTTTTATTATTACACATTGTGATATTCGTCGTCGCAGGCACCATTAACTCCCATGATAACAACCTATAACAAAAATAATTATGAGTTTATACTTGGATAAAAGATATAGTTATATCGTTATCAAATAGTGGCAGCATTTATTTACCTTCATCGCCAAACTGTTTATCATCTAGAGCTTGATTTAAGAACTTTTCTATATTTTGCTGCTGAATATTTGTGATTTCTTTCCTTTGTAGCCATCCGATTGTCTCAGAAAGATTGTTGAAATATTCAGACCTTATCACACATTATCTGACCCCCTATTAACTTGATTTTCTTCCTTCCATTTAATGAATCTCTTGTATTTTTTTATATATCCTTGGATTTAGTCGGAATTAAATTATTTTAGCTAACTCTGTCTCCGCTTTTAAGTATGGAGGAGTGCCGTCTATTCGGAATCCGACTCGTCTTAACTCATTTTTGCTGAATTATTGTAATAGATCACACAAACAAATTTGAAATTTTTGTCTTTTAATTTAAATCCCGCCTTAATTTTTTTTTATAAATACTGCGTTTAATTATTTGCACTGTTTTACAAATCTAAGTCTTAAAGATAAAATTTAATTATTGTTATACATTGTTGTATTTTCTAACTAATTTTCATACCATAAAGCTTACCTTCAATTTTAACTCCGAGGTTTTTCTAAACGACACAAAAAAGGAAGGAATTCCGAAATATCATTGTCATTTTACACAGCACAATTATGAACTAAACGCTGCATACAAACTTCCGCACTAAACCTTGTCGCTACTTTTTTTTTTTAAATATGCATCTTGAGTTACGTTTATACTGCCAATAGTACTAACCTCTTTTTATTTTACATTTGCTCTTAGTGTAAATTGCAAGTGTATACTGCAATGTCGTCTCTTTCTATTTAATTTTTTTTTTTTTTTTTATGTCACAGGGGGCAAACGAGCAAACGTATCGCCTGATGGAAAGCGATTACCGTCGCCCAGAAACACCTGCAACACCAGAGGAGTCACAAGTGTTTGCCTACCCGGAGGACGAAGATAGAATGCCTCTATGCTAGTAATTTCACCGGCTATCTTACCCCCACACCGGAACAACAATGCGAACATTGCTGTTTGGCGGTGGGTTAGCATTGCACCATGGTAACATTACCAACAGGTGATACTGAGGTCAATCGCCGGTCAGTTAGTGAATAAAACAAAAAAGATATAATAACTCACAAATATACGAAGCAAAAGGT
The DNA here is from genome assembly GCA_947623375.1 of Apotomis capreana. Lineage (NCBI taxonomy): Eukaryota > Metazoa > Arthropoda > Insecta > Lepidoptera > Tortricidae > Apotomis > Apotomis capreana. The sequence goes on along the minus strand of OX392517.1, from coordinate 16,488,818 downwards.
TAAGATTCAACTCTAAAAATAAGCAAATCAACGTAACAAACCACACAAGAGAACTTAACAAGTCAGAAAATTTTCAACACTTCAAAGTATTTACCGCGTCCACTGCACGCTGACAAATAAAGATAAGGCTCAAATAGCCCTAATTGCCGCCAGAAGGGCCCTCAATATAATAAAGCCCCTTCAGGGCCACGATTCTAGAATTTTTGGTTAAATTTCATTTAGGTGACGGGTAATGCGAAACTAGCTTCACTTCCAATTTTTTTTTCAATATATATATATATGTCGTAGTCATCTGGTTGAATCTGCTATTTGATTGAATGCGCGTTCATTGAATGACAACATTCGATTGAATGACTAGGCCGAACGTTGATTGAACAAGCGTCACTCAACGTCCAACTAGTTAGCGGATTGTAACATAGCCCTTTGAACAGAGCAGACGTAAAATCAGCCAGGTGATTGAAATGCTAAATGACGTTCAGTCAAGACGTTGAACGTTAGGTATATTAAACTTCTTGACGAGTTGTCCTTTAGTCATTCAATTGAATGTTGTCATTCAATGAACGCGCTAGTCATTCAATCAAATAGCAGATTCAACCAGATGACTGCGACATAAATATATTTTTTATCACTAACTGACTGGAGAGGAGAATAACCTCAGTAACACCTGATGGTAGATGACCACGGGGTCGAGGGTGTAGCTTCTTCATCTTCTAAATCAGATAAATTTTCAGTAATCACAAGTCTAGGAGCTGGAAAAACACCTTTAATATTTATTAAATCATTATACACGATTTTTTGTTCTACGTATAGTTGTCCCCAAACTATTTGCCCTAAACTATTGTGGCCGCTTTTGACGTAAACAAGTTTTGTGGTGTAAACAACTTTTCATACATCGAACAGGTGGAAATCAATAAAGAGATCGTGGCGAAATACCTCTGGGCAATGCAGCTAGAAGTAAAACCCATAAAAAAAATAAAAAAAAGAGATCGAGAGAACTTTAACGTCATGTACCTGCACTTTAAAAATCATTTGAATTTATTTTTCATTTCGTATGTAAAGAAATATAAGAATATACAACCATTAGTCGAAATCTACGACAACGATGCCTGCATAGAGTTATACTTAGTATTCGACCAATCCGCAAAAAAATGCCGTCAACAATGTGAAGCTCAACGTTATTAGTTTTTTTTTATTAGACACCAGACTATAGTAACCTTTTTTACGAGGGGCACACCGAAATGATCGGGAATAGAGTACTTTAAACTGAGTTACATTAAATCCTTTTTTGTCACATGCATACTGGCGACTTACAATCACGATGCCGTTTTTACAATTTAAAAAAAGAACGATATATTTTTTTAATTCCATTTTTAAATTGACAACTCGATGAACAAAATGGAGCTGACGCGTGAAAATTTTCGTGCAATTATTTACCATAACTTTCGTCGTGGCTTATCTCCAGATGAATGTCGCAATGAGCTTGTTACTATATACGACATTGAAGCACCTAGTCAGACGACAATATATCGGTGGTATGCTGAGTTTCGACGGGGTCGTGCCTCTCTTGGCACCGTACCTTCATCAGGTCGGCCGAAAACGGCGGTTTCGCCTGAAAACATCGCGGCTGTGGAAAAACTACTAAAAGAAGATAGACATGTGACATACGAGCAGATTCGGGCAACCATAGGCATTGGAATGACTGCAATTCACACTATTTTGCATGGTGAATTGGGTGTCAGAAAATTGATTTCCCGATGGGTACCCCATAATTTGTCTGGAGAGCAAAAGGCGGCTCGTGTTGATTGGTGCCGATCTATTCTGAAATGCTACAATGGAGGAAAGTCAAAAGCCGTTTATAATATGGTCTCGGGTGACGAATCCTGGATTTATTCTTATGAGCCTGAAAGAAAGCACCAGTCGGCAGTATGGGTCTTCGATGACGAGGTCAAACCAACGAAAGTTGTGCGTTCTCGAAGCGTGTCGAAGAAGATGGTGGCTTCGTTCGTCTCAAAAAAGGGGCATGTTGCCACAATTCCTCTAGAAGAACAAAGAACCGTTACCGCTGATTGGTATATCACAGTTTGTTTGCCGGAGGTGCTGGCCGAACTTCGCCAAGGGAACCCGAGACGCCGCGTCATCTTACACCACGACAATGCGAGCTCCTAACTAAATTTTTGAACGACGAAAACGTTGAGTTGATGTCCCATCCTCCATACAGCCCTGACCTGAGTCCAAATGATTTTTTTACGTTCCCTAGAATTAAAGATTTATTGCGTGGTCAGCGGTTTGAGAACCCAGAAGCCGCTGTGGAAGCCTATAAATCGGCCATTTTGGCAATGCCTACTTCAAACTGGAATTATTGTTTTAATGACTGGTTTAAAAGAATGCAAAAGTGCATTGAATGTAACGGAGAATACTTCGAAAAACAATAAAATATAATTTATGTATATAGTGCACATAGTTTTTTAAATTCCCGATCATTTCGGTTTGCCCCTCGTATTGAGCCAAAGTTTTGGATATATATTAGAATGAGTTAATTTTAATAAATAAATAATAAAATAACTAGTAATCTCGTAAAAAAATTAAATACAGTGATTACGTGAGTGATATCCTCTTTCTTTCAGAATACAGAAAAGTAATAAAATTGTAGTCTTAAAAATATGAAATGTTGTCAATTGTATACAGTGATTTAATAAATACTAGCGACCCGCCCCGGCTTCGCACTGGTGCAATGCTGATAAATTATGCATGTATTATACATAAATAAACCTTCCTCTTGAATCACTCTATCAATTGAAAAAAACCGCATCAATATCCGCTGCGCAATTTAAAAGATCTAAGCATACATAGGGACAGACAGACAGCAGTAAGCGACTTAGTTTTATACTATGTAGTGATTAAATGTGTTATTCCAGCTCGAAGACGCCAGCCTTTTTGAAAAAATGTCCAATTATAAAGGTATAAGAATAAAAATAGCGCTAGTCTTGCATTACCCGTCGCCTTTAGCGGCGAATTGAGGGCAAATGAAATTGGAATACAATTTGTCACGAGTCACGACGTGTTTAATGTAAAGTGAAGTGTTATTTTTAACACCGTGGCTGCGACAATTAACTTGTAATTAACCATTCCCGGTATGGGGTCAAAACTCTCCCATACGCACTGAAGGTGTTATGGCTTTGTGTTGAAATGAGATGAGAAAAGAGGCTTGCACGTTTTACCATTATACCCAGTCTTTCCCATTGCACCTTTATATCTCTATGTTAACAAGCATAATTTATTATAAATATTGACACAAACACAAATGTAAATTATGAGCAAGAAATGCGGTATTTACACATAAAAAAATTAATCGATAAATAGATTCTATAAACATAGGTATAATTTATAATATTATTCGGTATCCCAGCTATAAGTAGACACTAGATAGTGAAGATGAAGACATTCCGACAATTTCCCCCTTTACGCATTAATTCACGAGCGAGACTTAAGCATTTCACGATCAATTTATTCCCAATTCTGAACATTTCTCGTTTTTAAAATCGCATTACCAGAGTCGTTAGTGCATTCTACCACTCCTCTAGAGTATCAATAGGGTCATTAATCATCAGAAAAATCCCCATTCAGCGATAGCTTGTACGAAATATGAGTATCGTTCGACAGACAAAGTGATCGAGTTTAGGGTACCGTTGTCAGATGAACGATTTATCAGACTTATATTGATAGGATAGGTTTTTAGACACGCGAGTACAAAGATGCGGCTAAGAGACGATAACACCAGGGTATACAAACACCACTCACGGTATACAAATTATACAATACAAATACAAAATACTTTATTCGATAAAACGTACATGGTGCATGTACAAAGGGATGGTGGCGTCCGGTAAGCAAAGTACCTGTAATTAATTTCGGTTTGTCGTTTATTATTACACATTTTTATATTATAGCGAAAAAATTAAATTAGACAAGATATTTCTATTTTTACTAATATCGGAACCGCTATTCGGCATCATATAACATACCGGTATTTAATTTTGACTCTCTGACCTGTGACATGAACATGGACAAGACGAAGATCATGTCGAATGTCCATGTAGCACCCACCCCAGTATTGGTTGGGAACTCGGTCCTCGAAGTTGTCGACGAATACGTCTATCTAGGTCAGACGATCCAATTAGGCAGGTCCAACTTCGAGAAAGAGATCAATCGACGGATTCAACTCGGATGGGCAGCGTTCGGGAAACTGCGAAGTGTTTTCTCGTCCAAGATACCTCAGTGCTTGAAGACAAAAGTCTTCAACCAGTGCGTATTACCGGTGATGACCTACGGAGCCGAGACGTGGTCTCTAACTATGGGCCTCTTAAGGAAGCTCAGAGTCACTCAGCGAGCTATGGAAAGGGCTATGCTCGGGATCTCTCTACGTGATCGAATCAGAAATGATGAGATTCGTAGACGAACTAATGTCACCGACATAGCAAACAGGGTTAGCAAACTGAAGTGGCAATGGGCAGGGCACATAGCTCGAAGAACCGATGGCCGTTGGGGCAGAAAGGTTCTCGAGTGGAGACCACGTACCGGCAAGCGCAGCGTAGGTCGGCCACCCGCAAGGTGGTCGGATGACCTGGTCAGGGTTGCGGGGACTCGCTGGATGCGGGTCGCTTCTATCCGGCCCATGTGGAAGTCAATTGAGGAGGCCTGTGTCCAGCAGTGGACGTCCTATGGCTGAAATGATGATTTAATTTTGGTTGTCGTTTAGTATCGCATATTTTCATATAAATTTAAGCGACAAAAGGAGATTGAGAAGATGATTCTATTTAAACTAATACCGGTATAGATCTTTGGATAACACAGTAACTAATTATTTAAAAGACAACCATACGAGTTCGAAACACGACAGGCCGTTCCTAACAATTTCAAGTAAGTGTAAACCGCTTAAGAGGCCTTATTACTTAAAAAAAAAAATTACAAACTTTTTATTAACTTGCATTGTATGTTTAATGTATGTTTGTTCGGGTGAAATTTTGCAACTCAATTTTGAAGCAGATATCGTCAACCGATTGAGAAATTTTGCATACTTACTTAACTTTGATGACAATACAATAATATGGTACCATGGGGCTGATCTGATGATGGAGCCGGAAGGTGGCCATAGGAACTGTATAATAGAAAAAGTAATCCTACCGAGCTTGGGCTCTTTAGAATCGTCTCAGTGAGCATTTGATGGATATTCAAAGAAAATTACAGACGGCTATAAAAGCTTGCCACTAAAATGTCATTTTTGACAGAAACCCTTACACTGTCATATTATGACTAATAAATTAATAATTTCAACCAACTTTTTGAATTTTATAATAATACTTTTCGCCGATTTCTAGGTAGTAACGTAGCTATTTCATGCTTTTATTGCGTGCAGACGAAAATAAGTAAAAAAAACTAATTTTTCGCGTTAATTTTGTCAATTTCGAGTAGTTTAAGTTTGAATTTTTCATTGATAATTTTTATTTCTTAAACAAAAAAAAGGCGTATATATTTTTTAAATATTTTAAAATTACAAAGAAAAACATATTAAAGGACGTAATTTGACCATAAGAATGACGTCATAGTTTACGTGTTGTTTCTATAAATGTCTTACGAGCGTTTTGATGTTTCATAAAACGACGAAAAAAAAACTATTGAACCTTCTCACAGAATTTCACGAGAATCGGTTGAGAATTGCAGCCCGTAGGCGACAATAACGGGACATACGAAAGATTTTTGGCCAAGCTGAAACGGATACGCTTCGCTCTCTCGGTCAATTAATCAAACTGAGTATAAAATGTACCGTTTAAGCCTAAGTGCGACAAAGCCGAACGCGCTGCAACCACTAATTGCAATTTAATAGGCCGCAACCGCTGTGGCATTTATTGCATAACAGACAAGTCGAGAGGTCATGTAGAATGGAAGTTAATCAGTTCTAGCACTTAGGCTTCATTGGATTTTGGTTTCGTAGGTATAATAATATATATTTTTAATTACGGATATATTTCGTAGACACAGGGTACTCGACTTCAAAAACCTTTATTGTGCATCGATTGCATAAAATACTATTTTGAACATTGGTGAACCCCCAATTATGCCTCCAATACTTGACTGTAGATTTATTTAAACAACGGAATTATTTGGCGTCCAATCAGTCAGGTGGCGCGACGGATCGTGCCAATTTCCGGGTTCTAGTGCTGACTAGCGATGGAAACTATAGTTTGCCTGAATTCTCTCGAATTCACGAATCTTCAAGTGCTGTTACTGACACCTCAGTTTATAGGTCAATTGTATGTCACTTATACATGCGGGTCGCGACTATGCGAGTCCAAATTCGGCGGATAAGAGGGCCGGAGCGATCTTCAGACCATTCGTCTAAAATCAGATGCAAGGTATAATTATCATGATTGGAAGTGCTTTATTAGAATGGTATCATTCCATTTAAGCCCATTACTAAAAACTCTAGCCATATTCCAGGGGTTTGCGGAGCACCATTTGAGAATTGCTGGCCTAGATATAATATGCTGGATAAGTATAGTTTCTTATACCTCTTTTTTTTTCAATAGGCAAATGAGTAACCTTCGCAGTCAGTACGCTTTGCGTTTGAATCTCCGATTACTGGTACAGACGCAGTTATCTGGTAGGTAGCAAGTAACAGAGTCAAATTCTTAAAAAATAAAGGTTAAGAGCCTGATGCGATTTCAGAACTTGTAATTGTGTTTTGGCACTAATACTAGTAAAATGCTGTTGGTATTCCCATCCCTAGCAGAGCGGGCTTGATTAGACCGGTTACTTATACATGCGGGTCGCGACTATGCGAGTCCAAATTCTGCGGATAAGAGCGGCCGGAGCGATTTTGAGACCCTTAATCTTAAAGCTATAAATGCTGAAGTGAGGTCCTTATTCGGGACTGAATAATATTCCATATAAAATGTAGCCCATGCTACACTAAATTTATTAAATATTTTTAACACAAAACAGAAATGCATGTAAAGCTAGCTTAAGTATAATTTTGATATGGCAAGTTGTTATTGCATTTAATATTTTTCTATGTAGCCGCACGCCTGCGCGGGCCATTAATGGAATTGTATATTTAAATGTGAATAAGCGTTCATTTTCAAAAGTTAATCGCATTTGTCTTACACACAATGATACATTTTACAATACAAATACAAATACTCTTTATTGCACACCTCCAACATCAAGGAATATACAACACAACATGAGATACCTACATTCAAATAACAGGCAGAGGTAAACAACAGGCGGTCTTATCGCTAAATAGCGATCTCAATATTATACAATATTATTTTTTGAAAAGAGATACTTGGAATAAAATAAAAATATCTAAAAAAAAATATTCTGATTGTTTTGTTATAATTATGTGTGAAAATCGTGTAAGCTTAAATCAATAAAAGGCCGTCCTAATCATTATCTACACCCATACCATTACGTCTATATCATCATCATATATTTAAGAGCTAAGCTCTTGTCGGTGGAGTAATTTCCAGCTTATTCTACATTCCGCCTTCTCTTTTACGGGTTTATACAATGAAACATTTATTTTTATTTTATTTGCTCCATATACGTATGTCCTTCTCGGTCTTCCCCTCTTAATATACCTAACTTAAAATAAATACGCCTAGAAACTTAGTCAGCGCTTGAAAATGAAGCCAGTTTTGTTTAGCCACGGGCTAAGTTTCTTCCGTGTGCGCATCTGTCACAATCACAACGTCATGCTCACAAGCAACACGTCTCTATGATTGGTTCGTAGACATGCATTGATAAAACCAAAAACGTTTTGATCTTTCGCAAATCTGTTGTATGAAGACTCTCGTTTTAGGCTTATTTATTCTAAGCTCTAACGAACTATTGTAAAAAGGATTTCTAGATGAGAATCTCTCGAAAAGCGAGTCGTCTTGCCTGCGGAAAATTTACAGTTTTTAAGTTTATTCAGAGAATGAGACTAAGAGTGACCATAGGAAAACTACCAACCAAAATCATGACCAAATTGTACATATTTATTATGTAACGTAAACAGCTGATCATGTATGTAAACGATCTGTTTTCTAAAAAATGATATTTGTAGTAAAGCAGTAAATCTGCTAGCGTAACCTAAATGTTTATCTTTACGGTAAATGGAGCAGTGCCACCCTAAGGTACATTATATACTCATAAGAAATGAAGCAACTGCTTGAAAAAGACAACGTCTCGGTCATAAGCTTCGGTAGTCTAATAGGTAGGCGCCCGCGTTGGCCCGGAGAGCCGTTGGAGACGCCGGTTCCAACCCCGATTGAAGCGTAATTTTTTTATTTTTTCGTTTCAGTATAAACATTTGGATCTATTTACTCTTTTCAACAACGGAACCCTAAAACAAAACACACTATTGTAACAGTGACAGTATAATTATGCAAGCCCTTACCAAGATCCAGTCATTAAACTTAATGCCGATAGCAACCCTTATTACGAGCGATTACGGGAAATAGGTCAAACGAGTTAAACTACATCTGAGGGTAAATAAATTTAATTATCTCGTTCTGGAGGTCTGCAAAAAAGGGACGGGTGTGGTAGAGACGGGTGATCAATTACGTCACAATGATGGTCACAGTGATCGGTAGACTAAAAGTCACTGTGACTGGTCAAGAACGAATGACATTACAAAGTCACGCGTCATCGGTTCAAGACTAGTGGATCTCTAAGCTGTAGACCTGGCGAGTCTATATGGAAATTACTGTAATATGTTGTCACCGAAAAATTTATAAAGAAAAAGAATTCTTTTCGAAACTGTTCACAAAATTTCATGAGAATCGGTTGAAAAATGCGTACTTACTTGTAGACGAGGAATATTAAATATACGGACATACGATATCATTTTTGACCAAGTTGAAACGGAGACGCTTCTCTCGCTCGGTCAATTATATCTATTTAGACAGGTAGCAATACCTATAGTCACCCACATCATGATTTAGGATAGCGTAATCTTCGTCCCTTTATCTTTTACTAATTGAAGTCCTAAATCATAAAAGTGACATTAAATATCCAATAATGTTAAGTATAAATGTAGGTAAAAATGTTAAATTACTGAGTACAAAATGGTTGCCATTACAATATAAAAGAGAAGCGTGGCCACAGCAATAACTGTGACAGTAACATTGAACTTGACCGGTCATTGGGATTCATAAGTGAATTGACTTCCAATTCTAAACCAAGTCGCAGGCTGCATAAGTATACAGCCTGTTCGCTGCCTGGGAAGTAACGATACGAGTGACAGTAGTTTTGGACCCGGAACGATAGTCACAGTGATTTAAATATACCACTTTGTAACACCTCTAGTGTGTAGGGATCGAACCTTGGCAACTACTCATTGGTTTATACTTATAGAGGGGTTGCCCAAGTTTTTTTGTGTAATTAGTGTAGCCTCTGCGTTTCAGCTATTAGAGCAAATATTCTTCAGTTAAGAGGGATATATTAGACTAGTCTTATTTATACTCGTACTGTTATATTATATAATTCTAAATTTTTATTGTAAATCAGTTTTCTCTGGAGTGATTATTTGAGGAAAACTCGCCAGCCGTACAATGCCATCAGTTGGCAAAAAAATATTTGTTCTCTCCTCACGTGAAAACGGCTTGAAGAATCAGGGTAATTAACCAATTACGGTACTGGGCAGCTGGGTGAGCGTGAACCTTCTACTTCTTTATATATTTGAAGTTATCTTTGATATCTTGTATTATCTAATATCGCGTCGTAAAAAGCATTTTTTTTTAAATGTGTATGTCCATCTGTAAGACCCCTAAGTTTTGCCTTTTTTCATTATTATGACAATTAATATGTATATTGATAATTTAAACCAACTTTTTTTTTGCAGAAGATAAGGATACCTATAGAATAACTGATGAGGAGCCTTAAGCAAAAAATGATTGTTACGTCTTGTTCCTCCTGAACTTACGAGTTTCGGTGTATAAGTTATATACTACAGTAGAGCCTACAGACTCAGGATAGCGCCGTCTGCAGAACTACCCTACCGGCTGAGCGCGCTTGTTATTTGGTTTCTTTAGCTATGTTCATCATTATCATTTGAAAAGTCAAAGTCAAAGTGTTTTATTTGTTAAACATAATAGGTGATGGCTGCATAAATACTGAAATGTTACATTTCCTTGAGTTGCACTATGATTTGCCACTTGGCGTACAGAAACATTTCCTTAATATCTATTATGCTTATTAAGTTTGAAGAATACATTATATACAATAATGTCAGAATTAAATAATTTGATTGACAATAAAATAATAATAAAGAAAATCAAGTTGAAATAATTAGATTGCCAATGATACAATAATACTTAAAGAAAAAATAAATTAAATTAGTTAAAAAATAATTACAAACAATTTAGGTCATCATCACGCCTTCATTAGGTCACGCCTCAAAACTGGTATTGGTAACAGTTTCAAATCTGTAGGTAATTTATAAATCCTGTTTGTTCAGGATATTATCGTCACAACTATACATATCGCCTTAAATCCTTAAGTTAGCTTATTTTATTCAAAGTTACGTCTTTATGAATCTGAACCTAAGTTTCCGTACTTCCTAGTAGAAGTTACATAATACGCCTACAGTACAGACTCAGGATAGCGCCGTCTGCAGAACTACCCTCCCAGCCGAGTGCGCTTCAGCCAGCTGTGTTCATTAGCGCACGTCGCGAGTGCCGCCATATTGTAAAGATGGCGATGGCGGTGTGGCACGTTCAAGGTTTTGAAAGAACAATCGAGTCGATGGGCAATCGAAGGTCAGCTTCAGGTTATGGGTGGTTTCTTCAGTGGACTTTTTTGATTTGTTATTTATGTTAGATATTATTATCACAAATATACATACCTACCGCCTTAAAACTTAAGTTAATATACAAAATGGTGCTCGTGATCGGTTGGTCGCCGTCGCGAATGATTGGCTCTCCTGTTGATGAATCGCGTAACGATTCGATACATGTCGAGCGATATTCGACTTCTACTTTTCTATGTAAAATTCATAAGTTAGCTCATTTTACTCAAAGGAAACATTATTTTATTTTCAAATAATATTTTATTAACAAATCTGCCGTCAAATATTTTTTTTTGCTAGGAAAATATATATTTTTCTAATGAGTTACGTTCGTTCTTCGTGTTATAATTGACGATTACAATTAATGTTAGATTTCAATATTTATTTTAATTATAGGACCAAATGTTTATTAGTGATTTTTTTAACTAATAAGCTTATCGATTCAGACCTAATGTCAGAACCTAAAATAATATTAACTACCTAATAAAATTAAACAAGTCAGATAGATGGCGTTATGCTTGAAATGGCTATAATATATCTAATTGAGATCTTGAAATCATGACCATGAGTAAGGCAACTGGGATTTTATATATTTTTAAAGGTAGTAGTGTCATGATGTAGAATTGGTATATAAATTATTTTTGGAATAAATCATCCGAGTCCATTTTCAGTTTTTGGTAGATCCAACCATATTATACAACTATAACAAAAAACAGGACACAAAAGTTTTTCAAATCAAAACATAGAGAAAAACTACTGGTTTTTGTCACCTGTAAACTCCCACACAGTGTTGCCAGAGCCATTGTGGCATAAGTTACGTTTCATTCCTCAAAAAGTTACATTTTTGCTGCGAAAGTTACATTTTAATATTAATAAAAAAACCGGTCAAGCGCGAGTCGGATTTGCGTACCGAGGGTTCCAAAGGTACAAACTATGAAAGTATATAATATTTACTGTAAATAAGTTTGTAATATCAAAAAATATAATCGTCAATACCCAAAAATGTGTCATCAATGTCATCATCATCATATCCTGGCGGATATACGTCCACTGCTGGACAAAAGCATCCCCAAATTTCTCCACAACGATCGGTCGTGCGCCGCCCTCATCCAATGCTTTCCATGCTACGTGTTCCGGTACGCGGTGTGACGTGAAGCTATCAATTTTTCGTGTTGCAAACTGTCCATATATACAATAATCTTGTTGACGAGTTATAAACGACAATTGGAGCAACAAATGTCAAAGTAAATTGACCAACAAATGTCAAAGTAAATTGACCAATGAGAATGCATAATTTTAGGTGTATTTTTTTACAAAACGCATAATATCCGCTAACAGTTTTATATCTAAAGTTGAATTTAAATTTTCATCATCATCATATGAGCCGATAGACGTCCTCTGCTGGACAAAGGCCTCCCCAAAGTTCTCCAGAACGATCGATCTTGCACCGCCCTCATCCAGTTTCTGATTTTTTAAGTAGCCTAAGTGATTTGACAGATGTCGTAATTTATATTTTCGTTATTCAGAAATTATAATTTAAAACAATGAATGAGAAAACACGTAATTGCTGATATTAGATTGACTTTTATGGATAAAAAGTGATATGTTGAAACCAAATCAAACTTAATTAAATTGCGCTCGTAAAAAGATGCGTCAGTTTATTCCGGCTAATTAAAAATCAGACTTTAAAAAAATCAAGGAAAACGCCTCCGTTTTAATATGTTTAGGTACTCGCTAATACAGTCTGTTAAGCGACTCGTGTAGCTTGATAAAAGCAGCCAGGTGGCTCCTTTTTAGGGTTCCGTAGCCAAATGGCAAAAAACGGAACCCTTATAGATTCGTCATGTCTGTCCGTCTGTCCGTCTGTCCGTCCGTATGTCACAGCCATTTTTTTCCGAAACTATAAGAGCTATACTGTTGAAACTTGGTAGGTAGATGTATTCTGTAAACCGCATTAAGGTTTTGATGCAAAAATAAAAAAATAATAATAAATATTGGGGGCTCCCCATACTTAGAACTGAAACTCAAATTTTTTTTTTTCATCAAACACAATACGTGTGGGGTATCTATGGATAGGTCTTCAAAAATGATATCGAGGTTTCTAAATATTTTTTTTCTAAACCGAATAGTTTGCGTGACAGACGCTTCCAAAGTGGAAAAAAGTTGGTCCTCCCCCCCCCCCCCCCCGCTCTAACTTCTAAAATAAGAACATGAAAAATCTAAAAAAAACATGACGTACATTACTATAAAAACTACCGACGAAAATTGTTTTGAACGAGATCTAGTAAGTAGTTTTTTTTAATATTTTAATACCTAACTTTGCACCTAATTTATATGGGGCGCTATACATACCAGGTGCAAACTTAACTTAACTACTTAGGGATGGAAAGTGTGTGTGTACGGAACCCTCGGTGCGCGAGTCTGACTCGCACTTGGCCGGTTTTTAAATTTTTTTTTAAGCTTTGATCTTTGTATTAAAGGCTTAAAAGCAGCCAATTCAAAATTCTTACTGGTATCTGCACTGATAGTGCACCGAATATATGCGTCAGATAAATTACAAATTTTATTTTAAAAACTTAATGAAGGAATTGTATTATATTTGTGTTGACTATATTTGTTAGGTTTTTGAATTTATCGCGTCTTTCAAGGGACACGACTCGTTAGACCAACTTGGTGATGATTTAAAAAATATATTTAAAAAATTAAAACTGACGGGAGAAACATAATGTTAATCTTGCGATATTGTGGAAATATTTATTTTATTAGTAGTTAAGAGCATCATATACATACTATTGAATATTATAGTGTCTTGGCCGAAAGTGCAATAGTTGGACTAGTATTACAGGGCCTCATCTTTGCCCTCGAACTTACTCATCCATCCGTTGTTTACTTTCCAACCTCTATAAAAATTTGTTTGCTTCTTTTTGCTATAATATATACACGGATTTACAAATTGACATTATGGCGTATCTAATGAAAGGGCTTCGTAAGCTGATTCCGAATATATACTGGATTATTACATTAATGGTACTTATTTGAGAAAAAATTGAAACACATTATCGAAATTTTCATTAAGTTTTTTTTCAGTGGTACACATGTTATATTTTTGCCCGATACATGTTATTTGGATTCAGAATCTAAATTAATGTTCCCACTTTAGTATTTTAACAAAACCCATTGAAAAGGTACGAAAATTCCCCAGAAATCAAAAGTTACTTACATGTTACGAGAGAGGGTCAAAAGTTACGAAAAATGTAACAAATGTAACCATCTGGCAACGCTGCTCCCACAACATTCTATTTATCTTTCCTACACAAATGTGTTTTATAAATCGCCGGAACTTTTCACATCCCCCTATCTTTCTTTACAAACTTCAAACGGACACTTTCGTCCCCCAAAACTTATCCTCAAACACCTTAAAGTATTTCAATCCACTTGAACGGAAACAAAAATATTCAAGTAGACGGCTCGATTAAATATTCCATTAATCTTTTTGTAGCGGCGAATCGACGAAGAGGTCGTGATTAATTACTTTGGGGATTCATTGAAGGAAGACTCACGGTTTTGAAGTTTTAGGTATTGTGCTCATGTCAGCGACAGGCCGGGCTAAATAGCTTTTGTTATTTTATTACAAGCCTTTGGCTTTTTTGTCTTCATAATCATCTCATCCGAATGATGTCCACTCCAGCGCTACGAGGTATAGTCGAAATCCATGTGGACGGATATAGAAGAAGAAGATGACCAAACAAAAGATGGATGGATTGTGTGAAACATGATATGAATAAGAAGGAAGTAAACGACGTGATGACGAGTAATAAGGAAGAATGGAGGAAAAAAACATGCTGCGTCGAATGAGATAAGGGCAAGAGAATGATGATGAGTAGCTTTTCTGAGGCCGAATTCACTTCGCTTTGTTCTAACAAATAATGGAACTCAATGGGTATCGTGTGCATTATGCGGTCACAAACTGCTACCCTTGAAATTAAAGGTATCGTGAGTACTGAAAAAAAATTGCTCAACTAGTTTAACTACTTGAGAAATAGCCAAATGGTGTTAGTATTAACTGATAGCCAATGACTACAGTGACGATATTCATAAACACTGGTTTCATCTGCACCGCTCTGAGAACGCACACTTACACTCTACAACATGGAAAAATAAAACGGCTACAAATATAAAATTACAATTATTTCTATGTTTTAGAGTGGAAGTTTTATTTTTACATTGTATTTTGTTAAGTTACTGTAACTATAGGTGAAAGTACAGCAGCTTGTCTCTCCGTCTCTCAGCACTTAGTATTAAGCACTATATCAGTCCCGCAGTGTTTGTTCCGCGTCTAATTGCAAACTGCTATTGTTCCGGTGGGATTTATCCGAGTGCTTTACTCATAATCTCGGATAAGGTGCTAATTGTTCGAGAACATCCATTAACTGTGTATTAATGATCGTTATTTTTTTCGTATTTTAAGTTTTTTTTTTATCACTACCTAGTATAAAACAGTCGCTTCCTGCTGTCTGTCTGTCGCTATGTATGCTTAGATCTTTTAAACTACGCAACGGTTTTTTTAATAGATAGAGTGATTCAAGAGGAAAGTTTATCAGTATTGCACCCGTGGGAAGCCGGGGCGGGTCGCTACTAAATATTAAGGGACTATCTTACACAAATCAACCTCGTCCCAAGCTTGTATTGTGGGTAGTAGAAATATTTGAGTTCATCACACAAATATTTGCCCTGGCCGGGATTCGAACCCAGTAGGCTCAGTAGGCAGGTGCACTAAAAACTGCGCCAAGCCAACCGCGTCGTCATTTTCTATTTTGTATTGTGAAATAGTCTAAATAAATAAATATACAAAACTATTGCTGGTTTTTTCTAGATAACAATATAGCAGATAGCATAAACGCTTATTAATTACGTATCCAGCCACAGCTGCGGCCTTATTGCCCCACAAACGCTCATTTTGTTATTCCAGTCATCTCACAAATGAAGAAATTCCACGCCGATCGCGTTAGAGAATACCCACTGATTGGTTTCCGCGGGAACCACTATTCAGCAAATCAGATACTTTGTGAAGTTCGCGATGTCCAATTGAATTTAAATTTATTCACGGTTCGAAACTTTCGTTCCGTGCTGGTTAATCAAATAATGTGCGGTCATGGGTGTTTGGAATTTGGGATAGATGTGTCAAATATAGGTAAAATGGGGTAAAATCATTCGATAGACTCGATACTGCTGGACAAAGACCTCCGCCAAATTTCTCCACAACGATCGGTCTTGCGCCGCCCTCACCCAATTTCTGCCCGCGATCCTAACCAGGTCGTCGGTCCACCTTGCTGGGGGCCTTCCCACGCTGCGTCTTCCGGTCCGCGGTCGCCACTCAAGAACCTTTCTAATAATTGTGTCCCTATTATAGAATTTAGCCGTACTTACCTGTCTGTATATTATGATGGTTCAATGAATGTATTTGTATTCGTTGTTTGTTCCAGCCATGTCCACAAACTACCAGAAAATAACACATACCTAAGGGCAGTGAATTCGTGAGTGCGCAACCATCGAGAGATGGAACGCGCTGATCCCGCCGCCCTTTTGGCAGTTCTACTTTGGACGACCCGACTCTTGTGCAGGTCGTTTTACGGCCTCCAAGATAATGACTTTGAACTTCACATACGACTACACTACTCTCGACGAGGTAATTCGTCCTACACTCCATTACACTTCACATTATTAGTAGGTACACAGACATTCGTCTAGTTTTTAACACACTCACTTTGCTTTTTCCGCGGCATTCTGCCTACTGTACATTCAGGGAGGAAAAAAATAAAAATAAAAAATAAAAAATCGTAAGTGTCGCGGATCGCAGGTGGCAATATATTGCGATATGGGGCTTGAAAATTACCGCCCGTGGTTTGTCTAAGCTTTTACGTCTTGCCTTGGCCGGGAAGTAAGATTTTCTCCCCGGGCGGAAAATCCCACCTACGGTCTAAGGTGAAGTAAAAAAAAATGGGCAAGTACGAGTCTGACTCACGCATGAAGGGTTCTGTACCATAATCTATAACAAGTTTGTTGTATGGGAGCCCCCCTTAAATATTTATTTTATTTTATTTTTAGTATTTGTTGTTATAGCGGCAATAGAAATACATCTGTGAAAATTTCAACCGTCTAGCTATCACCGTTCTTGAGATACAGCCTGGTGACAGACGGACGGACGGACGGATGGACAGCGAAGTCTTAGTAATAGGGTTCCGGTTTTACCCTTTGGGTACGGAACCCTAAAAAAACGACTCATTATGTTCAGCTAACAAGTATATAATGATTTACGGAAAAAAGTGCCCTCAATTTGATTCCGGAATAGTTTATACTAAGCCGTGAGCGAGCCCATCCATGATCTATTGCCGTTGAAAGTTGGCAATGCGCCATAAAATATGGATTTGCGCAATAGTTCCTTCGATTTGGAGGCGTAAAAGTAAAAATTGACGAGCTATCTGAAAATATGCTGAAGCGTTTAGGAAAGGAAAGTTTTGAAGTGTGATGCGAATTTTTATTTAGGAATAGTTCTGTGTACTTACTTAATGTAAATACCATAATATGAATGTGTGTAAAATGAATGAAGTGTAATGAATTTTTATCTTTACCAAATAAAAAAATAAGTATGAATAATATGAACTCTAAAATAATAAATTATACTTACTTAATGAAGATATTGAATATGGACCGAGGACTATGTATAAAATTAGTTGTTTTTATCCCCTGGATAGGCTAAGTAATTTGCCACGTATGGCGAAAATCGAGTAGTAATAATAATGATCCATATTTTACCTTAAAATACAAAACTTTCAAGGGTAAAGGGGTAAACGTAGACGCAAGGTCACTATACTTTTAAACCATTGAGACACTATATTCTTGTAATGTTGGATCACTTTTATTAAGATCATCCTTTAAAACCGTATTAAAATACCACAAGATCACCAACTTTAACAGCCTATTCTCGAGGGAGTAAACCGCGGTTTTCCCAATTACTTTAAACGGTTGGCTATAAATATGTCATTTTGTTACCGATCTGTGTTCTATGTCCGATGCTCGTTTGTCTCGTTTAGATTTATTTTCTCCGGCGACAAAACAGTTTACTTCCTAAATCTCGCATTCTCCATTATAGCTCATGGAAAAATGTATTTTATTTAGTCTTGAAAACGGAAGGTTTTGCAATGAAGCACTTTACTCAGATACGAATCTGAGAAACGCTCAAAAGGTCGTTTATTTTTTAAGGATTTTGGTTAATGCCCTTTAGGATAACCTCCGTTTGTTTTGGGCTTCTATAGGTGACAAATTGGCCGATTTAGGTTTGTTTTTATTACTCTCTATTCTCGGATTTGATCGTTGTTTTAGATAAAGAATCAGGCGTAGACAACGGTCTTTTTGTGGCTATAGTGGTCAAGTGAGTAAACATTCAAGTGGTTAGCAAAATTTGTTACAAAAAAACTTGTCCTTAATTTTTATAACAGTATAAGTCCCAAAAATACCTATTGGATAAGTTTTTATGACATGTTTAAGTCAATTTGCTAATTACGTGAATGTTTTGTAAAGACAAGCTTGTTATAAAAAAAATATTGTTTTTAATATTATTATTTTATTATTTTCAGGTAAGCGTGCATGCCGTGGAAGAGAAATAGAAAACATCTGAAAGGTTATTTCTTTATTAATATTTTTTTGTTTCAATAGTAAAAAGATGGAAGTTTGTCCTGCCTAATACTTATTAAACATTAAAGCGAATTCCCTTGATGTGGTAATTAACAGCATGTCGAAATATCATGGGAATGGGAGTTTACGAGTGACGAAACGTAACACGTTAGCGGAACGTTCCAGGCTATGCCGTACCGTGTTTTTAGGGTTCCGTAGCTCAGTTGGCAAAAACGGAACGGTGATGTCCATTTGTCCATCTATCAAGACTTTTTATCTCAGAAGCGCGTGGAGATATCAAGCAGACATTAATTTATTCTATTTATTTTTATAAGTTTTATTTTAGCTTTAATTATAATATAGTCCTCGCCGTGTGCGGCGACAGCGACTCTGTCAATTATTCTTTTACGGGTTATGAAAGTCTCTAATGTAAAGCGTTAAACCAAACTTTGTCTTAATTATACAAGTAGACTTTGGTCTGTGATTTCTTGAAGCAGTAAAAAATCATACTTGTTTGTCAACGCAACCAAAATATGACCGTTTATGATGCGTAATAAACATACCTAATATGCTAACTCGGGGAACAGATACTACAGTAGTAAAATATTGTAGCAAAATATTTTATCGACAGCAAAATTATATCGATGTTTACATTTAAATGTTATTCATCGACCTCTTTTTTTATCGATATCAAATCCCTAGAACGTGCCCCGAGTTAGCACAGGTAAATTGCATGACAGGCTTTACTACACGACCGCAAGGAGGCTTTCCACAGCTGAGAGGATTTATTGTTTTTAAGCAATAAAAACTTCGGATCTCTGGTTTTACCCTTCAGGATTCTTTATAAACCATATTTATTCGAGCCATTTAAGGTGGCGAACTTTCTATCGGGACAGAACCGTCATTTGGTCCGGTCGAACCGCGCCGTAAAGAAGATAAGGCGTCGACGTTTCTCAATCGATTAAACCGAAGTCGAAGCTTGAGGTGCCGCCTCACCGCGAGTATTCGCCGAATCGCCAAATCCTTGGTACACCCCTAGCCAAAAGTATGGAAACAAGCTTATACAGCGTGTATGTTTGATATAACCGCAAACTTTACGGGGTCTTAGTATAGCCACTTATTAATATATTGATCCGTAAATTATTAAATTCTCGAACTTTTTTTTCCATATAAAATAATTCAGCACGCAATGTATTTGTTTGTTGTTGTTTGTGGTCACTTAACATCGTGATGTCACAACTGTCACTAGTGATAACTACGCCATACATTGCTGCTCAGAAAATTTTCAAAAATTAATTACGGTATGCCAGTTAACGCTAAATTAATAATTGTTATAAATATCAGATTATAGCACTAAAATCTCCGTCTGGCTACAATTTGCGGTTAAAATATCAAATACGCTGTATAACTAAAGCTGTGATGTCCTTACAAAATAAATTACGATTTAAAAATAATTATAAACATTTTAAAGATCAACGCAAATTCTATATTTATGACAATTGCCAGTTCAACATTTTGTAGACAGGCAATCAAAAAAGGCGACATGCTACTTTTTCCCGGAATTAACAATATTATGATAATTTGTATTTTGAAATTTAATAGAACTTTTATAATGTATTGACTTGTAAAATGTTGTCATTTTATTAATAAATGAGTATGAGTATGAGTATGATGTTTTAATAATGTACGTTTTAATGTTTATAATCTTTTGATGTTGGCCGAATGGTTACTAATAATTACGCAATTAATAAATGATTGGAAACTTGAAATATTAAAAGAAACAACTTTGTTTCTATGCTCTTGGCCTGGAGTATATATTATTTTCGTAAAATAAGATCATCAAATTTACTAGTTCAAGCGCAAACGTAATGTGAAATGTCATTCTATGCATTTGGCAATCGTTATGATTTAATGACAGTCATAAAATAATTAGAACGACAATTGTAGGAGAAAAGAACTCCTACAGTTGCCGTAAGAAAAGTAAGCAAGACAAATTTCCCCTTATCATCTGTGCAAAGAGACAGCGCATCGTTGTTTGTATACGTCAGCTTAAATAAATGTGGAGTCCCGTTCAGAGGTATTTTGGATGGTGAATTGGACAGAATTTATGACATTGATTTACTTTTAATTATGTTTTGGGGAATTTCTGTTTGTATTAGCTGCACCGCGCGATGGTACCAGCTCATCCCATGGGAACAGTACATTTTTCGGGATAAAAAGTAGCCTGTGTTCATCCAGGGTGTCAGCTACCTTCATGACAAAATTTATTAAAATTGGTCCTGCCGTTTGAGTGTGAAGAGGTAACAAACAAACGCGATTTATAATTGAAAGCGTACTAGGTATCATCTAAAAGGCTGGCTTCACACTTGTACACCCTCTGGTGTTCACAGGCGACGTATTATGATTATTTAATGTAAAAAGCACTAGTGTGTATTTTTATGAATTACAATTTACAGCTAGCTATAAGACCTGGATAATAAATAAATATCAGACCACCTAACAACACAAATCAACCTAGTCCTAAATTTAGCTCAAGAATATTTGCCCTGGCCGGGATTCGAACCTGGAACCACCGGCTCAGCAGGCAAGTCTCTACAAACTGCGCCGACCGCGTCATCAAATAAAATAAATCATGCATCGTTTTGTTGATATTTTTCTTAAAATGCGATATGCGTTGTGCTTCAATACCTTATACGTCCTACGCGTATAGGTACCTACATTTACAATAATATGTTATCTTATAAAAGCTGTATTTTTCTTTATTAAGCGCTATATTCTGTGAGTAAAGGGCAATAAGTTTTGTTTTAGGTACATTGAGCTAGGGACTCGAATTCAATGATCTAATGTGGAAATCAGGGACGCCGTTTTTATTAAGTAAACTAAGTAGGTAATTACTAATTAGGGATTGCTAGTTCAAACTGAATAAATAAATGCTTAAACGATACAAAATTGTCTGTAGTGTTCTTTAATTATTTAATCAATACTTTCCGTCGGAGTTGTATTTTTTCCGATTTCCAAATTGAACGGATCGATAAATAACCAGCTGGGGTGGATAGCAGTCTGTGTCCAGTGTCTGTATCCGACATATTCAATCCGGCTGCCTCTTGGAACCTGACTACGTGTCATTCTTAACATAACTCTCTTTTTTAACCGACTTCAAAAAAAGGAGGGGGTTCTCAGTTCGGTTGTATGTTTTTTTTTTTTTTTTTTTTTTATGTTTGTTACCTCAGAACTCCGTCATTTATGAGTCGATTTGGAAAATTCTTTTTAGGATCGTGAACAGACATCTCAAGGTTGGTCCCATAAAATTTTGGTGAAGATCGGATGACGAGATCCATGAGGAATCGAAGGAATTCCTGAAATTTTATAGGCACTTATAACTACACATATTTTATAAAACTATTTTAGTATTTGCATATGGTAGTCATCATCTTCCAATGCTGAGCTGATGATGGAAGGTACAACTCCTCAACGGTTAGGAGTTAGGAGATAATTCAAACGAGATGCATGCCTTCAAAACCCTCCCGATCACCCTGCCATAAGTGATGTTTTTAACAATCACTAAAAAGCAAAAAAAAAAATTTTTTACAAAAAATAGAACCGACTTCAGTAAAACTAAAAAGCCAAAAATAACCCGTTCAAGTACAGATTACCTTTGACTCACCCTTTGAAGTCGGGGCCAAACCTCACGTAAACTATAAAATATAAATAGGTATAATAACTGAGTGGTTTGGGATCGACTTCAAAGGGTGAGTCAAAGGTAATCTGTACTTGAACGGGTTATTTTTGGCTTTTTAGTTTTACTGAAGTCGGTTCTATTTTTTGTAAAAAAAATTTTTTCAACCATACAATGAAATGTCGTCATAACGGCTTCGAAGTACATAATAATATCACGTTTCGGGCGGACTCGAGAGAACTGTAAAGGAATTTTATACAAAATAGACGGCCTAGGCCGGGAAGTAATTAAAAAAATAACATGGCGTGTGTTTCCATGGACAGGCTAAACAGCAGAATTATTATTATTGTGAGCGGTGTAGGTATTTTTTTATGTCATTACGTATGTTTGAGAATAGCACTATAATACATGCCTAGCCATGAAAAGTGCTTGCCGGCTTCGTATCACTATCCGGCCTCCCTAATGTCAGCCGTCTATATTTTTAAGTTTCTACATTATTGCTTATGCTTCGTCCAGTTCCCTCCAATCCAGTACAAAAAGGCAGTAAGTGCTTACAGCCTGATTTATTTATATAGCATTTTTATATCAGATCTTGTAACGGAAAGGCCAATAAGGAAAACAAACAACTACACGCCGGGAAATTAATTTATAGCTCATATACATGATTTTGGGGCGCTGTAACCAATTTAGTTAGAAGTATTGGGAGAGGGTAACCTAATCAAGTAAGCAACAAATAAGGCTCTTTCGTTATCAGACGTTCTTCGAAATCAAGTGCTGCTATTCGGTTTCTCTACCCAAAGGGTTCTCGGAACCCTATTCCTAAAGCCTCCACTATCTGTCTGTCCGTCAACCGTAATAGGTACAGACTTGAAAGGTAGAGAATTTTCGTATAACGTATTACTATGGTCCGTGATAGCAATAAATAATAAACAATAACGAATAAAAACAGTTTTTTTATTCAATTTAATTAATTTAATTTAATTTAATTAATTTATTTCAGTAATTATAATTATGTAAATTAACAGTACGGAACCAAAACACTTACATAATGAGGTAATAATAATTAGTACTATACTAACACAGAAAACACAGAATATTGTTAAAGAAATACTAAACAGAAAATAAAATATGACAATTGTTGCAGACAAAACCACTAAATACTATGGCAGCTGTTAAGATAGAGCGATATTTTATATATGAGCGATTATTATAGGCACGTATGTTCGCACTTGGCCGATTTACATCAAGTAGGTACATTACACCGATCGCAAAAAAATATATTTAAACATAATGGACAGACTGCAAGTGGGCGCTGATTCCGTCCGAAAAAGTTCTGGTGTTACATAACTTTGTAAACGCAATTTATATAACGCCTACTCGTACATGCCAACGTATCTGTATCGCAAGGTATCTGTAAAAGCCCCGTACAATGAGGAAAAAAAAACATATTTTTTAAGTTTTTGTAACGACAGAATGATTTGTAACTTTTATCCGGGAATGAAATAGGAAAGGGAAGATGTCAGGTCATGTCATACGTCACGATAACTACATCAAGGTGATACTGATAATAGAAGTTTGTGAAAGAAGAAGGGAAAAGGAAAAAAGCTTCATCATAATACATAAATAAGTAAAAGAACAAGGGGAGTGTGCAATGAGCTGGAAATCATTCCATCGATAAGAGCGTAGCTCAAATATATGATAACGATGATCCAGAAATGAGGGACTTCTCCGAAGTAAAAAAAAATCAAGCTAATTGGACAATTTTATCCATGTCCCAATGTGTTATGTCCTCTCGGTCAAACAACGAGAACGCCCGCCACACAGAACCCGCCGACCGCAATGTGGTAAGTGTATGTGTTGGTGCATCGTTAGTTTGGCCTTTGATAGATTGCCAAACGGTTGAACGGGCGGTCTGGCATTCAGTTTGTGACCTTGTGTTGTTACACTGAGGTTACAGTCAAGTAGGGAGCGGAGAAAATATTAACTGAAACGTGACTAACACTGGACCATTTTGAAAATTGCATCCAGCGGCATACACAAAATTCGTACAAAAAGTTTTAGCCAAAATCAGCAAGAAATGTTCGGACGCAGACGGAGAGGTAGTTTTACGTAGATAAAAGTAGCCATCCACTGTTGTGGTACCGTATCACTAGGATTCTGATTTACGTCTCTTCTGTCAGTAAAAGTCGCCTCGTAGTCGTGCACACTTGGCAGAGAGGCCGTGGTCATGGTTAGGTCGATTATTTCGCCACCGCTTCTCTCGTGGTGCACCTTTATGTAGCTCTATGTTTGGCGGAGTGAGAATTCTTGTTTATGCCGCATTGTGTCACAGATTTAATGAGGTCCGTCTATTGCGTTGGAGAACGCCCATGAGATCTTTTGCCCTCGACTATCCCTTGCACCACCAATCGTTTAATGGAGTCCTCGTTTCGGGTGATGTGCCCGAAGAACTTGAAGATTCGTATTTGCACAGCCGACAATAATCTCTCTTTAATGAGTTCTTTCAGGATCGAAACGTTGGTTCGGTGCGCCCGCGCCCGTCGTCCCATAATTTTAAACTAAGATTTGCTGTTGCTATGAATACCTACTAATGATAAAGATTTTACATAAATACAAATACGTAGGTACTTCTCACACCAATTGATCCTCTAGTACAGGTTAACTATCTAATTATACCTATACATACTTATGAGTATAGATAAAATGCGTGTACACAGAAAATATCTATGACCACCAACAAAATATTCGAGCCCAAAAATAAAATCAAATCTTATCAGCCATTGATAAACCTGAAAATTACTTTGATAATTTTAAGTCCAAACTGCAAGCTGCGCTGCATCCAAAACTATGATCAAAGGACCTCTTCACGCTGCTAGTGGCCTGGTACTTCAAACCAGCAACGTCATGGCGGTCATTAGACCAGCCGAGACGTAACAAGCTGGGGATCGATTCGATCGGCCCGTATTAATAAAACCTGACACTGACAAAGATAGCATCAAATAGATTTGAACCATGTGTCATCTTTATCTTTTAAATAGGTAACACTTAAAAGTCACTCTTAAGTTAAGAGTCTCTACAAGCTGCGTCCAAAACCACGATCAAAGAACCTCTTCGGGCTCCTAGTAGCCTGGTACTTAAAAACAGCTATGTCATGGCGTTCATTAGACCAGCCTAGACGTAATAACCTGGGGATCAATTCGATCGGCCCGTATTAATAAAATCTGACACTGACAAGGGTAGCCTCGAATTGATTTGAACCGTGTGTCATCTTTATTTAAATAACACTCAGATATGAAAATGTGTAAAGTGTGCTTCATATTCGGAATTTTCTTCTTGACATTCCACGTAAGCTGCAAAGTCGATACAAAGTATATCGCTAGGAAAGATTATATAAAAATGATACCGGCACAAGTTAAGAGTACCTACCTTGTTTAGTCTCTATATGTAATAGAAAAAGATGTACCTTCGTCCGCGAAGCTTTCCTATTTTACCGTAGTCGAGTAATGTTGGATATTCAACATAGTTGGCGACTTAGCTGATGATTCAATCAAGCACTATCGCTTTTGGAATAAAGACCATTTTACGATATCCCATGAAAATAACACGCAAGATTTTTAATAAAAATATATCGAAGGAAAAACCAAGTTGCTCGTTTTAAATCACGCTTCGCGGAGCCACGGCCACCAAAATATCTTGTGTAAGCAGTTTCATTTGAACCCGAGCCGCAGTGAAGGCAAAATCAGCAGTCGGTTTGACCATAGTCGGGGAAGAAGTGTCCTAAAATTAGTGTCAGAAGTATATTATACTCGTATATGCTATGGGCATGAATGTGTATTCATGACTGACGATGCGTTCAGCGCAGGTTGTAGAGCACCTTTTTCTATTTGTTTCCGATTTTTTATTGAATATTTTTTTGAAATTATGTATAATGATTTAATAAACACTAAAGGTGTTTTTCCAGCTCCTAATATCTTGCAATTACTGAAAATTGATCTGGTTTGGAAGATATAATAAGAATTCGTAAGTGGCGCTAGTTTCGCATTACCCGTCCCCTTAACCTGGATTCATTAAACGGTCACCGCAACTTATCCCGTGACAAGATACGCCAACACATTTCCCAACTGCAGCCACGAAACCTAAACTTAATGTTGTGAGGTACCAGGGGTGCAGGCCTGCTGAGACGGTGTCCGCTACCCGCCTTATCGCGAAGATTCATGAACGGCTCTGTCCACAGCTTATCCCCCGACAAGATTGCGCCAGCACATTTCCCTACTGCGGTCACACGAATTCTACGTAGTAGCAAAAAGACTGAAATGCTACTATACTCAGTATAATTCTTCCTATAACTCTTGCAACGGTCGAATGAATTTTCATAAAATATTTGCTAAACAACTCGTAATATAGGTACTAATAATTAAGTCATGGAAGTAATTTAGAATATGCATGTGTATGCCTATTTTGTACCTGAAAAGATCTGGTCGCTAATTCGAGTGTACTTTGAGATATAATCAAATAAGCGATGTCTCAGATATATCGCCTTTAACTTTCATTAAAACGCGACGTTTTACGACTAACGGTCAAGTTAAATTTGCGCCGGATATCGCAATGGCATCGCATATAAATGAGGTGCAAAATTCATGGGACCGAGTTAGCTAAGTGGCGATATATGCTAGGTATAGTCGTAGTAGAAAAATAACCGGTACTTAATTAATGATTAGTTTTTACATACTTCCTTTCAAAATTGAAGGAAAGATTTACAAGGTGCGAAGCATCAAAGGAATTAATTAATACCGTGGGACCTCGCTAATGAACACGAACGGTATATTTAAATGTATCCTATGCCACCGAATTTGCCTTTTTCCCGCATTTGATTGAAAATGAGGCCAAAATCCGGGACGGTTCATTTGCAATCAGTTTTTGTATAAAAATTCGTTCCGACCGTGCCACGGTACGATTTCTTCTCCCTTGGGTCGGCCCGTTGGAAATGTATGATAATTTGTTATAAATTAAATGTAAATTGAAAATACAATTTGTTTTGGAAACGCCGCAAACGATGTTATTTACGCAGTCAAGATTGTCTTGTAAATAGGAAATTTTCGTTCGACCCTTGGCCAGGCATTTTGAATTAGGTCATAAAATAATAGGGTTGGTATAGTTTTGGGAAGACAAATTATATTTTTTCGATAGCTTTTTCTTATGAATCTACAAACAGAATCAACTAACTTTAGCTCTTAAATTTTTCCTCACAATGGTTTTTCCAATATCATTTTTAAACTTTCGTCATGACAGTTTGCTTATTTTTAGCTAAAGAGATCTCTGCCTTCGAAACCCAATAAAATAAAACTAGTCGATGGTTGATACTTTGTCGAGGTCAAAATTTCAACGCTTCGACATACATATCAAAATAACAACAGTTTGACCTTGAGAACAATTTCACCAAAATATGATTAGAATCTGGCGTTATTTTGCGGGAATCCATATTAATCAAAACGATAACACACATGTGATGTACCTTGTTACGTTTTCATCGACGTATCATTTCACTGAAACTATTTTCCTCTAAATCCACTATAATTTGCCACGAATATCTCTGCTTTATATCGGTCAAATAACGGTTATATAAATAATAAATTAGCTATTCATGATTTGATACACACAAAAAACTGTCATTAAGAGCTTTCCGTGTCGATGCTGGTACTAAAAATGTAAAAACAAAGGGGAAAATTCTCAAAAGTTTTTATTTCGGTAATAACTCGAAAACCGTGCAACTTTTACTGAGGTCATGTTAGGTTGGTTGGGTTCCTCTTGAGCTGCCCTACCTCCAGTGTCACTGTGACGTGGTACTTCTGGGACACCCTGTATATAACCTACTACTTACAGCTATTATTACTCAAGGCGTTAGTAAACTAAATTAAACAACAAACACTACAACACGGTAGTGCCACAAACACTTCTCAATGTCCAAGAAAGAGCTCAAAGCCAGTACAACAAATAACCCAAACTGAGTGAAAACTCGCCCCGCGCAAGTTACGGGTTACATGTTACTGAAACTTGGGCAGTTGAAGAAATAATAAATAGTTCGTATATTTATTGTTTTCTAGAATAATCGGACCTCAATTCGGTCAGGCCTTGATTACGTCTTAATCTTTTATTACTTGGAACTTTTGCTAGCGGGTTAAGACCCGAAATGGAACAGAGGAGAAGTTTATTTTTAGCGAATGTACCTACTCAATACGGCTGGGCTATGTCGCTCGTAGACCAAAAGAGTATGTTGTACATATTACAGGTCCAGGGGTTCTTAAATGAAAGATGTAATTGTACAGTCTGACCAAAAAGAGTAGAAATTCAAAAGTGGCAATACTGTAGTGTCGTCCCTTTCTAATCAATTTAAGAACGGGGACGGCACTACAGTTGTGCCACTTTTTAATTTCTACTCTTTTTGGTCAGACTATTCCAGTAAATTGTATTAACTGTAATTCCTTCTTCGTATTCTATTTTAATAATACGTTTTCGGAAAAAATATTTTTAGACACACTTTCATTGTCGACTGTGTTTTCTCACACAAACAATACTCATTAAAACCAATCAAATCTTCCGTCTTTAGATTTGAATCTCCATCTGAAATTAAACATTATATCGACAATAAGAAGTAGGTTAAAATTTACTTTTAAGGTTTGATTACATTTTTAGCTCATCAACAAACTTCGATACAAGTCAGCTAATAAAATCGTATCATAACTTATAACCGTTCAATTTCTTGAAATTCAAGAATAATAATAAGCCCATTGCATTAAGCAGTTTTTTTATATAATAGCTGCAATATAATAATTTCAGCCTAAATCACCCAATAGCACTACCAATTTAACGGAAACCTTACATTAACACATTTTCCCACGTCTCAGCACTACACTCGCAGCCATTAAGGAAAAACGGTCACGATAACGCTGAAAAAGCTTGCGAGTTCGATTAAAATGTAAATTTGCCAAATGTGAGACTCAAGGACAGTGGGATCAGCGGGATCCCAGTGATTAATGCTACAACAAAAGGGGATTAGGTTGATCCCGCACTGATGATCCAATCACAGCGTTTCGCAGGCCCATTCGTTTAAGGGCGAAAGTGGTTCAATGTTAAACGCGAGTCCGTAACGCTTTCTATATCTATAATCTTTCTGCTTTATAGATTTGTGGGAAGTAAATTAAAGAAAACGCGTTATAGCAATAGATGTTTATTATGCAAATGTCACCTAATAAGAGGTCTTAAAATACGAATGTGATTTTATGAAACGAGCCAAAGGCGAGATGATACAATCACAGCGCTACTGGCGCTTCGCAGGCCCATTCGTTTAAGGGCGAAAGTGGTTCAATGTTAAACGCGAGTCCGTAAAGTTTTATATAATTATTAGGTTATAGATTTGAAGGAGTAGGATCGCCGCATCAAGATCAGCTTGGAAATCCATGCAAGAGGCATATGTCCAGCAGTGGACGCATATATGCTGAGAAGAGAAGAAGAGAAGAGATTTGAAGGAAATAAATCAAAGAAAACGCGTTATATGACACCTCAAACATAATGCAAAACGTTAATCATAATCATAATCATAATCATCTTTATTCGTAAGAAAAGTTACCTACATGTCGTTAAATTAAAATACATTAAATATAATTCATTATTTCAATAAAATACATTACAATTTATTATTTTATGTATGTACAAGTTTACCTATTATTTATCCCAGTTTAGAAATTCTTCTATACTGTAGAACGATTGCTCAACAAGCCATTTTTTTAGTTTAAATTTAAAACTGGCAAGGCTTGGCGTGTCTTTTATATGTGAAGGTAGTTTATTATATATGACTGGACCCATTACATGCATTGTTTTGGAGGATTTTTTTAACGAGTGCGGTATTGCGGAAAGTTTGTCGCTATTGCGAGCTACCCGTCCAGAAACCTCACCCCATGTCTTATATTCAGCTCGGTTTTCCCTCACGTAGACGGCGACGTGCAGCACCAGCAGGCTCGGTAATGTTAGGATGTTAAGGGATGTAAAATGTGGTTTTGCTGATTGATCCCAAGGTACACGTCCCGTAATTCTAACGGCTCGTTTCTGCAAGCGGAAGACGCGCTGCCAGTCCGCAGCGTTATACTCGTATCAAACGTCAGACACCCGTTAAGAGCGGTATTACTAGCGGCGTTTTTTTTTAAACAACTTATCAGAATAGAGAGATTTGGAATAAAATTACTTTAAAAAATACTCTTTACTAGAAAAGCATCTACTGTACTAGAAATTCCGCTTCATAATTCTCGGGAAAGGAAAAAGGAATGTTTTTTTTTTTCGTTGTAGTTGGGTAAAAAGACTTCTGTTACTAATCAACTCAACCACATCAACAATGATAAAATCCGCTTAAGATTCAAGTATTTCCAACAAATCCTTAATCTAAATAAAAGCAGTATCACTCTTACAAATTATAAGTATGAATCCGCCCTCCATGTTGCTGTCCTGTTTGAGTAACCACAAAACTCATAAACTGATCTGTGTCAAAGATATACAAGAAAGAAACAAAACTACTTTATGTTATGTGCTACCCAAACAAAACTACTTTATGCCCAAATTCAAGTGACACACTGTGTTTCAAAGCTTCTCAATTTTGCGGTATCACTACATAGTTAGTAGGTATAAAATAAAGTCCCTATGTATGCTTAGATTTATAAAACTACGCAACGGATTTTGATGGGGTTTTTTTAATAGATAGACTGATTCAAGAGGAAAGTTTATATGTAAAATACATGCATAATTTATCAGCATTGCACCCGTGCGAAGCCGGGGCGGGACGCTAGTTATACTTTAAATGTTCAAATTGTAAATATTCTAAATATATTATATTCTGAATTCATTAATTTAAATCACTTCGGATGCTCTCGCCATTGAGGTTTGTTCGAATAAGTATAACTTGGCATAATAAACATTTCCAAAAATTAGGACTAAGGCTTTACTACAACTTGACTTTCTGTTTTGTTTTGTAGTAAATGCATAGTTTTATATTATTTTTTGCAATGTAGCGGGCATTTATATTTAACCTCTGTATTATCTATAAAAAGTTTTTCGAAATGATCCAAAGCGATAACATTCTATGATGATTATACTCGTGTTTCGTCCTCGATATTAGTAACTTAAAATTATAATACACAATGTAGTAACGCATAAGTGTTACCACTTCGTCACTTGTTTGGGGAAAAAAGGTAGCCGCTATTGGCAACACTTTTTTTTTTTTTTGCATAATTTTCCCGAGCCCATCCTCATCTGCTCCTCTTCATTCGCGTTTTAGTGCTCAACCACTCCACTTGTTAAAGTTCGTGTCCTTCGTGCCTACGTGGTTTTCGCATCTACGACACCGGTGTGTTTCCTCGTCCTCGTCATGTTCTCAGAATTCATCGAGTTCCCTGAGTCAATCGTCGTCGCGGTCCGCGTCGCAAGATCCGGAATATCCAAACGGTTAATATTTAAACCTACCCACTTTTTAACCGAAGTTAATTTTTCAACAATAATGCATCCAGAATAGCCTATAGGGTTATTTCGCCGCATTATTATAACATGTTTTCTCGTATGGTGATGCACTCAAGAAATGTAATGCACTCAGGGTGGTCTATAGGATCATTCCGCCGCATTATAACAAAACCCATGTACTCAGATCAGTCTGCGGGACTGTTTCGCCACAGGGTTTATAACCACTTTTCTTTGTCACAAGAAATGTAATGCATTCAGGGTGGTCTATAGGATCATTCCGCCGCATTACAACAAAACCCATGTACCTACTCAGATCAGTCTGCGGGACTGTTTCGCCACAGGGTTTATAACTACTTTTCTTTGTCACAAGTAATGTAATGCATTCAGGGTGGTCTATAGGATCATTCCGCCGCATTACATACAACGAAACAAAATTATTGTTTCTTGCACAAATAACGAGAATAACATATTAATGATGCTTGCATACTCATGGCAGGCTATCCCCACGCGTTTCGACCGCGCGAAACATTCCGATCTCTAAGTGCCAACCCCGCGTGACAAAACTTCAGTGGGCTGCCACGCCTCGCGGCGAGCGGACGGCGTACAGTTAACGTTTCCCGCGCAACCTGTGCTGTACGATGTAGAAAAATAAAAGTCGGGCATATTGTTTTTGCGGCAACAAAGACGATTGAAAATGATTTCATTTGTTCCAGAACACATTAAACTCTCCGGAATAAAAGATATTGTTTAAGAATTAACGTTTACTGGGGCACTATTGACGCGTAACTATTAAAGTCTGGGTATTTCTCTAAAAATCTTTATGGGGGTGCCTAGCTTTTTTTCGAATTAATTGTGTTGGTTTGATTCCATGCTGTGTTGTTATTACTGAATGTTTAGTTATACAATCAATAAGTAAAATATTAAAAGATTCACTCTATTATTCCTTATGTTTTAGAAACACGATTACTTGTAGTTTCCTCGATAGTTTTTTTTTTTAAAGTGACGTCAAAAAAGCAACATAAACCCTTAGTATGTCATAAATACTGCAGGGAAAGTTATCAGTTTTTTTTAATAATAACATAACGAGATGTTAACTATAATGTACATCTTACATTTTCAAAATCTGTATTATTTTAATAATTAAACCGAAATAACATGATTTCCGCGCTCCCAGCAGAGATGGGCAAAAGATAATCGATTAACGATTAAGATTAACTTTTTTAATCTCGATTAACGATTAAAATTGACGATTAGTTAATCTAATCGTACGAGTTCCGATTGATTTAATCTCGAAAGAATAAGTTAATGGTCGATTAATTTTTAGCGATTAAATTTTTAATCGATTAATTAATTCGATTAACTTTCTCTCGATTAATATTAGGAAAAATAAGATAAGACTTTTTGTAAGTCAAGTCCCTGCCTAGAACATCTTAGAGTACCGCACTATAAAAACCATCTTGTATTACTGTAACAAGAGGGAAGAGGGAAGAGCGGAGAGGGAAGAGCGGAGGGCGGAGAGCGGCGATCGGAGAGCGGAGAAACGCGTGCGGAGAGCGGAGTGCGGCGTGCGGAGAGCGGAGAGTGGTGTGCCGAAAGCGTAGTGCGGCGTGCGGAGAGCGACGTGCGGAGCGGAGAGTGGCGTGCGGAGAGCGTAGTGCAGCGTGCGGAGAGCGGCGTGCGGAAAGTGGAGAGCGGCGTGCGGAGAGCGTAGTGCAGCGTGCGGAGAGCGGAGAGTGGCGTGCGGAAAGTGGAGAGCGGAGGGCGGCGTGCGAAGAGCGGAGAGCGGCGTGCGGAAAACAGAGAATGGCTTGCGGAGAGCGGAGAGCGGCGTGCGGTGACCGGAGAGCGGCGTGCGGAAAGCGGCGTGCGGAAAGCGGCGTGCGAAGAGCGGCGTGCGGAGAGCGGCGTGCGGAGAACGGAAAGCAGAGAAGCGGAAAGAGGGAACGGTCGGATGCAAAGGTAACCGAACGTAGAGAATGGTGTTCAATCGTCCTGAAGTGGGCAACCCAGTGGGAATCGGGTTGTCTGGACGCCACGCCTCTGCTGACTAGACTGGTAGACCAAACGAGCGAAGGCACGAGAAAAAGCTAGCGTTTACATAACGGAGGCAACCCTAGCGCACATTCCAATGACGTTGCGTCATCCGTGGGAGGGGGCATCGATAGCGGTGGCAACGCCTGCCGTCCAAACAAGTGGGGTATCTGTTACGTAGTAACTTGTATATAATCTGTGCTCATGGGCGCATCTTTCATGATTCCGGCCTGGAATGAAGCTGCCGCATTACAACAAAACTAAATTTTTGTCTCGCTTTATTTCTTGTACAAATAACGAGAATAACATATTTATGATGCTTGCATACTCATGGGCGCATCTTGCATGATTCCGGCCCGGAATCAAGCTGTACCAGCACCAGCCATCATCGAGGAGCCTGCACTACAGCCGCCAGCCGCCAATCCCAGAAACATCGAGCCTGAGCCTGGTCCGTCCAATGCTCCGTAAATTGCCGATCCACTGCCAGAGGCACTTTCGGTCGCGGAAAACAGTAACTCATTTTCCCGTAGGAGCTAATAGGATCTTGGGATCCGACCCTTCTCAAACATGTGGCCAGCAGATTTGAGTATATACATCAGGTTTAGAAAAACAAGCGAGCTGTCTCGCACAGGACTTGTTAGACAAGTATTTAGTGCCTTCACATTGCAAGAAAATTGCCGTTCCACAACTAAATGCTTAAATAACAGGCGGCATCAAATGAACTGTTGTAAAAAGAAACGAATACATCGAGTTCAGACAAAAATAGTTGGCCACGGCCATTACAGTATAGTAGGACGTATGTTGACGTCGCAATTAAGATCTAAAGACAAAGTTAACAACAATTCTACAAACAATTTTTAGACCTGGGGCGTATTCTGTGCGATATACCCATACACACATAACGATTCATGGAGTCGCAGAAATTTCATCCTATATTCTCTAAAAAAGGAGTTTTGAGAACAACTAGCTGTCACAAAAATCGAGAAGTACGTTTTTGGCGTAGACCTACCAGAAACTCAAAAAAGCTGTGTCTAAATCTGGTTAACGCTTATCTTGATATATCTGTTATCAAGATAAGCGTGCAAAAACAGAAGCAACCGTCTAAATTACCAAAGAATTTAAACTGGAAGGCGGGAGCTTCAGTTCGCAGTCAGCAGAGAGCTCCGACGCAAAAACAGTAGCCTGCCACAACGACTAGTCGGCGTCAAGGAACCTCGTCACACAGATCGTCGCATCGGACCAAACACTCGCCGACGCTAGACTCGGTACGCTGCGCCGGTCGACTCGCTGATTCTTATGAACAGTGGTCAGTTATCACTCGTAACTAATCCGTTTTATTCTGGATAAACGGATACCAGTTAACTTTTAATAAGCCAGTAAATCGGTATAATTCTCCTACTGTCTCAAGTAACTCTGAGCTAGAACAAAGTCATTTTACTGAAACTCTTAATAATCTACTTGATATAAGTATAGGTGCCATATCAGAATGCGAGCCTTGCTCGGACCAATTTTTGTCAAAGGTTTTGTTAGTGCCTAAGCCTAACGGGAGCATGAGACTTATCCTTAATTTAATATATTTGAATAAATGTATTCCCACACAGCACTTTAAATTGGAAGACTTAAGAATTGATTTGAAATTAAATTCTAAAGACTGCGTTAAAGTCAACGTTAGTTTTAAAAGACGACATTCTCATAATCGAAAAACTGTAAAAATTTAGGTTTCATTATAAATTAACAGAAATCGAATCATAGGTGAACTAGAACAGTTTCAGAAATTAATCGATTAAATAATTAATGGGTCTTCTAATTTCTGCATGTGCATGTCCAGCTGTGGAATATGGCTGGCTGTATACGAAACAGGCGAAACGTATCAAGTATTTAAATCTACTCAACCATAATGATTACGAACAATATATGAACATTTCCGATTCTCTTCTGCCCGATTTCAATATTTTCAATTGGTGGATTCATGCGATACGCAACTCAGACCACCGTATTAAGGACGAAAATTTCGCAATTGAAATCTTTTCTGACGCCTCAACTGCGGGGTGGGGGCGGCATGTGGTGATCATACGGGTAGCGGCAGGTAGTCTAGCACAGAGAGTAATTTACATATCAACCAATTGGAACTCCTTGCGGCCTTTTTTGCCCTCAAAATATTTGCCAAAAATTACTACCGTTGCCAAGTAATTTTACGAGTGGATAACACCACGGCAGTATCTAACATTAACCAAATGGGAGGCATTCAGTACCCCCATCTTACAAAAGTAACAAAAGATTTGAAGCAGTGGTGTGAAACTTGAAAAATATTTGTAGTACCATCATATATAAAATCCTCAGATAATATCACCGCAGATAGAGAATCTAGACGTTCCCATATTATACAGAATGGGAACTTTCCGTCTCAGGCTACCGAAAACTGCAATTTGGTAATCCCACTATCGGTCTATTTGCCAACCAAATCAATAAAAAATGTGAAAAATAGGTGTCCTAAAGTAGGGATCCAGATGGATACGCGTATGACGCATTTACCATCGAATGGTCAAGGTTTTTCTTCTATGCTTTTCCACCAGTGTCCGTTATTCTAAAGAAAGGCCCCGAGTAAAATCATTTCGGGAAAAGCGTAGGGTACCGTATCATGGTTGCACCAAACTGGCCAACACAACCCTGGTACCCTTTATTTTATCGGCTCTTGATATCGATGTGCATGAAATAGGTGATTAGGGTAATCACGTTATGGTATTTAATTCCAGCAACCGGGACATCCAGGCCAGCATTACCCTGGTTGCCGGCATGTTGTCAAGACGGCGCTATTGCAACGCCGTATCCCGCCTTCCGCCGGGAATTTCATGCTTGCGTCGTTATCAGACAACTCGATTACCTAAGCATTATGATATTTGTTTAAAGCGTTGGTACATATTATGTAAAAAAAAAAAAAAAACAATATTTTTTATGTACCATCAATTCCAATTACCTATCATAGAGTTTCTTACAGAATTATTTAATTCAGGCGCCCAATACAGCACTATCAACAGTTAATAGATCCACTCTCTCACTTATATTGGGGCCAATATCAGATGATGATCGTATCAAAAAAAAAAAAAATGTAAAGGTGTCTACAGGCTTAGACCGCCATTACCACATTATAATATCAATAGGGATGTGACTAAGGTTCTCAATCATTTGGAATCATACTTTCCGAACGAAAGTTTACAACTGGACCAATTTTCAATGAAATGTATAACATTACTAACCCTTGTAACGGCGCACAGAGCGCAAACACTACCAAAAATTAAGATCCATTTGAAACATAGCATTCCTCTCAGATCGAATTATAATTAAAATATCTGAATTGATTAAAACTTCCAAAGCAGGTGTGAATTAACCAAGCTTGTTTTTACCGTATTTTGAAGAACGTCCTCAAATATGCCCAGGACATTAGAAGCATATCATAGTAAGGACAAAATACTTACGCAAATCCAACTCGCTTTGCATAGGGCTTAAAAAACCCGATAATAGCCACAACACTTGGTCGTTGGATAAAATAAACTTTAAAAAATAGCGGAATTGACATATCGTATCTTTTCTTCACATATCACAAGACTTGCCTAACATCCCTAGCTTACAAATTATTATTAAATTATTAGGTGTAGGCATTGACGCCTTAAGGAAATCTGCGGGATGGAGTGGCGATTCCGCTACCTTTGCCAGATTCTAGAACAGAACTATTGCTGAATTCGATAAGGATAACACAGCTCTTGCTAGAGCTATATGTCTACAGTAATTAAAATAATCATGATTTATGGTTATCTATGCCTATCAATGAGATTTGAAAGAAATCTTAAATGTGCTGTTGTTACTATTAATATAATAATACGATTAAATAACTAACAGTTTACTAATTCTGATATTTCCTATTATTCTCTCAACATCTACATTGTGTATTATAATTTTAAGTTACTAATATCGAGGACGAAACACGAGTATAATTAATGATTAAATGAACTTACCTGTAAGTGAAGTTCTATCATAATTATACGAAGGGTTTCGTCCGAAGATATTAGTAACGTACTCCCGCCCGCCCAGACCCAATCGGAAATATCATAAATTCTTATTAAGCTCTAAACTAAATGAAGAGGAGCAGATGAGGATGGGCTCGGGAAAATAATGCAAAAAAAAAAAAAAGTGTTGCCAATAGCGGCTACCTTTTTTCCCCAAACAAGTGACGAAGTGGTAACACTTATGCGTTACTACATTGTGTATTATAATTTTAAGTTACTAATATCTTCGGACGAAACCCTTCGTATAATTATGATAGAACTTCACTTACAGGTAAGTTCGTTTAATCATTAATTTTATTTTGTAAGTTAAGAAACTATACATATATATGAGATTGTGATTTAGTATGATAGTAAACAAGTTGGCTACATGTTCCCGATATGATCATGATCACAAATTGTTACAGTGCAATATCAAATAACCCACTGAAACAAAGTAAATGCGATTCCCGTCCGATCTAGTACTCGAATGTAGTTTGTGCTGAATCAAACGTTTTACGTTTTATAGCCAATTTACGGCGTTTTCGGTTGCAGTCTTTGCTGCACCCGCTGTCTGTCGCGCCCTAACGACCGAGGCTGCAGGCTGGGCAAATCTCTTCAGTTTTATGTGTGCCTGGTAGAATGTTACGAGTGAACCATTCTTGTACAATGTAAAAAGTGGCTCAATTAGAGTATTACAAGTTTTCTCTTTTGAATTTCGCTAAATCCGCCTGAAGTATTTTTTATTGGCTGTTTTTGTAAAAAGACTCATTTGGTCACAGGGCGTGGTTACTGGTTACACTGGTCCTTTTGCGTGTTTGCCGCTAAGATTGGCTACAAAGGCGTGACGATTTTGTCCACATAAAGGCAGAAGGTGGAGCCGAAGTAGAACACCCAATGTTTGTGATGTTACGAAGGCTACTTTTTCGGGCGGCGCGTAATGAAGCACGTATTGCTATAGTAACTAACTAATATTAAAAATATTGTCCGATGACAATGTACTCGAATGTTGTTTATCTGAATAAAACGTTTTACGTTTTATAGCCAATTTTACGGCGCACGTTTTCGGTTGCAGTCTTTGCTGCGCTCGCTGTGTGTCGCGCCCTAACGATCGAGGCTGGACAAATCTCTTCAGTTTTATGTGCTCCTAGTAGAATTTTATTAGGGAACAATTCTTTGACAATGTAATATGGATAATATAAAATTCGCCCGTAGATAAAAAAATACAATGTTTAAGGACTTACAGATAATCAGC
The DNA here is from genome assembly GCA_947623375.1 of Apotomis capreana. Classification (NCBI taxonomy): domain Eukaryota; kingdom Metazoa; phylum Arthropoda; class Insecta; order Lepidoptera; family Tortricidae; genus Apotomis; species Apotomis capreana. The sequence continues at coordinate 16,449,819 of OX392517.1, read as the reverse complement.
ATATACCAGTTAACTCATATTGAATGTTATTATTAATGCTCCAATTTTGTATTATGAAAATTACATAGATATCTGAAAAGTTCATTCTCATTTTATAGATTGTTATTCTATGTTTCAGGTATTTGCAGATTTAAGCACTTTGAAATGAAACAATTTAAACCGATTATATCGCGTATATTAATTATTTGATCCTGCCTGACCTTTCGGTAACTTTGCAGCAATTACTTATTTTGTTTTTTTATCTGTAGATTTTACAGACCATCATAAATACACCGATTTCGAATAACCTATATTTGGATAGTCCCAAAGGAGCAAAACAATAAAATATCACTCAACAGCCAGTCCATTACTTCCTCAAACGATTTGGTTAACACGTAATATTCCTACTCCAATCCAATAAACACAATTGCCCAAAAACGTCCCCCGCAGTCCCATATTCAAGTACCAGGGGCGCATAAAGCCGTAAGAAATTCAAAACCATTACCCTCATAACGAATACGGGACAAAGGAATATAAAACATCGCTTTATACGAAGCCAGGTCGGCCTGGGAACAAATTCTTTGCGCCTACAATTTCGATGTGAACGAGTTATTTGTACTCAGAAGTACGGAATATGGAAGTGACAACTTGAAAAGGTGAAAAACGTTCTCCGATTTGGGTGTCGATTTCACGTTGAAAAAGTCAAGAGGCGATTGAGCTGGCTGTTGAGTGATATTTAGTGTTTTCAAAAAAAATGAAAAAAGTGTGTGTGTCAGCTCCGACGCACGACTGGAGTTTACTCTTCAGGCCAGGCGCGCACCACTTTTTTGTCGCAGAAATAAGCGTACTTATGGGTTTATGAAAATCGTGGTGCGCGCACTGTCATATAAACCCATATCTTGCGACACTTTAAACCACTATAGATTGAAAAGTAATGAATATATTTTTATAATTATTATTTTTAATAACTAACAATAGTCAATTGTTTACGCACCAATAGTTCGTACAGTGAAAAGTTTTACGGGGGAGCGGGGGAGCAAGCAAAGATGGCGAGTTTCGATATTTCAATATAGGTATTTCTTAAAATTTCGGACTCTCAACAGTTTAATTTTGTTACAAGTTTTTACAATTCTTATTTACACATTTACACAAGGATATACATTTCAGTGCTGCTTTTTTGCAGGAACACGACAACTGTTGAGAGTCCGAAATTTTAAGAAATATATTGAAATATCGAAACTCGCTATCTTTGATTGCTCCCCCCGCTCCCCCGTGCAACTTTTTCACTGTACGAACTATTGGTGCGTAAACAATGGACTATTGTTAATGATTAAAAATAATAATTATAAAAATATATTCATTAGTTTTCAATCTATAGTGGTTTAAAGTTAACTCGAAAATGGAGCATTTTAGTAAAATTTCAAAAAATCTTAGAGAAGGTGTAAGATATGTTATAGTGTGCTATATATTCGTGATCTACTCAATAAGCCCTTTCATTTGATACCCCACACGGCATAGCTTGATGACTTTTTTATTTAATTTGGATGGCATTTTTAATTGCCGGGGTGGGGGGAGGGGGACCACAAAACTGGTTGGCAACATTTGTTTGTAGGATGTCTGGGATCTATACAATATATATCAGAAGTCAGATTGAGGTCCGATATTTTTGCAAACGGATATCTCCTTGTAGCCTGCTCTAAGAAAAAGGCCTGATCTGACTTGGTTGTGAATTGTTTGCCTGTATAGAGGCAGGTGGCGACGTAATTGCGCCAGCACGAATGCCATGGGTTCTACTGATGTGTATATTAAGTCCTTTGTGACCTTTAAAGAAACGAATCTGGGAGCAATGTGGGCACTGTACGGAATTCTCCAGCGACAGCGACACAGACCTGGAAGCGACATTCTGAGAGGAGCCCGTGCTATTAGGATTCATCAAGTAAACTATTAAAAAAAGCAATAGATAAAAACTTACGGCTACGATAACAAATAAAGTATTTAAAAAACCGCTCCAATTTTCGGCATACAAATTGCACCATAAAGTTCCTGGGGGAAGCGGTGGTTTATAATTGCACATATAACTAGATAGTACTCATGCACTGATAGCAATCACACTCGTAACATGATAGAGATTCACGCAAAATATTTCTCAGCTGTTGTAGATTGACAACTGTCAGTCAAGCTGCCCGATGCGCACTTGCGCAGCAACGCGCCGTGTAGGCCACAGATTAATAACTAGTTACTTCGTAAGTGTAGGCCGCCGGCCGCCGCCGCAGTCTCCGCGGAGAAATTATGAATATGTTTCTTGTCTATGTTATTTGTTAAGCCTCTTGTGGTAATTTAAAATAAAAAATAAATGGCAGAGAACAATTAATATTAATTTTCTCTAACGGAAGCCATGTTTTCCCGTTGCTAAGTACATTTAAAATACATTTCATCAAATAAACATCTCGGTGATGGTCATTTTATATCGGGGTCTTAGTCTATAACGCTTAACGTAACGCATAACCTGCTAAATCAAGAAGTCGTATTTTTACCCCGATCGTATACTGAGATGCGACTTTTTAAATTAGCACGGCAGATACGTTCGATTTTATACCCCATAATTTTCATACCCCGGGCTTATATTTATATGAAAATCGATTCTTAAGGAGTAAACTCCAATAAACTCCAATAAAGGTTAAACTGCTGTTATTTTAATCACATCTAAAACGGTAGTAAGTGCTGAGAAAGGTTACTCTTGCAGTTATCAATTTTGCGTCCAAATTCCCCGTCTTTCTCGGCCATATTCACTGTGCCGCATATCGTCGAGGAGGACTATAGATTAGATTAGATTATTTCATAATATAAAAAGTCAGTATAAATTACGCTAAGACAATTTACTGTTACGTTATACTTAGACTGTTATAAAAAAAGATGGTTATAATAATAGTCAAAACATAACAACTGAGCAGTTTAAACTGTTTATAAACACAGACGCCATGTTTAAAAAAATACTTCCCGGCCTAGGCCTTCAATTTTGTATTAAATTCCTTTACAGTTCTCTCGAGTTGTTTCGCCCGAAACGTGATACTTCGTAGCTACGTTATGAAGACATTTCATTGCATGTTTCAGAAAAAAAAATACTTACAATAGTTTCAGTCGTTATATATAAATTATCACAGTGTCGCTCTGTGATAACCTCGCATTTTGCCAAAGAAATTTGTTTGTAAACGGCTTCATAGCGGATTAATGTTTTATTCATGTGACTGTATGTACCTGTCTGTAGCTCGCGATTTACTAACAACTGTATAATTCGCTGAGTGTACCAAGATTATGTGAGCGACGGAATTGGATAAATGTTTTTAATGAATATTTTTCTGTTTTCCAAAAAAAAAGTTTGTAAATTCAAACGTCATGCAAAAAAAAAGGTTCTGGAACTTTTGTGTCAAAGGTTCAAAACATAATCTCCAGTGCGTAACGTTCATAGAAATTAAATACCAAATGTAGATAAAAATATCAATACCAATAGAAAAAATAATTGTCTGTGTTAAAATTAACACTATTTTTAGCATTGTATCCAAAACCTTGACGATCGGGAATGGATTTTGGTGCATTATTGTTCTTGTATAATGCTGGAGTGTATAAGCAATTGAGTACAAGTTTAGTTACAAATGAACCTAAATTAAATTTTCTTTAAAAAAAACATGCTTTGTAACGATTCAGTTAACAACTAAAAAGTTCATGTATTTTTTTTGGGAAAACGCTCGTTTACCATTTAGAACATCGGACTAACCTGACTAGTGACTATTTATGTGGGGACGGGTCAGGGAAAATGCACTAAATGTTCTTAACGTCTTTTATTTACATATTTACTACTCTAATATAAACCTTCGTCCGTCCTCAACTAAATCATTCTATCATCTCTCTGTCATACGTCAGATCTAACACATTCCTTATTTCATTCTATTCGAACTAGTATTCATTCATCATCTACCAGCCAGCTACTTATACTCTACCAGTACCAAGTACTAATCCCACATTTATGTTTGTGTTTTCGAGCATTCATAAATGTTATATTAGGTGCCTATTCACGGGTGTGTAATAATTCATAGAACAACAAATTGTATAACGTTCATCACATCGAATAACATATAATATAATTTCAACACATAGAATCGATCAATTGATAGAATTATCATTTCGTAGAAAATCAGTTCATATATTTTCATTTCTTATAACTTGATATATTTTTTGTTTCGTATATAAACACTAAAAATAATGAACACTTAATATAATGACCATTTAATAGAATAAACATTTAATAGAATAAACAAATAACATAATACATACTTAATATAATGAACATTTCATACAATAAACATTTAATAGAATAAACAAATAACATAATACACACTTAATAGATTTTTTGTCAAGAGAGAATGACTATTTTGTATCATTTACTCGCTTATGAATTAAAATGTATAAAATTCAATTACTTGTTTTTTTTTTGCCAGTACTCCGCCTTAGCTCCAAACTTAATAAGTTAATACTTTCCTGGAAGTGGTTGGGTGGATTGTTCTTGTATGTAAACAGTATGAATACAAGCAAAACTTTTGTCGGTACGCAAAAAAAAAAAATAACCTCGAAGGCCAGGCGGGAGCTCGCTACGCTTCGCTCCCGCCTGACCTTCTAACCTAACCCAGCCACGATGGATCTGCTGTGAAAGGTTTTGCTCGCTCGCTTCGCTCGCTCGCTCGTATGTTTTTTTGCCAATACTCCGCCTTAGCTCCAAACTTAATACTTTCCTGGAAGTGGTTGGGTGGATTTGTTCTTGTATGTATGCTCGCTACGCTTCGCTCCCGCCTGACCTTCTAACCCAACGCGGCCACGTCGGATCTGCTCTGGAAGGTTTTGCTCGCTCGCTTCGCTCGCTCGCTTGTTCAAATTTTGTAATTTATGAATTCGAAAGTATATTATACGAAAAATACATTCTATTAAACGTACATTCTATGAAAAGTACATTCTATTAAACGTCATATTCTATGATATGTACATTCTATTAAACGCACATTGTATGAAATTATTGTTATAAGAAAAGTGAATTATATTAAACGTGCATTCTATCAAATGATCGTTATAAGAAATGACTTTCTATCAATTGTGCTTCTACGAAATAACGATATATGAAATAAACATTCTATGAAACGTTGTTATACAATCTGAAAATTCTACCAAACGTATGTTCGGTCATATGAAAATATGTTAATTGTTTTTCTATGAAATGAGACGCACCCGCCTATTCACATATAACTTTTCATTTTTGCAACTTTGTATAACATACACGAACGAAAAAAAATGCGAGACCAATTGTATTTTATTTCGGTCGATGTCGGCTTCTAACTAGAAATTAGGCTGAACGGTATCACTTGCACTAAAACTAAAAGAATTTTCAATTTCAAACTTTTCCACCCATGGTCTGTAATCAACTTTTGGTCGAGCGCAATTTGTTTCTCAAACCTTGCTCTGTTCTCCTGGTACCTACGGGAACGTAAGTAGTAAGTTAGTTTATTCCCAGTCCTTCATGTCATTTCAATTTGATGGACGTACTTGGAACGGACTAGACGTCATTTTGTATTTTATTTTAAGTGACACTGTTGTTACCGCTTTACATAATAAAATATATTTAAATCGAATCAAAATCTTCCTGTGCTATGTGTCGTAAGGAGGTAACTATCTGAAACATTAATTTTTGTTTCCCATTTTGCCAAATTTTCATTCGTCCGAAAGCCATATTTTTTCAAAACTGTTAATTTTTCGGTATTATCAAAAAACAAACCTCACCTAACCTAATGCCTGTGCTAACTCGGGGCACGCTCTAGAGATTTGATATCGATAAAAACCGGCCAAGTGCGAGTCGGACTCGCGCACCGAGGGTTCCGTACAAACACTTTCCATCCCTAGGTGGTTAAGTTAAGTTTGCACCTGGTATGTATAGCGCCCCATATAAATTAGGTGCAAAGTTAGGTATTAATAGGTATTAAAAAAAAACTACTTACTAGATCTCGTTCAAAACAATTTTCGTTGGTAGTTTTTATAGTAATGTACATCATATGTTTTTTTTAGATTTTTCATTTTCTTATTTTAGAAGTTAGAGGGGGGGGGGGGACCAACTTTTTTCCACTTTGGAAGCGTCTGTCACGCAAACTATTCGGTTTAGAAAAAAAATGTTTTAGAAACCTCGATATTATTTTTGAAGACCTATCCATAGATACCCCACACGTATGTGTTTGATGAAAAAAAAATTTTTGAGTTTCTGTTCTAAGTATGGGGAGCCCCCAACATTTATTATTATTTTTTTATTTTTGCATCAAAATCTTAATGCGGTTTACAGAATACATCTACCTACTAAGTTTCAACAGTATAGCTCTTATAGTTTCGGAAAAAAATGGCTGTGACATACGGACGGACAGACAGACGGACAGACAGACAGACATGACGAATCTATAAGGGTTCCGTTTTTTGCCATTTGGCTACGGAACCCTAAAAATGATGTCGATATATATTAATACATGTCTCATTGAAAGTTCTCGATTAGTATAAAACGGTGCGATATCATGTCTAATGAAGTGGATATTTTCATCTAGATGGCAATCTTTAATACCGACGAATATGGAAAAAATATTGATACAATATTTAATTACTATTAAAACTATTTAAAATAAACATATAAATACAAGTTTTAATTTGTTTATTGTTTTCATTCTGAAATGAAGAGAAAAAATGTATATTTATGTTGATTACCATTAAGATGTTGACAGTAACATCGATATATTCATTTGTCGATAAAATATTTTGCTACATTACTTTAGTATCGGTGCCCCGAGTTAGCACAGGTATGCTAATTGGTTATATAGAACGATGTTTATAAAATCCTGAAAATATTACGGGATTCAGGAAAAAAATACTGTCGGAAAAATGAAAAATTGGCGAAATGGGAAACAATATTTCGCAGTTGTGATAGGATACCGTCGTTAGGATTAAAGAGATGAACCGGTCTGACTGGTGGACGAACGCACTATATAAATAGATTTCTTGTATGTACCACGAGTACAGAGGAATGGAAGAAGTAAAATTCGAGGAACAAATAATCAAGGTGAAGCAGAAGTCTCGACCTCTTATCAACCAATGATCTTCTCCTTTTCAAAATATTATGGCCAGTATAAAGCTTTTCTCAAACATGCTATGAAATATCGTCATAACGTGCGTTAAAACAGGCTTCGAAGTGTCAAGTTTCGGGCGGAACAATTCGTGAGAACTGTAAAGGAATTTCATACAAAATTGAAGGCCTAAGCCGGGAAGTAATTTGTTTTTAATTTTAATGTAAACATGGCGTCTGTGTACGGTCGGCCGTCTATACCTACTCAGCCGGCAAGCCCTTATTTCCCGGCGTCTGCAGTAATGTACTATTTCAACGAGCAATTTGTTTCTCAAACGCTTTCTTTCCGATGCTCTCCTGGTACCTACGTCTGAGCCCCTCGCGATGACAAACTATGCCACATTACCATGTCACACGAGTGATTTGTAAAAGTTTTCGCGAACGAGCATAAAAAAGAAAAGGAGTTTTCATTTTTATGTGACGGGGATTCGCGACGGTGCGGTTTTTACATAAAATGTACACGATTTTTTTCTTTTATATCGGTGGTACAAAACGGAGGGTTTTAGGCACCAAAATGTTTTAAGAATTTCGCGAGGCCTGGTTTAGTTATTACCTAAAAGAAGGACTAAACAATACGTATAAGTAAATGCTTTTTCTCATTAATTATTTAAGTTTTTAAGTACATATAATTTAATTTACTTTCAGTGCAAGATCAGAACCATACTGTGTTTATTTGTAGTCGGTCCTCATTGGAAATGCAACCGTGGAATATTTCGTATTCAAAAACCATCCTAAAATTAAAATCAATTAATATATCGTTTCTTTTCTACATTTTTATCCGTCATAATAAGGATTGATATTTTTGAGTGCATGCTTGTAATGCTTATTTCTATTTCTTTAGCACGCTCTGCTCTACTCTAGGATGAGACATGACTTGTCAATTTCATTTGTTTTCGTTTTGGAAGTGATATAGGCTAAAAAAAGCCGGCCAATTGCGAGTCAGACTTTGCCCACCGAGGGTTCCTTACGAACTATGAAAGCACTGCATATTGCGGTAGGTAGCGAAAAGATAAATATTACTCAGCGACAAAATTAATTTAATTAGATCATAAGTTTCTTAAGGTTTAGTTATATACTTTTTATTTTGTGTTGGTTTTTTCTCTAATAAATAATTTATTTACTGTAAAAAAAAATAGTGGTGAACAAAACTGTTTTACGTGCTTTAGATAAAGACTATATTTTTATTATGCGGCCGCGGCTGTCGCTCTCGTATCGGGCTTTCCAGCCATCTTCGAAAGTGCCGCAGTCTATTAGACGCTGCTTAACTCATCTGTTATAGATGTAAAAGGAATGATGATGATGATATTTTTATGATTAAATTACAAATGAATAGTTTGCAGATTTTCCCCTATACTTGTATTGTAGAGACGGTAATTCGGTATTGCCAAATTTCATAGTTCTAGGGCTTCTAGGTCAACAGCAAATGCCTTGCAAATTTTGATTCCCTTGAGAGTGTCGACACATAGGTTTTTGCGGTAAAAATGGCCAAACTTTTTTTACGTTGACTTAGACGTTTGATTTACACAGCTTCCAGGAACCGTAGACCTGAATTATATGGTTCTATGACACTTTATACTCTCGCGGTTTGTACTCATAATTAACACAAATTATAACGGGTCTAACGCGATATTTCTTATTTACCTTCATAATCTAACGTTTCGGCGGGGTTGCACACGCCGTGGTCTCAGATGTACTCACATGTACTCTCAGATGTCGGGGAAAAGTATTATTCACATCAAAAAGTTGGTTGAAATTATCAATATACTAGCTGTGCCCCGCGGTGTTACCCCGCTCATCCCACGGGAACACTATATTTATTCGGGATGAAAAGTATCCTATGTCCTTCCCCGGGACTGAAACTATCTATATACCAAATTTCATCTAAATCGGTTCAGCGGTTTAAGCGTGAAGAGGTAACAGACAGATATACAGACAGACAGACAGACAGACAGACACACTTTCGCATTTATAATATTAGTATGGATTAGTATGGATTTGTCATAATATGAAAAAAAATATTTCTAAAAGGAATAAGGCCTCTTAAACTTTGTCCAGCCGTTTTGGCGTGATGCGAGGACAATGGTAATTATGACCAACAGATAGCGCCAGACTGGCGTAGTGCCTCGAGTTCATACAAAACAAATGACGATCCTGCATCACGCTATTAAGATCTTTCCTGAAATCATGACCCCTCCATAGAAAAATGATTTTCAATACAAATATAGAATAGTACTCGCTTTTGCCCGCGACTACGTCCGCGTGGAACTTGGAAGTATGGAAGCAACCTCGTACAACACGATAGATATCCACCTAATCACCTTAATTAATAAAAGGGATTATTAAAAGCGCCTAAGCAAATGTAATAGCAATTGTGCTTTTGGTCTAATAATTACATTTCCTACAGGGTCATCAATGTCATCATGAATTACTTATTCACTTTTCAATCTTTTTAGGGATAATTTCCAGGATGAAAACTATCCTACGTCCTTTCTCGGATCTTAAACTATCTCCATGCCAAATTTCATCAAAATTGATTCAGCGGTTTAAGCGTGAAGAGGTAACAGACAGACAGACACACTTTCGCATCTATAATATTAGTATGGATAGATGTATTCAGTATCGAAATAAAGTCTGACGCTCTTTCAGAATTAACTCCAATGTTACTCAATAGAAAACATTCGATTGAACGCACCTTAGTGAAAAGGTCAGTGAAATAAAGCAAAGTAAAAGGTAAAAGGGTGCTAGTTATTTTCTCCTCCATTTTTCCCTTAAGTGAGGAAACCTGAGCATTGTCGGGTATTTCGGTCAGTATTCGGCCGACGTGTGATTGTGGCGTAAATCAATTTAGTAGATAGCTTTTAAGGTTATTATGTGTCTTTATAAAGGCGGTTGCTCACTAAGTGAAAATATGCCATGTAGATATTTCATCATAGGTTTTGTACAATATGTATATTAAAATAAAAATATAAACGAATGACTTTGTGAGTGCGTTTGTTTCGAAATGAAAGGGGTAAAAACGGGACCCTAATTACCTATTACTAAGCCCCCGCTGTCCATCTGTCCCATGTATCACCCATGTATGTTGTATCTCATGAACCGTGATTGCTAGACTTTCACAGATCTAGGGGCACGGTAGTGCCCCCGCCAAGACGAACAAAAAAGAGGCGGGGCACTACCTACCTTTTCTCGAACCGTTTCGTCTCATTTTCAAACCCTCATAGTTTCGTCCCAGTAAACACCAGAGCGCCCAAATTCACAGGTTAAGATGCAGTTAAGAAACATATGAAATGTACAAAATTTCATTGATCAAGCTTTTATACTTTAGGTTTTATTGGTACCTAAAATACGCCGATTTTGCCACTCACTTATACACTGACGTATCAAAACCTCTGGGGTACTTCCCGATGACCTAGAAAGCTGAAATTTGGTATGTAAGCTAGTATTACTACACAAACAACAAAATAATTCTAAAAATTGAAACTTTTACCCCCCCACCCCTTAAACTAGGGGATGGAAGTTTGTATGAGACTTCTGCAAATTTTGATACTAGAGGTCTGAAAATTGATATGGGGACTCCTTGTTATAAATAAAACACATCATATTCTAGGATTTTTAGAAAATCACCCCCCCACCCTTTAAATAAGGGGATGGAAGTTTGTGTGGAGTTCCCACAATAGGGGATAAAAGTGTATATTATATATGGGGCTAAACGTAAGTATTTCTTAAATACACAATTATTACTACTTTTAGTACTTCTGTATATCTACACTTTGACTTCGTATTTTAAATATTTCTTTATAGACCTATCAAAATGCAATCATAAATGCAGTGCAATTAACACGCGGAATTTAATATTTTTGATTGTTGAATTAATGGTTTTTAGCAAATTTAAGCGTAAGATGTTGATATAATTTCCTCTTACGCATTCAAGAAAAATAGGCAAAGATAGAGCTCTGAAGACTGATGCTCAAGAAACGCTACAGCCCAAAAAAATAAAAAAACTAGGGCACCTTACAAAAAGAAATGAGATCCCACCAAAACATTTCATGTAAAATTGGCGGCCAAGACTCACATGCTCAATTTTACATGAAATGTTTTGGTGGGATGATGTATTTCTGTTGCTGCTATAACAACAAATACTAAAAAATATAATAAAATAAGCTTAAGCCTTTAATACAACGACCAAAGCTTAAAGAAAAATTGAAAAAGGAAGAGACCGGGAATCGAACCCGGTACCTCTGGATTGCCAGTCCAGCGCGTTAACCATTTCGCTACCCTAGCTCCAGGAAGATCTGACGAACTTTTCCTTATGCTTTGTGTGTCGATCTTTGCATTGTTTTATTTGAAAGGTTTTTACACCTTAGCCCTTACCGCTATATTAATGTCACGTGCTGATTTTGCCTAGCTAAATAGCTAATTGGCTGTTTATTGAAAGCAATTCATTAATAGGTACTGATGAAAATTTGATCGAGTTGAATTTGGTTGAAATACTTATGTCATGTGGTTTAGCATCAATAGCAAGAGAAAATTCAATGACCTGTGATCTGATCGGTTGATAACGGGTTCACTATATTACTCAGAAAGCATAATTATTCCGAATTTTCATAGTTCCGAAAACCACTCTCTAATTATTTTTATTTTTTTTAAATATCATAAAGCCTAAACATAATTATATTGTGTAGGTAACATATAATATCATCTACAGCTATAACGTTTGGCGAAAAACAGTGTTAAATTTATTCAAAGGAACAATGAGTGCGCTTGATTCGCACGATATTTTTAACAAAAAGGCGGAAGAGATGATATGCTTGAACACACTAAAATATATAAGAACAAGCTGCGCTTTGTTGGTCGCTCATCCCACGGGAACACTTCATTTTTTGGGATAAAAATTTTCCTATGTGTAAATGTCAGCTACATCCATGCCAAATTTAATCATAATTGGTCCAGCCGTTTGAGCGTGAAGAAGTAACAAACATACAAAGACACTTACAAGTATTTGCCTTTTTAGGGTTCCGTAGCCAAATGGCAAAAAACGGAACCCTTATAGATTCGTCATGTCTGTCTGTCCGTCTGTCCGTCTGTCCGTCCGTATGTCACAGTCATTTTTTTCCGAAACTATAAGAGCTATACTGTCGAAACTTGGTAGGTAGATGTATTCTGTGAACCGCATTAAGATTTTGATGCAAAAATAAGAAAATAATAATAAATATTGGGGGCTCCCCATACTTAGAACTGAAACTCAAAAATTTTTTTTTCGTCAAACACATACGTGTGGGATATCTATGGATAGGTCTTCAAAAATGATAACGAGGTTTCTAAAAATTTTTTTTTTCTAAACCGAATAGTTTGCGTGACAGACGCTTCCAAAGTGGAAAAAAGTTGGTCCCCCCCCCTCTAACTTCTAAAATAAGAAAATGAAAAATCTAAAAAAAACATATCAAGTACATTACTATAAAAACTACCAACGAAAATTGTTTTGAACGAGATCTAGTAAGTAGTTTTTTTTTAATATTTTAATACCTAACTTTGCACCTAATTTATATGGGGCGCTATACATACCAGGTGCAAACTTAACTTAACCACTTAGGGATGGAAAGTGTTTGTACGGAACCCTCGGTGCAGGAGTCCGACTCGCACTTGGCTGGTTTTAATATTACTGTGACTAGCTGCGCCCCGTGGTTTTACCCGCTCATCCCATGGCAACACAAAATTTTTTTTTGATAAAAATTAGCCTTTGCGTTAATCCTGAGTATCAGCTACCTCCATTCCATACCGAATTTAAATTGGTTCAGCCGATTGAGTATAATATTAGTGTGATATTTTTTTTTATCTGTGGCAGCTTCGCCTGTGTATTCCAATCTTTAGTTAAGAAGCCTGGGAGTAAATTGTACATAAACACTCGGGTAACACAATAATGCCTACAAATGGGATTATTCCCTTCGCTCGCTCACCGCGCTCACTCACTCTTTCATAACAATAAAAGTAAAGTCTTGTAATTTGAAACGAAATGAAAAAATATTATTTCTTCTTTGTACCTACGAAATGAATTAAGTTAATGGATTTTGGTCGGTATCGTGGTAATACCTTTTGACTAGCTTTTTATTATTATTTTACAACAGAAATAATCATAAAAATGATACAAACTCAGCTTTAAGTAATTTAAGAAATAATGTGTAACCAATTTTTTTAAGATTTTGAAACATTCTAAGAGGTTTAATAAGATAAACAAAACGTTGCAATACTCGTACAACAGAGAAACTTTCTAAAGTCCATTAGCAACGAAATAAAATCATTTTTATCTTCAAGACAAATTAATCATCCACCTAATTAGAGTAAGGAATAACGATCTAAGTTGGGAGAAATGCTGCGATAACTACGCTGGTAAGTAAAATATAAAGTGAAATAATTACGTTTATCTACACCCTTGTTATGCTGCGTTTCTACCAGAGATGTGTAGCGAGGGATGTGTTATTGCTAACCAAAGGAATAACTTCAATTACTCATACTCGCTCAGCGCAGCTGATTCTATTGGTTAACAAAAACACATCCCTCGCTACACATCTCTGGTGGAAACGCAGACAAATTAAAGAAAACTTTTAATTAAATAACATGCTCAATCAAACTGTCGAACAAGCCAAATTACAATTTATATCTACCAACAAAAAACAGACTGCCAATTTACATTTGTTTGTTTTCTAAACTTTTTGATGTAGGTACAGTCGCCATCAGATATATCGCAGCATAATTATAAGGCGTTCATAAATATGTGAACATGTACTGTAACGCCCAGTCAATAAGACTCGTGTTCAGATATTTATGGGCGCCTTATATGCTTCGATATATCTGAGGGCGACTGTAGGTACATTAAAATAAGCAGAGGTTGATACGTTTTAATGCGTATTTTTTATATAATATGACAATATATTGACTAGCTATTTTATGTTTTCATTGCTTGTAGTCGACAATAAGTTAAAAAAAAAACAGTTTTCTGGGTGACATTTGTCAATTTCGAATAATTAGGGTTCCGTACCTCAAAAGGAAAAAACGGAACCCTTCTAAGCCAACGCAATCAAAAGATACAGCCGTTTATGCCGCAAATTTTCGACACTTGCAAGGGAATCAAAACCTACAGGGTGCTTCCCGTGAACTCAGAATCTTAAAATTTGGTACGAAGCAACGTCTTATAGCATAGATTTTAAAGGAAAAATTACGAAAACCATAATTTTTTTTTTAATACCTAACTTTGCATATAATTTATATGGGGCGCTATACATACCAGGTGCAAACTTAACTTAACCACTTAGGGATGGAAAGTGTTTGTACGGAACCCTCGGTGCGCGAGTCCGACTCGCACTTGGCCGGTTTTTTTTTTTTTTAAACAAAGATTATCAGTGAAAAATTCAAACTGTTAGTTCCAAATTATATACCAATAAATCGCAATGGCACTGTTCTAAGTAGTAACATTGATAATATGTTAAGAAACATGTTTGATCATAGAGAAAAAATGTCTAAAGCAATCAGCATTTTTGAACGGATAAGGAGTCTAATACTGACACCTAATTTAAACTGACACTGACATACATGGAGCCTGACAGTTAATTTAGAAGCGAGTATTGCAGTGTTGAAATTGTAATTTGGCGAATAATAAAATGAGAATGACGCACTTTCATTCAGCGAGCGAAGCGTTTACGTTTCAGCTTGGCCCAAAATTATTTCGTAAGTTTGGATGTGTTTTTTACTACGACGGCGGCAAACAAGCATGCGGCCCGCCGATGTTAAGCAGTTGCCGCCTATGGACGCTTGCGATGCCAGGAGCATCACACGTGCGTTGATGTGTAGATGTGTTCCCAGCTGTTCTCGTCTTGATGTCGCATATCTCAACCGATTCTCATGAAGTTTTGTGAGTAGGTTCGATAAATATTAACTTTTTGTCGACCCAGTTTTTTTCCAAATGGCTTAGATATAGGGGTTGAAAACGTAAATTATGCAAAATTCGGTAACTGAGAACGAACCTCGTGACGTCTACTAAGAAGCTCACCGAGGCACTCGAATTTGCGCTACAAAATCATATTATTGTATTAAGCGGTTTACACTCACGTAAAATTGTCAGGAACGGCCCGACATGTTTCGAACTCGTTTCGAGCTCTGCATCAGAGTGATTTTCAATACAACTATAGGATTTAATAATAGTATAGATGACCCAGTACTGATACGTCAGCATTAGCATTCGACGCACGCTCCATTTGATTCGATTTTAATCCTCCCATTTCACAACACACAAGTAATTATAAACGCAATACTGT
This sequence comes from Apotomis capreana, assembly GCA_947623375.1. Classification (NCBI taxonomy): domain Eukaryota; kingdom Metazoa; phylum Arthropoda; class Insecta; order Lepidoptera; family Tortricidae; genus Apotomis; species Apotomis capreana. The sequence continues at coordinate 16,434,339 of OX392517.1, read as the reverse complement.
GTCAGCGGATCGTGATCTGTATACAACACGCATACTATAAATTCAAGTGAACGTGATCTAATAATCAAACATCGAAATCGATTGTGTAATTCTTCATTTGCGTCACGGATGTCCTTTGTATTTATTTATCCACTAGTAGGTGTCCGAAGCTTCGTCCGCATATTTTTTTTCTTTACCACAGACGGGTAATAGGTATCCTATAACCATTTTTGAATATCCACGTATCCCTGTACCGAAATTGGTTAAAATGTATACAGCCGTTTCGGCAAGACAAAGGGCATTATTATGAAAACAGACGCCCATAAAAACCAAAAAACGATCCTGCATCACGCTATTAAGATTTTTCCTGAAATCATGACCCTCCATAGAAAACAGATTTTCAAGAGAAATCTAGAATTTTAAATTATTATTTAATTTTTAAATTAATATTATTATTTATGTGTATATCGTCGCCTAGTACCCATACCATAACACAAGCCTTAAGACCTTTTATGCGTTAAAATATTTTTGTATCTATATTTTGTCGTGTCGTGTGTAAACGGCTGGACCGATTTCGAACACGTGAGTAGTTCAGAATCCCTAGATGCTTAAAGGATTTTTATCCGACTACGAAGAAGCGAAAATACCACAACCCTCTTTTCTGCGGGCGATATTCGCTGGTCTTTCGAGTAATATAATAATCTCTGAAACTATGACATGTTAGCATAAGTTGGATGTTTATCATAAACCCTCGACGCGCCGCCGCTTTTGAATATGCAACAGCCGTCATGGCACCGATAAGATATTGTTGTATAATAATTAACCCTAGCCCTTTGTGTAAACAAAAACTCAATAGTTTAACGATGTTATGACGTGCTTGCGAGATTATTTGTACATTACTGCAGACGCCGGGAAAGAAGAGCTTGTAGTGATACGAAGCCGGCAAGCCCTATTCACGGCTATCTACATATATTATCTATCACGAAATGGCGGTATTTCATAATATGCCTAGGAATATCACGATTTGATGAATTATATCTACGATTGGGCGACGATCAATAATGAACATTTGTTATTCTAATTAGTAAATGTAATTTTTCTAAACTGCACATAAAACTTTCAATTGTGTCACGAGAGAGGTTTAGGTTAAGATAAGGAATTATTTAGTATGCACTGACATTTGTTTAATATTTTATAATCATAAATATGTTTCGATGTGAATTCTGTTATGGATTAAGGTATAATTGCATTATTAGTTATAGACGCTTTATTATATATTAGTGTCGTATTTTAAAATTCTTGTTTTGCATGCCAGTTGCTGGCAAAATGTGTGTGTCTGTATTTATTTGAAATGTACCATCTTTAATACCACATTTTACGCAAATAAAGATATTTGTATTTGAGATAATCCGAAGCCACAGTGAAAATAACAACCTACAGCAGGTCTTCCAAGCAAGAGTTTAGATGTGGTAGCAAACTTTCACAAAGTAACATGCTTTATCACCCCGAAAAGGCAGGATATATCTCAACTACCTTTTTTGGTACCCAGATACTTGCTGGGTATTCTGGGTAGACCAGCTAATGATAAAGCAAAAAAGAGGGACATGGTTGACCGAAGACCAATGGTTTTGAATAAGCGCGATGTTAATCTTCAGGATCTGTTGTCGTGATCGTGCACATTTCCTTGAGTATTTGAGAGAATTTATCAGATTTTTAATCTTCAGAATATTTAACGTCCGTACCAGGGTATTATAAGTTGGCGAGAGTCCAGTGGACGTGAGAATTATTAAGCCAGCTGGATAGCTGAGTAGCTCAAACAAATAGGTTGCCAGCCGACTCAATTCGATACACAGCGGAGTGCCAACTGTTTACTACGTATCACTTACCAGAGCAGATTTCATGGGATATTTCAATCGGTCAGAAATAGGTTATACAAGAATTTCACTATTTAATATTTCCTCGTCAAAACCTTCTGTCTTTGATTTCCACGCAGGACAAATTTGTGTTACCAGTATCCGATGACATTTCGCAAAACTTTTAAAATCAAGGATATACTGGTAATAAGTTTTTTTTTTTTTTTTATTAAGAAACAAACAGTCTTAAAATAATATAACATTGGTGTTGTCATAGGACTAGAAATTACCTTAATTGTAGACCTATACTCGTAGTTTCATACATAGTATTATAGTGTTGAAAATTTTACATTACACTGACCAAAAGTTTTACTGACAAATTTGTTGCCAACAGAAAAAATAAAAAGCAATTTACTCAACTATAAATTAAACAATTAAAACCAAAAAACAAGACATTTTTTTTATACATAAATTTGGATTCGCTGACTACTATTGTTAAACTTAATAAACCTAGGAATACTCACACACACTGAGTTTCCAACAAAGAAAATACATTTGTTTTATACATAGCCAACGAACTGCCAAACAAGTCTGCCTTCATACATTTCTCATTGTACAGCTTGCATGCGCGTTTAATGTACGAGTGACCCGCGTGTTTGGTTTTGCTCCTCGCGACACTGAACAAAGCCTTATTCCGGCAACTACGCTCAGTTTTACGAGGCACACGAAAACTTATTTTATTTAAGAGTTCAGGGGCGTCAGTCAGATTATTGAGGATTTTAAATAAGTACGATAAATCATTACATTACATTACATTACAGTGTTATAATAGAGTTATAATAGAATACGTTTTAACCTGCTACGATTAAGCGGAACATGAAGGTTATGGTTTTTTTCTCCCGACAGATAGACATATTTTAAGAAAACTTTAGTATTTTTAATAATCTCTTACTGAATCTGTTTCCGCGGTACCAGGGGATTGTAAATCGGCAGTACGATTCCAGCAGACTTAATCTAACCACGCAGCAACAACGCAGTGTCAACGATTCGACGTTCTACTATAAAAGCTGTTTTTATAGTAAATTTGAATCGGTCAGAAATAGGTTAATAAAAGAATCGGGACATTTATTAGAATTCACTCGATTCACTCGACAGAGGCTTCCAACAAGGACTTCATGGTGATGTTTTGAAAACCATACGACGCCCTTCTACATAACACATTACAAGTCCTAACAAACACGTATATATTACTAATCTGACTTCAAATAAAGCCAACTGTTCGCCGGCTTCCTAATTCAGCTCGGTCATTCAAGCAAGTTTAACATAAACATTAGTCCGGCCGGGTCATTTCACTAGTGAATGAATGAATGAATAATGGGTTGACGTCCATAATACAGCCAGTACATTAGCGATCAGCATCTAATGGACGACAATGGGACCTAGAAAATGTGCGTTTTAAAAACAAAAAAAGGATTTCTACATCGGCTCAACTCTCTTCGAGTAATAAGGATACATAGGGTTAGTATACGAGTGACTTATAGTACATTTGTATGCGAGTATATTCCTAGGTTAAAATAATAATATACCCTAGATGTTCACAAACCACATAATATATTAGTAAGCCCAAACAAACACGCACGTATTAGTAATGTGATACAATAGAATACAATGCAATGCAATACAATACAAATACTCTTTTTTGCATACCTCAAATAAACAGGAACAAACAAAAAAAACAATAATACCAGCTGTACTAACCACTGGTATTTCATAATAACAAATTACATTATAAATTATTATGCTAATTTACATGAATTGATATTATGATCGTCAATAAAAACATAAAATTAAATAATAATCATTCAATAAACACAAATGATGTACCATCATGGCTACAACAATAAAAATGCAATTTTAGATACCTACCTAAAACAAAAATATAATATGTCTCTATGAGTAAAAAACTAACTACACAACTTATAATTACAACTAATAATAAAATGTCATTTTACAATTTCATATCATAACATTGATTTGGAGAATCTATACCTACATCTCCTTTACAATTCATCTGATTTACGAAAAAATTACTTACTGTTGAGTTTCTTTCGGATTTCTTGTTAACAGCGGTCTCCTCTTGGGAAATGCCGGTAGATTCACAATCAGACTTGTTAAAGTGTCCTTGTGGCCTACTTACTGAATACATTTTTTCATTTCATCTCATTTGATCTCATTTCATTTAATTTCATCTCATTTGATCTCATTTCATCTCATTTGATCTCATTTCATCTCATTTGATCTCATTTCATCTCATTTGATCTCATTTCATCTCATTTCATATCATTTCATCTCATTTCATCACATTTCATCTCATTTCATCTCATTCCATCTCATTTCATCTTTTATCTCATGTCATCTTTATGTCATCTCACTCCATTTCATTGCATTCCATTTCATCTCATTTTATTTAAAATCCATGTACTACTCGAACGAATAAATCCTCCACACATGGTAGTTATTGGGCAAATAAGGCAAATACGCAAACAAGCAACGCCTAGTGACGCCCACCATTAGAATCGTACCCTTACTATGAGTTGACGTGACCACACTCACTAGCGACAGCGTTAACGATTTGTACGGAAGAACGAAGAGGGAGCTAGAAGAAGGCAGCGCTCTCACCACATCACCAGACCGCACGAACCCCACAACCAATTGTGGAAGAGAAAACGTCTCAGAATTAAACATCCCGTCCGTAGTTACGGACGGAGAAGCCGCAGCCAAAAAGGGCTCTGCCCTGAAATGGCTTCTCCACACTCCTCTGTGAGATGCTGGGATGGTGATTTGTATGGAGAATAACACAGCGCCGCGCAAATAGTTTACGGAGTCACTAGCGAGTAGTCTGTAAACTCTTGGTAAGGGTACGGGTCGGCTCATTTGCCTCGTGAATGATTTATGTTCAGTGATGGCTTGACTTCGTTCGTAATGCTACTTTCATACTGGGCAAAACGTCACATTTGATTTGAGAAACAATCTGTGTCATATTCATAATATACAGGATGGAACAGATCGAAGGAATTTTAAGCAAATAGGGAATTGTTCAGACTGAGTACCTCATTTATCACCAATGAACTATGTAAATATTTCTATCCATTTTTGAGATGCAGTTTGTTAAACATTAGTGTAAAAATCTGCTCGTATCAACCCTAGCATCTTTTGAACATCGCTTAAGTTAGACAGGGGTCTATTTAAAATTTAAATAAAACCTTTGAATTAGTAGGGTTGTCACTGATTTCAAATATTTTATTTTAATGACTTTTTCTTACTTTTAAATCCAGCTTTACAATTATAATAGGTCGATTGTAGATCACTCAGATGACACTATCCAGTCAGCTCAGTCTTCACAAATGTTCCACCCGGTATGTAAATAATGGTTCACTAAATCATTGCAGAATTATTTTTAGCCGACTATTTCATCTCGCCGAAGTGTTCTTTCGTAGAATAATACATTGCTGACGCCGAGAAAGAAGGGCTTGCCGGGTGAGTAAGATAGTGATACGAAGCCGGCACCCTTTTCACGACTAAGGCATGTATAGTGCTTTTCTCAAACATATGCAATGAAAAAAAAAAAAATACATCACTTAAAAAATAAACTGTTTAGCCTGTTTATGAGCACAGACCATCAACGATCATTTAACTATCTCGACGAACATGTCTTTCGATAAAAAAAAGGAATTCAAATTGTTCTATTCGTTTGGGAGCTACGATGCCACAGACAGACACACAGATACACAAATACACTGATATACATGTTAAACTGATAACACTTCTCTTTTTCGCCGAGCGTTAAAAGAATACCTATTACGAACATAATAAAACAAATACGATATTTTTCTTTCATAGAATCTGGGCTATTTATAACAGACCATTGAAAATCATGAATCAAATCCTCTCGCTGCCATTATTCTTTCGACTTGTATGCGAGAAACGCCCAGTAAAAATAAAGAGCCTCCAGAGAGCACTGCCACAGTGGATGTGGAAAAGCAGTAAGTCAATTTGACAGCTGTAACTGACCGTTCAACAGAAATCCAAATCACAGTTGCTAGATCAGCGGATAAGGGGCACAAACAAAACAGCCGATAGATTATTGTCTGACCCATGATTTCTTAAAGGTAGCTATTATCGACAGTGAAAAAACCGGCACAAGGATGAGGATATCTTACAGACTTGATTAAGCTTTACAGTAATGTCCCATGCTTCGTTGTTTGGAAGTTTTTCATACAAAAGATCTGCATAAATATTTGCCGTAAAAGTTACATGGTAAAGCTACCTAAATACATTTTATGTGAGAAATGAGCTGGTCCGCTACGCTTATGTGGACAGGCAGCCTAATAAAGCAATCAGAACAAAACGTCTCCTCGTGGAAATGACGTAATCATGATAACATTTTTCAAAGTTACACGTTGGAGATTGCTTTAAATCTTTTTGAATTTACTAATTTTGTATCTTTTTTTCTAGGTCCATATTTTGTAATAATATTATATAGATATTTGCGTGTAAACTGTTTGGATAACAATATCTGGATTTTTACATTATCTTGATTATTTTACATGACCTCTAGTTTTGTTTAGGTACCTCTAATTGTAATTTCTTGAATTCTATTTCCTGTCTGCTTTGTGAGGTTACCAATTTTTTATTGCATAGAATTGCATTGTATTGTATTGTCTTTCTCTCAAATAAACAGAAATTTCTTATTTCTTATAATGTACGGTAATTGTACGAGTACCTAACTACCAAGTACGGTAACTGTTTTAAACACGCGACTGTGGTATCGCGGGGGATCCGAATAAAATATGAGTATGAATTGTCGGATATTTCGTTAAATGATCTCGGAGACTGCGATCGGTACGTTTTGTGTGTGTTCGCACTTGCTTTCTGCGTTATTCACGATACTCATGTTTCAAGGAAAGTAGAGAATCTTTTTTATTGGGACATTTGAGTGATTTCTTAACGCTTGTTACCCCTTGCATACCGTTTTTTCTTCTTAGTCGGCATCTTCATTGCTGAAAGTCGTGCATAATTTAAAACATTTATGTTCGTCACTTGCACCATGCTTTTCCACTTGTTTCTATCCTCAGCGGTCTTTATAGCATTAGGTATTGGCAGGCCAGTGAGGGTTTATAAGATCTGACCAACGGGTAGGCGATCGACCGCGCGGTCTTTTCAAAGGGCATGTATTTAACGCGGCGACAAATTAATCTGATTTAGGGATTTATAAAAAATTAAAGGGGGTAGCAAAAATAATAAGTTGGCGACTAATTGCGGAGACTAGTATAAAGTAAAAAGTAGCAGCTAAGTAATCAATTTTCGGCTTTGTTTCAATATAAATAAACTAGCATCGAGTTTTGGCGACTGAATTAACTAATTAAGCGGAAACATGACAGCGGATAAAAAGTTGAAAATGGCCTACTCTAATTGTTCAATGGAGATTGCATATAAAATAAATCAAGGTCATAAAAAAAATAAAAGGAGTGCTTTTTAGGGATATAAAAAAAAAACCAACCTAACCTAACCCGGCCGAGTCGGATCTTCTGCTAATATTAGTCGCCAAGTCATTATTTATAGTACCTCGCCTATGATTTCAGTAATCTTGTTTATTATTTCTGCTACCTTAAAGTAGCTGCCATTATTTGAATTTTAAAATATCCTTAGTTTAAAGCTCATTTAATATAAATGATTGCCAAAATATTTAATCGCTGACAAGTTATTATTTTAGTTGCAAATAGTTTGCTGCTCTTTAATTTTTCTGTCGCCGCGAAAATAATAAGCCTTTTCAAAGTATCACGTTTCGGGCGCAACAACTCGAGAGAACTGTAAACGTTTTTATTATAAAATTGAGGCCTAGGCCGGGAAGTATTTTTTTTAAACTAGGCGTCTGTGTTCATGGACAGGCTAAACAGCTGTTTTTTTTTGAGTGGTGTATTATTTTATTTCATTGCATATGTTTGAGAAAAGCACTATACATGCCTTAGCCGTGAAAAGGGCTTGCCTATGACTTGCCTATTCCTACTCACCCGGCAAGCCCTTCTTTCCCGGCGTCTGCAGTAATGTACTATTTTTTTAAACATGGCGTCTGTTTTCACGAAAGGCTAAATAGCTGAATTATATTTATTTAGTGGAGTATTTTGAAGTGAAACTTCTAATGCGACTTCCAACAAGGTTGCGTTAAACGTTTAACGAAGTTTCACTTCTTCCGCGCGGAGGGACTCCACGCACTATTTTTTGAAGTGAAACTTCTAATGCGACTTCCAACAAGGTTGGGTTAAACGTTTAACACTACCGTGGAGGGGTAGGAAAGCACTGTTGCGTTAAACGTTCAACGCAACAATCCCACGGACAATGCGACGGATTAAAGGTTATGTCAAGGTACGTCTACGTCTCTTGTGAATATCAATTGATTGTTAGGTTTTCTCTCTTGAAATTACAATTTCTACCCCTTCCTATTTTCATTTCCACATTACGAAGTTTCACTTCTTCCGCGCGGAGGGCCTCCACGCACTATTTTTTTTATTAAATTACATATAAACGACGATAACTTATTTGAGAAAAACAAGTAGGTATAGGTACATGCCTAGCCGTGAAACTAAACTATCCCTACTCACCCAGCAAGCCTTTCTTTACCGGCGTCTGCAGTAATGTACTATTTTATCGAAACGAGACTGTTCTAGAAAGATAATAAAATTGTTAGTCTTAAAGGGACTTTACAAAGGAAAATCTATTTATATGTCATGTACCTATTAAAGCGTCGTTACATACACGATAATATCTCTACGTCCTCTCCAGCTGATACATGGAAATTTTTAAAGTCACTTGGTGTCGGTAAACCCAAGTCTGAAGTTGATACATTCACTTTTTCTCTCAACTAACTAAATACACACTTTTCTAAATCTTCTACTCTCAATCCCGTTACTAAATTAAAAACTCTATCTTTTATTGCTTCGCTTCCTTATTCCGATATCGTGCCATTTGCTTTCACCCCGGTTAATGAGGAGGATATCCGCAAAGTCGTCATGTCAATCAAGTCCAAGGCTGTCGGACATGATAATGTGAGTAGAATCATGGTCATTCTCATTCTAGACTGCATTTTGCCTATTGTGTCTCACATTGTCAATTTTTCATTGCTCTCTGGGGTATTTCCATCCTGTTGGCGTAAGGCCTTTGTAATCCCTCTTCCTAAAGTAACAAGCCCCAGTGCTCTCAATCACTTTCGTCCCATTTCAATTCTTCCATTTCTCTCCAAAATTCTCGAGGCAGTTGCCCACAGACAATTATCTAGTTTTATTAATCGTAACGTGCTACTTACTATCTCCTTTTCAATCTGGTTTCCGTCCTGGACATAGCACCACTACTGCTCTCTTTAATGTCATCGAAGACGTTCGACATGGCATGGAATCAACCAAGGTTACAGTGTTGGTGCTCATCGATTTTTCAAACGCTTTTAACGCGGTTGACCATGATCTACTCCTTGCGACTCTTAGGCACTTGCGGGTTTCCTCTAGCGCAACTGAGTGGTTTTCAACCTATCTCTCGGACCGTACCCAGGCCTGTAAAAGGCAAACGGTCATTATCTGATTGGTGCGATCTAAATACTGGAGTGCCCCAAGGTGGTATTCTCTCTCCCCTTCTGTTTTCTGTCTTCATCAATCTTATAACCACTAATCTTCTCAGTTCTTACCATTTGTATGCTGACGACTTACAAATTTATTCCCAAGCAGACGTCAGTGACATTAACTCTGCTATCTCGCTGATTAATGATGATCTGAACCACATCGCTGACTGGTCCAGTAGATTTGGCATTTGTGTTAATCCCACTAAATGCCAGGCTATAATTTTGGGCAGTCAGCGGCAACTTTCTAAGCTCCCTGCCATCTCTGTTGCTCCGATCCTCTTCGATGGTGAGCACATTCCCGTCTCTAACCAGGTCAAGAATCTCGGTTTAGTTTTAGACTCTAACCTGGCATGGAATGGTCAACTTTCAGAGGTAAGTCGGAAGGTCACTGGTACGTTGCGCAACCTTTATAAATTTAAAAACTTTCTTCCAGTAAGTACCAAAAAGTTACTTGTGCAGGCGTTGGTGTTACCTCTTATTGATTATGCTGATGTGTGCCTCACGAACATCACACAAGAGTCCCTCAACAAACTTGATCGTCTCCTTAATAATGGTTTACGGGTCATTTTCGGACTTCGAAAATACGATCATGTTTCATTATTATCCGTCAGCTTAACTGGCTTCCTATTCGTAGTCGCAGATCCCTCAGGATCCTTTGCTGTCTGTTTTCTATCCTGTTCGAGCCTTCTACACCAGGATATCTCAAAAGTAAATTCATTTTTCAAACTCCCCGTCCAGGCTGTGAACTTCGTTCCTCTCGAACTCTCAAACTTTCCATTCCTTCGCACCATACTGGTTTTATGTCTAATTCTTTCGCCGTTCAGGCATGCCGTCTCTGGATTTCACTCCCACTCTCTATCAGACAAGCCCCAAGCAAGGTAGCTTTCAAGTGTATGCTGCGTAAGCATCTGCTGGAACAAGAGCTCATATAGTTCATCCATCATCCCATGTTGTAGACTTTCGTATATATTTGTATATATTTATATATATATATATATATTATATTATGTATATATCTGTATATATATTATATTAAAGTGTGTAGGTATATCTATTTTTGTATAAACAGCAATATAATATTTTGTATTTACTTGTACTCTAGATCCTCTCTGTACCATCAGATTTCTAATTTGTACCCACTTCTAGTATCTCTGTTTGGCCCTATGGTTGACTGGTAGAGAATGCCATTTGGCATTAAGTCCGCCATTTGTACTGACTTGTTTTGTGCAATAAAGTTTAAATAAATAAAATAAATAAATAACTTGTTAACAGTGTTCAAGCGCTATAAACCGCTTTATAATATTACAAATAACTACTAAGTTAACTTAACCCTCCCTCTGCACGCGGCAGCAATTAGGACCCATTCTCGGCGAGGAGCAATTTAAACAAGCAACTACCGCTTTTAAATATAGAAACGTCAGCAACAGGCGCCGTCTGAAATAAAGTTTTGATCCACTATTCTTAGTAGTGTTTTTTACTTAATTATGCATTTAGCGTAGTAAATATTCTAAGGGCGTATAATAATAGGTAAGAACGGAGCCCTTTATGACTTTTGTGTCTATTTGCCAGTTAAGAGAAGTCTTTTTTCCCCTCAGCCGTGGAAAACCCACTTAGGTCCGTCCATCCTATAAAGATTTGATTACTCAATACGGCGCCTTGCCAAATGAGAACGGTCGGTTTGGGCCACAAATAGCTAAGATCCTGGGACATTCACGAATTCACAGCCCTAGGTATATAATATACACCTTATTATTAACCCTGTAATAGATCTGAAACTTCTTTATAATTTTATAAATAACTATAATTAATTAACTTAACCCTCCCTCTGCATGCGGCAGCAATTAAGACCCATTCTCGGTGAGGAGCAATTTAAACACAAGCAATTACCGCTTTTAAATATTGGAACGTCAGCAACAAGCGCCGTCTGAAATGAAGTTTTAATCCACAATTTTGTAGAAGTGTTTTTTTATTTAATTATGCATTTACCGTATTATATTTTTTGGGGGGTAATAATCGGTAAGAATGGAGCCCCCTATGAATTTTGTGTCTATTTACCTGACAAGAGAAGTACCACTCGGGGCCGCGTAAATGAGCCCCGTATTATTTCATCTTTTAAAGATTTTTTTATGTAATATTTAAGAAAAAAATAAAGATGCCATACATTATTACTGTAAAGTAACATAATAAATAGATATTTTATACAACTTATGAAACTATAATATTATTAAAACTATCGTGAGACATCTTTAATAATTATAAAAAAAACCGGCCAAGTGCGAGTCGGACTCGCGCACCGAGGGTTCCGTACAAACACTTTCCATCCCTAAGTGGTTAAGTTAAGTTTGCACCTGGTACGTATAGCGCCCCATATAAATTAGGTGCAAAGTTAGGTATTAATAGGTATTAAAAAAAACTACTTACTAGATCTCGTTCAAAACAATTTTCGTTGGTAATTTTTATAGTAATGAACATCATATGTTTTTTTTAGATTTTTCATTTTCTTATTTTAGAAGTTAGAGGGGGGGGGGGACCAACTTTTTTCCACTTTGGAAGCGTCTGTCACGCAAACTATTCGGTTTAGAAAAAAAATATTTTAGAAACCTCGATATCATTTTTGAAGACCTATCCTATATCCTATAAATTTTTGAGTTTCAGTTCTAAGTATGGGGAGCCCCCAATATTTATTATTATTTTTTTTATTTTTGCATCAAAATCTTAATGCGGTTCACAGAATACATCTACCTACCAAGTTTCAACAGTATAGCTCTTATAGTTTCGGAAAAAAAATGGCTGTGACATACGGACGGACAGACGGACAGACAGACAGACAGACATGACGAATCTATAAGGGTTCCGTTTTTTGCCATTTGGCTACGGAACCCTAAAAACGGTTTAAACTCGGTTGTGTCGCGGGTCGCGTAGCAGCACGTGGCTGCACGGATAGCTACTCGTACCCCTGATGAAGAGCTCCAAATGAGTTCGAAACATGTCGGGCCATTCCTGACAATTTTTACGTGAGTTTAAACCGTTTTTATAATATTAACTTAAGAAACTTATGAAACTTCTTTTGCTTTTCAATAAAGTAACTTTACTTAAGAATCTTTACTAATCATAACATCCCCGCATTTAGTTAATATATACATTATTCATCGCATGATTTGTTTACCTCCACCTCAACCATTACAATTTTCAATTTTTCCCTTCCACATAAACATTTCGAAAATATAATTATCTATTTCTAGAATTAGATTTAAATAATACTCATGACAAAATTACGCGAACTCGTCAAAGGCGCCGTCGTTTCTTAATTATTTTATCTTAAATAAGATTGAGGCTTTCAACTGTACTGCTTCGCAATAAACCAATCGTTAAAACACGCCTAATTACAATATAAATAGGAAATTAAGGTGGCATCCGAAGGCTTCTATTACGAGCCACTCGAGGGGGCTGTAATGGAATTAGCATCGTCTTTCCAGGCGTATTGACCGGCAAAAATGTGCCGCAATTTCATTTCTATGCAAACCTTAATAAAACCTTAATAAAGAAATCCTTGGTTGGAGCACTAGGGTTTTGCGGGGGTAAATTAGAGTTGAACTTTTTTATTAAATAAAATCAGGCGGTTTGGGATTTGGCAGATTATTTTTTATTTAACATACTCGTAGCTTAAGGATGCATAGAAAATCACGCAGTGCTTAGAATTTAATTTTAAAAGTACTTCACTGTAGACACCGGAAAAGAAAGGCTTGCCGGGTGATTAGAGATAGAGTATAGATCGATATAGTGATACGAAGTTGGCAAGCCCTTTTCGCGGCTAAGGCATGTATAGTGCCTTTCTCAAAAATAAGCAATGAAAAAAAACACCACTAAAAAAAAACTGCTTAAAGGCTGTTTAGCCTGTTCATGAACACAAACGCCATGTTTCCATATATAAAAATATTACTTCCCGGCCTAGGCCTTACATTTTGTCTGAAATTCCTTTACAGGTCTCTCGAATTGTTCCGCCCGAAACGTGATACTTCGAAGCCAGTTATAATGCACGTTATGGCAACATTTCATTGCATGTTTGAGAAAACTAACTATATTTCCTTGAATCTCCCATCTGATCATCATAAGTTAAACTTAAAATCACTGTCAGTTACTTCGCTGTTACACAATTATTCCTAACTTTCACAAACTCATTAAAATTAATGTTATCCCTCCGCACCAAGAATAAGATTTTATGCAACTATAATTTGAAGGCAGTGGCAATTTGGAGAGAGTCATACTCGTACATTCCAGGAGCAGACTAAATCGCATCTGATTGCGAGAATAGCGTAATAAAGTGGTGACTGTACCTTACTATCTGAGATTAAAATTGGCTTAACAGCAGTAGATCTTTAGGGAGAAGTTCAACTCAAAGCTACTCAAAATAAGATTGGAAATGCATGAACCAGAAAATGTTACTTTTGATCGTTTTCATTAGGGCACAGAGCAGAGTTATGTACGTGTGTTAGTTTATGATTATGAATGTTCGAGTGTGGCGTAGTCTAACTAAATATTGTTTCAATGCGGCATCGAAAAACAAATGTTTAAACGAATTGTTAATAGCTTTGGAGTTAGTAAAATACAGCTTGAAAACACGTTAGCAGAGAATGATTGAATTTGATTAAAATAGAATAGAATAGAATAGAATGGAATGGAATGGAATGGAATGGAATGGAATGGAATGGAATGGAATGGAATGGAATGGAATGGAATGGAATGGAATGGAATGGAATGGAATGGAATGGAATGGAATGGAATGGAATGGAATGGAATGGAATGGAATGGAATGGAATGGAATGGAATGGAATGGAATGGAATGGAATGGAATGGAATGGAATGGAATGGAATGGAATGGAATGGAATGGAATGGAATGGAATGGAATGGAATGGAATGGAATGGAATGGAATGGAATGGAATGGAATGGAATGGAATGGAATGGAATGGAATGGAATGGAATGGAATGGAATGGAATGGAATGGAATGGAATGGAATGGAATGGAATGGAATGGAATGGAATGGAATTGAATGGAATTGAATGGAATTGAATGGAATTGAATGGAATAGAATGGAATAGAATGGAATAGAATGGAATAGAATGGAATAGAATGGAATAGAATGGAATAGAATGGAATAGAATGGAATAGAATGGAATAGAATGGAATAGAATGGAATAGAATGGAATAGAATGGAATAGAATGGAATAGAATGGAATAGAATGGAATAGAATGGAATAGAATGGAATAGAATGGAATAGAATGGAATAGAATGGAATAGAATGGAATAGAATGGAATAGAATGGAATAGAATGGAATAGAATAGAATAGAATAGAATAGAATAGAATACTCTTTATTGCACACCTCAAGAAGAAATAAATACAAATACAGATGACACTTAACATTACAATAGAGGCAAACAATAGGCGACCTTATCGCTAAAAAGCGATCTCTTCCAGACAACCTTTGGGTAGCGGATTAATATAAATGAAATGAGATGAGTAGGTGAGATGAGAAAATAACAGACAATGATAATAAAAAAATAAGTACCTACACAAATCGATCTAATCATTAAAATAACAATTATTAGAATTACAAAAGTTTAAATAATGCCATGTGATTTTTGAAGCCAACTTTAAGCCCCTTAACACAGCGTGACCTTAAATCAGGAAAGTAGATTAGTTTAGGATTTGAAATTATGTAGTTTTAACTCACTATTGTGATATAATTATGTACTCTTTCAAAGCCTTTTGACGACGCAGCCGGCGGTCCTGGGTTTGAATCCAATGAAAATGAAATTTAGTGAAAACCACGGGTGAAAACTATCGTCTAGAACCCATAGTGCAAGCATTGCTTAGTTTGGGAGTAGGTTGATTTGTGTAGGAAGCTATTTAGGAGGCTATATATTATTATGAAAATGAAAAAAATTCAGTGCGAAATATTCAAGTGGCCCTTATCTTCTTTTGAACAGTATGGATAGTATAAATAACGTGATAAAAGAGCAAAATTGGTCAGAAACGAGTAGTATATTATTTAGTTTCATCTGTCTGATTACCTATCGGAGAGTCTGTAATTGAACAAAAGTGAATGACCAAACGTTCAAATGGTTTTTTTTTATTCTTCTTTTAGGGTTCCGTACCCAAAGGGTAAGAACCGGCCAAGTGCATGTCGGGCCACGCTCAGTGTAGGGTTCCGTAGTTGCTCATCCTTCACAATAAACTGCTGTTTTAAGCCCGAGTTTTAAGTTAATAAAGATTTTAAGCTCTATAAAAAGGTCGTAAACGCCATAGAAACTGTAATCACTTATTACCTTCTGGAAGTCAACTTACGTCCTTTAAATGAAAAAATATGAAATTTGGCAATAACTCAAAAACGGCTTGACCGATTTTGTTCAATATAGTTTTCATTGAAAGTACTTACAAGGCCTCACTTACATGAATTTTTCCGAATTTTTTTGACCCGTGGTTGAAAAGTTAGAGGGGGGGGGGGACACTATTTTTTTTGTTTTTGGAGCGAATATTTACAAAACTGCTGACTTTATCAAAAAATAATGATACGAGACCCCTATTATTTTTACAAGACCTATTCAACGACACCCCACACACTAGTGTTGAAAAGAAAAAAAAATCACCCCCACTTTAGGTGTCCGAGAGGTACCCGAAAAGAATTTTTTTTTTTTAATTTTTATTTTACCGTTCTGTCGGCGTTATACATACACATACTCATACCAAATTTCAGCTTTCTAGTACGAATGATCACGGAGCTAAGCCGCGGACGGACGGACGGACGGACGGACGGACGGACAGACGGACATGGCGAAACTATAAGGGTTCCTAGTTGACTACGGAACCCTAAAAACGGGACCCTATTACTGAGACTTCGCTGTCCGTCCGTCCGTCCATCACCAGGCTGTATCTCAAGAACGGTGATAGCTAGACAGTTGAAATTTTCACAGATGATGTATTTCTATTGCCGCTATAACAACAAATACTCCAATGGGGGGCTCCCATACAACAAACTCGTTATAGATTATGGTACGGAACCCTTCATGCGCGAGTCGGACTCGCACTTGCCCAATTTTTTTTATGATACGAAGCGCCTACATAGCGCCTACACATTTATATGACGATTTATATATATGTGACGACGCGTTTGGCTCGGTTTGTAGACACCTGCCTACTGAGTCGGCGGTCCCGGGTTCGAATCCCGGCCGGGGCAAATATTTGTGCAAATATTTGTTCTCGGGTCATGGATGTTATCTATATACGTATTTATATATTATGTATATCGTCGTCTAGTACCCATAGTACAAGCTTTGCTTAGTTTGGGACTAGGTCGATTTGTGTATGATTGTCCCTTAATATTTATTTATTTATTTATTTATTTATAAGCGCCTACTTTAGTATATTCTTGTGACAGTTAAGTGCGAGCCCACTGTAACAGCGACTAATCCCTCATCTGCGGCAGACGGCTTAGATTGATGACCAAGAATACACACGCAACAATATAGCGTATATACACGTCGACGTAGTATTTCACATACTCGGTCTTTATGAATGAATGAAATAGGCTAGTAATGTGATAGTTTAAATGGCGCTAATTCGATAACTTTGTGATATCGCCAAATAAGCGATGTCACGGATATATCTCAGGTATATATGGCTTTTATCTGTCATTAAAGCTCGATGTTTGCGATTCGAGCTGGATTAAGAGACATTTCACGTTACTACTCATGGTCATGTTAAGTTTGCCCTAATATCTATGGCATTGCATACAAATGAGGTGCAAAATTAACGTGACTGGGTTGAGAGAGTGATTATTGTTGTCTGCAACTTATAATGGAAACACTGGTTGCTGTTTTTTTTTTCGCTCTTTTGGGTCAATTAAAATGTTTTTTTTCTGTTGACCTCCTAGTACCTACAAGTAATTGCCACTTTTCTTTTTTTACAGGTAAGCGTCAAGGTTTCCTGTACGCAAGTAACATTGAGAAGAGCTGCGGTGTTACATCAAGTGGTTAACTAGCGTTTGAATAAGGAAAGTTTAATGAGCAAACATCAGTAACTTTTGTGCAATTCGTGGCAAAGCCAAAAGTTTGGGAGCTCTATGTTTCAGCCGCGTTATGAGAATCGAATGTACCATAAAATCTTCTTGATTTCTTTTTATTAAGACTACCTATCGTGAGACGTATTTAATAATTTTAAAAACGGTTTAAACTCACGTAAAAATTGTCAGGAACGGCCTGACATGTTTCGAACTCATATGGAGCTCTTAATCAGGAGTAGCATTCGTGCTGCTACGCCGTTCCTGACAATTTTTACGTGAGTTTAAACCGTTTTTATATGTAATCTTGATTCTTTTTGAGAGACTTTAGTGACAAATATTGAATGCCACATTTGAAATAGAGTCCCGAATTTAATAAAGTAAAAATTACGGATTATTTTGACCTTAAACTATGAGTAACAAACTCATATCTCAGGACGCTATGGAATTTAAGGCATAATAAGAAATAAAGCAATTGGTTGAAAAACTCGATATTTCAGCTAGTTAATGGCTTCGATAGAACAAGTTCGCCCTGGCCCGGAAAATCGTGGATTCAAATCCCACTTAAAGCATATTTTTTGTTTCGCTTTAATAATAATATAATAAATATTATTTATCACTATAACGACTGAACAGTACTAACGGTTAGATACAATAAGGCACTTAAAAGAAGATATTGAAAAGGATCAATGTTGATCATATTTTACATGTGGTGAAATCATATTTCTTATATAATATACGAGTAAGATGAATAAGAAACCATTTTAAACACTCTATTGAAGTGCAATTGGGGATCGAACTCACAACCTCTACCTGACTGGAGCAGTGTTCTCTGAGCCATTGGACCGCTACAAGAAGACATTTAAATGGTGAATCCGTCGATTACATAATAATATCATTAAAACATCGCATTTACTGTGACATGGTAATTTGTGAATTCACGTTAACATGCGTATTTAACCCCGTTTAATTTAAAAGCAAACTTGACACCTCATTCAATGCGCTCGACTTAATTAAAATAAATTATTGGACTCTGTGAAATGCGAATGAATGCGAAAAGAGGAAAGCCACGTGGCCAGAAAAGCCTTAAGGCCTATCCGTTCAAAAATGCTGATTGTTTTAGGCATTTTATTCTATGATCATACATGTTTCTTAACATTTTATCAATGTGATGGATAGGGCCATTTAATTTTTTAGCTGTATATTTGAAACCTACAGTTTGAATTATTCATTGATAATTTTTCTTTAAAAAAGCTACTACTCGAATTTGATAAAATCCACGCAGAAAACGTGTTTTTTTTTACTTTTTTTCGACTGCTTACAATGAAAGCATGAAATAGCTATGTTACTTTCTAGAACTCAGGGAAAAGCATATTCACTT
The DNA here is from genome assembly GCA_947623375.1 of Apotomis capreana. NCBI lineage: Eukaryota > Metazoa > Arthropoda > Insecta > Lepidoptera > Tortricidae > Apotomis > Apotomis capreana. The sequence goes on along the minus strand of OX392517.1, from coordinate 16,415,401 downwards.
CATAAAAATTGGTTGAAACGATCAATATACATTTGTGATAAGATAATATGAAAAAAATATTTTTCAAAATGAATAAGGCCTATTAAGTGTGAATGTGGACGATTATAGAAGACGAAGACCAAAGAAAAGATGAATGGATTGTATGAAAGATGATATGAATAAGAAGGAAGTAAACGACGAGATGACGAGTAATAGGGAAGAATGGAGGAAGAAAACATGCTGCGCCGACCCCAAATAAATGGAATTAGGCAAGGAAGTGATTATTGGATTTTATGAACGGAACTCACTTTAACTGTTGTGTTGTTATAACATTGTAAAAGTAAATTATTATCCTAAATTAATTTGCTCGTCCATGTTTGTGTGTAGCTATCATCCAGTGAATAAGTTTTGCCAAACTCAACATTGTCATTGAAAGGAGAAAATAATACAAAATTAGTTTAACTTTAATGTGTTCTAGTTTAGATTAATTTTTAGGTTGAGTGTTATTGTTAGTATTTTAAATGAGAAGGCAAAGATTTATTAAGTTCATCGGTATGTGTTGTATCGGCAGTTCTTGTTCTACAAATTTATAATAAAGTCATGTAACAAATCATTGAACTTTAAACTTATCTAGAAGGTGCATAATTCATTTGCAGTTGAAAAAGTCGTAAGGTTTTTTTTTATAAACGTGTATTACAAAACCCATTTAAGATTCTTATTCTTTTTTTTAAAGTTCTATTGTATTGATTTTTTGATTCGTAAAACTACATCATCAGGCCAGCCGATAGACGTCCACTGCTGGACAAAGGCCTCCCTCAAAGTTCTCCACAACAATCGGTCTTGCACCGCCCTCATCCAATTTCTGTCCGCGATCCTAAATCGTCAGTCCATCTTGTTGGCGGCCTTTCTACGCTGCGTCATCCGGTGCGCGGTCGCCACTCAAGAACCTTTCTGCCCCAACGGCCATCGGTTCTACAAGCAACTACAAAACTATATTATACGAAATGGAAACATCACAAGGTCAAAGTCCGTTATATCAAAAGTCGGATACATCGCTTGAAACTGTCCAATCGCGTCGAGCCGATAATTGGCTAGCAGAGCGTAGCACTTCTACGCCGTAGCGGTGCTACGAATGCGTAGCAACATTGCAGTGCGTTGCGGTCGTGCAGTTTGAGGGCATTCGTAGCATAGCGACAGGGTATTTAACCACCGACGAAAAAAAGAGGGGTGTTATAACTTTAACAAGTTTATCTGTATTTTCTTCGGTTTCCGCAACTCTCATGCATTTAAATAAAATAATGTATACGGATTATACAATACGATACAATACAAAAATACCTTATTGCACATCAACAAGAAAAATATTACATGAAAAATCTTACATTAATCAATAGGCATTATATCGCGTATATTAATTATTTGAGCCTCCCTGACGTTTCGGTACCTTTACAAATACCGTTGTCAAAGGTTGACTCTACCGTTGTCAAACTCGTAATTAAGAAGATCAACAAATTTAATTTAATAGTTGATGCTACGTTGCTGCCTGGTGGTAAAACGGCTCGCGCAACTTTCAAGACCCCAACAGATTTGGACAGCACGGAAAGTCATGTCTGCGGGGTATCAAGAAACTGTGATTAAGCAAAACTGACACAGGCTGATTTCCTAGCGTGCGGGAGCCGCGGGCACAGCTAGTAATATAAATAAAGGTGTAAATAGTTGTCGCATTTAAGGTAATAGTATAGCTTTACGCTCTATGCGTTCAATAATCACAAAATGACCACAAAATGTTAACCTTTTCAAAGGCCTCGAAGCCAAACATATATTTGAGTGATAAATTTCCACATTGTCGAACTCCGAAAGAATTAAAAACAACTGAATGTAAGCTTCCAACGTTTTCTGCGAATTTACTACTCCCAGGTATTGTAAAATGTATTTTATGACAACTGTATAAAGTTGAAATTGGGGTCAATATGTAAATTAATCTTGTTAAAGTAACGAAATGAACTCTTCACGGGCTGCACTCAATTCGTGTGTTTTAAATATAAAAGGGAAAAGTTATTTTAACGCTGAAAATAAAATGTTTTGATCGTTTTAATTCCGAAAAAAATTTGTATACTAAAAGGTACGAATATCATACAATACATAATCATTTTTATTTCACCATCATCATCATCATCATATATTTAAGAGCTAAGCTCTTGTCGGTGGAGTAATTTCCAGCTTATTCTACATTTCGACTTCTCTTTATACAATGAAAAATTTATTTTTTCTTTTATTTGCTCCATATATGTCCTTCTCGGTCTTCCCCTCTTCCTTTTCCCTTCTATTTTTCCTTCTTTTATAGTCGTCATGTAATTATCTTGACACAAGAGATGACCTAACATTTTTCCTCTCCTGTTCTCAATTATTTTCAATAAAGATCTTTTTTCGTTAACTATATTCAAAACTTCCAGATTACTTTTCTTTTCTGTCCAACTGATCTATCCATCCTCCTCCAACACCACATTTCGAAGGCTTCCAATCTCTGTCTGTCTTTTTGGGTCATGGTCTACGTTTCGCAGCAGAGTATAGCCCTCACTCCAGATATTTATATTTCACCATAGTCGGGTAAAAACTTAGTACATGCACAGAAAAAAAAGACTACAGAAAGTTCTCTGTTTTTCGCAAAAATCGCTATAAATTGCCTGAGTGTGCGCTGCTACACGTGGCTCCTGGCTGGGCCTAGCCGTACCCTTACCATTAGTTAACGTGACGAGACCAAAATCGCTTGCGACAGAGTAAACCATTTGTATAGAGAATAGTACAGCGGTCACTTTGTAGAACTACAACTCTCCATACAAATCGTTTACGCTATCGCTAGCGAGTACGGTCGCTGTAAACTCGCACCGAGAAGCGAGTTGCGAGTGGCTTTTGCTGAAGTCAAAAGAGATAACTTTCTGTGGCGTGGGAGATAAGTTCAGCTGCCTTCTGCAATCAGAATTATCTTCGATGGCCACGTCGGAGCTCCTAAACTCGGTTTTCTAATTCAAGACCAAAAAAACTACGACAGATACGTCACTGTCAAAGTTGTCAAAATTTAAATGACATCTGAGCTTATAAAATATTGCACCAAATGTTTTGAATACCTCAAGTGTTACAAGTCAATACCAAGATTTTGTACCAAAAATCTCCGATGTTTAAGTTTTTATTATTCCCTCTCGTATTTATGTAATAATTAATATAAGTATCTCTTATTATTTTGTTAAAACACAGAGTTAAAGTCAACAATTCATAAATTATCTTAGTGTCTAAAAATAAATAAGGATTTTACTAATATTTTATTGTAGTGGTAACAGTGTGGTAGTTTTTTTGGTTTTGAATTAGAAATTGTAGTACAGACTGTATAGCATCACCAGGTGGCGCTGGCGTTCCGGTGAAACTTCCGTCGAGTCATGAGTAACGAACTCACGACCAAAGCCTCAAGTAATCATGGATGCGACATATTTATATTTATGTAGTATTTTATCCATTGAGCATTGGTGGGTCAGGGCAAAGTAGACGGTACTAGACCACGCGGTAAGTCTCCCATGAGGTCGACTGACCAAATCAAATCGGCCACAAACTGCCCTTTACACGAGAGCAGACGCGAGGCTGTGAGAGAAGAATGGCGCCGTGTGGTTACGCTTGCCACACAAGGAATGACAGCCACGGCCACTCTGCCAAGAGTGTAACGACAACGTTCTAAGAGAGTATATTATCCTGCGCTAAACGTCCTATACAAAATGCAGTTAAGACAAGCGATATCCAATTAAGATAACTTTATTGTTATCTCCCAATCCCACCTTTCTCTATCGAATTGAACAAATAATTCTGCTTCAGATACCTAACAAATTAACTAAATTGGTCGCCACCCGAGTTAAATTAACTTGGTTGTATATTAAAACAGATATGATTCTATTTACACTGGCAGTCCATTCTTATGATGTTACTTTAGGTAAGGTAAACGTCCCTGTTCTCGACACGCTAATGCCTAATAGTTGACACCATGCTGTCACCTCTATTGCTAATGACATAACATTCAAGATGGCAAGTATTGGGACAGCGTCGAGCACAGGAACGTTCGTCTTATAGGTATCAATATTATATGTAATTGCGAGGCAAATTGACAGCTAATGCTGACTTTACTAGAAACCGTGACACAAACGAGGTAATCGTATGTCAGCCGTTTTTGATAAATAACTATGAGTAAAACCGATATCGTATCTTCGATATTATTTATTAGTGATGAGGTGGGTCATAATCGTTAGGAAAAACGGTCTTTCCTATGGACAATACATTAGTTAACGATTTGGTTACATTTCACTTATGCTTTCGTCACATAGCTTTCAAGCTATAGAAGGCTGGATCATGTCCATAAGGGTCCGATAATAAAAACCTATTAATTTTGTAATCTCCACAAGAAAGACGTATAACGCAAACTCATACTAAAATCTATATCCAAAAATAATTGAAATCCGTTCATCCATTGCCGTCACCAAATCGCAAATCCTAGATAATACCCAATAGTAAGGAGATAGACCTACATTACGAAGATTAAATGATTCAGTGATGTCCAAATTACCAATCTGAATTTTGATTTGTAACTGTTTGATGTCATTTTCTCAATTTTATCGTTACCTAATACTATATATTTACATTTTACACGTAACGTCACTAGTGCGAGTGTAAATGGATGGTAAATTGCGTCAACGTACCGCGAAGGAAGCTTCTTCCTATTTTTACAGCATTCATGATCAATTTGCTTCTTTTTTGATAAATTTCGATGTAGGCGGGAATTATTTTACTCTGTATATAGCTAAAAGGCAATCGTTTGTCGCGTGAAATCATCATTTTGTATCCAAAAATAATTGAAAGCGTTTTGCCGTCATAAAGTCGCAAATATAACATATATCAAGTAACATATAATATACAGTATAATGAAACTCCTTACCTACTGGCTCATGTGCTTCCTTCTTCTTATAACTTAGAACCCTTCAAACGAAGCGTGTAGAAGCATCTCTCGGGCCAGCATGGCGGTGTCAACTGACAAGGCACCGTTGGTTTCTTGTCAGTTGCCATTGCAGCTTGGGCTCCCCTTTTTGCTTACCATCGGCGAAGTGGAGCCACTACACCCCAGGCCAGAAGTATGGAAACAAAGTTTATTCTTTGAATATTTAAAGTTTTCAATAAATACTCCTTGTGCAAATGTTAGTAACCGTTAGGTCACCGCCAAAAAAAAAAAAATAGAACATCTACTATAACATCTGCATATTGTAAAAATATATATATACTTACCTAACTCCGGGACAAAGTACATGTCGTAGTTTTTTTATTGCCTTTCTACAAAATGTTGCACTGGCAATTTTCATAAGCAGAATTTGCGTTATTGACTTTTAAAATGTTTATAATCGTTTTTATATTGATTTTGTAATTTATTCCTGGCCTGGCTGGATTTATTTTGGCCTGGGGTGTATGTTGTGCCGTTATATAAAAAACTAATAATACATACAATCCGTAAGGTCTCAGATTGCCATTCGGGTTAGGGTAAAAACTGAGAGGTTTTTATCAGGATCGCGTAAGAGCGAGCGAAACAGATATAAAACTCGAATTGCATTCTGAGAGCTCTCCCACTATCCCTAAAAGACGAAATTAATTGATTCTGTGACATTCAGATTATCGATTTCAATTGCAATCTGCAGCATATTTTCGATGTCATTTTGTCGATGTCATAGTATAGATTTACACGGAACATCACTAGTGTGAATGTAAATTGATGGTAAATTGCTTCAATGTACCGCGAAGGACGCCTCGTCCTATTTTACAGCATTCGGGATCAAAATGTTTACACGCTCTCTGCCGCCCCGTTATTGATAAATTTCGGCCAAATCGTATTTACCGTTTGCGGAAATGAGACTTGTTTCTATGTGGGAATAATTTAAATATCCTCGTTTATTTGTTTCGATTTTGTGTTACATTGATACTTAGAATGCTATACATTTTAAACATCTATACTATTATAAATAGGCTTCGGACTTTCGTTAGAACGGTAGGACTTTAAGAGAGCTATGGAGCCGACATTAAAATTAAAATACAATTGATACTTGTGTTCATGACATACCTATTGAGCAAATTTTATTCATATAACATGATATAACGCCATGCGGTGTTACCCGCTTTCGGGATAAAAAGGAGTCTATGTGTTAATTTAGAGCGTGAGACACTTTTATATCAAAATATATCATAATTGGTCCAGCCGTTGGAGCGTGAAGAAGTAACAAACGTACACATAAACATACTTACAAACTTTCGCCTTTGTTATATAGTGTGATGTTCAATGTTGTAACAAACATATTCACGTTCTAAGTAATTAGTATGCATTCTCATTTATTTACAATTATAATGCACAAATACATTATATATAGGTAAATTTTACAAAATGGTATTAATTTACAATGTAGTTATTTTATATAGTACTTAGTAGTTTAGTATCACGATGCACGTAATAATGACAAAATGAAGAAATATTAATAATGTTCAATTTTGTAACCACATATTCATGCTCTAAGTAATTAGAACTCATACTCATTAATTCATAATGCTCAAATACATTACCTATAAGTTAGGTAAATTTTACAAAATGGTATAAATTTACGATGTTACTGAAATGGAGTCTGTCGTGAAACTGCGCTTCTCACTGTGAAATTGTGAACAAACTCCGCCAAAATGCCGAAATCTGCCGTGAAATGCCCAATGGGGCCGCTATTTCGGCTAGTTAGGTAGCTTGCGAAGTTACTGGAACGCCCATTACGGCCAACTAAATGCCAACTTCGTTTAACATTAAACGTATCTGTAGTTTTGATCTGAAAGTTAGCCCAGTGGCAACAGATTAGATTAAAGAGTGAAAAGTGCCCGAAATATACCAGATATATTGGTCTGGTTTATGGATGAATTCATTCTGCCTAGATGCTCACAAATTATCGTTAGCAAAAGGGCATTTCGTGAGAAGTGATGGACGTAATTATGACCTAATGAAGAAATGTTAATAATGTTCAAAGAAAAAAATCAAAGAGAGAGAAAGACACATCAATTGACACATTTTATCATTAAATAGTTATATCACACTTAAAGTTTGTGAGTGTTTGTGTGTTTATTTATGTGTATGTTTGTTACTTTATCGCGCTCGACCGGCTGGACCAATTCTGATCATTTTGGTATGAAAGTAGCTGACACCCTAACATTGCCTACTTTTTATCATGAGCGGGTAACACCGCGCGGCTCAGATAGTCTAAAATAACTATTAAAATATATTGCTGTAGTTAGTTTAGCTAAGGACTGTCGTTTTCTTTATCTTACGTATGACGCCGTCACGCTCTGAGGTCTCTATTAAGTGAATAAGCAACATTATTCGTGACGTAAGTACGAGTACTGTCAGTTGTTACGTCATTGCGGATGACAGGCTCTAGACAATATTCCGCACAAACTGGATGGTTTCGGTGGTGCAAGAGAGAAGAGACTGGTTGACTCACAATTACCTATCCACAGACTTATATAATTGTTTCTATAATAAAAAAGAAAACATATTTCTTCATATATTCATATTTATATTTACCTATGTACTGGTAACAAAGAAAATTTTTGGTGATAAAAAACTGGCCCCAGTTGTGTAGAGTGCCAATAGGTTACCTACCCTATTGGAACTCTACACAAGGGGCTTCTAATATACGTGTTACACGTGGAGCCGTAGCTCCGTGTTCTTAGCACCGGCGGTCCTATGATAATATTAATATTACCTAATATTACTAATATTAAAAAACTATTGCTTTATTCACATAAAAAGTATCCGGGTTTTCCCCGGACGATTTTTGAAACTACCCCGGATAGCCTCCAAACTAGGACAAATCCGGAGAAACCCGGACGATGGCAGCCCTAGTTATCACTATACAATAAATGATAGAATCCGTCCAACGGAATACAAAGGTGCAATATCACAGTGAACGCTGACATAAAGCCAGTTTGCCGCTTTGTTCCGCTCGAGTCGTCCCTTACTTGAGTCCTGCTCGATTTGTTATTGTGACAAATGGTCGCAACTCGCGGGACAAAGAGGAATGGACCGTCAGGTTACTGGAGTAACTGATATTTTAAGATTTGATACGTCACGAGGTGGCTAGTAGTAGTATACGAGGTAAGATATCGGTCAAATGTCATAAGCAACGGCCAATTTAGACCGTGTATGGCTATCATTGAGTTATTATTTGACATCGGACAAATGGGCGTCATTAGTCATTATACACTGTGTTTGTATATGTTTCAGTAATCTGGTTGAATATATATTTGATTGAATGACTAGCGCGTTCATTAAATGACAAGCGTCACTCAACGTCCAACTAGTAAGCGGATTCTGTCCCCCATCTTCATCTGGTTATTATTTTAATATATTCGGGTCACCGAACCAATCAAAAATACCAAAAAACCTGGCCTTAACATTGCCAGCATTGTCCAAGTAGTCGCAAACGCTCATTTATAATTCACATCAACATCATTATTGTCTACGAATAATAATTCGTTCTCAAAAATTTAGACTGCCTGAAGCGGAGCGTAGAAAATAAACCTCTAGCATAACTGTGTCTACAACAAATACTATCTGTCACTTACCTTTCAATACCGTGCGAGCATGACAGGAGATGCTGAGTCGCGCGACAAACGCAGTCGCTGCAGTATATGCTAGCCCTGCAGGCTGTATCTTTGTGAAGCCCTAAATAAGTGCATACACATCTGAGAAAATGTTATTGGTCCATGTCACAGCTCTACTCCGCTCCACTCCACAGGCAGCATTAAAATCAATTAATTAAGATAGAAGTTATCTTTGTAATTTGACACTCAGAGACTTTATACATCTCTGAGGAAATTTAATAATTTTAAAATATTTTATTGCATGTTGTGACGCCTAGACCATATACATCTCTAAGAGATTTAGGTTTAATAATTATTTTCTATTGTAAATTATTCACGTCGACGCCTAGCCACTAGATTGCTGTTGGTAACTACAGCTACCTGTCACCGGTCTTATTTTATTATATACTCATAAATAGAGTGCAACTCAAAATTCGAAGCAATTGAGTGGCTAGAGACCTTATATATCTCTGTGGAATTAAACTAATTAAGTAATTGTATTTTATTATATGTTGTGACACCTAGAGACTTTATACATCTCTGGGTATATTTAATATTTTAAATTGATCGTTAAAATTTTATTTTAATGATCCTACTTAACATTGATTTGTAGTATCTATACTTCTCCTTTACGTGTACCCATGTAATTATAACACAAAATGTAATGTAATTGTTTTAAATATTATTTACGAAAAAATGACTTACTGTTGGGTTTCTTTCGGCTTTCTTCTCAACAGCGATCTCTTGCGAAATGCTGATAGATTCATAATCTGACTTGTAAAACTGCCCCTGTGGCCTATTTACTGAATAAATTATTTCAGTTCATTTCATTTCATCACATGTCCAAAGTATGAAAGCAAACGTTGTCAGCAGATAGATAGACGAGTTTTGATGCCTAGTTGGGTAAAAATTGATACATGAAACGAATACCGGCATTCAAAGCCTGCTATAAAGTACAAGGTGGTGAAACGAACCATTAATACATCGTCCGGGTTTCGGCAGGCGAGAGTGAACTGCGGTTAGACCACAGACCATGGTCCTAGCCGCTTTGACCGCAGTAATGAGGGGTTGGCTCGGCCACCTCGTATTTTACGAGTATAGTCAAGCATTACTATACAAAACCAAAAAATGTTGATGGTCCATTTTACACAGATTTTCCTCCCCTCCACTTGGTAGCCTTAGTAAAAGTCAATTCATTAAAATTCAAGTTATCTTTGTAATTTTTCAAATATTGTCCAATGCCGTAAGAATAATATAGAATCACGAAATTACCAAAATTTAATACAGGTATGAAATGAATAACGGTATTCAATCCCTGCTATAAAGTACAAGGTGGTGAAACGGACCATAGTTACTATATCGTCCGGATTTCGGCAGGCGAGAGCGAACTGCGGTCGGAGCTAGCCGCTTTGACCGCAGTAATGACGGGCTGGCACGGCCACCTCGTATTTTACGAGTATAGTCATGCGAGTATACGATGAATATACTACGAAACCAATTATTATTCCAATAGGCGTGCGGACCATTTTTTGGAGGATGTCGATTTTGATATTTTTTATACGGATCAAATGTCTAATGTAGTAGGTAGTCCCCTACACTAAAACTGCACCAAAGTCAGAAAAAATTAAGCAAGTGCGAGTCCGACTCGCGCATCAAGGGTTCCGTACCATAATCTATAACAAGTTTTTACGACGCGTTTGGCTCGGTTGGTAGACACCTGCCTACTGAGTCGGCGGTCCCGGGTTCGAATCCCGGCCGGGGCAAATATTTGTTCTTGGGTCATGGATGTTATCTATATATGTATTTATATATTATGTATATCGTCGTCTAGTACCCATAGTACAAGCTTTGCTTAGTTTGGGACTAGGTCGATTTGTGTATGATTGTCCCTTAATTATTTTTTTTTTTTTGTATGGGAGCCCCCCTTAAATATTTATTAAATATTTGTTGTTATAGCGGCAATAGAAGTACATCATCTGTGTAAATTTCAACTGTCTAGCTATCACCATTCTTGAGATACAGCCTGGTGACAGACGGACGGACGGACGGACGGACAGCGAAGTCTCAGTAATAGGGTCCCGTTTTTACCCTTTAGGTACGGAACCAGATACATAGCACTAAAAACGCTCCATACATTTGGCCAAGCTACATTATGACTTCATCTGTGTGGGTGCCAATATTTTTATGGAGACAATAAGTAATTTGCCATTTTCACCGTGAAAAAGTGCCTTTAAGTTCTTGGCCGTCATACAATTATTGTTTTGTTAGATTATGAGGATTCTAAAACCAATTTCAAAATTTGTGTTGGATAAAAAATAATAATTATAAAATTCTCGTACCTTTGAAGACACATATTTAAAAAAAAAATGTTTTTATTTCTTCTTTGTTTGACATATTGAGTTAATTTTATTCATATATGTAACGCTATGTCCTACGCTCTGCTTCTGTGAACAGGGAGCCTAATTTAAATGCTCGGTACAGTCAACCAATTTGATTCCTAGGCCATTTCGTACCTTGTCACAGTGAACGTCAATATGAAAGCCGCTTGAAATCTCATATCATTGTCATTGTGACAAGGTTCTATAGTGGCCGAGAAATGAAATTGGTTGACTGTACACCATGTCTTCTATTCAGTCGAAATCTTTAAGTAAGTAAATAAATAAAATAAATAAGAACAATCTTCTAGTAAATTCCTTCTAGAGTCGCACCCAGCGCGATTTATTTCCATCGGTCTTTTGACAAATTGGAGAGCTTCGCTGGGCTTATGAAATTATCAAAAACGCGTAACTGTAGTTAAATTTCCTGGCACTTACGCCCTTATACAAGATAGGGGGTCATATTGAATGTGAGTATACATTTCGTATTCCTATTCCCATAAGGGAATAGATTATCGTATGTTTACACGGTTAGTCATTAGGACGGAAGGTGGAATATTCGAATAGTAATTAGATTCGTATGCGAACATGTGAAATGTTGAGCGTAAACCACTTAGGTGAAATGAGGCTAGATTATTATGTTACTGTGGGCTGAAGCCAAGAAGCGAATGTTTCCTGAATAACATGACTTCAAATCTGGGAATTTGTACGTAGAAAATAATTTTCTACAAATCCCTAATGACAGAAATAAACTTTTTAACTAGCCTTTCTCCTGAAAATCTGATAATAACCTAAATTTAAAATTTAAAACACCCCCGACACAAGCTGGTCATCATGACTGTCATTCAATGAGTGGTATAGAAAATGCTAATAAAATTTAACATAACTACAAAATTTGGAATTATTAGCTTCAATATTGGCTGAGATCTGGTCACTTATTCCAATTAAGGCTGAATCTTTGATTATTGGAAAATAATTGTCCTATTTCCATCAAACATAGCTAAGAACCATTTCGACGGACAAGTCTTTAGATTAAAAAACCACACTCAAATCGGTCCATCCGTTTGGGATCTATACGATGCCATAGACAGACACACAGATATAAAAGAATAGCAATACAAATATATATGTAGCAGAAATTGTAAAAAGTTCTCGTCCCTTCCAATTTGAACGAAGCATTGATTGCCGACGCTGGCAGCCGACAAACGCCCATTTTGTTTCAGAGCACTCGATACGGCTAATGGATTATAGGGAAAGACTGGGGGTCGATTCCGGAGACTTAGTGTAACTGGCTCCGCACACTACGGCTTCTTCTGGCCGCGACAGTACATATACCTATATGTCTCTTTTGCACGCTCGAAGTGAGAAAGAGAGAGATGTACTGTCGCGGCCACAAGAGGCCGCAGTGTGCGCTGGCTCTAAGACCTCTGTGGATGCTCGAGTTGATTGCAGCCTGTCTAGCACAACTATTATGCTTTGCGACTCTGGTAGCACCACCTGTCACTCTCTCACATTACTGCACAGAAAAAGACGGGTGATTATCTCGCGCAAAAATTGTCGCGTATATGCTATAGGTGCTGATTCATAGCATTTGTTTGCCGCTATTTATGTAATTATGTTTTGTTCCCGAATAAATGTTTTTCTTTCTTTCTAATAAATTATTAAACGTATTGAAATCCTTATTCTTGATCATGGTTTGATGACCCCTAAAGATTGTAAGCAATAGTACATTTTGTAAAATATACCTATTCATTGAATCTGATAATTGGATGCCCCTATGTCACAGAATAGTAAAGGAGAATTTAACTTTAGTATTATAAGGTCCGGCGCACACGCCGTTAACAAGAGTCGCCGACTCGAGCCGAGCGCCGAGAGCTCTTCTTTGCACCCGAGTGCTTACATAACAGCGTGGTACAAGTAAGAAACTAGGAGCGGGTGAAACTATATATTTGTATATCAATGTTGCGGAACTTTACAGTAGATGGCGCTACCAAAACTCCCTTTGGGGTGTAACTTAACAAAATGGTTTTAGGTGGAAGAGAATAGCCTCTCTGCTGAAAGAGTGCACGGCAGCAGCAACCGCCTCCTTAGGGCGTCGGAAGGGCGTCTCGACTGGACGGTCCCATAACCAAATACTGGGTAAGTGGTAGGGCCAACGAGGGCAAAACTTCTGTTTGCTCTTGTGACTAGCTGTTTCACTCTGTAATACGTAGTTATCATAGGTACAAGTCATGAACTAACATAATAATTAAGTCGTTCAGGTTCGAAATAAGCGATTTTTCTATTTTTATTAAACAAATAAATACCTGAGATTTTAGCATTGATAGACCAATTCGAATGTCGTAGATTAGTCAGAGCGGTATGTATTTTGCAAACTATAAGAAGATATAAATCAAAGGCGAGTTCAAATAAACCCGTTCATAGTAATTAATATAAATATCGGACCACCTAACACTATAGTTCGTCTTTGTTATAATGAGTTAACTTTATCGCTATCCTCTTATCAATTGCACCTCACAATGAAGAACAAGGCATACACCAGTCCACCACATAGCTTTAAACTTGTCCAGAAATGTGACATTTAGTGAAAGTAGCACTTTGATCGTGCTTGTACATTTCGGTCCTGTGTGTTACCGACAGATTTAATTAGTTTTCGACAAAGGGAAGGAAATGAATAGTCTTTCGGTAGCTCGGAAGGTAGGTTACAATACAATTTATTTATTTCAGGCATCTATGTCCATAGATACAGTCCGACCAAAAAGAATGACTAATCAATCTAAGAAAAGGGGGACGACACTACAGTATTGCCACTTTTTAATTTCTACTCTTTTTGGTCGGACTGTATAATACAATAGTTACAATCTAACATTACATTATTATATTTAACTATTGATAAAAATATCTCAAAGCTCAAAGAAAAATTTAAATGAGTTACCTGGGGGACGAGAACGGGAATAGAACCCGATACCTCTGGATTGCTGGACGTGCGTTAACCACTTTGCTACCCGAACTCCAACCAACCTTTGGAATTTTTCTTTTGCTTTGTGTGTCGATCTTTGCATTGTATGTATGTATGTTAACACTTTATTGTACATAAAAACAAGAAAAACACATTACAAAGGAAGAAGCATGTACAAAGGCGAACTTATCCCTTTAAGGGATCTCTTCCAGTTAACCTTTGAGCAAATGAGTGCTAAACAAATGTAAATGGTAGACAAACCAAGCAACATGTACAATATAAAGGAGTAACTATAACTATACAATAATATACATGAAAATGCAAAAACCAACAGAGAGAGAGATAGGTAACAGTCAATATAATACATATTACATAATATCTATATAAATACATATACATAATATTCAACACAAATAAAATTATAATTATAATAAAAACAGCAACCCAATCATTCGTTCGACAGCCACAATTCCTTTAACTTCCCCTTGAGCGATGCTACGGACTGCGTTGCATTGTTTATTTGAAAGTTTTTTACATCTTAGTGACCTCTATGTTTGGAGTTCAGGACGTCGTAACATCACGTTTGTTATGTCGAGGTAATTAAATAAACACTTTTTGGACGCGATCAAGTCTCATTTTGTTATAATTATACCGCGAAGGCAGCGATCAGAATTGGAGCAGAATTGGAACAATCCATAGTCACGACCATTCTACAAAAAAGTGCAGGGCAATGAGTTCCACAAACAGACATGTTAGTGTACCTATAACGTATCTTTTATCATCAGCTTGGGTGGGGTTCATAGAATAGTCTCTATTCACCTAAAGCACGTAGGCGCGGATTCGACTCGTCTAGTCGCGTCTCACGCAAACACTACAGTGCAGGGCCCTCGAACGTGCCGCACGCTTACAGGAATATGGAGGGAAAAGTCTCTTATCTCTTATCTGTCACAAAGACGGTTTAAGAATAACAAAACTTGTGGAGACACGGGGAATTTATGGATGGAAATATTTACGTGTTGTGAATTTGTGACAATGAGCAAGTAATAGCTGATACGATTAAAACGCTTCGATTAGACTGGTTAAAGCTTGGTCGTCTTCACCATTTCTATCGTGGCCAGAAGGCTGGCAGCGTGGCCCCTTCGGATGCCGAGGCTCAGTCCCTGTCTATTGTATTATGAATTTGTCTGTCATATGAAACATGTCAGTATTACGTATTTAATTTGTTGTTTATAAATTTAACAAAAATAAAATCAGCCTGTTTATGTCATAGGGGGCAAACGAGCAAACAGATCGCCTGATGGAAACCAATTACTGTCGCCCATAGATACGTGCAACACCAGAAGAATCACAAGTGCGTTGCCGGTCCACAATATATAGCAATTTTTAGGTACGAAACTTTCAATTCACATTTCAGATTCGCGCTTAACTGGATTTTTAACGAAGATTAGAAAGAACAAAATTATTTCATCCAATTTTTGTCTATAAACTGTATTAAATAAAAAAAACACATTATTTTGTGCTACTCAGTCAGCAGAAAACGTAGGATAGCATTCGCCCTGAATCCATTAAATTCCATTTTGGCCGAGAGCCAACTTGTTAAGAATGCATCTTATTGAAAAAACGGCCAAACATAAAAAGAGACTTGAATTTATGATGAATTTACTAAAGCAAGCCAGGCCTATCTGTTGGAAGGGGTATATCATTTCATCTAAACAAAGTCCCAATTTATATGAATTTGAACTTACACGATTTTTACACATTATTATGAAACGTGTAGCGTCTCCGTGGCTGTTCAACTTATTCATGGATAACTGTCTGACGAATTTAAAAGAGAGTGACTGTGGGTTGAGGATGGGTGAATTACATGTCAAATGTCTCCTGTATGCTGATGATCAAGTATTGCTTGCATCGTCGGCTAAGGAATTACAGGAGATGGTGACAATTATGAATGACGCGTTGGAAAGAAAGGGAATGAAAGTGAATGCAAAAAAGACGAAGATCATGATATTTGAGAAAGAAGAGAGTGTGACAGAAGTGAGTGTACGGATTGGGGACGAGAGATTAGAGCAAGTGAATGAGTTTGTATACCTTGGATCAATGTTTACGAGAGATGGAAAGTGTGAAAGTGATATTGAAAGAAGGGTTTCTGCTGGTAACGCAATAAATGGTGCATTGCAGGCCTTTATGGGCAGCCAGAAAATCTCGAAGAGGGCGCGTCTGGCTGTGCATAGAGGTGTATTGGTTCCAGCACTCATGTATGGAAGTGAGAGTTGGGTGTGGCAAAAAAAGCACGAAAGTAGAATAAATGCAGTAGAAATGAGAGCATTGAGAAGCATGATTGGTGTAAAGCTGTGCGACAGGATAAGAAATAGTGAAATAAGGGAACTCTGTGGTGTGAATGACGAAGTAGTCACTAGAATTGAGAAAGGGATGCTTAGTTGGTTTGGGCATGTAGAGAGGATGCATGAAAGAAGATTCACGAAAGTAATCTACAAGGCGAATGTGAATGGAAATGTTGGAAAAGGAAGGCCTAGACGAACGTTTCTGGATCAGATTGGAGATGTTCTGAAAAAAGGGCAAGTCAAGAGTACTTTAAACCGACGAGCATGCATGAGGAGATTAATGAATGTTGATGAAGCGAAAGATGTATGTCAGGACCGTAGCAAGTGGAAAGATGTGGTCTCTGCCTACCCCGTTGGGAAAAAGGCGTGATTGTATGTATGTATGTATGTATTATGAAACGGGACTAAATCGTGTTGAAAGAGTTTTTATTTAATTACCTCGACCTTTGGAAGGTGATGTTTCTTTCATGGTCCCGAAGGGACCACGAACGTAACCATAAAGGGTTAAGAGACCATAAACAAACACTTTTTGAGTGCAATTAAGTCCCGTATTGTTATATTAAAGTCAAAATTTAACCCAGTTTTTTCATATTTTCTATAACCACTAGGCGTGACAGCGAAAGCAGTATACATATACATTGAACTGCAATGTTGAGGAGACTGGGGGTTTTGAAACGTAGGGAAATTGACACAACGTTCATACCTCAGTCTCTAACTATAAAACGATCTAGAATGAGGTTACAATCTGATAATGGGATCTTGGACCCTTGAGGGAACTTTTCAAAAATTGTAGGCACACTTACCGTGATTTGGGTACCTATTTTAATAGCAGCTCGAACTAAAACTTGATGTTTACTATTTATCCTCCTTCTCTTTATGAATGCACTGCAAAGGCATCAATCGATAAATGCTGGTGCCCCGGTTTGGTCGTCAACCAGCGCCCTTCGACGGAATGGCGCCGGCTAGAGATGGCTGATGGTATAATTATCGATATCGGTTTACAAATGAGCTTGATGTTAATGATGCATTACAAAGGCATCGATCTAGGAATGCTGGTACACAGGTTTGTTTGTCAACCAGCTTCCTTCGATAGAATGGCATCGGCTAAATATGGCTGATGGTATGTCGTTATTGATATGGGTCAGCAGCTTATTGTTATTTCGTTATGAATGGTGAACTATAAGATAATGTATGTATGTATGTTTATCGTTCAATCGATGCCGGTGCCCCGGTTTGGTCCTCAACCAGCCTCCTTCTCCTCTTAGAATGGTGCTGGCTAGAGCTGGCTGGTATAGTTCTCGAGATCAACATTTCTGGATTTATAAATTTATTTATATTGTGCTATTTTATTAAGCCAGCAAAAGATGTTTATGTAAAGTAACTGACAATATTATTCTCACAAAAACTCTACAAGTTGTGTTGAATACTGTTTTCGCGGTGTATAAGATAAGATATGTAATATAAGCTAAAAAATGCACGGTCATTTTAACTATCCCCAAACACTGTCCCCTCAATACTGCTCCAATATACAATTCTATTACTTAAATCAATAAATACATATTTCTAATCAATTATCGATAAACTCCCCGTGTCCCATCACTATCATACCAGGAAAACTGACGTTAAATAATACGTCTTCTCGTCATTAGCGTTATTTGGCGACATCGGATCCAGTCCGGACCATTATTTGGCGGCCGTAATTTAAAAACAATCCCAATTCTGATCTGTACTCAGCACGATATCTTTGAAGGAACTGGGTAGCTACAGTATCTTAAAGCGCTTAGTTAGTCTGTCAATTATATTAAGGGTGTTGCACTATTAAATTTATACTCTGAAATTTACGTCGCAAAAAATGAATTTTTTGTAGCCGAATCAGTTGCGGTTTTGCCTTCAAATAGTGGCGCTACAAACAAATTTCATAAAGCAATAATGTGCATTAATTTTATATATGCGTCGCGTACAAAACTTTTTGCATCTGTCCCCCAGCAACCTGCCGTGATACAGATTTTGCAATATTTTTTTTTTATAGTATAGATAGATGTTCATTGTTTAAAAATACCGTTTTAGAGACGTAAAAAAAAACATTTTTAATACAGTTGCTCAAAAAGTGGTACTTTTCGTAGGTGCAAATCGTGCGAAAAGTTGGTTATTTTGAACTAGTGCTTTTTACTTTTCAATTTTTTTTAATTTTCTCTTGTACTAACACGTCGTACCTCATACATCCAAACAAAGGGTCAATCACTGTCTGACTTTATTTATTACGTCATGCAGCATTGCAGGTGTATATCTCATAATTAAGCTTAAAATAATTGTGTTAATTGCATATTGGGTCAATCAAAGGGTTATCTATTAAAAAAACTCAAAAACGGTGTTAATAATTTGTTTGAGTGACTATTATTTAATGAGCAAATGAGTATTATGCGTGACCGAAAAAAATTAAAAAGAAAAGTATTGTCACAGATTAGAAAATACGTATTAAGCGTGACTTACGCACTGCTTTATAAATTCATAATAATTATGAATAATCGCTATTTTGTGTATTAAATAATATATTTATTTACAATTATATGAAGTGTAAATAACTAAAAACAGATTCACGATGTTTATTGTTTGGAATCAATTAAATTACTATGTAACATTATCATATCTATTCCGAAATATTAAAACTATTTCTTTTGATTTGGCTGAATGATGACAGCCGACGCCATCTTGAAAAAAAATATTACAATTAAAAGTAAAACTTTCTTTTTAATTCAAGATTGTTTTAATTATGTGTAAATGACACATAAGATTTTTGATAGAAAATGATGGATTCTGATGTTACCAGAATAGATTTAACACCGCCCTATAAACGAGCCAAGGCAAAAATTGCAAGTGAGAGTATTTTACCCGCAAAATCGAAAGAAAAATTACATTGCCGTCTATGAACATTTTATTGGCTGGAAACGAGAAAAAGAGAATTATTAACAACTTTCCAATAAAACTTTAAACTTACCAGCAAAGGCCTTAAATGCGACTTATGCGACCCTTGACAATTGCTCTAAAAATTGTAGGTACTCTTAATTTTTATCAGACAGAAATAAATATAATTGCCCCTTTCAATTACTGTTTTAAATTTGCAATTTATTGCAATTTTTCGCAAATGTATTAAAAAACGTTGTTTGGTACACGTGTGGAAGTGTCATTTTAACTCGTCCCGAGTCTTGACCCTCGCCTTGCGGCTCAGGCCAAGACTCCTCGGGACTCGTTCAAAATGACATACTTTCCACACTTGTATCAAAAACTACTATTTTAGGAATGTAAAAAAATCGACAACCAAGATTATTTACACCCTATGCCTTAAGTGATTCTGTTGACTGAGAATGGTTTATCTTTCCTGTTTATGTTGAATCTTCTTCAGTTACCACAGCTATCTTTTAAGGTTATTTATTTTTCGGAAGGCGGATAGGTTTCGTTTGCTTAATTAGGCCGGAATGTTTTTGTTTTAGTTTTGGGATTGATTTCATTGTATTTAAACAGGAAATTCTGTAAGAATGGGGTCATTCAAGAGGGGAGTCAATAACTCAATATGTCCTTAAAGGGTCGGCAATGCGTGTGATGCTCCTATCCTGGCGTCGCAAGCGTCCATAGGCAGCGGTACTATCAGGCGGGCCGAATTCCTGTTCGTCACCTTCGTAGTAAAAAAATATATTAGGTAGGTACATTCGCCAATTAGAACAGTGCGTGGGATCTGTAGCAAATTCTGTCAATGGACCAAGGTTTATGGTATTAAGAATCCGGTTATGTGCGAGTCGGACTCGTGCACCAACGGACTGACTGGCAGGACTGAGTGTTTCATGTCTTTTTAAAAGAAAATCCATAAAAATGATGATGTGTGTAGATAAAGAAGTGTATGCAACTGTACATAATAGGTTTTAAAAAAAGAGTGTCATTTTAGGAAACGAGCTGAAGGCGAGTTTCATACTAGAATCACACGAGTATATTTCATTATCTAACAGTTGCATAAACTACTATAGTAGTTTATAAAGCAGGTGACTGTGCTTGAGTCTATGTTCATTTAATTTTCTTTTTGTTTCAGATGTTGTGCGAAAACGAACGGTTGTGCGCAAAATATTGCAAATACATAATGAGGTAGTGATCAAACTAATATAAGTGTCAAATGTAAATATTAAATCTAGACTAAAGGTCTGAATGACTAGTTTCGAGTAAATACATCTAGTTCGAACCAAGGTCTTTAATGACTTGTTTTCAAGTGAAGCATGAAATTGAGCGTGAGCGCGTACCGCGCGCACGCGTCTGCGCACAAGAAGATACTGACGTCATCGTACCAACAGCACTACGGGAGCACCGCGGCGCCGCCTATCTGTACCAACTTTACTCCTAAGGTAAGAAATTAGATTGTTTACTTTTACAATATGCATATATCGAAGCCAATTGGCTGAATTAGCAAGTCAATTAAATTAAATGGCTAAACCGTTGATTGACATATGACGTTCAACTGAATTACTTGAACGACGGTTAAATGAATATACATAGCCAATTAAATAGCTAAATCATTGGTTCACAGGCGGCATTCGATTAACTGCCTGGGCCGATATGGTTGAATAAAAGACTTGAATGATTAAAGCTAGCTCTGTAGGAATACATATCGTAAAGCGTTGCTTCGCGGGGCTTCTATTTCCGCTATTAAGAGCAGGTATTGCGCGCTTGCGTCTGCGCACATGATTATACTGGCACCATCGTACCAGCAACAAAAACACGGTGATCTTTTTTGTCAAACTAATGATAAAATGTACAACTAGAAAATGAACAGCAAGAAATGTTCTATTTCTATACTATATTAATTTGCATACGTATGAAAAGTTACAAGCCAATTTGAAAACGTTTTGAAATCATAATCAGAGAAAAAACAACATAAAATTAAAAGTATAAAATCATAATCAATCGTACTTAGTTTATTTGAATGGCTTACCCATTATTAACATTATGCGGTTCCACACTACTCGCAAAGTTGGATGTATATGATTGTGTGGACAGGCACATCGCTGCGGAAATTCATACTTCGGCCAACATCGCGAGTAGTGAAGAGCTAGGGTTAAGTTTATGATTAACACGTTCACTGCGGGACAAATCTTGAGGAACTTTCAACTGGTGCGGTTAAGGTCGAATCAGCCCAAACCTAAGCTCTTTTTCAGTGCGGGTGTGAGGCCTAATCGACCTCGAATTTCAGTAGGTGTTTAAATCCTCCATAACTTTGCCTATACTCGGACTAGGCATTTTTTTTCATGTACTCTACATTTGTCAGTAAATGCTTAAAATACCCTTAGCGTCGCCCTTGGTTCTGACTTTTGGTTAAAGAAAAAAACCTTCAGAATCTTTGGCCTTTCAGGCCTCAAAACGCACCGGATTTTATCTAAACCTAGGGAAGAGAATGGCAAATATCACTAAATTATCGATAAGTTTATTATTTGTTTCCTTGTAACTAGAGTACCTACCTACATGCTTTACTTGGTTAAACGGTTTGTTTTAATACTCTAACAGAAAGAAATAAATCTTTCGATTATTTAGAACAAACCCGTTGATTTATGTTATGACATTCTGTAAACAATATAGTTACATGTACGATAAAAAACACTTGTCTTCATATTTACTTGGGTAAAGAATATATGGTTCTTTATATAAGTTAATTTCACGATAAGCAATTTTTATAAGTATCAGTATATTTAAGGAAAGTTAAAAGAATGCTTATAGATTTATTAATTTATTATTGAGTAGTTAGAATAAGACTTAAAAAACAAAACATTATCATACATTAAAAACATCTGAGGAAACAATGATTTTTAAAAATATAATTAATCAGGCAATGTTGAGCAAAGTGATTATCGTGAAACACACGTGGTTCTGTATCGATAACTGGGGCCGCACTAACGTGAAGCGATCGACTCCCGCACCGCCCGCGTCCCGCTCAGTGCGGCTTTGAGGTCGCTTTTTTGAGACATTAATAAACCTCAATCCGCACTGAGTGAAAACAAAGTATACCCAGTGCGTTTGAGGCTTATTAAGACCTCAAACGTTTTTCTTGTTCCAACGAGTCCGGCTTTGGAAAACATAAATAAATGTATATTTGACTCTGTCGTACGCCTTATAAGTAAACGGCAGCAGCTCCCGCACAAGAGAGATAACACGAACTTTTAGTCCCGCACCAAGGTAAAGTCGCGATTGAGGCCGATTTGACTCAACCCGCAGTGAACGTGTTAATATTGTACCAAAGATGGTGGCAGCATTACCTCGCTGTATTGCTATACTAACACGCTGAGCGAGGAAGCTGCCAGCCCTTTGGTCTCACCCGTGGTGTCGACGAGCCGTTTAGAACAGGGATCGGATTGAGTTCTATACATAATACCGGTATTAAATTTCGGTATTTCGCTTATTATTACACATTTTCATATTTTACCCGGCTTATTTCAAAGTTATTATTATCAATACCCAAATTCAATTTCATAACATTTGAATAAAAACGCGAAATCAGAAAGATAATTAATTTTAATTAATATTTAATACCGGTAACGATTCCTGGTTTAGAAAGCTCTTTAAAAAGAACTCTAGCGCTTGGACCTGGGCCCTGGGTGTCGAGTGTCGACACCAAATGCGGTTTATATTCACAAGTTGTATTCTACAAGATAAAGTCGCGGGCTTTATTCTAGTGGCCAGATCTACATATACCTTTAGAAACCTTGAATTTAGCCCCCTAGTCACATAAAACCCCCGCATGTGGAGACAACGTTGTAATAAATCTCAAGCCTGCAATGTGCGTCCGAATTATTTGCGGAGACGCCCTCTATTATATCAAAATGGCATAAGTCTCTGAAAAAAAGTTATTCACTTACGCTCTTCTTCCATGGATTGAAAAACTCGTACCTTGTAGTAAAATGACGTTAGTTTCTTGTATTTCCGTATGTACATACGCTCTTTTTGAATAAATGGGAAGTTTTCGTCCTGCCTTTATTGAATTTCCCCGCATTGTTAGATAACTGCGTTACTATGGAACTTAGGTTTTCAAAGGACTTGGATTTAAAAGTTGACATGAGAAAGGTAGAAACGCTTTGATGCAATTCATGACTTTACCCGATTAAAAATAAATTGTTTTCTTTCTTTGATTACTTTCTCTTTCTTTCCTCTTTTTCTCAAAACGCAATTTGTCAAAACGTGACTGATGCTTTATCACTTATTTATCTTGCGATAAACGCAACCATCATACGCGCCTAGGATTTTATTTAGGTATTTATTTATACACTTGTCTCTCTTGTTAATTCATTTTGGGGTTTAATGTATTTGTATTGTAGCTAACTTCATTCCTTCCTCTTCCTTCTTTTACTAGATGCGCCGCGCGGTGTTATCCCCAAATTTCACGGGAACACTACATTTATTCGGGAACAAAAGTATTGGTGGATTAATCCAGGTTGCTTGATACCAAAATTTATCAAAATTGGTCCAGCCGTTTAAGCGCGAAGAAGTTATAAACATACACATAAACACACTCACATACTTTCGCCTTTATAATATTAGTGTAAAATAGTGCTGTAGATATCTGTGTACCATTCTAACAATATAAATCTGGTAATCATCTTTATTGAGAAAACTCTGCTAGAAGAGTAATTACAGCACCAAAAATCCCGCAACACAATTTTGCTCAGAAGACACGACCTAATTGTGTGTGCGTTACACCCAACCGGTGCGTAATGGGAAAATGATACTCCATTTAACGGGAGGCCTGAAATGGAACTGTTCCAGACGTATTGAATGGGAGGGCTTTATTCTAGCTTTTTTAGGCTTCCAGCGATGCCGAACTGTCGACAGAAGGTGATGTATGATTGGAGTTTTATAGTGCTTATATTGAGCTGTGTTTTCTCAACGACAATATACTCGTTTTCATATTCAACAATATCCCAAAATGTATAAGGAGAATGGAGTATAATACATTTGTAAAAGAAATTGCCAGATGGTTCATCGAACAGTGTTTTTATAGCATAAAATAATTTATAGAATATAGTCCTCATAATTGACTTATTGTTTAGTACTTAGAATCTTTTTTTGCATGTCGTTCACCGAAACAATACTTTATTTATGTACCTTTAGATTCTATTCACGATTTCGTCATATCAGCCGGAAGACATCCACCGCTAGCTACAGTGCGTGAGCAGTCAGAATACGATTCGCGTTCTATACCTATTTCGCTCGCTCATAGGCGATCCAGATAAGCACCTCTCAGTTTTCACCCAGACCCGAATTGTATCACGGACTGTATTAAAGTTATTGAGCCTGATGTTTTTATCACAATACAATATTGTATTTTTATTTCACAACAACATTAAATTGCTTGCCAAAGAAATACAAAACAAAGAATTTAAAAAAAGCAGAACGGGGGACAACAATCAGCCTTGTTGTTAAAAATTAAAAAGAGATCTTCCCAACATTTGTGAATTAGTTTTGTACCTGGAATAGAGAATAAAATATAATGTATATTTATATTACAGCAGTTAGGTTTCTGATACGGCCAAGATAATTCTCAATTGGAGAAATCGACGTACATAAAAATAGATATACTATTTCGCCTTTTAAACTACCGCTAGTATGATATAACTTTAAATCGGTGAAAGATGCAATGCAAAATATTGAATTGATTTAACACAATAAATCATTTCTATTATTTATATAAATATATGGCCGCAAATACTGTTAAGTCACTATTATAATAAAATTGTATTGTTCATATCTCAGTGTGTTTCCTCTTTTCTTCACATATCTTTAAGAAAGTAGTATAAAAGGTTTAGCGTACTATAATGAGCAGCTCAGCATTGCTTCCAAGAAACTCGCAGACTACAAACAACCCTCGATTGAAACAAAAATTGTATTGTTACGTCAAGATAAATAAACTGTATAAAGTTCTTTGCTCCTTGAAACTTGTACCCGTTGTCTGAATAGACAAACGAAGAGTGAACTCTCTATTATTAGAACTTAAGTGAAAACTTTTTAAGAGGAAATATGATTTTATTTAGAAAACTCTTGTAAGTCTCAGACATATCACTACATAGTACAAAAGAAAGTCGCTTCCCATCCGACTGTCCCTATGTATGCTTCGATCTTTAAAACTACGCAACGGATTGAGATGCGGTTTTTTAATAGATAGTGATTCAAGAGGAATGTTTATATGTATAATCCATGCATAGTTTATCAGCATTGAACCTGTACAAAGCTGGGGTGGGTCGCTAGTTAAAATATATACAAAACTGGTTTTCCTATGTCATAGAAGTCGAATTACGCTAGACGTGTTTCGAATAGGTACGCGATTCAATATCAGCACCTCTAGCAGAACTGTGATACGCGACTCTTTCTCACGCGAGATATTTATCCATCTCTTTCTGTGCAGTACTGTGAGAGAGTGACAGGTGATACTATGACGCGCGAAAAGAGTCGCGATGCACAGTTGTGCTAGACGGACAGAGCTGATAAACATACAGATTACTAAGTATATTGGCTCAAGTAGGTGAAATTGCTGCGATACCAACCTGATAATGTCTCAGCATAACCAACCCAGCTGTAGCCAAATGAACACTAATCAAATCACTATAATACCAAGGAACGTGTCATTTAAAAGTTTCAACTTGACTTAAAGTGACAACCCTATTCCGTCTATGATGATAGTGTTTAGAGTTAATCAGAGCCGATAAAAATACACATTACCAAGTCTATTGGCGCAAGCGAGCAGGTGAAATTGCTGCGAATACCAACCTGATAATGTCTCAGCATAACCGACTCAGGGGCTACGATCAGTCGCGGCGGTGGCCAATCGAACACTACGACGACTATTTGACTTATACGACGTGAGGAAACCCGTTTCGGATTTATTTTAATAGGAAATACTATTGCAAATTTTTTCAAACTTATCGAGGTATCGTCCTCGTTTATTTCGTCCTTCAAAAACTTAAGAGGCCGTATTCCTTTTAAAATGCTGATAGTTTAGACATTTTTCTCTATCATCATGTTACTACCTAAAACAGGGCTATTGGGATTTAATGGTATATTTATAGGTCCTTGAAACCTACAGTTTTAATTTTTGTTTCAAAAACTACTCGAAATTGACAAAATCACGCGGAAAATTTGTTTTTTCAAACTTATTTTCGACTGCACGCAATGAAAGCATGAGATAGCTAAGTTACTACCTAGAACTCGGGGAAAAGTATTACTCACTTTAAAAAGTTGGTAGAAATTATCAATATATTTGTCATATATGATTTTTTTTAAAGGAATAAGACCTTTTAACCACTTTTTTCCGTCTGGGGTACTTATGGACTAGATAATCTAGACACCCGTAGCACATGACATTATCCACAACCGTTCGTAATAAATCTATATTGGTGCGGCAGCAATAAGGAAGGATGGCATTCTTTGGATGGGAATGAAATGGAACTATTCTACTAAGCCACGAAGTAGGGGAGACGAGTATTCGTTCATGGCAGTTTTATTCGAGCAAATATAATTCTATTATAAGTAAATACAATGACTCTATATTGGACATTTCATGAAAAGAGACGAAAGCCACGTACTCAGAAAAGCGTTAAGCATGAATGTTGACGGATATAAGAAGAGGAAAGAAAAGAAAAGATGGATGGATGGTGTGAAAGATGATATGAATAAGAAGGAAGTAAACGACGAGTTACGGAAGAAGAGTAATAGGGAAGAATGGAGGAAATAATATGCTGCGCCGAAACCAAATAAATGGGATAATTGCAAGGGAATGATGATTGCATACTTCATACATGGGAATAGAAAATCACGAAAGTTACAATAAACAACAAGTAGGGGTCAAAAATAGATTAGATTAGATTTATTTATTTCATAATATAAAATGTCAGTATAAATTACGCTAAGACAATTTACATGCATTTATACTATGATCGTCATAAAGATAAAAATGAGATAATATAATAATAGTAAAAAACATAACAATAATAATAGGTGGTTTTATTGCTAAATTGCAATATAATATCCCAACAAACAAAATAACCTTATAAAATTAAATCTATAAGGACTAAAGTCTCATAGTTGTTTTAAAATGGCATTCATTACAACAATGTACCTTTTAACGGCTTTTTATAAGACAATTTGGCTAAAATTGCCTTTATTCTTATAATTTGGTTATGTTAACGTTAATAAAACCAAATAATATGGCTACAATAAGGGTTAATTTTTTTATATTCTTATAGAAGCTAGCTACATTGCGTTTTAGCTGTATAATATTGAAAGCCTTGTAAAGGCGTTTTATATGGCCAATCATTCTTATAAAAGTAATGCACAAGGTACCTATAAAGCTTTTCGGCTTATAGGAGCTTTTTATAAGATGTTTACCCAACGAATGAATTATAGCATTTCATATAGTCTTAATAAGAATTAAAGCAATCCATATTCACTTATATAATACTAATAAGGGCTATGTTCTCTATAGTGTTATATTAAAAGGTTTTATATGGTTACGCCTAATACTTCTGTAAATCTATAAAATGACCAATCTGGTACCGAGGTAGCAGCCGGTGGTTCCGTAGAAGATTATTTATGGAACATGGGAGTGAGCAGGAAAGTACTGAGGAATACATTTGTAGCGGCAGTTACAGTGATACAGACATATGGTCAAATGAGGAATTGAAAAAACTTCGAATTAAACTAGTAATATAAAAAATGGCGGGGTTATTTGTAAACCGCGCTTGACATCTACTACTGCGCATGTGCAAAAGCATTTTTTTAATATTCGTCTTATGTCAAAATGGCACAAGCGCGTGTAGATTCAGCCAAATGTATTTAATGAATAACGATTTTAAGTTCGTTTATTAATCAAATTTTATATCTAATGTAATTAATGACGTGTTAAATGAATGAATTAATGAAGTATTTGGTTTTATTGTACTTTTATATGTAATAATAATCGGTATTTGACTAATTTATCAAACTTTTTTAAATATTAAATTTATAATTACTCGTCCGATTAATAAAGTGTCAATGTTTATTTAGAAATATTGTTACTATTTAAATTACGGATTACAATATTCGCATTCATTTGCAATAAAATGGTCGTATATAAAATACGCTTTACAGAAAATGAAAGTGAATTGTTGCAAAACTTCTATATATTCACGACGTATGACAAAGTGTGATGGTAAATTTGGATGAGTCGGATATGTACAGTTATAACACTTGTGAGAAAGGAACCCTAACGACATATAAAATGGCGAATCATAAGCAACACCTATTGCTAATGATAGATTTTTAATCTCATAGTGTATTTGTAGATGATGTGCAAATTTCTTTCGCTCTTATAATGGCCTTTTATAAAACATGACTAAATAATTAACCACATTTTCAGTACAAAACCGCAATAATACAAAGGCGCGTTGATAACACATCATGTTTTATACCATACTCTATCACAAATTTAAATTCCCACACAGTTTTCACTATAGATTCGGGTACTCTAACATAGAATAAAAAAATAACTTAGGTAGGTACCGTTTACTATTAATCATGAAGATGTTGACTAATTATTTTTCGTCAAACTATTACAAAAAAGAAAATAAACTTATTGCACAGTCATAAACATACAGTTATAAGAGCCAAATACCTTATTAGGGGCATTTGTTTTGCCGTTATGAATTTTACGCCCTTAAATCGGACCATAACAAAACGCGTATAAGGACGATCGCCCTTATAAACGCTTTAAATATAGTTCTTATAAGTATATTAACATTTTAAAGGCAATTTCCATGCCATTATAAGTTTGACTACCTTGTTGCTTGTCACAATAAAGCACTTACAAGATAAATAAAGCAAATAATAAAGCAACTATAAGTTGAGTAAAAGGTTATTGTATTTATAATTTGTGCCCAAATCCACCCTTATTAGCGATAATATGGCCTTTACAAGAATAATATTTTTGGCTATATAAGCCACTACAAGAGGATTTTTTGTTTGTTGGGATCTACCTTTAAACAACCTTGAGGTGTTTTTTTTATTAAGCAGTAACGTTTGCTGGCGTATCTAAACCTAAATAAATGTTCACTGTGATGTCCAGGGTTTCCGTGCAGGAGGAGATTCAATAAAACACTTTAATGGGTTTTCTGTCGGCCATCACCTGCCCGCCCCCGTTGACGTCTGTCATCGCAATGGCGGCCCGGGCAGGTCCAGAGACACTTTATTATCATAAAGGTGTCTATACACCACACCATCCTCTTTTCATAAATTCGAAATAGTGATTTATTGACACCTTATTTATTTAATTATTACTAGATATTAACATTTCATATCGCCATTGCATTACATGTACATTTAATATATTTATGGAATCTAGATTGATTCATATTATTAATAATTACAAATATCCTACAGATTCGCTCGCTGCTCCGTCTGAGTGAATTGAACTAAATTCGAGGCTTACTCTAGATGCCCCACACCAGCCAGCTACGCCAGACACCAAGGTGCGGCGCATTTGCTCAGACTCAGGATTCGGCTGAGCACGGTTATCGTGGCGGTGTAGTGCATCCAGCCGTTCGCTGTGACAGCGAGGATGAGAGTTTCGCCATTAATATGGGTTGCTTGTGCGTCAGCGCAGTGAGCAAAACAGACAACATAGTTCAAAGTAACCGGTATGCACAACATACCTATTAGTAGTATCTCGGTCACTAGACTGTAGTTGGAAATGTAATATTTCTAATTAAATCCTTAATCATGAATTTGAATGTACACTGAGATGTAACACGAGTTTAATCTTATCAACAACTGTATTGTAAATTTGTAATAAATGTGTCATACTCATAAAGAAATGGTTTTGCTTTGTTACTATTCGCGTATTCGGTATTTATTCTCCTTTTGAGACAAGGCTTTTAACCATAAGTTTATGCATAGGTACATGAAGTTAATTTAGTGAGTATACTTATTATTTAGTAGTTTCAAGTTTAATAATTTTGTCTTTATTTTACATCATTAAATAATTCTGTGTTCTCGTTTCCGTTCCCTCCTCTTTCCATTTGTGTTTATTTATTTTTTTTATTTTTATTTTTTTAGGTACTTGTTCTTTATTGGTAAATGGAATGAATTAAGTAATGGAATATTTTGTATTTGGTATTGTAACAGTTTTTTTTTTTTTTTCCGCCAATCATAACATTGGATTACATATATATATTCATTTACCCGTGAATTAATGTACTATGAAGCTATTATTTTCGAAAATTTAGGAATCTACCAGCGCTTCCAACTAAGGCCTTTGTGAGAAAGAAGCGCCGCAAGAAAACTCACAGTTTGCCTTTTTCAATGAAATATACATTTTCCAATTTTTGGTATGAAGTTAAAAATCTTCTCACGAAATGTAAGTATTTCAGAATACTAAACCGGCGTTGACTAGTCATCACTTGAAAAGAAAATCTGTTTACTTTAGAATTTCTATATAGTGAAATTTACACAACTGATTGGTACACCGACCATAATCTCAAATACCGTAGTAACTTCATAAGGAATCACAAATTATTACTGCATTATTGAAATTTATATTTAAAGTTACAGGTGAGTATAACTCAAGGAAAATAGATAGGTAAACACACCACCCACGTCTCTTATGAGGGCTCGTGGATCATTATTAACTAGACTAGATGCAAAATATTATAAATGCTGCGTCTCGTCTCTCAATTAAAACAGTCTTCAATTTGGAAAACCCTCGTCCAACCCAAATTTTATTCATTTTACCATTTAATTCAGGGACAGCACTGTTTTAATGCATGTATAATCACGAAGACTCATTTATCATAAGTACTGAAAGTCTAAAATTAGTTTTTTGAAAATAGGAACCACAATCGTTTACACTTCATTCTAAAGCAGGTCGCAGGTTTCACAGCCTTAATATATATAAATTTATATATATAATTATTAATATCATCGTCTAGTACCCCTAGTACAAGCTTTGCTTAGTTTGGGGTTTGGGACTAGGTCGATTTGTGTATGATTGTCCGTTAATATTTATTTATTATTTATTAATTATACATTTTATTATTTATATGTCCCTTGGCAAGTTTTTCACCTTTGTGGTCCCTCCGGCACCTTGTTATTTTGTGCCCATTGGCACTTTTGTATGCACGTTAGCATTTTGTATATTATGTATACCGTGGTAAGTACATTTTGTACACCATGGTAAATTTTGTACACCATGGTACATTTTGTACACCATGGTACATTTTGTACACCAAGGTACATTTTGTACACCATCGTACATTTTGTACACCATGGTACATTTTGTACACCATGGTACAGTTTGTACATCAAGGTACATTTTGTACACCATAGTACATTTGTACACTATGGTACATTTTGTACACCATGGTACATTTTGTACACCATAGTACATTTTGTACACTATGGTACATTTTGAAAACTATGGTACATTTTGGCCCCTTCGGCAATTTTTTGTTTCCAAATTAGCAGTTTGCATTATTATTTATTACTATTATTATTTTTTGTTCTTTGTGCCCCTTCGGCATTTTTGTAGTTTGTGCCCCTTCGGCATTTTTTGTTTGGGCTTTGTGCTCCTTCGGCACTTTTTATACACCATTGTACCTTTATTATTCTAAACCCGATGTAATGATTATTCAGTCTACCTAGTCGTAGCGCGAACAACCGAGTACACTGCTAGAAAGGATATAACGGAATAACATAAATTCCTCAATCAAAATACCTTTTAATTATACCCAATCAAATTACATAATATTGAGAGGAAGTTTTCATTTGTTTATTGTAAGAATACTACAATATGATTAATTGATTACGATTTTTATGTACATACGTACCCCAAGAAATAAATAAATACGTAGGTAAGTAACTGCGCTGTTCTAGTGATTGATAATTTCTAACTGAAGATGTACTTTAAACGCCACAAACGACAATTTACTTTAAGATGTCTTTACCATAATACCTGTGTTATAGGATTTGCTTGTACTCGTAATCGTTTATTTAGAATGCACGGATACTTTAAATGTCGTTACTACTAGTATATATTCTTTTGTTATATACCTTATTCTATAGTGAACTCAAATTCAAGTCAAATCGTTTCAACTTCTAGAACACGGTTTATTTAAGTAATAGAGTATAATACTCGTTGTCGAGTTTAAGTGTTGTTAAATAAATACCGCGTTTATTATATATTCAATCAATTTCGCGATTAACCCTCTACGACGGAATTACTGTAACATTTTTATCCCTATTACGGCCATCTATACGACTTAAATTTTAGAAGACTACTTTTTTTTTCTTTCTTTGCCAACGCGTGAGCGCGTGACAGCTTCTTTTGTAGTTCATCTACTTTTTAAGGGACATTTCAAGTGAACATGAGAAATGGTATTTTTGCTACGGTGTATGATGTAAATGTATTTTTCCCAACGATGGTTTATTATTCTTTATAAAGTTAATGTTACTAACTGACATTGGCCAAAGCCACGAGCTGCCATTCCTGTATTAATATATAATATATCCTTTTAGGGCTGATCCGTAGATCATTTTATTTTCCCGCCTGTCATTTCCAATCAATGACAGCTTGTGTTGTAGTTGTTTCGTGCTGAAACAGCTCAACTGATTTTATTTTGATACCCTAAATAGGGTTGTTTTCCGCCAATCCTGTTGGTTTTGTTTTAATCTCATAGTCTTGTTTTAACTATGGTCCAATCCTATAATTTTATTTAAAAGTGTTTCTAGTTCCTCTATTTATTGGCTACTAGGCAAAGAGATACCCAAATATCTAGGTAGTTTATTTAAGCAAATTGTATTACGAATATTTGAATTTCCGATGTCCAATCACAATCCAATATTTCAATTGGAGGTAATTGGACTGACATTTTGGGGCAACCTGAAACAAACTAATAATACTACGAACGAGTTTACGGAATTAGATTAGATTAGGTTACATTAGATTAGATTAGATTAGATTAGATTAGATTAGATTAGATTGGATTGGATTAGATTAGATTAGATTAGATTAGATTAGATTAGATTAGATTTGGCTGGATCTGAATAGATTTGACTATATTGGACTCTATTTGAATCGATTTGGCTAGGTTTGATTTGATTTGGTTTGTTACAACACATCATGACTTTATATTCAAACAGATTTATATTTAAAAGTAATATTTAATTTAGCACACGGAAACTAATTATACTACGAACGAGTTTACGGAATTAGATTAGATTAGATTACATTAGATTAGATTTGATTAGATTAGATTTGACTCGATTAGATTAGATTTCGCTAGATCTGAATAGATTTGACTATATTTGAATCGATTTGGCTAGGTTTGCTTTGATTTGGTTTGTTACCCACATCATGATCTTATTTCATACAATGCAGATAACCTTATACTTAATATTATGTAGCTTAATTTCAATTGAATCATTCCGCTGAGTTAAAAGGTTCGGCGTACCTGTATGCGTACATATTAACTGATATGTTTTATATGCGGAGATGTTAATTTTAATTTGTCTACGCCAGTCCAATACCTGTTTCGTAAGTAACGACCTTCGGTTATTATTATATTTTATTTAGGTACAACATATAATATTATCCACCTTCGGGATGCTTAAAATGTACCTTTATTATTATTATTGTTATCTTTTATCCACCTTCGGGATAGTATTATTGTAGTCTTTTATCCACCTTCGGGATAGTAATACGCACATTTACGTATATCTAAACAAATATATTATGCATATACATTTGTATATGTTCCCCCTTTGGGGTACTTATATAGTAGTACGCTGACAAGGAAGAAAGAACACATTTAGTATTGATATTCATGCAATACTTATGTGACAAGATTGACGGGTGTATTCACTTGAAAAATGAACCATGATATGACACGGTTATCTTATCTTATCACTTACGACAGTGAGTATTAAATAACAGCCTACAATTATATACGGACTTTATTGTATTACAATTAATTATGTCAGCTACGAATTTACCATGTCGTGGAATTCGTCTATGAACTCCGTAGTCGATCGTAATTCGTAACGCACAGTGAATACTCGTATGCTAAATATAAAGTTAGCTATACCCGCGTTATTAATGCAACAAAATCACGGTTGGTAGCCGGTAATCTATCATGACTGTATGTAGTTTTAACGTTCATTGTAGTTACTATTACTTATGTTGTTTATAAGTACCTTTAGTTATTATAAAAATTACCAACGTGTCCGTAACCAATATGTAGTAGTAATCTACATTTAAGTAGTACTTAATTTATTGTTGGAATAGGTAATTAAGTATCCTAAAAAGTACAGAAAACTGCGAAATAATAATTCTGATGGTGTTTCATAACAACTTATTGCGCGACAGCTAGATATGTGCAAGAATGTTGAATATTTTCGTTACACAACCGTACTGCCTTCCTTTTGTTAGTTTCATGGTAGTCTTTATTTGAACATACTTATTCTCAAGGCACTTAGATATTCACTTTTGGTGTGTACTTTATTTAGAAATATTAATATGTAACGAAACATTTGTAGGAAGATAACCAATTTGTAACTGGCTGTCTAACAACCATCAAGCATTTTATTTAATACTTAACCAAATATTTTAATTGTACGTATATCTATGTCGAATTTAACAATTTGTTACCATAACACAACAACGGGAATGCATTTAGGTAAGTATTAGCGGACACATTCTGTTTACGACTAATTACGCCGACCGTTATCAGTTTGTTTTCAATTCCTCTGCTTATTTTTCTTTTGACATAAGTGCACAAAGTACTAGTCAGAATGTTATGCGACTTTTGTTGTAGGTACTTCAATATTCGAAACCACTATACCCACTTTTTCCTTTTCTTTTCCTTTTACAGAAATTAGTTAAAAGGATTCCACTGATTATTATTATCGGTTACTTGTACACTTCCTTGTTGCGTTTTTTAATCCTCGTCGCCAGTGTGATGTCCAGGGTTTCCGTGCAGGAGGAGATTCAATAAAACACTTTAATGGGTTTTCTGTCGGCCATCACCTGCCCGCCCCCGTTGACGTCTGTCATCGCAATGGCGGCCCGGGCAGGTCCAGAGACACTTTATTATCATAAAGGTGTCTATACACCACATTCACAATGAAGCGAAAACTTTAAAAATGGCTTAGGCATGCAAGAAACTGCTGGCTGAAAAATTGAATGGCTCTCGCATCAGGTTCAGTGGTCCAATAGGTAGGACGCCCGTCTTG
Source organism: Apotomis capreana (assembly GCA_947623375.1). Lineage (NCBI taxonomy): Eukaryota > Metazoa > Arthropoda > Insecta > Lepidoptera > Tortricidae > Apotomis > Apotomis capreana. The sequence goes on along the minus strand of OX392517.1, from coordinate 16,379,777 downwards.
GCCCGGAAAGCCGTTGGAGACGCAAGTTGGAACCCTGCCTAAACCATTAATTTTTAAATTTTTCGCTTCATTGTAAACCTTGAGATTGTGGAATATTTAAAAATGTGATTTGAATTTAGTAGAATAGTGATGAATTCGATGATTAAATCGCAAACAAAAAAAGCTTTCAGCGCCTAGTAAAATCCTCACATCCTCAATACTATCCTATTAGCCGATTCTTGTGCTATGTATACCCTTACCATATATTATCGTGACAGTACTCGCTAGCAACAGCGTCAACGATTTGTATGGAGAATAGTACAGGGCCCCTACCGGTTACTATGTAGAACCATTCTCCATACAAATTGTTTACGCAATCGCTAGCTAACTGTAAACTCATGGCAAGGGTACTGAACCAATATGTAACGGTCATATCAATACGCAGCAGCTTCCCATCAGGAAAACTTTGGATCATGTGCCCCCCTCGCGATTGCAGTCTCGCAGACCTATCTGGTCCGACTACCGGCTACAGTACCAAGAAGGTTTTATAATCCACAAGGAGTGGAAGGGACAGTGGCATGAGCAAGGCGGCGCCCCAACTACCGATCCTACCAAAATGCCATCTGGACTGAAGGAATACCGCAAGATCTGGGTTTCTCTAAACCGCAGACGTGGGCCGGTGCAACCACAATCTGCACAACCTCACTCTCACACTTTCACCAGGCCCTAGGGAGTGGCTACTTAATTTAGATATTAAATTATAAAGTAAATAACAATTTCAGGAATAAATGCCATACGATAATAATAATATCAATTCGTCCTTTTGTCTACCGTCCCGGAATAGCCCCTCGTATGGCGTCCTCGAGAGACATGTAATGGGATAATTACGGTCCAGTGCTCGTTCATGGCGCAAATCGTTGCTTATTGCGTATTTATTGACTGAGGCTTTATTAGTTCTAACGCATGGTTTCACACTAAATTGTGTGGCAGCGGTGCTGAAAAACCTAAATTCTAAATTTAAAAATATCCGAGCCAATCAAATATGCCCGAGAACCTTTTCGACAGACAAGGCTTTTGATAAAAAAAACCGCATTCAAATGGAACGATGCCACCAGATAGATATGCTAAACTTACAATAACACCCCTCTTTTTTTCTACTACTACGACTAAAAACTTGCACTACAAATATTTAACTCAGTACTTTGATATTACGGTTGTGATTGTGTTTGTAACTAGTATGTCTTGTGCCCAGAGATGTTTTAATTTGCCACACTTTAGATATCCTAATTTCATCTTGACGCATTTCAAAATTCCAGTCATACTCGTTAATTTCACCGGCACAAAACATTAAAACTAATAAATTACACAAACTCACAACTCATCCAAAGTTCTCATTAAAGACAATACTTTATTTCAAACCGGCTTAAGTTGAAAATGGCTGAAATTGTACTGATATTGTGTGGAGCCCGCTTGAGTTATGCCATTATTACTCACTTTTAATGAACGTCAGGTAAAATAAACACAATGAAGAGATAATTAAAATGAAATTGACTTCTCGGAAGTTCTTTAATAGTATATTACTGCCGAGGCCGGGAAAAGTCAGTTCGTGGATGAGTATGATTTTGAAGGACGAGGCGTAGCCGAGTCCTTCAATAATACGAATCTGCGAACTGACATTCCCGCCGAGGCTTGTATAGTGCTTTTCTCCAAATATGCTTGGAAATAATCACCAATCTACATTTTAATTTAATATATCAGTACCAATAGTACCATGAAGTTCATTTGGTACTTATTTTTTTAGGAATAGGAATATAATTTCGGGTCCGAATCATAATGTTTGATTTAAAACAAAATATATGAATAAGAATTAAATATATATGAAAACACAATAACAAAAAATATGCACATAGGTAATTATACATTTTAGTTAAATTAACAACTTCTAAACACACTGTTTTTTTTAGAAACCATACCATATTTATCATTCGGAGAATATCATAAGTTCAAAATAACTTTTATATTGATTTGGACACAATCATTTCTGTTTAATTTTTTATTTGTTTACGTTTGGTACACTTATTAATGTTCAACTCACTCATTAAATATCATCAATATCATCATATTATTAAAATTAAAACTTTCGTGAGAAATCTCTAATAAATAACTAAGAATCATGAAAATAAATTAACCGCATATAAGATTATTATTTCAATTGTTTGTCCGTTATTCGAAATTTGTCGACATTTCAAATACATTGACAGTAGCAGAGCAAAAAAATGTTCAGTGCAAGAACTAAACGCAGAGAACAATTAAAAAGTTTATAATAGTTTTTATTTTTAAAATTTAGTGGACAATTGGCTGTATGGTGAATTATCAGTCTTTGAAAAAATTAAAAGTAAAAATGCAGTAACCGGCCAAATTAAGATTACCCTCATTTGTATGAGACGTTATAAACGGAAGGTGTGTTTTTTACTTAATCGTCTTATTTAAATAATATTGATTTCCCGGCTAAGGCCAATAATATATATTTTTTTAATTTTCATTAACGCCTTCTAAATATAACGAACGATTTCGCGGTCCAGTTTTACTACATTAATGGGAACATTTCCAAGCAAGTTGGAGAAAAATTCATTATAGCACCAACTTTAACAAACTTAGCAAAAATGGGACTTTTGGGAATAGGGGATGCGACTGATGTTGAATTATACAACGTAGTGTAGTTATGTGAATAAAATTAACAATGTCATGAAACAAAAAAAAGCAAAAAAAAATTTAAATGTATGTGACTTCAAAGGTACGGACGTTTTATGATTTCTTTTTTTAGCCCCAAAGAAATTTTTAAATTTGTATTTAGAATCAACGATAAAACGAAAAAACGATCCGACAATAGAACATTTATACTGTTCAGTTCCTAAAATTTCGTAATATTCTTTAAGTTCAGTTAAGTTATTAATAAGTTTCTCTTTTGGTATAATGTTGATAGTTAAGGCGACTCCTAATCCCAACGTCCTTGAGGATCTGGGCGGAGCCTAACGTTATTCGCCCCGCCGACCGTGCGCCCCCGGAACAATACTTCGATCATAATCTCGTTGAGTGGCGTCCAAGCAGTTTCATACACTCGCATAGTCCGAGCGAGAGTTGAAGATCAACAAACCTTATAATATTTAAAGGGATTGAAAAATCTCGAAGTAAAATAAATCATTTAAACAATGATATAATTATTGCGGATTACTAAATATCTATTTACCTACTACAGTAGAATATTAAAAACAAAATGCGTTAAAGCTATTTCCCAAAAAAAAAAGTGAAATTGGCCATTTGGAAGTCTCGCATCGAAAAATACTTTTTAGTTTCTTTTGTATGTGTACCTACCAAAAATAGTTAAAATGCCGACAAGATTCTTGATTATACGTGTAATATCATGCAGAAATAAAAAATATCGTTTTTTAATAAATAAATCATACCGTGACCCAGCGGATGAACCGATATTTTAACATAGTAGTGGAGGCACAGCTTTATCCCCCGGGTCATGCTGCTCTAATGAAAAGATAAACTATAAATAATAGAGCGACAAACTCAACTTTACCGTTTGAAAACGGATTTACGTCCTTTACCTACTTATAAACAGTGATAGTTTTTTATGACTACATTAGTAATGTTCTCAGATTTTCCCCTATACTTGTTGATATTGACGATATTTTACTAGACGAATTTTTTGGCTAATTTCAATGCTCAAGGTCAATGGATACCCTATAAATGTTAATTTACTTGAGTGTCAAAATATGCCAATGCTGGAAAGGAGAACTTATCTAAGCGACATTTTTGGGGATATTGAGTTATACACACTGTAGGGATCGGCAGATTTTTCTGCATCGAATGGGTTGGGTCTCGTATACATTTGTCTGACGACTTTTGTGTCGCTTATCCCGTCGGTGATTTAGAGAATCTCTACTTTTTTTTCTACTAAACGACTTGATTTTTGAGGTTTTTTTTAGCAAAATGTAGATTAAATAAAAGTTTTTTGCATAATAATGAACCTTAGAGCTTTTTTACTTATTTGTCAAAACAGATCAAACAACTTGGATAATTTTTCTTTATTGCAACTAACCTTGCACTTGTTTGTTAACTGTTTTAACCTGATCGTAAAATATATTTTAAAGTCGTTTGAGGCATTTTACCTATGTCTTTATGATAAAATTAACATAATGGTAAATTATGAAAGAAAAATTGAATGTGATCCACTGCAATGTAAGCAGGACTGGAACCTGCGACCCTAAGTTTCTCTACCAACTGAGCTATCATATCGTTACGTCAATCACACTAAATCTTTGATTCCATAATTCTTCGCTACTGGAGCGCCCTCTGTGTCATGTGTGTTTAAAATGCTTATGCGCATTAGCCAAAAAGTAAAAATGTGGTATTTCCACATTATTAAACAGAATCGATATAAGATTCTATAAAAAAAAATAACATAGATTAAATTACCTGATTGTCGTATCTTAACTATTGGCGTTTATCCAAATTTACACCTGCTTTGATACTATGAAACCATTGTCGCTTATCCTTTTTTACCTGATATGACTTCGATCGACTACTGTCGCTTATCTTGAATTGCTTGAATGACAATTGAGTCGTATTTGTCGCATAGAATGTACTAAAAAACAAATATTTTCGTTAAATTGGTAGTTAGACAACTTTACCGGTTCTGTTTTATAAAATATCACACATTTAGTAGTAATTCAATATATTTATAAAGGCCGTTAGGCCCATCTGCGGTGTAAATCTGTTTCTGTGGCGCTAAGGCATTACTTTGGAGTCGCTTGATGGACCCAAACGCCATCTCACTCAAACAGTGTCTTACGAGACGTCACTTATACCACACAGAGTTGTAGGTAGTTTTGTTATTCTTGTTAGGATAGGATATTATCTCATTGCAATTGTAAAACATGAAATTTCACGTAGTTCGTGATTTAAAATTCCTTAATGAGTACCGAGTGACTGCAGTCTTGAGAACTCTTGTGCTGTTCTCATTAGTCATAGCTATCGTTTGCTACCATACATTGGTCTAGAACTACTGGAAATCTTTCAGCAAATCACACATAAAAATTGATAAAATTGAAATTTCACGTGATATCTGATGAATAAATCTTTAACATTTCTAAAGCAGTTTTTTTTGTATTTGCGTAGTTGGACCATAAGTTTTTGTCTTAGAGAACTTTAAATGTCACTTCATTAATTTTAATGTTTGAAAATAAATATTTTCCTCTAATTAAAACATTAATCGTGAGGTTTTATTGTACGATAAATAGCTTTTCATGTCTGAAATATTTCCTACAAAGGCGATTAGATAATTTTTCTTGATTTTTTCATGCTGATTTATGCACATTTATATATTTACCTGACTATAAAATGAGCATGCACATATATATTGTTAACTGTGTTGATTGTTGTGTAATAGATTATACTATTTTACCTGACTAATTTCTCGGGAAACGTGTCGTTAAGATAATTTTACCTAATTCTATTATGACGGCCATTTTGCGTAAGCGACGCTAAATCCTAAAATATTCCATTAATAGACAAAATAACAAAAGCAACATGTAAAAAACATGATATTGTTTATATAAAATGAGCTTCGTATGCACATAGATATTGTTTACTGTTTGTGTAAAATGTAGATTATACTATTTTACCTGACTAATATCTCGGGAAACGTGTCGTTTAGATAATTTTACCTAATTCTATTTTGACAGCCATTTTGCGTAAGCGATGCTAAATTTTAAATTATTCTATTATAGACAAAATAACAAAAGCGACATGTAGAGAACATGATGTTGTTTATAATTATAAAATGCTTCATTTAAAAAGTAGGTCCACAGAATATTTAATAACTTTTTATTTTTTGGAAAAAGTTCGTAGTTTTTTAGATCTCCTGTAAAGTTAGCTCCGTGTCTCTTGGATAATTCCTTTCCAGCGTAGATACGTTTTTTTGCGGCATAAAGAGCCGTATCTTTTTTTTACGTTAACTTAGAAGTTCCGAATTTTATTGGGTGGGTGAAGATTTCTTGATCTGCAGATCGGTTGACATGCGGCAAACGTGTCAGCCCTACTTTAGTTTAGCGGTTGTCTAAGTTACGTAAGCTATTTGGGTTTTAGCGTTCCTTCCGCGATCGATTAATTTGATCCAAGATCGTTTCATTGCCCTCTGGCAAACTTAGAGAGAAAAATTCTGAGCATTAGTCAAAAATCAAGTCCGGGCATTACGATGAGTCTAAATAAAGTTTTAATTTTTTTCATTAATTCAACTGCCGATCATTAATATATGGCTTTTTAACGATATGTAATAAAAATCAGGTTTTTATTTTATAAACGGTAAACAATTGGAACAGAACTTATGGCCAGGCTAGGTATGTCTAGCTAGGCCCGGCGAATATGTCAATAATTACTAACGCTCATTTAGATTTAAATATGAAGTGGGAAATTTATTGATGCAAATATGTATTCTGACTATATTTACATAAATAAGCCCTCATGCCAAAATTGTCACTTGCCTTCTTGAACTAGAAAATTATTGTAATTTTTGATAATGTATTTTTATATCATGTCATGTAATGTACTAGTGACGCAACGAATGTGAATACTTACAATAAATATTCGTATTCGTAAATTAGCGTTTTACCGAATATTACAATGGTATTCAAACGAACAATACTTGTTCTGTATTACGATATTCATATCTCTTAGGGTTGAATTAATAAAGATCATTAGACGTTATCATACTTAAATATCTGTATTATCAGATTTTTTTTACTAACCGAAATACCTAAGGTACTCTAATATTACACAGAAAAGGGCCCTAAAACCCACACCTCTGGGAATCCTGTCTGGTGTGGGCCCATGACTGAGAATATCTAAGTATCCAAATGTGTCCGGGAATGCTAAGCAATGACAATTTTTTTATAAGTACTTAAAATTAATAGATACCTAAATACGAAAAAAACCTGTTGATTTTAATGCTATATGAAAATGAGTGCTTTTTGTTATGTCGCATAGCGTAGTCGTGTGAAAAAACGAACTACACTCTCTTAAAATACACTTCAAACGCACGAAGACAGATCGAACCTCCGCGGGATCCGGTACTATAACAATTTTCCGTAACTAGATGGATCGCGAGAGCAAGTGACACAGCCTTCCCCTTCGACGGTTAGATTTACACTGAGCTCGCAGCCCGGGCACGGCCGCGCTCGCGGAAATTCAGTTTTTTTGATGCTTTATTAGACCGAATTTCCATTATACTAACTTTTAAACAATACGATTAAAGATCAATGAATTGTCAATGTTTTTGCGAAAGAGCCGTGTAAATATCACTTGTAGTTTAGAAGCCTTAGGGAATTGAAAATTGAAAATGACCCTATTTCAACATTATTTATTTTTTACCATAGTAAATATTGCTTTAAAAAAAATCCAACTATAATTTTTTAGAAGAAATAGTCAAAAATAACATATATTTTTTTCAGATTTTTTCGTTGGCTAGATTACGAGCCTTAGGACTTTAAAAATCACCATTCCACGTACGGAGTCGCCTTAACAGGCCCTGCATCATAAAATGTTTCTGTTTAGCCCAATGGTTGACTAGTAGAGAATGCCTTATGGCAGTAAGTCGGCTATTTGTACACTTTTTGTTTTGTGCAATAGTTTAAATAAATAAATAAGTTATGGAGGAGGAAACGTGAACGAAACCTACATTTTATGCAATAAAGAATCATAGTACTACATAGTCGCCATCCAGATAGTTTGTGTAGGATGTCTATAATATCGCGTTGGAAAAATAATAAAAAAAAAATTGGGCAAGTGCGAGCCGACTCGCGTATGTAGGGTTCCGTACCATAATCTATAACAAGTTTGTTGTATGAGAGTCTCCCTTAAATATTTATTTTATTTTATTTTTAGTATTTGTCGTTATAGCGGCAATAGAAATACATCATCTGTGAAAATTTCAACTGTCTAGCTATCACCGTTCTTGAGATACAGCCTGGTAACAGACGGACGGACGGACGGACAGCGAAGTCTCAGTAATAGGGTCCCGTTTTTACCCTTTGGGTACGGAACCGTAAAAAATACGTTGCGAGATCAGTGTAAACTCTACGCCTTAAGTTTTCGAAGTATTATGGCACTTGGAAGTAACTTTCAGTAAGTTTGCCTATTAATTGAACTTCTCATTTCAACTAGTTTCGAGTTCACAAAGTTTTTTAATAAGCATCAATAGCGCAGGAAATTTGTCGTCGTTTGAATAGATATTTTTTTAAAGTGAGTTCTTGTTTTTAAGTCTAGTCAAGGTTCGAAAAATAACAGGAGCTAACTATCGACTTCATTGTTCCTTATATCCAGAACTATGGTGATTTAATATTATGTAGGTACTTAAAATCACATTTAAAAAACTAAACATCAAACTCAGTACCTACTTTAAAAAAAAAAACCTTGTGTTATTTTAGTAAACATAACATTAAGAAATTGCGGCAAAAAAACTACTGATTTCATCAAAGCGTTTCAAATGCAGAAAACATGCATTTGTGTTTATAAGTAAGTGGGAAAACACCACTTTACAATTATGTAAAGAATAAACTAAAAACGCCCTAATGATAAACAAACAATACGTACTTAATTAAATATGTATGTACATACTCGTATATAAAGCATTGAATTTGACGACGCGTTTGGCTCGGTTTGTAGACACCTGCCTACTGAGCCGGCGGTCCCGGGTTCGAATCCCGGCCAGGGCAAATATTTGTGTGATGAACTCGAATATTTGTGCTTGGATCATGGTTGCTCTTTGTAAGTATCTATATATCGTCGTCTAGTACCCATAAAACAAGCCTTCTTCAGCTTAATTTGGGACTAGATCGATTTGTGTGAGGTTTTCTGATATTTATTTATTTATTTTATTAATAAATATCGATACGGAAACGGGTATGCGTCAGAAAATTATAATGCTGGTTGCTTTTTTTTTCGTAGATTTAAAAAGGTTAGGGGAACTTATCTCATTCAGCAATCTCTTCGCATTCGAGTAAAGGGGTGATAATACAGTGGAAACTGGATAAGTGGAACCTGGGTTAGTGGAAAACCTCTTTAAGTGGACCCAAGTTCTCGGTTCCAGTCCCTTGGCAACGAATTACCTCTATAAGTGGAATTTTGGGAACTCATTGGGGAAAAAATAAAATCTACGTCTGGTTACTTTTTGTGGGTATATCAACTATACACGCTGTATAGTAGGGAGGATCATTTTTTTTTTCTAACGGGCACAGTTGATTTATGGCGCCATTTGGTGCCACTAATTGACACTTCCTTTTAGTATATTTTTTTATTCAGTTTTATTGCCTCCGGATTACTCTGTAGAAAAGATCCTAATGTATGGACACTATAAAAAAAGTGGCTTTGTATATTTTTTTTTATTGTATTTCGTTTTGTGATACCCTACTGATTATACTCAGAGTAAATATACATTAAGATTTTTTATTTTATTTTTTATTTTTTTTATTTATACATTAAGATATTGAGACAAATTTGAAATAATAAAACCAGACTTCATAACGCTCATTTAATATGGGCATTTCTATAAAACTAAGTTAAAAGTGGATCCGGAGGCAAAAGGCAAACTTTAATTACAATGCATTTTTGGTACTTATTTAGTTTATACAATTATGAGTTAGGTACATTTTTTTTTGCTATGCCTAGTAGAAAGAAAGCATTGATTTTTTTTCCATATAAAAGTGACCCACCCTACTGTATAGTTGTTAGTAGTATTTAAATAGTTTTATAACTCACGACATCAATTTGATGGAATTATGATGACGGAAAACATGATCCTCATCGACGTACGAAACACTGAAACTTCCTTTTGAAGTTAATGTGTAGCTCTGTGAACACATAGAATGTCCGGTAGCGTCCAGCGCCGGACGACTGGCTTCATTAACCGGTGTAATCCGGTTATTTGTCGCTCGGGGCGGTTCGCCGCACATCCGGACCGGTCTTTGATATTGTAGGTTCCGTATAAATTTAATTCGGGGTTTGAAAGCGTGTTTAAATGTCAATATTATGTTCACCATAAGTATAGTTTGTTTTTGAAGACGTCCGAATGCTCATATAAAGAGCTTATCTTGTAAATATGACCCCAGACAGCCATTGTCCGAAAAATAATGGAAAAAGTGACAAAAAAACGCAACAAAAATGGCATCATCCTTTCTAAGTCACATGGTTAAAATCGGAATAACATAGCTTTTGAGAAGTGGAATACAGGTGTGGGTGCGCGTTATGCACCCGACGAAGAGAAACAAATATATTATTTACAGCTGTTTATGTACAACGATATTTACAATAAATTAAATTAATTATGTTACAACAGAATATCATGAAAACGTTTGTAGAAGCAGTAAGAGAAGTGACATTCTTGTTATTTCGTTGCCATGGAGCGCGACGATGTTGCGCGGCGATTTGGCGCGCAGCCTTGTGGTGAGAGTATGCAGGTTGGTCACCACATGTTCCCCCTGGCCAGACCGTAACTACGGTCGATATCTTGCAGGGAAGCTGACTAGTCTACCGCTTCTCGTGCGAGCCTCAGTAGGTGTGGCGGTGTTATTGTTCAGCGTTACCTCGCGCATGATGTATGCGGGCTTCAGTCTATCGATGGACACGTTGTTTGGCTTGCCTTTGATCTCAATGGTGTAGAATTTAGCTTGTCGTTTTATCACCTTGTAAGGTCCTTCATAAGGCGGCTCTAGAGAACTTCGGACGCGGTCGACACGTTGAAAAACATGCGTACAAGTTTGCAGCGTCCGTGGAATGTAGAATAGCGAAGATGAAACGTGCCTCGATGCAGGTTTTGGCGTTAGTTTGGCCATGTGAGAGCGGAGTCGTGTGGCGTATTCTGTGACGTCTGCAGTTGTGAAGTCGGTTTGAGGTGACAGGAACTGGCCGGGTAAGCAGAGTGTTTCGCCATATACAAGTTCAGCCGGAGTTACCTGTATGTCTTCTTTTACCGCACTTCTCACGCCAAGCAGAATCAATGGCAGAGCTTCCGTCCACGTTGATGATGAGGAGTGGCACATGATAGCTGCCTTGAGCTGGCGATGTAGTCTCTCGATCATCCCGTTGGCGGCTGGATGATACGCCGTGGTCCGGAAATGGCGTGCTCCAACCATGGCTGTCAGAGCTTTGAAGAGATGGCTTTCGAATTGGCGTCCACGGTCCGTGGTTATCCGCAGTGGACAACCAAATCTGGCAAACCAGCCAGAAACCAGTGCAGAAGCGCAGGACTCGGCAGTGATGTCTCTGAGCGGAAACACCTCAGGCCATCGCGTAAATCTATCGATGACAGTCAGGCAGAATCTGTAATTGGAGGAAGGGATGAGGGGTCCTACGAGGTCTAGATGGATATGAGTGAACCTCGAGGATGGAGTGGTGAAGGTGGAAAGTGGTGAAATGGTATGACGAGTGATTTTTGATTGTTGGCATTTCAAGCAATGCCTGACCCACTCTCTACAATCCTTGCGTATCCCTGGCCATACGAATCTCTCAGCGGCCAGTCGCACAGTAGCTGAGGATCCTGGATGATTGGTGTAGCTGGTTAAAAACTTGTTTGCGGAACTGCGGAGTAATGTATGGACGAGGTTGCCGAGTAGAGGTATCGCAGAATCACGTTTCATCCATGAACATCAATTTCTCACATCGGCGTATGACTTTCACGCAAAAGAAATAAAACACTCGACAGACTATGCAATCATTCAAACGACTATACTCATTCGAGAGCGTGATTGATCGCCTAGTCTCATTGATCCAGTACCGATGTTTGCCAACTGTTTGCTTTTTCTGATCTAGCCTAGTTTGTGAATGTTGAGTAATTGGTTTTAGTGATAATTGCGAACGTGTTTGTAGGTTTGGTATTATTTTAACGCAACAAGAGAGCCTCCAGTCACATAATGAAAATGGTCTTACTGTCTCCATACAAATATAGTCACATGTAGGTGGTCATTTGTATGGAGCGTTTTTAGCGCTCCGTAGGAATGTTGAACTTTAACGGTCATTTCTGACTTTTGGAGCAGTCCATTGTAGCTAGTCCAATATAGACATTTGATTCCAATAAAAAATGGAATCGATTGACATCCTCAAAATTTTCTACACGTCTATTGCGGCGGAAATGAGGCCTATACCCGCGACTATGCGGCCCCGAGGGGGCTTTCCACAGATGATATAAATATAATGGTCACAAAACAGATCTACAATCTACATACAAGCGTGCTCGAGCAAACGCACACACAGACATTGCTCACGGACACGATATCTCGGACTAGTTCGGACCAGTGCGAGCGCGAGTGCCATCCGCTTGACGTGTCCGTGAGCAATGTCTATGTGTGCGTTTGCTCGAGCGCGCTTGTATGTAGATTGATTTATTGTGCCTGAGGGGGCGATCCACAGGTCATATAATGGTATACTCTAAAGGTGCGTTTCTTAATTATGACACGGAGCTAGGAGAAATGGAGACGGTCTCTAATCCGATTGTAAGCGTAAGCGGAGCGGGATAGAGCATATTAAAAAAAATACTCCAAGCTCCACGCAAGTGGATTCATTTGTCAGTTTTCACTGCTCTTTTCCACTCTGCTCAGCTCAGCTACGTTTGTAGAAAAGCAGCCTAAAAAAGGTGCATTTTCTTAAACATGCAATGAAACATCGTCATAACGTGTGTCGTAACAGGCTTCGAAGCATCACGTTTCGTGCAGAACAACTCGAGAGAACTGTGATGTATACCTCTATGGCTCGTTGCCATGGAGCGATTGTTCTATCGTGTCAAATATGCCGATAAATTGTACCTATATTTTTAGCTGAATAAAGCCAAGTTTCTCATGGTTATTGTCTTTATATTGTATCAATTTATTCAGCTAAAATATAGGTACAATTTATCGGCATATTTGACACGATAGAACAATCGCTCCATGGCAACGAGCCATAGAGGTATACATCATTCACCCCGTCTTAGAGATGATCAGATGTCTGGTAATCCTCCAGGTAGGCAGGTGGCCGCCTGGTGCGCGTAGACCTTCTAACATTCAGTTGAGGGGTGCCTAACGGCCTAGGTTCAAACTGCACTAGCGAATGAGGAAGCTGCAGAGGAACCTAGGCCGTTAGGCACGCCTCAACTGAATGTCAGAAGGTCTACGCGCACCAGGCGACCACCTGCCTACCTGGAGGATTACCAGACATCTGATCATCTCTAAGACGGGGTGAATGATGTATACCTCTATGGCTCTTATATTATATTACCGTGGAAACTGACGCTTCAGAAAACGCTCTTGCTGCAAGTCTCTCTCAGCATGGGCAGCGCGTAGCGTTCTTCTCAAGAACTTTAACTGACTCGGAAAAACGACAGTCTTCCATAGAAAAAGAAGCCGCTGCTATAGTTGAAGCATTGCGAAAATGGCGTCACTATTTAATCGGTAGGCACTTCGTGCTAATAACAGATCAACAGTCGGTTGCATTTATGTTTAATCAAACCCATTCAAGCAAAATAAAGAATGAGAAGATTGAACGCTAGAGATTAGAGTTGTCCTGTTTTAAGTATGACATAATTTATCGCCCGGGTAAACAAAATGAAGTCGCTGATGCACTGACTCGCGTATGTGCGCATATGGACGTCAATAATCTAAAAACCCTGCATGACAATCTTTGTCACCCGGGAATCGTTCGCATGAGTCATTGGGCACGATCTAAAAACCTTCCGTATTCGATCCATGATATCCGACAAATGACGGCCAATTGTAAAGTATGCGCTGAAATCAAACCTCGATATGCAAAATTTAACGGACAGCTGATCAAGGCGACTGCCCCGTTAGAGCGGCTCAATATTGATTTTAAGGGCCCTCTACCATCTAAATCACGTAATAAATATATATTAACTGTCATTGACGAGTATAGCCGTTTTCCCTTTGCTTTTGCCTGTAAAGACATGACGTCAAGCACAGTGATTGATTGCTTAAATAAAATATTCTATATCTTCGGAACTCCGATGTATATTCATTCAGACAGAGGCTCTTCATTTATGTCCCAAGAAGTTACACAATACCTTGTCGCCCTTGGAATAGCGTGCAGTCGGACAACTCCATATAATCCGCAAGGCAACGGCCAAGTGGAACGCCTAAACGGTACTTTGTGGCGTACGATTCAATTAAGACTGAAATCTAAAGGATTAGATATACAGGATTGGGAAAAAGTTTTATCTGTGGCTTTGCACTCAATTAGATCGCTCCTTTGTACAACTACGAACGCCACGCCACATGAGAGAATGTTTAACCATCCACGGAGAAGTCCAAACGGAGTATCCTTGCCTGCTTGGCTCTCTACTCCAGGCCCTGTTCTAATCAAAAAGAATGTACGTCATTCAAAATTGGATCCAATCGTACAGGAAGGTCATCTCCTTCAAAGTAACCCGAATTATTCTTACATAAGATATCCCGATGGAAGGGAAGGCACAATATCAAACAGACATTTGGCACCTATCCCCTCAGATGATGAATACTTGTCCATTTCTTCTGATGAAAATGAGGATATGCCTGAGGTTATAGAAGAAAGGTCAACTGCGCTAGCGAATGAGGAAGCTGCAGAGGAACCTAGGCCGTTAGGCACCCCTCAACTGAATGTTAGAAGGTCTACGCGCACCAGGCGGCCACCTGCCTACCTGGAGGATTACCAGACATCTGATCATCTCTAAGACGGGGTGAATGATGTATACCTCTATGGCTCGTTGCCATGGAGCGATTGTTCTATCGTGTCAAATATGCCGATAAATTGTACCTATATTTTTAGCTGAATAAAGCCAAGTTTCTCATGGTTATTGTCTATATCTTGTATCAAACTGGAAAGCAATTTCATACAAAATTGAAGCCTAGGCCGCGAAGTATTTTTTTTTAAGCATGGCGTCTGCGTTCTTGAACAGGCTGAATAGCTGAATTATATATTTTCTTAAATGGTGTGTTAATATAGACGGCCAACTGTAGGGAGGCCTAAGGTCGGCCGTCTATACCTACTCACCCAGCAAGCTCTTCTTTCCCGGCGTCTGCAGTAGTGTACTAATAATTGGACACACGCATAGTTGCCAAATAATGGCAGCCAATGCCAAACGATATATCTGACATAATTTAACGCTATCGGACACTGAACCGAAAATATGCCGAATAATTTGGTATTCACGATAATATTGGATCGAATACTTCATAATTGGACACACGCATAGTCGCAAAAATAACTGCCAAATAATGGCAGCCAATGCCAAACGATATATCTGACAGTATTTAACGCTATCGTACACACTGAAACGAAAATGTGCCGAATAATTTGGTATTCACGATAATATTGGATCGAAAATGATTATTAATAACGCTTGGGGCACGTGGATAAAAAGGGTCAGATTTAAATGAGTTTGTTATTTGCTGACATCAAAGCTTATCTATATGACTGGTTAGTTTATTTGAGGTCTACGCATGTTACAAAAGTTTGACTACGCGGTTTGACTTGTACACAGCTCTGGGAGTACCTACGAACAAACGCCGAACTCGTCCGTACAAAGGTGGAAGGCAGAGCCAAGCACCTAGATGGTCACTAGTACGTAGATTGTTTATAGCTCGCGGCGCGTAGTAAGCTGGTCTTGCCAAAAAAACAAGAAATACAGATTTACATCTAGAAAATATATGTCTATAACAGCCACCGGGTTAACTAGCTGAACACTAATTTTTGTTTCCCACCTGTAACGTTTGCCAAATTTTCATTTGTCCGAAAGCCAATTTATTCCAAAACTGTTAATATTTCAGAATAATTTTATCACAAACCCATAATCTAACCTAACGGGGTCTTCAAACTTAAACCCTGAAAATATCTGTTTTGTTTTTTTTGCAGTATTTATATAATGTAGGTATTAAATTATAATAATAATGATAATAATAATTCGTTTATTTCAGGCATCAAAGGCCCATAGATAAATACCTTACAATCTAACATACATATTAAATATTAAAATACTAAACAACTAGGTCACGATGTCTTTCGTAAGTCCGTGGTGTTGGAAATTATGAATATACCTTTGTATTTAAGTAAACAAACCTATTTAAGTTAGTTGCACCGCCCACAACTTATCTGCTTTGCCCAATGGTTGATTGGTAGAGGCTAAATAAAGTACTATAGGTTTCAGGAAAAGTTTGCTTTCGGACAAATTAAAATTTGGCGAAACGGAACCGATGGGAAACGATTTTCCGGAGTTGTGATAGGATACCCAGCCACAGACATCCACTGCTGAACATACCTCCCCTTTAGCTCACCACAAGGTGTGATCCTAAGCAGACCGATCTATCGACTCTCTGCGAACGTCACGAGGTCATCCATCTACCCTAAACGAGGGCCATCCTGCACGTCGTGGTTGCAACTCCAGGACTTTGCTGCCCCAACGGCTACCTGTTCTCCGGGCTACATGGCCCGCCCATTGCCACTTCAACCGTGCAATCCTGTACGCTATGTCGAAAATATAAATGCCTTTACGATAACTACATTAATCAACTGTAAAGAAAAGCCTGCCAGATTCAAATACCTAATCCAGTCTGAGAAATGTTCTCGATGCAAAAACGTAGCTTTGCAATAAACCGAGTAATAAAAAATACAAATTCGTGCGCGATTATCCTTGAAATGTCTCGTCGCTCTTACAAATAACTTAGAATCCATCCTCCAAGCCTTAAGGAACTTGTAAAAACCTAAATAATGTGAAAACATCTCGATATATCAGTGTCTGCTGCAAACGAGACAGCGTAATAATTCGAGCCATCAAAGTAATGTCGCCTCACTCCACCGCATATTTTAGTAATCAACTGTAAGCGGTAGATTTCCCGGATTCTGCACTTATGTGGTTTTTACAGCGGCCTATAAAAAGGCTTTTGGGTGTGAGTTTGCGCCAACGGTTTTCAAAGTTTCGGGGGCCTAGCCACGTACGTCCCGTTTTTTAATTTGTTTGTATTTGATGTCTTGTGTAAATTTATTTTGTTGCGCAATAAAGCCAATTGTTAAGTTCCAGAGGCCTAAGGATTACAATGATGTTAAAATGGGTCGAGTTTTTTCACGACCACGGCTCAAAGCATTGAACATTTTATAAATATGAACACATAGTTCTCTTAGTGGCGTAATTAAGATTAAATAAATATAGGGGAAGTCTGATTATGATAACGATTAAGATGAAACTCGTCAAACTCATTCAATTATTTGGTTATAGAATATCATTAGATTATGTGTGTCTATAAGATTTCACCGCCCATAACATTTGAGAACGGTTACCTATCTGAAACACAATTTTTTGTTTCCCATCTGTAACGTTTCGCCAAACTTTCATTTGTCCGAAAGCCTTTTTTTAAAACTGTCAATTTTTCAGAATAATTATAAAACAAACCTAGTCTAACCGAATGAGTTCTTTAAAACGATGTTTATAAAATCTTGAATATATTACGGGTTACAGAGAAAAAAATACTTTCTGATAAATGAAAATTTGGCGAAACGTTACAGATGGGAAACGATATTTCGGAGTTGAGACAGAATACGTTTGAGAACCACTGAACTCTGCGGGGATGGATGGCCGTGCTGAGTTTTTGCTGACTGGATTACAAAAGTGTTTTGCATAGTGATGAAGCACTTGTCGTCACTTTTATATGTAAGTAGATATAGGTTAAATTTTTACCGTATAGGAGTAAAAAAGTGCAAATAATTTTTAACTTATTTTTGTTTTCTGTATTTGTTGTAGCGGTAACAGATATATCATCTGTGAACATTTCTACTGTTTAGCTATCACCGTTCTTGAGATACGGCCTGGTGACAGTCTCGAGCAAAAAAACGGCAAAAAAAATCACGTTTTGTTATGGGAGCTCCAGTTTTCTTTTCTGTGTTTGGTATTATTTTTAGCGGCAACAGAAATACATGAGTAATTTTCAAAATACATGTACGTAGTTAAGGGCTTTTAATAAAACAAAACTTAATTGATTCCATTGTGTTACGATAGTTACCCATATATTTTGTATGAGTAACTTTCGTCACACAAAAGAAGCAATCGTAATTTTGTTTTTATTAAGCCATTAACTATGTACATGTATTTTGAAAATGACTCACATCATCTGTGAAAATTTCAACTGTCTAGCTATCACGGTTTTCGAGATACAGCCTGGTGACAGACGGACAGACAGCTGAGTCTTAGTTATAGGGTCCGTATTTATCCTTTGGATACGGACCCTAACAAGGTAGAAAGGAAAATTGTAAACGGTTACCATTAAATATGTACAAAACAAAATAACGATGCAAATACACATTTATCAGAACGATTAAAGCTCCTTCTTGGAGACTAGGTCACCATAACAATGTGATTTTTTTTTCTACTTGGAGTCTTTAAATCTTACTACTTAAAAAAATAATATGAATCTTATTTTCTATTTGGAGTCATAATCTTACACTAGGTAAGTACTTTGAGCGTGAAATCGCGAGCTTACTGATGTTATTTCACTAACATAGCAAAGATACACAAATGCCAATATATCTTTATTTCTCAATATAAACGGCAACAATATATAAATGCCGTGAAATAAAGTGATCCTCGCGATCCCAGCTCAATATAGTCGGCATTTAGAGCAAAACAAACGCAGATGCGTGACTTCTTTTTATAAGTGTGTATTTTATTTATTGATTTGGATTCAACATTGTAGGCAACGTACACCAGGATGTACAAACTCTTTGACCATCTTTTTATATTTTTTTTCGAACGAGAATTGTTAACTCTTCAACCTTAACGAGACTTAAACTATCGACCTTTTCGTTTTTTTTTGTCAATTTAAGTATTTATGTGTTTTTTAATAGAACTCCATTTGATTAAATGCCGTTAATTACCACTTTTTAAAATATTAGAGACTGTTGTACCTGTGTGTGTGTGTGTGTGTGTGTGTAGCTTCTAGAGGCACATTTCGTTGAATTATACTTGAGGCGTGGTTGCTTCCTGAGTTTGGGTCTTTATCAGTTTGCAACATTCATCTAGCAAAAAAAAAATCAATTTGGTAAGCAATTAGTAGACGTAAAAGGATTTTCAGCCAAAAACGAAACCGAAGCTTCGGCTTCTGTGTGACTGACAACGGAAACGTAAAATGAATTAGTCATTTCAATAAAATATGTATAGTATACTACGTCTCTACAAAAGAATCTCGTTTGTTTTTTTTTCACATAGGGAGAGAAATAGCAAATATATAAAAATAATGCTTTTTACTCTATTACGGGAGAAGCTATGGCTATGACCCATTTAATTCTTCTACGTGGACGAAATTCGCAGCCATTTTTTATTTTAAGTATAATACCATTAAAGAGTTTTGTAGCGTTATTTTTACTATCTGTAACGTATCTATTGTTTAATTGAATCTAAGTGGCAGCTCAATATTGTGTGCTATGGATACTAAGGGACCTGGTTTTCATTCGAGCCTCGTTGTGCTATGTTATCCTAGTCACCTTTCTGGAGGTATAGCTTGTTTGTACGAGTAATTATCGCTGTACTGAAAAAAAAGTAAACAATGCTATAATCTATCTATATATATATTACGCGAGGCCGATTTTTGTACATCCCATCAGATCTACAGTTATGGTCCGATTTTGATAAATGATATGTCATTAGATTCGTCCCATGCTGGAGATGTGCATAAAACTCTTGGATTTTGAATTTTTTCCCGAAAAAGTACTGAAAAATGGATTTGAAAAAACTACTGTGCGCTAACCACGTGACATTGACCACGTGACCTGTGATCCCTATTTTGACTTAAGATGACCAAATAATAATAAGCATGATTTGCTCACAAACCTGTAGTAAGTTGTTCAGTATGATGAAATATTATTTTTGAGTCGGCAACATAATATCCGCAACACTTAAAACATGTACGAATATGCAAAAATAATTTTACAGTTTGTTGACAATGAATGACAGTAATCATATTCTGACAACTTTTAATGTATTTTTTATTGGGGGCTATAATGTCAATGATCTAAATTGCCAGGTTGTTTTTCTTTTTAAAATGTTGATATGGAAACTTTTTTCGCATGTTAAAAATGTGGAGGAAAAAGCCGGTTAAGTGCGAGTTGGACTGGTGCTCGCAAGACCAGAAAAACTGACCGTCATTCAAGAATAGATTATTTTTATAAGCGAGTTTTACAATAAATCAAAGCAGAAAAAATGTAGTAAGTACAACTAAACGTCATTCAAATAAGTAAATTTATGATAGATTATTTTAAATATGATTATATAAGTCCATCAAAAAAGAAACCAAAGCAAATAGCATGAGTTATGGTAAATTAAATAGTATTTTACTAGAAAAAACTAAGTCCTTCCGCTTGAATGTCGACGGGATGGGAAATGTGGTCGAGTTGAGAATATGGACGAGTTGACAATGTAGCTAAGTTGGGAATTTATCTACATTGGTAATATGGATGAGTTGGTAAAATGGACGAGTTGGAAATGAGGTCGAGTTGAGAATATGGACGACTTGACAAAGTAGCTTAGTTGGGAATGTATCTACATTGGCAATATGGATGAGTTGGTAAAATGGACGAGTTGGAAATGTGGTCGAGTTGAGAATATGGACGAGTTGGCAATGAAGACGACTTGGTAATACGGACAAGTTGGTGATATGGAAGATTTGGCAATAAAGACGAGCTGATAATAAGGACAAGTTGGTATTGTAGACGAGTTGGGTGTATCGTCGAGTTGGGAATATGGACGAGTTGGAAATGTGGATGAGTTGGCAATGTGGATGAGTTGGTAAAATTGACAAGTTGGGAACATGGAAAAGTGGGCAGTTTTTTTTTATGTCATAGGGTGAAAACGAGCAAACGAATCGCCTGATGGAAACCGATTACCGTCGCCCATAGACACCTGCACACCTGTGGACGAGTTCGCATTATGGACGAGTTGGCAATGAAGACGAGTTGGTAATACGGACAAGTTGGTAATATGGACGAGTTGTCAATGTGAATGAGTTGGGAATATGGAAGAGTTGGGAATGTGGATGAGTTGGCAAAATGAACAAGTTGGGAACACGGACGAGTGGGCAATGAAGACGACTTGGTAATACGGACGAGTTGAGAATATGGACGAGTTGGGAATGTGGATGAGTTGGCAAAATGAACAAGTTGGGAATATGGACGAGTTGGCAATAAAGACGGGCTGATAATAAGGACGAGTTTCTATAGACGAGTTGGGTGTATCGTCGAGTTGGGAATATGGACGAGTTGGAAATGTGGACGACTTGGAATTGTGGACGAGTTGGGCCTATGGACAAGTTGGAAATGTGGACCAGTTGTATTTGTGGACGAGTTAGCAATATGGACGAGTTGGCATTGTTGATGAGTTGGAAATGAATGCGAGTTGGCAATGTAGATGAGTTGGGTGTATGGACGAGTTGGTAATGTGGACGACTTGGCATTGTGGACGAGGTGGGAATACGGATGAGTTGGAAATGTGGACGAGTTGGCATTGTGGACGAGCTATTATAAATGAATACATAAACAGTTACGCACTACATGATTTCCTTTTTAAAACCTGCGTAGTGAGTGCCCAAATCTGTCGTTTCGATTCATGTGCTTTTTCTGGAAATTGATAGAAATCGATCAAATCGATAAATTCTTCTTTCCTGAAGAAAGAACAACAAATTAAAATTCTACCAATCTTCGGTCCTATGAAAATATGTCAATATTTTTTTCAAGATATGGGATTATTTTTATGAATTAAATTTTTCCATAAAAAATAATATACATTTTATTTGTGGAACAGATCAGCAGATCACATGTCATTAATGCACAAGTTATTTTTACAAAAGAGTTGAAAAAGTTGTCACGATGAAACTGGCAGTTGGCTATCAGGCCTAGCTCTAGCCTGGCATGTTTCAACGTTTTTAAAACATTATTTTAACGTGTTTTTTTACAGTATTTATTCTTCGTTCGCCAAAAACTTCTTTTCGATAAAGTAGTTATTTTCTGTAACACTACCGGATTTCCATATTCTAGCGGCGGTTCGACGCCGCAACGGGCCTCTAGTTATTAATATTACAAGAAAAGTAAGTTATGGTCTCACGCGGTAAAAAAAGAACAAAAACTTTATGGTCTTATTGTGAATTACAGACTCGAAATCAAAAGACTTCCAGCCATTCATTGTTTGATGTTTTTTTTTATTTATTGATAAATATACAGTTTTTTAACCGACTTCAAAAAAAGGAGGGGGTTCTCAGTTCGGTTGTATGTTTTTTTTTTTTTTTTTTTTTTTTTTTTAATGTTTGTTACCTCATAACTCCGTCATTTATGAGTCGATTTGGAAAATTCTTTTTAGGTTCATGAATAGACATTTCAAGGTTGGTCCCATAAAATTTTGGTGAAGATCGGATGACGAGATCCATGAGGAATCGAAGGAATTCCTGAAATTTTATAGGCAGTCATAATATTTTTCATAAATTTTCTAAATCTATTTAAGTATTTGCATATGGTAGTCACCATCTTCCAATGCTGAACTGATGATGGAAGGTACAACTCCTTAACTGTTAGGAGTGAGGAGATAATTAAAACGAGATGCATTCCTTCAAGACCTCCCTGATCACCCCGCCATAAGTGTTTTATATGAATCACTAAAAAGCGAAAAAAAAAAATTTTTTACAAAAAAAAGAACCGACTTCAGTAAAACTAAAAATCCAAAAATAACCCGTTCAAGTACAGATTACATTTGACTCACCCTTTGAAGTCGGTGCCAAACCTCACGTAAACTTTGATATATAAATATAATAACAGTGGTTTGGGATCGACTTCAAAGGGTGAGTCAAATGTAATCTGTACTTGAACGGGTTATTTTTGGATTTTTAGTTTTACTGAAGTCGGTTCTTTTTTTTGTTAAATTTTTTTTTAAAACTTAACACTAGTATTAATAATTGTCATACCAGGACTAGAACTTTCGTACATTTATTATTATAGAGTTCAAAATTTTGCATTACAATGACCAAAAGTTTTAGTGCCAAATTTATTGAAAAAAAAATATATATTTTTACATTGCCAAAAACAAATTACGGTTATATATCATATTCTTAACGTAAATGAAATATTTACACATGAGAAATTACAAAATTCAAGCGCATGCTGCGCAAACATCTCTCGGATTCATCTCGAGATTGTGTGTTTTACAAGGGTACATATTATTATGTATTCATCTACATGTATTATAATATATAATATGTGTGTATCTATTGTATTGTGTTGTATCTATATCGCCAATATATATATATTTACATTAAGTATTTATTTTTGTCTGGTTTGTAATATTTTTTTATTCACTGATTTTATATGATCATGCACCAAGTGCTGGTTTCTGTTTGGCCCTATGGTCGGCTGGTAGAGAATTCCTTATGGCATTAAGCCCGCCATTTGTACTATTTACTACGAGTATATTGTATTGTGCAGTATAGTAAAAAAAAATGTGATTACTAGACTACGTGACTGTAATGATTTGACTTAGTTAGGGGAAAGGGTCTACCCTTTAAAGCAATCATTAAAATCTCAACTCTTTGACTGAGAGATTAATTAAAAAAAAAGTTAGCAATCATATCAGCCAAAAGATGTCCATTGCTGGACCAAAATGAATATCTGATCGACTGCTTGTGAGCGTCCTAATTCATCGTTTTTCCACCAGATCGTTAGTCCACCTTGTTGGAGGTCTATCCACGCTGCGTCTTCTAGTACAGTTGCCTCTGAAGAACCTTTCTGTCATACTGACCACCATTTTATAACAACCAATGTATCTACTCTGTTCCACTCAGTCCGACTTATACCCCGGTCAGCAAATAATGCTCCCTGGAACTCTTAATTTGACATTTAAAGAATTCTCCTTGTAATGCCGTCGATGTCACATCAAAATTCTTGTAAGCCTGATAGAAATATATAGGTGACACATTTTTTCGTAAAGAAATTTCGCGCACACGCAACATTATTAGTTTATCGCATTTTGTGAAGTTTCACAGGGATTTTCATTGGCTGAGGGTATCTGGCAACTCCCTAGAAGCTATAGTTGGCGACATTGGTACTCACTACTGACTCGATCACGCTCGATTCGATAGGAATATCCGAGGTCTCCCGAGCATAGAGCCAGTGTAAATAAAAAAAGTAATTCAAATAATTCCTTGCATGCGGTGTCCATCGTTACTTGGTCTGTGGACCCTGTCTCGATTTCAAACATTTTTCCTCTAATTTAAGGTTTACAGCACTCGGTATTTAAAGCTTATCTGTAATTTATAACCCAGAGATTAATAACTGGTCCGGGGATAAAGAATGAGTTTTTTGTAATATATGTTGGTATACATGCTGTTATGAAATTCGAGATAACTCCAGGCTCAGCCTGTACTTTTCTTGAGAATATTTGATGATAATTTGAAAATATTTCGAAAAAAATCGTTTGGCGATTCAGCGAGGATATGACGCTATACCGCAGGGACCATTTTTAGATTTAGTTGAATTGTAGTTTATTACAGTTTAATTTTATGTTTAGGATTAGTTTTACTATAAGTATTTTTGCACTTAGTTGAGCGTACCTCATTAAATTACTTCCATTTGAAGTTAATCTTTTAAATGAAAGGTTTTTACTTCTTTAAATAATAATTATTATTATTATTACATATCACTTTGGATTACAATTAGGGTGCATTCATTAATTACGTAATTCTATAGAGGGGCTCGTAAAATCTCTACTTAGGCTATCTGGTGACTTATAACAGTAAAGAGATTCAAAAATTACCAAAATTGTCCTTACGTGATTACTGATTAATAAAGGGCCCCTTATCACTATTATTGTATATTATGATATCATTTCCTCTGAACTATGTTAATCAAACAGCTCCCAGGTACCAGGAGTGCAGAAGACAGCAGCGTTGCTCAGCTCCTCAGGCCATGCAGGCGAAGGAATATGTGCACCCCACCCTGTACTCTCTCGCCTCCATGACCTGAGGAACTGGGCGGAGTCGTCGGGATGCCAGCTACCAGGAGAGCAAAAACAACAAGAGATCAGCATGTCGGAGGCTGCGCAATATCTATTCATTCAATTTAGTTATTTAAATTCAGACAACTATGTATTTATATCGGTGTATTTAGTGCTACTTAAACTTTCGTGAGACATATTTAATTATTGTATTAAGCAGTTTACACTCAAATAATCAGTGACGAGGTTACCACGCCGCTGTACGAGTAGCAGTCACAGATGAAGAGCTCCATACGAGTTCGAAGCATGTCGGGCCGTTCCTGACAATTTCACGTGAGTGTGAACCGCTTAATACAATAATTACTGAAACAAACAGATTGAGGTCACCTGAGGCTATTGCGACTTTTGATGATATCATAGAAACGCAACACTTGATTTGACACTGCTCTCTTTTTGATATTAATAGTTGGCACTCTAGGCAGTACGGGTATGGGTATGGGTGATCTTTAACTGCTGTCCATTTATGATATTATATCATCAAAAGTCGCATTTGCCTCATAGTCGCAATAGCCTCAGGTGACCTTATTATAAATTTATGAAACGTGTAATGTCTCATTTTTTTAAATGTGGATACACACCACAATTTTTATATTAAACTATTGATTCAAAGATATTAAGGCTCAAAGAAAAATTAATAATTTAAATGAGTTACCCGGGGGACGAGACCGGGAATCGAACCCGGTACCTCTGGATTGCCGGTCCAGTGTGTTAACCACTTCGCTACCCGAACTCCAACCAACCTTTCGAATCTTTCCTTATGCTTCGTGTGTCAATCTTTGCATTGTTCATTTGAAAGGTTTTCCCAGGTAGGTAACATTTCAATTTTTCTTTGCGCTTTGATATTTTTTCCGGAACACCACTCTACGCTCCCAGACCCAAATTGTAGACGTAGCTCGGAAAGCGGCCAAGTTAAGAGGCCTTATTCCTTTTTAAATGCTGATTATTTTAGACATTTCTCTCTATGATCAAACATGTTTCTTAACATATTATTGATGTTAAAAGGAATAAGGCCTCTTAAAGTGGGAATGGGCTGGTCACGTTTGCCGTATGCCTGATGAGTTGTGGGCCAAGACCACTACAGAGTGGAAGCCTAAAAACTCAAAATGGAAACGAGGCAGGCCTCGCCGGCGGTGGCGGGACGGGTTTCTTCTTGAAGGCTTGGTCAGAAATAGCCTTAAGCCGAGATCACTGGAAGAAAAGGGGGAGGCCTTTGCCCAGCAGTGGGATATTACGGGCTCAATATAATAATAATTGATATCTTTGTATCAATAGTTTAAAACAGATTATTGTTAGTAGGTCATCATAAAAAGAGTCAAACCCTCATCGGTATCTGATGAAGTATGTATTTTGTTTTCATTTAACTCTGTCCATAGCCATTTCTTTGGCTTTCTTATACGACTTGACTTGATTTGACTTCTGTTAGTAGCTACGTACCTAATAATATTTCACAAATCAAAACACTTACATAAAAGCGAAAAATAAAAAAAATATATGCTTTGAGTGAGATTTGAACCCCACGGCTCTCCGTGTCAGACATGCAGAAATGAAGCTACTGGTAAAAAATCGATTCTTTGGCTAGCGGCTTTAAAAGGATATTTGATAATGCGCCCGTTTGACCGTTAATAAAATTGAATTACAATAATTAGAATTTGAACATTAATAACAATTCAACACATTATTATATATGACCTGCCGTTATTGGGTGCAGTGCACAAAGATTTTGCCTACACGGGATCATCAGCGGTGGACACCAGTGAGGGGGTCCTTATTGGCCGTCCACACGGGGGCGTTGGGATCCTCTGGAGATCATCAGTTTTTAGGCAAGTGTCAGTTGTGAAATGTGAAAGTGTGCGCTTGGCAGCCATTAAAGTTGAAATGTCGAATTGGTCCATGCTAGTGTTCAGTGTTTATATGCCGGTAAATGCACCTGATAACTTGCCAATTTTTACAGACTGTTTGGCCGAAATAACCGCGATAAGTGCGGAAAATAGTGACACCGAAGCTATTTACGTATTAGGTGATTTTAATGCACACCCGGACGAGTTATTTTGTAATGAGTTACTGCAGTTTTGTCAAAATCAAAAATGGTGTTGCGTTGACCTTGACATGTTGGGCTCAGAGTCGGGTACACATACGTACACAAGTGAAGCCCATGGTTGTAGCAGGTGGCTTGATCACTGCGTCGTCACAGAAGCAGCACGGCAAACAGTGTGCAATATAACAGTAGACTGTGACGTGTATTGGTCGGATCACCTGCCACTTATTATCGAGTGTGATTTTGATAAAATTCAGATTAAGTGTAATCCTGTTAAACAGCTTCACGAGGGTGTAATATGGGGTGAGAGACAACCTGAGCAAGTGGAAATATACCACTCGGTCTGCCATGACAGGCTGAAATTGCTTGATTTCCCGGCTGAGTTAACGGCGTGTGCAGATAAGGTTTGTAATGAGCCGAAACATAAAATAATTCTAGACAGAATGTACAATGATATTATCTGTACATTGACGGAGGCGGCTCGAAAATCAAGTAAGTATTGGAAGGGCAGACCGAGGGGACATATTAATTCAGTGAATAAAGAATTTTGACCTTACAAACGGTCCGGTAGTTTTGAATTTTTGATATGTTGTCTAGGATGGTTAGTAAGTGCTTAAAATGCAAAATGCACAATTACCCCCCCTCCGCGCCCGCCGCCATATTGAAAAAACCGGCACTCTCTTCATATTTTTGCTCATATCTTCCTTTAGGAGCATTTTAGCTAAAAGAAAGCTTCGACAATATTATAGAGAGTTAAATTTACTACATTTTCCATTTTATATTTTGTTTCTAGGACAGATAGTTACAGAGATATGCACATTTAAAAAAACTTAAGAAATTGCAATTTCCAACTCAAAAACAAACTTCTGGATTATATCTTCGTTTAGGAGCATTTTAGCTAGAACAGTGCTTGGGCAATTTTGTAGAGAATTAAATTTACTATAATTTACATTTAAAATTTTGTTTCTAGGACAGATAATTACGGAGATATGTAAAAAACAAAGTAACGTTTTCCGAAAATGTATGTAAAAATGGACATGAGTTTTATAAGCAATTATATTTCCTACATGTTTTAATTTGTCCCAGACTAGTCCATAACTGAATGACAGCGTTCTAAACCAAGAAGTTTGAGAAATTTTCGGAAAATTCGACTTTTCCTGTTTTTTAAATGTGCATATCTCCGTAACTAACCGTCCTTGAAACAAAATTTGAAGTGTAAATTATAGTAAATTTAATTCTCTACAACATTTCCCAAGCTTTGTTGTAGCTAAAATGCTCCTAAAAGAAGATATAATCCAGAAGTTTGTTTTTCAGTAGGAAATTGCGATTTTTTACGTTTTTTTTAAATGTGGATATCTCCGTAACTATCTGTCCTAGAAAAAAAATATAAAATGGAGAATGTAGTAAATTTAACTCTCTATAACATTGTCGAAGCTTTCTTCTAGCTAAAAGGCTCCTAAAGGAAGATATGAGCAAAATATGAAGAGTGTGCCGGTTTTTTCAAAATGGCGGCGGGCGCGGAGGGGGGGGGAATTGTGCATTTTGCATTTTAAGCACTGGCTAACCATCCTAGACAACATATCAAAAATTCAAAACTACCGGACCGTTTGTAAGGTCAGACATAGTACTTTAGTCTCTATTCACCGTATTATATATATTAGCGGGCTGGAATAAATATGCCGCTGACGCTCACAAGGAAGCAAGGGTGAAATTTTTAGTATGGGTAGGGGCTAGCAGACCACCGGCAGGTCCCATTTATAATGAAATGTGTGAAACCAGAAGGGTTTTTAAGTCCAGATTAAAATGGTGCCAGGATAGGCAGGATCAGATAAAAAGTGACATTCTGGCATCAAATCAGGCTAATCAGGACTTTAAATCCTTCTGGAAAAATACAAGTAAGTTTAGTGCGCGGCCAAGTATTCCTGTTAGCGTCGGAGGCGAGTGCGATAAAAAATCTATTGCAAATAACTTTAAGACTGCTTTTACTGTGAGTCCGTTAATTAAGTCGACGCCTGAGGTGCTGGATACTGAGAGAGTGGGGGGTGGGCCGACTGTTACATTTAGGGCTAAAGAAGTTGAAGCCACCATAAAAAACATGCAGAAGGGAAAATCTCCAGGTTATGACGGTCTCAGTATTGAACATCTCAGGTATGCAGGCGTACACGTGCCGCGCGTTCTAGCAATGTTTTTTACGCTATGTTTAAGGCACGAGTATCTGCCTGAGCGCCTCACGCGCACCGTTGTGGTGCCGCTTGCTAAAAATAGAACGGGTGACCTGTCTGAATTAGGTAATTATAGACCCATCTCACTTGCAACTATAATGGCAAAGGTGCTGGACAGTTTGCTTAATGCACAACTTCAAAAGCATATAAAATTGCACGACGCACAATTCGGCTTTAGGCCGGGTCTGTCTACGGAGAGTGCGATTTTGTGCCTTAAGCAAGCTGTCTCTTATTACAGGGACAGGAACACACCTGTGTACGCGTGTTTCCTGGACCTTTCGAAGGCTTTTGACCTGGTTGTTTACCATATAGTGTGGGACAAACTAGCCAAAGCTGGTATTCCTGCAGAGTGTATACAGTTGTTAAGGTATTGGTATAACAATCAGGTCAATCTAGTGAGATGGGGTGGGGAGTATTCAGACGAATATAAGCTTGAATGTGGGGTTAGGCAAGGGGGATTAACATCTCTCATTTTGTTTAACCTTTATGTCAACGAGCTTATTGAGGGGCTCAGCAGCGCGCGTGTCGGTTGCCATATTTGGGGAATGTGCTTTAATAATATTAGCTACGCGGACGACATGGCGCTGCTGGCGCCATCAGTAGGCTCCCTTAAGAAACTCATCGCTATATGTGAGGGGTACGCCATTCAGCATGGTCTAAGGTACAACGCAAGAAAAAGTGAGCTAATGATATTTAAGGCTCCAAAATATAACTCGAGATCGACTGCGCCTACGATCATGCTGGGGGGGGTGCCCCTTGGGGTAGTGTAGAGTTTCAAGTACCTGGGGCATTT
The DNA here is from genome assembly GCA_947623375.1 of Apotomis capreana. Lineage (NCBI taxonomy): Eukaryota > Metazoa > Arthropoda > Insecta > Lepidoptera > Tortricidae > Apotomis > Apotomis capreana. The sequence goes on along the minus strand of OX392517.1, from coordinate 16,349,652 downwards.
TCTCACTAGTGATTTGAAGGATGACATGGATTTGGAAAGGGAAAGGAGAGCTATGGCCGTGAGGGGGAATATGGTTGCCCGCAGATTTGCACGTTGTAACACCCAAGTAAAACTGACGCTTTTTAAAGCTTATTGTCAAACTTTCTACACGTGCAGTCTGTGGGCGAAGTTCACCCAGAGGGCCTATAACTCTCTAAGAATCCAGTACAATAATGTCCTGAGGATACTGTTGAGGTTGCCGAAGCACTGTAGTGCATCGGGCATGTTCGCGGAGGCGAGAACAGACGACTTTTACGCCATTAGACGTAAAAGAATTGCGTCTTTGCTTGCCCGCGTGCGAGGCAGCAGCAACGGCCTCCTAAGGACATTATCTGAACGTCTTGATTGTCATCTCACTAAATACTGGATTGAGGTGACATCAGGCAGGGCTAAATAGTGTAGTTGTTTTTGTTTTGTATATACTAACATAGGTAATTAAGTTCTTTGTAACTAACACAATATGGATCTAGGTCTGAAATAAACATATTTTTTTTTTTTAATTTTTTTTTTTTTTATGTATATGATGAATTAATAATTCGAATGAGTAAATTCTGGAACTAAAAAACACCCCAACCTAATCGTAGCTAAAATAATATCGTTCAGATTTTACTTTCAGCCAAAAATATAATTAAAATTGCGTGGGGAAAATCTTTTCTTCCTGGCTAAGGCAAAACGTAAAAATTCCCACCTGAAAGGCCGGCAACGCACTTGTGACTCCTCTGGTGTTGCAGGTGTCTATGGGCGACGGTAATCGCTTTCCATCGGGCGATTCATTAGCTCGGTTGACCCCTATGACATAAAAAAAATTGTTACCCGTTTATAAGTTATATATTATACATACAATGCCTGAGACAGATTTACAGCTACTCAGATGATGTTAAAGTTACAACGGCCATTTTATTTCGTTTGGAGATAAAAATAGCCTGAAATCTAATGGTTTCTGCAGTAGGTTTGCAAATCTTTCAATGTTTTCTTATAATTCCTCGAGTAAGTTATTGTTTTTCTTTCAGCTACTATTTAAGTAGGTATCAAATTTATATAAGGAAGAATCTTGGAACTTTTTACTTTATCTTCTTCATTTTCTTTTGCAAGTGAACTTAAACAAACAGTGTGAACTCTTGGGATCGAATTCTTTCTAAGTATAAGAGCGTAGAGTAGAAAATCAAGTAGAGGGTTACAGTTAAGTGAATCATTTTTTTTTTATATTTTTACTATAAGGTACTTGCGCCAAAGATGGCCCGGTTCCTAAGATAGCCCACTTCAAAATTTCGCCCATGTTCGGTTAGTACCATAGACTTAACTTATGTGTTATGTCTATGGTACTGACCGAACATGGGCGCGAAATTTGAATTCGTTCGGACGGTTATAGGTAACTATAAAATTTTGAAGTGGGCTATCTTAGGAACCGGGCCATCTTTGGCGCAAGTACCTTAGGTGTTTTATTTAACATGCGATATAAGTGCGCTTCTGCCTCGCCCGTCACTCTCTCACAGTACTGCGAAGAAAGAGGCAGGTAATATTTCTCGCGCGAGAAAAAGTCGCGTGTCACAGTTGTGCTAGAGGCTGGTAGTTGTATATTAGGTACTTAACTAGATAGCGTCCGTAACTTCGATAGCGTAATAGTAGTTTATGCAACCGTTACATAATGAGAGGTCTTCAAATACGTGTATTATATCTACACACATACGAGTATTTATCATCGTTAAATGAATATCAGACAGCAAATCGATCGATCGCATTCGATCTAGTCCCAAATTAAGCTCAAGAAGGCCTGTGTTATGGGTATTAGACGATGATATACGTACGTAACCCCAAGCACAAATATTCGAGTTTATCACACAAATATTTGCCCTGGCCGAGATTCGAACCCGGGACCACGGGCTCAGTAGGCAGGTGCTTACAAACTGCGCCAACGCGGTAGACCTCGTAGGTGATAGCGGGATGGCTTGGAGTCGTTTTTGAAGTACTGGCCAGATACAGCTAAAAAAAACACATAATAGACAGCGCTAAAGTAAACAAGTTTCTCCTTGTTTATTTTAGCGTACAGAGAGTAGTTTTTACAAGAGCCCGCTGTCCGGATAAGTCTCTTTTTGTGGTAATGGGTCGGGTCGCGGCTAATGTGTTTGTGATCGAGCGACTTAGGGCTAGCAGTGTTATTATATTGTCAAACCTTTTTGTATTTTAGAGTACGGTATCTTCCCAATTACACACACGCTACATCAGCCCTTATACTAAAATGGTATCTTATTTCAACTCCAAAACATTGTTTCCCATCTGTAGCGTTTCGCCAAAATTTCATTTATCCAAAGGTATTTTTTTCCTCAAACCCCTAATAATTTCAGGATGTTATAAACATCGTTTTAAAGAACCCATTAGGTTAGGTTAGGTTTGTTTTATGATTATTCTGACGACGCGTTTGGCTCGGTTTGTAGACACCTGCCTACTGAGTCGGCGGTCCCGGGTTCGAATTTCGAATCCCGGCCGGGGCAAATATTTGTTCTTGGGTCATGGATGTTATCTATATATGTATTTAATATATTATGTATATCGTCGTCTAGTACCCATAGTACAAGCTTTGCTTAGTTTGGGACTAGGTCGATTTGTGTATGATTGTCCCTTAATATTTATTTATTTATTTATTCTGCAAAATTTATAGTTTTGGAAAAAAAATGGCTTTCGGACAAATGAAATTTGGCGAAATGTTACAGATGGGGAACAAAAATTAGTGTTTGAGATAGGTGACCCTTATTATCATTGGCAAAAAACATTATACCAAGTGTCCCTTTTCTTATTTAATTTTACATTATATTTAAAGGTCTAAATAAAAATAAAATGGCAAAATTAAATGAAAATGGCAGGACCTGCATAGTTTAAGTTGATAGTTTCTACAAATACTTTGGTTTTTTGTTTGAGACATTTAAAACTCAAACAACCAAGTATGAATTTAACAACATTGTATTTTAAACACGACAGTACTAAAGAAGCCATTCCTCCAACACTATAATTGAATAAATACGACCTAAGGGAATACGGATCCGATTTTAACTAAATACATTCCGGCTCTGCTTGCACAATGCCAGTCTCCAATTCGTCTTAATGATTAAAAAGCCTTAATCTCGAAGAGCGCAGTTCGCGAGCGAGAGAGCAGCTGGTAATCTTGGCCTCATATTCGCTGTGAGTTCACTACTCACTGTTATATTAAATCTTTGCTGAGTGATTGTGTAAGGCATAGGAGTTAGCGTTTAATGTTCTTGGTTGCGATCGTTCTATCATCATATTTTGATTATAACAACAAAGTTTAAGAAGGCGTTTATTAAATTTTCGGATGTGATTTTCCGTCCAGAGTCTCGAAGGAACTTAAATAAAACGTCGTCGGGAACGTTAAGGTAATTAAATAAACTCCTTTTTTAACGCAATTGAGTCCCGTTTTGTTATAATAATGTTATCATCTTGTCGGTCTAAAGACGTCCACAGCTGGCAAAGGCTTGCCAATATTATTCACAACGAGCAGCCGTGCGTCAATCTCATCCATCCAAAGCTGACCACTCACAATTTCACAATGACATCACAATCTTGACCATGATGCGTCACCTAACCTAAATTTTGAGTTGCATGTGCTGTTATTGTCAGTGGATCGACATCTAGCCGAATCTTGCCAAACTACGTCATTGCATTATTCTTCGATATATCTTATTGACTACCAATAGGTGCCGCTGCCTGTCATGTTAGTAGGGTTAAAATTCGTACAGCCGTTTCGGTGTGACGAGAGGACAGAGACATTACGGCCAACAGATGGCGGTATAGCGCCGCACACCCATAAAAAAAAACAAAAGATGACCCTGCATCGTGCTGCTAAGATTTTTTCTGAACCATGGCCTCTCCCCATTAAAACCGATTTTATTACAAATCTAGTATTATCATAATATTTATCTATTAAATAAAAAATTACATTTCAGTCAGTATACTTTAAAAGTACTTCGACTAGCGTACATTCCACCTATATTTTAAGGAATCGGCCATATCGCTTCTCGCTTGTCCCCCACGCCACGCTCGTGCCATTTTATACATGTCTCAGTTTAACACGGTCTTATTGTTTCTTTTTCGCAATCGTACACTTCGAGCGTTGAATATTTAGTTTTCGACTGAACGAGAGTATTCGTTCATGGAATCTATGAATTCTTTTTCCATTTACAATTGTTTTGTTTCATTCTTTATTGTTTTTCTCTGGCGTGCGCGATTCAGTTTTCTTTACGTAAAAGAGAAAACTGAGAAGATTTCAGCATTATCTGATAGATGATAGATGTTTTATTTTATCATGATATTTTTCTGTTGTTACGTGTAACCGTTAATAAGCTTAACGACACACTCGGGTTATTTCGCCAAATATCTGTCGTGCTTTATTCAGGGACCTAATTCAAGAATGCCGTTTGAGAGATCGCCAAACGTCAAATCTCTATTAGATAACAGTGATATCGCCTTTGAACTGTCATTTAAATGCGATGAGCTTCAAGTGACATATTATCTCATATCAATTTTGGAAATACGAAGGCGTTAATGATTGTTATAAATGCTATTCATGCATAATAAATTTCTGTTTTGAACGAAACGTAACTGACTAATTTCAAGCACTACATGGTCAAGTTAAGTATGCGCCTGTTATTTTCTGACGTCACATACAAAGTAAACGCAAATTAAGCGCGAGCGGATTGACGAAGTTGCAATGCTCAAGGGATATCGCCACTTGTCAAGTAGGGACACGTCAAAAGTGACGGATGGCGATAAAATGGAGAGATCTCCATCATCTCTCTAAAATTAGTCGAATTACCCCCCACCCCCAGGGATCGTAAAATGCGAGTAAATTCGTTTGAAATTACGTATGATAATCAGTGACGAGCCTAGCACCCGAGTCTGCTTTTTGTGATATATGATATGTGACTTGTAATTTAATCAATAATCAATAAATTATATCTCGGCAGCAGAGGTTGCCCAAATCATCATGCGCTGCAAATACGCCTCCCAAAGTAAAAATTATGAATTTGCGGCCCTGGCGGTTGAAAGCTTCAGCGCGGGGTCGGCAGATATAGGAAAAATCATAAAATAAATATCACAAAAACTCATCAGAGTATCGGGTGATATCTGAGCCTCGCGATTCAAATGGGGAACGCGGCGAGCGTGCTGGGGACTATGCCTCAGACGGGCTTAGTACTGAGGGATTCCTTTTAATTAAGTTTTATTTGTATGTAGTATTTAATTTTATCTTTGCATAATAAACCTTGTTTTAAGAATTATTACCTAACAGTTGTAGCGGGTAACTTCCAATCTGGATATAATATATACACTTCAACATTGGATCATATCAACCAAAATATTACCACGAAGAAAAGGTTCCACCCAGTGACCAGTTGTGCGCCGACCTTATTAAGGGGCACCAAACTATGGTGTACTTATTTATGTAGATCAAATAACGTATATTTATCTATACATATATCACTAAATATATATTTATAAAAGCAGTAACGTCCGACTGAACAATAAAAAATCATTGCTAACATTTTTATATCACTAAACTAGAAATAAAGTGTCGAATAAATTTCAGTATCAATCGTTGAATTCAATTGGTTTGGTTTTAACACCAAAACTTTCGCCATTGACGTTTTATGTTATGAATATTTATCGCTAGAATAACGCCTTTTAGTACTATCTCGGAGATCTTACTTGGTAAATTTTATGTGTACACATACAATGCAACGAAGACGTAGAATCGGATCTAAGTTCTATTTTTATGACACTCGTATTTTACTTCTTTACAGGCGTTTTATGTCAAACGAGCTTTTATTTCAATGTTTTCGGTGAAAACTCTTTATCGTGTATATTTTTTTAATAATACTTTCACGAGAAAACGAGAAACGTAAATTAGGACCCTGATGTTATCTTCGGAAAACTGCTAATCCGCGATATAAGCAATATTATATCAAGGTTTTCTTTCATAATTAAACCACTGGAACTACTGCTACTTAGTTCGCGTTTTTTCTTCATCATAACCTGAGTCTCTTTCCACTCTCCTCCCGCCCCAAGTCAGACTGATACGGTTCAGTCTATTCACGACGCAGTCCATGCACCCATTGCGCCCCCGTCACCCCAACCCAAATTACCCCTGTGGCGCGGAGATAATCCCATTAGCGGGTTATACTCCCACACAAAGTTCGACTACTATTTAGTAGTGAGGGCTAACCAGCCCTGATACAGTTCATGTCTTAAAAAAAAATCTTTCAAACGTTTCACTCGTCTTTACTTTGGTCTTCCGCTTCTTCTATTTCCCTCCACGTTAATTCTTAATGATGTGGCTTATCTCTACCTCTCTACTCATCATTTGTGCCCAATCCATGCCCATACTCATATCTGATTCGGTTAACTGTCTGTAACACTAATTTTTGCTTTCAACTTCTAACGTTTCGCCACATTTTCATTCGTAACGTCATTGTTTCGAAGTTCTGAAAGGGTACCATCTGATTCTATTAAATATTTGTCTAAGGTTTGGTTTGGTTTATGGATAAAATATAACATGGTAGAGCAATGTTTAATTTCCTATCTAAAATAACAAAGAAGACGTAACAAAGTGATATAAATTGCTTTCTTTGTGAGTTGATGAAGACTGAAAATGCTTTTTGCTCGCGGTGACACTGTATGTTTTGATATGTAATATTGGAAAATAGCTTTCCTTTTGTCAACCCCTGACGAATAAAGACAGGTGTTCTATTCTAATTCTAATTTTAAAATATGGCTTCCATCAGTTAATGATGATTTCGCCAATTTCAAGTTTGCTCGTAGAGCTTGCCGTTGTTCGGTGAGGTTTTGCTTTTTGTAAAGTGATAGCGATTTACAAAAAACCACGCGGACTACCGGGCCTTGACCCAGGAAGGGCTATGAACGCTTCAAGTTGAATTCTTCATTAGCTATTCACTCATACGTTAGATCACTGCACAATACGCTATCAATACTACACATTGAACTACAAAAATGAATAAATAATGAACAACGCAACTTAAACGCATGCGGCCATCTTGAGAGACGAACCGGAAGAAAAGAGAGGTGTTATAAATGTAACATGTGTATGTGTCTGTGTATCTGTGTACCTATCTGTCTGTTTCATCATAGCTTCCAAACGAATGGACCAATTTGAGTGCGTTTTTTATCATCGAAGACGTGTCTGTCGAGATGGTTCTTAGCTATATTTGGTGAAAATAGGTAGTTTTCAAGAAATTCAGCTTTAATTGGAACAAGTGACCGCCTGTTGTTTACCTCTGCCTGTTATTTGAATGTATTTCATGTTGTGTTGTATATTCCTTGATGTTGGAGGTGTGCAATAAAGAGTATTTGTAGTTGTGACAAAATCTCGGCCAATATTGAAGCTAAGAATTCCAAATTTTGTAGTTGTGGTCAGTTTTAGAAGCATTTTCTAAATCATTTATTGAATTAGGGTCTTATGATGACAAACTACTTGTGTCGGGGGTGTCATATATTTTTTGTTTAATACAACTTAGGTACATAAGTCATTGACGTAATAAATAATACCTCAATGTCTTAAGTCCTTTCCTTAACGTTGTTAACAGACCCTACTTCTACTTCAATCGCAAGCAATTTATTCGATACTAAATATTTAAAAAATATTGATTTAACTTATTTTTAATCACACAATTTTTGTATTAATAATCCCAGAAAAAACGAGACCTAACACCTAGAATATAAATCTGATTTGTCTGTTGCAATGCAATTATTATTATTCTATTATTTTTTGTTATTGTTCTAGTTATAGAATCAGACATGTAAAAGTGCCCTTATTAAAGCCTACCTACCTGCAGAGACGGTTTTGGCAGTGAAATATAAAAACTGGCCTATTGCGATTCGGCATCGCGCCCCGTTTAACTGGCCGGGTTAAGTAAAGTTTTCACCTGGTATGTATGGCGCCGGATAATAATAAGGATAATCATATAATGAGTTGCAAAGTTAACTCAACTTATACGTTTGTGGTATGTGAGCCCCATTTAATATTTATTTTATTTGTTGTTATAGCGGCAACCAAAATTCATCATTTGTGAAAATTTCAACTGCCTAGCTATCACAGTTCACGAGATACAGCCTGGTGACAGACGGACAGTGGAGTCTTATTAATAGGGACTCGTCTTTTACCCTTTGCGTATGGAACCTTAAAAATGTGATATGATGTCACAACACAAGCTTCTCGATTCGTGTCTCAGTGCACATAATGAAGCCACTGAATCGAACTGTCAATTTTCAATTAGGTGCATCTAATAGTCCTGTATACGGACAGGCGTTATGATTATGAATGCCGGAACTGTGTGAACCATAAGAGCTAGCACGCATTGCACGATACGTCACGGATACGTTGAATCTCATATTAAAATACAAATGAAACGTCTTTACTAACGTGCTGAGTGAACGGAGCTCATGAGCATAATTATGAATCGCGAATCGATTCGAAACATGTCGAGCATTGTTCGCCTTTAATGACATGAGTATTGAGTACGTATTTTTAAGACACGCCATAGTTTTTAACGTGAAATTTCGTTTGATATGAGTGGATTTTTTTTTTAAAGTTAATTCTTTGACGGACGGTACCTAGAAGGCTCAAGGGTACCTACCTATCAAAACACAATTTTTTGTTTTCCATCTGTAACGTTTCGCCAAATTTTAATTTTTCTTAAAGCATTTTATTCTAAAACTTAATTTTTCAGAATAATTATGAAACAAACCTACCTTAACCTAATGGGTATTATAAAACGGGTATGTATAGTACCGAATCGTCTTTGTAACAAAATGTCCTGTAACGAAAATTGATCAGCAAGCGAAATGTCAGGTTGTATTATTAGCATTTCGTACAACTAAATTAAAGACCATAACGCAAAACACCAAGATAGCAATTAGTCTGTGTAGCATAATGTCCAAACTGTATAATGTCAAAAAAGCTAATACCACAAAATGGCACATAGTCAAGTCTAATCGAAAGCATTTTTTGAAATGAAATGAAATGAAATGAAATTATTTAATGGCATAAACGTGGTAGTTAGGTGATGCAGCATAGTATGTAAAGTTTCACATGTTTAGCCGACGATGGCATGCTATTTTTTTACAATGATTATAATATTTATATAATTCTAGTGTAAATGTCGGACAAACTTAACTTGACCAAATACAATAAAAATAATAATGCCCGACGTAACAATTATTTTCCAAAATCAAAGAATTCATTGATATAATAAAAACATTTTGTGGGGTAAATTACGTATGTCATATGGTATCTTATTGTACACTCTTATACTCATCAAATAACAATTTTTGTTAAAGAATTGGGTTTGAAATTTAGCCCAAGTAGAATAATTACCAAAAAGCAAAACATCTAAATATCAAACGCTTATCATAATGACTTGAGCATCACCATGATGATGACATACAGGGGTAATGGAATCAGACATATATTTTTTAAGATCAATACGTAAGAATTCTAGCCGCAATCCTACAGTCAAAATGCCCCTGGCTGAAATAAATAGTTTTTCTACTCCAGTACTTTTGCTGTCATTTATATAGTTACTAACTCTAATATAAAGACATAAATTATGAAAGTCTGTAAAAGTCTATACTCTACTGCCCAAAAAAACACTGCTAAGCGATGTTATAATGTCGCCAAAAAAGCATCACTTAGTACCACAGATTACAAGATAAACAGCTGCATTCACACAATTTGCAATTTAAAAAAATACTTATTGTACTAAGGCATTGCTGCCAACTTAAAAAAAAAGTTTTATCTTCAGTGCATGGATGTTTAGTAGAGTGAACGTATACCTTTATGTATAAGTTTATATTTTTGACAGATGTTTAGTATAGTGAACGTATACCTTTATGTATAAGTTCATATGTTTTTTGACAGATGGACGTCATTAAAAAGGAAGTTTAACAGACAATTTTTTTTAATTTTGTTGATTTCGAGCGGGAACATGTAATTATTTTCTTTGTTGTTTATTTGCATTTTATTTATGAAATGTTGAGTCGCAGAAAAAGTATTGTAATATGCAACGTTGTATACGTAGGTCAAAAAACGCTCGTGGCATCTTTCTTACGATATAACCCATGCCACTCGCGTTTTTTGCTCCCTCTTCTACAACGGTTGCATAAAATACTATTTCTTAGTTGCCTTTATTTATGTTATTACAAGGTATGTTTAATCAAATTCCAAGCCTAGAATCCTTTTGGTTTGGTTACGTGTCATTGTAGGATTTGGATCTTTTGATAATATTTAGGTGTTCGACCTTTTTGACCATTTGACATTTTACGTACTTAGAGAAGTTGTTAATTTGGTCGTATTATGGCCAATATGCTAATTATACTGTTAATTGTATTAACGATTTAGACATCTTTACAAAATGGTAAATTTACATCATCGACATTTCGCTTCGTGGTCAATTAGCGTCACGAGACATCCATACTAATATTATAAATGTGAAAGTGTGTCTGTCTGTCTGTTACCTCTTCACGCTTAAACCGCTGTATCTATTTTGATGAAATTTGGCATGGAGATAGTTTAAGACCCGAGGAAGGAGAAAGGATAGTTTTCATCCTGGAATTTATCCCTAAAAAGATTGAATAGTGAAAAAGATGGAAATGTAAAGGTTAGACCAAAAGCACAATTGCTCTTACATTTACTAAGGCGCTTTTAATAATCCCATTTATAAATTAAGGTGATTAGGTGGATATCTATCGTGTTGTACGAGGTTGCTTCCATACTTCCAAGTTCCACGCGGACGTAGTCGCGGGCAAAAGCTAGTTTTGCTATATAGACGATTCGGTACTAACCCTTTAAAACGATATTTATAAAATTCTGAAAAAAACCCAGTTTCAGGAAAAAAATAGTTTCGGACAAATGAAAATTTGGCGAAACGTTACAAATGGGAAACAATGTTCCGAAGCTGAGAAAGGATACCGGGTACAAGATACTTCATTTATTTATACTTAAATATACGATTAAACGTATGAATGTTTCCAAGACGAAAATCATGGTAGTCACAAAGAAACAGGTTATAAACCCCTTGATATCTGTAGAGGGTAAGGTACTGGAACGGGTGCGTAAATATAAATACATGGGTGGATGAAAACTGGGACAGTGACCTCGAAATAAAAACCCGTATTGAAATCGCCCGTAGTGCCTTTAATAACATGAAAAAGGTACTTTGCAGTCGCAGCCTCAAAATATCTTTGCGCACTCGTCTCCTGCAATGCTATATATAGCCCATAATTCTATACGGATGTGAAGCCTGGACCATTAAAGAGCAACTCAGAAAACGTATAGAAGCATTTGAAATGTGGGCATATAGACGCATGTTGGCCATAAGCTGGACGGACCGAGTGACCAATGTTGAAGTTCTGCGTCAAGTTGGGAGGACAAGATAATTAATGCAGACCATCAAAAGAAGAAAGGTTGCCTATCTTGGTCATGTGCTTAGGCACTCAAGATACGAACTTCTGCAATTGATAATCATGGGCAAAGTGGCTGGAAGACGAGCTATCGGGCGCAGGAAGAAATCATGGCTGCGAAACATCCGGGAATGGACCGGAGTTACCAGTGCAGCGGAGCTTTTTAACCTCGCCAAAGACCGAGAGAAATATGCGGCGCTGACTACCAACCTTCACTAGTTGGAGGGGCACTATAAGAAGAAGATACGATTAAAATCAACATTACAAACCGCAGTTTTTGCCACCATTTACGATAAGCGAGAAAAATCTTCATACATGTTCTGCCCTTATCAAAGCAAAGGCTGCTGCCTGACAAACCGGCACTGACAGTTCATGATCCCAGAGAATGAGATCCGAGTTTCCGTCACCAGAATAGTGGAATTCGGTCCCGGTTCGCACTAATTAAGAGACGGAATCTATCCGAGTCGATATCCAATTACGTATAATAGCCCCCATCCGCCATTGTGTGGGCCCTCTGTACCATTTCGCTCAGAAGCGTCTGCTTGAACGAACAATGACTATTGCTGTTAACATTATCCCACCAAAAACATTCTGTAAAAAATTAGCCAAGTCTCGATGGAGCTGCTTGTTTATCTCTAAAAAGTAATGAAATCTAGACAAAGTCATACCAAGTCTAAGGTTCCTTACTGCGATTTCTTTATTATTATAGTTAATGCTGTGTGACTAGGCCGTTGAAGGGTACACCAGTATGGGCTATTATCTCGCTTAACAAACATAGGTAGTTACAACAGATATAACATTACGTGTAAACAAAATTGACTTATAGCGGTTCTGACAGACACAGATTGGTGCAATGGTGTCATGGAGCACCTGGTTTTGTACCCTTGTGTACCCTTCAACGGCCAAGTCACACAACATTAACTATAATAATAAAGAAATCGCAGTAAGGAACCTTAGACTTGGTATGACTTTGTCTAGATTTCATTACTTTTTAGAGATAAACAAGCAGCTCCATCGAGACTTGGCTAATTTTTTACAGAATGTTTTTGGTGGGATTTCACTTCTTTTTGTAGAAACGTGGGCATATTGTTTTATAACAACCTGCTAATTAACTTTAGCAAACCTCACGAAATAATAAGCGAAATCAACGAAATGCAAATAATAATCCCTCCTAATCCCTAGCAAACGTTTCCAAGCGCAGTAGAAGAATGTCGTAAACGACTGTAACGCGGCCGGTTGCCACTTCGCCATATAAGATTATCGGAAAAACAAACGACGGCGCGTTTTAAAATACAGTCAGCGCCATCTAGCGACGTGTGCGGGTATCACCGCCACTCTTAGTCCAATGCATTATATTTTGAACAAATTTTGAGCGAAATTAATATTTTGGTGTAATTTGTTTATTTAATTTGTGTAATGTTCGAGTAGAATAAAGTTAATCGTTTGACTATTTCTTCTTGTAAACTTGTAAGTATTAGTATAAAAGCCAGTCTAGTCTTGTCCAGAGTTTTCCTTTAATTTTATTTATATGCGTATTAAAAGCGGAAGGGGAGGCATTCACCCAACGGGTACGTATTACAATGCCGAAGTTCAAAATACCGAATATCATAAGACCTATGGACGGAAGGCCGAAAATTAAAAAATGTCGAATGTTTATTTGACCGAAAGTTTAACATCCCGAAAGAACGTTTGACTGAAAGGATGAAATACCGAATATTATAATCCCGAAGACTGTAATCCCGAAGAATGTAATCCCGAAGACTGTAATCCCGAAGATTATGATCCCGAAGACTATGATCCTGCCTGAAGGTTGTAATCTGGAATATTATTTAAACTCTCGAGAATTATCTCGTATTTCTGTTGTCTTACAGATTCTAATGTTTATTTTATACAAAGAATATTAACCTAAATTACGTAACCTACTTGCCTACTACTATACTTACTATTTATAAGTGAACTCTTCTGTGGAACCGATCTGCTCCGGCGCTGTGGGATGTGCAGCCCCTCCGCCCTAGTACGTTAGTACTCTTTATTATACTGTGGCCCTAGCGTAAGAAAGTGCGGGCATCAAGCGAGTCGCAGCGGCTGAGGCTGGTCGCCGAAGGTGACTAAAAAGCCGAAGCTGCGGAGGCGAGCGTTGCCACAGAACCGAAGCTGTCAACCCCGATTCCACGTGGTCTTGTCTGCCCTACCCCTAGAGTGTATATAAAAGCCCGGAGGCGCGGAGGGAGGGCAGCCCCCGGCCGCCGTAAGAAAGTGCGGGCATCAAGCGAGGCGCAGCGGCTGGGGCTGGTCGCCGAAGGTGACCAAAAAGCCGAAGCTGCGGAGGCGAGCGTAGGTGCCGCACTTTCTTACGCTAGGGCGGAGGGGCTGAACATCCCGCAGCACCGGAGCAGATCGGTTCCACGGAAAAGTCAGATTAGTTAGTGTCCTGACACTTTTAAAGTGCTCATTGACGGGATTATAAAATTTCGAGATATTAAAAATTTTGGGATTATGAAATTTCGAGATTTTCAACTTTCGATTTTCTGAAAATAGGTAATTTGAGCTTCGGTTTATCGAATATCGGATTTTTGAACGTCGGTATTTCAACTGTAGGTATTATGAAGTTTCGGGATTTTAATACGTAACCCGCCCAGCTGTGGGACGCTATAGGCTAGATTAAATTAGATGTATCACACTACGCTGGATTTTTGCAATGACAGTCGATTTTTTTATGTACCAATAGTAGAAGGGGGCATTACCATATCTCTAATACAGCTGAGACCAGCTGAGGGTTCTTCATCAAATAAATAATAAATAAATAAATATCGGACAACCTCACACAAATCGATCTAGTCCCAAATTAAGCTCTAGAAGACTTGTGTTATGGGTACTAGACGACGATAGACATACTTATATAGATAAAGATAGCTTAAATAAATAGAACAACCATGACCCAAGCACAAATATTCGAGTTCATCACACAAATATTTGCCCCGGCCGGGACTCGAACCCAAGACCGCCGGCTCAGTAGGCAGGTGTTTACAAACCGAGCCAAACTTACTCACGTCGTAGAAATCGAATAACGCTCGACATGTTTCGAATCGGTACGCGATCCATCATCAGGAGAGACGATCAGTCGCGACGGCGGCCAACCGAACACAACAAGTTGAATATTTTTGTAAAGGCGGTATGTCGATCTCTAATAGTTTGGTTGGGCTCTTGTGTTTTCTAATCAGAGTACTCCAGATCTTCGATTATCCTAGTTTTTAGGGTTCCGTACCCAAAGGGTAAAAACGAGACCCTATTACTGAGACTTCGCTGTCCGTCCGCCCGTCCGTCCGTCCGTCCGTCCGTCCGTCCGTCCGTCCGTCCGTCTGCCACCAGGCTGTATATCAAGAACGGTGATAGCTAGGCAGTTGAAATTTTCACAGATGATCTATTTCTATTGCCGCTATAACAACAAATACTAAAAATAAAATAAAATAAATATTTATGGGGGGCTCCCATACAACGAACTTGTTTTATGGTACGGAACCCTTCATGCGCGAGTCGGACTCGCACTTGGCCAATTTTATAGTTTTCGCTTTATGTGGCCATTAAACCCTAACTCTGTACCAAATTTCAGCTCTCTGAATTTATGGGAAGTACTACTTCTTTACTGATGATCATGAGTGAGTGAGTGTCGTAAATGCGAAACTTTGCTTTCGCTTAACTTCGGAACTAAATGACCTACAGTACCTCTACCATGAGTTGCTTTCGAAAACTGTCGACACGCCGACTATCCTCGCTTGCGAGGAAACGCAATTCGAATAGAGTTACTCCTACACACGTAAATTGCGGTAGTGTGAGTGTATGAGACACTCGCCAACGTTTGTTCTAACTTCACACCGAATCAATCTGTCTCTTTCTAACTAAACTTAAGAGAATGAGGAAGATTCATAGCGGCCAAAATAAAACATGGCGGATTTACGGTAGCGAGTATCGTTTACGTGACGTGACAATGTCGGCACCATGAGATTCAAATTTGACAGGTTCACCTCGAAACTATCGAAAATTACGCTCACGACTGTAGTTATAACTCTCACTGCCAAATCGAAGGGTGAAATCATATTAGATTTTTTGTTTTATAATGTTTTTCAATTATTAGTGATACAAATAATGTCTGCAAGACATTTTTAGAGTAAAATATGTCAGCGAAGCCTATAATAATATGAAGAATAACCACGCTGCAAGTTATGTACAAAGTGTAATCCGCTATGTGAAAAGTGAACGTTTTAGTGAAAGATTTGCCCTGAACACCCGAATACAATGTGACTGAGTCAACGAAAGTGAAGGCGAAATTCCGGCTTGAGGATGCAAGCATACAGTTGCTTTTTGGATGTGGGTCCGTCGTCGGTCCGAGGAGCCTTCATGCACTTCTATACAGTGCTACTAGAAAAAGTTTACTCTGTCTACAGTGACAGCTGTGAAAGTAAAGGGATTACTCAGAAAAACATTAAAGGGACTCACTTCCTTTACAGTACAGACCACTGCATTATATATATTATTATTATGAATTCATTTCAGAAGCAAAAATGAGGACAATTGACAACTGCGAATTGAATCAACATGATTACAAACATACTGGTATTATGCAATATTGATTGCACTGCTTTATCATTGATAAACAAAAATAAGCCAAAGTAGTGTTAAAAGAAGTTTATTCAGTCTTTCTGCTAGAGTGCAAAAATCATTTTTATTTTGAACACAATGATTGTGATTCTCTGTGATGCATGTAAATTTTTAATATGTATACTTTAATCTTGTTAATATGGTTTGGATTTGAGTGTGTTGAGTGTGACTGCACAAACATTGGTGCGGTGCTCTTAAAAAAAAAAGCCCTCCGATTTCTTACAGGGTGTCCACATGTAGCTGTTACTCACAGATCCATGTTTGTAGAACACAAAATTATGACAGTTGTTTCCTTATATTTGTACTTGTATGTATTTAAAAATAAAGACCAACAAAGTCTCTAGACAAAACACATACAAACTCCTAAGAAATAAAAATTAATTTTTAGTACCCAAGAGTAATTTTAAATATTTTGACAAAACTACGAGTAAGCAGTACTGCAATTAGAGCTTATAATAAATTGGACATTAGTATTAAGGAATGTAGTAGCTACAGAGTATTTGAACGAAAATTGAGATTATTTTACAAGTAGACCATTTTATTCAATTAAGGAATTTTATGCTAGAGCGCTAGATTAATTTTAAATAAGTATTCAATGTCATTATTTTAATTTTCATTCAAATACGACATGTGTATAATTAAATTTATTTTGTTATCAATAATGAATTGATTTTACATGATATTGTGCATTGTATTTATTTTAATTGAGTATTTTTTTACTTTTACTTATATTTTATACATGCATTTGCACGCATTTAAGTATGTTTTATTGCAAATAAATTATTGATTGATTGTTATCTTTGATTGATCTTAAATTTTATATGTTAAGAGGCCTTATTTATTAAATGTACAATTTTTCATATAACAAATATATTGATAATTTCAACAAACTATTTAATGTCAATAATACTTTTCCCTGAGTTCTAGATAGTAACAAAGCTATTTCACATTTTTATCGTGTAAAGTCGAATATAAGTTGAAAACACCACTTTGCTATATGAATTTTGTCAATCTTGAGTACTTTTTGGGAAAAAATTATCAATGAAAAATTCAAACTGTAGGTTTCAAATATATCAGTTCTTAATAAGTAATAACATCAATATATTAAGAAACATGTTTGATCATAGCAAAAAAGCCTTAAATGGAGGGCAAAATCAAATCAGATTTTAATTTTTTTACCTTGCTGTAGTGAGTAGATTCCTTCACTCGCTCAGCTTTAAATTTCAACACTAATAACAACTTTTCAGGCTTGCACGTCAATAACTATTACTCATTAAGTCCATGTCTTTTATTTTTTTATAATGAACCTTTTGAACGCCAAGCTGTGAAACTATTTAACGTGCCACTGAAGTCACTACAAAACATAAAGAAGTGCTCCAAAAGTAGTTGTAGCCTTTTTAATTACAAAGTTTTTGATTGAAATTTGGACGACTGTGGCCGACATGGCATCAGTGGCACGATTTGTAATTGACAGCCACAGCCGTCTCACAGGCTATATATGAAATGTGTATGTACAGTCGCCATCAGATATATCGCAACATACAAGGCGTTCATAAATATGTGAACATGTACTGTAACGCCCAGTCAGTAATTGTCGTGTTCACATATTTATGAACGCCTTATATGCTGCGATATAACTAATGGCGACTGTACCTAGTTTGCCCAAATGTAAGTTTGGCAGAGAAAAATTGTTTTTTCTCAGCTAACCACAGCAGTACGGTACTGGAAAGTTGCCATAGGTAGCCAACACGTCAGGAAGACTCAAATAAAGAATATACATGATATAATCCGTTTAAACTGTTTTATTCATATAATTCCATGTTTTTCAATTTTTTGATTTCTCTTGCAACATGATAACATCTTTAGTATGTAAGCACATGTTAATAGAAACGCTTCAAATAAACGTTGTTATCCTTACAACTCAAAAAAATTAAAATACTTTTTTTAATTTCTACCAACAGGATATTATACATTACATTCAGTAATCAATTACTTAATCAAACATATACTTAAATGGTTTATATAGGTCACTATAAAATTATACTAAACAACAAAGGTTTCTTTTCAATTAAATGCACAGTATTTTGAGGCACTGGAATTGTTCAAAATTCTCATTGTTATCTGAAACATTACTGTCGGAGTCAGTAACCCTTAATGATGAGGAAGGCAGGCGACGAATGACCCTTTCATAACAAGACATATCACTATGTGATTTTTAAATTTTCATCATCAAGGACAATTTTTCTCTTAGCCGTTTTGACAACTCCTGACTCAGATCTTTTTGGACGGCATAGAAAAATCTTGAAAGGTGATGTGTGTAACGACAAGTGGTAGTTGCTTTCATTAGCGTTGTGGTAATACTTAGATTTTGGTATATTGTCTGCACGGCCTTGCTTCTATAATGCACATTTTCTTTTGTTCTTACTCGAACAGTCTTCTGCAGGTATTAGAGGATTTTTGATAAATTATTATTCATCTTGAGTTTTTGGCAATTCTGAAAAAATAAATATTCAAGATAAGTAACATAATTTAAGTGTAAACATAAAAATTATAATTATATTATTAGACTTTTAGGGTTCCGTACCCAAAGGGTAAAAACGGGACCCTATTACTGAGACTTCGCTGTCCGTCCGTCTGTCACCAGGCTGTATCTCAAGAACGGTGATAGCTAGACAGTTGAAATTTTCACAGATATTTCTATTGCCGCTATAACAACAAATACTAAAAATAAAATAGAATAAATATTTAAGGGGGGCTCCCATACAACAAACTTGTTATAGATTATGGTACGGAACCCTTCATGCACGAGTCGGACTTGCCAGTTTTTGTAAAATTAGATATCATACCTGGAGGTTCAATTATTTATAGCACCATTCTGTGACAAGGACAATTTCTCGATGAGATCCAGTATCAGGCAGCAGCCTCTTGCAATCATCTTGACGGTGAAATTAACTTGGAACAGCCTCATCTGCAAGAAATATCTTCTGACTAAAGCCCTTTTTGTACTTCATGTAGTTATTTTTGGTTTTTTTCCATCTGAAATTTAACATAACTGATATACCAGCTATCTTATACCATATTCTAATATTATATTAATAACAAAACAGCACATAAAATTATAAAGAACATAGATAAGCTAAACAACATAATATAAAAATGTTTGTAATTCCCGAGTGACGTGTTGTAATTTTGTAAACAATATAGGGTTTAATAAATCTAAGGCCACATCCAATAGGTTAGGAATTAAAGATGTTATTTTGTTTTGATTTAAGTATACTGATAGTTCTATCCACTAGCTCGTATGTAAAAAAATAATTGTTACTTACGTGTGATTGAGTGTGATCTTCACACATAAATACATTAATGGGATAGAATGGCATTCGGATCTCCCCGTAGCCACATTTTTCGTCTTTTGCGTTTCGCCGGTAAGAAACAAACAGTTTCTGTGGAGTATTAATAGATGTATTTGTACATTGTGGCACTACACACCAGAAAAACACTGCCTTTATACCATTGTATCCAAATTTTTTGAATAAAGCCGATGAATCTCACTTTTCTATTTACGTTTTATGGATGTGACGATTGTGACGTCACGCATGTCAAGATTGTGAATGTCAAAGTGACTGGCGCGCGGCGCCATTAAACCCGTTCGAGACCTTCCGATCCGATCCGATTTATCGGAAGAAAAGTCCTAAAAATTGCACTACACATTATCCGATTTCTTTCGATAAATCGGACAATTGCACTACACATTATCCAATTGCTTCCGATCCGATTAAAACCCGCTCCAGACCTTCCGATCCGATCCGATTTATCGGAAGCAATCGGATAATGTATACATAGTGCAATAGGCTAGTAGACTCAGTTTTGAAATGTATTTGAAATGGTTAATAATGATCTTACTAGCTCTAAAAAAAATGTCTTGTATTTTTGTGAAAACTAGAAAGCTAAATTTTATCAATTGAATATTAGAAATTTCATGAACAGTCAAAAACGCCGTCCGCCATTTTTGCCTTTTGCTAATCTGTGGTGTGACGTAGAATTACCTGTAAATATTGGAAATTCGACCGTCGTATAGTGCCATTCCGCTCACTCCAATATACTTTGACAGGAGATCGAGAGGGACGGCACTATTCGAAGTCGTCAAAGTAGACTTTCAGTTTTGTTTAAATGACCGATGACGTCACTATCATAAGCGAACATGGCGGACAGCGTTTTAAGCATTTCAAAATACAGATTAAAAACCACATTTTCAAATTCAATTTTTTCAGCCATCTTTCACTTTTATGAATTGAAAAATATATATTTAGGTTTCCTTTGCTAAATACTATACGGAATATTATATACGTTAGTTTATTACAATTTGACATGAGTCAACTAGCCTATTGTCCGATTTATCGGAAGAAATCGGAACCCGTTCCAGACCTTCCAATCCGTTCCAATTTATCGGAAGAAATGTCCTGAAAGCCGCTCCAGACCTTCCGATCCGATCTGATTTATCGGAAGAAATTTAATGTCCTAACAATTGCACTACACATTATCCGATTTCTTCCGATAAATCGGACAATTGCACTACACATTATCCGATTTGTTCCGATAAATCGGATCGGATCGGAAGGTCTGTAACGGGTTTTAGAGTAAGGAAAATTCAATAGAGCTCGTGTTACTTAGTAGAAACCTACGATTATATCTGTGTCTCTGCAAAGCACGTCAATTTTCCGCAAGAAAAAACGAGACGACAGATACTTTGTGACGACGATTTTTGTCAACACGTCGACTACAAAGAAAAAAATTGGCCAAGAGCATGTCGGGCCACGCTCAGTGTAGGGTTCCGTAGTTGCTCATCCTTCACAATAAACTGCTGTTTTAAGCCCGAGGTTTAAGTTAGGAAAGATTTTAAGCTCTATAAAAAGGTCGTAAACGCCCTAGAAACTGTAATCACTTATTACCTTCTGGAAGTCAACTTACGTCCTTTTAAAGAAAAAATATGAAATTTGGCGATAACTCAAAAACGGCTCGACCGATTTTGTTCAATATAGTTTTCATTGAAAGTACTGATAATGTCTCATTTACATGAATTTTCCCGAATTTTTTTGACCCGTGGTTGAAAAGTTACAGGGGGGGGGGACACAATTTTTTTTGTTTTCGGAGCAAATATTTACAAAACTGCTGACTTTATCAAAAAATAATGTTACGAGACCCCTATTATTTTTATAAGACCTATTCAACGACACCACACACACCAGTGTTGAAAAGAAAAAAAAAATTCACTCCCACTTTAGGTGTTCGAGAGGTACCCGAAAAACATAAAATGTTTAATTTTTTATTTTACCGTTCTGTCGGCGTTATACATACACATACTTATACCAAATTTCAGTTTTCTAGTACTAATGATCACGGAGCTAAGCCGCGGACGGACAGACGGACAGACGGACATGGCGAAACTATAAGGGTTCCTAGTTGACTACGGAACCCTAAAAAACCCATGAGTCAAAGTTTTGGTTGTTAGTGACGCCCAAATAGATTTATCGATGCGACATCGATAAGACTACTATTATACTTATTATATCACTACATAGTAAAAAACAAAGTCGCTTCCAGCTGTCTGTCTGTCTGTCCCTATGTATGCTTACATCTTTAAAACCACGCAGTGCATTTTGATGCGGTTTTTTTAATAGATAGAGTGACTCAAGAGGAAGGTTTATTACATAGATTTTGGAAGATAGGGCGTTGAAGACCTCACACCGTTCAAGCCTAAACGTCACAAAGGCCTCTGTCTGTCCAAAAGGCCAGTCTGTCAAGATTTTTATGCTACCATATAAAGTAGGGGAGTAAGCAGATGATAATGACATCACTGACGATTATCTACAATTTTTTTCGCATTAACTCGCTATGCTTTGACTTAAATCTTTATTGAATCTTCCGCAAAGATAGCATTCCATAAGCTTGGAACCCTTTTCAAGGTGAGGCTGTATTGAATCGCAAAACCTAATCTTGGAGATTTTTTATAATGCTCTGTTTTTTATCTTTGCACTAAGAAAATTGTAATAAAATCCAAGTGAACCAAAGCGATAACAATAAAAATACATACAAAACCCGCGTATTTATTTTAATATTATATTCTATATTACAGGATTAAAGTTAAGCATAAGAAGTTATTTTTATGGATAAATCAATTTATTGACATTAATTGTCAATATTTCATATTTGTAAAGGTGAAAATTAATATAGACATAAATTCAAGAGTACAAATGTTATACTCTCTGCATCGTGTACACTTGAATTTATTTTTCTGTAATTATGTGAAGAAATGTAAGAAAATACATAAAATAACCGAAATCTACGACAACTGTGCATGCATAGAGCTGTAGTCTTCAACACGGATAGTGAAAAAAATTAACTGTCAATAATGTTAAGCTCAACCTCATTACTTTTATTTTAATAAGACACTAGACTAAAGTAACCTTTCCATTGTGTCACAGTGATTACGTCCTTTTTCTAAGTGCAATAGAGAAAAGTAATAAAATTGTAGTCTATTCTATTCTATTTTTTTTAAATGGCAACCGGTCACAGTTAAGCGACCATTACTGCCAATGTCTCGTTGCCAATCGCACTAGGCGACTAGAGGAGGATTGATACCACGTTGTACGGTGAGTTGAAAAAATTGTGCTTTTTGTAAAGTGATAGCGATTTACAAAAAACCACGCGGACTATCGGGCCTTGACCCAGGAAGGGCTATGAACGCTTCAAGTTGAATTCTTCATTAGCTATTCACTCATACGTTAGATCACTGCACAATACGCTATCAATACTACACATTGAACAACTAAAATGAATAAATAATGAACAACGAAACTTAAACGCATGCGGCCATCTTGAGACACGAATTGTAGTCTTAAAAATATGAAGTGTTGTCAAATCTTAGCAACTATAATTATAATGATAAATTTTTCGATATCGATAAATCTATTTGGGCGTCGCTTACAACAACAAAAAAGACACATGTGCTGAACACGTCCTTGAATTTGACGTGTTGACAGATATTCTGTCGTCTCGTTTATCTTGCGGACACTTGATGTGCTACACAGAGATAGCAATAAGGTCGTAGGTTTCTACTTAGTAACACGAACTCTATTGATATTTCCTTACCATCTTATTAGCCCTTAGACTAATATTATTCTTACTCAGCCATGTCAATATAGTTAGAAGGAGACGGATTCATTTGATGTGAAGTTAGGTGTATTTGCGTGACGTATTTTACTACACGCACTTTCGAATCGAGTTAACGTTAGCGTGCAAATACAACTTATGGTGCCGACCACTTCTGGTAGTTCTATACGTATCCGCTAGAGGCGCTGTAAAAAATCTCCATACAAATCCGTTACGTAGTCGCAATCGAGTACGGTATTTGTAAACTCATGGTAGAGCTACAGACTTGAAATTTTGGATTTTAAGTATGTGATTATAGCTTACTGGATGACAAAAATTTCTGCGTTCTGGTCTTATCCAGAGGTGCTCAAATAGGGGCCTGAAAATGCGGCGAAATGGTTCCAGTAAAGGATGGTACGGCAGTGTTTGCTTCGCGCTTGACTTGGCGGGGGCACTGCCGTGCCCCCCGATTTTCGGTTGGCATTAGTATTTAGGTAGCCGCAGTTATTGGGAAATATAAGGTGGGAAAATGGTGGGCAAGTACTTACTAGGGTGGATCATTTGTAGGGTTCCGTACCCAAAGGATAAAGAACCCTAAAAACGGGACCCTATTATTAAGACTCCGCTGTCCGTCTGTCTGTCTGTTCGTCTGTCACCAGGCAGGCAAGCTATAATAACAAATACTAAGAAACAGAATAAGATAAATATTTAAGGGAGACCATACAACAAACGTGATCGGTTGCGTTAACTTTGCACCTCGCCATAATACCGGTATGTACCAGGTACAAACTTACCTTAACTCGGTCAGTTAAGATGGGATAATTTTGTACGGAACCCTCGGTGCGCGAGTCAGACACGCACTTGACCGATTTTACTTTTTCTTGGGTTTCCAACGGGCACAGCAGAAAGACGTAGCTGAAAATTATGAATGTGGGGTATACCCCAACGAATGGTTTTATAACCCTAACGCAATCGTGTACGAATATCACGTGTAATAATAGTAATTGTAGTGTGTAACTAGTTCCAAATGCCGATTGAATAAGCTACTGAACCTATTTGATTAAGCTTAGTGTCTAATCCAAATCCAAGCAGGGACCTAATTCGACAATGCCGTTTGAGAGATCACAAACCGTCAAAACTCTATTAGATGATAGTGATATTGCCTTTGAACTGTTATTAAAATGCGATGAGCTTCAAGTGACATATCTCATCTCATTTTTGGAAATACGAAGGCGATAATCCGGATTGACGAATTTGCGATGTTCTAGGTATATCGCCACTTGTCAAGTAAGGACACGTCAAAAGTGACGGATGGCGATGAAATGGAGAGATCTCCATCATCTCTCTAAAATTGGTCGAATTACCCCCCAGGACAGCGTATTAGGCCAGCACACACATAATATCTTGTCCATTAATTGACTAAGCTTACTGAACCATTTGAGATTGAGCGTTTCTGTACCAATTGAACCAGTAGAACTGCAAATAGGGTCTACATGTGTTCATACGTATATCACGTGTGCCACTTCGATTATTTGGCACGTATCCTAATGTACGAGTAGTTGCCATTTTAGCACGTTCAATGAGTCTTTTAAAACATCACTAAATCGCGCTTGTATTATAAAATTCAGTTTTCAATATACCTATATAAACGAGATTATTATGGCATAGATATCTTGTATACAAAGCTAACAACGGGTTTGTCCACGTATTAACTAAACCATTTTCTCAGAACCTTTTCTAGTCAGGAAGTGTTAACCAATAGCGAGAACAGCGTTTACGCTAACCACACATGTATGGATATCATGTGTAATTTAACCAGTCATAAATGCCCATTGAATAGATCTATTGAACTATGAGTATTTAGTTGAACTAGTGTCTAATCCAAATCTAAGCTGACAGTGTCTACACCAACCACACGTGTATAAGACAGCATACATAATAGTCTAGTCTCTCTCATTGACTAAGCTTACTGAACCATTTGATTGGGCGTATTTCTGTACCAATAGAACCAGTGGATGCGAAAATAGGGTCTGCACCTACCTCACGTGTGTAAATTTTGATGTAATGTCAGAGCCTTTTCCGCACGATCAACGCGTCCGTCTCGTCTGTTGAAAGATGACTGAATTGCACATGTTTTGTAAAATTGGCTATATTAACTGCATCATAACATAAGTTATATAACATAGTATTGATGTTATGCGTAACATAACAGGTAATTCATTATCACCCTTGTTGATTTAGAACTTAATCTTTATCAATAGAAATATAAATATATCACGGATAGATCATATGGAAATGTAACTAGCCATTATGCCCGGGATACACGAGGCTAGTTTTTCAAGCTAGGATAGCAAGCTAGTTTTTTACCAAACTGTCCTGGCTTGCTGACCTAGCTTGGAGCATGCTAGTTCTGTTTACATGAGGCTAGATTTTTTTAAGCTAGTACTTACTGGAGTACTGAGGTGACCACTCGTCCAAAATGAACTGCATACGGAAAAAAAACACTATTCGACTAAAACAGTTACTTCGAAAACTGTGCCAATTCGCACTAGACGAACTAGAAGGTGAACTACAAAAACGGGTGTGGACAAGACCGTGGATTTTAAGAAGAGATAAACGTGGATCATGCTTTACTTTTGGAAGAATTTCGCAATGAAGATTTGGGAGAGTATAAAAGAGTATTTTGCGAATGACGCCTGATTTGTTTGATATTTAAAACCTCAAAAACTCGTCGCGGTAGAAAAAAAAACCAAAGGTGTGGTCCCTGTTTACTAGCCAACTGCAAACTAGCTTCGCTGGTCACATGAAAATAGTAAACAAGCCAGGATAGTAAAATCAGTGGTGGGGGGACGCTACTAGCCTGAAAATAGAACTCCATCCTATTAAAAACTGTCCTGGCTTGTAAACTAGCTTACTAGCTTACAAATGAAGATAGTTTTGTCTACACGAAGCCAGAAGTACTAGCTTGCTAGCTTACTTACACTAGCTTGCTATCCTAGCTTGTAAAACTAGCCTCGTGTAGCCCGGGCATTAAGGCCTACTGAAGTATTTGATTGAGCCAGCAACCGTTCCAAAACTAAGCTCAACTCCGTTTACGCAAATCACAGAGCGCTGTCTGGTTGGTAAAATTATAGCTTGCCACGGTCGGTGCAGACCCGTCTAATAGCCGACCAGTTGACGTTAAACTGCAGTTTCGTCGTTTTGACATGGAATAAAACCTGGCTTCCTTACTACCTTTGATCGAGTACAGACCCTCTTCATTGCGACACTAGAATCTATTTTTAGCGACAATGGTCCCAATTTCGAAGTAGCCAGTTGGAGGATATTTCGTTTTGGTGTTAAGGCGTCAATTTTGTCCTGTCACGTTTGGCTGGGATATTTGGACTAGATTGCGCTTTTGCAATGAAGCGTTAAGTGCTAGTAGATTGCTGCACTTTGTGCCTATACAGGGTGTACACGGAATACGGCGAGTATTTGAAAAGGATCTGTTAAATGATGAAAGGACGAGCTCTTTAATCGGTTGACTTGTCGCTTGGACAATAGAAAATAAAACCTGGCTTCCGTAACCTTTGATAGAAAACAACTTTTACTTATACGATATAAGGATATTTTTTTTTACAATGGTCTACATTTCTAGGATATTTCGTTTTGAACTGGGATATTAGGACTCAATTTCGCATTGGCAATGAAACGTTAGGTACTCGTTGTTGATGCATTTTGTGTCTATAGGTACAGGGTTTAAATAGGATACAAGTTAATATTTGGATATGGTCGAGATTAAAAAATAGTTACAGAACTTGCGGGCCATCTTCTAGTGCAAAAATAAAGTCACTCGATACGTACTATCTTATATATATAGCAGCGAAAAATATCTGTTATAGATATTCAAACATTTTAATTTTGATTGATTTAAAGGATCCAAAGATAGGATTTAAAAGAAAAACTAATATTGTAATGGATCACAAATTAATAAGTGTACTTGGTAACAATTATTATTAAAATAAGAACTTCCAAAATGCATTTTTTTTAAAGGCACTATGATGATTTATAGAAAAATAGATGATTTATAGCTAAAACCGAGATGGCTATTTTTATAAACCCCTTTTGCGACGGTAAAAGTGTGGCTTCTTTCATACATAACTACACAGATATATTATGATACCTTTCTGCCTCTACTGTATAAAACTACATACCGTTGTAATGTGAAATATTTCAATAATGTCTCCTTACGAAACAAGCTTATTGTCCCAAACATTTGCTAATAACAAAACCCTTGTCTATAATAGGACGCGGTCCTGTCTCCGGGATACTAACTCTATCATTAGAAGGACAACGGCGATGTCACAGTAGCTAAAAAACCGGCCAAGTGCGAGTCGGACTCACGCACCGAGGGTTCCGTACAAACACTTTCCATCCCTAAGTGGTTAGTTAAGTTTGCACCTGGTATGTATAGCGCCCCATATAAATTAGGTGCAAAGTTAGGTATTAAAATATTAAAAAAAAACTACTTACTAGATCTCGTTCAAAACAATTTTCGTTGGTAGTTTTTATAGTAATGTAAAACATACGTTTTTTTTAGATTTTTCATTTTCTTATTTTAGAAGTTAGAGGGGGGGGGACCAACTTTTTTCCACTTTGGAAGCGTCTGCCACGCAAACTATTCGGTTAAGAAAAAAAAAATTTTAGAAGCCTCGATATCATTTTTGAAGACCTATCCACAGATACCCCACACGTATGTGTTTGATGAAAAAAAAATATTTGAGTTTTAGTTCTAAGTATGGGGAGCCCCCAATATTTATTATTATTTTTTTATTTTTGCATCAAAATCTTAATGCGGTTCACAGAATACATCTACCTACCAAGTTTCAACAGTACAGCTCTTATAGTTTCGGAAAAAAATGGCTGTGACATACGGACGGACAGACGGACAGACGGACAGACAGACATGACGAATCTATAAGGGTTCCGTTTTTTTCCATTTGGCTACGGAACCCTAAAAAAGGACAGTACGCATCTTGTAAGAATTCGGTGTTGGGTAGTGAAAGGTAAAAAAATAAGTATTAAATAAATAAATAAACATTAAGGGGCCGAATAGTCTCAAACTATACAAAGCTTTACAAGCATGAGTAGGTACTAGACGATGATATACATAATTTACCGGGCGGGCCCTGTAACAGGAGCAATAAATAAAAACATAGATTCGTCCCTTAAAACTAAACAACATTTATTAAGCAACTTCTGAAAATAACGTGTATTAAATGAAATTGTGTAGAATAAAGTTGTGACGTAGTGTTTAAACCCGCCAGGTACGCTATGACGTAACGGGCTTAGGCACTAGTCCATATCCCTCGATCCAGACGGGATCTTGAGGGTTTCCGTAACTAGCTCAAATCGGGAGGCAAGGGACTGGGTTAAATGAAACCTGGGATTTTAAATATACTAAATAACGGAGGCTTTATGCCTGTTTATTTAACCAAACCCTTAAATCTAGATCCTACGTTCCCTACGTTAACGCCTATGGTAGCCCTACGGTATCCTAGGGGACTCGGCGTCCCACTCACGCGGCAGGGTGTAGTTAGTAAACGACAGAATGTTAATACGCGGGTAAGGGAGATTTTGGCCGGTATCCGTCTGGCGAGAGCCACCACCCTAGGCAGCAGATGCGTGGTACACACACCGCGCTTAGGAGTGACCCCCCCCGGGTTAGCTGTTCGAGCCAAATGCGTGGTACACACACTGCGCCCAGCAACCCGTCCAGAGCATAGCCTTAAGTCCCTGCAACTAGCGAGCCAAGAAGCGTGGTACACACTCCGCGCTAAGGTAACAAAAGATTGTAGCCCAGACTTCGGGATAGAGACCAAACACCACTTACAAATGTACGGGAGGGCCTATGGTATCTCGAGAAGCGTGGTACACACTCCGAGCTACGAGCGAACGCTATCTTACAACCCTCACAGTGAATGCCGTCACAACGACCTGACTGCCACGAGGGATTGCAAGACACCGTCCCTGGTATTTTTATTTTTTTTGAAATGAGCCTTTGCAGGTGGGCCTGCGTGTATGCGGCCCGTAACTGCACGTCTGAATTTGTCTCAGCCACTGAGCAGCAGAGACTAGCGAGAGGAGAGAGGATGCCAACCATCAGAAAGATGAGCTGGACTTTTGATTAGCCCTCATGGAATAACTATAGAGTTTATTGTGAAGTGGAAGCAGCCCGCTGCGAGGCTGGAAGTCTTAAAAGAGGATTGAACCGGCTCCCGCCGAAGCGAGCGTCTCTGTCTGTCTGTCTGTGAACGTCGTGAGTGACACGAGGGCGTGTGAACGAGGGTCTGCGTCTGGCCCTGTCCGCCCTAAGCTGGGCAAGAAGTCTGGAGTCCTCTTCCTCTTCCAATCTGCGTCTAGTTGTGAAAGTGTCGTCAGGGTCCAAGAGGATATGTTTGGGTCTGCGGTAACCATGCCTGGGTGGCATGTCGGGGTCATAATTGACGGTTTCCGAGATAAGTTTGTTCTTTGAGTTGGCCGAACGCTCGAAATTAGATTTTGCAAGAGTCCTAAAATGTTCCGCTACTGAGGGGAAACGGAGGTCCGCGTGCAGATCAATGTTACGGATGAACCATGGAGCTCCTACTGCTCTCCTTAAATATTTATTTTGAAGGGTTTGGAATGCCCTAAGCCTACTCGGGGAAGAGTGGGCGAAAACTGAGCTTGCATAAGAGAAGACATAGCATAAGAGAAGACACCGTCCCTGGTACTGGGCGCGCGTCGGCTTATATAGGCGGCCGGCTAACGGTAAACGACGTGTCGCTCTGCTCCGCCCGGCCCCGCTGTGGTGACGCGCGCTGTGACGTCAGGCCCTCGTCCGTGTGGTGTGGTCCTGGTCTGGCTGCTCGTTATAAAGTTTAGACAAAGAAGCAATGTATTGCGAAATGTCCGATATACTTAAGTAGAGTGACAGCTATGTCAATGCTCAGGGGATGTCAACGTTGGACGACATACATTGAAAATACTATTTAATTTGTTTGATATAATAAAATCTAGAAAACTTCCTTTTTGGAGTTTACTCCTTAAGAATCGATTTTCATATATAAGCCCGGGGTATGAAAAATATGGGGTGTAAAATCGAACGTATCTGCCGTGCTAATTTAAAAAGTCGTATCTCAGTATACGATCGGGGTAAAAATACGACTTCGTAATTTAGCAGGTTATGCGTTAAGCGTTATAGACTAAGGTCCCGATATAAAATAACCTTCACCGAGATGTTTATTTGATGAAATGTATTTTATATTTAATTTAATATGTCAATAATTATATTGCATATGGGTTGCCTAACAAATTTTAGTCCAGGGTATGTTTAATTAATAATAAAAAAAAATGTTTTAAACATTTCACCGGTTTGATTAATATTAGATAAATTCTATACCAATCGAAAGTATGAAGCCCATAGAATATGCAAACCTTAGGTTGCCTATATTCTTTTCCCGTCACAACTATTGGGTAGCCAGGTATAAACAGGTAAATCTATACCTACTAGCATGTTGCAAAGGTCTGATTGTTGAATTGAAATTAAATAAAATAAAAGATTATTTAATTATGAATTTATCTAATAATCAAATCGGTGAAATGTAAAAAAAAAAAATTTTTAATTTTAAACTAAACATACCCTGGACTAAAATTTGTTAGGCAACCCATATGCAATATATTTATTGACATTTTAAACTAAATATAAAATACATTTCATCAAATAAACATCTCTGTGAAGGTCATTTTATATCGGGAGCTTAGTCTATAACGCTTAACGCATAATCTGCTAAATTAAGAAGTCGTATTTTTACCCCGATCGTATACTGAGATACGACTTTTTAAATTAGCACGGCAGATACGTTCCAAAAATATAAGTATTGCGAGGATTGACGTTTGGTTGTCAAAGGCGACTGTTGAAAATTTTATCAAATTTTATTTTATTTATAAGTTAATTCAGTTTTAGAGTCCTTTTCGCTGTTTTTGCGATGAGTGAGTCAAGTCGAGGTGTCGCGAGTGATACGTCACTTTTAGAATGTGGGCAGCGGGCAGCTCCGTCGTGGCTATCTGAAGTGGAGTTTGATAATAAGGCAGGGCCGAGTCAATCGGATATTGTATCGGACGCTGAGTCCATGTCGGATGTGCGGCATATAGCGGTGAAGCGTGCTTGTGGTCTGAGCGACGAAAGCTGTGGTTGTAGTGATAGTTTTATCACAATAGGCAGGAAACCTAAACGCTTGCGGGTTTTAGCAACCGCCAAAACGCAGCTGGAGCCGGACGGTGTGCCTGACAAGCTATTTGAAGTTTATATAGTGTCAAAAGAAGATTTACCGAAACAGATTGGTTTGGCAAAGTTGCTGCAATTTAAGGGTATAAAAGGAATTTTATCCGTCAAGTTTATGGGTCCACGTAAAGTTCGCATACAGTTTAACTCTAAGGATGATGCGGAGAAGCTTCTGGCTTCTCAGGAGTTTAACAATGAGACGAGACGTTCTTATTGGTCTAATATGGCATGCTGCACTTATGGAATTATAAGGCAGGTTGAGTTGGAGGTTGAGGAAGACGAATTTTTAAAGAATATTGAAGGGTCTGAAGACATTTTGTCAATATGTAGACTGAACCGTTTGGATCATGATGGGCGTTGGGTTAAGGCTGAAGCTATTCGTCTGTGTTTTAAGGGAACTTCTTTACCGCCATATGTTTATGCCTACGGTTGCCGATTTAAGGTGAATCAGTACACTTTCCCGGTTACCCAATGTTCAATATGTTGGAAGTTCGGTCATCTGAGCAGGTTTTGTCCTACTACTAAAGTTACTTGTCCGAAATGCGGCGGGGAGCATGCCAATTGCGAAACGACTATTTTTAGATGCATTAATTGTAAAGGCAGCCATATGGCCTTAGATGAGTCGTGCCCGGTTTTTGTGAAGGAGAAAGAAATTCGCAGGATTATGTCTGCTGAGGGATGTATATATAAACGGGCTTTTTGGTTGTATATGCAAAATAAGGAAAAAAAGGATACGGATGTTTGTAGTCAGGATGCGCCATTTGTTTTTGAGAATGACTTAAGTTTTGGAGCCAAATGTAAATAAAAACGTATCTTTGTCTGAGAGTTCGGTGATAAATCCATTTTTCACGCCAAAAGATTTAAAGTTACAAAAGTAGGAACATTTCCATGCCCGCCATCTGTCGTTTCTCAGATTTTCCACGGTCGAAGAGTTTGAAGTACTTACGGGGTGTTGATCTATGGGTAAAATACTTATATGGGAGTATTATGAGATAGCTTGATTCATATTTATGTATCTCGTTTTAAAATTATAAGAAAAAATAAAAGACATTGAGTTAATCATGAATTCGTGTAATCATATTATAATGATTGACGTATGAAATTGTAGTGCAAACATTTTTTTCGTCCAAGCTCCAAAATATTACTGTTTTGTCACGTGCACTACATATATGTACAGTCCACCAATTTGATTTCTAGGCCACTATAGAACCTTGTCACAATGACAATGATATGAGATTTCAAGCTGCTTTCATATTGACGTTCACTTTGACAAGGTACGAAATGGCCTAGGAATCAAATTGGTTGACTGTACTTGCAAAATTTAATTTCGATACGACACTTAAAAGTGTGTGAGTGAAGTGATTCGTTTACATTGTTAGTCACAAAATAAATTAACAAATAATAAAAACCGGCCAAGTGCGAGTGGGACTCGCGCACGAAGGGTTCCGTACTATTATCTGTAAGTTTGTTGTATGGGAGCCCCCCTTAAATATTTATTTTATTTTTAGTATTTGTTGTTATAGCGGCATCGGCAATAGATATACATCATCTGTGAAAACTTCAACTGTCGAGCTATCACCGTTCTTGAGATACAGCCTGGTGACAGACGGACGGACGGACAGCGAAGTCTCAATAATAGGGTCCCGTTTTTACCCTTTGGGTACGGAACCCTAAAAAAGTAAAATTAGAAGTGAATTGGATTGGTATTTCGATCAGATTGTTCATAAGCCAGAGTGACAGCTCACTTTAGTATGGCATTTGACAGCTAATATAGGCAACTCAAATGACGTCATATTTAGCGAGAATATAATACAATTCAAATGTTATATTTGGCACACTCGAATCCGATACGAACGAATCATATTCTAATGTCTTCTCTATCATATTTTAAGTGCACAGTGGAATCGCTGCTTACTGCCAAGCCCATAAAAACGTCTTAGAAAATACGATATAGGCATATAATTTTACATCATATGGCTGTATAAAGTTTATATGATGTAAAATTATATGCCTGTATAAACTTTATACAGCCATATGCTGTAAAATTATATGCTTCATCGTATGACGCGCCTACACTGGACACAGGAGCCACCGGCCCGCGGCACATAGAGCAGAGGCAACCGACGCGCGCCGAGCGGGGTGCAGCGATGACGTAGGACGCGTCATGACCAACGGTGCTCCGGGCGGCTATATAAGCCGCCCGCTCTCAGTACAGGCACGCAGAAGTTGAGCTCTCTCTCGCTCGATTACTCGACTCACAGATAGTAGCAGTAATAATAAAATAACGCATTTACAAAAATCACTAGTTGTTATTTGACGCGAAACTAGTGATTCCGTTACATGTCGCGTAACTAGTTACTGTAACTAGTGACGTGAAATAACGCCCACGTCTAACAGGCAGGCAGTCGCTTGTTAACGTTCGGACAGCGCGGGCCTTCCCGGTGGTCTCGAACTGTCGAGCTGTAGCAAGTGTCTTCCCCTCCCGGTGGGTGCGGCGTGTTTTCTACGCGCTTTGTAGCACACGGGAGTCCGCCGGCCTGGACTAGGAGCGGTGCGGCACGACGCATTATCAGCTCTAGACGGGTATCCTCTCTAGGGACAAGAGCGGTGTGTTTCACCCTACGCGCTAGCTCTGACCTAGATCCTGGAGTCTGACTCACGTGAGCGGTGTGGATCACGCATTAGCCCTGGAGTTGGACTCGTCCCCGTCCGTAATCTACCGATACCGGTTAATCCGTTCCTTCGGGAACCTGGCGTCAATCACGTAGAGGCCCGTGCGCCTGTAGACCACGTTAGGTCATCAGTTAGGTTTTAATATAGAGGTCCGCGTGCCTGTAGAACACTAAGTTATTACGATAGGATTGCTAGTTAAGGTTTAATTATAAATAAACGGCATAAAAGCCCGATTAATTAAGTATTAAGCGCTTGTTGTTATTTGCTCACCTCTCCCTAACACTATCCCCACTGAGCTAGTTCAGGAAACCTTCCAAAGTCTAGACCAGACGGCCGAAGGATATGCGATTGTGGCTAAACCCCACATCAAAATCGTATTTCTAAGACGCTTTTATGGGCTTGGCAGCGATTCCACTGTGCACTTAAAATACGATAGTGAACGTGTCCGTGTTTCGTGTACCCGTAGCCGGATCTACGTTGCCGAGTAACACGGCAACGGAGATCTGGACCGTCCGGCACGTGTAATTAGGATACGTGTAATTAAGATACGTAGCTCCGTGTTAGACGGAGATGCGTTTCTTAAGTGATTTAATAACAAGCGGATCCGATACGTCCGTGACGTTGTCGGTTTGACACAAGCTTTCATTCAATACCCGAGCGGAGCTGAGATCGGCCGATCCGTAGCCGAACGCAGACACATATCTTTGACGTGTCCGTGTAGTACGGGATCTTAGTACCGCCGGTGCCAAGAACACGGAGCTACCACAGTTCCGCGTATAGCACGGATATCAGAAGCCCTAGTATAAACGCAGTAGCAGCGTATATTTTAAACTTGAGTGCGGTCGATCGTTTCATGTAAGGTGCCGCGTTGCAAAATGTCATCAGTGAGGTTATTTCCGCCCTAATTTAGCCCTCTTCCTCCAGATTGTACAAACACTGAATTGGTTTATTCATTCAGTTTTCGAGTAGTAAACTATTGAATCTACATATACGTACGTGGTTCTCAGAGAAAAGCTTCTATTAGTAAATAGGACTAATTTTGACGCAGGAACTTTTAAAGGAAGTTCGGGAAACTAAGACACCTAATATGATATGAATGACATCTAATGAGATTGAACATAACGGTTTAACTCACGGTTAAGTTATTTGCGATCGAAAATGATCGCATTGAGGTCCCGGTAGAAGAACTTCATACGAGTTCGAAATATATCGTAACTGTAAGTCATCAATCTGTGAGTAGGATAATTTTCAATATTATTAGGTATTTAGTTGACTCACGAAACTTTTTCCTTTCAGTATCCTGCAATAACGCAAATTCCTAACGCAGTAATAAATAAAAGCAAATATCCAAATAACAATGTCGTAGCGTAAAATAAAAATAGCAAACAAAGTGTAGTTGGAGCCGTAAAACACTTAATAATGTTCGTATCGCCTTAATGTCGCAAAACTTGAGGGCGGCGGGTCTCATTGTTATACAACACACAAGATTTCAGCGATAATCTTATTAAAACTTTCCTGAGACATATTTAATTACTAGCTGAGCCGCTAATCCCACGGGAACACTACATTTTTCGAGTTTCAAGTAGCTCATGTGTTGCTCCAGGGTGTCAGCTACCTTCATACGAAAATTTATCAATTTTGGTCTAGCCGTTTGAGCGTGAGGAAGAAACAAACATACACATAACACTCACAAACTTTCGCCCTGATAATATTAAGTGTGATTGTATTAATCGGTTTACGGTATGTTGGCCCGTATCTGACAGGTTTACGTGAGTGTAAGCGCTTTAATACTATACTTTTAGCGAGAATTAACGATTATATATTTTTAAAAGAGACAAATATTCTTAGTCTATCGAGAAATCTGCTTGACGAACCTACAAGGCTTAGGGGGATGCCACAAACTCGCGCGATACGTGTGTCTCGCTCACTCGTATGGCCGCCGTGCTCGGATCTCGCTCAACCGCTCGCCGCGGGTCACACAAAGTCGTGGCATCTCCGATACCTTTGATACTTTTTCTCTTTCACAGGTGAATTTGTTCAAAAAATATATCTCTTATCACTTGGGCGATAAACCGGTTTTATTGTCATTCGCATTTTTTAGGTTTACGACTCGCCCCCGTGACGCTCAGCAAATAGCTATAAAATCTATACCTTTTTGATATAATGCAACTGTACCCTTGAGGAACTCTGTTCTGTGTAGGAAATCGCATTAATATTATAGAAGCAAAAATTTGCATGTGCGAGTGTGTACGTCTGTTACTTGTTCACGCCGAAACGGCTGGACGGATTTACATGAAAACACATTTTTTTTTTTTTTATGTCATAGGGGGCAAACGAGCAAACGTATCGCCTGATGGAAAGCGATTACCGTCGTCCATAGATAAACACCTGCAGCACCAGAGGAGTCACAAGTGCTTGCCTACCCGGAGGACGAAGATAGAATGCCTCTATGCTAGTAATTTCTCCGGCTATCTTACCCCCACACCGGAACACAACAATGCGAACATTGCTGTTTGGCGGTGGGTTTGCAGGCAAGACGGTAGTAATAATCCGGACGGACCCTGCACGAGGCCCTACTACTACATAGTTAAACCACGCTATAACTCTTCCAAGCAAATCAACTGTCAAATCATACAAAGTGAGTCAGTTTGTATGGTTTGAAAGTTCATTTGCTTGAAAGGGTCAGCGTGGTTTGGCTAGGTTACTTTTGTCCCGAAAAAAAGGTATGGCTGGTAAAAGCTAGTATTTAGTAACTAAAATCCGGCCAAGTGCGAGTCGGACTCGCGCACCGAGGGTTCCGTACAAACACTTTCCATCCCTAAGTGGTTAAGTTTGCACCTGGTATGTATAGCGCCCCATATAAATTAGGTGCAAAGTTAGGTATTAAAAAAAAACTACTTACTAGATCTCGTTCAAAACAATTTTCGTTGGTAGTTTTTATAGTAATGTACATCATACCGTGAAATATGCCAACTTTGCCTCCACAGGGAACTTTGCCCAAAACGCTACTTAAAAAAAGAAACGTTACTGTAGACAATTTCAAGATGATTATGGCAACACTACTATTTTTAGTGGAAAATAAATCATATCTGTCGTATCACTGGGAATCACATTTGCGCGCAACTTCATTCCGTAACGTGTTGGGACTAGTCGAATAAGGTGCGTGATTTGGCGGGCCAATTCTAGGTGAAGTTCTGGTGTATTTTTTACAGAATGGGGAAGCCTCAGGTGAATGTATCTTATTGCTTGTTATAAAAAAAGAACTGTAGATCATTTTTATTGTAGTTTGAACTAAAATTACTTATTAAAACCGGAGTTATGATGGCGGGCAATGTTATCCAGTAACTTGCTAACCTATGAATGCCAACATTGCCCAGACTAAAAAAAGGG
Organism: Apotomis capreana; assembly: GCA_947623375.1. Lineage (NCBI taxonomy): Eukaryota > Metazoa > Arthropoda > Insecta > Lepidoptera > Tortricidae > Apotomis > Apotomis capreana. Next base: position 16,311,959 of record OX392517.1, on the reverse strand, counting down.
TTAGGGTTGTCACCTTGTCGTAATTTTACCTGACTGCGTAAACAAAGGAAGGTTATGTATTTAAGGTAAGGTAAATTATATTTCTATTAAGCCGTTGTACTTTTAGCATTAGCTGCATGTCATGTCATGTCATGTCCATGAAACAAAAAAACATAGAATATTCAATTATGATAATTTTTATTTAGATTATTCTAACGTGAAGTAAAAAAATAACCGCCTAACTATTAGTATCGAATATTAAGCATACATTTTTCATTTTGATAATGGTATTGGTAAAGATGGTTTACTCAACCAAAAGTGACAACCCTAACAATTTCAAACTGCTTGATTCGGCTTGTATGGAGAAAAACAAAATACCTATGTATCATTGCCCACCCATATTGCACACGTGTTTGTACAGTTAAGACCAAGATATTAAGTAGAACGCCATTATTACCCCAGATTTTATACTGATCCTTATCTTAACGTTGTAGGGGCTATAGTTACGAAAATAATCGATTTGGGCAATGTTTGCAAAAGTTTAGATAACTTTACCCGAGGTGAAAATTGATAAAAAAAATGGTTAAATGTAGATTTAAAAATTGTTTCTCGTAATAAACGCATGCATATGAATACGATAGATGCGTTAGACAAAAAAAAACTTTATCCCGTCATAGAAAAAATGAGAAATTCGGGTTTTTACGAAAAAAGCGGGCAAAGTTGGCATGTTTCACGGTATGTTTTTTTTAGTTTTTTCATTTTCTTATTTTAGAAGTTTGAGGGGGGGGGGGGGCAACTTTTTTCCACTTTGGAAGCGTCTGTCACGCAAACTATTCGGTTTAGAAAAAAAATATTTTAGAAACCTCGATATCATTTTTGAAGACCTATCCTATCCATAGATACCCCACACGTGTGTGTTTGATGAAAAAAAAAATTTTTGATTTTCAGTTCTAAGTATGGGGAGCCCCCAATATTTATTATATATTTTTTTTTATTTTTGCATCAAAATCGTAATGCGGTTTACGGAATACATCTACCTACCAAGTTTCAACAGTATAGCTCTTATAGTTTCGGAAAAAAATGGCTGTGACATACGGACGGACAGACGGACAGACGGACAGACAGACATGACGAATCTATAAGGGTTCCGTTTTTTGCCATTTGGCTACGGAACCCTAAAAAGACAAATACTTACCAATAAAAAAAGTAATACCTAATAAAAAAATAATGTCATATAATGAAAGGTTTAATATAATTAATTAGCATCTTCCGCATTCCACACCCATCCTCATCCCGCGTCACCTTTCAGATCGTCGATCCACCTGGCTGATTAACTGTAAAATAGAATCTATCAAGCAATACAATTTCGATTAAAATACGTCAAATAAATTTTGAACAATAAGTTTAGGGTCACGGTAGTTAATTATTAGTTCCGAGCCTCAAGGGTATATAGGAAAAGTAACATAATCAGGAAACCAATCCGTTTCAATTTGGGAGGGAACCGATTCCTTTTCTGATTAATAAAGGCTTTGAAGGAGTGTTTATGTGGGTAAAGGTTGCTCTTAACCGCGATTAAATTGCAGATTATTGCTTTAAGTGATCTACAGTGCGTGAGATGTAAGAGTGCGATTCGCGTTTTACACCTGTCTCTCTCGCTCTTAAGCGCTCTATATCGGTAATCCTAGGTACCTATTTCGAATATCGGTATCTTCCACCAGGTTACGTAATTCAATTTTTCTTAGCTCCTTGGTTTTTAGGGTTCGGTACCCAAAGGGTAAAACGGGACCCTATTACTGAGACTTCGCTGTCCGTTCGTCTGTCACCAGGCTGTGTCTCAAGAACGGTGATAGCTAGACAGTTGAAATTTTCACAGATAATGTATTTCTGTTTCCGCTATAGCAAAAAATACTATTCATGATAAAACAATAATAATAAAGGGGGGCTCCCATACAAAATAGAGCTTTTTGCATGATATTTCGTTCAACGGGCATTTTCTCATGAACCGTTATAGGTAGACAGTTGAAATTTTCACAGAATGTATATTTTTGTTACCGCTATAACAACAAATAATAAAAATAATAAATAAAAATTAAAGGAGGACCCCATAGAACGTGTTTTTTGTTCTAAATTGGTACGGAACCCTTCGTGCGCGAGTCCGACTCGCACTTGGCCGGTTTTTGTATCCATGATACGACTTCATCTGTGTTTTTTTTATTTCTTTTTTATTCAAAATAGCCATGCATTTAACCTCGATTGCACCTGATGTTAAGTGACAATAAGGCCAAAGATGGAGCATGCTTGGCTAGAAGATGCCTATTCACTCTCGACTTGAAGAGATCCAAGTTATATTTTTCAGGAAACAGGTGCGCAGGAAGAGAGTTCCATTCCTTAGCTGGAAAGGGACAGGAAAGTAGACGCAAAGCGTTTCGTACCGTGAAATACGCCAACTTTGCATCCACAGGGAACTTTGCCCAAAACGCTACTTAAAAAAAGAAACGTTACTGTAGACAATTTCAACATGATTCTGGCAACACTACTATTTTTAGTGGAAAATAGATTATATCTGTGGTATCACTGGGAATCACATTTGCGCGCAACTTCATTCCGTAACGTGTTAGGACTAGTTGAATAAGGTGCGTGATTTGGCGGGCCAATTCTAGGTGAAGTTCTGGTGTATTTTTTACAGAATGGGGAAGCCTCAGGTGAATGTATCTTATTGCTTGTTATAAAATAAGAACTGTAGATCATTTTTATTGTAGTTTGTACTAAAAATACTTATTAAAACCGGAGTTATGATGGTGGGCAATGTTATCTAGTAACTTGCTAACCTATGAATGCCAACATTGCCCAGACTAAAAAAAGGGTTAGGGTTGTCACCTTGTCGTAATTTTACCTGACTGCGTAAATAAAGGAGGGTTATGTATTTAAGGTAAGGTAAATTATATTTCTATTAAGCCGTTGTACTGTTAGCAGTAGCTGCATGTCATGTCATGTCACGTCCATAAAACAAAAAAAACATAGAATATTCAATTATAACAATTGTTTTTTAGATTATTCTAACGCGAAGTAACAAAATAACCGCCTAACTATTAGTATCCAATATTAAGCATACATTTTTCATTTTGATAATGGTACTGGTAAAGATGGTTTACTCAACTAAAAGTGACAACCCTGACAAATTCAAACTGCTTGATTCGGCTTGTATGGAGTAAAACAAAATACCTATGTAACATTGCCCACCCATATTGCACACGTGTTTGTACAGTTAAGACCAAGATATTTACGTGGAACGCCATTATTACCCCAGATTTTATACTGATCCTTATCTTAACGTTGTAGGGGCTATAGTTACGAAAATAATCGATTTGGGCAATGTTTGAAAAAGTTTAGATAACTTTACCCGAGGTGAAAATTGATAAAAAAGTTGATTAAATGTAGATTTAAAAATTGTTTCTCGTAATAAACGCATGCATATGAATACGATGGATGCGTTAGACAAAAAAAACTTCATCCCGTCATAGAAAAAATTAGAGAAATTCGGGTTTTTACGAAAAAAGCGGGCAAAGTTGGCATGTTTCACGGTACAAATCAGTGGTATATCGACAATATAAGGGTGGAATCCAAGTCAAGTTTTTTAAATCTATTTAAATCTCCGTCCTTCCTTAGCGCCATATTCCGAAGGCTTCCTAGAGTCAAACCACGCTGACTCTTCCAAGAAAATGAACTGTAAAACCATACAAAGAGTGAGTTTGTATGGTTTTACAGTTCATTTGAAGAAAGAAAGAAGAAAGAAAGAAAATACATTTATTCAACGAAAAACAAAGTTACATGAAAAAAACGAACATAAACAATCATCGTCGAATAGGACCCCACTCAGCATGATGCCACGGCGAGTCAGGGCGCTGGTTTTCAGTGGGGACCTGCTTATAACTACTTAGATGCTAAAAATAAGTATTTATCCAGCCCCTGTGGTTAGAAAAATAATAGATTAATTAATTGAGTTAATATCCTATATATAAAATAAGAACTAAGCTTTAAGGTATTAATCTATCAGCCCGTGTTGCTTAAAAATATTTTTTTTAACGCCATCACCCAAAGGTCGTCCGGAAGAGACCGCTTTGTAGCGCGGTTTTTAACCAATTTTAGTACAGGGATTATTAGACATCTAGAGATGGTTATAGTATACTTCTACCCGACTATGTATAAGAAAGAATATACGCGGATGAAGTTGCCCTTCTACATAGTACGTCTAGCATAACTGCGACACGCGACTCTTTGTCGCGCGACAAAAACTACCTGTCCCTTTCCTATCAATACGGTGCGAGCAAGACAGGTGATTCAGTCGCGCGACAAGCGATATCGCAGCAAGATATTTATGCTAATGTTAATGCTAACTGTTCTCGTATGAAATCCGCTGACTTGATTTGGCAAAAAATCACGAAGGTCGCTAGTTCAAGCCTCGTCAAGGAAGAGCAAAAAAATCTGGTTCGACAAAAAATGCAAAAAGATGGTCAAAGAATTTGTTCACCCGGCCATACACTGCCAAATTAAGCGTTCACGCGATTTCGCAAAAGGGCAGAAAAGTAAGTCCAAATTAGGATCATTAGTCGTATTAAAGGGAGGATTTACCTACTTGATACAAAATTTCAAAATTCCAAACAACACAAATAAACAGTTATCTCTGAAACGACCTTAGTGATGCCTTAATTATCCCAACAACATCATAAACCCGCGCTTAGAGTCGGCGTTCATTCCGGTTGGCTGTAATTATCATAATTATGCAGTTTTGGCTTGTTCACCGAGGATTTGCTATATCTCCAATTCAGCAACATCTTGACTTTTCACGGTTTTTAGGGTTTCGTACCCAAAGGGTAAAAACGGGACCCTATTACTGAGACTTCGCTGTCCGTCCGTCCGTCCGTCCGTCCGTCCGTCTGTCACCAGGCTGTATCTCAACAACGGTGATAGCTAGACAGTTGAAATTTTCACAGATGATGTATTTCTATTGCCGCTATAACAACAAATACTAAAAATAAAATAAAATAAATATTTAAGGGGGCTCCCATACAACAAACTTGTTATAGATTATATATATGTATAGGTACGGAACCCTTTATGCGCGAGTCGGGCTCGCACTTGCCCAATTTTTAGTATTCGAGTTGCTTTATTATAAAAAGTTGAGATATGGCTCAATATAATTATGATGGGACTGCAAAGATCTGATGCACATCAGGTATGCATATTGCTTGCAATGATAGGCCTATATCAAAATAGAATATATTCATCTCAATGAAAATAATAGTACATTACTGCAGATGCCGGGAAATAAGGAATTGCCGGGTGAGTAGGGATAGTGATAAGAAGCCGGCAAGCCCTTTTTACGGCTAAGGCATGTAATATACAGAATAATTTCTTCATCCATGCATTCAATTATATTGGCCGCGAGCATGTGCTATATTATATAATATTGATCTATCAATATTTCATCCATAGGCCTTTCAGTCTTTTGCAGATTATACAAAACAGTGTCATGAAGGAAAACAACGCTTTTCATGGCTATGCAAGTCAATACGAGAACGGCACACGCGACCACAGGCTTGGCAGATGTAAGACTGACCTGCGCGCGGTGAGCAAGGGCCGAGCTGATGTCTCTTGACTTGACACGCTTGGTTGCGAGAATCCTAAACCATGCCCCATCTAAGATCTCATATTGATATATCAATATTATACTTATATCAAAAGTAAAGATCGGATTTAAGTAGTCTTGTTTATTATAGTGCGACACTAACGAGTAATTAGTGTCGGAATTGTAATAAGCAATGAATAACTGCTGATTTTGATTCACCTTAGCCGCCACATCTTATTCTTCAGGTGATTACTGTTTTAGTTTTACTTTAAGTCATCATTCCCTTGCCCTTATCCAATTTATTTGGGGTCGGTGCAGCATGTTTTCTTCCTCCATTCTTCCCTATTACTCGTCATCTCGTCATCTACTTTATTTTTATTCATATCATCTTTCACACAATCCATTCATCTTTTTTAGGGTTCCGTAGTCAACTAGGAACCCTTATAGTTTCGCCATGTCCGTCTGTCCGTCTGTCCGTCCGTCCGTCCGTCCGTCCGTCCGTCCGCGGCTTAGCTCCGTGATCATTAGTATTAGAAAGCTGAAATTTGGTACGAGTATGTGTATGTATAACGCCGACAGAACGGTAAAATAAAATTTAAAAAAATATTTTTTTTTCGGGTGTCTCTGGAACACCTAAAGTGGGGGTGAATTTTTTTTTTCTTTTCAACACTGTTGTGTGGGGTGTCGTTGAATAGGTCTTGTAAAAATAATAGGAGCCTTCTAACATTATTTTTTGATAAAGTCAGCAGTTTTGTAAATATTCGCTCCAAAAACAAAAAAATATTGTGTCCCCCCCCCTCTAACTTTTCAACCACGGGTCAAAAAAATTCGGAAAAATTCATGTTAATGAGGCCTTATAAGTACTTTCAATGAAAACTATATTGAACAAAATCGGTCAAGCCGTTTTTGAGTTATCACCAAATTTCATATTTTTTCTTTAAAAGGTCGTAAGTTGACTTCCAGAAGGTAAGAAGTGATTACAGTTTCTAGGGCGTTTACGACCTTTTTATAGAGCTTAAAATCTTATTTAACGTAAACCTCGGGCTTAAAACAGCAGTTTATTGTGAAGGATGAGCAGCTACGGAACCCTACACTGAGCGTGGCCCGACATGCTCTTGGCCGGTTTTTTTTGATCTTCCTCTTCTTGTTTTACTATAAGTAATCCTAATCTTTGGGTACCAAATCGGCGCTTCTATACAAAGTTGCATTTACAGTGTTTTGCCTCTTCAGCGGTCCCCAAAGAGTCTAATTGCTACGTTTACGGAATGGTAACTACCTAATTAGTTGACACTGTGTACTTAAATTTAATGGGAATTGTAGGAATGGGCTTTAAGGTCTCTGCCACGAGTTTATTTTAGTACTTTAAGGATGACATAAAATTTAGTAAGTTAGTGAAAACATTATAAGGCAAGATTGGGATTAACCCTATTGCTCGCAAAGCGATCGCCGCAGGGGCAGAAAGATACTTGAGTTTCATACCGACGAACGACGATGCAGCCTCATGCTTATAGAGTCAGACCACACTAACCCTTCCAAGCAAATCTGGATGGACATGAGGTTTCTTGTTGTCGGTTTGGTTTTGTTGTGTATCCATTTTCTTTTTCATTTTTTTATTACCTATTGATTATTTTTCTTTTTTCTTTATCTACTTCATTGTGTTGTGTTCCTATTTATTTATTATTATTATTTTATTTTGTGTACTTAGATTGATATTTTTAGTCTAAGGACTTTCGCAACTTCGTCCGTAGGGGAAAGAAAAGAAGTTATATATGTTTATAGTTAAAGGTAGGTAAGCCACCTTATTGTCTAAGTTAGTAGGCAGTCAATCTTAACACTGTGATATACTGGGTGTGGTCTCTAACAGAAGCAACAAAGTTAATATAAACATATTTTTTTCGTGACAAAGCTGCCCACCTTCTGGCTATCAAATAAGTAAAGTCTAGTAAAACTGATGGAAATAACAGATATAACATCACCTGAGGCAATTGTGACTATAGAGGCAAATGCGGCTTTCAACAAGAATGTCGGGCATGTGACGCCATTCTTTTCATACTTCTTAGATTGCTAGGAAGTAAATTATTGGTATGTCAATAGTTTTTTACTTGTCTTTTGTATTGGCAGTGAATTCTTGGACTTTCCATGTGTTTTGAAGCTGTGATAGCTTGAAAATACATAGTATAGCAATGAAAGTAGACTGCTCCACATGCACATAAACAAGGAAAAATATTTATTCGGCCAATCTTTATGCTAGTATACATCAGTATATTATTTCAAACATATTTCGAAGTAACCTCGTTCCGCTTCATCACACCTCTCGACATTTCGACACATCTTATCTGTAACACAGATACTGCACGTTTTCCTTCTGTTTAGAGAACAGATGCCAGATAGGATTTTGTGATGTATGTGGTGTGTGGTGTATGTGTGTCTACACATAAGTAAGCATCCAAAGTAGTAGATTTCATTCTTTGTCTTGGATTAAACGTAATACTGAAAGGACGTGCTTTACTCAACTATACCAATGTACCTACGTAATATCCTGAACTTCCAAATAACATATTTCTCAGATTTGTGATAGTGAATAGAAAAAAATGCTAACAGTTAAAATGCTGATTGTTTTTGTCATTTTTATCTGTGATCAAACATATTTCTTAACATATTATTAATGTTACTACCTAGAACAGAGCTATTGGGATTTATTGATATATATTAGAAACCCACAGTTTGAATTTTTCATTGATAATTTTTGTTCCAAAAACTACTCGAAATTCACAACATTCACGCGGAAAATTACCTAGTTTTTCAACTTATTTTCGACTGCATGCAATGAAAGCATGAATTAGAATTATCAATATATTTTATCTTAATATCTCGGAAACTAAGCCGAATACAGCCAACTTTATTTGAAGTTTTTTACTTACTATAAATATTTTCGGGAGTATGATACTCAAAATTTGAGTCCAATGGATTTGAGTCTTAAATCCTTCAGATACCTCACCGGCCACCGTGTATTGATTATTTGCGTTGTCATCTACTAAAATTATGTTACACTCCACCACTTAAGATTAACGTACCTAAGGGCTTTGTAAAATCCGCTCTCATTTGTGAAAATTGTATATTTTGCATCTGCATGTAATAATAGTGCTTTCTTTTTGTCTAATTAATTACTGTTCTTAACTTCACGCTTACAAATTACAAACGGATTAATGCTTCGCCACGGTTCATCACTTCTGTCCGGCTCACGGATATCGGACATCAATTCAGTTTCCGCACGAATAAGAGGAATCGAGGGACGGTCCTAACTTGGCAGTATTTCTAGGACCTCCGATAAATAAATAAATAATAAATATCCGAC